>CM051527.1:46249154-48649154 GCA_028017165.1 Herpetospermum pedunculosum
TATGCGCATGCTTAAACACCTTTCAGTCCAACTATTCTTTCGTCGCCACGACCTTCCTTCGGACGTACATATAGTATTCTGCTATAGCTGGTAATAATTTGTATACCCTTCGATTTCATTATTTTGTATATGAGTTTGTTGTGGGATCCCTTCTTGAAGTTTCTCAAATAAAAAAAAAAATGTTACCATATATGAGTTTGTTGTGGGATCCCTCCTTGTGTTTGACAATAAGGACACTACAGGTAGGGATTAGTAGACAACCTCTCGATATTTGCTAATAATAAAAACTAATTTTCGAAGATTAATGAACGAAAAAATAAATTTTCAAAGATTAATAAACCCTCGAAAAAAAACTAATTTTCGAAGGTTAATGAATCTTTGAAAAGTTTTTTCCGACGGAATTTATTTATGACACTTTTTAAAGGTCTAGTAAACCTTCGAAAAAAGATTTATTGAAGGTTCATTTAGTCTTTTTTCAAAGATTGTGATCTTCGAAAAAAGTCAACTTTGTTGTAGTGCCTACTAGAAAGCAAATCTTAATCTCATTAACAAAATTTCATAACCTTTATTATGAAAACATAAAATCCTATTGGAAAGGAAACCTCCTACTCTCATTGGAAAATTTTCATAATCTTTATTATGAAAACATGAATTCTCTTTATAAAGGAAACTTTCTAATTTGATTGAGAGAATTTCATAATCTTTATTATGAAAACATGAATTCTTATTAAAAAAAAATCTTAATTGAATTTCCCAAATATAACCATTATATTTAAGATATGGAAATATAAACATATTAGGAAATCATCTAATCAAATTAGAAAAGCATTTTAATCTTAATCTTCCAAATATAACAATTATATTTAAAATAATTAAAATGCATGTTCATGCTTAACCTATAGTGGGATTTTAATCTAGATGACATATTTTATACAATCAATCACAATTTTAAAATACATCAGTATGCATAATTAAAATAAAATAAAAAAGTACAGAAAAAATTGACCAACATATTTGGCATATTCTAATTGAAAGCAATTTAAATTACAATTAATTTAAATCCAAGACATATCTTGGTCTTCAATTCTTTTCTTCTTTGGACACTCCAAATTTAGGTTAACAAAACCCTAAATTTCTTCATCTAGTTGCCGCATGTAATTTACTTTGTATGTCCAACAACCTTGAAACTTCTTTCATCTTCCCACACCGCTTCATGGAGATCCCGCAAGTATTTACATAGATTCACATGAAGAAACAAAAATTCTAAACTTTTGAAGTGAAAAAAAATTACATGAAATCTTAAAACTCATAAAGAGTTATTACAATTGATCTAATCAAAAGTTTAAATCTAATGTCAATCAAATATGTCTAAACAATCAATTTTACAAACCACATATCACATATATGAAATAATTAAAATACCCACCATACATGCATGAATTTTTAATTCTAAACAAAACCCAAAGAAAGCTCTAATACCAATTAAAGGGAATGAACTCTTCAAACTCACGCAACGAAAGCGTTGAAATCGTTTCTTTTGTTTTATTTAGAAATAAACTATAATACAAGGTTAAACATATAATACCTTTGAAGAACTATGAACTTTTGTGTTCTTATGTGCTCCTTCTCCATGAGATCTTCCTTGATATGACTCGAACACGGGATCAAAGCTTGTGGGAGCTCTTTGAAAGTTTGGAAGAACAATTCTCAAAGAGAGGGTGAGTAGTGTTTTTGGTCAACCTTTTGGCCAAAACTAAATGTCCTATTTATAAGGTCTTTAGAAATAATTTTATTTAATAAAATATATTTTAATATCTATTATATTAAAATATGTATTTTATATTTATTTGAATCACATTCAAATGTCATAAAATTAATCTTTTATAATATATATTTAACCCATTTGAATCTTATTCAAATTTTATATATATAGTTTTCAATATTAATGTATTTAATACATAAACTATTTCCTCTAATATTTAATGTATCAAATACAATAAATATATTCTCTTTTACATTTAATATATAAGATATATTAAATATTAATTTGAATATTTCAAATTTTTCTTTCAACTAAATTGATCATTTTAGTGTTACTATGAGCTAGCAAACTGACCTTATGGACCTACAAATTTATAAGCTCCAATGATACAAAATTAATTAATTAACTTTCATTCATTAACTTTAAGTCACTCCACTATAGGCCTAGAGTTGCACTCTTATGCACTGTAGGACAAGTTGTGTCCATGGATATAATCATTACATGCAAGTCGATCCTTCACGAGTTGTTCGTAATTACAGCTGGGTCAAAAGTTCGTTTTACCCCTGTAATTACATCTTACACCTTAAGTACCACTGATTCTCTAATGAACAACATGTTTATGATCCAACCATAAACCAAGTCTCTCTCGGGTCAGTGAGAGGGTGAGGCCTCATTGTTCAAGTCCTGAAATCAGCACTTAAGGGAACTACTCATCTACTTTCCCTATATGGGAATGAGTGAATTCCATCTTGTGAAACTTATGTTCCCAACTCCCTATTTGGTCAAGACTCCAAAATAGTAGGCTTATTGAATCGGCTATAAAGGTTATTTTAACCTATACAAATCAAAGGACGAGCCCTCACAGGCAGGAGTTCATATATAACTCACTCAGGATTAAGATCGAGTCACATATGATCATCCTTGAAATATTAATCTTCTCAAATAACGGATTTATAAGGAGAGATTATATATTTCGTGGTACAGTCTTATACAAACTCATTGTATAGGATACCCTCACTCACATGTCTCTACATGAGTGATTTGGATCAAATCATTTGTAACAATTACAAAGTGGGCCGTATCGATAATGTTACCAAGATAAGACACCCAACCTTATCCACATACTATAGACTGTTTAGGTTATTCCTTGAACATGATCCCTCTTGTATGTCAACTACATACTGTTCAAGATTACACTAATAACCTTGGATTTTTATATATAATGAATATTATAAATCATCTTGTATGTCAACTACATATTACACTAATAACCTTGGATTTTTATATATTATGAATATTATAAATTGCAAATAATAATAATAAAATAATTATCAAATAATTAATAATTAATTACGAGGTTTTAGAGCATAAATCTCAACATATACTTCTTTTCTTTGTCACAGTGTAACAAATTATTTTGAGAAATTTAGTATTTTGCACATATATGGCTTATATATACTACGTATAATGCATTTAAATTCCTGCTCAGGTGCGTGATTGTTTGCACAGGTGCAAGATGGTTTTAAAAGTCTACACTAAGTAGGATCCAACCTTGATAAATTGTTTTAAAAGTCTGCACTAAGCAGGATTTGTTTTAAAAGTCTACACTAAGTAGGATCGAACCTTGATAACTTGTTTTAAAAGTCTGCACTAAGCAGGATCGAACCTTGATAAATTGTTTTAAAAGTCAAATTGTTAAAGTCTGCACTAAGTAGGATCGAACCTTGATAAATTGTTTTAAAAGTCAAATTGTTAAAGTTTGGACTAAGTAGGATCGAACCTTGATAAATTGTTTGAAAAGTCAAATTGACTGATCAAACCCCCACTCGAGGCTATCTAGATTTTTATATATAATGAATATTATAAATCATCTTGTATGTCAACTACATATTGTTCAAGATTACACTAATAACCTTGTATTTTCATATATTATGAATATTATAAATTGCAAATAATAATAATAAAATAATTATCAAATAATTAATAATTAATTACGAGGTTTTAGGGCATAAATCCCAACATATACTTCTTTTCTTTGTCATAGTGTAACAAATTATTTCGAGAAATTTAGTATTTTGCAAATATATGGCTTATATATACTACGTATAATGCATTTAAATTCCTGCTCAGGTGCGTGATTGTTTGCACAGGTGCAAGATTGTTTTAAAAGTCTACACTAAGTAGGATCGAACCTTGATAAATTGTTTTAAAAGTCTGCACTAAGTAGGATCGAACCTTAATAAATTGTTTTAAAAGTCAAATTGTTAAAGTCTGCACTAAGTAGGATCGAACCTTGATAAATTGTTTTAAAAGTCAAATTGTTAAAGTCTGCACTAAGTAGGATCGATAAATTGTTTTAAAAGTAAAATTGATCGATCGAACTCCCACTCTAGGCTATCTTGGTGATACGGTCACTCACCCGTTGCACCAAGTGGTTGTTTGATAATTTTTAAAAAATTTGCCCTAAAGCAAGATCGAATCCCCACTCTCTGCTATCTTAGGCAGAGCACTCACCCACTGCACTAAGTGGTTGTTTGATTTTTATTGTTTTTTTTTTAATTTCTGAGTTATTTTCTGTTTATTCCTACGGTAGAAGTGTGAGATTTTTTCCCAACAAGTGGTATCAGAGCTTTGGGTTTGTAGTTTCTTGATCTCTGAGTATGCTATGTGATTTCTTGAAACAAACTAGGTTGATATTGTGAATAGTGTGAGTTGTTCACTATTTGCAGATTTGCTAGGAGTGAAGCAAACATGTCAAGCTTTATGAGTCCAGTGAAGATTAATGTAGAGAAATTTGATGGAAATATGAACTTCGACTTGTGACAAATGAAAGTCAAGGATGTGCTGATACAATATGGGTTACACAAGGCTTTGAAGGGAAGACCGAGTGATTGTTCTTCTTAAAAGTTAAGCGGTGATGGTTTTCCAGTGGCGGTTCCAGTAGAGGTTCTAAGAAGTCCAGCATGAGTGATGAAGATTGGGAGGAAATAGATTTAAGAACATCAAGTGGAATCAGACTAAATTTGGCTAAGAATGTTCTTGCAAATGTGCATGGAATTTTGACAGCCAAAGAGTTTTGGAAGAAGCTTGAAGCGATGTATCAGGCAAAAAATATCTCAAATCGGTTGTACCTGAAGGAGCAATTTCACACGTTGCGAATGGAGGAAGGTACGAAAATCTCAGATCATCTGAGTGTTCTCAAGGGCATCGTTTCGGAGCTAGAGGTAATCAAAGTGAAAATAGACGATGAGGAAAAAGCACTCAGACTCATCTTGTCACTTTCATCTTCTTATGAACACATGAAGCCAATATTGATGTATGAGAATGAGACTTTAGATTTTGTTGAGGTTACTAGTAAACTTATTTCAGAAGAAAAAAGGCTGAAGAGTGGAGGGTGTACTTCACAAGAGGATTCAGTGTTGGTAGCTAGGGAATCTTAAAAAAAAAAGTGAAATAATTGAGAGCATTTATTTTACCGTGCTCATTCCTAAATTTTCGAAATAAAAAACTTAGAAGTTAAATTATAAAAGAATAAATGAAAATAAAAAACCCGGAAAATCCGAATTTGAGAAGGAGAAGTATATGCAGGTTTTAATGGCAAGATCCAAATTACCGGGGGGAAGATAATAACCATTTTTTCTTAATTTCTTTGGTTAAAAAAAATGTTAGTTTTTATGCGGAGACTTGTAATTTATCAACTAAATGTTGGGTTTTTGACAATATATAAGAAGGGTGATTGTCCCACATCGGAAAGATTCAGGTAATCCAAAGACTATAAAAGGAGTCTATGGCTTTGAGTTTTAATACCTAGTTAGAACTATTGTAACGTTGGTGGGCTAACTCTAGTTAAATTTCCTACACAAAAATAGTTTTCATTCAATTGATTCACATAGGTAAGTTAATTTGAGAAAAAAAAAATAGATTTTTTTTAATTAATTAGCATGTGGTAACAAATGGTTAAGCTAAATGTTTGGCCCAACGAGAAACAAATAAAAAAAAAAAAGTAATCTTTATACTTTATCATAATCTCTAAATTTTAAATTGGAGGGAAAATCATATCTTTGTAAAAAAAAAATGAAACTTAAACATTAAAAACATAAATCTTTTTATAATTAATTGGCACGTGGTAACCTAGGGTTAAGTCACCACATGTCGGGTTGAACATGGTTGTAGTCTAGCAGCCAAGTATCACTCTACTTTATATTAATCACCCATTTTCTACAGGACTTTTATAATCATTTTTTTATACTTTTGCATGACCATATGCAAGATAAAAAAAAAAAAAATAAATAAATAAATGAATCTTTATACTCTATCATAAACTTTGAATTTGAGGGGAAACATATCTTCATATATATTTTTTTAATTAATTGGCACTTGGTAACCTATGGTGTGTCAGGCTAACAGCTAGGCCAAGTATCACCCTACTTTAAATTAATCACGCTTTTCTACATGATTTTTATAATAATTTTTTTTAATACTTTGCATGACCATATGCGAGATAAATAAATACAAAAAAGCAAATCTTTATAATTTATCATAAACTCTAAACTTTAAATTGAAAGGGAAACCATATCTTCATATTTTTTTTTAATTAATTGGCACGTGGTAACCTATGGTTAAGTCACGTGTCAGATCAATTGGACTGAAGCCAAGTATGACTCTACTTTATATTAATCACCGCATTTCTACATGACTTTTATAATCATTTTTGTATACTTTTTCATGACCCATATGCAAGATAAAAGAATAAAAAAAAACGAATCTCTATACTTTATCATAAACTCTAAACGTTAAATTAGAGGGGAAAACATATTTTCGTAAAAAAAAGAAAATGAAAGTAAAACATTAAAAAAAAATAGATTAAAACATTAAAAAAAATAGATTTTTTTTTAATTAATTGACACATGGTAACCTATGGTTAAGCCATGTGTTGAAGGACGGTAGCTTAGGGGAGAATTTCTAGTACATCCATGGGGGAGAATTTCTAGTACATCCGTGGTATGGAGTTTTTCCATACCACTGCCTTTAAATGACTGACACGTGGTGAGAGGTAGTTTAAACTGAACCTTAGCTGGGACCCACCACCATTTTAAATACATTATTTTCTCCTCCTAAAAAATAGGGGTGGCCATCGGTCGGTCGGTGTCGGTTTTGGGCAGAAACCGCCGCCGACCACCGACATATCGGTTTCCGTAGGTCGGTTTTCGACAATGTGAGGGAGGTGGGTGACGCCGGCCGACCAACTACACGGTCGGACGGTCGGTTTGGTCGGTTTTCGAATTTCATGCAAACTAACCATGAGAAAAGAAGAATAAAATGAGAAACAAAAAAAATATATATGAAAAAATAAGAAAACCAGAAAAAGAGATGGAGAAAATGAGAGAACTAAACAAAGATAAGAAAAAATAAATAAATAAAAGAAGAGATTGAAGAGAAAAAGATGAAGAATGAAGATAGAGGGGTGGGAGATGAAGGAAATAAAAAAGATGAAGAATAAATGAGAGAAATGGTGAATGAAGAGAGAGATGAAAAAGGAAGGAGAGGTAGACCAAAAATTAAAAAAGAGAGAGAAGACGTTGGAGTGTAGAAGGAGAGAAATGAGAGAAAAAGTAGTGATGTGATTGTGATTTGAAAGGTTTATTAAAAAAAAAAACAAATTTAGTGAATCAAGACAATGTCATTGACAAGTCATTGTCATTCACGTAAATCAAGGCCCTCATTATGACTTTTCTTTTTTTTAAAAAAGGCCCTCATTATGATTTAAATCATACTTAAGAGGAGTTCGGTCGGTGGGTCGAAATTGTGATTTTCGACCACTCCGACCGACCGACCGTCGGTTTTTTTTTAATAGAAAACCGACCCCGACCGTACAGTCCTCTAAACCGACCAACTGACGTCGGTTCGGTCGGTTTCGGTCGGAGTGGTCGGTTTTTCGGTTTGGTTTGTCCACCCCTACTAAAAAATACCAAATACATTATTTATTCAAATTCGCTCTCCTCAATTTTTATTATTATTATTATTATTTTTTTACTCTTTGCATTCTCAATTTTTTTTTCTTCTTTTTTAATATTTTTTCTCTAACTTCTTTCACTAATATTTTAAAATATATTCAAAACTTTATTTTTCTTCATCTTCATCGTTAAGCTAATTTTCAAGTTCATTTGGAGAAGGTTTGTTTTCTATAATTTATATCCATTTATTTCATTATCTTTTTCTTTGTTTTTTCCTTCCTTTCTAATATTTTATTTCTTTTTCATTTTTTTTAATGCAAAAAATATTTGGATTACATTCATCCCTACCGGAGCAAATATTTAAGTATGTTGGGTTTTACTCTTTGTTGTTTTTTAGGGTTTAGGGTGAAGATGGAAAAAAAGAAAGTTTTGAATATATTTTAAAATATTAATTAAAGAAGTTTGAGAGAAAATATTAAAAGGGAAGAAAAAAAATTGAGAATGCAAAGAGTAAAAAAAAAATTGAGGAAAGAGAATTTGAATAAATAATGTATTAGTTATTTTTTAGAAGGAGAAAATAATGTATTTAAAATGGTGAGTCTGAGCAAAACAATGTTAAGTTTAAACTACCACTCACCTGACAGTCATTTAAAGGCAGTGGTATGGACTTCATACCACAGATGTACTAGAAATTCTCCTGTAGCTTAGCAACTCATCACTCTACTTTATATTTATATTACTCACCGTCTTTCTACATTACTTTTATAAACATTTTTTTTATACTTTTTGATAATCCTTATGCAAGATAAACAAATAAACTACAATACAAATCTCTATATATTTTATCATAAACTCTAAACTTTAAATTTGAGAGGAAAACATATTTTCGAAAAAAAAAAATGCAAAATGAAAGTTAAACATTAAAAAAAATAGATTTTTTTAAAAAAATTAATTGGCCGGTGCTAACTAATGGTTAAGCCACGTGTCGGGCTGAAAGGCTCTAACCTAACAGCCTCGTGCCTAACCGCTTAGTATCACTTTATATTAATCACCGCTTTTCTATATGACTTTTATATTCATTTTTCTTTTATACTTTTGTATGCCCATTTGCAAGATAAAAAAAAAAAAAAAAAAGACGAATCTTTATACCTGATCATAAACTCTAAACTTTAAATTGGAGGGTAAAACATATCTTCGTATATTTTTTATAATTAATTGGCACGTGCTAACCTATGGTTAAGCCACGTGTCGGGCTAAACAGTTGGACTGTAGCCAAGCAGCCAATCACTCTACTTTATATTTATATTATTCACCTTTTTCTGCATGACTTTTATATTCATTTTTTATATACTTTCTCATGACTCATATGCAAGATAAACAAATAAAAAAAACGAATCTCTATACTTTATCATAAATTCTAGACTTTAAATTTGAGAAGAAAACATATTTTTGCAAAAAAAAAAAACGAAAGTTAAACAATAAAAAAATATTTTTTTTAATTAATTAACACAGGGTAACCAATGATTAAGCCACGTCTTTGGACGGTAGCCTAGCAACCATCACTCTATTTTATATTTATATTAATGATCGCTTTTCTACATGATATTTATAATCATTTTTTTAATATTTTTTCATAACTCGCATGCAAGATAAATAAATAAAAAACGAACCTCTATACTTTATCATAAACTCTAAACTTTAAATTGGAGAGGAAAACATATTTTTGGTAAAAAAACAAAATGAAAGTTAAACATTAAAAAAATAGTTTTTTTTTATAATTAATTAGCACGTGGTAACCTATGGTTAAGCCAGTGTCGGCTTAACAGTTGGGCGCTTAACAGTTGGGCAGTAGAAATATCATTTACTTTATATTCATCACCGCTTTTCTACATAAATTTTATAATCATTTTTTTATACTTTTGCATGTCCATATGCAAGATAAACAAATAAAACAAACGAATCTTTATACTTTATCCTAAACGCTAAACTTTAAATTTAAGGGGAAAACATATTTTCGTACAAAATATAAAATTAAAGTTAAACATTAAAAAATAGATTTTTTTTTAAATTAATTGACACATGGTAACCTATGGTTAAGCCCCATGATGCAGCCGTAGCCTGTAGCCTACAAGTCAAGTATCACTCTACTTTATATTAATCATTGCTTTTCTACATAACATTTATAATTTTTTTTTTTTATACTTTTTTCATGACCCATATGAAAGATAAACAAAAAAAACCGAATCTCTATGCTTTATCATAAACTCTAAACTTTGAATTGGAGGGGAAAACATACTTTAAAGTAAAAAAAACAAAATGAAAGTGAAATATTAAAAAATATATTTTTTTAATTAATTGACACGTGGTAACCTATGGTTAAGCCACATGTCGAACAATCGGACCATAGCCTTAGCAGCAAATCGCTCTACTTTATATTTATATTAATCACCATTTTTCAACCTTACTTTTATAATATTTTTTTTATACTTTTGTATGACAATATGCAAGATAAACAAATAAAAAAAAAAACTAATCTTTATACTTTATCATAAGCTCTAAACTTTAAATTGGAGAGGAAAACATATCTTCGTAAAAAAAATAAATTGAAAGTTAAAAAATAAAAAAATGATTTTTTTTAATTAATTGGCACATGGTTAAGCCACGTGTCAGGCTCAACTGCTCCGTAGGCTAGCAGTCAAATATCACTCTATTTTATATTAATCACAGTTTTTCTACATGACTTTTATAATCATTTTTTTATACTTTTGCATGACCATATGCAAGATAAACAATAAAAAAAAAATCTTTATACTTTATCACAAACTTTAAAATGTAGTTAGAGGGGAAAACATATCTTCATATATTTTTTTAAATTAATTGGCACGTGGTAATTTATGGTTAAACCACGGGTCTTGCTAAACAGCATGACCGTAGCCTAGAAGTTAATCACTCTAGTTCATATTTATATTAATCACCGTTTTTCTGCCTAACAAATAAAAAAAAATATGAATCTGTATACTTTATCATAAACACTAAGCTTAAATTTGAGGGGAAAACATATTTTTCGTAAAAAAAAAACAAAATGAAAGTTAAACATTAAAAAAAATAGATTTTTTTTTAATTAATTAGCACGTGGTAACCTATGGTTAAGCCACGTGTCGGGCTCAACATGTGGGTTGTATAGCCAAGTATCACTCTACTTTATATTAATCACGACTTTTCTACATTACTTTTATAATCATTTTTTATACTTTTGCATGACCATATGCAAGATAAACAATTAAAAAAAAACGAATCTTTATACTTTATCATATACTCGAAACTTTAAATTGGAGGGGAAACCATGTTTTCATATTTTTTTTTTAATTAATTTGCACGTGTAACCTATGGTTAAGTCACGTGTCAGATCAATTGGACTGAAGCCAAGTATGACTCTACTTTATATTAATCACCGCATTTCTACATGACTTTTATAATCATTTTTGTATACTTTTTCATGACCCATATGCAAGATAAAAGAATAAAAAAAAACGAATCTCTATACTTTATCATAAACTCTAAACGTTAAATTAGAGGGGAAAACATATTTTCGTAAAAAAAAGAAAATGAAAGTAAAACATTAAAAAAAAATAGATTAAAACATTAAAAAAAATAGATTTTTTTTTAATTAATTGACACATGGTAACCTATGGTTAAGCCATGTGTTGAAGGACGGTAGCTTAGGGGAGAATTTCTAGTACATCCATGGGGGAGAATTTCTAGTACATCCGTGGTATGGAGTTTTTCCATACCACTGCCTTTAAATGACTGACACGTGGTGAGAGGTAGTTTAAACTGAACCTTAGCTGGGACCCACCACCATTTTAAATACATTATTTTCTCCTCCTAAAAAATAGGGGTGGCCATCGGTCGGTCGGTGTCGGTTTTGGGCAGAAACCGCCGCCGACCACCGACATATCGGTTTCCGTAGGTCGGTTTTCGACAATGTGAGGGAGGTGGGTGACGCCGGCCGACCAACTACACGGTCGGACGGTCGGTTTGGTCGGTTTTCGAATTTCATGCAAACTAACCATGAGAAAAGAAGAATAAAATGAGAAACAAAAAAAATATATATGAAAAAATAAGAAAACCAGAAAAAGAGATGGAGAAAATGAGAGAACTAAACAAAGATAAGAAAAAATAAATAAATAAAAGAAGAGATTGAAGAGAAAAAGATGAAGAATGAAGATAGAGGGGTGGGAGATGAAGGAAATAAAAAAGATGAAGAATAAATGAGAGAAATGGTGAATGAAGAGAGAGATGAAAAAGGAAGGAGAGGTAGACCAAAAATTAAAAAAGAGAGAGAAGACGTTGGAGTGTAGAAGGAGAGAAATGAGAGAAAAAGTAGTGATGTGATTGTGATTTGAAAGGTTTATTAAAAAAAAAAACAAATTTAGTGAATCAAGACAATGTCATTGACAAGTCATTGTCATTCACGTAAATCAAGGCCCTCATTATGACTTTTCTTTTTTTTAAAAAAGGCCCTCATTATGATTTAAATCATACTTAAGAGGAGTTCGGTCGGTGGGTCGAAATTGTGATTTTCGACCACTCCGACCGACCGACCGTCGGTTTTTTTTTAATAGAAAACCGACCCCGACCGTACAGTCCTCTAAACCGACCAACTGACGTCGGTTCGGTCGGTTTCGGTCGGAGTGGTCGGTTTTTCGGTTTGGTTTGTCCACCCCTACTAAAAAATACCAAATACATTATTTATTCAAATTCGCTCTCCTCAATTTTTATTATTATTATTATTATTTTTTTACTCTTTGCATTCTCAATTTTTTTTTCTTCTTTTTTAATATTTTTTCTCTAACTTCTTTCACTAATATTTTAAAATATATTCAAAACTTTATTTTTCTTCATCTTCATCGTTAAGCTAATTTTCAAGTTCATTTGGAGAAGGTTTGTTTTCTATAATTTATATCCATTTATTTCATTATCTTTTTCTTTGTTTTTTCCTTCCTTTCTAATATTTTATTTCTTTTTCATTTTTTTTAATGCAAAAAATATTTGGATTACATTCATCCCTACCGGAGCAAATATTTAAGTATGTTGGGTTTTACTCTTTGTTGTTTTTTAGGGTTTAGGGTGAAGATGGAAAAAAAGAAAGTTTTGAATATATTTTAAAATATTAATTAAAGAAGTTTGAGAGAAAATATTAAAAGGGAAGAAAAAAAATTGAGAATGCAAAGAGTAAAAAAAAAATTGAGGAAAGAGAATTTGAATAAATAATGTATTAGTTATTTTTTAGAAGGAGAAAATAATGTATTTAAAATGGTGAGTCTGAGCAAAACAATGTTAAGTTTAAACTACCACTCACCTGACAGTCATTTAAAGGCAGTGGTATGGACTTCATACCACAGATGTACTAGAAATTCTCCTGTAGCTTAGCAACTCATCACTCTACTTTATATTTATATTACTCACCGTCTTTCTACATTACTTTTATAAACATTTTTTTTATACTTTTTGATAATCCTTATGCAAGATAAACAAATAAACTACAATACAAATCTCTATATATTTTATCATAAACTCTAAACTTTAAATTTGAGAGGAAAACATATTTTCGAAAAAAAAAAATGCAAAATGAAAGTTAAACATTAAAAAAAATAGATTTTTTTAAAAAAATTAATTGGCCGGTGCTAACTAATGGTTAAGCCACGTGTCGGGCTGAAAGGCTCTAACCTAACAGCCTCGTGCCTAACCGCTTAGTATCACTTTATATTAATCACCGCTTTTCTATATGACTTTTATATTCATTTTTCTTTTATACTTTTGTATGCCCATTTGCAAGATAAAAAAAAAAAAAAAAAGACGAATCTTTATACCTGATCATAAACTCTAAACTTTAAATTGGAGGGTAAAACATATCTTCGTATATTTTTTATAATTAATTGGCACGTGCTAACCTATGGTTAAGCCACGTGTCGGGCTAAACAGTTGGACTGTAGCCAAGCAGCCAATCACTCTACTTTATATTTATATTATTCACCTTTTTCTGCATGACTTTTATATTCATTTTTTATATACTTTCTCATGACTCATATGCAAGATAAACAAATAAAAAAAACGAATCTCTATACTTTATCATAAATTCTAGACTTTAAATTTGAGAAGAAAACATATTTTTGCAAAAAAAAAAAACGAAAGTTAAACAATAAAAAAATATTTTTTTTAATTAATTAACACAGGGTAACCAATGATTAAGCCACGTCTTTGGACGGTAGCCTAGCAACCATCACTCTATTTTATATTTATATTAATGATCGCTTTTCTACATGATATTTATAATCATTTTTTTAATATTTTTTCATAACTCGCATGCAAGATAAATAAATAAAAAACGAACCTCTATACTTTATCATAAACTCTAAACTTTAAATTGGAGAGGAAAACATATTTTTGGTAAAAAAACAAAATGAAAGTTAAACATTAAAAAAATAGTTTTTTTTTATAATTAATTAGCACGTGGTAACCTATGGTTAAGCCAGTGTCGGCTTAACAGTTGGGCGCTTAACAGTTGGGCAGTAGAAATATCATTTACTTTATATTCATCACCGCTTTTCTACATAAATTTTATAATCATTTTTTTATACTTTTGCATGTCCATATGCAAGATAAACAAATAAAACAAACGAATCTTTATACTTTATCCTAAACGCTAAACTTTAAATTTAAGGGGAAAACATATTTTCGTACAAAATATAAAATTAAAGTTAAACATTAAAAAATAGATTTTTTTTTAAATTAATTGACACATGGTAACCTATGGTTAAGCCCCATGATGCAGCCGTAGCCTGTAGCCTACAAGCCAAGTATCACTCTACTTTATATTAATCATTGCTTTTCTACATAACATTTATAATTTTTTTTTTTTATACTTTTTTCATGACCCATATGAAAGATAAACAAAAAAAACCGAATCTCTATGCTTTATCATAAACTCTAAACTTTGAATTGGAGGGGAAAACATACTTTAAAGTAAAAAAAACAAAATGAAAGTGAAATATTAAAAAATATATTTTTTTAATTAATTGACACGTGGTAACCTATGGTTAAGCCACATGTCGAACAATCGGACCATAGCCTTAGCAGCAAATCGCTCTACTTTATATTTATATTAATCACCATTTTTCAACCTTACTTTTATAATATTTTTTTTATACTTTTGTATGACAATATGCAAGATAAACAAATAAAAAAAAAACTAATCTTTATACTTTATCATAAGCTCTAAACTTTAAATTGGAGAGGAAAACATATCTTCGTAAAAAAAATAAATTGAAAGTTAAAAAATAAAAAAATGATTTTTTTTAATTAATTGGCACATGGTTAAGCCACGTGTCAGGCTCAACTGCTCCGTAGGCTAGCAGTCAAATATCACTCTATTTTATATTAATCACAGTTTTTCTACATGACTTTTATAATCATTTTTTTATACTTTTGCATGACCATATGCAAGATAAACAATAAAAAAAAAATCTTTATACTTTATCACAAACTTTAAAATGTAGTTAGAGGGGAAAACATATCTTCATATATTTTTTTAAATTAATTGGCACGTGGTAATTTATGGTTAAACCACGGGTCTTGCTAAACAGCATGACCGTAGCCTAGAAGTTAATCACTCTAGTTCATATTTATATTAATCACCGTTTTTCTGCCTAACAAATAAAAAAAAATATGAATCTGTATACTTTATCATAAACACTAAGCTTAAATTTGAGGGGAAAACATATTTTTCGTAAAAAAAAAACAAAATGAAAGTTAAACATTAAAAAAAATAGATTTTTTTTTAATTAATTAGCACGTGGTAACCTATGGTTAAGCCACGTGTCGGGCTCAACATGTGGGTTGTATAGCCAAGTATCACTCTACTTTATATTAATCACGACTTTTCTACATTACTTTTATAATCATTTTTTATACTTTTGCATGACCATATGCAAGATAAACAATTAAAAAAAAACGAATCTTTATACTTTATCATATACTCGAAACTTTAAATTGGAGGGGAAACCATGTTTTCATATTTTTTTTTTAATTAATTTGCACGTGTAACCTATGGTTAAGCCATGTGTCAGATCAACCGGACTGTAGCCAAGTATGACTCTACATTATATTAATCACCGCTTTTCTACATGACTTTTATAATCATCATTTTTGTATAGTTTTTCATGACCCATATGCAAGATAAACGAATAAAAAAAAATGAATCTCTATATTTGATCATAAACTCTAAACTTTAAATTAGAGGGGACATATTTTTCGTAAAAAAAAGGAAATGAAAGTTAAACATTAAAAAAATAGTTTTTTTTTTAAATAATTGACACATGATAACCTATGGTTAAGCCATGTGAACAGCCAAAGTCTCTATACTTTATATTTATATTAATCGCCGCTTCTACATTACTTTTCTAATCATTTTTTTTATACTTTGATGACCCATATGCAAGATAAACAAATAAAAAAATTACTAATCTCTATACTTTATCATAAACTCCAAACTTTAAATTCGGGAGGAAAACAAATTATCGAAAAGAAAAAAAAAATGGAAGTGAAACATTAAAAAAATAGATTTTTTTTTAATTAATTGGCACGTGGTAACCAATGGTTAAGCCTCGTGTCGGCTGAACAGTTGAGTTGTAGCCTAACAGCCTAGTATAACCTTACTTTATATTAATCCCCGCTTTTCTACATGTCTTTTATATTCATTTTTTTTATATATATTTTTGCATGACCATATGTAAGATAAACAAATAAAAAAATCGAATCTTTATACTTAATCCTAAACTCTAAGCTTTAAATTGGAGGAGAAAACATATCTTCGTATATTTTTTATAATTAATTGGCACGTGGTAACCTATAGTTAAGCCACGTGTCGGGCTAAACAGTTGGACTGTAGTCAAGCAACCAATCACTCTACTTTATATTTATATTAATCACCGCTTTTTCTGCATGACTTTTATAATCATTTTTTATATACTTTCTCATGACCCATAGGCAAGATAAAAAAAAATAAAAAAAAACGAATCTTTATACTTTACCATAAATTCTAAACTTTTGTTAAAAAAAAAAAAAAAAAAGTTAACATTAAAAATATATATATTTTTTATTTAATTGACTAGCATAGCAACCAATTACTCTACTTTGTATTTATATTATTCACCACCTTTTTACATAACTTTTATAATCATTTTTTTAATACTTTTTGATAACTCGTATGCAAGATAAATAAATAAATAAAAACGACTCTCTATACTAGATCATAAACTCTAAACTTTAAATTGGAGACGAAAACATATTTTCGAAAAAAAAAGCAAAATGAAAGTTAAACATTAAAAAAATAGATTTTTTTTTTAATTAATTGGCACGTGACAACCTATGGTTAAGCCACGTGTCGGGCTGACGAGCTGGGAAGTAGCCTAGCCGCAGAAGTATCACTTTACTTTATTGGCGAATTGTTATAGATAGCTAATTTAAAATAATCGTAATCAAATATAGCTAATTTATTTTAGTATTTGTATCCAATAGCTAATTAAATTATAGGGGAAAAGAAGACGTGTTATACCTAATATGCCCTTTGTAGATCACCCTATTTACAATATTGCCACCCAACCGATTTTTTATTTCAACTAACCAAATTTATTTATTTTAGGAATGGAAAAAAAAGTCACAACTCACATTCAACCCCAACCATAAGATATTTTTCCTATTATTTCCAACCTCCCTCCTACATTTATGGCTTCAACAAAATTGATTTGATGTTGTATTTCTATATATTTCTAGCACTCTTGAACTAATACAAGCAGGTATACGTGGGGACCATTAATTTACTTCTTAATTTAATTTTAAGTATGTATAAAGTTAGTTTGAAGCTACTAACAACAATTACCGACAAGCGGGGATATCACATAGATGTTTAGATTAATATAACACTGTACATACATGTCGACAAACATTATAAGAACATATTTGCGTTGTATAAACTAGTATGTACACAGACATACATGAATGAGGGTGATGTATATAACAACAGATACGGGGTATATCACTCAATCATATATAACTAATCCCTATATGCCTAACGTCGACAATGAAAGTACACAACAAAGTAATACACTACCCTCGTGGTATATACTATGGTTTACTAAGACAGGTTTACGATGGGGGAGGTATATGACAGCAGATACAAGGTATACCATCCAAATTTACAAGAGTCAGAACCACACCCTTGTCCATTTTGTATGTCTTTCCTTTTCGTTTATTGCCCCACGATCCTGAGGGCGTCTCACACAGATTCTCCATTCGCGGTTCCTATAGAACAACAAGTAAATATAGATATAGGGGAGAAATGTCAATATGAATGACTGTAAATAAAGATACATACATCCTTTGGTTCACCATGTTTCCTAGACTCCCAATATTTCTCTTTCTTCTTTGTCTTCGTCCTACTCCCCTCGGATGACATTTCTCGTGTCACCCTCTTTCTGGGTTGTAGGGCATTTGTCTCATTCTTCATTGCACTCGTTACTTCGGGTAGCGAGTTCTGAAGTTGTATACTTCAAATTACATCCACAATACTTTCGAATAGGTGATTTATCACTACATATTAACATACATAATGAACATGAGGGTAATAGTTTAATGGGTAGTACCAAGACGTCGTCATCTACCCGAATCAGTGACGTTTGCTTCTTCATTTTTTTGGTCGGCATTTCACCGACAACTTTCAACCTTTCATTCGCCCTTTCCATCTACAAAAACTCAGACTACATAGGGTGATACAGAAAATTGGGATTAAATAAACCAATGTCCCTAAAAATCGGTCAATTAAATAAACCAAAAAGGGTTAACAAACAAAATCCCTACAAATTGTTAAATTAAATAAACCAAAAAGGCATAACAAACATAATTCCTAAACAATCGGGATCTATTCGAAACACAAATCTCAACAATACTATATCGTTCATTCATTCAATCAAACGTACCGAGAGTCTCGATGTTCGATTTTCACCGTGGTTTGATAGAAATTCACGGAGCACGATGGTTGCCCAAGTTGTTCGCTGCGCACAGTGGAGATCCGATCAGTGGTAGGCAAACAATATCTAGCTTGCGTCGACGAGAATGAGAGTCTGAATCTGGTAGAGATACCGAGGGTAACGTCGGGTTGCTTGAGGTAGTCCAGATTTGAGGTCGGTCAAAATTAGAGTGGGAATCAGTAGCGTTTTCATGGTTTGACGTCGGCGAGAATCGAAATGGGTAGCAGGGAGGTTGCAGACGGGAATGGAGAGAATATGAGTGGGAAACTAGAGGGTTGCGTTGCTAGAGGGACACCATTTTGTTTGAATCGCCAACACCATTTTCCCCTCATGAAATGAGCATTACTGTTTTGCGTAGATTATCCATGTTCGGTATATAACTGGTACGTTTTATGGACTTCATTGTCGTGTTTGTCGAGTCCGTGTATACTGGAACATACAAGAGTGAAATGTCTGATTTTTGTTCGTCGAGTTTGTGTGTACTAGGAAATACAAGGATAAAAGGTCTAATTTTTGTTCGTCGAGTCTGTGTCTACTAGGAAATACAAGGAGTGGAAGGTCCATTTTTTTGTTTCATTCAATTTTTTCAACGATTTATTAATGTTACGTTTTTTTCTCCCAACTAATTTCTCTCTCATAAAATCAACTATTTTTTCTTGATTTAATTTTTTCAACGAGTTAAATCTCATAGGATATTTTAGTCTCAATGTAATTTAAATAGTTTACTAATTATAGTTGTTAACTATATTTCAGTAACCATTATTACATTCTAGCTATTCCTCTCGTTACCCTTACTTTATATTAATCATCGGTTTCTACATAACTTTTATGAATCTCTATACTTTATCATAAACTCTAAACTTTAAATTTGAGAGGAAAACATATTTTCGTACAAAAAAAATAAAATGAAAGTTAAACATTAAAAAATAGATTTTTTTTAATTAATTGACACATGGTAACCTATGGTTAAGCCCCGTGTCGGGGTTGCATCAGTAGCCTAGCAGCCAAGTATCACTCTACTTTATATTAATCACACCTTTTCTACATGACTTTTATAATCATTTTTTTTTCATCACCCATATGAAAGATAAACAAAAAAAAAAAACGAATCTCTATACTTTATCATAAACTCTAAACTTTAAATTGGAGGGGAAAATATATATTCGGAAAAAAAAACAAAATGAAAGTGCAACATAAACAAATATATTTTTTTTAATTAATTGGCACGTACCTCTGGTTAAGCCACGTGTCGGGCTGAACACTCGGACTTAGCAGCCAATCACTCTACTTTATATTTATATTAATCACAGTTGTGTCAACCTCACTTTTATAATCATTTTTTATACTTTTGCATGACCATAGACAAGATAAACAAATAAAAAAAAACAAATCTCTATACTTTAAATTGGAGGGGAAAACACATCTTCGTAAAAAAAAAAAATGAAAGTTAAACCTTAAAAAAATTGATTTTTTTTAATTAATTGGCACGGGGTAACCTATGGTTAAGCCACGTGTCGGGCTGAACAAGTAGACTAGCCGTCAAGTATTACTCTACTTTATTTTCTCCATGACTTTTATAATAATTTTTTTTATACTTTTGCATGACCACATGCAAGATAAACAAATAAAAAAAACGAATCTTTATACTTTATAATAAACTCTAAACTTTAAGTTGTAGGGGAAAAGTTATCTTCATATATTTTTTTTAATGAATTGGTATGTGGTAACCTATGGTTAAGCCACGTGTCTAGCTAAACAGCTGAACGATAGCCTAGCAGGTAATCACTCTACTTCATATTTATATTAATTACCCATTTTCTACCTAACTTTTAAATTCATGTTTTTAAGAGCAAAACTGGCTACAAGTATTTTTGCAGGTGTCACGATTTAATTGATCTAAATTTAAACTTTTTTTTAAAATAAAAGATTCTGTTGTTTTTCGAGTTGTTTAAATTGTTAAGAGTCTTTTTTTTTTTTTCTTTTTCCAAGATTTACCCTCACGTGTTGAATTTGAAGTGTCTTTCTTTTCAAAAAAACATTCTTTCATATGTTTAACACTTGACACTTTAAGCTTCTCTTTCAAGCTTTAATAATCTCCTTTGTCTTCTTCTCCCACCCCAAATGTATCAACTTTAAAAAAAAAAAATCTACGAATATGAAATTATCCAAACTCCCATCATTAGCCATAAAAAAAAAAAAAAAATAATAAATAAATAAAAAAAACATTCACCCAGACCCTGTTTTGATTTAAGGTTTTTTTTTTTTTTTTCAGATGAACGACCTCGGAGATTAGCTTGGAAAACGAAAAAAAAAAAAAAAAAAAAAAAAAAAAAAAACTTCAAATTCAAATTTCTTGAGGGAGAATTTCGAAAAATAAAAGAAAAAGAAAGATGAAAAAAAAAAGACTCTTCAAATTCAAACTCGGTGAGGGTGAATCTTTGAAAAAGAAGAAAAATAAAAAACACCGTTAACAATTGAAACGGCGGTGAAAAAACTAACTGAAATCTTTTATTTAAAAAAAAGGTTTAAATTTAGATCAATTAAATCGTGACACATGGCTCAGCTGCATTGTAGCCTAACCTGTAACTAAATTTTGCTCTTTTTCTAATACATATTCATGACCCATATGCAAGATAAACAAATAAAAAAGGAATCTCTATACTTGAGCATCAACTCTAAACTTTAAATTTGAGGGGAATTAAAGAAAAGATATTTTCGTAAAAAAAATAAAATGAAAGTTAAACATTAAGAAAAAAGATTTTTTTTTAATTAATTAGCACGTGGTAACCCATGGTTAAGCCAGGTGTCGGGCGGGTTGAACAGCTGGGCTGTAGCCTAGCAGCCAAGTATCACTCTACTTTATATTAATCACTACTTTTCTACATTACTTTTATAATAATTTTTTTTTATACTTTTGCATGACCATATGAAGATAAACAACTAAAACAACGAATATGTATACTTTATCATGAAATTGAAATAAAATGAAAGTTAAAAATTAAAAAAATATAATTTTTTTAATTAATTGGCACGTGGTAACCTACGGTTAAGCCACGCGTCAAGCTGATCGGCTTAGCTGTAGCTAGCAGCCCAGTATTACTCTACTTTATATTAATCACTCATTTTCTACATGACTTTTATAATCATTTTTTTTTATTTTTTTTTGCATGACCATATGCAAGATAAACAAATAAAAAAAAATGACTATTTATACTTTATCATAAACTCTAAACTTTAAATTGGAGGGGAAAACATATCTTCATATATATTTTTTTAATTAATTGACACGTGGTAACATATGGTTAAGTTATTGTCAGAACACTGGACCGTAGCCAAGCAGCCAATCACTCTACTTTGTATTTATATTAATCACTCATTTTCTAGATGACTTTTATAATCAGTTTTTTGATACTTTTTTATGACCCATATGCAAGATAAACAAATAAAAAAAACGAATCTTTATAATTTATCATAAACTCTAGACTTTAAATTTGAGGGGAAAACATATTTTCAAAAAAAATAAAAAAATTAAAGTTAAACATTAAAAAATAAATTTTTTTTTATAATTAATAAGCACGTCCTAACCAATTTTTATGACCCATATGCAAGATAAACAAATAAAAAAAACGAATCTTTATAATTTATCATAAACTCTAGACTTTAAATTTGAGGGGAAAACATATTTTCAAATTTATAATTAATAAGCACGTCCTAACCAATGGTTAAGGACCGTGTCGGGCTGCAACCTTATATTTTTTTTTTTTTTTTTTTTTATTATTAAATTGGGGGTGGGGGGATTCGATCCACAGAGTCGTCAACTCATACATATGTCAGCTGAGCTATCTCGCTTTGGCTCTACATGACTCTTATAATCATTTTTTTTATATTTTTTCATGACCTATACTAAAGATAAACAAAAAAAAAAAAAAAATCTCTCAACTTCATCATAAACTCTAAACTTTAAATTGGAGGGAAAACATATTTTCGTCAAAAAAAAAAAAAAAAAAAAAGTGAAACATTAAAATAATATATATTTTTTACTTAATTGGCAGGTGGTAACTATTGTTATGTCACGTGTCGGGCATAATAGCTAGACTCTAGCCTAGCCGCCAATCACTCTACTTCATATTTATATTAATCACTTATTTTCTAACTTCTATAATCATTTTTTTTATACTTTTTGATGACCCATATACAAGATAAACAAATAAAAAAAACAAATTACTTTATCATAAACTTTAAACTTTAAATTTGTGGGGGAAACATATTTTCGTAAAAAAAATAAAATGAAAGTTAAACATTAAAAAAATATATATTTTTTTAATTAATTAGCACGTGGTAACCTATGGTTAAGGCACGTGTCGGGCTGAACACCGGGCTATAGCCTAGCAGTCACGTATTACTCTACTTTATATTAATCACCCATTTTCTACATGACTTTTATAATCATTTTTTATACTTTTGCATGACCATATGCAAGGTAAACAAATAAAAAAAAACGAATCTCTATACTTTATCTTAAATTCTAAACTTTAAATTGGAGGGAAAAACATATCTTCGTAAAAAAAATAAAATGAAAGTTAAACATTAAAAAATTGATTTTTTTTTAATTAATTGACACGTGGTAACCTATGGTTAGACTACGTGTGGCTGAACGGTAGTCTAGCAGTCAAGTATCACTCTACTTTATATTAATCACCACTTTTCTACATTACTTTTATAATCATTTTTTTTTTATACTTTTGGGGACCATATGCAAGATAAACAAATAAAAAAACAAATCTCTATACTTTATCATAAACTCTAAACTTTAAATTGGAGGAGAAAACATATCTTCGTAAACGAAATAAAATGAACGTTAAGCATTACAAAAATAGATTCCTACATAGGTGCGTGATTGTTTGCACAGGTGCATGATCAATCAAATCTCACTCTGTGCTATCTAGGTGTGTTACATGTTACACCAAGTGGTGCACTAAGCAGGATTGAACCCCCACTTAATTTTTTTTTAACAGTCTACACTAACCAGGATCGAACCCCCATTCTAGGCTATCTAGGTTACGAACCCCCACTCTGGGCTATCTAGGTGATGCGCGGTTATTTGATAAATTGTTTTAAAAGTCTGCACTAAGCAGGATTGAACTCCAATTAATTTTTTTAACAGTCTACACTAAGCAGGATCGAACCCCCATTCTAGGTTATCTAGGTGACGAACCCCCACTCTGGACTATCTAGGTGATGCGCTCACTCACCTATTTTGCACCAAGTGACCCCCATTCTCTGCTATCTTAGGCGAAGCGCTCACCCACTGCACCACGTTCCTAAAATGCGGCTCTAGGCTATCTAGGTGACGAACCCCCACTCTGGGCTATCTAGGTGATGCGCGGTTGTTTGATAAATTGTTTTAAAAGTCTGCACTAAGCAGGATTGAACCCCACTTAAATTTTTTAACAGTCTTACACTAAGCAGGATCGAACCTCCATTCTAGGTTATCTAGGTGACGAACCCCCACTCTGGACTATCTAGGTGATGCGCTCACTCACCTATGTTTCACCAAGGGACCCCCATTCTCTGCTATCTTAGGCGAAGCGCTCACCCACTGCACCACGTTCCTAAAATGCGGCTCACTCACCTATGTTGCACCAAGTGACTCCCATTCTCTGCTATCTTAGGCGAAGCGCTCACCCACTGCACCACGTTCCTAAAATGCGGTAATAATGCATCTAAATTCCTGCATAGAAGCATGGTTGTTTGCACAGGTGCAGGATCAATCACCCCCCACTCTAGGGCTGATGCGCTCACTCACCCGTTGCACCAAGTGGTTGTTTGATAATTTTTTAAATTTCTGCCCTAAGGCAAAATCAAGCCTTCACTCTCTACTATCTTAGGCAGAGCGTTCACCCACTGCACCAAATGGTTGTTTGTTTTTTATTGTTTTCTTTTAATTTCCCAGTTATTTTCTGCTTATTTCAGTGGTAGAAGTGTGATATGTTTTTCTCAACAAGTGGTATTAGAGCTTTAGATTTGTAGTTTCTTGATCTCTGAGTATGCTCTATGATTTCTTGAAACAAACTAGGCTGGTCTTGGTAATAGTGTGTGTTGTTCACTATTTGCGGATTTACTAGGAGTGAAGCAAACATGTCAAGCTTTATCCGTCCAGTGAAGATTGACGTAGAGAAATTTGATGGAAAGATGAACTTCGGCTTGTGGCAAATGCAAGTCAAGGATGTGCTGATACAATATGGGTTACACAAGGCTTTGAATGGAAGACCGTGTGATTGTTCTTCTAAAAAGTTAAGCAGTTATGGTTTTCCAGTAGAGTCGAGTGGCGGTTCACATAGAGGTTCTAAGAAGTCCAACATGAGTGATGAAGATTGAGAGGAAATGAATTTGAGAAGAGCAAGTGAAATCAAACTAAATTTGGCTAAGAATGTTCTTGCAAATGTGCATGAAATTTTGACAGCCAAAGAGCTTTGGAAGAATCTTGAAGCGATGTATCAGGCAAAGAACATCTCAAATCGGTTGTACCTGAAGGAGCAATTTCACACGTTGCGAATGGAGGAAGGTACGAAAATCTCAGATCATTTGAGTGTTCTTAAGGGCATCGTTTCGGAGCTAGAGGTAATCAAAGTGAAGATAGACGATGAGGAAAAAATACCCAGGCTCATCTTGTCACTTCCATCTTCTTATGAACACATGATGCCAATATTGATGTATGAGAATGAGACTTTAGATTTTGTTGAGGCTACTAGTAAATTTCTTTCAAAAGAAAAAAAGGCAGAAGTTGTGGATTCTTCAAATATCTTGCCAATGTGGAATCATCTTAGTTAGAGACACTTTAAGCGGGTTGTTTTTTTATTAATATAGTTATTTTTTAAACTTATTATAAAAATATTACAGTTTTCAAACTATTTTTTAAAATATTGCAGTTTTTATTCCAGGTCGTCTTTTCAAAAGAAGATCTCGAAACTGAGGCAAAGATCGTATTTTCAAAAGACGACCTGAGTGATGTGGCGTCACGTGGACTAGGTCGTCTTTTGAAAAGACGACCTACACATCTGAAGGTAGTCTTTTGAAAAGACGACCTACACATCTGAAGGTAGTCTTTTGAAAAGACGACCTACACATCTGAAGGTCGTCTTTTCAAAAGACGACCTACATATTAATACGTAAAAAATTACATAAATTAATAAAAGCATGCCATGATCTAGTGGTAAAGAAGTTGCCCTCACATCCTGCCGGTGTTTGAGTCCACCTGAAACCTAAAATTTGTCATTTTTTTCATTTTTCGTTGTTTTTAGGCCATTATCTTTTCTTTTATTTAGTGATTTTATTTTGATTCCTTATTTTTTTAAGCTATTTCTTTTTTTACTTGGATTTTATATGTATAATATTCTTTTAAAGTATAATGTGTAATTGTTATTTCTATATTGATATTAATTTTTTTATACAATATTTATATTAAATAAGTTAGTATGAATAGTCATTATAAATTATGTAAGTTAGTATGAATAGTATAAAGTACATTATAAATTTTAATTGAAAAAAATGTTATTGAAAATGAAAAGATTAATAGTAAATAAATTAGGAAAAATAAAATGTCAAATTTGCATCTAATAATAGTAAACGATTAAGGTACATTATATATTTAATGTGTGCCATAAGGCAGACGTCTCCGAGTACGAGGTGGTTGTCGACGACGACGAGGAGCTGGTTCCTCTTGTTCCTTTGTTCGTGAACATGCGATGAAGAACCACCAACTTTCTGCGTTTGAGTCGTATAAGGCATGTCTTCAAAGTTGGGGTGAATCTCGTCAGCATGTACATCTTCAACCTCCTCTATCGGTTCTCGAGCACGTTCTTTACGCCTAGGAGCACGAGGAGCTGCAATAGGTGTGTTATACATGTAATGCAATTGCTCCATGTTTGTTTCACCTTTGTCGCATAAATTAAGGATCTCCAAATCTAGTGAGAGATCACGAATGCGACCGAAGCACGACCTCTTCAATGATAAGACAAGTTAGATGATATTTAAAATTTATTAATACTTGAAATTGAAGCAATGTAATTTTGAATTAAAATGCGTACCGCTTCACCGTAAGCGGCTCCTTCACGAGTGATGTAGCGCCTAGTAATGTTATGATACCAAAACATATATTCAGGAGAAGTTTTTTGAGGATCATTCACTAGACTACCAACTGCAACATAGTCTCTACGTAAACTCCAGCGCGCTACATAAGGTGCAATCTTGGTCGGCCATTCTTGATTTCGAAGATCTATGTTATGTAGGTTTGATTCCGTATTACATTGATCCGGGACAAGTTGTATCATGTCGAACTGTCTCATGACTCTGTTAGGCAGATGCCACTCAACAATATAAAAACATATGAGGGGGCTTATTGTGCGCCAAATGTCATGATCATTTCTACAGTAATCGGGTAATGTGGCCATGAAGCTGTTATATGGCTCCTAAATGACCTAAAACACAACATTATAAAAGATTAGTGTATTTGTGTATGAATGTACTTGGTCCGGATGGAGGAGATCAAACATATATCTGTATTGGGAAATAACATGCGTAGGTGAGCCAGTCACGTTGAATTGATCTTTCCACCTACATTAAAAATTAATCGTTAAATCAATTATATTTATAGTACACAAAATACATTAAATCTTAAAGTAATTGACGTACCATGAACCACCAGCTCGTCCAGCTAATTCATGAGCATGTATGTTGCGGTGTTGAGGAGCCATCATTGGAAATCTTTCCCAACCCCAAATTTGAAGTAGAAGTAATGGGCCAACAATGTCACGAGCATCTAATGTTGTTGCCTTGCAAAGCTGTCTATACATCCATGCTAGGCATGCTCCACCCCAGGAATATCGTCCTGCAGCTTCGAAATCTTCTAATAGTGGCAGGAACATCAAGTACACCAAGTTATTTGACTTGTCACTTAACAACTCCCACCAAGAAGCTGTAAAATGTACGCTCTAGCATATCTTGCTATGGCCACCTCATCAGCATCATCAGTCAATAGTTGAAATTGAGATGCTAACCATGGTAGACTCAATCTACATCTCCTAATGTTGTTGTTCCCTAGAGTCACTCCTAGTAGTTGTTGACACAATTGTATCCAATCGTAATTCATCGATCCTGTGACAGGGTGGCCATCAACTGGTAACCCAAGTAACACTGATACGTCTTGTAGAGTGATAGTACACTCTCCACCAGGCACGTGAAAAGTATGTGTTTCCGGTCTCAATCTCTCCACGAGTGCGGTGATGAAATGTCAATCTAGTGAAACGAATCTCAAACGTAGCCACCCCATAAAAACCAGAAGAACGAAGTGCAGGGAATATAAGAGGATGAAGTGGGATGGTGTGTTCAACGACAGCCGCACGACGTCTACAGTGTAACTCTCCTAGCGTTCGATCCTCCAAAACAAGTTGTGAACGATGAGACTCCTGAGTGTGTAATACAGATGGATCTATTGGTCCTTGAATTTGATCCATTGTCTAAAAAATAACATAATCAATAATACAACATCAAATGAACGTAATCAATAACACAATCACATTAATAAAATAGTGTCATAAAATATTGAATTACAACATCGAAAATATTTGGATTATTTATCCTTGTCTAGAAAGACACCTCCTTCGATTGTGACCCAATTGATTACAAATCCCACATTTTTGTTGACTACTAGACTCTCCCCAATCCATCTCGTTATGGTAGCGAGTACTTTTTGGTTTACCAGGTTCTCTCAACAACCTTGGATCAGCGTATAAGATAGGATGGTTAGGAGGGGCGATCCAATAATCTTCATGTGGGATCAAATAAAACTGAGGATCGTAAAATGTAGAATATGTTGAAAGCTTGTAGTAGTTTTGAGCAGACAACCATAAAATGAGAGCAAGGAATGCCAAGACTTTGTCAATTAAAGTAA
This sequence comes from Herpetospermum pedunculosum, assembly GCA_028017165.1. Taxonomy (NCBI): domain Eukaryota; kingdom Viridiplantae; phylum Streptophyta; class Magnoliopsida; order Cucurbitales; family Cucurbitaceae; genus Herpetospermum; species Herpetospermum pedunculosum. The sequence goes on from CM051527.1 coordinate 46,277,907, forward strand.
CAATAAAAAAATTAAAACATACATTCAAGAAAATAAAATAAATTATAAATACTATGAATTTATAAAACTAATTAAAATTACTAATGAAAATAAAATCATATATGAAAATTAAACAAAAAAAAAATAACATACTCTACTTTTTAATTACACAATTATCTATTAAATCTAAAAAAATTATAGGCAAATTAAACTAAAAATAACCTACTTTACTTTTCTTTTCATAAAATTAAAGTAACAATAAACAAATTAAAACATACTTTCAAAAAAATAAAATAAATTATAAATAATATTAATTTATAAAACTAATTAAAATTACTAATCGAAATAAAATAATATATGAAAATTAAACAAAAAAATAACATACTCTACTTTTTAATTACACTTATCTATTAAATCTAAAAAAATGAAGCAAATAAAACTAAAAATAATCTACTTTACTTTTTTTTAATCAAATTAAAATAACAATAAACAAATTAAAACATACTTTCAAAAAATAAAATAAATTATAAATACTATAAATTTATAAAACTAATTAAAATTACTAATCGAAATAAAATCATATATGAGAATTAAACAAAAAAAAAAAAAAAAATAACATACTCTACTTTTTAATTATACAATTAAATATTAAATCTAAAAAAATCTAAAAAAATCATATAGGCAAATTAAACAAAAAAAAAAAAAATAACATACTCTACTTTTTAATTACACAATTATCTATTAAATCTATAAAATCATATAGGCAAATTAAACAAAAAAATAATCTACTTTACTATTTTTTTTAATAAAATTAAGGTAACAATAAACAAATTAAAACATACTTTCAAAAAAACAAAATAAATTATAAATACTATGAATTTATAAAACTAATTAAAATTACTAATCGAAATAAAATAATGTATAAAAATTAAACAAAAAGAAACATACTCTACTTTTTATTTACACAATTATATATTAAATCTAAAAAAATCATATAGACAAATTAAACTAAAAATAACATACTCTACTTTTTAATTACACAATTATCTATTAAATCTATAAAAATCATATAGGCAAATTAAACAAAAAATAATCTACTTTACTCTTTTTTTAATTAAATTAAAGTAAAGATAAACAAATTAAAACATACTTTCAAAAAAAAAAAAAATTATAAATACTATGAATTTATAAAACTAATTAAAATTACTAATTGAAATAAAATAATGTATAAAAATTAAACAAAAAAAACATACTCTACTTTTTATTTACACAATTATATATTAAATCTACAAAAATCATATAGGCAAATTAAACTAAAAATAACATACTCTACTTTTTAATTACACAATTATCTATTAAATAAAAAAAAATCATATAAGGAAATTAAACTAAAAATAACATACTTTATTTATTTTTTTAATAAAATTAAAGCAACAATAAACAAATTAAAACATACTTTTAAAAAAATAAAATAAATTATAAATACTGTGAATTTATAAAACTAATTAAAATTACTAATCAAAATAAAATAATATATAAAAATTAAACAAAAAATAACATACTCTACTTTTTAATTACACAATTATATATTAAATCTAACAAAATCTAAAAAAATCATATAGGCAAATTAAACTAAAAATAACATACTCTACTTTTTAATTACACAATTATATATTAAATCTAAAACAATCGCAAATTAAACTAAAAATAACCTACTTTAATTTTTTTTAATCAAATTAAAAGTAACAATAAACAAATTAAAACACTTCCAAAAAATAAAATAAATTATAAATACCATAAAATTATAAAATTAATTAAAATTACTAATCGAAATAAAATCATATATGAAAATTAAACAAAAATAAAATAAAATAACATACTCAACTTTTTAATTACACAATTATATATTAAATCTAAAACAATTATATAGGCAGATTAAAAAAAAAAAAAAAAAAAAAAAAAAAACTCTACTCTTTAATTAGACTATTATCTATTCAATCTAAAAAAATCATATAGGCAAATTAAACTAAAAATACTCTACTTTACTTTTTTTTTTTTTAATAAAATTAAAGTAACAATAAATAAATTAAAACATACTTTCAAAAAATAAAAATCATACGAAATTCATACAAAAATAAAACAAAAACATAACCTACTTTATTTTTTAATTACACAATTATACAACAAATCTAAAAAAAATCATATAGGAAAATTAAACTACAAATAATCTAAAAAAACTCACAAATGCGTGTGGCCTCCGGTATCTCTTTTATATATTCGAATGGATAAATTTGGTCATTCTCTATCAAAAAATACAAAAATATCATAAACATTCAACCTCAAAACAAAGAAAAAATCAAACAAAATATAAATTAAAAAAAAAAACTTACAAGATCGTTGTTTGTATGAAAAAAACAGAATCAGATTAAAGGATGAGACAAATTTTTGAAAAACAAAGAGTTTTGAGGGATGAAGGAGCCGAAGATCTCGGATTAAAAGAATTTTTTTAGGGATGAGAGATGAAGGAGTATAAGATCTCAGATTAAAAGGAGAAAAAAATTCTGAAAAACAGATTTGAGGGATTAAGGAGCCGAAGATCTCAGATTAAAAGAAATTTTTTAGGGATGAGAGATGTGGGAGTATAAGATCTCGGATTAAAAGAGATTTTTGAGAGATAAGGATTGATAAAGCATAAAATCTAGGATTCAAAGAGATTTTTGAGGAATGGGGATAAAGGATGGAGAGAAATCAGATGAAAAAAAAAGGAATGAGGGATAAATGATGAAAAGAAATCGGATGAAAGAAGGAATTGAGGGAAAGGGAAGGGTTTTAAAAAAAAATACCAAGGTCGTCTTTTCAAAAGACGACCTTGGGCCTAGGAAATTGAAAAGGAATTAATTTCTTTTCCTTTTCAGTTTGACAGGTGCGGTAGATTGAAGACTACACTAGGAGGTCGTCTTTTGAAAAAGACGACCTATACTTGGCAGGTGGGGCAGCTGCGACAGATTGAATGAATTAAAAGGTTCAACTTGTAACCGACAAGGAATTAAAAACAATTCTTAAGTGCTTGTAAGAAAGCTCATATCTCCTGAACAGTATCGAGATCTTTAGGATGTATGTCGCGTTTCCAAATTAAAAATATTGAATCTTGAAATCATCTCTTTATTGGAATTGGTCTCCACATGAAGACCCAACCATTCTTGAATATGAGTTATGTAAGCTTGTTGAATTTGTCTTGTCTTGGACCATGTGGAACATGAATTGAACTTGTGGCACCATGATTTATATCACTTCTCTTTTATCTCACTTTTGTCCCCTCTCCCTCACTCTTTCTTCTTCTCTTTCCAACGAAACTCATTTCACTACCACCAAAATAGTTAGAGAAGTGCACAAACTCAACAAAGCCCAATTGAATAGAGATCAAACTTGAGAAGTTCAAGATTGGTTGTAGAATTTTATGTTGAGAATATTCTTTTCGATTGTAGCAATTGAAAATGGTAGTTAGAGAGAATAAGAGAAATTGAAGGAGAAAATCATTTTTGGTAAAAAAAATGACATACGAAATAAATTCTAATTAATGATAATTGATAATTATCATAAGTCAAATCACCTAATTAATATTGTAAGATGAAAAAAAGTAACAAAATATATTAGAGTAGACATTTGTGAAAATATGGGTTAAAGAATAGCTCATTTGTGAGAAAATCTCAGAAAAATAAAAGAAGCTAAAAAAACTAAAAGATGATGTCTAGATGCTATCAAAATATTGCTGATTTTTTGCTAAAATTTCACCCATTTTTTCTTTAATTTTTTTTGGCTTCAAATAGGAGAGGAAGAGAAAGTTATCATTGGTGGCACGTGTCTCATTCACTCGAAGAAAAAGAAACAAATTAAATTATAATATTATAATTTTTATAAATGTTATAGATATCCATACTTTTCAATTGAATCATTCAATCTTCCTAAGACTCGTTTAGTTGGAGGGCTTTGAGGGTGGACTTTGGATGCCGAAGTCCGTTTTTCTTTCAAGTTTTTAACATCCAAATTTTTGCAAATTCCAATTATAACGTTTTCTTAATTTCAACATTTTTTAAATACTAAAATATCCCTGATTAACCAACATTTTGTTCGAAATAAAAAAAAAATCATAAACAATTTATTATTTTAAAAGTTTTGTTATTACATAAAATTATAACATTTATTAATTTCAAAATTTAATGGTATTTAATTTCTTATTTACAATCTTTAATTTTAAATTTTAACATCCAAATTTTCCCTATATTTTTTACCTTCCCTCTTTTTTATTTGTTTAAATTTGATGCATTTAATGGAATCTCCTTAGTGAAATTTCACTCTTCACCTCTTTTCATTCCCCTCTTCTCGACTACTTTCATTTTCAAATGTTGAAAAAATCACATAATTCCTGCGAGTTTCACTATTTCCCTACTGCGACATTTGATCTGAAAGTTTCTTGATTTTTGGCGAGTGTTCCTAATTTTTTTGGTGATTTTTACCATTTTCTCCTACAATGAGTAAGTTAATTAACATTTTCTTTTAGTTTATTCCATGTCATAGATTTTATTTACATTTTTATTCACCAATTGTTTATTTACATTTTCCGAATATTGCTTTCATTTTTCGAATATGAAGCATAATCATTCCGTTAATGAAATATACTATAAATTAAAATTTAATAATGATTTTGTTAATGTTGATTTCATTAACATTTCTGAAACTATGTATTTATAGTTTCAACTATATTATTTATTTTTGGATGCATTTTGTCTAGATATATACCTAGTATTTATAAGATATACAGAGAATTTATGTTTCACACGTTCTGTTAAATTAAATTAGTACACAAATTTGAGTATTTTTATTATATGTTCTATTTAGATATATACATGGTATTAATATAATGTAAAATAGTTCTAATTTTAATTTTCTTGTACTTACATTTTAGATTTTTTTTAATATTATTTCGGATGCATTTTTCAGATATATACCCTTGCATATATACGATATACTGTAAATTTAATATATACTTATTATTTATCATACTTGTCATGATGTATTGCATATTTTTTTAATTAATATGTTTTACTCTTTCATTATGAGGTCAATCCGATTAATAATGTTATGTATCATGTCATCGATGGATCAAAATCCGAATGATGTTCACCTTGGTAATAGAACTTGTATATATCGCGTGTGGGACCAACTAAAATACCATGTTCTCATGTATGCGCCGTGTTAACTAAGCACTTAACGATGAGGAATTACGATTCAAAAGACTATTCCAGCAATTCTCAGCATCTATATATCATATATACTACATATTAAACAGTACAATCACATATGAACTATATGTTATATACATCAAATCGAATATATACCAGTATCTAAATCTCCAATATACATGTTATCTATTAACAATATCTGAAAAATACACTCTAAATTGATGTTGAAAAATATATACCAGTGTATATCTCGAATATATACATGTAATTCTAGATATTCTAAAGTCACTTACGAAAAATTCTTGGTCTCATCCTACAATAATTCCAACACTTAAAAACTATTTTTTTTTAGGCTAAGCAGAATGATGTAAAATTCGTTGGAATAGGGAACGAAAATACCTACGCAGTTCTAGCTCGATGTCACGTCTAAGCTAACTTGAACCGGTCCAAAATCGAAATCGAGCCTACACTAAAATAACGATGATTTTCAACGATTAAAACGAATCTGGAAAAAAATATGAATAAATCCTGAGTCGAGGAGCAACGACGTGCGGAGAAGCAAAGGGAGAGGGGCGACTGGAAGACAGACGACGGCGGCGGTTGGGCGACGGACGACGTGCGGCTGGGTAAGAGAGAGCGACGACGTGCGGCAGAGTGCGATTGCGTGTGGAGTGAGGTGGCCGGATTTGAGGGAGCAGGCGCCTGTGAGGAGAAACATACTGAGAGAGGGGGAGATAGAGAACTGGGGGGGGGGGGGGGGAGTGGTGGGCTAAGCGGCATGAGTCTTCGTGAAATGAAGACCCACGCTGAACTTCTGTTTTTTGTTTTTGTAAAGTAATATTATTAAAATTTAAATAATAATACTACTTAAAAAAAAACAGAAGTTCAGGTCGTTATACTACATATCCTTTATTTCAAGAAGGGTACTTAATGTGCAAATTAAGGAAGATAAAGTTGAAGATCAAAGAGAAAACTTGTTTCACACAAGATGCTTAGTTGAAAGGAATCCATGTAGCTTGGTGATCGATAGTGGAAGTTGCACAAATGTGGTAAGTAATTTTCGTGTAAAAAGACTACAACTTGCGACCCATCCACATCCAGAACCATACAACTTCAATGGTTGACAAACAAAGGAGAACTTAAGGTGAACTCTCAAGCTCGTATTCCTTTTACTTTAGGAAGATATAAAGATAAAGTTCTTTGTGATGTTGTACCTATGCATGCAGGGGATATATTGTTAGGCCGACCTTGGCAATATGATAGAGAAGTTACATATAATGGGTTGTTGAACAAGTATAACTTTTCTTTGAATGAAAAGAAGTTTACTTTACTTCCATTGTCTCCATACGAAGTACATTGTGACCATTTGAAATTAGAGAAAAAAAGAAAAGAATTCGAAGAAAAATAGAGGAGAAAAGAAAATAAGTTCAAAGAGAGAGAGAAGAGTGACAAAAAAGAGAAAAGTGAAGGGCAAATGGTGAGTGAAAACCAAGAGAGAAAAATGAGTGAATTCGAAGGAAAAAGAAAGTATGTGAGTTTGGTTATAAGAAAAGGTGAAGTGAGGAATGAGAAACATTCACTCGAGAACCAATCTTTGTGCTTTTGTGCAAAAGAATGTGTTTAGCAACTAACCCAAATTCTGATTGTGTTTTGCCAAGTGCTTTTAAGCCTCTTTTGCAGGAATTTAATGACATGTTTCCACATGAGGATGCAACTACAGGTTTACCTCCTTTAAGAGGGATTGAACATCAAATCGACTTCATACCCGGGGCAACTCTTCCAAACATGGCTGCCTATAGGACAAATCCAACTGAGACTAAGGAGATCCAAAGATAAGTGGAAGAACTCATGGATAAAGGCTATGTTAGAGAAAGCATGAGTCTTTGCTCGGTTCCAGGAATTTTGGTACCAAAGAAAGATGGCACATGGAGAATGTGTTTGATTGTCGTGCCATCATCAAGATAACGATAAAGTATTGACATCCTATTCCTATATTGGATGACATGATAGATGAATTACATGGTGCTTCTTTGTTTTAAAAAATAGATCTTAAAAATGGTTATCATCAAATTCGAATGCAATTCAGAGATGAGTGGAAAACGACTTTCAAAACAAAGTTTGGACTTTATGAGTGGCTTGTTATGCCATTTGGCCTTACTAATGCACCATGTACTTTTATGACGTTAATGAACAAAGGGAGAAAGGTATTGATTTTTAAACCGGGTGATTAGGTTTGGGTTCATCTACGAAAGGAAACGTTTCCAGATCAAAGGAAGTCTAAACTTCAACCAAGGGAAGATGGTCCTTTTCAAGTGCTTGAACGGATCAATGACAATGCATACAAACCAGATCTCCGAGGTGAGTACAATGTAAGTTCTACTTTTAATGTTGCTGATTTGACTTCTTTTGATATAGGTGATGAAGACCTTGATTTGAGGACAAATCCTTTTAAATAAAGGGGGGATGATATAGATCCAACCACTGAACCATTGCATGTACCCGAAGGAGTCATTACAAGAAGCAAGGCAAAGAAGATTCAAGAGGCAATTACACTACATCTTCAAAGGCTAGCTAATGCACAAGAAGGGACAAAGATTTTTCAACCCAAATTTCTTTACAATGTTAGTTCAATGAGTCAAGAATAGAATGTTGTGAAGATGGCACGGGAAAAGTCTACTAGTTTGAAAGATTGCACGGGAGACAAAAATAATGTGCAGAAATTATGAACAGTGGGTTGTCCAGCTTGCACCTCTTGGGAGTTTGGGATGTCAAACCTAATCAAACGTTGGAATCTGAAGAAGTGCGTCCTACACTAGCTAGCTAATACAATTTAAAGCATTTCTATGGTTTTAGTTTTTCAATATGACCTTTCAATTGTTGTGCAATTGGATTTCATTTCCTAGGTTCTATTTTCTTCAATTCTGCATTTAATGACTTTTGGAGACCTTTGGTATTTGGTATCTCGAACGACCATTTTGGCCTATTTAAAGGCTTGTAAGGCTCTTCAAAATACAGATTATGCTTATCAAGAACTTGTGTTTCTTTAAACGCCTTTTGGTGTTGTTTCTTTCAAATCTTGTTTTAGGTTTGATGTTAATCGGTTCATTGAATTAGTTTTGATCAACCTAATTCTGGAGTGAGTCGTCTTGAGATCTAAGAGTGACAATCATAGATTTTAAGTGTGATCTAAGAGCAACTCATCTTCTAACTAAACTCTTGGTTGGAATCAATCGTTAAGTTAGTCTTCTTTGTGGGCATTTACAATGATCGTAGAAGAACCTCTAGCTTTGTAAATCGAGCATCGTTGGGGGCTTATCACCACTTTTACAAGCTTCTCAAAGTACTCCACTATTTATACCCTCTTACCAACTCAAAAACTTCTAATGTAGGATAGTTTTGTTCTCTTCCATGAAGAACTTGCAATGGGCCAAGACCGACTAATGTGAGTACTTCCCAACAATCCCCCACGAATGACTAACATAATGAGATAAAAGAGTAAAAATAAAATATGAGCAAAGAATGAAGAATGAGCTTAAACAACAATTTCTTACGATTTGAATTGTTGCATAGTGAAGTATGACAACAACCTAATTGAAGAAAGGGGAGATGATTCTTGAACTTTCATCAATTATGGTTGAGACCCTCACAAAACGCTCAATTCCTTATGTTTTATCTTGATTCCGCGATACAGTAATACATCAAGTGCTATTAAGGCTATGCACATAAAACCTCGAGTCACCGTGAAAGCTCTAGAAAGAGACCCTAAACTCTTTCATAAAAGGCTGCCACACCTTCTTAATCACGTTAAATGCTTCAAGTCTTTACTCAGACAACTCAACAACTGAGCTTTGAAGACTTTTCAGGTGTTCCATCAAGTCTGTATACCGACCACCAAAATAGAGGGCTATGAATGATGGGATTTATGCCCTAAAGCCTCGTAATTAATTAATAATTATTTGATAATTATTTTATTATTATTTTTTGAAATTTATAATATTCATTATTATTATAAAAATCCAAGGTTATTAGTGTAATCTTGAACAATATGTAGTTGACATACGGGAGGATCAGGTTCAAAAAATAACCTAAATAGTCTATAGTATATGGATAAGGTTGGGTGCCTTATCCTGGTAACACTATTGATACGGTTCACTTTGTAATTGTTACAAATGATTTGATCCAAATCATTCATGTAGAGACATGTGAGTGGGGGTATCCTATACAATGAGTTTGTATAGGACTGGACCACAAAATATATCATTTCTCTTTATAAATCCGTTATTTGAGAAGATTAATATTTCACAGGATGATCATATGTGACTCGATCTTAATCCTGAGTGAATTATGAACTCCTGCCTGTGGGCTCGTCCTTTGAATTGTATGGGTGAGAATGACCTTTATAGTCGATTCAATAAGCCTACCATTTTGGGGACTTGACCAAACAGGGAGCTGGGAACATAAGTTTCACAAGATGAAATTCACTCCTCCCTATATAGGGAAAGTAGATGAGTAGTTCCCTTAAGTACTGATCATTTCGGGACTTGAACAATAGGGCCCCACCCTCTCACTGGCCCGAGAGGGACTTGGTTTATGGTTGGATCATAAACAGGTTGTTCATTAGAGAATCAATGGTACTTAAGGTGTAAGATGTAATTACAGGGGTAAAACAGACTTTTGACCCAACTGTAATTACAAACAACTCGTGAAGGATCAGCTTGCATGTAATGGTTATATCCATGGACACAACTTGTCCTACATTGCATAATAATGCAACTCTAGGCGTATAGTGGAGTGACCTAGAGTTAATGAATGCAAATTAATTAATTAATTAATGAGTTTAATTAATTAATATTGTATCATTGGAGCTTATAAATCTGTAGGTCCATAAGGTTCCCTTGCTAGCTTAGAGTAACACTAAAATGATGAATTTAGTTGAAAGAAAATTTGAAATGTTCAAATTAATATTTAATATATTTGATATATTAAATATAAAAGAGAAAAATATATTTATTGTATTTGATACATTAAATATTAGAGGAAATATTTTATGTATTTAGATACATTAATATTCAAAATTATATATACAAATAAAATTTGAATGAGATTCAAATTGGTTAAATGTATATTATAAAAGATTAATTTTATGAAATTTGGATTTGATTCAAATAAATATAAAATACATATTTTAATATAATAGATATGAAAATGTATTTTATTAAATAAAATTAATTCCTAAAGGTCCCATAAATAGGACATTTAGGTTTAGCCACCAGGTTGGCCAAACATACTAGTCAATTTCCTTACGGATAGAATTGTTCTCTCAAAACTCTATTCTTTCAAAGAGGCTCCCACAAGCCTTGGTCCCGTATTCGAGTCATAGCGAGGAAGATCTCGTGGAAAAGGAACACAAGAAGCTTTGTGGTCTTCAAAGGTATTATATGCTTAACCTTTTATTTTGTTTAATTCTAAATAAACCAAAGAAGCGATTCCAACGCTTCCGCTGCGTGGGATTGAAGCGTTCATTCCCTTCAATTGGTATCAGAGCTACTTTGATTTTTATTTAATTAAAATTATTTTTGGTTGGTATTTTAATTTTATTCATATATTTGATGTATGAAGGTTTGCAAATTGACTGTTTAGGCATATTTTGGCATTAGTCTTATTGTTTTTTAGACACCGTATTTGGTCCGGCCATTTGTTTATTATTAATTCTTTATTTTTTTTATTATTTTATGTATTTTATTAAATAAAATTAATTCCTAAAGGTCCCATAAATAGGACATTTAGGTTTAGCCACCAGGTTGGCCAAACATACTAGTCAATTTCCCTATGGATAGAATTGTTCTCTCAAAACTCTATTCTTTCAAAGAGGCTCCCACAAGCCTTGGTCCCGTATTCGAGTCATAGCGAGGAAGATCTCGTGGAAAAGGAACACAAGAAGCTTTGTGGTCTTCAAAGGTATTATATGCTTAACCTTTTATTTTGTTTAATTCTAAATAAACCAAAGAAGCGATTCCAACGCTTCCGCTGCGTGGGATTGAAGCGTTCATTCCCTTCAATTGGTATCAGAGCTACTTTGATTTTTATTTAATTAAAATTATTTTTGGTTGATATTTTAATTTTATTCATATATTTGATGTATGAAGGTTTGCAAATTGACTGTTTAGGCATATTTTGGCATTAGTCTTATTGTTTTTTAGACACCGTATTTGGTCCGGCCATTTGTTTATTATTAATTCTTTATTTTTTTATTATTTTTATTATTTTTTTTGTCACCTTTTATTTGGCCACTCTTATTTTATTTTTTAAATTCATTTTTTTTTTTTTTTTTTTTTTTATTTTAGTATTTAATTAATTCCGAAAATTAGAAAGAAAAACAAAAAAACAAAAAAAGAACGTTTTAATTATTTGGAAATAATTTTTGACATTGAGCTTTAAATGAGTATAATATTTTTAATCCTCTTAGGCTAAGATTTGATATTCATTCATTAAATTGAATGAGTATAAAATTTTAATCCATTTTTGGATCAAAATTTGATATTCATTTAATAATAAAATTTTGCTTATAAAATTAAATTTTATTATTAAATAAGTATAAATCTTTAATCCATTTTTGGATCAAATTTGATATTCATTTAATGATAAGATTTGATTTTTTATTTCATTTTTGGTCGGAAATCCGTTTTCATTTAAGGGCGAAATTTTGAGACATTAATGTTTTATTCTAGCCATAGTCGACAATTTGTCGTCTATAAATATCGAAGGAAATCATATTGAAGGTTGGTAAGAAAAAGATTGGTATTTTGGGGAGAAATTTGAATTTGACTAAATTGATTTTTTTCCCTCTCTCCAAAGCTTTCACGGAAACCGAGGCCTTTTACTTTTTTTTCACTATTCATCTTCTTCCCCAACTTCATCCTCTTCCCCAAACTTCATCCTCTCCACCACTATTCAATCACCATCCCCATAAAACTCCACAACAGTGACGATCTGAGCACGGCGGCGGACTTCGACAGCGGCGACGACCTCGGCTGCGGCGGCGAACTCACAGCGGCGACGACCCTCGACTGCGGCAGCGACTGCAACTCCACGGCGGCGGACCTCGGTTGCGGCGGCGAACTCACAGCAGCAGACGAACTTCAACGCGGCGGCGCACGGCGGAATCTGCGGCGGAAGAAGCTCAACAGCTGCAGCGGCTGAAGCAGCTTCTTCACGTAGGTAAGATGAATCTTTTTTTTATTTTTAGATTTAGGTTTAATTACAAGTTTGCCATTGATTTAATTTTTTTTAATTTTTTTCATTTTAGATTTAAGTTTAATTACAAGTTTGCCACTAATTTAATTTCTAAATATAAAAGAAGTTTACTTTACTTCCATTGTCTCCATACGAAGTACATTGTGACCATTTGAAATTAGAGAAAAAAAGAAAAGAATTCGAAGAAAAATAGAGGAGAAAAGAAAATAAGTTCAAAGAGAGAGAGAAGAGTGACAAAAAAGAGAAAAGTGAAGGGCAAATGGTGAGTGAAAACCAAGAGAGAAAAATGAGTGAATTCGAAGGAAAAAGAAAGTATGTGAGTTTGGTTATAAGAAAAGGTGAAGTGAGGAATGAGAAACATTCACTCGAGAACCAATCTTTGTGCTTTTGTGCAAAAGAATGTGTTTAGCAACTAACCCAAATTCTGATTGTGTTTTGCCAAGTGCTTTTAAGCCTCTTTTGCAGGAATTTAATGACATGTTTCCACATGAGGATGCAACTACAGGTTTACCTCCTTTAAGAGGGATTGAACATCAAATCGACTTCATACCCGGGGCAACTCTTCCAAACATGGCTGCCTATAGGACAAATCCAACTGAGACTAAGGAGATCCAAAGATAAGTGGAAGAACTCATGGATAAAGGCTATGTTAGAGAAAGCATGAGTCTTTGCTCGGTTCCAGGAATTTTGGTACCAAAGAAAGATGGCACATGGAGAATGTGTTTGATTGTCGTGCCATCATCAAGATAACGATAAAGTATTGACATCCTATTCCTATATTGGATGACATGATAGATGAATTACATGGTGCTTCTTTGTTTTAAAAAATAGATCTTAAAAATGGTTATCATCAAATTCGAATGCAATTCAGAGATGAGTGGAAAACGACTTTCAAAACAAAGTTTGGACTTTATGAGTGGCTTGTTATGCCATTTGGCCTTACTAATGCACCATGTACTTTTATGACGTTAATGAACAAAGGGAGAAAGGTATTGATTTTTAAACCGGGTGATTAGGTTTGGGTTCATCTACGAAAGGAAACGTTTCCAGATCAAAGGAAGTCTAAACTTCAACCAAGGGAAGATGGTCCTTTTCAAGTGCTTGAACGGATCAATGACAATGCATACAAACCAGATCTCCGAGGTGAGTACAATGTAAGTTCTACTTTTAATGTTGCTGATTTGACTTCTTTTGATATAGGTGATGAAGACCTTGATTTGAGGACAAATCCTTTTAAATAAAGGGGGGATGATATAGATCCAACCACTGAACCATTGCATGTACCCGAAGGAGTCATTACAAGAAGCAAGGCAAAGAAGATTCAAGAGGCAATTACACTACATCTTCAAAGGCTAGCTAATGCACAAGAAGGGACAAAGATTTTTCAACCCAAATTTCTTTACAATGTTAGTTCAATGAGTCAAGAATAGAATGTTGTGAAGATGGCACGGGAAAAGTCTACTAGTTTGAAAGATTGCACGGGAGACAAAAATAATGTGCAGAAATTATGAACAGTGGGTTGTCCAGCTTGCACCTCTTGGGAGTTTGGGATGTCAAACCTAATCAAACGTTGGAATCTGAAGAAGTGCGTCCTACACTAGCTAGCTAATACAATTTAAAGCATTTCTATGGTTTTAGTTTTTCAATATGACCTTTCAATTGTTGTGCAATTGGATTTCATTTCCTAGGTTCTATTTTCTTCAATTCTGCATTTAATGACTTTTGGAGACCTTTGGTATTTGGTATCTCGAACGACCATTTTGGCCTATTTAAAGGCTTGTAAGGCTCTTCAAAATACAGATTATGCTTATCAAGAACTTGTGTTTCTTTAAACGCCTTTTGGTGTTGTTTCTTTCAAATCTTGTTTTAGGTTTGATGTTAATCGGTTCATTGAATTAGTTTTGATCAACCTAATTCTGGAGTGAGTCGTCTTGAGATCTAAGAGTGACAATCATAGATTTTAAGTGTGATCTAAGAGCAACTCATCTTCTAACTAAACTCTTGGTTGGAATCAATCGTTAAGTTAGTCTTCTTTGTGGGCATTTACAATGATCGTAGAAGAACCTCTAGCTTTGTAAATCGAGCATCGTTGGGGGCTTATCACCACTTTTACAAGCTTCTCAAAGTACTCCACTATTTATACCCTCTTACCAACTCAAAAACTTCTAATGTAGGATAGTTTTGTTCTCTTCCATGAAGAACTTGCAATGGGCCAAGACCGACTAATGTGAGTACTTCCCAACAATCCCCCACGAATGACTAACATAATGAGATAAAAGAGTAAAAATAAAATATGAGCAAAGAATGAAGAATGAGCTTAAACAACAATTTCTTACGATTTGAATTGTTGCATAGTGAAGTATGACAACAACCTAATTGAAGAAAGGGGAGATGATTCTTGAACTTTCATCAATTATGGTTGAGACCCTCACAAAACGCTCAATTCCTTATGTTTTATCTTGATTCCGCGATACAGTAATACATCAAGTGCTATTAAGGCTATGCACATAAAACCTCGAGTCACCGTGAAAGCTCTAGAAAGAGACCCTAAACTCTTTCATAAAAGGCTGCCACACCTTCTTAATCACGTTAAATGCTTCAAGTCTTTACTCAGACAACTCAACAACTGAGCTTTGAAGACTTTTCAGGTGTTCCATCAAGTCTGTATACCGACCACCAAAATAGAGGGCTATGAATGATGGGATTTATGCCCTAAAGCCTCGTAATTAATTAATAATTATTTGATAATTATTTTATTATTATTTTTTGAAATTTATAATATTCATTATTATTATAAAAATCCAAGGTTATTAGTGTAATCTTGAACAATATGTAGTTGACATACGGGAGGATCAGGTTCAAAAAATAACCTAAATAGTCTATAGTATATGGATAAGGTTGGGTGCCTTATCCTGGTAACACTATTGATACGGTTCACTTTGTAATTGTTACAAATGATTTGATCCAAATCATTCATGTAGAGACATGTGAGTGGGGGTATCCTATACAATGAGTTTGTATAGGACTGGACCACAAAATATATCATTTCTCTTTATAAATCCGTTATTTGAGAAGATTAATATTTCACAGGATGATCATATGTGACTCGATCTTAATCCTGAGTGAATTATGAACTCCTGCCTGTGGGCTCGTCCTTTGAATTGTATGGGTGAGAATGACCTTTATAGTCGATTCAATAAGCCTACCATTTTGGGGACTTGACCAAACAGGGAGCTGGGAACATAAGTTTCACAAGATGAAATTCACTCCTCCCTATATAGGGAAAGTAGATGAGTAGTTCCCTTAAGTACTGATCATTTCGGGACTTGAACAATAGGGCCCCACCCTCTCACTGGCCCGAGAGGGACTTGGTTTATGGTTGGATCATAAACAGGTTGTTCATTAGAGAATCAATGGTACTTAAGGTGTAAGATGTAATTACAGGGGTAAAACAGACTTTTGACCCAACTGTAATTACAAACAACTCGTGAAGGATCAGCTTGCATGTAATGGTTATATCCATGGACACAACTTGTCCTACATTGCATAATAATGCAACTCTAGGCGTATAGTGGAGTGACCTAGAGTTAATGAATGCAAATTAATTAATTAATTAATGAGTTTAATTAATTAATATTGTATCATTGGAGCTTATAAATCTGTAGGTCCATAAGGTTCCCTTGCTAGCTTAGAGTAACACTAAAATGATGAATTTAGTTGAAAGAAAATTTGAAATGTTCAAATTAATATTTAATATATTTGATATATTAAATATAAAAGAGAAAAATATATTTATTGTATTTGATACATTAAATATTAGAGGAAATATTTTATGTATTTAGATACATTAATATTCAAAATTATATATACAAATAAAATTTGAATGAGATTCAAATTGGTTAAATGTATATTATAAAAGATTAATTTTATGAAATTTGGATTTGATTCAAATAAATATAAAATACATATTTTAATATAATAGATATGAAAATGTATTTTATTAAATAAAATTAATTCCTAAAGGTCCCATAAATAGGACATTTAGGTTTAGCCACCAGGTTGGCCAAACATACTAGTCAATTTCCTTACGGATAGAATTGTTCTCTCAAAACTCTATTCTTTCAAAGAGGCTCCCACAAGCCTTGGTCCCGTATTCGAGTCATAGCGAGGAAGATCTCGTGGAAAAGGAACACAAGAAGCTTTGTGGTCTTCAAAGGTATTATATGCTTAACCTTTTATTTTGTTTAATTCTAAATAAACCAAAGAAGCGATTCCAACGCTTCCGCTGCGTGGGATTGAAGCGTTCATTCCCTTCAATTGGTATCAGAGCTACTTTGATTTTTATTTAATTAAAATTATTTTTGGTTGGTATTTTAATTTTATTCATATATTTGATGTATGAAGGTTTGCAAATTGACTGTTTAGGCATATTTTGGCATTAGTCTTATTGTTTTTTAGACACCGTATTTGGTCCGGCCATTTGTTTATTATTAATTCTTTATTTTTTTTATTATTTTATGTATTTTATTAAATAAAATTAATTCCTAAAGGTCCCATAAATAGGACATTTAGGTTTAGCCACCAGGTTGGCCAAACATACTAGTCAATTTCCCTATGGATAGAATTGTTCTCTCAAAACTCTATTCTTTCAAAGAGGCTCCCACAAGCCTTGGTCCCGTATTCGAGTCATAGCGAGGAAGATCTCGTGGAAAAGGAACACAAGAAGCTTTGTGGTCTTCAAAGGTATTATATGCTTAACCTTTTATTTTGTTTAATTCTAAATAAACCAAAGAAGCGATTCCAACGCTTCCGCTGCGTGGGATTGAAGCGTTCATTCCCTTCAATTGGTATCAGAGCTACTTTGATTTTTATTTAATTAAAATTATTTTTGGTTGATATTTTAATTTTATTCATATATTTGATGTATGAAGGTTTGCAAATTGACTGTTTAGGCATATTTTGGCATTAGTCTTATTGTTTTTTAGACACCGTATTTGGTCCGGCCATTTGTTTATTATTAATTCTTTATTTTTTTATTATTTTTATTATTTTTTTTGTCACCTTTTATTTGGCCACTCTTATTTTATTTTTTAAATTCATTTTTTTTTTTTTTTTTTTTTTATTTTAGTATTTAATTAATTCCGAAAATTAGAAAGAAAAACAAAAAAACAAAAAAAGAACGTTTTAATTATTTGGAAATAATTTTTGACATTGAGCTTTAAATGAGTATAATATTTTTAATCCTCTTAGGCTAAGATTTGATATTCATTCATTAAATTGAATGAGTATAAAATTTTAATCCATTTTTGGATCAAAATTTGATATTCATTTAATAATAAAATTTTGCTTATAAAATTAAATTTTATTATTAAATAAGTATAAATCTTTAATCCATTTTTGGATCAAATTTGATATTCATTTAATGATAAGATTTGATTTTTTATTTCATTTTTGGTCGGAAATCCGTTTTCATTTAAGGGCGAAATTTTGAGACATTAATGTTTTATTCTAGCCATAGTCGACAATTTGTCGTCTATAAATATCGAAGGAAATCATATTGAAGGTTGGTAAGAAAAAGATTGGTATTTTGGGGAGAAATTTGAATTTGACTAAATTGATTTTTTTCCCTCTCTCCAAAGCTTTCACGGAAACCGAGGCCTTTTACTTTTTTTTCACTATTCATCTTCTTCCCCAACTTCATCCTCTTCCCCAAACTTCATCCTCTCCACCACTATTCAATCACCATCCCCATAAAACTCCACAACAGTGACGATCTGAGCACGGCGGCGGACTTCGACAGCGGCGACGACCTCGGCTGCGGCGGCGAACTCACAGCGGCGACGACCCTCGACTGCGGCAGCGACTGCAACTCCACGGCGGCGGACCTCGGTTGCGGCGGCGAACTCACAGCAGCAGACGAACTTCAACGCGGCGGCGCACGGCGGAATCTGCGGCGGAAGAAGCTCAACAGCTGCAGCGGCTGAAGCAGCTTCTTCACGTAGGTAAGATGAATCTTTTTTTTATTTTTAGATTTAGGTTTAATTACAAGTTTGCCATTGATTTAATTTTTTTTAATTTTTTTCATTTTAGATTTAAGTTTAATTACAAGTTTGCCACTAATTTAATTTCTAAATATATTCCATGGTTTATATGAAATTTCAAATATAAACCCCGGTCTATATGAGTTTCAAATATATCCATGGTCTATATGAGTTTCAAATATACCCCGATTTATATGCTCCTGTTTCTAATTACTTTTATGCCCCTGCATGTTTAATTACATTTTTATTATTGGTTTTAAATTACAAGCATGCCATTATATCATTTACGAATTATTTTTTTTCCTTTTCCAATTGATTTCTGATTTAAATATTTGAACTCTATTCTTAGTTATAATGTATTTTCCTTTTCAAATTTAGTATTTTTAAGGTATCCTTAAATCTTACCTTAATTCAAGCATGTAAATAAATTTTAATATTTTGTAAATATATTTCAAACAAATTTCAACTTCATCTTTAATTTGATTTTTTTTCCTAAATCTCAATTTGATTTTATAATCAAGTCATATTTCCATTTAAAAATAACGTTTTTGTAAAAATAAAATAATATTTGTTTTGAGGGCTGAGTAATGTGACTTTCGTAGAGTTTCGACTCTCGTGCAAGCACACGAAAATCCTCCTAAAAATAAATCAATGTATTTTAAAAATAAATATTATCATATAAGTCCTATGACGGAGTTTGGATGAATTTCTCAAATTCTTGAGGTAAATAATTTCCTTTAAATAAAAGGAAATTTAGATATGATAATTAATTAAAGTTGAATTCGCTCAATATATCAAACTCTTACCTTATTTTTAAGGTTAAGATTTGATTAAATGAGACATTCATTTTTAACAAGACTATTATTTATTTATTTTCTCAAATTAAAGACATTTTCAAATTAATTGGATAATATAAGATAAAATATGGCTACCGTTTTTAACGGGTGTTGTAGGGTGCTAATACCTTCCCTACACTCAACCGACCCCCGAACTTGATTTCTGAAATCGTAGACCAGTTTTTGTTTTAAGGTGACCAATCACACCCAAAATGATTGGTGGCGACTCCATCTCTTTTATCTTTTAAAACAAAACCCTTAAAAGAGGACGTCGGCCGCTCCGCGTCGCGATGACGTTGCGACAGCATGACGACTCCACTGGGGACCTTTTTTTAGAAGGTCAAGCCATTGCATTTTTTTTTTTTTTTATATTATCCAATTTTTATTTTTGGTCCTTTGTTTTTCTTTATTTTTTTTTTTTTATTTTCTTTATTTTTTTTTTGTTTCTTTATTTTATTATTAGTTTTTTATTTAACATGCTTTCAATTTTCAGTTTTCAATTTTTTTTATCTTGTTTATTTATTGTTAGTTTTTTTTTATATATTATTTAATATGTTTTATTTATTATCACTGTTATAATGTATTTACTGCAATTTATATTTGGCATTGTCATGCATCGCACACACCTTCACAGGCCTCCTACCCGGGCTTTACCTTTAAGATTAGATTCGGAGACTGAGTAGTGTGACCTTCGTGGAATTTCGGTTCCCGTGCAGACGCATGAAATTCTCCACTCAAGCTAACTATGCTGTTTAATCAGATAGGAGGCTTGAGGACCGTTTCCTTCTAGGATGCATTAGAGCTTAACTCCACACCCATATTCTCTATTAGCATTATCCTATGAATTTAATTTATGAGGGTTTGTCATGTTGTATAGTTTCGTTTGTTTTTTTTTGTGGTTCGATCTTTAAGGTTATTTTATTTATTTATTATTTATTCATTTATTTTTTTTAAAACAAAAAGAAACAAAAAAAAAAAAAAAAATATTTTTTCGTTTAGTTCATTGAGTCATAAAGGAAACTTTTCTTTTTTGGAATTTCATTTGTTTGCAAAAGGAAGTGGTCGCTTTCTCTTCTCTCTTTCTTCATACATTTTTTTCTTTTCCATATTTATTGTTTTTTCTACTTTACTTTTGGAAAACGTTAAAAAAAAATATGTATATAATCTTTTGAAATAATTACGAGAATTGTGCACGTATAGATTTGACAAAATATTCGATCATTGATTTTGACAGCAAATAAAAACATGAGTTTCATGAAATTGTCTCCCATGGTTCCTACCCCACTAGAATTGAATGTGGTAGATCAAGCTACGGTGCGTCAGTGGTCAGAAAATATACAACACACCCAGGGGAACTGCCTATCAACTCATGTGATGATTCCATTCAAAAGTATAAATTTTCCAGAAAACCAATTGGATTCTTTGAAGCAAACATGAGAGGGTTTAAATGCAGACAGGAAAACTAGGTTCATAAGCAAGTATGGGCACATAGCTCAACTCATGTACGTACAAGTCAACCCGTCAGTATTGAGAGCATTGGCGCAGCATTGGGACCCAGCTTACCGGTGTTTTACATTCGGGTCCTCAGATATGACTCCCACCATCGAAGAATATCAATCCCTATTGCGTATGCCATCACCAGCAGAAACTAAGGTTTACTCTTATGATGAAGGGCTCACAATGAAAAGAGCGCTATCCACACTTCTAGGTAAAATTCGCACTGGTGAAATTGAAAAACAGATCAAGAGAAAAAAGAGAAATTTATGCTTGCCATTAGAATACATATTTACCCTCCAAAAAAGATTTGCAAATGAGGATAGGGAATTAATGCTGCTAGCTTTATGTATCTTCAATACAGTTTTATTTCCAAGAGTATGTGGACACATTGAAGAACGTATAGTCAAATTATTTTTTAAGGTGGAAGCAGGAGTCGACCCTGTTATACCCATATTGGCAGAAACTTTTCGAAGTCTGAATTATTGCAGAATGAAGGGTACAGGGACTTTCGTCGGATGTTCTCCATTGTTGTATATTTGGATCCTCAGTCATGTAAAATGTCCACCAGAATTCAAATGTCCTCAAGTCAAGTTTTCAAATTCATGGAATAGGTTGCAAAATCCTATCTGGGAGTTCGTGCAGTCAAATTGGAGTCCCGTTTTTCCTGAGAAATGCGCTTGGGAAGCTCTCTTTGCTGAATTAAAAGTAGAAGATATAGTGTGGAAAGCCCCTTGGATGTCGACAAAGCCTATGATGTATAGATGTGGTAAGTTTCAAAATCTACCTCTCTTAGGACCTTGGGGGTGTATAGCCTACGCTCCCCTGTTAGTATTACGACAGATTTGGGTACGACAATTCGTCCCCGCCGCATGAATTGAAAGATACAGAATTTAGCTATGATGATGGTTTTTGCAAAGATAAAATCCAAGAGATAGTAAAAGCATGGAAGTTTGTCACTAAAATTCAAAGCGGTCAACACCACGATGACACCTCAGAGGCATACAGGATGTGGCATTCGAACAAAGCTAAAACCATGGCTGCACCGCTGAGAGTCAAGACCAAGGAAAAAGTAATTATAAAAGCAATGACAGCTCAACCGACAGAGCAAGAAACGCATGAAGCAGAGCGTGGCGAATTACAGAGGATGAATTCTTCGCTAGCCCAAGAAAATAAAAGACTACAGGTAGAGGTAGAACAAGGATTGCAGCGCAATTTTGAGCTGGAAAGAGAATTAAATCAGATAAGAGGTGACCTAAACAACCAGAGAAAATTAGAAAAAGAGTCTTTAGACACAGAAGCTCGTGACTTAAACAGAAGATGGTATCGTTCAAGGAAGGACAACGAGGCCCTACAAGCTACGATAAGGTCGCGAAACGAACAGATTACCAGGCAGCAATCCGAGATCACCACACTCCATGAGTTGGTAAAGAATTTTGAAGAAGGTATTAGTTTGAAGAACGAAGTGATTGTAGAAATAGAGGAAAAGAACAGATCATTATACCAAACTGTTGAAGACTTACAGCTGTTACTCAATACAAAAGAAGAGCAATTAAACAGGGTCAGGCAGGAAAACATAACTCTAAGAGAATCTACCCAGTTACTCAGTACTCGTCTAAGTAAGTATCAAAATGTCGCTGAAAATTTAATGAAGGAGCACACTTACATAAAGGAGCAGTATGGCATATTAGAGAAGGACTATGAGTTTTTGAAATGTAGCAATATAACGCTGCATAACAAAGCAAAGAGCATGATCACTAAGATTACGAAGGTCACTAGAAGGGCAGATGAGTTGGCAGAAGACGCACGCACCCTCACAAGAGCCATCGCACCCACACAACCAAACAGCAGGAATATGCTCAGATTCTTGGGGAAACTCCGTACAAGTTTAGAATACTGGAGACAATTTTATTAAACTTTTGTTTAAGTTGTGTCATTTCAATTTTTCGCATATCTTGTACTTCAAATTGCATAATTTAAGTTCCTTTATTTTATGAAAAGCAAGTCGCAAATTCTTTTTATTCTCTCACCTCATTCATCCACATGTTAGTTATTATATCATACACCCCACTAAAGTTTACTTAATTAAAAACAGAATAAAAAAATAGCTCAACCACCACCAACTCGTCGCATTCACGGCACTAGACGAACAACAAGAATTATGGAAGAACAACAGGTGGAAATAGAAAAAACAAGAAAATAAATGAACGAGCTGCGAGAGAAGGTAAAATCAATCCTCTGTTTGTTAGAAAAGGGGAAAACGGTGGCTGATCTCGCACAACCCAACAATACTGCTAGTGACTCCTTCGAAGTCAATCCCTCTATGCACATCCGAAATGAAGGGTTCGTTCTGCCACCATATACATCGTGTGACCCGATGTACCATTCGTCAGCAGGACAATACCCTTTCCAGTTCTTCAAAGGAGAAGAAGTCTCTATGAATGATCAGGTTGGGTTTGTACACCCTAAAGAAGGACCATCTAAGGTAACTATCACAGTTCCTAATCTGGAAAACCTTGAGGTCAAGAAGGATTCAACAAAAGAAGAATGCAAAACCCCTAACAACGGAACACTTGAAATCCTTGAGGAAAGGTTAAGAGCAATTGAAGGGATAGACGTTTTTGGAAATATTGACGCCTCCAAGTTATGTCTTGTTCCTGATGTTGTAATTCCACCTAAGTTCAAGGTGCCAGAATTCGAAAAGTATGAGGGGACGTCATGTCCAAGGAGTCATCTCATCATGTATTGCAGGAAAATGGCTGCACATGTTCAGAATGAAAAATTGTTAATCCACTGTTTCCAAGACTGTTTGACTAGTCCAGCGTCTCGTTGGTACATGCAGTTAGACAATACTCATATCTACTCATGGAAGAACTTAGCCGACTCTTTCCTAAAGCAATACAAACATAACATAGACATGGCCCCTGATCGAATGTATTTGCAAAGAATGGAAAAGAAGAGTGTAGAAAGCTTCAAGGAGTACGCACAAAGGTGGAGAGATGTCGCCGCACAAATACAACCTCCTTTAACCGATAAGGAGTTATCGGCCATGTTCATGAACACTCTCAAATCTCCTTTCTACGATAAGATGATTGGGAGCGCTTCAACCAATTTTTCCGACATAATGACGATCGGAGAGAGAATTGAATATGGAATCAAGCATGGTAGGATAACCGATGCATCTGAGTCGTCAGTCACAAAGAAGGGAAGTTTTCCAAAGAAGGGAGAAGTTCAAATGGTGAGCAATGCAAATCAGCCCAATTGGAGCCAGCAGCCGTACTCCAACTCCAGGATGCCGCAATATCATCCGAATTATTACACGACTCATCAGCCGTATGTGAACAACACGACAACACAATACCCTTCGGCTTTTCCTCAAAACTCACGACCTCAAGGTAATCAAGGCTACCAGCCTAGGAATCAACAAACACCTGTCTATGCTCAGGGACAACAAAGTAATAGAGGAGCTTATAAGCAGACTCAGTTTGACCCGATACCAATGACATACGCTGAGTTGTTACCCAGTTATTTCAAAATAATCAATTATCACCTGTACCTGCAGTACCTATACAACCTCCTTATCCAAAGTGGTACGACGCAAATGCCCGCTGTGACTATCATGCAGGAGCAGTAGGACACTCGACAGAAAATTGTATCACACTGAAATATAGGGTACAGGAGCTGATCAAGGCAGGATAGTTGAATTTCAAGAAGAGAAATGAGCCCAATATCAAGAACAATCATCTACCAAATCACCAGAATCCTCGTGTGAACGCAATAGAAGTTCACGAACCAAACATGACGAAAGATGTCAAGGGAATGAAGATCTCTATGGAAGAACTGTTTGAGATTTTATTCAGCAACGGGTGCATTGAGGTAGAATATCTTCGACCTGATTCGGCTCATGATAAATATAAAGATAATTTGACATGTTCGTACCATGCTGGAGCAAAGGGTCATTCCATTGACCAATGCCATCATTTTCGCCAAAAGGTTCAAGGGCTGTTAGATTCACATATCCTAGCAGTATTGCAGAAAACAATCTCTCAATCATCACAAGAAGGCGAAGTAAATGCGGCAGAAGTGTTCTCTCCCAATGGAAGCTCAAAGGTTTCAAAACCTTTAACCATTTTTTATCAAGAAAAGATGGGCACCACCATTACCAATCCAAGGTCAATTACTATCCAAATACCGTCTCCCTTTAAGTATGAAAGTTCTAAAGCAGTGCCCTGGAAATACGGATATGAGGTCATTGTTGGTAATGACTCACTTCCAGTAGAAAACATCACAGGAGTGGGAAGCCTGACAAGAAGTGGGAGGTGTTATACACCCCAGGAACTACTGAAGGACAAAAACAAGGAAAAAGGGAAGGCCAAAGTCTACGAGGATATTGATAATGAGGCAGGAGATTCCATCATAGTGAAAAACTCGGAGGCTAAGCAACCAGCAGCTGAGGAGGACATCCGAGAATTTTTAAAGCTGGGCAAACAGAGCGATTATAAAGTGATAGAGCAGTTAAGCCGAACACCTGCAAAAATTTCCATATTAACCTTGCTGCTGTCTTCGGAGGCGCATTGCAAGACTTTGCTAAATATACTAAACCAGTCTTATGTACCGCAAGACATCACGATGGACAATTTAGATAATATCATTGGAAACATTAATGTAGCAAGTTCTGTGACATTCACAGACGATGAACTACCACTAGAAGGAACAGGTCACACTAAGGCCCTTCATATTACAGTCAAATGCAAAAGGTTTGCTGTGGCCAAAGTTCTTGTTGATAACGGTTCCTCTCTGAATATAATGCCTAAATCCACATTGGAAAGGTTGCCAGTTGACATGTCTCACATTAGGCCAAGCACTATGATAGTAAGAGCTTTTGATGGGGCACGTAGTGAAGTGATCGGAGACATAGATGTTCCTATTCAAATAGGACCTTGTACTTTTAACATAACATTTCAGGTCATGAATATTAATTCAGCCTACAGTTTCCTCTTGGGACGCCCTTGGATTCATTCTGCTGGGGTGGTCCCATCGTCACTACACCAGAAGCTTAAATTCGTTGTTGATCACAAACTAGTAATCATATCCGGACAAGAAGACATTTTAATCTCAAAGCCTTCATCAATGCCTTACATAGAAGCAACAGAAGAGGCCTTTGAATCCTCATTTCAATCGTTCGAGATTGCAAATACAACAACTCTACCTAGAGAAATAGAAAAGGTGCAGCTGCGACTGAACAAGCTTTCTCTGAACGGGAGCAGTAAAAGTTTAGACGATCTGTTAAATATGCAAAAGAATATGAAAAAGTTCGGATTGGGGTATAAACCGAGCAAAGGGGACATGATCAGTGCAAATTGATATAAAAGAGGAAATCGTTTGACAAAGTCTGAGGATCACGAGTCTGAACATCAGATGAATTTTATTCCTCATCTTTATGATTCATTCAAATCTGCGGGTGCAATTTATCCTGAAGGCCAAGACTCTGTGGTTATGGCAATAATTGAAAAAGTGGGAGAAGCAGATCCTCTAGTATACCTATGCCCGGAGGATTTTGAACTCAACAATTGGACTATTTTCGAGCTACCTTCTGTTACTAATGAAATATCAAAGTAATTGTTTAACTATTTTGTTTACTTTAGATGTTTTGGTATTTTAAATTCCTATGTCAACATTTCAATATTTCAGTAAAAGAATCAGCATTTCGTTTCAACTCTTTGTCAATTTCTCTACTATATCCCAGTTTCTTTGATTTCTCTACATTTTTTTTTGTCTTTTCATCATACCAAATAATTGTTCTTTTAAACAGTGATAATGACATTGAAAGCGCCATTGGTTATAAACATGAACTGGACACCCCTACATGCAACGTTGAATCTGATAATGAAATAAGTGATGATGAAGAGGATGTTGAGTTTACCCCTGAGTTATTAAGAATGATTGATGAAGAGGTAAACATATTAGGACCACATGAGGAGTTGATAGAGACAATCAATCTAGGGTCCCAAACAGAGGTCAAAGACGTTAAAATTGGGACAAGCATGTCTACTGAAAGTCGTCGATTGTTGATAAATTTACTCCACGAATATGCTGATGTTTTTGCTTGGTCTTATCAAGACATGCCGGGTTTAGAC
Source organism: Herpetospermum pedunculosum (assembly GCA_028017165.1). Lineage (NCBI taxonomy): Eukaryota > Viridiplantae > Streptophyta > Magnoliopsida > Cucurbitales > Cucurbitaceae > Herpetospermum > Herpetospermum pedunculosum. Next base: position 46,304,888 of record CM051527.1, read on the forward strand.
ACAAACATAGTAGCACATCACATACCACTTAAATCCGAATGTAAACCAGTAAGACAAAAATTGCGTAAAATGAAGCCAGATATGCTGATTAAAATAAAAGAAGAAGTTAACAAACAGATGGATGCAGGATTCTTGACAGTGGCAAATTATCCTGAATGGGTAGCAAATATTGTACCTGTACCAAAAAAGAATGGGCAAGTGCGGATGTGTGTTGATTACAGAGATTTGAATCGAGCGAGTCCTAAAGACAATTTCCCTCTTCCTCATATAGATGTGCTAGTAGATAATACTGCAGGATTTTCCACTTTTTCCTTCATGGACGGATTCTCTGGCTATAACCAAATAAAAATGGCACAAAAGAATCAAGAGAAGACGACGTTCATTACACTGTGGGGGACCTTCTTCTATAAGGTCATGCCATTTGGATTGAGAAATGTTGGGGCAACCTATCAGCGGGCCATGGTCGCTCTCTTCCATGATATGATGCATAAAGAAATCGAAGTGTATGTGGATGACATGATTGCTAAGTCAAGACAAGGGGATGAGCATACAACTATTCTCCGGAAGCTGTTCGAGCGGTTGAGGAAGTTTAAATTAAAGTTAAATCCAAATAAATGCACGTTTGGAGCAACTTCTGGGAAATTATTAGGCTTTGTTGTAAGCCAGGAAGGAATCAAGGTCGATCCTGATAAAGTCAAAGCTATTATAGAGATGCCACCACCGCATACCCAAAAGGAGGTTAGAGGATTCCTAGGAAGACTGAATTATATTGCAAGATTCATATCACATCTAACAGCAACATGTGAACCAATCTTCAAGTTACTTCGTAAGAATGATGCAGGAGTATGGGACGAAAATTGTCAAAATGCATTCGAAAAGATAAAACAATACTTACAGAATCCTCCCATTCTTGTACCGCCAACTCCAGGTCGCCCACTTATTTTATATATCACTGTAACGGAAAATTCAATGGGGTGTGTACTAGGACAACATGATGAATCAGGAAGAAGAGAGCAAGCCATATATTACTTGAGCAAGAAATTTACTAGTTGTGAAGCTAAATACACCATGTTAGAAAAGACATGTTGTGCACTAGCCTGGGCCGCTCGCCGTCTCAGACCGTACATGCTATACTACACGACTTGGCTCATCTCGAAAATGGATCCCATTAAATACATTTGCGAGAAACCATTCCTTTCCGGCAGAATTGCGAGATGGCAAGTCCTTCTATCCGAGTATGATATCGTTTATGTCACTCGAAAGTCAATAAAAGGAAGTGCACTAGCTGATTATTTGGCCGAACAACCCGTTGAAGATTATGAACCAATGAAGTTTGATTTTCCAGATGAATTTATATCTACCGTGATGAAGGAAGAGGAAATCCCGGAATCAGAAGAATGGACCATGTTATTTGACGGGGCTTCTAATGAGTTTGGTAACGGAATAGGAGCTATCTTAATATCACCTAAAGGGAAGCTATTTCCTCTCACTGCAAAATTAAGCTTTGACTGTACTCATAATATGGCTGAATATGAAGCGTGCTCTATGGGGATTCAGTTTGCCTTAGATATGAGAATTAAGAAACTTCGGGTCTTGGGAGATTCAATGTTAGTGATTCATCAATTAAGAGGGGAATGGGAGACAAGAGACTCCAAATTGTTGCCATATAAGAAACTTATAACAGAATTGGCTCAAAGCTTCGAAGAAATCACTTTTGACTATTTACCGAGGGAAAGCAATCAAATAGCAGATGCTCTGGCCACATTGGCAGTCATGCTCAACATAAATTCGGATCAAGAGATTGAACCTATCAAAATCGGAAAACGGGATGTTCCAGCATCTTGCATGTATATTGAACAGGAACCTGATGGTAAGCCTTGGTACCATGATATAAAGCATTATATCAAGCATGGAGAATATCCACATGATACTTTAGAAAATGACAAGCGCACCCTCAGGAAACTAGCGATGAAGTTCTTCCTAAACGGAGAATTACTCTACAAAAGGAACCAAGACATGGTACTTCTAAGATGTGTGGATACAAATGAAGCCAATACAATCATGGAAGAAATTCATGAGGGAATCTGCGGCACACATGCCAATGGACATATGATGGCTAAGCAAGCACTAAGAGCTGGGTATTACTAGTTAACCATGGAATCTGATTGTATCAAATATGCGAGAGAATGCCATAAATGTCAGATTTACCAGACAGGGTCCATACCCCTTCATCTCATTTGCACGTCATGACAGCCCCTTGGCCATTCTCTATGTGGGGAATGGACGTTATAGGTCCTATTGAACCTAAAGCTTCAAATGGGCATCGTTTCATTTTAGTGGTCATAGATTATTTTACTAAGTGGGTGGAGGCAATGACATATCGATAGGTGACCAAGGGAGTTGTGGTCAAGTTCATAAGAAAGGAGATCATATGTCGTTATGGTCTTCCAGAGGTTATAATATCTGATAATGCAAAGAATTTGAACAACAAATTGATGCACGAACTATGCGAACAATTTAAAATCAAGCATTTGAACTCAACTCCGTACAGACCGAAGATGAAAGGAGCAGTAGAAGCCGCCAATAAGAATATAAAGAAGATCATACAGAAAATGACCAGGACGTACAAAGATTGGCACGACATGCTTCCTTTTGCATTGCATGGATACCGTACATCGGTTCGCACTTCGACTGGAGCAACGCCATTTTCATTAGTCTACGGTATGGAAGCTGTTCTTCCTATTGAAGTAGAAATTCCATCATTAAGGATCCTCATGGAAACTAAGTTAGAAGAAGCTGAATGGATCCATAATCGTTACGAACAACTCAATTTCGTGGAAGAGAAGAGGTTGACTGCACTGTGTAGAGGGCAACTCTACCAACGACGAATGATGAAAGCCTACGACAAGAAGGTGCGTCCTAAAGTATTCAAAGAAGGAGATTTAGTTTTGAAGCGAATTCTCCCATGCCAGAAAGATCATCGAGGAAAATGGACTCCCAATTACGAAGGACCTTTCGTCGTAAAAAAGGCTTTCTCAGGAGGAGCTTTGATTTTAACCAATATGGATGGGAATGAGCTACCAAATCCAACTAGCTCAGACTACGTTCGGAAGTATTACGCATGACTCATCAATACCCTAGAAGGCTCGTTTGTGTAACTAGATTTCAACGTTGTAATTGGGAAAGATAGCATTCCAAATTCATTATCATGTTTAAAAGAGCTACTTCGTCTTTCAAGCTTTCGAATATCTCTCCTCACATCTTAGCATGAAGACATGTACTCTTATTCTTTTGACCATAAATTGAAATCTATTTAGCGTACCACATGCTGCTCATCCTTTTAAATGTTGATATAGTTCTTTGTTATCTTTGCATTTAATAGAAAACAAAAAGGTGCAAGTACTTGGATATTTTCAAATTAACATTAGTAGTTCAAAAGAAATTCATATGAGTTCAAATAGTCAATCTTTATTGGAAAAGGTCATCATTGGTACGCTTTATCTGTGGTGCAAGATCAGTATCCAACCAAGATTTTTGGCAAAGTCCTAGTGCGAAAGTGGTGTTTGAGCTAAAAAAAAAAAAAAAAAAAAAAAAAAAAAAAAAAAAAAAATCCTACATATTTCACAAAGTAATTATATCATCTATCACACCACTTGCATATTTCAAGTTTGACATCTTAGATAGACATGTTTTCACAAAATGATTACATCATATCATCTCACACATGCATACGTATATTAAAAAAAAAAACAAAAAAATATCATTTTTATCGTACACATGCATACATCACGAAAAAATCAAATCAAATTTTTATTCTCCAACATGATAAAAATGTTCATGCATTCGTTATCTCATTTCACATAAAAAAAAGTTTTTAATTTTTTTTCATTTTTACAATATCATCTCATGCCTGTTTTACAAAATATTCTCGAATTTTATCACATCCTTCATTATATCATTAAAAAAAAATAATAAAAAAAACTGATAGTTTTCATGTTTATTCTGATCATCTTTGTTTACTTTGGTCGTTTTTGTAAGCTGAAAACTTAGCAAGAATTTTGAGCAAAAATGTTGAATCAACACTGGAAAAAAAAATGAAAAAAAAAAGAAAAAGTTTTGAATGCTTTCACACTACTCTATTATGAGAAATTGTAAACTCTCAACCATTTATTGATCTTCTTGAAAATATTTTGCTCAGCCTTCATTGTTGGGTTAAGCCCTAAATTGAGAGAACTCCATTTTGACCTTCAAATTTATCATGTGCTAAACATTATACTACTATACACTCTCAAACAAGGTTTTAATCTTCATACTGGGGCAAACACCCTTTTGCAGTGAATGTTTCTAATTACTCACTGCAAAACCTTGAACCTGCATACCACATAAATTTTGAGGCAATTTACCCTGATTCTGAACCAAACTCACCATATACAGGGTGCACCTCTACATTTATATACCCACCTAGTTTTTTGCTAAACCTGCCACATTTAGTAAGATGGCAAGCATCCCGAATTATTCGAGAGAACTTCAAAATGTAATGAAATAGTATTGAACTCTTATGACCTACTGCTTCATAATTAAGACTTGTAATTTCTCATATTCGATTCCATTTGATCCAATTCTCATTACTTTTCATTCTTATCATTTGTCATTTGTCATCTCTCTTTCTAATTCCATTCTTATCATTTGTCATTTCTCTTTCTCGATTAGAAAGTGATTCCAATTTCTAAAATAATAATTTTGAGAACTAATGAGTCAGTATCTGTGAAAATCATCTCGAAGTCCCATTTTCTTTCAATGAGTTTTACTCGCGGTACATCCTCGATACCAAGAATTATGGCTAAAGAAAATGCGAGGAAGGACTACAAGGAGTTGTAAAGGAGTAACTAAATGTTATCAATTATTTGTAGATGATTGCACAATTTCTTGATAAAAGAAACCATGTTTAAAAAAATAAAAAAATAAAAAAATAAAAAATAAAAAAATGTTGCAAGATTTGTGCAATCAGTAGATTAAGGAACTACATCTCAGAATGCTTGAAAAGTCTCTTTTGCAAAGCAACCAATCGGAGCAAAGCCTATATCCTCGCTAAACCGAGACGATTCTTTCAAAAAAAAAAAAAAAAAACTTTGCACACTGGAGCAAAGTCATCAACAACAAAGTTGGAGCAAAGCCTTCATCTTTGCCCCACTGGAGCAAGGTCATCATATCTAAACTGAAGCAAAGTCTTCATCTTTGCCACACTGGAGCAAGGTCATCATCTCTAAACTGGAGCAAAGTCTTCATCTTTGCCACATTGGAGCAACATCATTATCTCTAAACTGGAGCAAAACCTTCATTTTTGCCACACTGGAGCAAAGTCATCATCAACAAAACTGGAGCAAAGCCTCTGTCTTTGCCACACTGGAGCAAAGTTATAATCAAATTGAAGCGAAGCTTTTGTCTTTGCCACACCGGAACAACACTACCATAAAAAGACTGGAGCAAAGTCTTCATCTTGCACACCAGACCATGTCAGGGTAGAAATAATCGAGGACCTCGAGCTTACTCAAAGGAAGAAAGATACACATACAAGATGATTTCTCAAACGGGCTGCTTCAAGTTCTCAAAACTATTGTCCAAAGAATTGAAATCATTTCATTCGTCTTCCATTGAATCATATTCCAATCTCTTACTCGAACATTTCAAATTTATAATCAATCTCTTATTGTTCAGGAGATTTGAAGACCACATTCTCCTCTGTTTTTCTTCCTTATGAAGAAAACATGTATCGTTTGTCATTACATGCTTAATTCGAACTCAAACTCATTTTCTTGCATTCAAATTATTGTGTCCATTACAAGCATTACAAGACTAAATTATGAAGCAGTTAATCAAGTAAGATATTCAATTCTACAAATTATTTTTTATAGTTCTCTAACCTAGCATATGAGACACTTCCAAAATATTTACCATGCCTAATATGGTTGAGTACTCTATGATCGACATACATAATCACGTTCGAGTGAAAGCATTCAAAAAAAAAAAAAAAAAACCTCTCTGATGATGATAACATTTTCTCTTTTGATTCTTTTTTAAATGTCAGCTAACAACAACAAGGAGAGTAGACAAGGATAATCATTTTCCTTAAACAGGAAGATCATTTTGATATCTTGCATTTCGTTTACCCGTTTGAAACAATTCACATCATTATCTTAAATAAAAACAAAAAAATCATTTGTTATCATACACATGCATACATGTGGCATTCATTGATCACATGCATAACATTATCAAAGTAACATTTCAGAGAATTCAGGCAGCTAAGTTTTGAAATAAAAATCGTTGTCTTTCGAAAAACAAAAAAAAAAAATTGGTTAAATCGAACCCTAATCCAAGATTAGCGGTCGAAGCCTGTGGACATAACCCAGGTCCGTTTCATTTACTTTGTTGGTTAAATCGAACCCTAATCCAAGATTAGCGGTCGAAGCCTGTGGACATAACCCAGGTCCGTTTCATTTACTTTGTTGGTTAAATCGAACCATAATCCAAGATTAGCGGTCGAAGCCTGTGAACATTACCCAAGTCCGTTTCATTTACTTTGTTGGTTAAATCGAACCATAATCCAAGATTAGAGGTCGAAGCCTGTGGACATAACCCAGGTCCGTTTCATTTACTTTGTTGGTTAAATCGAACCATAATCCAAGATTAGCGGTCGAAGCCTGTGGACATAACCCAGGTCCGTTTCATTTACTTTGTTGGTTAAATCGAACCATAATCCAAGATTAGCGGTCGAAGCCTGTGGACATAACCCAGGTCCGTTCATTTACTTTGTTGGTTAAATCGAACCATAATCCAAGATTAGCGGTCGAAGCCTGTGGACATAATAACCCAGGTCCGTTTCATTTAGTTTGTTGGTTAAATCGAACCATAATCCAAGATTAGCGGTCGAAGCCTGTGGACATAACTCAGGTCCGTTTCATTTAATTTGTTGGTTAAATCGAACCATAATCCAAGATTAGCGGTCGAAGCCTGTGGACATAACCCAGGTCCGTTTCATTTACTTTGTTGGTTAAATCGAACCATAATCCAAGATTAGCGGTCGAAGCCTGTGGACATAACCCAGGTCCGTTCATTTACTTTGTTGGTTAAATCGAACCATAATCCAAGATTAGCGGTCGAAGCCTGTGGACATAACCCAGGTCCGTTTCATTTACTTTGTTGGTTAAATCGAACCAGAATCCAAGATTAGCGGTCGAAGCCTGTGGACATAACTCAGGTCCGTTTCATTTAATTTGTTGGTTAAATCGAACCATAATCCAAGATTAGCGGTCGAAGCCTGTGGACATAACCCAGGTCCGTTTCATTTACTTTGTTGGTTAAATCGAACCATAATCCAAGATTAGCGGTCGAAGCCTGTGGACATAACCCAGGTCCGTTTCATTTACTTTGTTGGTTAAATCGAACCATAATCCAAGATTAGCGGTCGAAGCCTGTGGACATAACCCAGGTCCGTTTCATTTAATTTGTTGGTTAAATCGAACCATAATCCAAGATTAGCGGTCGAAGCCTGTGGACATAACCCAGGTCCGTTTCATTTCCTTTGTTGATTTTAAAAAAAAAATATAAAAAAAAATTACTTTGTTGGTTAAATCGAACCATAATCCAAGATTAGCGGTCGAAGCCGGTGGACATAACCCAAGTCCGTTTCATTCCCTTTGTTGGTTTAAAAAAAAAAAAAAAAAAAAAAAAAAAAAAAAAAAATGTTGGTTAAATCGAACCCTAATCCAAGATTAGCGGTCGAAGCCTGTGGACATAACCCAGGTCCGTTCAATTCCCTTGTTGATTAAAAACGAACCCTAATCTAAGATTAGAGTTTGTAGCCTGTGTGAAACCAGTTTCATTTTAGTTTTAATAATAAACAAATTTAAACCGTCCCAATACTCTGTCTTCGTCCTTTGTCTACCCTTTCAATTCTTCAAAGATACACAAAGGGGAGCAAGCTGTAGACACCGTATTTGGTCCGGCCATTTGTTTATTATTAATTCTTTATTTTTTATTATTTTTATTATTTTTTTTTGTCACCTTTTATTTGGCCACTTTTATTTTTTTTTTTAAATCCATTTTTTATTTTTTTTTATTTTAGTATTTAATTAATTCCGAAAATTAGAAAGAAAAACAAAAAAACAAAAAAACAAAAAAGAGAACGTTTTAATTATTTGGAAATAATTTTTGACATCGAGCTTTAAATGAGTATAATATTTTTAATCCTCTTATGGCTAAGATTTGATATTCATTCATTAGATTGAATGAGTATAAAATTTTAATCCATTTTTGGATCAAAATTTGATATTCATTTAATAATAAAATTTTGCTTATAAAATTAAATTTTATTATTAAATAAGTATAAATCTTTAATCCATTTTTGGATCAAATTTGATATTCATTTAATGATAAGATTTGATTTTTTATTTCATTTTTGGTCGGAAATCCGTTTTCATTTAAGGGCGAAATTTTGAGACATTAATGTTTTATTCTAGCCATAGTCGACAATTTGTCGTCTATAAATATCGAAGTAAATCATATTGAAGGTTGGTAAGAAAAAGATTGGTATTTTGGGGAGAAATTTGAATTTGACTAAATTGATTTTTTTTCCCTCTCTCCAAAGCTTTCACGGAAACCGAGGTTTTTTACTTTTTTTTCACTATTCATCTTCTTCCCCAACTTCATCCTCTTCCCCAAACTTCATCCTCTCCACCACTATTCAATCACCATCCCCATAAAACTCCACAACAGTGACGATCTGAGCACGGCGGCGAACTCACAGCGGCGACGACCCTCGACTGCGGCAGCGACTGCAACTCCACGGCTGCGGCGGCGAACTCACAGCAGCAGACGAACTTCAACGCGGCGGCGCACGGCGGAATCTGCGGCGGAAGAAGCTCAACAGCTGCAGCGGCTGAAGCAACTTCTTCACGTAGGTAAGATGAATCTTTTTTTTATTTTTAGATTTAGGTTTAATTACAAGTTTGCCATTGATTTAATTTTTTTTAATTTTTTTCATTTTAGATTTAAGTTTAATTACAAGTTTGCCACTAATTTAATTTCTAAATATATTCCATGGTTTATATGAAATTTCAAATATAAACCCCGGTCTATATGAGTTTCAAATATATCCATGGTCTATATGAGTTTCAAATATACCCCGATTTATATGCTCCTGTTTCTAATTACTTTTATGCCCCTGCATGTTTAATTACATTTTTATTATTGGTTTTAAATTACAAGCATGCCATTATATCATTTACGAATTATTTTTTTTCCTTTTCCAATTGATTTCTGATTTAAATATTTGAACTCTATTCTTAGTTATAATGTATTTTCCTTTTCAAATTTAGTATTTTTAAGGTATCCTTAAATCTTACCTTAATTCAAGCATGTAAATAAATTTTAATATTTTGTAAATATATTTCAAACAAATTTCAACTTCATCTTTAATTTGATTTTTTTTCCTAAATCTCAATTTGATTTTATAATCAAGTCATATTTCCATTTAAAAATAACGTTTTTGTAAAAATAAAATAATATTTGTTTTGAGGGCTGAGTAATGTGACTTTCGTAGAGTTTCGACTCTCGTGCAAGCACACGAAAATCCTCCTAAAAATAAATCAATATATTTTAAAAATAAATATTATCATATAAGTCCTATGACGGAGTTTGGATGAATTTCTCAAATTCTTGAGGTAAATAATTTCCTTTAAATAAAAGGAAATTTAGATATGATAATTAATTAAAGTTGAATTCGCTCAATATATCAAACTCTTACCTTATTTTTAAGGTTAAGATTTGATTAAATGAGACATTCATTTTTAACAAGACTATTATTTATTTATTTTCTCAAATTAAGGACATTTTCAAATTAATTGGATAATATAAGATAAAATATGGCTACCGTTTTTAACGGGTGTTGTAGGGTGCTAATACCTTCCCTACACTCAACCGACCCCCGAACTTGATTTCTGAAATCGTAGACCAGTTTTTGTTTTAAGGTGACCAATCACACCCAAAATGATTGGTGGCGACTCCATCTCTTTTATCTTTTAAAACAAAACCCTTAAAAGAGGACGCCGGCCGCTCCGCGTCGCGATGACGTTGCGACAGTTTTGATTAGATCAAATGTGAAACTCGAAAGAGTTAGGATTTCTTTGTATTTTTTTTAAAAGTCATTACAGAATTGGTGGATGTGAAGCCTTTATGGAATTGAAGATGGTGTCAAACTATGGGAAATAGAATCCATTACAGTATTGAAGATTCAATTCCATTTGAAGATTGTGAATCGTACAAAATTGAAGATGGTGGGTTGAATTTGGAATCTGAAAATTTGGATTCAGATTTTGAATGTCCCATGGATTGGATTTGGAATGTCCAAATTCAATTATGAAAATTTGGATTGATTTTGAATGTCAATGGATTTGATTTGGAATGTCCAAAATCAATTCTGGAAATTTAGATTTAAATATGGATTTAGAATTTCTAAAGTCAATTCTGGAAATTTAGATTCAGATTTGGAATGTATATAGATTGGATTTGAAATGTCCAAAATCAATTCTGAAAATTTAAATTCAGATTTGGAATGTTTATGGATTTGATTTGGAATGTCCAAATTCAATTATGAAAATTAGATTCAAATTTGGAAGGTACAAAAAGGAAGACATTTGAACACCAAGATATGTGTTGGATTATTTTTTTTTGTAATTTAAATTGTTTTCTTTTTTTAGGATTTGCCAAATATGCGGGTCAATTTTGCTAGTTTTTTATTTATTTAATTATACGTGTTGATGTATGAATTAATTTTATTAATTGATTCCATAAAGTATGTCATCTAGATTAAAATCCCACCATAGGTTAAGCATGATCATGCATTTTAACTATTTTTTAATATAATTGTTATATTTGGAATATTATGATTAAAATGCTCATTTAATTTGATTAGATGATTTCCACATTCTTCAATATAATTGTTATATTTGGATTTTTTAAATTAGGATACTTCCTTTCCTAAAAAGAATTCCTATTTTGAAAGGAATTCATATTTTCATAATAAAGATTATGAATTTTTCCTAATGAGATTAAAATATTTTCTTTCTAATAGAAATCTATCTTTTTATAATAAAGATTATGAAATTTTCCCAATAAGATTTCGATGTTTATTTCCTTAATTAAAAGATAATTTAATTCATTCTTTAAATAGTTTAATTATTTGAATTTAGTTTATCTTTTATTCTAATAAGATTAGAATATATGATAATCTTTTATTTTTTCTATAAAGGGTTTAAAATGGTAAAATTTCAAGATTATCCATAAAGTGAATTAGTTTTTAATAGGATTAAAAACATTGCTTAAAATCTAGTTTCATTAATCTAGTAATTAATAGTTAATTAAAGATTAATGGATTTGAAATAAAAATTGACTATAAGGGAACCCTGTCTAAGAAAGGTTACTAGGGTGAGGTACTTAAGTTGACTGAAAATGAACACATCTACCTAGGAACTGGCCTGAAGGTTAAATTAGTCAAATTTTATTTTATTTCATTAAGCAGGCTTGTGATTAGTTTTTAATAGTTTAATATACTTGGTAATTCACATTAAAATCAATCTAACCAACATAAGGGTTTTGGAAGGGTAGATTGAAAAACTTAGATAAATGAAATTAGTCTAATTTGTCTAAGTAATAGAAAACCATATTTGAAAATAGTTAGTGGGAGAAGGACATATGTCAAGGTATCCTACCATCTCTATTATAGATTCACAAGGTGAGATTCATGCGGGGCCTCGCAGCGGCTTTTGGACTGTCCCCTACGGAAGGTGTTTGTAGGGGTGGACAAACCAAACCGAAAAATCGATCAAACCGACCGGAACCGATTAAACCGACGTTTTTCGGCCGGTTTGAAGAAATATTCGGTCGGTGTCAGTTTTTTTAAAAAATAAACCGAAGTTCGGTCGGTCGGAGTGGCCGGAATGCACTATTCCGACCGACCGACCGAACATGTAATACAATTGTCTGCTTAGTTGATATGACTTAAAAAAATTATTACGTTATTCAATTAATGCATTAATGGGCTTGTATTGTCTAATCCCTCAATCCACGATCTTGAAAAATGAAAAATCAATAAAGTAATAAATTTTGTACTTCTCTTTCCTTAAATGATGACTCCTTGATTTAAGCAATTTTGAAAAAAATAAACAATTAATTATTTTCTCTAAATTTTGTACTTCTCTCTCCTTAAATGATGACTCCTCGATTCAAGCAATTTTGAAAAAATAAACAATTAATTATTTTCTTTCTCTCATTAAAACGTCTTTTCTATTCCATTCTATTTCTCTCTCCATCTTTTCGTTTTCTTCCCTCTCCTCTCCCTCATTCAACTCCTGATTTTTAGAATTTACCAAAAGAACTCTTCATTTCTCTTTTGAATAAACTTTTCTCCTCCTCCGAAAAAACTTTTCATCTACGCTTTCAGCTTTTCTCTTCTTCTTCATTCTTCACGCCCCACCTCTCTTCCGACGTTGCCAACGCTACTGCTTGCTCGCCTCCAGCCATCACTCTTCATCTCCAAGCTCGCATCGAAAATCCAAAAACCGACCGAAACCGACCGACCGACAGATCGGTCGGCCGATAATTTTCTCCCCCCAAAACCCTTCAGGTTCCATTTAAGGGAAACCGACTGGTCGGTTTTCGGCGTCGGTTTTCTTCCAAAACCGACTCCGACCGACCGATGGCCACCCCTAGGTGTTTGCATGGGTCAATATCAGGGTGAATCTCTAGAGAAAGTATTTTGAAAATAGTAAGTGGGAGAAGGAAATGTGTCAACATATCCTATGGTCTCTATCATTGGTTCACAACGTGAGATTCATGTGGGGCCTCGCGGCGGCTTTTGGAACGTCCCCCTACGGAAGGTGTTTACGTGGGTTAATATCTGGGTAAATCTCCTGAAAAAGGATAGGATTGTAATTTTATTTTCAATACTTGACCTACCCTACGACGGAACTTGTTGGGATAAAATTATAGAATCTAAAATGATGGGTTACACTTACAAAGATCTCATTAAGGTTGTTAATGATTTTCTTGACCAAACTAATGGTAACTAAATGTTATAGAAATAAGAGTTATTTTGGGATAACACTTGGTTGAGATTGTCTCAGTTTAGTGAAGGAGCATTTGACTTACCCTACGGCGACACTTGTTCTAACTCACTAAAGTATCATAGCATTAAAAATTAATGTTTTAGGGTTCATTTACCAAATTGTTTGTTTTCTATGCTAAAATTGAATGTATATTGATTGCATGTTGTTAAGTAATATTTTTTTTATATATTTCAATATTATGTCTATTTCTCTCATTTTTAATTTTCGTTACTGATTTGTCAAATCGAGAAAATAATATCACTTGGAAAAATAATGTTAACACTATATAATGACAGTGTAAATTTTTCTTTAATTTGTCTTTATTGAGAAATGTTCTCAAAAACCTGTTGCCAATGCTAATCGAATTGTTCGTGAAGCATATGATTAATAAATCAAGATAACGAGATGACTTATAAAAATTTTCTATTTGACATATTAGATGTCAAACTAAGAAGATAAAGAAGATGATAACAACATATGAGATATTGTTGAAGTCAATAAAAGCTAGATTTAGATATTTATCTAAATAATCTAAAAAATTAAGTATTACCAATATCCAAGAAAAGAAACCATATGACTGTAGCTAAAAGAAAATAGTTTCTAAATTGGCAAAATAGTCATAATAAGAGGAATTTATGAAATATCTCTATAAAAAGAACATGAATAAAAGTAAATTTGATTTACTAGATTTTTGGTGGAAAATAATCATTACCACCTATATAGTAGATTCAGATCCATTATTAAGATTTGTTCTTCATTACATTTTATATAATTCTTGGAAAATACTTAATGATGTAGAATGATCTCTACTTGTTGGCACCAGAAAACACATCACAATTAATGTAGTGGGAGACATTAAGATGTCACTAGTAGAAATCGGGGCTATGATGACAAATAAAAACTGTCATTAGGACTTTAGATGACAATTTTTTTCAGTCGTTATAGCCCTTGCCTTCTTTACTCTATAGATGACAAAAACCGGAAACTGTCGTCAATCTTGGTTTGGTGACAGTTTTCTTCTGTCTTCATAATACAGTTAATGACAATTATTTTCAGTCAAGAGACCTTATTTTATGACACCTAAACATTGTCACTGAATGACCTCATATCATATTTTGTCATTCAAACACAATTGACGACATGTAATATTTGTCATCGAATCGAAATGGATGACAGTAAATTTTGTATGCTCTGATGACTTAATTTTTCTGTCACTAATAGCTTGAACACCACAATTATTGTAAGTCAACAAAATGAATTCAATGACATAATTTTTTTTGTCAAAAAATCAATAATAGATTTTTTTTTGTATCAAATCTAAATATATTTATATTTATATTTTTAATTGTCATTATTATTATTATTAATTAATAATAATGAAAATTACAAATATAAATATACCTATCGATATACATACCTACCTGTGAAACAAAACAAAATAAATAAATCTAAGTTTGACACAATTCAATATCATTGAAATAAGATCTATATATCAATATATCATTGAAATACCAAAGTTCATCAACTTTTACATAAACTAATTCATATGTATACAATATTGAAACTAACTACGATACCCCTAAATTGTTGCAACATTAACAGTAAAATGTTGCATAACATGATGAAATATTCATTTAACCCAACAAAAAAGTTCATCATTTGTTACAATATGACTTCTAGCTTGAAGAAAATATCTTCACTTCGCTTTGTAGTTCATGCAATAAAAATTCAAGAAGACACAATAACTTTTTACTTTGAAAGTAGAACAAGAAATCATTTCAACAAATATCCAGAATCCTCCCAAATAGTTATAAGCTATATATACTTAGAAAACAATCCGTGGGTGAAAAACAATAAAGCAAGTGACTAAAATGGACCTAAAATTACAAGTAGTCAAAAAGTACCTAAAATTACAATGTAACAACTAAACTTAAGAAGTGTCTAAATCTACAAACTACCGAAAACATGCAATAAAGGTTAGAAAAGAATAACAAAAGCAAAAGTGGCTACCATAACTGCAGGACAGCCATTAACAAGTGTCTAAATCTACAAAGTACCGAAGACAACCAATAAAATCTAGTGTCAAATCAAGAAATGTAATCCACATTTAAGTTACATGACATACCTCTTTAACACTGAAGATATTTGATTCAAAACTCCTTCATAAGTGTGCATCAACAAACTCCATTTAGAACGCAGTCGTTATTCAAAAATTTGCTCTTATAAGCTCCTCTTACAATAAATTTTGAATTGTCACATTAGTAGGAGTGGCCAAGATCAAATCGAAAATCCGACCGACCGAAACCGATCGAACCGACAACAATCGGTCGGTTTTTTGCCATTATCGGTCGGAGTCGGTTTTATTAATTTCAAAACCGATTTTCGGTCGGTCGGTTTAAACAAGCTAGTCGAAAACCGACCGACCGACCGAGATCTAGTTATTCTTTTTCCTCTAAAGTTTCCAAACTAAGTTTATTAAGTTGAGACTTGGAAGTCTCTTCCTCTTCCCAAGGCAAGCCAGTCACTTAGTCTTCCCATCAATCACTTCATCATTAATAAAGCATTTAATTTTAAAACAAATTTAAAGTTTCTCTCCTCTCTCTCCTCTATGCACCTTACGTTTCCATATCTCCACCACATTTTTGTAATCATTTCATTTCTTTTCACTTTTCCCACTATTCCACTTCCCAATACTCCATTAATATCTTTTCATTTCTCTCTATTATTCTCTCTCTTCTCTCCTTTCTTCCCCACTCTTTCTTCTTCTTTTTTTTTTCTCAATCTCCTCTCTTCATTCTTCCTTCCACCGTCCACTGTCCATGGTCCACCAACGTTCTCTCTTCCTATTTTCACTGTCCGGCATCCATCATCAACCACCTTCCATCGTCCACCACGGTTCTTTCTCTTCTCTTCTGCTCTTCTCATCTATTTCTTCTCTCTTCATCATTTCTCACCTCTTCCATTCTTTCTTCTTTTGCTTCGTTTTTCTCCACATCTCTATCTCCAATTTTTTAACATGAAAAAAAAAAAAAAGACAAAAAATGACATAATTTTCCTTCTTCCTTTTTCCTTTCTTCTCACATGAACCGACCGAAACCGACCGACCGTTACTATGATCGGCCGATCGGTGCCACAAGCCTTCCAAAAAATGACTAGCACCGACCGACATAAACCGACTTGTCGGTTTTCGGAGCCGGTTTTCTCCCAAAACCGACCCCGACCGACCGATGGCCACCCCTACACATTAGTATACTATGTAAGTCACTAATATATTACCAACCATAGACCATTGAATCTGCACTTTCGTTAAGTTTATCACATGACCAACCGATGTTCTATATATCATTGAAATAAGAGGTTGTATATATCATTCAAATACCAAAGTTCATCAACTTTTACACAAATTAACTCATGTGTACATTATTGACACTAACTACAATACCCAACAATTATTGCAACATTAGCACTAAAATGTTGCATAACATGATGAAATATACATCTAACCTAACCAAAAAGTCAATCATTTATTGGAATATGGCTTCTAGCTTTAAGAAAATGTCTTGACTTCTAGCTTGAACAAAAAGTCAATCCTACTAGACATGATACATGTAATGGTTGAACTAAAAAAATAATAAAATCAAACAGGCTACCATAACTGCAGGATAGCCATTGAAAAGTGTCTAAATCTACCATGTACTCGATACATCCAATAAAGTTTAGAAAAGAATAACAAAACCAAAAGTAGCTACCATAACTGGAGAGTAGCCATTAAGAAGTGTCTAAATCTACCAAGTACCAAAGACATCCAATAAACTTTAGAAAAGAATAACAAAAGCAAAAGTGGCTACCATAACTGCAGGATAGCCATTAAAAAGTATCTAAATCTACAAAGTACCAAAGACATTCAATAAACTTTACAAGAAAATAACAAAACACTTCATTAAGTTTATCACATGACCAACTGATGTTGGGAGCATTAAAAGTGTATAGCATGCACACAACTAATATGTGAATGATATATCCAAAAATGAACATAATATGCTTATGAAAATGACCCTTATTGACCCACTTATGCCCTTATTTGGCCATTGACCACTTAGGCTCTTATTTGACCACTTAGGCCCTTATTTGACCACTAGGCCAACTCATTGAAAGACTCCTCCACATTCAAAATGAGAAAATAACTTCAATCCAAGAGCTTTCTTCAACTTCAAATGTACATAAGGAGAATACTAATCTACTACAACATAAGTAACAAAATACCATGAAACAGAGAAAGGGAAGTTGCAAAACAAACCTCATAATTTGCAGTCCTTTTTAGTATCTGACACTTGAGTTGTCGAAACATGGAAAAAAAAATATACTATCGGTTACCAACAAGAATAGAAAGAAAAAAAGGGTGACAAAATTACCTTCAAAGATGGTTACCATGACAATAGCTTCCTCCACAGTTTCAGGGCAAAAAGTTCCAAGAATACATAGCTGCAAATTTCAAGAGTGACTGATAGACCTTTTTTTATGAAAGAAAGAGATAATAATAATTTGTAAATTGATTAAATCAAGTGATCTAGTGCATACCTCAAAGTCATCCAATTGATAAATGCTTAGAATTCTGTATGAAAGTTAAAAATCAACTTCTTAAAATATTTTAATTACACCTCTAGTTTATGTGATTCTAAGTAATAAACCAAAACTTTCACTTCATAATTGAGGTGATAAAAGTAAATTGTATTTCAGTCTTTGAATTAAATATTAAAGTTGTGGATCTATTTAAGGCGGATACCTTGAAAAACCTATAAAATAGTATGGCTTCCGAGATATAATGAACTTTAGCGAATCTATTCACTATTTCCCAAATAATATTTAACCAAACAGTTCTTGACTAGCAAAAAAAATGGTAGTAGTAAAGTATAGGGTGGATATACGCAACTCGTCCTTCTTAGGATCCCATAAAATAAAATAAAAAATATATTGATGTATCCAATTTAAAGGATACTCTCGGACTTGTCTAACAGCATCAGGAATTAAAGAATTAAAGAAACTTTGCAATTCATTAAACACTTGGCCTTTAAGAACTCTACACGCAACCAAAGGAAGTAAACTTCAATTATCATCTTGAATGTTACTCCGGAAAGAAGCAAACAAAACTGCTCACCTAAGTCATTCTCA
The DNA here is from genome assembly GCA_028017165.1 of Herpetospermum pedunculosum. Classification (NCBI taxonomy): domain Eukaryota; kingdom Viridiplantae; phylum Streptophyta; class Magnoliopsida; order Cucurbitales; family Cucurbitaceae; genus Herpetospermum; species Herpetospermum pedunculosum. Next base: position 46,323,220 of record CM051527.1, read on the forward strand.
TCGATCAGGAACCTGTTCAAGATGCATTGAAATCTCGTCATAAGTAACAAGATTGAAATTTTGCTGACTTCACATCTTGTCAAGTTCCATTTATTATCTTCATTGTAATAGCTTATAACATGAAAATTAAACGTTAACTTGGTAAACATGAGATTAGAGGGACTTGTATGCTTTATTCTCCTCCTAAAACATATGAAACAAGTTATTATGGTTGTGCAACGATTTATTATAAAAACAAAATAATTAAAATGTTTGATGAATGATTGCAGATCATTTAGAAATATCAGATCAAAGATATGAATTAAGTAAACTTTCTTTTGAAAGCACATACTTTTACAATCAGACATTAGTCTTACAGATTCTACATGTTATTTTGCTAGGGGCAGTTTCACAGACAAGATAGCAAGATAGTTAAATCATGTGACTCTTCAAGTAAAAGTTAAAAAACTAAAATTTCACTCAAGGTCATTTTCATAGAATACCTGCTCAAAGAAAACAAACTCTGCAAACAGGTCAAGGAAAATTTGCTACAGTGGATAGGCATTCTACAGTCTCAACAGACAATGAGTAAATTCGTGCTGCGCATCGGTCCAATGTGGAAACTAGTCTTTGGATAACCTGTGGATATGATCATCCTTGAAATATTAATCTTCTCAAATAACGGATTTATAAGGAGAGATTATATATTTCGTGGTACAGTCTTATACAAACTCATTGTATAGGATACCCTCACTCACATGTCTCTACATGAGTGATTTGGATCAAATCATTTGTAACAATTACAAAGTGGGCCGTATCGATAATGTTACCAAGATAAGACAGCCAACCTTATCCACATACTATAGACTGTTTAGGTTATTCCTTGAACATGATCCTCTTGTATGTCAACTACATACTGTTCAAGATTACACTAATAACCTTGGATTTTTATATATAATGAATATTATAAATCATCTTGTATGTCAACTACATATTACACTAATAACCTTGGATTTTTATATATTATGAATATTATAAATTGCAAATAATAATAATAAAATAATTATCAAATAATTAATAATTAATTACGAGGTTTTAGAGCATAAATCTCAACATATACTTCTTTTCTTTGTCACAGTGTAACAAATTATTTTGAGAAATTTAGTATTTTGCACATATATGGCTTATATATACTACGTATAATGCATTTAAATTCCTGCTCAGGTGCGTGATTGTTTGCACAGGTGCAAGATTGTTTTAAAAGTCTACACTAAGTAGGATCCAACTTGATAAATTGTTTTAAAAGTCTGCACTAAGCAGGATTTGTTTTAAAAGTCTACACTAAGTAGGATCGAACCTTGATAAATTGTTTTAAAAGTCTGCACTAAGCAGGATCGAACCTTGATAAATTGTTTTAAAAGTCAAATTGTTAAAGTCTGCACTGAGTAGGATCGAACCTTGATAAATTGTTTTAAAAGTCAAATTGTTAAAGTTTGCACTAAGTAGGATCAAACCTTGATAAATTGTTTGAAAAGTCAAATTGACTGATCGAACCCCCACTCTAGGCTATCTAGATTTTTATATATATTGAATATTATAAATCATCTTGTATGTCAACTACATACGGTTCAAGATTACACTAATAACCTTGTATTTTCATATATTATGAATATTATAAATTGAAAATAATAATAATAAAATAATTATCAAATAATTAATAATTAATTACGAGGTTTTAGGGCATAAATCCCAACATATACTTCTTTTCTTTGTCATAGTGTAACAAATTATTTCGAGAAATTTAGTATTTTGCAAATATATGGCTTATATATACTACGTATAATGCATTTAAATTCCTGCTCAGGTGCGTGATTGTTTGCACAGGTGCAAGATTGTTTTAAAAGTCTACACTAAGTAGGATCGAACCTTGATAAATTGTTTTAAAAGTCTGCACTAAGCAGGATTTGTTTTAAAAGTCTACACTAAGTAGGATCGAACCTTGATAAATTGTTTTAAAAGTGTGCACTAAGTAGGATCGAACCTTAATAAATTGTTTTAAAAGTCAAATTGTTAAAGTCTGCACTAAGTAGGATCGAACCTTGATAAATTGTTTTAAAAGTCAAATTGTTAAAGTCTGCACTAAGTAGGATCGATAAATTGTTTTAAAAGTAAAATTGATCGATCGAACTCCCACTCTAGGCTATCTTGGTGATACGGTCACTCACCCGTTGCACCAAGTGGTTGTTTGATAATTTTTGAAAAAATTGCCCTAAAGTAAGATCGAATCCCCACTCTCTGCTATCTTAGGCGGAGCACTCACCCACTGCACTAAGTGGTTGTTTGATTTTTATTGTTTTTTTTTTTAATTTCTGAGTTATTTTATGTTTATTCCTACGGTAGAAGTGTGAGATTTTTTCCCAACAAGTGGTATCAGAGCTTTGGGTTTGTAGTTTCTTGATCTCTGAGTATGCTATGTGATTTCTTGAAACAAACTAGGTTGATATTGTGAATAGTGTGAGTTGTTCACTATTTGCAGATTTGCTAGGAGTGAAGCAAACATGTCAAGCTTTATGAGTCCAGTGAAGATTAATGTAGAGAAATTTGATGGAAATATGAACTTCGACTTGTGACAAATGAAAGTCAAGGATGTGGTGATACAATATGGGTTACACAAGGCTTTGAAGGGAAGACCGAGTGATTGTTCTTCTGAAAAGTTAAGCGGTGATGGTTTTCCAGTGGCGGTTCCAGTAGAGGTTCTAAGAAGTCCAGCATGAGTGATGAAGATTGGGAGGAAATAGATTTAAGAACATCAAGTGGAATCAGACTAAATTTGGCTAAGAATGTTCTTGCAAATGTGCATGGAATTTTGACAGCCAAAGAGTTTTGGAAGAAGCTTGAAGCGATGTATCAGGCAAAAAATATCTCAAATCGGTTGTACCTGAAGGAGCAATTTCACACGTTGCGAATGGAGGAAGGTACGAAAATCTCAGATCATCTGAGTGTTCTCAAGGGCATCGTTTCGGAGCTAGAGGTAATCAAAGTGAAAATAGACGATGAGGAAAAAGCACTCAGACTCATCTTGTCACTTCCATCTTCTTATGAACACATGAAGCCAATATTGATGTATGAGAATGAGACTTTAGATTTTGTTGAGGTTACTAGTAAACTTCTTTAGAAGAAAAAAGGCTGAAGAGTGGAGGGTGTACTTCACAAGAGGATTCAGTGTTGGTAGCTAGGGAATCTTAAAAAAAAAAGTGAAATAATTGAGAGCATTTATTTTACCGTGCTCATTCCTAAATTTTCGAAATAAAAAACTTAGAAGTTAAATTATAAAAGAATAAATGAAAATAAAAAACCCGGAAAATCCGAATTTGAGAAGGAGAAGTATATGCAGGTTTTAATGGCAAGATCCAAATTACCGGGGGGAAAGATAATAACCTTTTTTTCTTAATTTCTTTGGTTAAAAAAAATGTTAGTTTTTATGCGGAGACTTGTAATTTATCAACTAAATGTTGGGTTTTTGACAATATATAAGAAGGGTGATTGTCCCACATCGGAAAGATTCAGGTAATCCAAAGACTATAAAAGGAGTCTATGGCTTTGGGTTTTAATACCTAGTTAGAACCATTGTAACGTTGGTGGGCTAACTCTAGTTAAATTTCCTACACAAAAATAGTTTTCATTCAATTGATTCACATAACTAAGTTAGTTTGAGAAAAAAAAATATATTTTCATAAAAAAAAAATAAAATGAAAGTTAAACTTAAAAATAGATTTTTTTTTAATTAATTAGCATGTGGTAACAAATGGTTAAGCTAAATGTTTGGCCAAGCTGTATCGCCAAGTATAACTCTACTTTATATTAATCACCCATTCTCTACATAACTTTTATAATCGAGAAACAAATAAAAAAAAAAAAGTAATCTTTATACTTTATCATAATCTCTAAATTTTAAATTGGAGGGAAAATCATATCTTTGTAAAAAAAAAAATGAAACTTAAACATTAAAAACATAAATCTTTTTATAATTAATTGGCACGTGGTAACCTAGGGTTAAGTCACCACATGTCGGGTTGAACATGGTTGTAGTCTAGCAGCCAAGTATCACTCTACTTTATACTAATCACCCATTTTCTACAGGACTTTTATAATCATTTTTTTATACTTTTGCATGACCATATGCAAGATAAAAAAAAATAAAAAAAATAAATAAATGAATCTTTATACTCTATCATAAACTCTGAACTTTGAATTTGAGGGGAAACATATCTTCATATATATTTTTTTTAATTAATTGGCACTTGGTAACCTATGGTGTGTCAGGCTAACAGCTAGGCCAAGTATCACCCTACTTTAAATTAATCACGCTTTTCTACATGACTTTTATAATAAATTTTTTTAATACTTTTGCATGACCATATGCGAGATAAATAAATACAAAAAAGCGAATCTTTATAATTTATCATAAACTCTAAACTTTAAATTGAAAGGGAAACCATATCTTCATATTTTTTTTTAATTAATTGGCACGTGGTAACCTATGGTTAAGTCACGTGTCAGATCAATTGGACTGAAGCCAAGTATGACTCTACTTTATATTAATCACCGCATTTCTATATGACTTTTATAATCATTTTTGTATACTTTTTCATGACCCATATGCAAGATAAAAGAATAAAAAAAAACGAATCTCTATACTTTATCATAAACTCTAAACGTTAAATTAGAGGGGAAAACATATTGTTCACACGAGAATTCGAACGACGAATGGAAATTCGACACGTGTAAATGGATTTGAATTTGTATTGATGTATTGTATTTATCAGTGCGTAGGATTACAATCTCTAATGTTTGATCCTCTGATTCTCTCTCTTAAATGTAAATGTATCTCGAGTGCGAGGATTACAATCTCTAATGTTTGATCCTCTGATTCTCTCTCTTAAATGTAAATGTATCTCGAGGGCTTCGCAGCTTGTTCTCTAATGTTTGATCCTCTGATTCTCTCTCTTAAATGTAAATGTATCTCGAGGGCTTCGCAGCTTGTTCTCGATGTTGGATTTGTTTCGAGGGCTTCGCAGCTTGTTCTCGATGTTGGATGATCGTTCAGTCTTCCAAGGATTCAGGGAGTCTTCGTTGCTTGAGAATTCTCTCTGAGCTCTTAGGAGTAAAAATTTTCTGAACCTTGCAAATGAAAATGAGCTCTCTATTTATAGAGCTCTCATGGGCCTGGTGGGCTTGGGCCTGGATCCAATGGGCTTGGGCTTTGGGCCCAATGGGCTTGAGTTTAAACCCAATGGGCTTTTGAATCTTGGGCCCAATGAGTTTGATCTTTGGGCCAAATTGTCTTTTGCATATCTCTCTGGCCCGATTCGATTTCGAGCCCAATTGCAGTTTGACCGAATTTGCTCGGTCAAGTCTATCTGATCCCCGGTCGTGATGGAGACACGTGGCGACCGCTGATTGGCCGAAATTTCTCGGTCGACACATATTTTCGTAAAAAAAAGAAAATGAAAGTAAAACATTAAAAAAAATAGATTAAAACATTAAAAAAAATAGATTTTTTTTTAATTAATTGACACATGGTAACCTATGGTTAAGCCATGTGTTGAAGGACGGTAGCTTAGAGGAGAATTTCTAGTACATCCATGGTATGGAGTTTTCCATACCACTGCCTTTAAATGACTGACACGTGGTGAGAGGTAGTTTAAACTGAACCTTAGCTGGGACCCACCACCATTTTAAATACATTATTTTCTCCTCCTAAAAAATACCAAATACATTATTTATTCAAATTCGCTCTCCTCAATTTTTATTATTATTATTATTATTTTTTTACTCTTTGCATTCTCAATTTTTTTTTCTTCTTTTTTAATATTTTTTCTCTAACTTCTTTCACTAATATTTTAAAATATATTCAAAACTTTATTTTTCTTCATCTTCATCGTTAAGCTAATTTTCAAGTTCATTTGGAGAAGGTTTGTTTTCTATAATTTATATCCATTTATTTCATTATCTTTTTCTTTGTTTTTTCCTTCCTTTCTAATATTTTATTTCTTTTTCATTTTTTTTTAATGCAAAAAATATTTGGATTACATTCATCCTTACCGGAGCAAATATTTAAGTATGTTGCGTTTTACTCTTTGTTGTTTTTTAGGGTTTAGGGTGAAGATGGAAAAAAAGAAAGTTTTGAATATATTTTAAAATATTAATTAAAGAAGTTTGAGAGAAAATATTAAAAGGGAAGAAAACAAATTGAGAATGCAAAGAGTAAAAAAAAAATTGAGGAAAGAAAATTTGAATAAATAATGTATTAGTTATTTTTTAGAAGGAGAAAATAATGTATTTAAAATGGTGAGTCCGAGCTAAACAATGTTAAGTTTAAACTACCACTCACCTGGCAGTCATTTAAAGGCAGTGGTATGGAGAAACTTCATACCACAGATGTACTAGAAATTCTCCTGTAGCTTAGCAACTCATCACTCTACTTTATATTTATATTACTCACCGTCTTTCTACATTACTTTTATAAACATTTTTTTTATACTTTTTGATAATCCTTATGCAAGATAAACAAATAAACTACAATACAAATCTCTATATATTTTATCATAAACTCTAAACTTTAAATTGGAGAGGAAAACATATTTTCGAAAAAAAAATGCAAAATGAAAGTTAAACATTAAAAAAAATTAATTGGCCGGTGCTAACTAATGGTTAAGCCACGTGTCGGGCTGAACAGTTAGGCTCTAACCTAACAGCCTCGTGCCTAACCGCTTAGTATCACTTTATATTAATCACCGCTTTTCTACATGACTTTTATATTCATTTTTTTTTTATACTTTTGTATGACCATTTGCAAGATAAAAAAAAAAAAAAAAAAAAAAGACGAATCTTTATACCTGATCATAAACTCTAAACTTTAAATTGGAGGGTAAAACATATCTTCGTATATTTTTTTTATAATTAATTGGCACGTGCTAACCTATGGTTAAGCCACGTGTCGGGCTAAACAGTTGGACTGTAGCCAAGCAGCCAATCACTCTACTTTATATTTATATTATTCACCTCTTTTTCTGCATGACTTTTATAATCATTTTTTATATACTTTCTCATGACTCATATGCAAGATAAACAAATAAAAAAAACGAATCTCTATACTTTATCATAAATTCTAGACTTTAAATTTGAGAAGAAAACATATTTTTGCAAAAAAAAAAAACGAAAGTTAAACAATAAAAAAATATTTTTTTTAATTAATTAACACAGGGTAACCAATGATTAAGCCACGTCTTTGGACGGTAGCCTAGCAACCATCACTCTATTTTATATTTATATTAATGATCGCTTTTCTACATGATATTTATAATCATTTTTTTAATATTTTTTCATAACTCGCATGCAAGATAAATAAATAAAAAACGAACCTCTATACTTTATCATAAACTCTAAACTTTAAATTGGAGAGGAAAACATATTTTTGGTAAAAAAAACAAAATGAAAGTTAAACATTAAAAAAATAGTTTTTTTTTTTTAATTAATTAGCAAGTGGTAACCTATGGTTAAGCCAGTGTCGGCTTAACAGTTGGGCGCTTAACAGTTGGGCAGTAGAAATATCACATTACTTTATATTCATCACCACTTTTCTACATAAATTTTATAATCATTTTTTTATACTTTTGCATGTCCATATGCAAGATAAACAAATAAAACAAACGAATCTTTATACTTTATCCTAAAGGCTAAACTTTAAATTTAAGGGGAAAACATATTTTCGTACAAAATATAAAATTAAAGTTAAACATTAAAAAATAGATTTTTTTTTAATTAATTGACACATGGTAACCTATGGTTAAGCCCCATGATTGCAGCGGTAGTCTGTAGCCTACAAGCCAAGTATCACTCTACTTTATATTAATCATTGCTTTTCTACATAACTTTTATAATTTTTTTTTTTTATACTTTTTTCATGACCCATATGAAAGATAAACAAAAAAAACCGAATCTCTATGCTTTATCATAAACTCTAAACTTTGAATTGGAGGGGAAAACATACTTTCAAGTAAAAAAAACAAAATGAAAGTGAAATATTAAAAAATATATTTTTTTAATTAATTGACACGTGGTAACCTATGGTTAAGCCACATGTCGAACAATCGGACCATAGCCTTAGCAGCAAATCACTCTACTTTATATTTATATTAATCACCATTTTTCAACCTTACTTTTATAATCATTTTTTTTATACTTTTGCATGACAATATGCAAGATAAACAAATAAAAAAAAAAACTAATCTTTATACTTTATCATAAACTCTAAACTTTAAATTGGAGAGGAAAACATATCTTCGTAAAAAAAATAAAATGAAAGTTAAAAAATAAAAAAATGATTTTTTTTAATTAATTGGCACATGGTTAAGCCACAGTTTTATATTAATCACAGTTTTATAAAAAATAAAAAAACCGAATCCGTAGGCTAGCAGTCAAATATCACTCTATTTTATATTAATCACAGTTTTTCTACATGACTTTTATAATCATTTTTTTATACTTTTGCATGACCATATGCAAGATAAACAATAAAAAAAAAAATCTGTATACTTTATCACAAACTTTAAAATGTAGTTAGAGGGGAAAACATATCTTCATATATTTTTTTAAATTAATTGGCACGTGGTAACTTATGGTTAAACCACGGGTCTTGCTAAACAGCATGACCGTATGCATATTTTTCGTAAAAAAAAAACAAAATGAAAGTTAAACATTAAAAAAAATATATTTTTTTTAATTAATTAGCACGTGGTAACCTATGGTTAAGCCACGTGTCGGGCTCAACATGTGGGTTGTATAGCCAAGTATCACTCTACTTTATATTAATCACGACTTTTCTACATTACTTTTATAATCATTTTTTATACTTTTGCATGACCATATGCAAGATAAACAATTAAAAAAAAACGAATCTTTATACTTTATCATATACTCGAAACTTTAAATTGGAGGGGAAACCATGTTTTCATATTTTTTTTTTAATTAATTTGCACGTGTAACCTATGGTTAAGCCATGTGTCAGGCTGATCAACCGAACTGTAGCCAAGTATAACTCTACATTATATTAATCACCGCTTTTCTACATGACTTTTATAATCATCATTTTTGTATAGTTTTTCATGACCCATATGCAAGATAAACGAATAAAAAAAAATGAATCTCTATATTTGATCATAAACTCTAAACTTTAAATTAGAGGGGACATATTTTTCGTAAAAAAAAGGAAATGAAAGTTAAACATTAAAAAAATAGTTTTTTTTTTTAATTAATTGACACATGATAACCTATGGTTAAGCCATGTGAACAGCCAAAGTCTCTATACTTTATATTTATATTAATCGCCGCTTCTACATTACTTTTCTAATCATTTTTTTTATACTTTGATGACCCATATGCAAGATAAACAAATAAAAAAATTACTAATCTCTATACTTTATCATAAACTCCAAACTTTAAATTCGGGAGGAAAACAAATTATCGAAAAAAAAAAAAAATGGAAGTGAAACATTAAAAAAAATAGATTTTTTTTTATTTAATTGGCACGTGGTAACCAATGGTTAAGCCTCGTGTCGGCTGAACAGTTGAGTTGTAGCCTAACAGCCTAGTATAACCTTACTTTATATTAATCCCCGCTTTTCTACATGTCTTTTATATTCATTTTTTTTATATATATTTTTGCATGACCATATGTAAGATAAACAAATAAAAAAATCGAATCTTTATACTTAATCCTAAACTCTAAGCTTTAAATTGGAGGAGAAAACATATCTTCGTATATTTTTTATAATTAATTGGCACGTGGTAACCTATAGTTAAGCAACGTGTCGGGCTAAACAGTTGGACTGTAGTCAAGCAACCAATCACTCTACTTTATATTTATATTAATCACCGCTTTTTCTGCATGACTTTTATAATCATTTTTTATATACTTTCTCATGACCCATAGGCAAGATAAACAAATAAAAAAAAAAAACGAATCTCTATACTTTACCATAAATTCTAAACTTTTGTTTAAAAAAAAAAAAAAAAAAAAGTTAACCTTAAAAATATATATTTTTTATTTAATTGACACATGGTAACCTATGGTTAAGCCACGTGTCGGGGGAACAACGTAGCATAGCAACCAATTACTCTACTTTGTATTTATATTATTCACCACCTTTTTACATAACTTTTATAATCATTTTTTTTAATACTTTTTGATAACTCGTATGCAAGATAAATAAATAAATAAAAACCACTCTCTATACTAGATCATAAACTCTAAACTTTAAATTGGAGACGAAAACATATTTTCGAAAAAAAAAGCAAAATGAAAGTTAAACATTAAAAAAATAGATTTTTTTTTAATTAATTGGCACGTGACAACCTATGGTTAAGCCACGTGTCGGGCTGGGAAGTAGCCTAGCCGCAGAAGTATCACTTTACTTTATAGGCGAATTGTTATAGATAGCTAATTTAAAATAATCGTAATCAAATATAGCTAATTTATTTTAGTATTTGTATCCAATAGCTAATTAAATTATAGGGGAAAAGAAGACGTGTTATACCTAATATGCCCTTTGTAGATCACCCTATTTACAAGATTGCCACCCAACCGATTTTTATTTCAACTAACCAAATTTATTTATTTTAGGAATGGAAAAAAAAAGTCACAACTCACATTCAACCCCAACCATAAGATATTTTTTCTATTATTTCGAACCTCCCTCCTACATTTATGGCTTCAACAAAATTGATTTGATGTTGTATTTCTATATATTTCTAGCACTCTTGAACTAATACAAGCAGGTATACGTGGGGGACCATTAATTTACTTCTTAATTTAATTTTAAGTATGTATAAAGTTAGTTTGAAGCTACTAACAACAATTACCGACAAGCGGGGATATCACATAGATGTTTAGATTAATATAACACTGTACATACATGTCGACAAACATTATAAGAACATATTTGCGTTGTATAAACTAGTATGTACACAGACATACATGCATGAGGGTGATGTATATAACAACAGATACGGGATATATCACTCAATCATATATAACTAATCCCTATATGCCTAACGTCGACAATGAAAGTACACAACAAAGTAATACACTACCCTCGTGGTATATACTATGGTTTACTAAGACAGGTTTACGATGGGGGAGGTATATGACAGCAGATACAAGGTTAACCATCCAAATTTACAAGAGTCAGAACCACACCCTTGTCCATTTTGTATGTCTTTCCTTTTCGTTTATTGCCCCACGATCCTGAGGGCGTCTAACACAGATTCTCCATTCGCGGTTCCTATAGAACAACAAGTAAATATAGATATAGGGGAGAAATGTCAATATGAATGACTGTAAATAAAGATACATACATCCTTTGGTTCACCATGTTTCCTAGACTCCCAATATTTCTCTTTCTTCTTTGTCTTCGTCCTACTCCCCTCGGATGACATTTCTCGTGTCACCCTCTTTCTGGGTTGTAGGGCATTTGTCTCATTCTTCATTGCACTCGTTACTTCGGGTAGCGAGTTCTGAAGTTGTATACTTCAAATTACATCCACAATACTTTCGAATAGGTGATTTATCACTACATATTAACATACATAATGAACATGAGGGTAATAGTTTAATGGGTAGTACCTCGACGTCGTCATCTACCCGAATCAGTGACGTTTGCTTCTTCATTTTTTTGGTCGGCATTTCACCGACAACTTTCAACCTTTCATTCGCCCTTTCCATCTACAAAAACTCAGACTACATAGGGTGATACAGAAAATTGGGATTAAATAAACCAATGTCCCTAAAAATCGGTCAATTAAATAAACCAAAAAGGGTTAACAAACAAAATCCCTACAAATTGTTAAATTAAATAAACCAAAAAGGCATAACAAACATAATTCCTAAACAATCGGGATCTATTCGAAACACAAATCTCAACAATACTATATCGTTCATTCATTCAATCAAACGTACCGAGAGTCTCGATGTTCGATTTTCACCGTGGTTTGATAGAAATTCACGGAGCACGATGGTTGCCCAAGTTGTTGGCTGCGCACAGTGGAGATTCGATCAGTGGTAGGCAAACAATATCTAGCTTGCGTCGACGAGAATGAGAGTCTGAATCTGGTAGAGATACCGAGGGTAACGTCGGGTTGCTTGAGGTAGTCCAGATTTGAGGTCGGTCAAAATTAGAGTGGGAATCAGTAGCGTTTTCAAGGTTTGACGTCGGCGAGAATCGAAATGGGTAGCAGGGAGGTTGCAGACGGGAATGGAGAGAATATGAGTGGGAAACTAGAGGGTTGCGTTGCTAGAGGGACACCATTTTGTTTGAATCGCCAACACCATTTTCCCCTCATGAAATGAGCATTACTGTTTTGCGTAGATTATCCATGTTCGGTATATAACTGGTACGTTTTATGGACTTCATTGTCGTGTTCGTCGAGTCCGTGTATATTGGAACATACAAGAGTGAAATGTCTGATTTTTGTTCGTCGAGTTTGTGTGTACTAGGAAATACAAGGATAAAAGGTCTAATTTTTGTTCGTCGAGTCTGTGTCTACTAGGAAATACAAGGAGTGGAAGGTCCATCTTTTTGTTTCATTCAATTTTTTCAACGATTTATTAATGTTACGTTTTTTTCTCCCAACTAATTTCTCTCTCATAAAATCAACTATTTTTAGTTGATTTAATTTTTTCAACCAGTTAAATCTCATAGGATATTTTAGTCTCAATGTAATTTAAATAGTTTACTAATTATAGTTGTTAACTATATTTCAGTAACCATTATTACATTCTAGCTATTCCTCTCGTTGCCCTTACTTTATATTAATCACCGGTTTCTACATAACTTTTATGAATCTCTATACTTTATCATAAACTCTAAACTTTAAATTTGAGAGGAAAACATATTTTCGTACAAAAAAAAAAATAAAATGAAAGTTAAACATTAAAAAATAGATTTTTTTTTAATTAATTGACACATGGTAACCTATGGTTAAGCCCCGTGTCGGGGTTGCATCAGTAGCCTAACAGCCAAGTATAACTCTACTTTATATTAATCACACCTTTTCTACGTGACTTTTATAATCATTTTTTTTTCATCACCCATATGAAAGATAAACAAAAAAAAAAAACGAATCTCTATACTTTATCATAAACTCTAAACTTTAAATTGGAGGGGAAAATATATATTTGGAAAAAAAACAAAATGAAAGTGCAACATAAACAAATATATTTTTTTTAATTAATTGGCACGTACCTCTGGTTAAGCCACGTGTCGGGCAGAACGGACTTAGCAGCCAATCACTCTACTTTATATTTATATTAATTACCGTTGTGTCAACCTCACTTTTATAATCATTTTTTATACTTTTGCATGACCATAGACAAGATAAACAAATAAAAAAGAACAAATCTCTATACTTTAAATTGGAGGGGAAAACACATCTTAGTAAAAAAAAAAAAAAAATGGAAGTTAAACCTTACAAAAATTGATTTTTTTTAATTAATTGGCACGGGGTAACCTATGGTTAAGCCACGTGTTGAACAAGTAGACTAGCCGTCAAGTATTACTCTACTTTATTTTCTCCATGACTTTTATAATAATTTTTTTATACTTTTGCATGACCATATGCAAGATAAACAAATAAAAAAAACGAATCTTTATACTTTATAATAAACTCTAAACTTTAAGTTGTAGGGGAAAAGTTATCTTCATATATTTTTTTTAATGAATTGGTATGTGGTAACCAATGGTTAAGCCTCGAGCTAAACAGCTGAACGATAGCCTAGCAGCTAATCACTCTACTTCATATTTATATTAATTACCCATTTTCTACCTAACTTTTATATTCATGTTTTTAAGAGCAAAACTTAGTTGCAGGTTGGGCTACAAGTATTTTTGCAGGTGTCACGATTTAATTGATCTAAATTTAAACTTTTTTTTTTAAATAAAAGATTCTGTTGTTTTTCGAGTCGTTTCAATTGTTAAGAGTCTTTTTTTTTTTTTTTTCTTTTTCGAAGATTTACCCTCACGTGTTGAATTTGAAGTGTCTTTCTTTTCAAAAAAAAATTCTTTCATATGCTTAACACTTGACACTTTAAGCTTCTCCTTCAAGCTTTAATAATCTCCTTTGTCTTCTTCTCCCACCCCAAATGTATCAACTTTAAAAAAAAAAATCTACGAATATGAAATTATCCAAACTCCCATCATTAGCCATAAAAAAAAAAAAAAAAAAAAAAACTTCAAATTCAAACTTCTTGAGGGAGAATTTCGAAAAATAAAAGAAAAAGAAAGATGAAAAAAAAAAAGACTCTTCAAATTCAAACTCGGTGAGGGTGAATCTTTGAAAAAGAAGAAAAATAAAAAACACCGTTAACAATTGAAACGGCCTGAAAAAACTAACTGAAATCTTTTATTTAAAAAAAAGGTTTAAATTTAGATCAATTAAATCGTGACACATGGCTCAGCTGCATTGTAGCCTAGCCTGTAACTAAATTTTGCTCTTTTTTTAATACATATTCATGACCCATATGCAAGATAAACAAATAAAAAAGGAATCTCTATACTTGAGCATCAACTCTAAACTTTAAATTTGAGGGGAATTAAAGAAAAGATATTTTCGTAAAAAAAATAAAATGAAAGTTAAACATTAAGAAAAAAGATTTTTTTTTAATTAATTAGCACGTGGTAACCTATGGTTAAGCCAGGTGTCGGGCGGGCTGAACAGGCTGTAGCCTAGCAGCCAAGTATCACTCTACTTTATATTAATCACTACTTTTCTACATTACTTTTATAATAAATTTTTTTTATACTTTTGCATGACCATATGAAGATAAACAACTAGAAAAACGAATATGTATACTTTATCATGAAATTGAAATAAAATGAAAGTTAAAAATTAAAAAAATATAATTTTTTTTAATTAATTGGCACGTGGTAACCTACGGTTAAGCCACGCGTCAAGCTGATCGGCTTAGCTGTAGCTAGCAGCCCAGTATTACTCTACTTTATATTAATCACTCATTTTCTACATGACTTTTATAATCATTTTTTTTATTTTTTTGCATGACCATATGCAAGATAAACAAATAAAAAAAAATGGCTATTTATACTTTATCATAAACTCTAAACTTTAAATTGGAGGGGAAAACATATCTTCATATATCGTGTCGGGCAACAACCTTTTCTTTTTTCTTTCTTTTTTTTTTTTTTTTGATTACATTGGGGGTGGGGGGATTCAATCCACAGACCTCGTGGTCATCAACTCATACATATGCCAGCTGAGCTATGCTCGCTTTGGCTCTACATGACTCTTATAATCATTTTTTTTATACTCTTTCATGACCTATACTAAAGATAAACAAAAAAAAAAAATCTCTCAACTTCATCATAAACTCTAAACTTTAAATTGGAGGGAAAACATATTTTCGTCAAAAAAAAAAAAAAAAAAAAGTGAAACATTAAAATAATATATATTTTTTACTTAATTGGCAGGTGGTAACTATTGTTATGTCACGTGTCGGGCATAATAGCTAGACTCTAGCCTAGCCGCCAATCACTTACTTCATATTTATATTAATCACTTATTTTCTAACTTCTATAATCATTTTTTTTTTATACTTTTTGATGACCCATATACAAGATAAACAAATAAAAAAAACAAATTACTTTATCATAAACTTTAAACTTTAAATTTGAGGGGGAAACATATTTTCGTAAAAAAAATAAAATGAAAGTTAAACATTAAAAAAATATATATTTTTTTAATTAATTAGCACGTGGTAACCTATGGTTAAGGCACGTGTCGGGCTGAACACCGGGCTATAGCCTAGCAGTCACGTATTACTCTACTTTATATTAATCACCAATTTTCTACATGACTTTTATAATCATTTTTTATACTTTTGCATGACCATATGCAAGGTAAACAAATAAAAAAAAACGAATCTCTATACTTTATCTTAAATTCTAAACTTTAAATTGGAGGGAAAAACATATCTTCGTAAAAAAAATAAAATGAAAGTTAAACATTAAAAAATTGATTTTTTTTTAATTAATTGGCACGTGGTAACCTATGGTTAGACTACGTGTGGCTGAACGGTAGTCTAGCAGTCAAGTATCACTCTACTTTATATTAATCACCACTTTTCTACATTACTTTTATAATCATTTTTTTTTATACTTTTGCGGACTATATGCAAGATAAACAAATAAAAAAACAAATCTCTATACTTTATCATAAACTCTAAACTTTAAATTGGAGGAGAAAACATATCTTCGTAAACGAAATAAAATGAACGTTAAGCATTACAAAAATAGATTCCTACATAGGTGCGTGATTGTTTGCACAGGTGCATGATCAATCAAATCTCAGTCTGTGCTATCTAGGTGTGTTACATGTTACACCAAGTGGTGCACTAAGCAGGATTGAACCCCACTTAATTTTTTTTTAACAGTCTACACTAACCAGGATCGAACCCCCATTCTAGGCTATCTAGGTTACGAACCCCCACTCTGGGCTATCTAGGTGATGCGCGGTTATTTGATAAATTGTTTTAAAAGTCTGCACTAAGCAGGATTGAACTCCAATTAATTTTTTTAACAGTCTACACTAAGCAGGATCGAACCCCCATTCTAGGTTATCTAGGTGACGAACCCCCACTCTGGACTATCTAGGTGATGCGCTCGCTCACCTATGTTGCACCAAGTGACCCCCATTCTCTGCTATCTTAGGCGAAACGCTCACCCACTGCACCACGTTCCTAAAATGCGGCTCTAGGCTATCTAGGTGACGAACCCCCACTCTGGGCTATCTAGGTGATGCGCGGTTGTTTGATAAATTGTTTTAAAAGTCTGCACTAAGCAGGATTGAACCCCACTTAAATTTTTTAACAGTCTACACTAAGCAGGATCGAACCCCCATTCTAGGTTATCTAGGTGACGAACCCCCACTCTGGACTATCTAGGTGATGCGCTCACTCACCTATGTTGCACCAAGGGACCCCCATTCTCTGCTATCTTAGGCGAAGCCACCACGTTCCTAAAATGCGGCTCACTCACCTATGTTGCACCAAGTGACCCCCATTCTCTGCTATCTTAGGCGAAGCGCTTACCCACTGCACCACGTTCCTAAAATGCGGTAATAATGCATCTAAATTTCTGCATAGAAGCATGGTTGTTTGCACAGGTGCAGGATCAATCACCCCCAACTCTAGGGCTGATGCGCTCACTCACCCGTTGCACCAAGTGGTTGTTTGATAATTTTTTAAATTTCTGCCCTAAGGAAAAATCAAGCCTTCACTCTCTACTATCTTAGGCAGAGCGTTCACCCACTGCACCAAATGGTTGTTTGTTTTTTATTGTTTTCTTTTAATTTCTCAGTTATTTTCTGCTTATTTCAGTGGTAGAAATGTGATATTTTTTTCCCAACAAGTGGTATTAGAGCTTTAGATTTGTAGTTTCTTGATCTCTGAGTATGCTCTATGATTTCTTGAAACAAACTAGGCTGGTATTGGTAATAGTGTGAGTTGTTCACTATTTGCGGATTTACTAGGAGTGAAGCAAACATGTCAAGCTTTATCCGTCCAGTGAAGATTGACGTAGAGAAATTTGATGGAAAGATGAACTTCGGCTTGTGGCAAATGCAAGTCAAGGATGTGCTGATACAATATGGGTTACACAAGGCTTTGAAGGGAAGACCGTGTGATTGTTCTTCTAAAAAGTTAAGCAGTTATGGTTTTCCAGTAGAGTCGAGTGGCGGTTCACATAGAGGTTCTAAGAAGTCCAACATGAGTGATGAAGATTGAGAGGAAATGAATTTGAGAAGAGCAAGTGAAATCAAACTAAATTTGGCTAAGAATGTTCTTGCAAATGTGCATGAAATTTTGACAGCCAAAGAGCTTTGGAAGAATCTTGAAGCGATGTATCAGGCAAAGAACATCTTAAATCGGTTGTACCTGAAGGAGCAATTTCACACGTTGCGAATGGAGGAAGGTACGAAAATCTCAGATCATTTGAGTGTTCTTAAGGGCATCGTTTCGGAGCTAGAGGTAATCAAAGTGAAGATAGACGATGAGGAAAAAACACCCAGGCTCATCTTGTCACTTCCATCTTCTTATGAACACATGATGCCAATATTGATGTATGAGAATGAGACTTTAGATTTTGTTGAGGCTACTAGTAAATTTCTTTCAAAAGAAAAAAAGGCAGAAGTTGTGGATTCTTCAAATATCTTGCCAATGTGGAATCATCTTAGTTAGAGACACTTTAAGCTGGTTGTTTTTTATTAATATAGTTATTTTTTAAACTTATTATAAAAATATTACAGTTTTCAAACTATTTTTTAAAATATTGCAGTTTTTATTCCAGGTCGTCTTTTCAAAAGAAGATCTCGAAACTGAGGCAAAGATCGTATTTTCAAAAGACGACCTGAGTGATGTGGCGTCACGTGGACTAGGTCGTCTTTTGAAAAGATGACCTACACATCTGAAGGTAGTCTTTTGAAAAGACGACCTACACATCTGAAGGTAGTCTTTTCAAAAGACGACCTATATATTAATACGTAAAAAATTACATAAATTAATAAAAGCATGCCATGATCTAGTGGTAAAGAAGTTGCCCTCACATCCTGCCTGTGTTTGAGTCCATTTGAAACCTAAAATTTGTCATTTTTTTCATTTTTCGTTGTTTTTAGGCCATTATCTTTTCTTTTATTTAGTGATTTTATTTTGATTCCTTATTTTTTTAAGCTATTTCTTTTTTTACTTGGATTTTATATGTATAATATTCTTTTAAAGTATAATGTGTAATTGTTATTTCTATATTGATATTAATTTTTTTATACAATATTTATATTAAATAAGTTAGTATGAATAGTCATTATAAATTATGTAAGTTAGTATGAATAGTATAAAGTACATTATACAGTACAAAGTATATAAGTTAGTATGAATAGTATAAAGTACATTATAAATTTTAATTGAAAAAAATGTTATTGAAAATGAAAAGATTAATAGTAAATAAATTAGGAAAAATAAAATGTCAAATTTGCATCTAATAATAGTAAACAATTAAGGTACATTATATATTTAATGTGTGCCATAAGGCAGACGTCTCCGAGTACGAGGTGGTTGTCGACGACGACGAGGAGCTGGTTCCTCTTGTTCCTTTGTTCGTGAACATGCGATGAAGAACCACCAACTTTCTGCGTTTGAGTCGTATAAGGCATGTCTTCAAAGTTGGGGTGAATCTCGTCAGCATGTACATCTTCAACCTCCTCTATCGGTTCTCGAGCACGTTCTTTACGCCTAGGAGCACGAGGAGCTGCAACAGGTGTGTTATACATGTAATGCAATTGCTCCATGATTGTTTCACCTTTGTCGCATAAATTAAGGATCTCCAAATCTAGTGAGAGATCACGAATGCGACCGAAGAACGACCTCTTCAATGATAAGACAAGTTAGATGATATTTAAAATTTATTAATACTTGAAATTGAAGCAATGTAATTTTGAATCAAAATGCGTACCGCTTCACCGTAAGCGGCTCCTTCACGAGTGATGTAGCGCCTAGTAATGTTATGATACCAAAACATATATTCAGGAGAAGTTTTTTGAGGATCATTCACTAGACTACCAACTGCAACATAGTCTCTACGTAAACTCCAGCGCGCTACATAAGGTGCAATCTTGGTCGGCCATTCTTGATTTCGAAGATCTATGTTATGTAGGTTTGATTCCGTATTAAATTGATCCGGGACAAGTTGTATCATGTCGAACTGTCTCATGACTCTGTTAGGCAGATGCCACTCAGCAATATAAAAACATATGAGGGGGCTTATTGTGCGCCAAATGTCATGATCATTTCTACAGTAATCGGGTAATGTGGCCATGGAGCTGTTATATGGCTCCTAAATGACCTAAAACACAACATTATAAAATATTAGTGAAGATTAGATTAACAATATTATAATATTTGTATTTGTGTATGAATGTACTTGGTCCGGATGGAGGAGATCAAACATATATCTGTATTGGGAAATAACATGCGTAGGTGAGCTAGTCAGGTTGAATTGATCTTTCCACCTACATTAAAAATTAATCGTTAAATCAATTATATTTATAGTACACAAAATACATTAAATCTTAAAGTAATTGACGTACCATGAACCACCAGCTCGTCCAGCTAATTCATGAGCATGTATGTTGCGGTGTTGAGGAGCCATCATTGGAAATAGGGGTGGACAAATGAAACCGAAAAACCGACCAACCGACCGAAACCGACCGAACCGACATCATTTGGTCGGTTTAGAGAGCTGTTCGGTCGGGGTCGGTTTTCTGTATTAAAAAAACCGACGTTCGGTCGGTCGGAGTGACCAAAATCAGAATTCCGACCGACCGACCGAAATTTTCGTTTTGTTTAAAAATATTGAAGTTTTCTATGCCTTGATTCACGTAAATGCCTAAAATTTATATATATGTTTATTAATATTTTTATTAATCTATCAAATCACAACTCACATCTCCTCTTTTTTCTCTCTTTTTACCTTCCCCATGCCATTTACTCTCTCTCCACTTTAATTATCATTCTCTCTCTTCCTCTCATTCAAATTTCCAACAATCTTTCTCTCTTAACTCTTCATCTTTCTCTCTTAACTCTTCATCTTCCTCTTTCGTTATTCTCCATTTTTTTTCTTTCTTTTCTCTTTTCTTCCAACATCCTATTTTTTTAAGTTTTCTTCAACATCATCGTTTTTCAGTTCGCCGGAAATTCGAAAACCGACCAAAACCGACCGTCCGACCGTGTGGTTGGCGGTCGGCGTCACTAACCTTTCTTAAACCGTCGGAAACCGACCGACGGAAACCGACCTATCGGTGGTCGGCGGCGGTTTTCGCCCAAAACCGATTCCGACCGACCGATGGCCACCCCTAATTGGAAATCTTTCCCAACCCCAAATTTGAAGTAGAAGTAATGGGCCAACAATGTCACGAGCATCTAATGTTGTTGCCTTGCAAAGCTGTCTATACATCCATGCTAGGCATGCTCCACCCTAGGAATATCGTCCTGCAGCTTCGAAATCTTCTAATAGTGGCAGGAACATCAAGTACACCAAGTTATTTGACTTGTCACTTAACAACTCCCACCAAGAAGCTGTAAAATGTACGCTCTAGCATATATTGCTATGGCTACCTCATCAGCATCATCAGTCAATAGTTGAAATTGAGATGCTAACCATGGTAGACTCAATCTACATCTCCTAATGTTGTTGTTCCCTAGAGTCACTCCTAGTAGTTGTTGACACAATTGTATCCAATCGTAATTCATCGATCCTGTGACAGGGTGGCCATCAACTGGTAACCCAAGTAACACTGATACGTCTTGTAGAGTGATAGTACACTCTCCACCAGGCACGTGAAAAGTATGTGTTTCCGGTCTCCATCTCTCCACGAGTACGGTGATGAAATGTCAATCTAGTGAAATGAATCTCAAACGTAGCCACCCCATAAAAACCAGAAGAACGAAGTGCAGGGAATATAAGAGGATGAAGTGGGATGGTGTGTTCAACGACAGCCGCACGACGTCTACAGTGTAACTCTCCTAGCATTCGATCCTCCCAAACAAGTTGTGAATGATGAGACTGCTGAGTGTGTAATACAGATGGATCTATTGGTCCTGGAATTTGATCCATTGTCTAAAAAATAACATAATCAATAATACAACATCAAATGAACGTAATCAATAACACAATCACATTAATAAAATAGTGTCATAAAATATTGAATTACAACATCGAAAATATTTGGATTATTTATCCTTGTCTAGAAAGACACCTCCTTCGATTGTGACCCAATTGATTACAAATCCCACATTTTTGTTGACTACTAGACTCTCCCCAATCCATCTCGTTATGGTAGCGAGTACTTTTTGGTTTACCAGGTTCTCTCAATAATCTTGGATCAGCGTATAAGATAGGATGGTTAGGAGGGGCGATCCAATAATCTTCATGTGGGATCAAATAAAACTGAGGATCGTAAACTTTAGAATATGTTGAAAGCTTGTAGTAGTCCTCAATGAAATTTTCGTACATTTATTTTTGAGCAGACAACCATAAAATGAGAGCAAGGAATGTCAAGACTTTGTCAATTAAAGTAACAATAAAAAAATTAAAACATACATTCAAGAAAATAAAATAAATTATAAATACTATGAATTTATAAAACTAATTAAAATTACTAATCAAAATAAAATCATATATGAAAATTAAACAAAAAAAAAATAACATACTCTACTTTTTAATTACACAATTATCTATTAAATCTAAAAAAATTATAGGCAAATTAAACTAAAAATAACCTACTTTACTTTTCTTTTAATAAAATTAAAGTAACAATAAACAAATTAAAACATACTTTCAAAAAAATAAAATAAATTATAAATAATATTAATTTATAAAACTAATTAAAATTACTAATCGAAATAAAATAATATATGAAAATTAAACAAAAAAATAACATACTCTACTTTTTAATTACACTTATCTATTTTTTTTTTTTTTTGAACGGAAACAATCAGAGATTTATTAAGCCACAAGGGCATTTAAGTCTTTACAAGCCAAGTGTAAAAGCCACGAAGGGCAATGAAAATCCCAGCAAACAGAAATTGGGGAAAACCATCGGGCTAGGGCATTTGCCAACTGATTCCTCTCGCGAAAAATTTGGCTGATGGTGATTTCTTCGAAGGATCTTTGAAGGATTCTCAAATCTTCAATCCATATGCTGATGTCGTTGAAGAACGGAGCGTCAGAAAGGAGAGCTTGAACGGCTGAGGCACAATCTGATTCGACGAGCAGACATTGATAACCCAAGGAGCGAACGAAGCAAACTCCCAAACGAAGGGCTTCCAGCTCTGCATGAAGGGGGGTTTTGAAAGAAGCCTCCCTTTATAGAAGAAGCATGGCAGATTAGACCAGCGGAGTCCCTGATTACGATACCAATCCCACCAGTGGTTGAAGTAGAAGACCAAGACGCATCAACGTTCATTTTGAAGAAACCTTCAGGAGGGGGGAGCCAAAGAGTAGAAACATTTGTTTTGTCATCACAGTTGGCGAAAGGATTCAAGCGAGGATTTTGTTCATCAGTCTCCATAAGGTATTCAGAGATCCATAAAATCTTAGATTCTATATCAAGAACCACTACAACAAATATCACATACCACAGCGTCAAAAAAACGCTATCGTAGGGTTTCCATAGCGTTTTTTTAACGCGGTCATAGCCCCCGTTATTGAAAGTCCTTGCTTTTCATAGCGGTTTTTCAGCGCTACAAAAACCGCTATAGAAAATCCAGTTTTGATCACTAATATTTCAAGCTATGGAAACTTTTTATAGCGGTATGAGGAAATGCTATAATAGACTTTTTAATAACGTTAAAAACACGCTATGGAAAGTTTTTATAGCGGTAATGAAACGCTATTATAACATTTTAATATCGTTTGTAATAACATCAAAAAACCGCTATGAATACTTTTTGATAGCGTTTTTAGACACGCAATTGTAGACTCTGTTATCGAAAGTCCTTCATTTTCCATAGCGGTGTTTCAATGCAATAGGAAGCATTGTTGTAAAACAATTTCCGATTGCATAATTTTAACGCTATGGATACTTTTAATAGCGCTTTTAGACCAGCTGTGGTAGCCTCTGGTATCAAAAGTTCTTGACTTTCCATAGCCACGCTTTAAGGCTAATACTTTTAATAGCGTTTTTAGACAAGTTGTGATAGTCGACGTTATGAAAACAAAATTGATTGCGTAATTTTATGGCAGTTTTTCCACAACAGACGATGTTATAAATACTTTTCAAAGCATAATTTTATAGCGATTTTTTTTCGATAGCCGATCTTATGGATACTTTTCACACCATATTTTTTTTGTGTACTCTAAAACATTTATGAAAAGTCCATTTTTTATTTCTAAATAGTTATGAACAATCTTTTTCACGATAGTCAATATTATAATTGAACTTTAATAGCATTTTTTACATTTTTTACCGTAGTTAAAAATGTTATAATAACCACTATAAACATGAATTTTCAATTCTCATTTCATCTAAAATATTATAAAGGTAAACACATAATATTGAAGTATAATTACTTATCAAAATAATTGTATCAATGATAATATCAATGGTAATTTCTTTTAATTATGCATCAACCATTGTTTACCAAGTTCTTCAACTACATATCAATCTAAAAGACAAAATAATCTATATTCATTGCAAGGAATTCAAGTTTCTAACATCATAATGTTACAAAATATACTCATTTTGCAAGCATTCAAAACATGCATAATCCCTCAATAATGACTACACCTTTTTTCATTATCTTCTACTCACATTAATACACAAACACAATGATTTACCGATAAGGTTAGACTGTTCGAGACAAGCTACTACATCGTGGCGAGTGTAAAATGAAGCAAATCTTCATGATACTTCTCAGCGGCATCATACTGTCTTTTCTAAGCATCCAAAGCTTTATCCTGTAATTATGGCAAAAAATCAGTTAAAGGTTCAAGAACCATTTATACACAACAAATTGGCAGTGGATGAGAAATATGGAATGAATTACAGGAGATCTTGGTAGCTCCTTAAAGTATTGATAGGTTAACTTACTGTTAAAATGTTTTTGAAACATATCCAATTGCCAATAGCATATCCATAGAATATCCAGTTGTCGACATGTTTTTGAAACCAACAAAATCAATAACCCACTTTTACCTAGGGAATCAAACAAATCGATAAACAAAAATAAACCCAGTTCTTAAAACTACATGACAATAGAATAAAAGTAATGATCGGTGTAAAGTTCAGAAACAAAATCATCCAGTAGATTCAAAGAAGAAAAATGACCAGAAACAACAATTATTAAAATAATCTAACAAACTTAGGAAAGAAATGGAAATTTTAAGAAATTGGGTTCATAAAAAAAAGAAAATAGAAAACAAAGAAAAATCCTAAATGTGAATACAAACATGTTTACCTGTAAATATTGGAGAAGGCAAAGAACTCAACCACCAGTCTTATATATTCTTTACCTAGTAAAAGGCGATCAAATTATCAGAGAAAAAAATGGGATTAAATAGCATAGTAGAGAAGAGAACATGGAACAAAGTGCAGACTGATTTCTGAAGTTGATAAAAAGTTTGTGAAGTTGATGGTTGTTTTATATGTTTAATTTGATTTGTTTTCTTGAACTTCAGAGGCTGCATGATCGGTCTACGAGTTTGGCAGTGCCAGCTCCATGGCTACATCATATTCATGACTTCCAAATATTTGAAATGTTTGACTGGAATTTCATGGACACAAAGAATATGGAGGAAGAATTTCATTATTTTGCATCTTCCTAAAGTCAAAGATCTGAGTTGCAACAAGGCTCTAGCCATTGAAGGATCCAACAGATGGGTCAGTCTATTACATTCATTCACCTCAAGACTTTCCTATTACATTCATTCACCTCAAGACTGTACAAACTTCTAAAAACATGAACCCATTTGATTGGCTAATATACAAATCATGATGAGAAAAAGGCATACAAGTTGATGGTGGTTTCACCTAATAAAAAACAAATATGTACATTCTGAAATATATCATTTAAACAAAAACAAAAGGGTTGTGAAGTTGATGGTAATTTCACACGAAACTTCCATCTAACCATGTAGCAAGACAACTGGAACCTTAAAATAAATCATATTCGTCCATTTTAAGGTGCACCAGAATGAACATCAATCAAAAAGGGATTGAAAAATTGATAGAGAAGAGAACATTAATTAAAAAAGTATACATAGTAAAAAAGGAAATGAAAAGGTTATGATCTTTTTTCACCTCTACAGAAACAAATCAATTGAAAATTTTAAATAGAACATTGAGCTTCAATGGTAGTTGGTGACAAAAAATGGCACGGTTATTGATATTTCTCTTAGTAAGGTCAAGAAATGAAAATACAAGGAAGTTAAATCTTGCAATCATAAATCATTCTGTGAAACACACATAGTGACATTCTTCTGTAAAGGAAATAGGGTTTCATTTAGTGGAGTCTTCATCGTGTATATTGACATTATTCCAGCAATTCCAATTTCCACTTGGATTGCATATACATGAATGCCAATACCATATCATATGGCAACCTAGAGACCAAAAATGAACCAAGCAGTTCTCAAGATCCTACATGGTTTATCATGCCAAGCTTTTACATATACACAGTCAATTGGAAATCAAAAAATGACAATAACTCTCAAGAAAGTGAACCACAAATCCTCAAGTTCAGAAGCAATTAAAAAATTAAACTTCCTTTGCAGGCGTAGTTTGAGCAGACATAATTATTCCTACAACTACACCTAATAACCCGAGTGCACTTCCAAAGATCTCGATCATAGGAATGTTTACATAAGGGAATGAGTTTTGGGCACCAAACAATGCACAACTGCGGCCAATAACTCCCACCCATAACCTTTACCAACAAAAAATATCTCTCCCAATTAAAAAAAAATCTCCATGCCCAAATTAAAACTTGACCAAGTCCATTTTTGTCCATTTAGTATTACAAACTACTCAAACAAAACACAACAGAAGCAGAGGTTCAATATATTTTATAGATTTCACTAATATTTATTCATCACAAGTTCACAACCAACCATTAGTAAATTACTAGCATCCATTTTGAGAAAGTAAAGATGGCGAAACAATTATGTGAACCAGTTGTGGATGGAGAATTTGAGAGTTAAATCATGAAATCGAAACTCAAAATATCAAGATATATGTCATGGTTTCAGTGATCATCCATTACCTTCACCTCTGTCGTTCTACAGACTTAAATAATATATTCGTTGACCCGTAGTGGATCAATCCATTGATTCTTGCAACTCAAAACAAAGCATTTTAGAGTTCTTGAAATTTAAAGCAACAAATCTAAAATCAGGCCCAAACAATGATAAGGAATAGACATTGTCCTCAATTATTTCTACTATCTCAAATTAAAAGCGAGAAAATATTGTGTGATGAACTAAAGAAAAAAACAACGCGAGGAGAACCAGAAACCTGAGGGTGCCGATGACCATAAGCTTTGAGTACGCAGGGGAGCCATGAAAAGCTCTTAAAGCCATGGGAAAATCAAAGAGAGTTACCCGGTTTTATTTTAGCTTCAACATTTAAGCCTCCCTCTGATTT
This sequence comes from Herpetospermum pedunculosum, assembly GCA_028017165.1. Lineage (NCBI taxonomy): Eukaryota > Viridiplantae > Streptophyta > Magnoliopsida > Cucurbitales > Cucurbitaceae > Herpetospermum > Herpetospermum pedunculosum. The sequence goes on from CM051527.1 coordinate 46,350,460, forward strand.
ACCTGAAATCAAAACGAAGACGATTGATATAGGAAGGGGGCCGATAAAAAACAAACAAGTCGACCACAAATTGAATAATGAAAATCAACCTATTCCTTACTCCTTGTTAAATGCATATTCTCTTAACGTGAATTTAACACTTGAACATAGACATCAGGGGAATTTTGCATAGATTGTTAATAAAATATGAATGATGAAAACTATTACAGTTCGACAGTTACTCAACTGTAATTTGGAATCATTCCAACTGCATATAAGAACAACAGATGCCACTAAACTGTAAATCTCAAACAACGAAAATTGCAGAGAATTCTCACGCTTTAGAAGGAGCTGAAGATTACCTATATTCAAGGAATTCAGAGTATATCCATGAAACAAAGATGGGAGATATACCAAGAAGGAATGATATCTGAGACATGAAAATATCTTTATCCGTTATTTCAGGCTTAAAATGCGATAAAAGTAAAAAACTTGAGGCAACAAATATGAAGAGATAAGGAGGAAACATAACACCAGACTAATAGCTTGTAAGGTAAAATTAGTAACAGGAAAATAATTATTAACTAATATCAAAATTTAGTAAAATTTTGAAAGTAATTCCAGTTTGTCTTAGTATTGTTCTCAAATTCAAACCTCAGAATATAGAATACAGTGTATAATCTAATACCCAAGAAAATTATAACCCATGAACATCAACAAATACAATCTAATCCTACAACAAATCCAAGAAAAACTTTCAAAAATATAGGATGAATGGAACGTGAAGATATGAACCTCTGGGAGGAAAAGTACTCAGAAAGATTAAGGATAACTTGCATTAAGACAAAAAAAAATGTATGCTCGGCAGTCACGTTATTGGTTAAATAGACATCTAAGAAAATTGAGGGACTTGAATTTTAATGCCATGTTCTCAGTCACATCAATACAAGTTTCCATGAACAAGAAGTGTTAATTTCCAGTTAACAGTACAATAGTTTTGTATTGGTGGGATGCTCCGAGAATTAAATCTTGAAAAGCAGGGGAATGAGGAGCAAAAAGGAGAAAACAATATTAAAATCCATAGGCGAGGGCAAGTTTGTCGGTGAAAATTATTGGTTGCCAACTAAACCAAAACACATAGCCGACAGTGCAGGGAAATGCGAAGTTCAATTTCAATCAATCAAATGATGTTCTTCAAGTGTCAGTGAACTTCACTATACAAGAACGTCATACGCACCACAACAATCAAAACTCATCCTGAGCCAAAGAGATTACATAATAACTCTCAAAACATCTGAATCAAAGAGAGAGAAAAAACGAATCAAACCAACGCAATACCTGTCCGGGAGTAATAACAGAGGCCTTCATTAGGAATCCAGATTAAAACTGAAAACTGAAAACAAAAAGAAACGAAAATAGAAGGAAATCACTTCAACAGTCCACGAACAATCGACAAAATACATATGAAAAAAACCAGAATCTAATCTAAACTAGAAAAGCGCAGATCGAGAGAGATACGCACCGGAAACGGAATGAAGAATCGTGTTGTGTGAAACGTCAGTCTCTAAACATGAGATAGAATGTGAGAAAGATAGATCATAAGGATCCAACACAAATAGATACACAAATCTAATCTGTGAGGCAAAGATTCAAGTTTCAACAGAAAATCATAAATGGAATGAGGGCCAAAATAAGAAAATGGAAACGAGAATGCTGAATCTAGCTACGAAAACCGAGTTCAACAACAAAATAAGAAAATGGAAGATTTGAATCCTTACCTAGAAGATGAAAATTTGGTACTTCTGGTTCCAACGTTGAATTTTTCGAAGATGGCCACCGAAAATATCTTAGGTTTCGTCAAAGATGGTCGATTCTGTTTGTTCCCTTAGAAGATGGCCGCCGAAAATATCTTCTGGATTAGGTTGTTCGAAGACGAAGAACAACGCCGATGGATTTTCCCCTTGTACATCGCCGATGGATTTTCCCCTTGTACATCGCCGATGGATTTTCTTGAAGACGAAGGGAAGCGAAGATGAAAGGAGACAAAGATGAAGGGAGACGAAGATGAAGCGAAGGATGAAGACGAAGCAAAGGGTCGGTTTTTTCAGACGAAGGGAGACGAAGATGAAGACGAAGCGAAGGGAGACGAAGGGTTGAGGAGATCTGAGATCTGGTCGGTTTTGCGAAGATGAAGGAATGAGGAGATCTGGTGAGTTTGCGTTTTTGCGAAGATGAAGGATTTTGTTTCTCCGTAACGTGAAAATAAGTGAAAATTAGAGAGGGGGAAATTGGGGAAAATTTGAGCGCCTTTTTTTTTTAGAAGGGAGAAGCTCCTTATTTTTAATAGCGGGAATGAAATTGATGCTATAATCATCCGCAATTAAAAGTCATTTTTGTTGTAGTGAACTTGCTTCCCATGAATAACTGAGTTCCTGTCATTCCAAATAGCCCAACAGATAATACAAGCTAATTTTAATTCATGTTTGCTTGCAGAGGAAATCCAATAGTTCCAGTGTTCAGAAAATTTGAGAAAGACAAAATTCTTATGAAGAAAAGATGGGAGAAGACGAGTCCAAATTTCTTTGGCCCTTTTGCAAAAAAGAAGGGCGTGGGAAATTGATTCAATTGTGGCTGAACAAAGATGACAAGAGGTATAACAATTAACTCCTCTGCCATTTAGGGTAGCATAAGTAGGAAGATAACCTTTTAAGGCTTTCCACATAAAATTCTTAATTTTGCTGTGAATTTTTAAATTCCATAGAGCTTTCCAAAAAAATTTTGAGTGGCTAGGATCAGAGGGACCATCATGATATATTTGAGCAAGGCCAAGCTTATAACCACTTTTAACACTATAATCACCATTTTTTGTATAATGCCACATCCAACTATCTTTCCCTGCATTTTTGCTAAGGGGGATAGAGCATATAATGGGAACGTCATCTTCATGGAACAAGTTAGAAAGAAGAGGGATATTCCAACTTCTATTTTCCATAATTAATTTGTCCACAGTAGTATTGAGGGGGTTCATATGAGGATTGGAAGGGGTAAAAAGGGATTCTTTGGGGATCCACTTATCTTTAAAAGCAAAAATACTCAACCCATTCCCTACTTTTAGCCGAATTCCTTTGGTTAGGAGGTCCCTTCCCCAAATAATACTTTTCCATAAAAAAGATGGGGACGTTCCCAATGAGGCATGAAGGAAATCTGAATCGGGGTGGTATCTAGCTTTTAGTGTTTGAGCTGTGAGACTTGTGGGATTAGTTAGTAATTTCCAAGCTTGTTTAGCCAATAAAGATTGGTTAAAGATCTCAAAGTCTTTGAAGTTAAGCCCTCCTTGATCAGGAGGTTTGCAAAGCCGATCCCATTTACTCCAGTGGATTCTCTTGGAGTTGTTATTTGAGCCCCACCAAAATCTAGCAATAGCCCTGGTAATGTCTGAGCAAACTCTTTTAGGAAGCCTGAAACAACTCATAACATAGGTAGGGATAGCTTGGGCTATGCTCTTAATTAGAACTTCCTTGCCTCCCATAGAGAAAAAATTGGATTTCCATCCTGAGACAGCCCTCCAAACTTTCTCGGCAACATAGCTTAAATCAGCTCCTTTTTTTGAGGAGAAGCAAGAAGGTATCCCAAGGTATCGACCAAGGTTCTTGACCAACTTTACACCAAGAATAGTTTGAAGATGACCCTGAAAAGAAGGAGAAACTTTAGGAGATATAAACAAAGCTGATTTAGAGAAGTTAACAGATTGACCTGATGCTTTCTCATAGTTATTAAGGATAGTTTTAATAGTGAGACAATTAGAGGTAGAAGCATTAAAGAAAAGTAAACTGTCATCAGCAAAAAGAAGATGAGAAATTGAAGGGGCAGACCTTGCAATACTAATACCTGAGAGAAGCTTAGATTTTTTAGCATGAAGAAGGGATTGAGAGAGGCCCTCCGAACATAGGAGATAAAGATAGGGAGAGAGAGGGTCACCTTGCCTTAGACCACGAGTAGGAGTAAAGTAGCCCTTAGCATGTCCATTAATAATAACAGAAAAAGACACAGTAGTTAAACAATTCATTATTAAACTAATCCATTTTTGGCTAAACCCAAGCTTTTTCATTAAACATTCCAAAAAGATCCATTCAACTCTGTCAAAAGCTTTAGACATATCTAGTTTTAAAGCTGCAGAACCCTTCATTTTAGATTTATTTTTTTTAATATGATTGATACATTCATGAGCAAGGATGATATTGTCAGATATAGCTCTTAAAGAGATAAAAGCAGATTGATAAGGGGAGATAATAGTGTTAAGGATCGGTTTTAATCTATTAGCTAAGGTTTTGGAGATTAGTTTATAAGAGACATTACAAAGGCTAATTGGTCTAAAATCAGACACTAGCTTAGGGTTTTTAACTTTGGGGATTAAAGCAATATTAGTATGGTTTAAAGGATTAATCGGGGCCAAAGAATTAAGAATAGCTAGGCATTGCTCAATAGTAAAATTACCAATAATAGGCCAATATTTCTGATAAAAGATGGCAGGAAAACCGTCAGGACCAGGAGCCTTAGTAGGGAACATCTGATTAAGAGCAATAATAATTTCTTCGCTAGTGAAAGGGGCATCAAGATCAACATTCATTTCGCTCGTAACAAGGGGCTGGATGTTGTTTAAAATTGTATCTATGTCCATTGAACAAGGTTTAGAAGAAGAAAAAAGGTTAGAAAAGAAATTGATAAAAGCATGTTCAATGCCTTTAGGATCTTCCTTCCAATCATTTGATGAGTCATAGATCCCTTCAATCCAATTCTTTTTTTTACGTAGGGAGGCTTTCTTATGGAACCACTTAGTGTTGCGATCTCCCCATTTGAGCCAGTCCTCCCTAGATCTTTGTTTCCAGTACACTTCTTCCTCACAAAGAAGATGGTTAAGGTCTTTTTCAATAGCTGAAATTTTTTTAAAATCAGGATAAGGTTGGACCTCATAGGCTGATTGTAGAGCTCTTTTATGAGAAGTAATCTTGGTTTTGAGGGAGTTGGATAGGGAGTGATCCCAAGATTTTAAATTCGTAGAGACCTCTTGTAAGAAAGAATAAAGATCTTTTTTATAAAAAGAGTGATTGTGGCAGTTAGTGGTATTTGTGATGATGGATCGACACTCTTCATGGAGAGTCCAATGCTCTTCGAACTTAAAAGGTTTATGAATATAGGTTTTAGACAAAACAAAGGGGCTTTCGTAGGCTGTTAGAACAATGGGTCTATGGTCAGATTCAGACCATCCCATATGGTGGTTAGTTAAGGAGTGGAATAGATCCTCAAAGGCAGGGTTAGCCAAGAAACGATCAAGTCTAATAAAAATAGGGGAACCAGATCTCCAACGGTTAGACCAGGTAAATTTATTTCCTGAAAAACCCAAATCTTTGATATAACAATCATCTAAAACTTTCCTAAAGGAAGAAATGAGATTGGGATCACGAGGGGCACCTCCTTTTTTTTTTCTGAATTGGAAAGAATTTCATTGAGGTCACCACCGATTAGCCAAGCTGACTCATCATTATTGTGAAGCCTTCTTAGTAAATCCCAAGAAGTAGAACGTTTATGGGCTTTGGGCTGACCATAAAAACCTGTAAAACGCCAAGCTTTTGACTTCCACAAAATAGATGCATCAATATGAGATTTAGAAGATGAAGGAATAGAAACAGAAACATCACTCTTCCAAAGCAAGCAAAGTCCTCCACCTGAACCTTCATTAGAAACAACAAATAAGTCATTAAACCCACAAGCAATCATAAGTTTGTTCATAGGAGAGAAGTCACATCTAGTTTCCGAGAGGAAAACTATGTTAGGTTTGTTCAATTTCAGTATATCTTTGACTGCTCTGAATGTCCTAGGATTACTCATTCCTTGGACATTCCAACACAAAACTTTCATGTATTAGGGCGAGGTTGATCAACAACCTCTGCCAAAGTAAAATCAATGATGCTTGAGCTACCCGATGGAGATAGACCTTTAGAACCTTTAGGTTTTTTTTGTGATTGTAACAATAGGGTCTTGCAAACTTTTCCTTTTATTTTCAAGATAAGTTCGGTTAGCATCAAGAGTTGGGTCCATAACTAAAGCCTTTTTTTTCCCTTTTCTTTATTACTAGAGGGGGAGGGTTGGCTGGAAAAGAAAAAAGATGGGTTGAGGGGGGAGTTAGAGGGAGACCCAACTGAAGTGGGAGGTAGGGGGGGAGGGACTCCCAAAGGGGGGCCAACATGCTGAATTTTATTAGAGCTTGGAGAATCTAATTGATTAACAATATTTGATAAAGAATGGGGGGTTCTAACTATAGGGGATTCAGGGGGATTATCACTAGGCAAAAGATTTGTAGGGGAAGAAGGGAGGGGAGGGTTCTTGGTTTGGGAAGCAATAGGGCGAAACGAGCTAATCTTTTTAGTGGATGAATTTGAAATAGGAGGTTGGAAACGGAGATAAGGTCCAAAAGGATAGTGTTTAGGGTTTAAGAAAGTTGGATCTGCAAAGGCAGCTCCACAATCTTTGACTAAGTGCCCAATTAACCCACAAAAGTAACAAAAATCTGGGAGTCGTTCATACCGAATTAAGATCCAACTTTTGGCCTGAGAGTTGTCAATTGAGAGTTTAATACCCCTCCTAAGAGGCTTACTAATGTCTATAGCAATACGAATTCTTAGGCTAACTCCCCAACATCGACCCAAATCATCATCCTCAACATCAATGAAAGTCCCAATTGCATTCCCTATTTCAGTAGCTAATAGTCTTGTACGACATATAATAGGTAAATCAAAGAAATGAACCCACATAGGGACTTTTGAAAATGCCATTTCAGAGGGTTTAATCAAAGGGTGTGGCTCGGCTAAGACTAGAAGGCTTTTATCAAAGATCCATGAACCTAAAAGTAGGCTGCGATTGAGGTCAGCAATGTTAGAAAAAATAAAAACGAAAAGATTCTTGGATATGTTATGAACAAGAAGATGTGTTTGATTCCAAATTTTTCGAAAAGATGTTTGCATAGTGTCACTAGTGATAAATCTTTGGCAAAGAAGTTTGCCTAGTAAATGTAGGTTGAGATTGGAAAGAGATGGATTAATGGAAAGATGGGGAAGGGAGATAATTGTTTGATCTTCTTCTTTTGAAAGAGACATTTTGTTTAATTCTAATATCAAATCTTCCTCTTCCAGGGCAACCAGATGAGAAGAAGGGAATTTTAAAGATCAAGAAAGCAAAATAAAGAACAGAAAGCTAAGGAGAAGAAAAAGCAAAAAAAAAAAAAAGGAGTAAGCAGACAAATCAAATAAAGAACCAGAGGGAGAAAGCTAAGGAGAAGAAAAGCAAAAAAAGAGGAGTAAAGCAAACAGAACAAACAAAGAACCAGAGGGAGAAAGCTAAGGAGAAGAAAAAGCAAAAAAAAAGAGGAGTAAAGCAAACAAATCAGGAGAAAGCTAAGGAGAAGAAAAGGCAAAAGAAGAGAAGTAGAGCAAACAAATCAGCAACAAGGCTGAACGCACTGCACAGAGGCGAAAAACCACACCATCATCAGTGGAAAGAACCCTTAGACAAATCAAGGGGCAAAGCTCTCACTTCTTGGAGAGTTCTTGGAGGATTTGGAAAAGCCGATCTTTTTTTTTTCATGTCCTAATTACACTTATCTATTAAATCTAAAAAAATCAAGCAAATAAAACTAAAAATAATCTACTTTACTTTTTTTTAATCAAATTAAAATAACAATAAACAAATTAAAACATACTTTCAAAAAATAAAATAAATTATAAATACTATAAATTTATAAAACTAATTAAAATTACTAATCGAAATAAAATCATATATGAGAATTAAACAAAAAAAAAAAAAATAACATACTCTACTTTTTAATTATACAATTAAATATCCTTTCAAAAAAAAAAAAAATTATACAATTAAATATTAAATCTAAAAAAATCATATAGGCAAATTAAACAACAACAAAAAATAACATACTCTACTTTTTAATTACACAATTATCTATTAAATCTATAAAATCATATAGGCAAATTAAACAAAAAAAATAATCTACTTTACTATTTTTTTAATAAAATTAAGGTAACAATAAACAAATTAAAACATACTTTCAAAAAAACAAAATAAATTATAAATACTATGAATTTATAAAACTAATTAAAATTACTAATCGAAATAAAATAATGTATAAAAATTAAACAAAAAAAAACATACTCTACTTTTTATTTACACAATTATATATTAAATCTAAAAAAATCATATAGACAAATTAAACTAAAAATAACATACTCTACTTTTTAATTACACAATTATCTATTAAATCTATAAAAATCATATAGGCAAATTAAACTAAAAATAATCTACTTTACTCTTTTTTTAATTAAATTAAAGTAACGATAAACAAATTAAAACATACTTTCAAAAAAAAAAATAATTTATAAATACTATGAATTTATAAAACTAATTAAAATTACTAATTGAAAGAAAATAATGTATAAAAATTAAACAAAAATAACATACTCTACTTTTTATTTACACAATTATATATTAAATCTACAAAAATCATATAGGCAAATTAAACTAAAAATAACCTACTCTACTTTTTAATTACACAATTATCTATTAAATAAAAAAAAAAATCATATAAGGAAATTAAACTAAAAATAACATACTTTATTTATTTTTTTAATAAAATTAAAGCAACAATAAACAAATTAAAACATACTTTCAAAAAATAAAATAAATTATAAATACTATGAAATTATAAAATTAATTAAAATTACTAATTGAAATAAAATCATATATGAAAATTAAACAAAAAAAAAATAAAATAACATACTCTACTTTTTAATTATACAATTATATATTAAATCTAAAAAAATCATATAGCAAATTAAACTAAAAATAACTTACTTTACTTTTTTTTTAAAAAAATAATAAGTAAAGTAACAAGAAATAAATTAAAACATACTTTTAAAAAAATAAAATAAATTATAAATACTGTGAATTTATAAAACTAATTAAAATTACTAATCAAAATAAAATAATATATAAAAATTAAACAAAAAATAACATACTCTACTTTTTAATTACACAATTATATATTAAATCTAACCAAATCTAAAAAAATCATATATGCAAATTAAACTAAAAATAACATACTCTACTTTTTAATTACACAATTATCTATTAAATCTAAAACAATCGCAAATTAAACTAAAAATAACCTACTTTAATTTTTTTTTTAATAAAATTAAAAGTAACAATAAACAAATTAAAACACTTCCAAAAAATAAAATAAATTATAAATACCACAAATTTATAAAATTAATTAAAATTACTAATCGAAATAAAATCATATATGAAAATTAAACAAAATAAAATAAAATAACATACTCAACTTTTTAATTACACAATTATATATTAAATCTAAAACAATCATATAGCAGATTAAAAAAAAAAAAAAAAAAAAAAAAAAAAAACACTATACTCTTTAATTAGACAATTATCTATTCAATCTAAAAAAATCATATAGGCAAATTAAACTAAAAATACTCTACTTTACTTTTTTTTTTTTTAATAAAATTAAAGTAACAATAAATAAATTAAAACATACTTTCAAAAAATAAAAATCATACGAAATTCATACAAAAATAAAACAAAAACATAACCTACTTTATTTTTTAATTACACAATTATACAACAAATCTAAAAAAAATCATATAGGAAAATTAAACTACAAATAATCTAAAAAAACTCACAAATGCGTGTGGCCTCCGGTATCCCTTTTATATATTCGAATGGATAAATTTGGTCATTCTCTATCAAAAAATACAAAAATATCATAAACATTCAACCTCAAAACAAAGAAAAAATCAAACAAAATATAAATTAAAAAAAAAAGGAATGAGGGATAAAGGATGAAAAGAAATCGGATGAAAGAAGGAATTGAGGGAAAGGGAAGGGTTTTAAAAAAAAATACCAAGGTCGTCTTTTCAAAAGACGACCTTGGGCCTAGGAAATTGAAAAGGAATTAATTTCTTTTCCTTTTCAGTTTGACAGGTGCGGTAGATTGAAGACTACACTAGGAGGTCGTCTTTTGAAAAAGACGACCTATACTTGGCAGGTGGGGCAGCTGCGGGATATTGAATGAATTAAAAGGTTCAACTTGTAACCGACAAGGAATTAAAAACAATTCTTAAGTGCTTATAAGAAAGCTCATATCTCCTGAACAGTATCGAGATCTTTAGGATGTATGACGCGTTTCCAAATTAAAAATATTGAATCTTGAAATCATCTCTTTATTGGAATTGGTCTCCACATGAAGACCCAACCATTCTTGAATATGAGTTATGTAAGCTTGTTGAATTTGTCTTGTCTTGGACCATGTGGAACATGAATTGAACTTGTGGCACCATGATTTATATCACTTCTCTTTTATCTCACTTCTGTCCCCTCTACCCTCACTCTTTCTTCTTCTCTTTCCAACGAAACTCATTTCACTACCACCAAAATAGTTAGAGAAGTGCACAAACTCAACAAAGCCCAATTGAATAGAGATCAAACTTGAGAAGTTCAAGATTGGTTGTAGAATTTTATGTTGAGAATATTCTTTTCGATTGTAGTAGGGGTGAGTATCGGTCGGTCGGAGTCGGTTTTTGGCTCAAACCGCCGCCGACCACCGACAAGTCGGTTTACGTCCGTCGGTTTGGATCGGTTTTGGGATGATTGGTGACGCCTGCCGACCGACGGTCGGCCGGTCGGTCGGTTTTGATCGGTTTTGGCCGAAATCAACCTGATGAGAGAACTCCGGTGGGTTGTGGAAAAAAAACGTGAAAAAAAGAGAGAAAAAGAAGAGAAAGAGAAGAGAAAAAGAGGAAGAGAATGGCCAACGACGACGATGAAAGAGAGCAACGATGGAGGCGTGAGAGAGGCGACGGTGATGGAGAGTCGGAGACCAACGAAGTGAGGAAGAAGATGATTAAAATATTTGAAGATTGAGAGAAAGTGAAGAACATAAAAAATGAAAGAAAGGAGAAAGATAATTGGGAAGAAGATGAAAATCTGGAAAAATAAAAGCAATGAATAAAAAAAAAAAAAAAATTATTATTAAATATATTATTTCTTGGGAAGAGGTGACATTGAGAAGGGAAGAGAAGACATTGGGAAGAGAACTTCTCTTCCCAAGGTGGTGTGATGTGCACCCACGAATGACTTTTTTTTTTTTTTTAGGTTGGTCGGTCGGTTCGGTGAATTCTAACATTTTGGGCTACCGACCGACCGAATGGTCGGTTTTTTATTGATAAAAACCGACCCCGACCGAATAATGACAAAAACCGACCGAACCGACTCGGTTCGGTCGGTTTTGATCGGTCGGTTCGGGTTTTCGGTTTGTTTTACTCACCCCTAGATTGTAGCAATTGAAAATGGTAGTTAGAGAGAATAAGAGAAATTGAAGGAGAAAATCATTTTTGGTAAAAAAAATGATATACGAAATAAATTCTAATTAATGATAATTGATAATTATCATCAGTCAAATCACCTAATTAATATTGTAAGGTGAAAAAAAGTAACAAAATATATTTATTTTCGGGTTTTAAATTAAGGGTAAATTGATAAGATCAAATTAAAACAAATCTATTAAATGACACAATAAATACTAAAAAATATAGAAATACAAAATAAATTAGAGTAGACATTTGTGAAAATATAGGTTAAAGAATAGCTCATGAGAAAATCTCAGAAAAATAAAAGAAGCTAAAAAAACTAAAAGATGATGTCTAGATGCTATCAAAATATTGCTGATTTTTTGCTAAAATTTCACCCATTTTTTCTTTAATTTTTTTTGGCTTCAAATAGGAGAGGAAGAGAAGTTATCATTGGTGGCACGTGTCTCATTCACTCCAAGAAAAAGAAACAAATTAAATTATAATATTATAATTTTTATAAATGTTATAGATATCCATACTTTTCAATTGAATCATTCAATCTTCCTAAGACTCGTTTAGTTGGAGGGCTTTGAGGGTGGACTTTGGATGCCGAAGTCCGTTTTTCTTTCAAGTTTTTAACATTCAAATTTTTGCAAATTCCAATTATAACGTTTTCTTAATTTCAACATTTTTTAAATACTAAAATATCCCTGATTAACCAACATTTTGTTCAAAATAAAAAAAAAAAATCATAAACAATTTATTATTTTAAAAGTTTTGTTATTACATAAAATTATAACATTTATTAATTTCAAAATTTAATGGTATTTAATTTCTTATTTACAATCTTTAATTTTAAATTTTAACATCCAAATTTTCCCTATATTTTTTACCTTCCCTCTTTTTTATTTGTTTAAATTTGATGCATTTAATGGAATCTCCTTAGTGAAATTTCACTCTTCACCTCTTTTCATTCCCCTCTTCTCGACTACTTTCATTTTCAAATGTTGAAAAAATCACATAATTCCTGCGAGTTTCACTATTTCCCTACTGCGACATTTGATCTGAAAGTTTCTTGATTTTTTGGCGAGTGTTCCTAATTTTTTTGGTGATTTTTACCATTTTCTCCTACCATGAGTAAGTTAATTAACACTTTCTTTTAGTTTATTCCATGTCATAGATTTTATTTACATTTTTATTCACCAATTGTTTATTTACATTTTCCGAATATTGCTTTCATTTTTCGAATATGAAGCATGATCATTCCGTTAATGAAATATACTATAAATTAAAATTTAATAATGATTTTATTAATTTTGATTTCATTAACATTTCTGAAACTATGTATTTATAGTTTCAACTATATTATTTATTTTTGGATGCATTTTGTCTAGATATATACCTAGTATTTATAAGATATACGGAGAATTTATGTTTCACACGTTCTGTTAAATTAAATTAGTACACAAATTTGAGTATTTTTATTATATGTTCTATTTAGATATATACATGGTATTAATATAATGTAAAATAGTTCTAATTTTAATTTTCTTGTACTTACATTTTAGATTTTTTTAATATTATTTCGGATGCATTTTTCAGATATATACCCTTGCATATATACGATATACTGTAAATTTAATATATACTTATTATTTATCATACTTGTCATGATGTATTGCATATTTTTTTAATTAATATGTTTTACTCTCATTATGAGGTCAATCCGATTAATAATGTTATGTATCATGTCATCGATGGATCAAAATCCGAATGATGTTCACCTTGGTAATAGAACTTGTATATATCGCGTGTGGGACCAACTAAAATACCATGTTCTCATGTATGCGTCGTGTTAACTAAGCACTTAACGATGAGGAATTACGATTCAAAAGACTATTCCAGCAATTCTCAGCATCTATATATCATATATACTACATATTAAACAGTACAAATACTACATATTAAACAGTACAATCACATATGAACTATATGTTATATACATCAAATCGAATATATACCAGTATCTAAATCTCCAATATACATGTTATCTATTAACAATATCTGAAAAATACACTCTAAATTGATGTTGAAAAATATATACCAGTGTATATCTCGAATATATACATGTAATTCTAGATATTCTAAATAAATAAAAAGTTAGACCTATTTATATGAAAGAATGAAAAGAAACAACAATCGTTCCTAATTTTTTCTACAAATGCAATAGAACAATACAGTCATATACATTATCAATTTTAGTCTAACGATATGTTATATTAAATAGTACAGTCATATACGAACTATTTGTTATATATCAGTGCATAAATCTCCAATGTATACATGTTATCTATTAACAATATCCCCAAAATACATATTAAATTGTTGCTAAAAACTAGCCGGAACCAAGAATGACTTTAAAATAAATAGCAAAATCTAAGAAAACCTACCAGAAATAGGTTAAACTCGCCGGAAAATCAACAAACCTCTTGTCAAATGTCGTAGCAGTGAAATAGTGAAACTCACCGGAAATAAGGAACACTAGCCGAAATCAAGAATGAACTTAAAACCAATAACAATCTACCAAAAATAGGTAAAACTCGTCGGAAATAAGGAACACTATTCGGAACACCTTCAAATGTCGCCACCGTCTTCAGGTCTCAACCTTCCTCTCTGGAACCACAAAACACTCTCGACGTCGTCCTCGCTGAAACCCACAAACCCTTCCTCGCTACCGTCCTCGCCGAAACCCAACTGCCGACATAACCCTTCGTTGCATAGGCCCTCTCACGAAATCCCTCTCGCCAAAACCACACTAGCCAAATTGTAAAAAACGTGCATCATTTGTTTTTTAATTAATTTTAAAATCATCAATATGGAATGTTTCATATTCCATTAAATGTCGGGCTCCAATAATATTATCATTAAAATCCCTTCAACAAATTCTTTCATTTTCCTATTTTTAGTTTTATTATTATTTTCAAGAAATAAAAAAATTATATTAATAAAGTATTTTTGTTAATTGTACTATTATGATTTGATATTGATTTATTATTGATTTGAAATGCACTAAAATATAGCTTTTTATGAACTTTTTTGGAATTATAGGGTTCGTTTTGGACTATAATGTCTTTCACCCTCTTTAAAATATAGGAGTAATTATAGGAACGAGCCTAAATTATTCAATACAAGTTTGTTCTTCACAGTAATTTACAATCATGTTGGGTCTGTCCCAGATGTGTAGTAGCTTATTTACATTGGTTATTTCCTTTATGACATTTGATTCCGTTTTATTGTGATTAATGATTAAATTTTCAATCATATCCCAATTTGGTTATTTAGTTTATGGCATTTGATTATGTTTTTATTTTTATAAATTTTGTTTCCTTATTTTTCATTTTCCTTGTCGTCGGATTGCAACTCAATTTTCGTTTCTTCCATTGTCGCCGAGCTTCACCATTTTTTATTCCTTCCTCTTTGTTGTTTTTTCTTTATATATATATATATATATATATATATTTATTGTAGTCACCGCATTTTGTCCGACTCAATTTTGTTTTAATTGTCTAGAAAATTCAAATTTCTATGATTTTAATTTTGTATCAAAACATTTAAAAACTTGTCAATTTGATTTATTATTTGTCAGGTTTTATTTATTTAAATGACATTTATTTTGTTTTTGTTTTTCATTTTATTATTATTTTTTTTTTTTTGGGTCATCTCACAGGAAGTGAAGCCATCTATTTTCTAGGGAATGACTTAGTCCCTTTAATATAGGCCCCATAACAGCCAACTCAGTGACCTAGTTCATGGAGATTTTACCCGTAGTATAAATTGGGTACCTGCAGAAGAATTGGGGAGGGGGAGCCAAAGGAAAAAGAAGAGAAGGAGATGTTGGTCGTCGATAAACCGGAACGAATTTGTTGCGTCGTGGAATGGCCACTGCCTTGAAAGAAAATTCGGTACGACCTCGATGTGAATTGTATTAGACAGTTGCTCCCTAAGGTTAATGCAACACCCAACTCGGATACCCACTCATTAGAGAAGGATTGAAACCAAGAATAAACTTTGCTCAATGCTTGTATTTTGAAAAACTAGTGCTAAAGAAGAAGATCCAAACTCCATTGAGAAATTTAGGGCAAGCTCATTTTCAAGAACAACAAAAAGCCCAAAAATGTTAGATCTCGGAGAGTTACGAAATCAAAAGACACGAGAGTTACAAAATCGTTTCACATCTCAAAATGGGTCACCAATAATGTAAAACAATAACAAAATTTAATGAATTTTTTTAAAGAAAAGGGTAGTAAAAAGTTTTTTTTTTCGCGCATAGTACGGTTTATCGAACCAGACGACGATGGTGATGCACGCGTGTGTTTCGGGAGAGAGGGGGGAGGGGAGAGAGAGACCATTCCTTCACATTAACCACTTGATATAGATCCAATCACTGAACCATTACATGTACCCGAAGGAGCCATTACAAGAAGCAAGGCAAAGAAGATTCAAGAGGCTATTACACTACATCTTCAAAGGCTAGCTAATGAGAAAGAAGGGACACATATTTTTCAACCCAAATTTCATTACAATGTTAGTTCAATGAGTCAAGAAGAGAATGGTGTGAAGATGACACGGGAAAAGTCTACTAGTTTGAAAGATTGCACGAAAGACAAAAAAAATGTGCATAAATTATGAATAGTGGGTTGTCCAGCTTGCACCTCTTAGGAGTTTCAGATGTCAAACCTAATCAAACGTTGGAATCTGAAGGAGCGCGTCCTACACTAGCTAGCTAATACAATTTAAAGTATTTCTATGGTTTTAGTTTTTCAATATGGCCTTTCAATTCTTGTGCAATTGGATTTCGTTCCCTAGGTTCTATTTTCTTCAATTCTGCATTTAATGACTTTTGGAGACCTTTGGTATTTGGTATCTTGAACGACCATTTTGGCCTATTTAAAGGCTTGTAAGGCTCTTCAAAATACAGATTATGCTCATCAAGAACTTGTGTTTCTTTAAACGCCTTATGTGTTGTTTCTTTCAAATCTTGTTTTAGGTTTGATGTTAATCGGTTCATTGAATTAGTTTTGATCAACCTAATTCTGGAGTGAGTCGTCTTGGGATCTAAGAGTGACAATCATAAATTCTAAGTGTTATCTAAGAGCAATTCATCTTCTAACTAAACTCTTGGTTGGAATCAATCGTTTAGTTAGTCTTCTTTGTGGGCATTTACAAGGATCCTAGAAGAACCTCTAGCTTTGTAACTCGAGCATCATTGGGCGCTTATTATTTGGTATCAGAGCACGTGGTCAACATCTTTTGCCGTCTCTAGAGGTGAAATATCTTTACTTTGTGTTATTATTATTATTAGTTTTTCTGAAAGAATTTACTTATAAAGTGTAATACAAGGCATACTAAAACTTGTCTTGAAAGTCCTGCTCTCGGATTATACCAAAAAAAAAAAAAAAAAAAAAAAAAAAAAAAAATCAAAGATCTGGGGCACACGAAAAGTTCTTGTCATTAAATTGTGTTTTGATTTTTGAGTTATTGATCCTAAGGTTGAGTTTCTCTAGTATTAGTTTGTGAGAAGTTGATTTTTTTTTAATTGGTGATATCAAGCTTAAAGTAAGATTGCACCAAAATCTAAACCAACCCTTACATCTTTGACCTAGTACCAAAAGCCTACCCTTGAGTGATAAACACGAGTGTCCTTGAGTGAAATCTTTATGAGAAGTGTGGCGAGGTCCTCTTTACTGTTTTATTTTTGTTTCTACTTCATTTTTTGATAGATCATGACACATGATGGAGAAGATGTACCACAAGTGGTAGATCCGAATATGGCTATTCTTCAAGCCATTCAAGGTATGCTGAAAATGATGAATGAAGATAAACAAGAAAGGAGGGCACAACAACAAAGAGCAGAACAAGCATTGCAAGAAAATGAAGGCATGTTTGACTTAACTTTGGCCGAACAAGAGAGAAACTTTGGAGGAAGAGAAAATAAGAGAGGTAGAGGAAGAGTTAACCTTGTACACATCATGTAACCTAGAAGGATGGAAAAAGTGAATGAAGATACAGATGAATGAGTTAAACTCAAGACCCCCCCTTTTAGTGGAACAACGGATTCAGAGACATATTTACAATGGGAAAGAAAGATAGAACATGTGTTCAATTGAAATACATATAGTGAGAATAAGAAGATGAAACTTGTCATTATCGAATTCACCAATTATGCCTGTAATTGGTATCATCATCTCAAATTCGACTGAAGAAGAAAAAATGAGGATCAAATAGAAACTTGGGAAGAACTTAAAGAAGCCATGAGAAAAAGGTACATTCCTAAACATCATGAAAGAGATTTGAAGACTAATTTGAAAACTTTGAGGCAAGGAACAAAAAATGTTGCTGAATATTATCAAGAGATGGAGAGTTTGATGGAAAAAGCAAAGATCCGAGAAGAGAAGGAAGACACCATGTCTAGATTCATGGGAGGTTTGAATCAAGAACTTGCTCATATTGTTGATAGAAATCCACCGTTAAATTACAGATATTCAACATTTCACCATTAAATTACACTTCAACATATAGTTCAATCATCTCAACAATATCATATAAATTCCCAAGCTAGCCCGAACACTGGCCAGCAGTAAGGTCATTTACCTTTAAGCGAAGCTCAACGGATACTAAAGTCACTTACGAAAAATTCTTGGTCTCATCCTACAATAATTCCAACACTTAAAAGAGAAAAGTGAAGGGCAAATGGTGAGTGAAAACCAAGAGAGAAAAATGAGTGAATTCGAGGGAAAAAGAAAGTATGTGAGTTTGGTTATAAGAAAATGTGAAGTGAGGAATGAGAAACATTCACTCGAGAACCAATCTTTGTGCTTTTGTGCAAAAGAATGTGTTTAGCAACTAACCCAAATTCTGATTGTGTTTTGCCAAGTGCTTTTAAGCCTCTTTTGCAGGAATTTAATGACATGTTTCCACATGAGGATGCAACTACAGGTTTACCTCCTTTAAGAGGGATTGAACATCAAATCGACTTCATACCCGGGGCAACTCTTCCAAACATGGCTGCCTATAGGACAAATCCAACTGAGACTAAGGAGATCCAAAGATAAGTGGAAGAACTCATGGATAAAGGCTATGTTAGAGAAAGCATGAGTCTTTGCTCGGTTCCAGGAATTTTGGTACCAAAGAAAGATGGCACATGGAGAATGTGTTTGATTGTCGTGCCATCATCAAGATAACGATAAAGTATTGACATCCTATTCCTATATTGGATGACATGATAGATGAATTACATGGTGCTTCTTTGTTTTAAAAAATAGATCTTAAAAATGGTTATCATCAAATTCGAATGCAATTCAGAGATGAGTGGAAAACGACTTTCAAAACAAAGTTTGGACTTTATGAGTGGCTTGTTATGCCATTTGGCCTTACTAATGCACCATGTACTTTTATGACGTTAATGAACAAAGGGAGAAAGGTATTGATTTTTAAACCGGGTGATTAGGTTTGGGTTCATCTACGAAAGGAAACGTTTCCAGATCAAAGGAAGTCTAAACTTAAACCAAGGGAAGATGGTCCTTTTCAAGTGCTTGAACGGATCAATGACAATGCATACAAACCAGATCTCCGAGGTGAGTACAATGTAAGTTCTACTTTTAATGTTGCTGATTTGACTTCTTTTGATATAGGTGATGAAGACCTTGATTTGAGGACAAATCCTTTTAAATAAAGGGGGGATGATATAGATCCAACCACTGAACCATTGCATGTACCCGAAGGAGTCATTACAAGAAGCAAGGCAAAGAAGATTCAAGAGGCTATTACACTACATCTTCAAAGGCTAGCTAATGCACAAGAAGGGACAAAGATTTTTCAACCCAAATTTCTTTACAATGTTAGTTCAATGAGTCAAGAATAGAATGTTGTGAATATGGCACGGGAAAAGTCTACTAGTTTGAAAGATTGCACGGGAGACAAAAAAAATGTGCAGAAATTATGAACAGTGGGTTGTCCAGCTTGCACCTCTTGGGAGTTTGGGATGTCAAACCTTATCAAACGTTGGAATCTAAAGAAGTGCGTCCTACACTAGCTAGCTAATACAATTTAAAGCATTTCTATGGTTTTAGTTTTTCAATATGACCTTTCAATTGTTGTGCAATTGGATTTCATTTCCTAGGTTCTATTTTCTTCAATTCTGCATTTAATGACTTTTGGAGACCTTTGGTATTTGGTATCTCGAACGACCATTTTGGCCTATTTAAAGGCTTGTAAGGCTCTTCAAAATACAGATTATGCTTATCAAGAACTTGTGTTTCTTTAAACGTCTTTTGGTGTTGTTTCTTTCAAATCTTGTTTTAGGTTTGATGTTAATCGGTTCATTGAATTAGTTTTGATCAACCTAATTCTGGAGTGAGTCGTCTTGAGATCTAAGAGTGACAATCATAGATTTTAAGTGTGATCTAAGAGCAACTCATCTTCTAACTAAACTCTTGGTTGAAATCAATCGTTAAGTTAGTCTTCTTTGTGGGCATTTACAATGATCGTAGAAGAACCTCTAGCTTTGTAAATTGAGCATCGTTGGGGGCTTATCACCACTTTTACAAGCTTCTCAAAGTACTCCACTATTTATACCCTCTTACCAACTCAAAAACTTCTAATGTAGGATAGTTTTGTTCTCTTCCATGAAGAACTTGCAATGGGCCAAGACCGACTAATGTGAGTACTTCCCAACAATCCCCCACGAATGACTAACATAATGAGATAAAAGAGTAAAAATAAAATATGAGCAAAGAATGAAGAATGAGCTTAAACAACAATTTCTTACGATTTGAATTGTTGCATAGTGAAGTATGACAACAACCTAATTGAAGAAAGGGGAGATGATTCTTGAACTTTCATCAATTATGGTTGAGACCCTCACAAAACGCTCAATTCCTTATGTTTTATCTTGATTTCGCGATACAGTAATACATCAAGTGCTATTAAGGCTATGCACATAAAACCTCGAGTCACCGTGAAAGCTCTAGAAAGAGACCCTAAACTCTTTCATAAAAGGCTGCCACACCTTCTTAATCACGTTAAATGCTTCAAGTCTTTACTCAGACAACTCAACAACTGAGCTTTGAAGACTTTTCAGGTGTTCCATCAAGTCTGTATACCGACCACCAAAAGAGAGGGCTATGAATGATGGGATTTATGCCCTAAAGCCTCGTAATTAATTAATAATTATTTTATTATTATTTTTTGAAATTTATAATATTCATTATTATTATAAAAATCCAAGGTTATTAGTGTAATCTTGAACAGTATGTAGTTGACATACGGGAGGATCATGTTCAAGAAATAACCTAAATAGTCTATAGTATATGGATAAGGTTGGGTGCCTTATCCTGGTAACACTATTGATACGGTTCACTTTGTAATTGTTACAAATGATTTGATCCAAATGATTCATGTAGAGACATGTGAGTGGGGGTATCCTATACAATGAGTTTGTATAGGACTGGACCACAAAATATATCATTTCTCTTTATAAATCCGTTATTTGAGAAGATTAATATTTCACAGGATGATCATATGTGACTCGATCTTAATCCTGAGTGAATTATGAACTCCTGCCTGTTGGCTCGTCCTTTGAATTGTATGGGTGAGAATGACCTTTATAGTCGATTCAATAAGCCTACCATTTTGGGGACTTGACCAAACAGGGAGCTGGGAACATAAGTTTCACAAGATGGAATTCACTCCTCCCCATATAGGGAAAGTAGATGAGTAGTTCCCTTAAGTACTGATCATTTCGGGACTTGAACAATAGGGCCCCACCCTCTCACTGGCCCGAGAGGGACTTGGTTTATGGTTGGATCATAAACAGGTTGTTCATTAGAGAATCAATGGTACTTAAGGTGTAAGATGTAATTACAGGGGTAAAACAGACTTTTGACCCAACTGTAATTACAAACAACTCGTGAAGGATCAGCTTGCATGTAATGGTTATATCCATGGACACAACTTGTCCTACATTGCATAATAATGCAACTCTAGGCGTATAGTGGAGTGACCTAGAGTTAATGAATGCAAATTAATTAATTAATTAATGAGTTTAATTAATTAATATTGTATCATTGGAGCTTATAAATCTGTAGGTCCATAAGGTTCCCTTGCTAGCTTAGAGTAACACTAAAATGATCAATTTAGTTGAAAGAAAATTTGAAATGTTCAAATTAATATTTAATATATTTGATATATTAAATATAAAAGAGAAAAATATATTTATTGTATTTGATACATTAAATATTAGAGGAAATAGTTTATGTATTTAGATACATTAATATTCAAAATTATATATACAAATAAAATTTGAATGAGATTCAAATTGGTTAAATGTATATTATAAAAGATTAATTTTATGAAATTTGGATTTAATTCAAATAAATATAAAATACATATTTTAATATAATAGATATTAAAATGTATTTTATTAAATAAAATTAATTCCTAAAGGTCCCATAAATAGGACATTTAGGTTTAACCACCAGGTTGGCCAAACATACTAGTCAATTTCCCTACGGATAGAATTGTTCTCTCAAAACTCCATTCTTTCAAAGAGGCTCCCACAAGCCTTGGTCCCGTATTCGAGTCATAGTGAGGAAGATCTCGTGGAAAGGAACACAAGAAGCTTTGTGGTCTTCAAAGGTATTATATGCTTAACCTTTTATTTTGTTTAATTCTAAATAAACCAAAGAAGCGATTCCAAGAGTATGTGGACACATTGAAGAACGTATAGTCAAATTATTTTTTAAGGTGGAAGCAGGAGTCGACCCTGTTATACCCATATTGGCAGAAACTTTTCGAAGTCTGAATTATTGCAGAATGAAGGGTACAGGGACTTTCGTCGGATGTTCTCCATTGTTGTATATTTGGATCCTCAGTCATGTAAAATGTCCACCAGAATTCAAATGTCCTCAAGTCAAGTTTTCAAATTCATGGAATAGGTTGCAAAATCCTATCTGGGAGTTCGTGCAGTCAAATTGGAGTCCCGTTTTTCCTGAGAAATGCGCTTGGGAAGCTCTCTTTGCTGAATTAAAAGTAGAAGATATAGTGTGGAAAGCCCCTTGGATGTCGACAAAGCCTATGATGTATAGATGTGGTAAGTTTCAAAATCTACCTCTCTTAGGACCTTGGGGGTGTATAGCCTACGCTCCCCTGTTAGTATTACGACAGATTTGGGTACGACAATTCGTCCCCGCTACGCATGAATTGAAAGATACAGAATTTAGCTATGATGATGGTTTTTGCAAAGATAAAATCCAAGAGATAGTAAAAGCATGGAAGTTTGTCACTAAAATTCAAAGCGGTCAACACCATGATGACACCTCAGAGGCATACAAGATGTGGCATTCGAACAAAGCTAAAACCATGGTTGCACCGCTGAGAGTCAAGACCAAGGAAAAAGTAATTATAAAAGCAATGACAGCTCAACCGACAGAGCAAGAAACGCATGAAGCAGAGCGTGGTGAATTACAGAGGATGAATTCTTCGCTAGCCCAAGAAAATAAAAGACTACAGGTAGAGGTAGAACAAGGATTGCAGCGCAATTTTGAGCTGGAAAGAGAATTAAATCAGATAAGAGGTGACCTAAACAACCAGAGAAAATTAGAAAAAGATATATCCTCTTTAGACACAGAAGCTCGTGACTTAAACAGAAGATGGTATCGTTCAAGGAAGGACAACGAGGCCCTACAAGCTACGATAAGGTCGCGAAACGAACAGATTACCAGGCAGCAATCCGAGATCACCACACTCCATGAGTTGGTAAAGAATTTTGAAGAAGGTATTAGTTTGAAGAACGAAGTGATTGTAGAAATAGAGGAAAAGAACAGATCATTATACCAAACTGTTGAAGACTTACAACTGTTACTCAATACAAAAGAAGAGCAATTAAACAGGGTCAGGCAGGAAAACATAACTCTAAGAGAATCTACCCAGTTACTCAGTACTCGTCTCAGTAAGTATCAAAATGTCGCTGAAAATTTAATGAAGGAGCACACTTACATAAAGGAGCAATATGGCATATTAGAGAAGGACTATGAGTTTTTGAAATGTAGCAATATAACGCTGCATAACAAAGCAAAGAGCATGATCACTCAGATTACGAAGGTCACTAGAAGGGCAGATGAGTTGGCAGAAGACGCACGCACCCTCACAAGAGCCATCGCACCCACACAACCAAACAGCAGGAATATGCTCAGACTCTTGGGGAAACTCCGTACAAGTTTAGAATACTGGGGACAATTTTATTAAACTTTTGTTTAAGTTGTGTCATTTCAATTTTTCGCATATCTTGTACTTCAAATTGCATAATTTAAGTTCCTTTATTTTATGAAAAGCAAGTCGCAAATTCTTTTTATTCTCTCACCCCATTCATCCACATGTTCGTTATTATATCATACACCCCACTAAAGTTTACTTAATTAAAAACAGAATAAAAAAATAGCTCAACCACCACCAACTCGTCGCATTCACGGCACTAGACGAACAACAAGAATTATGGAAGAACAACAGGTGGAAATAGAAAAAACAAGAAAAGAAATGAACGAGCTGCGAGAGAAGGTAGAATCAATCCTCAGTTTGTTAGAAAAGGGGAAAACGGTGGCTGATCTCGCACAACCCAACAATACTGCTAGTGACTCCTTCGAAGTCAATCCCTCTATGCACATCCGAAATGAAGGGTTCGTTCCGCCACCATATACATCGTGTGACCCGATGTACCATTCGTCAGCAGGACAATACCCTTTCCAGTTCTTCAAAGGAGAAGGAGTCTCTATGAATGATCAGGTTGGGTTTGTACACCCTAAAGAAGGACCATCTAAGGTAACTATCACAGTTCCTAATCTGGAAAACCTTGAGGTCAAGAAGGATTCAACAAAAGAAGAATGCAAAACCCCTAACAACGGAACACTTGAAATCCTTGAGGAAAGGTTAAGAGCAATTGAAGGGACAGACGTTTTTGGAAATATTGACGCCTCCAAGTTATGTCTTGTTCCTGATGTTGTAATTCCACCTAAGTTCAAGGTGCCAGAATTCGAAAAGTATGAGGGGACATCATGTCCAAGGAGTCATCTCATCATGTATTGCAGGAAAATGGATGCACATGTTCAGAATGAAAAATTGTTAATCCACTGTTTCCAAGACTGTTTGACTGGTCCAACGTCTCGTTGGTACATGCAATTAGACAATACTCATATCTACTCATGGAAGAACTTAGCCGACTCTTTCCTAAAGCAATACAAACATAACATAGACATGGCCCCTGATCGAATGGATTTGCAAAGAATGGAAAAGAAGAGTGCAGAAAGCTTCAAGGAGTACGCACAAAGGTGGAGAGATGTCGCCGCACAAATACAACCTCCTTTAACCGATAAGGAGTTATCGGCCATGTTCATGAACACTCTCAAATCTCCTTTCTACGATAAGATGATTGGGAGCGCTTCAACCAATTTTTCCGAAATAATGACGATCGGAGAGAGAATTGAATATGGAATCAAGCATGGTAGGATAACCGATGCATCTGAGTCGTTAGTCACAAAGAAGGGAAGTTTTCCAAAGAAGGGAGAAGTTCAAATGGTGAGCAATGCAAATCAGCCCAATTGGAGCCAGCAACCGTACTCCAACTCCAGGATGCCGCAATATCATCCGAATTATTACACGACTCATCAGCCGTATGTGAACAACACGACAACACAATACCCTTCGACTTTTCCTCAAAACTCACGACCTCAAGGTAATCAAGGCTACCAGCCTAGGAATCAACAAACACCTGTCTATGCTCAGGGACAACAAAGTAATAGAGGAGCTTATAAGCAGACTCAGTTTGACCCGATACCAATGACATACGCTGAGTTGTTACCCCAGTTATTTCAAAATAATCAATTATCACCTGTACCTGCAGTACCTATACAACCTCCTTATCCAAAGTGGTACGACGCAAATGCCCGCTGTGACTATCATGCAGGAGCAGCAGGACACTCGACAGAAAATTGTATCACACTGAAATATAGGGTACAGGAGCTGATCAAGGCAGGATAGTTGAATTTCAAGAAGGGAAATGAGCCCAATATCAACAACAATCCTCTACCAAATCACTAGAATCCTCGTGTGAACGCAATAGAAGTTCACGAACCAAACATGACGAAAGATGTCAAGGGAATGAAGATCTCTATGGAAGAACTGTTTGAGATTTTATTCAGCAACGGGTGCATTGAGGTAGAATATCTTCGACCTGATTCGGCTCATGATAAATATAAAGATAATTTGACATGTTCGTACCATGCTGGAGCAAAGGGTCATTCCATTGACCAATGCCATCATTTTCGCCAAAAGGTTCAAGGGCTGTTAGATTCACATATCCTAGTAGTATTGCAGAAAACAACCTCTCAATCATCACAAGAAGGCGAAGTAAATGCGGCAGAAGTGTTCTCTCCCAATGGAAGCTCAAAGGTTTTGAAACCTTTAACCATTTT
The DNA here is from genome assembly GCA_028017165.1 of Herpetospermum pedunculosum. Lineage (NCBI taxonomy): Eukaryota > Viridiplantae > Streptophyta > Magnoliopsida > Cucurbitales > Cucurbitaceae > Herpetospermum > Herpetospermum pedunculosum. Next base: position 46,376,393 of record CM051527.1, read on the forward strand.
TTATCAAGAAAAGATGGGCACCACCATTACCAATCCAAGGTCAATTACTATCCAAATACCGTCTCCCTTTAAGTATGAAAGTTCTAAAGCAGTGCCCTGGAAATACGGATATGAGGTCATTGTTGGTAATGACTCACTTCCAGTAGAGAACATCACAGGAGTGGGAAGCCTGACAAGAAGTGGGAGGTGTTATACACCCTAGGAACTACTGAAGGACAAAAACAAGGAAAAAGGGAAGGCCAAAGTCTACGAGGATATTGATAATGAGGCAGGAGATTCCATCATAGTGAAAAACTCGGAGGCTAAGCAACCAGCAGCTGAGGAGGACATCCGAGAATTTTTAAAGCTGGGCAAACATAGCGATTATAAAGTGATAGAGCAGTTAAGCCGAACACCTGCAAAAATTTCCATATTAACCTTGCTGCTGTCTTCGGAGGCGCATTGCAAGACTTTGCTAAATATACTAAACCAGGCTTATGTACCGCAAGACATCACGGTGGACAATTTAGATAATATCATTGCAAACATTAATGCAGCAAGTTCTGTGACATTCACAGACGATGAACTACCACTAGAAGGAACAGGTCACACTAAGGCCCTTCATATTACAGTCAAATGCAAAAGGTTTGCTGTGGCCAAAGTTCTTGTTGATAACGGTTCCTCTCTGAATATAATGCCTAAATCCACATTGGAAAGGTTGCCAGTTGACATGTCTCACATTAGGCCAAGCACTATGATAGTAAGAGCTTTTGATGGGGCACGCAATGAAGTGATCGGAGACATAGATGTTCCTATTCAAATAGGACCTTGTACTTTTAACATAACATTTCAGGTCATGAATATTAATTCAGCCTACAGTTTCCTCTTGGGACGCCCTTGGATTCATTCTGCTGGGGTGGTCCCATCGTCACTACACCAGAAGCTTAAATTCGTTGTTGATCACAAACTAGTAATCATATCCGGACAAGAAGACATTTTAATCTCAAAGCCTTCATCAATGCCTTACATAGAAGCAGCAGAAGAGGCCTTTGAATCCTCATTTCAATCGTTCGAGATTGCAAATACAAGAACTCTACCTAGAGAAATAGAAAAGGTGCAGCTGCGACTGAACAAGCTTTCTCTGAACGGGAGCAGTAAAAGTTTAGACGATCTGTTAAATATGCAAAAGAATATGAAAAGGTTCGGATTGGGGTATAAACCGAGCAAAAGGGACATGATCAGTGCAAATGGATATAAAAGAGGAAATCGTTTGACAAAGTCTGAGGATCACGAGTCTGAACATCAGATGAATTTTATTCCTCATCTTTATGATTCATTCAAATCTGCGGGTGCAATTTATCCTGAAGGCCAAGACTCTGTGGTTATGGCAATAATTGAAGAAGTGGGAGAAGCAGATCCTCTAGTATACCTATGCCCGGAGGATTTTGAACTCAACAATTGGACTATTTTCGAGCTACCTTCTGTTACTAATGAAATATCAAAGTAATTGTTTAACTATTTTGTTTACTTTAGATGTTTTGGTATTTTAAATTCCTATGTCAACATTTCAATATTTCAGTAAAAGAATCAGCATTTCGTTTCAACTCTTTGTCAATTTCTCTACTATATCCCAGTTTCTTTGATTTCTCTACATTTTTTTTGTCTTTTCATCATACCAAATAATTGTTCTTTTAAACAGTGATAATGACATTGAAAGCGCCATTGGTTATAAACATGAACTGGACACCCCTACATGCAACGTTGAATCTGATAATGAAATAAGTGATGATGAAGAGGATGTTGAGTTTACCCCTGAGTTATTAAGAATGATTGATGAAGAGGAAAACATATTAGGACCACATGAGGAGTTGATAGAGACAATCAATCTAGGGTCCCAAACAGAGGTCAAAGACGTTAAAATTGGGACAAGCATGTCTACTGAAAGTCGTCGATTGTTGATAAATTTACTCCACGAATATGCTGATGTTTTTGCTTGGTCTTATCAAGACATGCCGGGTTTAGACACAAACATAGTAGCACATCACATACCACTTAAATCCGAATGTAAACCAGTAAGACAAAAATTGCGTAAAATGAAGCCAGATATGCTGATTAAAATAAAAGAAGAAGTTAGCAAACAGATGGATGCAGGATTCTTGACAGTGGCAAATTATCCTGAATGGGTAGCAAATATTGTACCTGTACCAAAAAAGAATGGGCAAGTGCGGATGTGTGTTGATTACAGAGATTTGAATCGAGCGAGTCCTAAAGACAATTTCCCTCTTCCTCATATAGATGTGCTAGTAGATAATACTGCAGGATTTTCCACTTTTTCCTTCATGGACGGATTCTCTGACTATAACCAAATAAAAATGGCACAAAAGGATCAAGAGAAGACGACGTTCATTACACTGTGGGGGACCTTCTGCTATAAGGTCATGCCATTTGGATTGAGAAATGTTGGGGCAACCTATCAGCGGGCCATGGTCGCTCTCTTCCATGATATGATGCATAAAGAAATCGAAGTGTATGTGGATGACATGATTGCTAAGTCAAGACAAGGGGATGAGCATACAACTATTCTCTGGAAGCTGTTCGAGCGGTTGAGGAAGTTTAAATTAAAGTTAAATCCAAATAAATGCACGTTTGGAGCAACTTCTGGGAAATTATTAGGCTTTGTTGTAAGCCAGGAAGGAATCAAAGTCGATCCTGATAAAGTCAAAGCTATTATAGAGATGCCACCACCGCATACCCAAAAGGAGGTTAGAGGATTCCTAGGAAGACTGAATTATATTGCAAGATTCATATCACATCTAACAGCAACATGTGAACCAATCTTCAAGCTACTTCGTAAGAATGATGCAGGAGTATGGGACGAAAATTGTCAAAATGCATTCGAAAAGATAAAACAATACTTACAGAATCCTCCCATTCTTGTACCGCCAACTCCAGGTCGCCCACTTATTTTATATATCACTGTGACGGAAAATTCAATGGGGTGTGTACTAGGACAACATGATGAATCAGGAAGAAGAGAGCAAGCCATATATTACTTGAGCAAGAAATTTACTAGTTGTGAAGCTAAATACACCATGTTAGAAAAGACATGTTGTGCACTAGCCTGGGCCGCTCGTCGTCTCAGACCGTAGATGCTATACTACACGACTTGGCTCATCTCGAAAATGGATCCCATTAAATACATTTGCGAGAAACCATTCCTTTCCAGCAGAATTGCGAGATGGCAAGTCCTTCTATCCGAGTATGATATCGTTTATGTCACTCGAAAGTCAATAAAAGGAAGTGCACTAGCTGATTATTTGGCCGAACAACCCGTTGAAGATTATGAACCAATGAAGTTTGATTTTCCAGATGAATTTATATCTACCGTGATGAAGGAAGAGGAAATCCCGGAATCAGAAGAATGGACCATGTTATTTGACGGGGCTTCTAATGAGTTTGGTAACGGAATAGGAGCTATCTTAATATCACCTAAAGGGAAGCTATTTCCTCTCACTGCAAAATTAAGCTTTGACTGTACTCATAATATGGCTGAATATGAAGCGTGCTCTATGGGGATTCAGTTTGCCTTAGATATGAGAATTAAGAAACTTCGGGTCTTGGGAGATTCAATGTTAGTGATTCATCAATTAAGAGGGGAATGGGAGACAAGAGACTCCAAATTGTTGCCATATAAGAAATTTATAACAGAATTGGCTCAAAGCTTCGAAGAAATCACTTTTGACTATTTACCGAGGGAAAGCAATCAAATAGCAGATGCTCTGGCCACATTGGCAGTCATGCTCAACATAAATTCGGATCAAGAGATTGAACCTATCAAAATCGGAAAACGGGATGTTCCAGCATCTTGCATGTATATTGAACAGGAACCTGATGGTAAGCCTTGGTACCATGATATAAAGCGTTATATCAAGCATGGAGAATATCCACATGATACTTTAGAAAATGACAAGCGCACCCTCAGGAAACTAGCGATGAAGTTCTTCCTAAACGGAGAATTACTCTACAAAAGGAACCAAGACATGGTACTTCTAAGATGTGTGGATACAAATGAAGCCAATACAATCATGGAAGAAATTCATGAGGGAATCTGCGGCACACATGCCAATGGACATATGATGGCTAAGCAAGCACTAAGAGCTGGGTATTACTGGTTAACCATGGAATCTGATTGTATCAAATATGCGAGAGAATGCCATAAATGTCAGATTTACACAGACAGGGTCCATACCCCTTCATCTCATTTGCACGTCATGACAGCCCCTTGGCCATTCTCTATGTGGGGAATGGACGTTATAGGTCCTATTGAACCTAAAGCTTCAAATGGGCATCGTTTCATTTTAGTGGTCATAGATTATTTTACTAAGTGGGTGGAGGCAATTACATATCGATAGGTGACCAAGGAAGTTGTGGTCAAGTTCATAAGAAAGTAGATCATATGTCGTTATGGTCTTCCAGAGGTTATAATATCTGATAATGCAAAGAATTTGAACAACAAATTGATGCACGAACTATGCGAACAATTTAAAATCAAGCATTTGAACTCAACTCCGTACAGACCGAAGATGAACGGAGCAGTAGAAGCCGCCAATAAGAATATAAAGAAGATCATACAGAAAATGACCACGACGTACAAAGATTAGCACGACATGCTTCCTTTTGCATTGCATGGATACCGTACATCGGTTCGCACTTCGACTGGAGCAACGCCATTTTCATTAGTCTACGGTATGGAAGCTGTTCTTCCTATTGAAGTAGAAATTCCATCATTAAGGATCCTCATGGAAACTAAGTTAGAAGAAGCTGAATGGATCCAGAATCGTTACGAACAACTCAATTTCGTGGAAGAGAAGAGGTTGACTGCACTGTGTAGAGGGCAACTCTACCAACGACAAATGATGAAAGCCTACGACAAGAAGGTGCGTCCTAAAGTATTCAAAGAAGGAGATTTAGTTTTGAAGCGAATTCTCCCATGCCAGAAAGATCATCGAGGAAAATTGACTCCCAATTACGAAGGATCTTTCGTCGTAAAAAAGGCTTTCTCAGGAGGAGCTTTGATTTTAACCAATATGGATGGGAATGAGCTACCAAATCCAACTAGCTCAGACTACGTTCGGAAGTATTACGCATGACTCATCAATACCCTAGAAGGCTCGTTTGTGTAACTAGATTTCAACGTTGTAATTGGGAAAGATAGCATTCCAAATTCATTATCATGTTTAAAAGAGCTACTTCGTCTTTCAAGCTTTCGAATATCTCTCCTCACATCTTAGCATGAAGACATGTACTCTTATTCTTTTGACCATAAATTGAAATCTATTTAGCGTACCACATGCTGCTCATCCTTTTAAATGTTGATATAGTTCTTTGTTATCTTTGCATTTAATAGAAAACAAAAAGGTGCAAGTACTTGGATATTTTCAAATTAACATTAGTAGTTCAAAAGAAATTCATATGAGTTCAAATAGTCAATCTTTATTGGAAAAGGTCATCATTGGTACGCTTTATCTGTGGTGCAAGATCAGTATCCAACCAAGATTTTTGGCAAAGTCCTAGTGCAAAAGTGGTGTTTGAGCTAAAAAAATAAAATAAATAAATAAATAAATAAATAAATAAAATCCCACATATTTCACAAAGTAATTATATCATCTATCACACCACTTGCATATTTCAAGTTTGACATCTTAGATAGACATGTTTTCACAAAATGATTAGATCATATCATCTCACACATGCATACGTATATTAAAAAAAAAAAAAAAAATATCATTTTTATCGTACACATGCATACATCACGGAAAAATAAAATCAAATTTTTATTCTCCAACATGATAAAAATGTTCAAGCATTCGTTATCTCATTTCACATAAAAAAAAAGTTTTTATTTTTTTTTCATTTTTACAATATCATCTCATGCCTGTTTTACAAAATATTCTCGAATTTTATCACATCCTTCATTATATCATTGAAAAAAAATAATAAAAAAAACTGATAGTTTTCATGTTTATTCTGATCATCTTTGTTTACTTTGGTCGTTTTTGTAAGCTGAAAACTTAGCAAGAATTTTGAGCAAAAATGTTGAATCAACACTGAAAAAAAAATGAAAAAAAAAAGAAAAAGTTTTGAATGCTTTCACACTAATCTATTATGAGAAATTGTAAACTCTCAACCATTTATTGATCTTCTTGAAAATATTTTGCTCAGCCTTCATTGTTGGGTTAAGCCCTAAATTGAGAGAACTCCATTTTGACCTTCAAATTTATCATGTGCTAAACATTATACTACTATACACTCCCAAACAAGGTTTTAATCTTCATACTGGGGCAAACACCCTTTTGCAGTGAATGTTTCTAATTACTCACTGCAAAACCTTGAACCTGCATACCACATAAATTTTGAGGCAATTTACCCTGATTCTGAACCAAACTCACCATATACAGGGTGCACCTCTACATTTATATACCCACCTAGTCTTTTGCTAAACCTGCCACATTTAGTAAGATGGCAAGCATCCCGAATTATTCGAGAGAACTTCAAAATGTAATGAAATAGTATTGAACTCTTATGACCTACTGCTTCATAATTAAGACTTGTAATTTCTCATATTCGATTCCATTTGATCCAATTCTCATTACTTTTCATTCTTATCATTTGTCATTTGTCATCTCTCTTTCTAATTCCATTCTTATCATTTGTCATTTCTCTTTCTCGATTAGAAAGTGATTCCAATTTCTAAAATAATAATTTTGAGAACTAATGAGTCAGTATCTGTGAAAATCATCTCGAAGTCCCATTTTCTTTCAATGAGTTTTACTCGCGGGACATCCTCGATACCAAGAATTATGGCTAAAGAAAATGCGAGGAAGGACTACAAGGAGTTGTAAAGGAGTAACTAAATGTTATCAATTATTTGTAGATGATTGCACAATTTCTTGATAAAAGAAACCATGTTTAAAAAAAAAAAAAAAAAAAAAAAAAAAAAAAATGTTGCAAGATTTGTGCAATTAGTAGATTAAGGAACTACATCTCAGAATGCTTGAAAAGTCTCTTTTGCAAAGCAACCAATCGGAGCAAAGCCTATATCCTCGCTAAACCGAGACGATTCTTTCAAAAAAAAAAAAAAAAAAAAAAAAAAAACTTTGCACACTGGAGCAAAGTCATCAACAACAAAGTTGGAGCAAAGCCTTCATCTTTGCCCCACTGGAGCAAGGTCATCATATCTAAACTGAAGCAAAGTCTTCATCTTTGCCACACTGGAGCAAGGTCATCATCTCTAAACTGGAGCAAAGTCTTCATCTTTGCCACATTGGAGCAACATCATTATCTCTAAACTGGAGCAAAACCTTCATTTTTGCCACACTGGAGCAAAGTTATCATCAACAAAACTGGAGCAAAGCCTCTGTCTTTGCCACACTGGAGCAAAGTTATCATCAAATTGAAGCGAAGCTTTTGTCTTTGCCACACTGGAGCAAAGTTATCATCAAATTGAAGCGAAGCTTTTGTCTTTGCCACACCGGAACAACACTACCATAAAAAGACTGGAGCAAAGTCTTCATCTTGCACACCAGACCATGTCAGGGTAGAAATAATCGAGGACCTCGAGCTTACTCAAAGGAAGAAAGATACACATACAATATGATTTCTCAAAGGGGCTGCTTCAAGTTCTCAAAACTATTGTCCAAAGAATTGAAATCATTTCATTCGTCTTCCATTGGATCATATTCCAATCTCTTACTCGAACATTTCAAATTTATAATCAATCTCTTATTGTTCAGGAGATTTGAAGACCACATTCTCCTCTGTTTTTCTTCCTTATGAAGAAAACATGTATCGTTTGTCATTTCATGCTTAATTCGAACTCAAACTCATTTTCTTGCATTCAAATTATTGTGTCCATTACAAGCATTACAAGACTAAATTATGAAGCAGTTAATCAAGTAAGATATTCAATTCTACAAATTATTTTTTATAGTTCTCTAACCTAGCACATGAGACACTTCCAAAATATTTACCATGCCTAATATGGTTGAGTACTCTATGATCGACATACATAATCACGTTCGAGTGAAAGCATTGAAAAAAAAAAAAAAAAAAAACAAAACCTCTCTGATGATGATAACATTTTCTCTTTTGATTCTTTTTTAAATGTCAGCTAACAACAACAAGGAGAGTAGACAAGGATAATCATTTTCCTTAAACAGGAAGATCATTTTGATATCTTGCATTTCGTTTACCCGTTTGAAACAATTCACATCATTATCTTAAATAAAAACAAAAAAATCATTTGTTATCATACACATGCATACATGTTGCATTCATTGATCACATGCATAACATTATCAAAGTAACATTTCAGAGAATTCAGGCAGCTAAGTTTTGAAATAAAAACCGTTGTCTTTCGAAAAACAAAAAAAAAAATTGGTTAAATCGAACCCTAATCCAAGATTAGCGGTCGAAGCCTGTGGACATAACCCAGGTCCGTTTCATTTACTTTGTTGGTTAAATCGAACCATAATCCAAGATTAGCGGTCGAAGCCTGTGGACATAACCCAGGTCCGTTTTATTTACTTTGTTGGTTAAATCGAACCATAATCCAAGATTAGCGGTCGAAGCCTGTGGACATTACCCAGGTCCGTTTCATTTACTTTGTTGGTTAAATCGAACCATAATCCAAGATTAGAGGTCGAAGCCTGTGGACATAACCCAGGTCCGTTTCATTTACTTTGTTGGTTAAATCGAACCATAATCCAAGATTAGCGGTCGAAGCCTGTGGACATAACCCAAGTCCGTTTCATTTACTTTGTTGGTTAAATCGAACCATAATCCAAGATTAGCGGTCGAAGCCTGTGGACATAACCCAGGTCCGTTCATTTACTTTGTTGGTTAAATCGAACCATAATCCAAGATTAGCGGTCGAAGCCTGTGGACATAACCCAGGTCCGTTTCATTTACTTTGTTGGTTAAATCGAACCATAATCCAAGATTAGCGGTCGAAGCCTGTGGACATAACTCAGGTCCGTTTCATTTAATTTGTTGGTTAAATCGAACCATAATCCAAGATTAGCGGTCGAAGCCTGTGGACATAACCCAGGTCCGTTTCATTTACTTTGTTGGTTAAATCGAACCATAATCCAAGATTAGCGATCGAAGCCTGTGGACATAACCCAGGTCCGTTTCATTTACTTTGTTGGTTAAATTGAACCATAATCCAAGATTAGCGGTTGAAGCCTGTGGACATAACCCAGGTCCGTTTCATTTAATTTGTTGGTTAAATCGAACCATAATCCAAGATTAGCGGTCGAAGCCTGTGGACATAACCCAGGTCCGTTTCATTTCCTTTGTTGATTTAAAAAAATATATATAAAAAAAAATTACTTTGTTGGTTAAATCGAACCATAATCCAAGATTAGCGGTCGAAGCCGGTGGACATAACCCAAGTCCGTTTCATTCCCTTTGTTGGTTTAAAAAAAAAAAAAAAAAAAAAAATGTTGGTTAAATCGAACCCTAATCCAAGATTAGCGGTCGAAGCCTGTGGACATAACCAGGTCCGTTCAATTCCCTTGTTGATTAAAAACGAACCCTAATCTAAGATTAGAGTTTGTAGCCTGTGTGAAACCAGTTTCATTTTAGTTTTAATAATAAACAAATTTAAACCGTCCCAATACTCTGTCTTCGTCCTTTGTCTACCCTTTCAATTCTTCAAAGATACACAAAAGGGAGCAAGCTGTAGACACCGTATTTGGTCCGGCCATTTGTTTATTATTAATTCTTTATTTTTTTATTATTTTTATTATTTTTTTTGTCACCTTTTATTTGGCCACTTTTATTTTTTTTTTAAATCCATTTTTTCTTTTTATTTTATTTTAGTATTTAATTAATTCCGAAAATTAGAAAGAAAAACAAAAAAACAAAAAAGAGAACGTTTTAATTATTTGGAAATAATTTTTGACATCGAGCTTTAAATGAGTATAATATTTTTAATCCTCTTATGGCTAAGATTTGATATTCATTCATTAAATTGAATGAGTATAAAATTTTAATCAATTTTTGGATCAAAATTGGATATTCATTTAATAATAAAATTTTGCTTATAAAATTAAATTTTATTACTAAATAAGTATAAATCTTTAATCCATTTTTGGATCTAATTTGATATTCATTTAATGATAAAATTTGATTTTTTATTTCATTTTTGGTCGGAAATCCGTTTTCATTTAAGGGCGAAATTTTGAGACATTAATGTTTTATTCTAGCCATAGTCGACAATTTGTCGTCTATAAATATCGAAGGAAATCATATTGAAGGTTGGTAAGAAAAAGATTGGTATTTTGGGGAGAAATTTGAATTTCATTAAATTGATTTTTTTTCCCTCTCTCCAAAGCTTTCACGGAAACCGAGGCTTTTTACTTTTTTTTCACTATTCATCTTCTTCCCCAACTTCATCCTCTTCCCCAAACTTCATCCTTTCCACCACTATTCAATCACCATCCCCATAAAACTCCACAACAGTGACGATCTGAGCACGGCGGCAGACTTCGACAGCGGCGACGACCCTCGACTGCGGCAGCGACTGCAACTCCACGGCGGCAGACCTCGGCTGCGGCGGCGAACTCACAGCAGCAGACGAACTTCAACGCGGAGGCGCACGGCGGAATCTGCGGCGGAAGAAGCTCAACAGCTGCAGCGGCTGAAGCAGCTTCTTCACGTAGGTAAGATGAATATTTTTTTTATTTTTAGATTTAGGTTTAATTACAAGTTTGCCATTGATTTAATTTTTTTTAATTTTTTTCATTTTAGATTGAAGTTTAATTACAAGTTTGCCACTAATTTAATTTCTAAATATATTCCATGGTTTATATGAAATTTCAAATATAAACCCCGGTCTATATGAGTTTCAAATATATCCATGGTCTATATGAGTTTCAAATATACCCCGATTTATATGCTCCTGTTTCTAATTACTTTTATGCCCCTGCATGTTTAATTACATTTTTATTATTGGTTTTAAATTACAAGCATGCCATTATATCATTTACGAATTATTTTTTTTCTTTTTCCAATTGATTTCTGATTTAAATATTTGAACTCTATTCTTAGTTATAATGTATTTTCCTTTTCAAATTTAGTATTTTTAAGGTATCCTTAAATCTTACCTTAATTCAAGCATGTAAATAAATTTTAATATTTTGTAAATATATTTCAAACAAATTTCAACTTCATCTTTAATTTGATTTTTTTTCCTAAATCTCAATTTGATTTTATAATCAAGTCATATTTCCATTTAAAAATAACGTTTTTGTAAAAATAAAATAATATTTGTTTTGAGGGCTGAGTAATGTGACTTTCGTAGAGTTTCGACTCTCGTGCAAGCACACGAAAATCCTCCTAAAAATAAATCAATGTATTTTAAAAATAAATATTATCATATAAGTCCTATGACGGAGTTTGGATGAATTTCTCAAATTCTTGAGGTAAATAATTTCCTTTAAATAAAAGGAAATTTAGATATGATAATTAATTAAAGTTGAATTCGCTCAATATATCAAACTTTTATCTTATTTTTAAGGTTAAGATTTGATTAAATGAGACATTCATTTTTAACAAGACTATTATTTATTTATTTTCTCAAATTAAGGACATTTTAAAATAAATTGGATAATATAAGATAAAATATGGCTACCGTTTTTAACGGGTGTTGTAGGGTGCTAATACCTTCCCTACACTCAACCGACCCCCGAACTTGATTTCTGAAATCGTAGACCAGTTTTTGTTTTAAGGTGACCAATCACACCCAAAATGATTGGTGGCGACTCCATCTCTTTTATCTTTTAAAACAAAACCCTTAAAAGAGGACGTCGGCCGCTCCGCGTCGGGATGACGTTGCGACAGTTTTGATTAGATCAAATGTGAAACTCGAAAGAGTTAGGATTTCTTTGTATTTTTTTTTAAAAGTCATTACGGAATTGGTGGATGTGAAGCCTTTATGGAATTGAAGATCGTGTCAAACTATGGTGAAATAGAATCCATTACAGTATTGAAGATTCAATTCCATTTGAAGATTGTGAATCGTACAAAATTGAAGATGGTGGGTTGAATTTGGAATCTGAAAATTTGGATTCAGATTTTGAATGTCCATGGATTGGATTTGGAATGTCCAAATTCAATTATGAAAATTTGGATTGATTTTGAATGTCAATGGATTTGATTTGGAATGTCCAAAATCAATTCTGGAAATTTAGATTTAAATATGGATTTAGAATTTCTAAAGTCAATTCTGGAAATTTAGATTCAGATTTGGAATGTATATAGATTGGATTTGAAATGTCCAAAATCAATTCTGAAAATTTAAATTCAGATTTGGAATGTTTATGGATTTGATTTGGAATGTCCAAATTCAATTATGAAAATTGGATTCAAATTTGGAAGGTACAAAAAGGAAGACATTTGAACACCAAGATGTGTTGGATTATTTTTTTTTGTAATTTAAATTGTTTTCTTTTCTTAGGATTTGCCAAATATGCGGGTCAATTTTGCTAGTTTTTTATTTATTTAATTATACGTGTTGATGTATGAATTAATTTTATTAATTGATTGCATAAAGTATGTCATTTAGATTAAAATCCCACCATAGGTTAAGCATGATCATGCATTTTAATTATTTTTTTAATATAATTGTTATATTTGGAATATTATGATTAAAATGCTCATTTAATTTGATTAGATGATTTCCACATTCTTCAATATAATTGTTATATTTGGATTTTTTAAATTAGGATACTTCCTTTCCTAAAAAGAATTCCTATTTTGAAAGGAATTCATATTTTCATAATAAAGATTATGAATTTTTCCTAATGAGATTAAAATATTTTCTTTCTAATAGAAATCTATCTTTTTATAATAAAGATTATGAAATTTTCCCAATAAGATTTCGATGTTTATTTCCTTAATTAAAAGATAATTTAATTCATTCTTTAAATAGTTTAATTATTTGAATTTAGTTTATCTTTTATTCTAATAAGATTAGAATATATGATAATCTTTTATTTTTTCTATAAAGGGTTTAAAATGGTAAAATTTCAAGATTATCCATAAAGTGAATTAGTTTTTAATAGGATTAAAAACATTGCTTAAAATCTAGTTTCATTAATCTAGTAATTAATAATTAATTAAAGATTAATGGATTTGAAATAAAAATTGACTATAAGGGAACCCTGTCTAAGAAAGGTTACTAGGGTGAGGTACTTAAGTTGACTGAAAATGAACACATCTACCTAGGAACTGGCCTGAGGGTTGAATTAGTCAAATTTTATTTTATTTCATTAAGCAGGCTCATAATGTGATTAGTTTTTAATAGTTTAATATACTTGGTAATTCACATTAAAATCAATCTAACCAACATAAGGGTTTTGGAAGGGTAGATTGAAAAACTTAGATAAATGAAATTAGTCTAATTTGTCTAAGTAATAGAAAACCATATTTCAAAATAGTTAGTGGGAGAAGGACATATGTCAATGTATCCTACCATCTCTATTATAGATTCACAAGGTGAGATTCATGCGGGGCCTCGCAACGGCTTTTGGACTGTCCCCTACGGAAGGTGTTTGTAGGGGTGGACAAACCAAACCGAAAAATCGATCAAACCGACCGAAACCGACTAAACCGACGTTTTTCGGCCGGTTTAAAGAAATATTCGGTCGGTGTCAGTTTTTTTAAAAAATAAACCGAAGTTCGGTCGGTCGGAGTGGCCGGAATGCACTATTCCGACCGACCGACCGAACATGTAATACAATTGTCTGCTTAGTTGATATGACTTAAAAAAAATATTACGTTATTCAATTAATGCATTAATGGGCTTGTATTGTCTAATCCCTCAATCCACGATCTTGAAAAATGTAAAATCAATAAAGTAATAAATTTTGTACTTCTCTTTCCTTAAATGATGACTCCTCGATTTAAGCAATTTTGAAAAAAAATAAACAATTAATTATTTTCTCTAAATTTTGTACTTCTCTCTCCTTGAATGATGACTCCTCGATTCAAGCAATTTTTAAAAAATAAATAATTAATTATTTTCTTTCTCTCATTAAAACGTCTTTTCTATTCCATTCTATTTCTCTCTCCATCTTTTCGTTTTCTTCCCTCTCCTCTCCCTCATTCAACTCCTGATTTTTAGAATTTACCAAAAGAACTCTTCGTTTCTCTTTTGAATAAACTTTTCTCCTCCTCCGAAAAAACTCTTCATCTACGCTTTCAGCTTTTCTCTAATTCTTCATTCTTCGCGCCCCACCTCTCTTCCGACGTTGCCAACGCTACTGCTTGCTCGCCTCCAGCCATCACTCTTCATCTCCAAGCTCGCATCGCAAATCCAAAAACCGACCGAAACCGACCGACCGACCGACAGATCGGTCGGCCGATAATTTTCTCCCCCCAAAACCCTTCAGGTTCCATTTAAGGGAAACCGACTGGTCGGTTTTCGGCGTCGGTTTTCTTCCAAAACCGACTCCGACCGACCGATGGCCACCCCTAGGTGTTTGCATGGGTCAATATCAGGGTGAATCTCTAGAGAAAGTATTTTGAAAATAGTAAGTGGGAGAAGGAAATGTGTCAACATATCCTACGGTCTCTATCATTGGTTCACAACGTGAGATTCATGTGGGGCCTCGCGGCGGCTTTTGGAACGTCCCCCTTCGGAAGGTGTTTACGTGGGTTAATATCTGGGTAAATCTCCTGAAAAGGATAGGATTGTAATTTTATTTTCAATACTTGACCTACCCTACGACGGAACTTGTTGGGATAAAATTATAGAATCTAAAATGATGGGTTACACTTACAAAGATCTCATTAAGGTTGTTAATGATTTTCTTGACCAAACTAATGGTAACTAAATGTTATAGAAATAAGAGTTATTTTGGGATAACACTTGGTTGAGATTGTCTCAGTTTAGTGAAGGAGCATTTGACTTACCCTACGGCGACACTTGTTCTAACTCACTAAAGTATCATAGCATTAAAAATTAATGTTTTAGGGTTCATTTACCAAATTGTTTGTTTTCTATGCTAAAATTGAATGTATATTGATTGCATGTTGTTAAGTAATATTTTTTTTATATATTTCAATATTATGTCTATTTCTCTCATTTTTAATTTTCGTTACTGATTTGTCAAATCGAGAAAATAATATCACTTGGAAAAATAATGTTAACACTATATAATGACAGTGTAAATTTTTCTTTAATTTGTCTTTATTGAGAAATGTTCTCAAAAACCTGTTGCCAATGCTAATCGAATTGTTCGTGAAGCATATGATTAATAAATCAAGATAACGAGATGACTTATAAAAATTTTCTATTTGACATATTAGATGTCAAACTAAGAAGATAAAGAAGATGATAACAACATATGAGATATTGTTGAAGTCAATAAAAGCTAGATTTAGATATTTATCTAAATAATCTAAAAAATTAAGTATTACCAATATCCAAGAAAAGAAACCATATGACTGTAGCTAAAAGAAAATAGTTTCTAAATTGGCAAAATAGTCATAATAAGAGGAATTTATGAAATATCTCTATAAAAAGAACATGGATAAAAGTAAATTTGATTTACTAGATTTTTGGTGGAAAATAATCATTACCACCTATATAGTAGATTCAGATCCATTATTAAGATTTGTTCTTCATTACATTTTATATAATTCTTGGAAAATACTTAATGATGTAGAATGATCTCTACTTGTTGGCACCAGAAAACACATCACAATTAATGTAGTGGGAGACATTAAGATGTCACTAGTAGAAATCGAGGCTATGATGACAAATAAAAACTGTCATTAGGACTTTAGATGACAATTTTTTTCAGTCGTTATAGCCCTTGCCTTCTTTACTCTATAGATGACAAAAACCGAAAACTGTCGTCAATCTTGGTTTGGTGACAGTTTTCTTCTGTTTTCATAATACGGTTAATGACAATTATTTTCAGTCAAGAGACCTTATTTTATGACACCTAAACATTGTCACTGAATGACCTCATATCATATTTTGTCATTCAAACACAATTGACGACATGTAATATTTGTCATCGAATCGAAATGGATGACAGTAAATTTTGTATGCTTTGATGACTTAATTTTTCTGTCACTAATAGCTTGAACACCACAATTATTGTAAGTCAACAAAATGAATTCAATGACATAATTTTTTTGTCAAAAAATCAATAATAGATTTTTTTTTTGTATCAAATCTAAATATATTAATATTTATATTTTTAATTGTCATTATTATTATTATTAATTAATAATAATGAAAATTACAAATATAAATATACCTATCGATATACATACCTACCTGTGAAACAAAGCAAAATAAATAAATCTAAGTTTGACACAATTCAATATCATTGAAATAAGATCTATATATCAATATATCATTGAAATACCAAAGTTCATCAACTTTTACATAAACTAATTCATATGTATACAATATTGAAACTAACTACGATACCCCTAAATTGTTGCAACATTAACAGTAAAATGTTGCATAACATGATGAAATATTCATTTAACCCAACAAAAAAGTTCATCATTTGTTACAATATGACTTCTAGCTTGAAGAAAATATCTTCACTTCGCTTTGTAGTTCATGCAATAAAAATTCAAGAAGACACAATAACTTTTTACTTTGAAAGTAGAACAAGAAATCATTTCAACAAATATCCAGAATCCTCCCAAATAGTTATAAGCTATATATACTTAGAAAACAATCCGTGGGTGAAAAACAATAAAGCAAGTGACTAAAATGGACCTAAAATT
Source organism: Herpetospermum pedunculosum (assembly GCA_028017165.1). NCBI lineage: Eukaryota > Viridiplantae > Streptophyta > Magnoliopsida > Cucurbitales > Cucurbitaceae > Herpetospermum > Herpetospermum pedunculosum. The sequence goes on from CM051527.1 coordinate 46,393,196, forward strand.
ACAAGTAGTCAAAAAGTACCTAAAATTACAATGTAACAACTAAACTTAAGAAGTGTCTAAATCTACAAAGTACCGAAAACATGCAATAAAGTTTAGAAAAGAATAACAAAAGCAAAAGTGGCTACCATAACTGCAGGACAGCCATTAACAAGTGTCTAAATCTACAAAGTACCGAAGACAACCAATAAAATCTAGTGTCAAATCAAGAAATGTTATCCACATTTAAGTTACATGACATACCTCTTTAACACTGAAGATATTTGATTCAAAACTCCTTCATAAGTGTGCATCAACAAACTCCATTTAGAACGCAGTCGTTGTTCAAAAATTTGCTCTTATAAGCTCCTCCTACAATAAAGTTTGAATTGTCACATTAGTATACTATGTAAGTCACTAATATATTACCAACCATAGACCATTGAATCTGCACTTTCGTTAAGTTTATCACATGACCAACCGATGTTCTATATATCATTGAAATAAGAGGTTGTATATATCATTCAAATACCAAAGTTCATCAACTTTTACACAAATTAACTCATGTGTACATTATTGACACTAACTACAATACCCAACAATTATTGCAACATTAGCACTAAAATGTTGCATAACATGATGAAATATACATCTAACCTAACCAAAAAGTCAATCATTTATTGGAATATGGCTTCTAGCTTTAAGAAAATGTCTTGACTTCTAGCTTGAACAAAAAGTCAATCCTACTAGACATGATACATGTAATGGTTGAACTAAAAAAATAATAAAATCAAACAGGCTACCATAACTGCAGGATAGCCATTGAAAAGTGTCTAAATCTACCATGTACTCAATACATCCAATAAAGTTTAGAAAAGAATAACAAAACCAAAAGTAGCTACCATAACTGCAGAGTAGCCATTAAGAAGTGTCTAAATCTACCAAGTACCAAAGACATCCAATAAACTTTAGAAAAGAATAACAAAAGCAAAAGTGGCTACCATAACTGCAGGATAGCCATTAAAAAGTATCTAAATCTACAAAGTATCAAAGACATTCAATAAACTTTACAAGAAAATAACAAAACACTTCATTAAGTTTATCACATGACCAACTGATGTTGGGAGCATTAAAAGTGTATAGCATGCACACAACTAATATGTGAATGATATATCCAAAAATGAACATAATATGCTTATGAAAATGACCCTTATTGACCCACTTATGCCCTTATTTGGCCATTGACCACTTAGGCTCTTATTTGACCACTTAGGCCCTTATTTGACCACTAGGCCAACTCATTGAAAGACTCCTCCACATTTAAAATGAGAAAATAACTTCAATCCAAGAGCTTTCCTCAACTTCAAATGTACATAAGGAGAATACTAATCTACTACAACATAAGTAACAAAATACCATGAAACAGAGAAAGGGAAGTTGCAAAACAAACCTCATAATTTGCAGTCCTTTTTAGTATCTGACACTTGAGTTGTCGAAACATGGAAAAATAAATATACTACCAGTTAACAACAAGAATAGAAAGAAAAAAAGGGTGACAAAATTACCTTCAAAGATGGTTACCATGACAATAGCTTCCTCCACAGTTTCAGGGCAAAAAGTTCCAAGAATACATAGCTGCAAATTTCAAGAGTGATTGATAGACCTTTTTTTATGAAAGAAAGAGATAATAATAATTTGTAAATTGATTAAATCAAGTGATCTAGTGCATACCTCAAAGTCATCCAATTGATAAATGCTTAGAATTCTGTATGGAAGTTAAAAATCAACTTCTTAAAATATTTTAATTACACCTCTAGTTTATGTGATTCTAAGTAATAAACCAACACTTTCACTTCATAATTGAGGTGATAAAAGTAAATTGTATTTCAGTCTTTGAATTAAATATTAAAGTTGTGGATCTATTTAAGGCGGATACCTTGAAAAACCTATAAAATAGTATGGCTTCCGAGATATAATGAACTTTAGCGAATCTATTCACTATTTCCCAAATAATATTTAACCAAACAGTTCTTGACTAGCAAAAAAAAATGGTAGTTGTAAAGTATAGGGTGGATATACGCAACTCGTCCTTCTTAGGATCCCATAAAATAAAATAAAAAAAATATTGATGTATCCAATTTAAAGGATACTCTCGGACTTGTCTAACAGCATCAGGAATTAAAGAATTAAAGAAACTTCGCAATTCATTAAACACTTGGCCTTTAAGAACTCTACACGCAACCAAAGGAAGTAAACTTCAATTATCATCTTGAATGTTACTCCGGAAAGAAGCAAACAAAACTGCTCACCTAAGTCATTCTCATCGATCAGGAACCTGTTCAAGATGCATTGAAATCTCGTCATAAGTAACAAGATTGAAATTTTGCTGACTTCACATCTTGTCAAGTTCCATTTATTATCTTCATTGTAATAGCTTATAACATGAAAATTAAACGTTAACTTGGTAAACATGAGATTAGAGGGACTAGTATGCTTTATTCTCCTCCTAAAACATATGAAACAAGTTATTATGGTTGTGCAACGATTTATTATAAAAACAAAATAATTAAAATGTTTGATGAATGATTGCAGATCATTTAGAAATATCAGATCAAAGATATGAATTAAGTAAACTTTCTTTTGAAAGCACATACTTTTACAATCAGCCATTAGTCTTACAGATTCTACATGTTATTTTGCTAGGGGCAGTTTCACAGACAAGATAGCAAGATAGTTAAATCATGTGACTCTTCAAGTAAAAGTTAAAAAACTAAAATTTCACTCAAGGTCATTTTCATAGAATACCTGCTCAAAGAAAACAAACTCTGTAAACAGGTCAAGGAAAATTTGCTACAATGGATAGGCATTCTACAGTCTCAACAGACAATGAGTAAATTCGTGCTGCGCATCGGTCCAATGTGGAAACTAGTCTTTGGATAACCTGTGAATTATGATGTTGAAAGGAAATAAAAAATTAGTGAATTATAAAGAAATGAGCAACTGCCAAGGTTTCTTGACATCATCATGGGCAAGCATGCAAAGTGGACCACAACCACAATAATGTGTGATTCAAGAATATTGTCACCCAGAATGCTTAAACATCTAAATTATTAGAGAAAATTACATCATGAGGTGCATCAAGTGGTGATTTAAGAATCTTGTCACCCAGAATGTTTAAGAGAATCATCTCAAGACTCTCATTAACTTTTAGTAACTTAGATGGGAGTGAACTGGATAGAGCTCACCCACAATAACCCACAAGGAAAAAATTCATAAACATCTGCAACTTCCTTCCATATTTGAGTTCTTGCTGGTTTGCTAGTACATGACTCTGGTAGAACATTCATAGTTGAGTTTTGCACATCGTCAAGAAGTATCTGGTTAAAACCTTCAACAACCAATCTCCAAAGTGCGCCATCAGGGTTTTCTCTTCTTGTTGTCATACACCTAAAAGACAGTATTATGTTGCTTATCATTGCAAAGAATTGTGCTAAGAACTAAAATAAAAAGAAAAATAACCAATAGGTATTTTGATTGAACCTAGCCTCAAAACTCTCATATAATTCACGAGTATTGCAAAAGCCATAGCACCATAAAATATATATATATATATAAATTTATTTATTTATTGAAAGAGCACCATAATATTTAACTAACACATTAATCTAGAAAACTAATTACAACTATTCTAACTAAGTAAATTAACTAACTAATAACAAGTAAAAAACAAGAGACAGTAACAAATCAGCAATATGTAAAGTATGCTATAGACTTCCTGCAGCCTTCGCTTATGAATTCCCATTTTTACTCGGTGTTCCTGCCAAAAACTAACTCGATTCTCCCTACAGATGATTGAAATAACAAGCTTAAAGGAAAACAGTTATAGAGGGAACTAGAACTGCCACAAGTATTTAGTGAGTAGACCTTGTAATTTATAGGGTACTTGGTTCCAAGTACATAAGCATTATTGACTTAAATTTCTTTCTATAAAATGTAAAATCATTACAGTTCAGACATTTTTCAAATATTTTGACAAAGCATTGCATCATTAAAAATATTTTGACAAAGCATTGCAGCATCAAAAATGGCAAGCCATCGATTTTGGTCCCATGTCCATGATTCTTTGTTCCTTACATGGGTTACTCTCAATTTCACAGAAACTTACACCTATTTATACCATGGATTGCTCATCTGACAAAGCTACTGAGTGTTTGAAGAAAAGGAAACAAATGGTGATGGAATTGAAGAAAAGCATCCACTACGAATTTGTAGAAATTAATGTTTCAAGAAAGCCAAATGATTACAATGAGAGGAGAAGCGGAAGCCACAACAGGATGAGGAGCTTGAATATGGGATGAATGAGATCAAGTGAACGAATTTCCTCAATTATAAATCCAAATGGTTTACCGGGCATTCATTTGTGTCGAAGGAAAATTTGGTGAACTTGAGCAGAATAAAAAATATATTTTTTTTTTAAATTTCATGATTATTATAATTTCAGCAGATGAGCAAGGGAACAAGTTGGCCATGACTCTATTCTCTGGACCCCCAATTACAAATTATAATGGTTCATCGGAAACTTTCTCATCAAATCAGTAGCCTGAGGTGAGTTCAGTATGGCAAAACATATAGTATAAATTTTCTCATTAACCACAAATTGCAGCAAATTACCAAGATAATCAACAAATATCTTCAATACACACAAAAAAATTGGTCAAAATCCTACACTCGCTAACCCTAAATGAGCTAACAGAACAAACTTTCCATAAAAATCATGAAAATCAAGCGATTTAAAACCTAGTTTTCTCGAAACCCTAAATTCGAAACCTCATCGCCTTCCTCAGATAACGTTCTGGTTTGTGTCGATTTTGCTCAGAGTATGTCCGCTTCTTCATCCGACGAGCTTCCTCCATACGAAGCCATTAGAGCATCCATTCTCTACTCTACGGAGGCAACTGAAAGCGAGGCGATGGGAGGCGAGGGTGTGCGATTTCAGACGGATGAAATGTAAGTTAGGAATTTGAGAGAATATATATATATATATATATATATTATTTTTTTAATTATAAATTTGGAGAAAAGAATGGTTTTAGTGATTTCTTTCACAATTTTTTTCTCATGGTATTTGTTGAGTAATTCATTTTTTTAAGTTGTTAATTAATTAATTTAATTATAAATTTCTTTTATAAATAAAAAAAAATGTATGAGTAAAAAATCATACACAAATTAATGACAGTTAATAAATGTAAACGAGACATTTTAAAATTGTGACGACATTAGAAAACTATCATTCAGTTTCGGAAATTTGAAAAACTCAATTTTTTTCCACAAAAAAACGCGCCCAAACTGAAGATGACATTTTTTTTCTTCTTCTCCTTCATTCTTTAAACAAAAATATCAACTTGACCCTATAAATTTTTTTTTGTAACGATTAATTTATATACTTTCAATTTTAAAATAATTTAATCTTGAACTTCAGTACATAAAAAATGTGATAGTGAGTGGGTATATAGAAAATGTGAGAGGGAGTGGGGAGAAAGAAAATCATGGTGAGTTCTCATTTCTTAATTTTTTTATATAAAAAAAATGATGAATTTAAACTTTTACTAAATATGTTTTTCAAACAAAAAAAATATCTTAATATAATTTTTCCTTTAAGAAAAAATTGAATATAATTTTTTTATATATAAAAAAATTATTTAATTAAATTTAAAAATAAAAATAAAAAACATAAACAAAGATAATAGAAATTCGGTATCCGTGAGGAATTCTCGCACTGATCCTCACGAAATTAAGTGAGGAATTTCGCGGGACCGGGAGTGGGAAGCCATCCTTGACTTCATCCCGTTCGGTGGACATCTCGAATTAAGCCCCCATAATGTTCTCGATCCGCCACTGGATGTGGATCAGTTGGATGGCAATGATTGTTGCATTTGTTTTCTTAATATTTTTTTTTATACATTTTGAAGAACGCGTGGTAAGAAGGGCTTGTGCCGACACCGCCAACAACAACATGGCGTTACATCCAATACAAGAAGAACCGATTGTTATTGATCTCGATTAATAATATAATGTAGTTTACTGTTTTTCCCTCTTAATCTTTGTTTTTCTCCACCTAATTTACTCTAACTTTCCTCGTGTTCTTATTAGTTCTATTTTGTATTTTGTGATCTAAACTCTTTAATCATACCGACATAGTACTTTCTGTTGGAACTTGTTGGAAATTCAAATTAGAGTTTCAACAAAAGCTAATATCCATGAAGAATTCAAGAGAATCCTAAAGAAGCGGAAGCGTACGTTGGATACATGATTCCACGGATTTGGCTTTTTACTCATTGGACTCATTGTGTTTATAGTATAGATGTTAGGTTTCTCTGATGGGATGAGTAAATCCACCTGAAAATTCAACACGAGCATGGACCATAACCGTCGTCAAATAAAACTGTATAGTTGGTTGATGAGATTTGTTATTTGTGTTTCAGCCCCTCATAGAAACACAAATAACTAATGTATCTATGCATAATAGTATTGTTATACATTTAACCCAGTATCATAAATTATATACTATCAATCATTAATCACTTTATAATTCATTAATTATAATAGCATACACTAATATTGTTATATATGTTGCCCTACTAATTGGAATTTCAACACTTTCTACCTATGTTTTCTTATATTCAACCTTTAATTTTTTTTTTCTTTGCAATTCATTTTACTGTTAATTCCATTCATGAACTAACATTTTATATTTTCATTTCATTTCCATCAATTTTCTTAATTTTACATTAATTTTCTTGTCTTCAACTCCAAATCGTATATATTAATTAATTAGCACAAATTTTTTTCTTCTTCGAGTAGAATGGGGTGGAGGATTCAAACCACAAATTCTTGGTTGTTAAAACATAGATGTGTAAGCGGAGCCATACTCACTTTGACACCTCTATTCATAATTATATTTATAATTTTTAAATGAATTAACATTTTCATTTCTTTTTTAAAAAAACTATAATAAATAGATACAATTATAACTCATAAGAACGGAAGACACTAAGATATTAAAGGGAAACTTGTAACTTTTAAATTAAATCATTTTTTTTCCTAGTAGATCAATGAATTTTTAAAAACAAAAATTCATGGATCTTATTAGACACAAAATTAAAACACCTATAGACACCTTTCAAAGTTTATAAATTTATTCAATACAAAATTAAAAATATTTCAGAATTAATTAGATATTTTTTAAAGTTTAGAGATACACAAAATGAAAAGTGTAAGGATTAAAATTGTAATTACCTTTAAAACTTAAAAATTTCAATTCAAACTGATTTTATTTATAATTGGGTGGAAATCGAACTTTTCACCTATTGGTCAATAGAATGTTGATTGAGTTATACTCATTTTTTTTTTTTGCAAATGTATTTAATAATTAATGCGGAGTTTGAATCCTTGATCTCTTAGGCTCCGTTTGGGATTGGGATAGCTTTTAGAATAATTGATTTTAACTGAAATCAGTTGTCACATGAGGTAGATTAGTGTTTGGTAAATTTAATTTTTAAAATTAAAAAAGCAGGTCACCGTGTTTGGTAAACTAAAACAAAATTGTTGTGAGTTAGTTATAATGACCAAAGTAGACATATTATTATTATATGTTGATGTTTAATATATGAAACAATAAACAAAATATATTGAAAATATATCTCCAAAGAAAAAACAAAACAATATGACAATACACGAATATGACCTAGAAAACAATAAATTTTTCGATTCATAAACTATTTCAAAACTTAATAGTATCTCATGTTACCCTTTGATCTCAAAGGTATCCCTTTTACTTCATATAGAACAAATATGTTAAAAAAAAACAAGACAATCCATAATTTAGATTAAAAAATTAGATAAGAAAAAAAAATCACATAAAGAAGATGTTGTTAACATTCAACCCATTTGAATTAAAAAAAACAATTTTTATTTTATATTTAATAGAGAGGAAAATCATCATGAACAATTTAAGAGACAAAATAAATGAAAAAATGAAAAATAAAATAAAATTAAAATTGAAAGAAGATGATGACAACAACCACAAAATAACAAAAGAAAACAACCTGAAAAGATTTAAAAAAAAAACCTGAATTTGTTGATGCAAAAACATCACAAACAAACAAAAAAAAAAAAAAAAAAAAAAAAAAAATCTTGATGTTTTGGTTGATTTTCTTCAAGTTCAGTAGTATGCATTAGTTTTCATGACAAAAAAAAAAATAGAAAGATTGTCATTTATAAATTGTTATAAAAAACACGGCAGATTATTCGGTAAGCTAAAATCAGAAGCTAGGAAGGCTTGCATTGCATTTGAAAAAATTAGAAGGGATTAAAAATAAATCTTAACCGTTTTTTGGGTTTGGTAAAACAAATTATTTTATAATTTGTTAAAATCAATTTTGGATGACACGTTCATTTTGCACGAAAGTTGTTATCCGTAGCTTTTAGATTCTCTAACAATCATTTTTTTAACAAATTTTCAAATCTTTTCAAAATTAAAAATTATTTTATATATCTAGTATCTATTTCCCACCCCCAAATCTTATTTTATAATTTTTAAATTAATAAATCAAATCCAAATATTTTTTTTAAAATAATACTTTACTATTTTTTTCTTAAAATAATTTATACCATTTTTTATAATATGTCTATTGTAGTGATTATAGTTAAATTACAATAATTTAATACTTATTTACCAAACACGATAAAACAGCTGATTTTTTTAAAAGCAAAGTTGGAAGCAATTATTTTAAAAGCTACCGCAATCCCAAACGGAGCCGAAGAGATTTTGAAAATCAAAAAATTTCAAAGGATTTAAAAAGTGATTTTATATAAATTTTTAAATAATCGGAATTACCAAACACTTAAAACGATAAGATTTTTTCAAAATAGCTTTTACATCTCTCCACCGCAATCCCAAACGGGCCCTTAGTCTGACACATGTCAATTGAACTATGCTCCGTTTTGACAGTTATATTCATGTTGGTCAAACCAATTTTTTTTGCATGAAGAATAATGAGATAAAATGGTGAAATGATTTGTTTGAAAAAACAAAGGATGAAACAATTTTTTTATTTTTTTAATATATAAACAAGTTAAACACTTTAAATCTCATTATTTGTTCTTGTTATCATAATGTTACTATATATTAATTAACACCTCTATATTAATTCACTTGAAACCCAAATGGGATCCGACCCTGGTGAACCCAAAGAGACGAGGATCTCACATCGAAAAAGATGAAGGGACAACACTTGAAACTCAAATGAGGATCCCACATCAAAAAAGATGAAGGGACAACACTTGAAACTCAAATGGGATCTGACCCAAGACGGTGAACCCAAAGAGGCGATGATCCCACATCGAAAAAGATGAAATTGAAACAGATGAAGGGACTTTACTTGAAAAATGGGATCTGACCCAAGACGGTGAACCCAAAGAGGCGATGATCCCACATCGAAAAAGATGAAGGGACGACACTTCAAACTCAAATGAGATCTGACCCAAGATCGTGAACCCAAAGAGGCGAGGATCCCACATCGGAAAAGATGAAGGGATCTCACTTGAAACCCAAATGGGATCCGACCCAAGAAGGTGAACCCAAAGAGCGAGGATCCCACATCAGAAAAGATGAAAGAGACCTCATTTGAAACAAAAATGGAATTCGACTCGAGATGGTTAACTCAAAGAGGTGAGGATCCCACATCAGAAAAGATGAAGGGACCTCACTCGAAACCCAAATGGGATTCGACCCAAGATTGTTAACCCAAAGAGACGAGGATCTCACATCGAAAAAGATGAAGGAATCTCACTTTAAACCCAAATGGGATCCGACCCAAGATGGCGAACCCAAAGACAGATAGAGATACTACGAAACAATCTCACTTTAAACCCAAATGGGATCCGACCCAAGATGGCGAACCCAAAGACAGATAGAGATACTACGAAACATGTCTTCTTTCCTCAACTCTATGTTCATCTCCTTCCTCCAAAACTCAATTCTCAATAAAATTTCTCCCGCTCAACTTCCAAAAAATTTACCAAGTCTAAGCTAAATTATCACTCTGCTATTCTAAGAAATTGATCATCTTTATTCCTACTCCAAAATCAGATTCTCAATAGACATTATTTCTCATCTCACAACCCCACCAAACTTCTTCTATCTCGAAATCTTGCTGAAGCTGGGGCAAAGGAAATCAAGAAATAATTCAATTTAGTCTTACTCAAAATCATGAGCATGAAAAGGCTGATGGGGAAGAGGAATTGCTACAGATGGCTCAAACGTTTCATATTTCTTTTCTTTAAGAACTGTCACTGCTATTATTACTTGTATTGCATTTTTCGCCAATGCCCAACATAAACCCATTGACAGTAATGACAGGTAGAGTGAGAGTAACTTAAAGTTTAACCTTAATAGAACCATGAACTTTAAGACCATTGTTGGAGAAATATAGGAGATTTTGATGAAGTAACCATGAATTTGCAGGATCCTAATACCATTTGATGAAATTGAAAGTTTACGACTATATACATTGCATTGCACTACTTATTTAGTTTGAGGCTCAATTTTATGAAATTAAAACTTCAAGCTTAAAATTGCTAGCACCTCATCCCCTCTGTTTAGAGTACTTTAAAACTAATTCTAAAAATATGGTAGATAAATCCAATATTAAAACTAACAAATATGGTTGTATGAGAATTAAATTAAGTAGGATATCTTTTCCGTCACTCTCTCATTGAGATTTTTTTCAAATTTAATTCTGCTGCGCTCCAATTTGTTTTAGAAATTAGTTCTCTTGCTCGCTAATTCATCAAATTTCTTTGATTTATACACCACCTAAAAATAAAATAATGAATCAAAATAATAAATGTTTCACAAATATCAAAATTAAAGCTTATATATAAATTTATTAAACACAATAGTATAATTATCATCACCTAGAACAGATAGTTATGTGGATAATGTGTTTGAAAGAAGTTATCTATATCATTGGAACAAAGGTAAGAGCAATATGTGGTACATTCCTAACCAATACCTACAAATTAGCAAATTAATTAATATTCATAATAATAATGAGTAATTATCACATGAAAAAAAGACTTGGAAATGATAAATTTTTAAATAGCTAGATTTTAATTGAATTTATTCACAATATAATATTTGACACATGTCTATTTTGTGAACTCAAGAACTTTAATCGTATTTTTGCTACTTTGATATATTGAGTGTAAAGTTAAGAGGAAACCCACAGAGTGATTAAATACTCCAATACTACGCAAACATAATATCTGAATAGAAAAAAATGTAACAAAAATATAAATATTGATGAACTGAACAAATTAAAATAAGATTGAAACAAAAAAAACTAACCAAATACAAATTAAACAAATGATAGAAAATAAAGAGATTTAAGAAAAAAAACACAATTGAGATTGTTAAAAAAAGTAACATTTTAATTTTTACAGTAAGATTTAAAAAGAATGATAGAATTTTGTTTTTTTAAAAAAGATAACACTTAAAACTTAAGAAAATATAAATGTTACCGACGTCTATTTGGAACATTACTAGAAGATAATGAAAAAAATGTTAATGTCAATTTCAAACATATTCATGACTGCGTAGGACAAACTATTAGTTGACAGAATCAAACCCGACATGAGTGATGATTTAAGACTCACTCATCTTGAGAGTTGTTGGGATCCAGTTGAAGCAAGTCTTCAGGTTTAGATTATTGGACATTCGTTCCCCTTTCATGTATCATTTTGAAAAAAATATTTTTTCATAGGTGAGGAACATTCTTAACACCGAGAATGACAAGACAAATACAAAGCTCCCTATAATGTAGATAAATGTCAAATTTAGAACTTCTTTACAACTCCCCTCCATTTAGATATAAGTAAAGTTAATCACTTAAAACAACAAAATAAAAATGAATTAGAAAATGTTGAGGATCCCACATCGGAAAAGATGAAGGAACATCACTTGAAAACCAAATGGGATCCAACTCAAGATGGTGAACCCAAAAAGGCGAGGATCCCACATCGAAAAAGATGAAAGGATCTCACTTGAAACTCAAATGAGATCCGACCAGTACCCAAAGAGGCGGGGATCCCACCTTGGAAAAGATGAAGGGACCTCACTTGAAACCCAAATAGGATCTAACCCAAGATGGTGAACCCAAAGAGGCAAGAATCCCACATCGAAAAAGATGAAGGGACCACACATGAAACCCAAATGGGATCCAACCTAAGATGGTGAACCTAAAAGTCGAGGATCCCACATCGGAAATGATGAAAAGGACCTCACTTGAATCCCAAATGGGATACGACCGAAGATGGTGAACTGTTGCGAACTTTTAATGCAGTGCAAAACCGCAAGTGTACGGGTCAAGTAATAAAAGTGTATGTAAATACGAGTATCGTCCTCATGATTGGTTTTCTAGTTCACTTAAGTACCGCGAATACAATCACCCAATTTTATTTAGAGAAATAAAACAATAAATGATATGATTGAAATAAAATAAAAACATAAAATAAAAGATGGAGAACAACAAGGAGAGAGATATCTTAGGGAGTTGATTTCGCCAATTAGATTGACGCTTCAATCAATCAAATGACTAGATTATTCATGCAAATTTCCATCAGTCTAGAAGGACACAAATAACAATTGCCTCTTCCGAGCGCAATTGGTCTCATGCAATGTAGTAAAACTAATTGTTCAATCTAGTTTTTAAAGACATGCAAGGCATTAAGAACTCTTCTTTAAAACAACTTCTAAGATAGCCTAATCATTCCCATGTTATAACTATTCTTAGTCATGCAATTAAGATCTAGTCTAAATCATTCTCTTCCAAGCATAATTTAAACCATGACGACATACAACCCTTGGCCAAAAGATTATAAGCATTAAGAAAGTAAAAGCATGAATGGATAATAAACAATCAATCTAAGCATTCAATTAATTAAAACATCAAAACTAAAAGGCTACATCAATCCCCAAGATAAATGAGTTTAGCCAAACATATTCAATATTATAAAATCTAAACTCAAAATTAAACTCATAACGAAACTACAAATTAAAAGGGAAGAAGAAATAAAACTAGTGTCGATTCCACGTTCCCGCTGTAATCGCCACGATCCCGAGCATGTAATTGCCTTCTTTTTGCTCCCAAAAATCTCCTCTAACTCTTAAAATTATGTATTTTCGAAATTGGGAATAACTCTCCAAATTGGCTCCCCAAAAACTCTTTAAAAATATGTATTTATAAGGAATTGTAGGGCAAAAATCGTGTATAAATCAAAATTGGCAAATCTGATGGGCTGAAATCGTGTGTGGCGCGCATGTATGGAATGTTGGTGCAGTTGAGGTTGGGCTGAATTTGGGCTGGGCCGAGAATAAGTAATATATCGCTGGCATAATCTTCAAATTATAATGCTTGCTGAGTTGGTTGAACGTTGGGATGAAAATAAACATCCAAGCGTGCGGTCCGAGTTCGAGCTCGCCGTACAGCAGATTTTTATTTTATTTTTGTTTTTAGCGTCTAGACGCTATCCCCTCGGGTTTTTGGCTGATTTTCTTTATCCTCTTGAATTGGGACCCCATTTTTGCATCCTATAGCTTATTTTTCAACATAAATCTTCTAAAAGCTCCGGTTTGCTCCAAATGCTCGATATCTATAAGATAATCAAATATAAATGTGAAATTAACCGTGTAAGTCTTTAAACTAGCATAAAATAGGTCCTAAATATAGCTCATTTTGTGAGCTATCAAATACCCTCAAACTTTAGCTTTTGCTAGTCCTCGAGCAAAATAAAACAAGATCACTAAATGAATCAATGAAAGCATGCATGTGACTCAAACCTCAGTATTCTTAAGACAGATAATTCACAATTGAAGAACATATTAGACCACAACTCATCGTCAAGACAATTAAAAACAAATATGTGTCTCTTGCGTGAGTGTGTGCAATTTAACTTCTCTTGATATCTAAGAATACAAATAAAACTAAACAAACATCAATGACTTGAGTCTTAGTAGCAATCAAAAGATTAAGCATTAATAGACTACAATTTTGTAACAAAAACTCAAACATCTCTTTAAGCTACCAAAATTGAATGCACAAGACTTGATACCCTCACAGAATTTCACTCAAAACACTCAACTGTTTAGGGCATATATATGATAAACGCTCAAACCAAAGCATACAAGATTTTTAACCATAAGCTTGCTAATATATCACATCTTCATCATCAATGAATTGAATGAATGCAAAATTTCAAGGCTTGCTTTGGTTGTAATTGGGCTTAGGTAAAGGTAGATGGATGGAAATTTTAAGCTACTAGATTGGAAGAAAGTATAAATATTTACCACATGAAGCTCAATTTTTCAGTTGATTCTTGATGAATGTGTCCATTTATGATCTTTGTTGAAACATTAACTTTCCTTCACATAGTGTACTATTTTGCTCTTCTTCTTTTTTTTCAATATATAATTTTTTTTTTCTCTAAAAGAAGCATTAAAAAAAAGCTAATGAAAGGAATGCTTCTTTTTTTTTAATACTTTGTTGACACAATTCAACTCTTTCCTTTTGATGAATGGAAACACCGTGTGGTAAACACTTATAATTCTTCAATTCAGGGTTCAAAGAAAGGAAAATAATAAGAGAATGAATATAAGGCTTGTAATGTGACAATTTTTCAATGAAAAGGGTCTAAGGCTCAAAATTTGGCTTCCTAAAGGATTATGTCAAGGTAGGCTGTTTGAGAAAGCTAGAAGTGGTTTTACCTAATTTCCCTTGTGAAATTAAAGCATTCAAGTCAAATTCAGAGATTCCAGACATGCATAACAAAGCAAGTTCTAGAAAAATCAATCCTGCATGGTAATCACTCAATTTAAAGAATAGAGTACTTTGTAATGAACGTGCTCATTGGCTCAAAAACTCACAGAAAAGCAGGGTATTCTGGCATCAAATCTTATGCACTTTTCATTTAGTAAAACAATGAGATACCATCATATAAATTTTCAAATACAATACCAATCATGCTTATCCCTCTCATGCATTAAAACTCAAAACAAAGATGTATCCTTAGCTTACAAAGTAATCAAAGAGATATCAAGAAGGATTCAAAAATTAAATTTAACTCAAATTTCAGATATGGTCTCATAGTCCAACAAATGCAAATTATCAAAAACTAGAGCACTTCCTAGGTTGTCATAAACACGAGTGATGCAACAAATATTCAACCATGAAGATCATGCTCAAAATTTAAATTTCTCCTTAAAAACATGCATAAACATGCATAATCTCACCCCAAACTTAAAGAATACATTGTCCTCAATGTATAACTACTAACGCATGCAAAGGACAAAAAAAAAAGACAAGAGTGAATAATACTGCCCTGATTAATGAGAGAGTCAACATTTTCTTCAAATTTGTGGAAGCGAATAATTGTGATTTTGCTCCTATAAAAAAAATCAACAGAAACATAAGGATAACGACACAACAGAAAGAAGAAAAGAATTGAAAAATTGAAAAATTTAAAGAAATTAAATTTGGGTTGCCTCCCAAGAAGCGCTTTATTTAACGTCTTCTAGCTAGACGAGAGGAATATATGCATCAAGGTGCATAAAACTCCTCTATTTTCTTCGGTCCCTTCTTGCTTGAATCAATGTAACCTACTAAGTCTAGTAGGCTCACGTTCTTCTCATGGGTACCTGAAAGAGAAATATTTTTGTAATTTTTGTTTATAGAAATAAAAGAAGAAAAAGACATAAAATCAAAATCAAAATAAAAAAAATCGTGAGAATAAGGAAAAGAAATATCAACTTTTAAAGGAAATTCTGAAAATAGAATAAGATGAGGATTTTCAGCCTCATATTCTATCACCTGAATTTCTTTTTCCATTATAGGCTCAATTTCTTTCCTTATCTCACAAACTTCAGATAGACTAAAACAAAGGAAAAACAATAAAATAACAAAGGGAAAAAAAATAATACAAATAAAATAAAACTCTAAAGTAAAATCAAGTGAGTTCTCCCCAATATTAAGTGAACTAAATAATTGTCTATCCCGGCAACGGCGCCAAAAACTTGTTGCGAACTTTTAATGCAGTGCAAAACCGCAAGTGTACGGGTCAAGTAATAAAAGTGTATGTAAATACGAGTATCGTCCTCAGGATTGGTTTTCTAGTTCACTTAAGTACCGCGAATACAATCACCCAATTTTATTTAGAGAAATAAAACAATAAATGATATGATTGAAATAAAATAAAAACATAAAATAAAAGATGGAGAACAACAAGGAGAGAGATATCTTAGGGAGTTGATTTCGCCAATTAGATTGACGCTTCAATCAATCAAATGACTAGATTATTCATGCAAATTTCCATAAGTCTAGAAGGACACAAATAACAATTGCCTCTTCCGAGCGCAATTGGTCTCATGCAATGTAATAAAACTAATTGTTCAATCTAGTTTTTAAAGACATGCAAGGCATTAAGAACTCTTCTTTAAAACAACTTCTAAGATAGCCTAATCATTCCCATGTTAGAACTATTCTTAGTCATGCAATTAAGATCTAGTCTAAATCATTCTCTTCCAAGCATAATTTAAACCATGACGACATACAACCCTTGGCCAAAAGATTATAAGCATTAAGAAAGTAAAAGCATGAATGGATAATAAACAATCAATCTAAGCATTCAATTAATTAAAACATCAAAACTAAAAGGCTACATCAATCCCCAAGATAAATGAGTTTAGCCAAACATATTCAATATTATAAAATCTAAACTCAAAATTAAACTCATAACGAAACTACAAATTAAAAGGGAAGAAGAAATAAAACTAGTGTCGATTCCACGTTCCCGCTGTAATCGCCACGATCCCGAGCATGTAATTGCCTTCTTTTTGCTCCCAAAAATCTCCTCTAACTCTTAAAATTATGTATTTTCGAAATTGGGAATAACTCTCCAAATTGGCTCCCCAAAAACTCTTTAAAAATATGTATTTATAAGGAATTGTAGGGCAAAAATCGTGTATAAATCAAAATTGGCAAATCTGATGGGCTGAAATCGTGTGTGGCGCGCATGTATGGAATGTTGGTGCAGCTGAGGTTGGGCTGAATTTGGGCTGGGCCGAGAATAAGTAATATATCGCTGGCATAATCTTCAAATTATAATGCTTGCTGAGTTGGTTGAACGTTGGAGTGAAAATAAACATCCAAGTGTGCGGTCCGAGTTCGAGCTCGTCGTACAGCGTCTAGACGTTGTCCCCTCGGGTTTTTGGCTGATTTTCTTTATCCTCTTTAATTGGGACCCCATCGGTTTGCTCCAAATGCTCGATATCTATAAGATAATCAAATATAAATGTGAAATTAACCGTGTAAGTCTTTAAACTAGCATTAAATAGGTCCTAAATATAGCTCATTTTGTGAGCTACCATGAACCCAACGAGTCGAGAATCTCACATCGGAAAAGATGAAAGAGACCTCACTTGAAACCCAAATGGGATCCGACCCAGTGAATCCAAAGAGTTGAGGATCCCACATTGGAAAAAATGAAAGAGACCTTCCTTGAATCCCAAATTAAATCCAACCAAAGATGTTCAACCCAAAGAGTCGAGGATCTCACATCGGAAAAGATCTCACATCGGAAAAGATGAAAGCGACCTCACTTGAAACTCAAATGGGATCCGACCCAAGATGGTGAACCGAAAGAGGCTAGGATGCCACATAGAAAAGGATGATGGGACCTCAATTCAAACTCAAATGGGATCCGACCAAGATGGTGAACCCAAAAAGGCGAGGATCCCAAATTGGAAAATATGAAGGGACCTCACTTGGAACTCAAATGGGATCCGAATCCCAAATTGGAAAATATGAAGAGACCTCACTTGGAACTCAAATGGGATCCGAATCCCAAATTGGAAAATATGGAACTCAAATGGGATCCGAATCCCAAATTGGAAAATATGAAGAGACCTCACTTGGAACTCAAATGGGATCCGAATCCCAAATTGGAAAATATGAAGGGACCTCACTTGGAAATCAAATGGGATCCGACCCAAGATGGTGAACCGAAAGAGGCTAGGATCCCACATAGAAAAAGATGATGGGACCTCAATTCAAACTCAAATGGGATCCGACCAAGATGGTGAACCCAAAGAGGCGAGGATCCCAAATTGGAAAATATGAAGGGACCTCACTTGGAACTCAAATGGGATCCGAATCCCAAATTGGAAAATATGAAGAGACCTCACTTGGAACTCAAATGGGATCCGAATCCCAAATTGGAAAATATGAAGGGACCTCACTTGGAAATCAAATGGGATCCGACCCAAGATGGTGAACCGAAAGAGGCTAGGATCCCACATAGAAAAAGATGATGGGACCTCAATTCAAACTCAAATGGGATCCGACCAAGATGGTGAATCCAAAGAGTTGAGGATCCCACATTGGAAAAAATGAAAGAGACCTTCCTTGAATCCCAAATTAAATCTAACCAAAGATGTTCAACACAAAGAGTCGAGGATCTCACATCGGAAAAGATGAAAGAGACCTCATTTGAAACTCAAATGGGATCCGACCCAAGATGGTGAACCGAAAGAGGCTAGGATCCCACATAGAAAAGGATGATGGGACCTCAATTCAAACTCAAATGGGATCCGACCAAGATGGTGAACCCAAAGAGGCGAGGATCCCAAATTGGAAAATATGAAGGGACCTCACTTGGAACTCAAATGGGATCCGAATCCCAAATTGGAAAATATGAAGGGACCTCACTTGGAACTCAAATGGGATCCGAATCCCAAATTGGAAAATATGAAGGGACCTCACTTGGAACTCAAATGGGATCCGACCCAAGATGGTGAACCGAAAGAGGCTAGGATCCCACATAGAAAAAGATGATGGGACCTCAATTCAAACTCAAATGGGATCCGACCAAGATGGTGAATCCAAAGAGTTGAGGATCCCACATTGAAAAAAATGAAAGAGACCTTCCTTGAATCCCAAATTAAATCCAACCAAAGATGTTCAACCCAAAGAGTCGAGGATCTCACATCGGAAAAGATGAAAGCGACCTCACTTGAAACTCAAATGGGATCCGACCCAAGATGGTGAACCGAAAGAGGCTAGGATCCCACATAGAAAAGGATGATGGGACCTCAATTCAAACTCAAATGGGATCCGACCAAGACGGTGAACCCAAAGAGGCGAGGATCCCAAATTGGAAAATATGAAGGGACCTCACTTGGAACTCAAATGGGATCCGACCCAAGATGGTGAACCGGAAGAGGCTAGGATCCCACATAGAAAAGGATGATGGGACCTCAATTCAAACTCAAATGGGATCCGACCAAGATGGTGAACCCAAAGAGGCGAGGATCCCAAATTGGAAAATATGAAGGGACCTCACTTGGAACTCAAATGGGATCCGAATCCCAAATTGGAAAATATGAAGAGACCTCACTTGAAACCCAAATGGGATCCGACCCAAGACGGTGAATCCCACATTGGAAAAAATGAAAGAGACCTTCCTTGAATCCCAAATTAAATCCAACCAAAGATGTTCAACCCAAAGAGTCGAGGATCTCACATCAGAAAAGATGAAAGCGACCTCACTTGAAACTCAAATGGGATCCGACCCAAGATGGTGAATCGAAAGAGGCTAGGATCCCACATAGAAAAGGATGATGGGACCTCAATTCAAACTCAAATGGGATCCGACCAAGATGGTGAACCCAAAGAGGCGAGGATCCCAAATTGGAAAATATGAAGGGACCTCACTTGGAACTCAAATGAATCCCAAATTGGAAAATATGAACTTGGAACTCAAATGGGATCCGACCCAAGATGGTGAACCGAAAGAGGCTAGGATCCCACATAGAAAAAGATGATGGGACCTCAATTCAAACTCAAATGGGATCCGACCAAGATGGTGAACCCAAAGAGGCGAGGATCCCAAATTGGAAAATATGAATGGACCTCACTTGGAACTCAAATGGGATCCGAATCCCAAATTGGAAAATATGAAGGGACCTCACTTGGAACCCAAATGGGATCCGCCAAAGATGCTAAACCCAAAGATGTGAGGATCCCACATCGAAAAAGATGAATGGACCTAACTTGAAACCAAAATGGGATCCGATCGAAGATAGTGAACCCAAAGTGGCGAGGATCCCACATCAGAAAAGATGAAATGAACATCAGTTGAAACCCAAATGGGATCCCCCAAAGGTGTTGAACCCAAAGATGTGAGGATCCCACATCGGAAAAGATAAATGGACTTAAATTGAAACCAAAATGAGATCCGACCAAAGATAGTGAACCCAAAGAGGCGAGGATACCATGTCAAAAAAGATGAAAGGACCTCACTTGAAATCCAAATAGGATCCGACCCTAGATGGTGAACCCAAAGAGTCGAGGATCCCACATCGAAAAAGATGAAAGGGACCTCACTTGAAACCCAAATGGGATCCGACCAAAGATGATAAACCCAAAAAGGCGAGGATCCTAAATTGAAAAAGATGAAGGGAACTCACTTAAACTCAAATGGGATCCAACCCAAGATGGTGAACCTAAAGTGGCGAGGATCCCACATCAGAAAAGATGAATTAGCTTCACTTGAAACCCAAATGGATCCGCGATGGTGAACCCAAAAAAGCGAGGATCCCATGTCAGAAAAGATGAAGGGAACTCACTGGAAACTTAAATGAGATTCGACCCAAGTATCGCAAAAAGCGGTTTGAACCCGCTTTTAGCAAATACTCACTCAAGATAACTCCTAATTAAAATCTAGTTGCTAATTAAATTGTATTTTTTTTTGTAATGTATGATACGAAGAATTTTTTGCTTATTTATTTAGCGTTGAAGAAAGATAAGCTTGAGGGGAGCAACTTCAATGTGGAAACATTTATTGAAGATGCGTACTTGAATTCAATCTTCAAAGGAATGAAGGAATATGTGAACATAGGGGCTGTTTGTCCCCCAAGTTGGGTAGGGTGGAGTGGGCTTAAATAGCCCACCCCATGTTTGGAGCCCCAACTATATAAGTTGGGGCTGCGGTTGGCTACAGTGTTTACTGTAGCAGTGCTCGAGTATTTTTTTTTATTTTTTTTATTTTTTTTTTATTATTATTTTTTTTTTAATTGTATAGTTCAATTGACATAAGATCATGTCTTTAATTAAAATGTCTTGAATTCAATTCCCTCATTAATTAAAATACTTAAATTTTTTTTTTATTTATTTATTATTAAGGAGTGACTCACTCTAATGACCATCCAAATAAGAGATATGTCTTTAGGGGCTGTTTGGCCCCCTAAGTTGGGTAGGGTGGGGTGGGCTTAAATAGCCCACCCCATGTTTGGAGCCCCAACTATATAAGTTGGGGCTGGGGTTATTATAACCTCCGGTTTGCTAAAGTATTTTTTTTTTTTAATTGTATAGTTCAATTGGCATAAAATCATGTCTTTGATTAAAAGGTCGTGAATTCAATGCCCGCATTAATTAAAATACTTAAAAAAAAAAAAAAAAAACTTATTTATTTATTATCAAGGAGTGACTCACTTTAATGGTCATCCAAATAAGAGATATGTCTTTAGGGGTTGTTTGGCCCCTCAAGTTGGGTAGGGTGGGGTGGGCTTAAATAGCCCACCCCATGTTTGGAGCCCCAACTATATAAGTTGGGGCTGAGGGTTATTATAACCCCGGTTTGCTACAGTGTTTACTGTAGCAGTGTTACATACCCTTTTTTTTTTTTTTTTCTTTCATTTTCATTAAATTTTTCGATTTTTCTTCCCTCTTTGTTTTTTCTTTCTTTTTTTTTTCACTCAATTTATCGATTTTTTCTCTCTCTTTGTCTTCCTCACCTTACGATTTTTTATCTTCCATTTCATCCAAAATTTTTCTCTCCACCGAACCTGTCGATTGTTTGTGATTTCCTAAATAATATGTTTTTAAAAAAAATTTAAAAAATTAATATGTAATATACATTTTTTTTTTGAAAGGATGTAATATACATTTAACTATGCAAATATAACAAAATGTTGTAGAAAAAAAATAAACTAACATAAACACATATTTCAAACTCCATGTTAAAGAAAACTGTATTATTTCTCTCTCCACCGAGCCTCTTGTTATCAGTTATTTGTGATTTCCTAAATAATATTTATTTTTTTAATTTTTAAAAAATTAATATGTAATATACATTTAACTATATAAATACAACAAAAAGTTGTAGAAAAAAAATAAACTAACATAAACACATATTTCAAACTTCATGTTAAAGAAAATTGTATTTTAAACACAGATTAAACAACTCTGCACCCCAAACACAGACTATTATAACCCACAAATTATTATAACCTACCAACTATAATAACCCACCCTGCGCCCCAAACGCCCCCATAGAGATTGAAGGAGTAGATATAGTTCAAATTCTACCATTGAAGAACTCACCTCTCCTCTCCCACCCGCACCCGAGTGCCCATCCGTACAAATTGGAGAAGAGAGTAGTCACGATTCTACCATTGAAGAACTCACCCCTCCTCTCCCACCCGCACCCGAGTGCCCATCCATACATCCTAGCTCACCTTAATTATTGATTTTTTTAGTATATCCTCCACCCAATTCTCCAATCTTTCATGTTTTATTTACAACTCATTTTGTACAAAAGTGTTTATAATTACGATTAGTATTGTTGACATATATGTCATGAAGTTAATGAAGTAGAAGTTTGTTCTATCTGGAGTAGTTAAAAACTTCTACGGTGTATTTGAATTTTTTTTCTATTCACGGGTTTGAAAGTTCAAATCACTATTTCATATCTCTAATTTGTTCTATCTGTGTCTGAAGAAAAACTTGAGAGGATGAAGCTCGATTGTTGATTAATACGATTTTTTTTTTCTTTCTTAATTATTTGTTTTTTTTTTTCTGAGATTCTTGAAGACTGGCGATGTTTTCAAGCAAGTTTGTAAATGGAACATTGTGGCTAAAGATCTGATACCCATTATTGAGTATTGTCAAGATGATCGTAATGTAGTCTGAAATGCGGGTAGGGATTTTGTTTTTAAGTGATTGTATTGCCAATTATTTGGAGGAATTGGTTTTCTTCAATGTTTCAGTGAAGATTCAAGTGATATTGCATAACAGATCATAGTATTTGTGGGGCTTGAAGTCTTTAATCAGATTGAGTAATGTTGTTGCCATAATTGTTTCACTTCTGCACAGTCCGCTGGAAAATCTGGATAGGTGAGTGAAACTTGAATTTCACGGCGTTTAATGCCATTTTGTTTGTTAGTTGTCTTGGAAAAAATACTCAAGATATAAATAACGCAGAATAACAACAATATTATATCTCACGTTCCCACTTCACAGGTTAAAACCAAATAAGTTATCTATCACAAAATACAATAATAAAGATGAGAGAAAGAGAGAACGACACCGATAATTTACACTGGTTCGCCCCGATCTTTTATTGAATACAAATAAGGGAATTTCCCAGACAAGGGAATTTCCCTTGTCTGTATTCAATAATGTCACTGGTTGTAGAACTTAGAATTTCTTTTAATCATAAAATCTTAATATGCTTATTAATTTTTCGAGTTCTATAAATAATTGAACACTGATTTATAGTATCATATCCGTTGAGTTATAATATGTTTATGTTAATAATTCATTATAATATCAAATACATATTGTACACAAAATTAATAGTTGAGTAAAGATTTACTAGACACAATTCAACTTTTAATAATAATAATTTGAAACACAATTGCACTGTAATTTTTTAATGCTTTAATTGATTGAGAGAAGAATATTTCAAGTACAAAAAACAAAAACTCATTAAATAAACGGTCTTTCCACGTGCTTCAAGTACATAATTTGCTAAAATAACGTTCAAACAATCTTCACCTTCTTTTTGAAACCTTATTGCAATTAAGCACTTAAACATTCAAGCAATCTATCAATTACCTCATTTTAAGCTCAAATCAACTCAAATTATAATAGAAACGAAAATATTAAAAAAAAACTTCTCAAAAGATTAGTACATTGAGGATGTTAAGACTATTAGGGGATTAAACATGTAAAACTAATAGGAAACACTCTTTGGGCTAAATCAACCTTATATTAATCACAAATAATAGGAGAATTATTAGTGGTCTATAATAAACGTATAAAGCTTATAATATACATTTACTCATTGGCATAACTCGATTTTTTTTTATATATTTATTTATTTATTATATATATATTTTTTAAATTTCGTACCTACAAAATTCATATAGTTTACCTTTTTTTTCCATTGTAATCTTTACATTGAATGATAATTTAATTCGTTGTAATCACCATATATCATCAAAATCACTAATGCATTATTCTATTTAATTGTTAGGGCTAGGGGTGTAATCGGTTCGGTTCGGCTCGGTTTGAGTGCTGAACCGAAACCGAACCGATAAGAATAGTGAAGAAAATGTGAAACCGAACCGCCAGAGGTTGTGAACCGAACCGAACCGACCGATTAGTTAATTCAAAGAGCAATGGGCCGAGTTGGGTTAAGTTTAGTGGGCTGCTGGATGATGGGCCGCTAATGGGTTATGGGCCCATTCTACTTTGTAGGAGTAAATAGTTCAAAAAATATACACATTGTCAAGCTCGAACTCAAGACATCTTACTTGTAAGGCAACTTTAAAGCCACTGGACAACTTACAATTATTGATAATCCTTCGGTTTATTATATATATATAGTAATCGGTCGGTTCGGTTATCATCGATTTTAAAGCATCAAAACCGAAAACCGACCGAATATATTCAGTTTTCTTAATATTCAAACCGAAACCGTCAACCGAACCGAACCGAACCGAAATTAACGTCGGTTTCGGTCGGTTTTTCGGTTCGGTTCGATTTTTTCGGGTTTCCCTTGCAGCCCTAGTTAGGGCAGTTTTTTTAATATTTAAAATAAATTTTTTTCACATTTAAAATCACTAAATAACATCACTCTAATGTTTGATTTTACTTTTCGACCAGATTTACAAATGATATGCGATCCAATCAGATTTAATTTATTTTTTTCTTTTTTTGTTCCGATATTTCTCCCGTCGGGCTGTCTAAAGGAGCATGGATGTGGACAGGGGCAGATCTACGGTAGGCCCAGGGGGCTCGAGCCCCCCCCTCAACTTGAAAACGGTTGTTTATATGTAATATAAGTTTCATCAAAATGATGAAGAAAGTGCCTCTTCTCGTGTGTTCGATTTTGCCTACCTATTTTTTCTTCATTTTTTTTTCTTTGTTTTAATCTATCAATTAAGTTTAAATTTCTATTAAATATCAATCTAATCTAATCAAGATCTCCTCGAGCTACAACGTGGGATGTTAGTTGGGGTATTTCTTGTTTTAGTGATTTTATTTTGCTTCTATCTATATGTCTCTCTAATCTATTTAAATGTATAAGAAGAAGAGATGTCAACAACAACCAGTAGAATGAGAAGCAGTAATATTATTAATTTTTAACTATAATGTACTCTCTAATTATACTTTTATTATGTTATTAGTATGTTATTACATCTATTTTTGTGTTTTTTGGGTAAATTATTTAACCACAATAAAGATTTCTCAAATTCCCCCTATATTCTTTGTTTTTTTTTTTGTTTTTTTTTTTATATTCAACCTTTAATATTTTTTTACCTCTTTTAAATGAGTTATTCTATCCAACAACTCTTAATTAATTAGATTATCATTTTTCACTTTCATTTCAATTTATCTACCATATATAAACAAATGAATTTTAGTAACACTTTCTCTCTACAAATTAAAAATAAGTGATGTTTAATTCTTTGGTATTTTGTATGGGTTGTTTGTTTTAATGATAAAGATCTTAATTCAATTAAATCTTTCTTTAGAGTTTTTTTTGGATGGAATAGACCTAACCGGGCAAGATTGATTTCTGTTATTACTTATGAGTGTTTATGTTTTATGTTTTGATTGAGATAACTCCTAGAGCCAACCATTCTGATATCTACTTGGTATTGAGATAACTTTTCAATTTATGTATTTTGGACGTACCCTTGTAGCGTTTTAATTTTTTTTATTATTATTTATTGTAATTTGTCATTTTATAGCTTGCATATGTTCATAAATAATAATTAAGTCCCTTAAGATCTTAAAAAATAAAAATGTGTGAGTCAATTTAAATTTAACTAAACATTTATAATTGTTTGAACAATATATGGAGTTGAGATTCTGACATTTTTTATTTTATTTTTGACAACATTTGGGATAAGAAGAATCGAACATTTGACCTTTTGGTTTGTAAATACTTTTGTTAGTTGAACTATGCTCATGTTCAGAGACAGAGCCACACAAGATCTATAAATACTTTTATTAATTCCTATTTTCATTTGTTTGATTTGTTGATTAAGAAAAACAGATATAATAAATTTCAAAAATCATATATCTCATTCAATCTATAAATGCATGTACATTATAAAAACTCAAAACTACATTTTATAGGTATTGAAACATAAACTATATAATAAAGACATTAATGAGACATAAGAAATTTTGTAATTTTTCACCGTTCCTGTATCCCAGACAAACTCATTAAAGTATCAACTACTTAAAAAATATTGCATCTCGATAAATCTCTTGTTCTATATTTAATGATACATCACACAGATAATCTAATTGGTACATCGATCTTCACATATCCAACTTTTGGTTTCAAGTGAGGTCCATTCATCTTTTCCGATGATCCCAATTTGATTTCAAGTGAGGTCCATTCATCTTTTCCGATGTGAGATCATCACCTCTTTGGGTTCAGCATCTTTGTCAGATCCCATTTGGATTTCAACTGAGATCCATTTCATCTTTTCAGATGTGGGATCCTTTCCACTTTAGGTTCACACCATCTTCGGTCGGATCCCATTTGGATTTCAAACCATCTTCGGTCGGATCCCATTTGGATTTCAAGTGAGATCCCCCATTTGGATTTCAAGTGAGATCCATTTCATCTTTTTTGATGTGAGATCCTCACCTCTTTGGGTTCAGCATCTTTGTCAGATCTCATTTGGGTTTCAACTGAGGTCCATTTCATCTTTTCAGATGTGGGATCCTTTCCACTTCTGGGGTTGAGTCGCGGACTAGGTCGCTCTCTTTAAGACGTTTCGCGGCTCTGCCCAGTGTTGTGCACAGCAGTCTATCAACCACGTCGGCTCCAGAATAAAACAACCCATCTATCGATCACCTATGCACTGTAGGAATGATCGTTCAATCATACATCCTTAAGACACCAGCTCGAAATCAAGAGTTAAACAATAACTCAAAGAAAACAGTTTTATGGAGGATTTCTATGAGGAGGCGAAGATGGGAGAACTATTGAGTTGCTTTGCTTTTCAATGGAATAATTTCTCAAACGAAATGAGGATGGTTTATATAGGAACTGAAAAGACAAACATGTGGTTAAGAATCTTCCACAAACATGTGGCCATGAATCATCCTGAAAACATGTGGCCAGAAATGATCCAAAACATGTGGTCAGTAATTAACCAGAAAACATGTGGTTTGCAATCATCCACAAACGTGTGGTCATAATCGATTCACAAATATGTAGTTCTAATTGATCCTCAAATTAAAACCATAATAACAATTATAAAATAAATGTCCTAAGATTTAAAAATACATTTTAAAAACTTCAAAAAAGCCAACAATCTCCCAGTTTGAATTTTTAAAAACATTTCCGAGTAGTGTCTGTTCACACGAGATTTCGAACGACGGAGTGAGATTCGACACGTGTAAATGAATTTGAATTTGTATTGATGTATTGTATTTATCAGTGCGTAGTGGATTACAATCTCTAATGTTTGATCCTTTGATTCTCTCTCTTAAATGTAAAGTACTCGAGGGCTTCGCAGCTTGTTCTCGAGGTTGAATCTTCAGCTTCGCGTAGCGGTGAAGTCTTCAGGTCTTTGATCTTCAAGTGACGTTCAGTCTTCAGGATTCAAAGAGTCTTTCGTTGTTTGGGAATTCTCTCTGAGTTCTTAGGAGAAGAAATTTTATGAACCTTGAAAATGAAAATGAACTCTCTATTTATAGAGTTCTCATGGGCCTGGTGGGCTTGAGCCTGGATCCAATGGGCTTGGGTTTGGACCCAATGGGCTTTTGAATTTTGAGCCCAGTAGGTTTGACCTTTGGGCCAAATTGTCTTTTGCATATCTTTCTGGCCCGATTCGATTTCGAGCCCAATTGTAGTTTGACCGAATTTGCTCGGTCAAGTCCATCTGATCCCCGGTCGTGATGGAGACACGTGGCGACCGCTGATTGGCCAAAATTTCTCGGTCAACAAATGCCCCTTTTTCGAGAGTTATGCACAAGTATGTGTGGGTGAGTCTCGGAAAAGTTAAATAGATAAATCGAAACGTAGGACACCCCTAATTTCGACTCCGCTTTGACGTATCAATTTTATCGAAATATGAGGTTTGATTCATAAATCAATTATTTTAATTGACGCATCTTTCCATGTCAATCGATCAAAAATATGAATTTGGCTCGTAGTTTTGATCTTTCTTATCTGACAGAAATTTGATTTAAACTTCGGTAGATTTTTTTTGTTCTACCTTAGTTTATCTTGGGAGGTAGAGTAGAGACTTGTGTCTGCCCAATTGAATTTTGAATAGGGTTTGACTTTGAACTTTACTCTAATTTCGACGTGGATAAAATATACCCAAACCGCCAATTTTGATTTGAGACTTGGATTTAGATAACTTTTGACTCTAAATCATGCTTGGAAATAAAATTTGGAATATGCCCAAAATTTTAATTTCAGGAAAAACTATGGTAATCTTCTAAAGTTTGGTTTGAATTCGGAATAGGAGTGTTGAAATTTTTTTATTTTGGCATAAATAATTGGCCGAATGCAATAGTAGAATGTGAAGACAAATGATAACAAAGAAACTTGTTTGGTAGAGCAGAACTTGGACGACTTTGGTTGTCCTTGGTCTTGAGTTCGAGTCAAGTTTTGTACATTTTTTGCAAAATTTCTTAACTTAAATGAAGGACATTTAAGTAACTTCACCCTACAAAACCTAACTCCTTTAGGTTTTCTAATCCTTATAAATAGAATAAGATGACCTCCATCTCATTTGTTTGAGAAGTTGAAGAGTTGGGGAAAAGAAGAGATAGTTTGTTTGGAGAAGTTGAAAAGTTGGAGAAGAAGAGAGAGCTCCGTCGCCGCCAGCTCTGCACCGCCGCATCGCCTCCTCTACCGCTCCGCCGCACGGCCGCACCGCCCGCAGCTCCGCCGCACGTTCTGCCGCTCAGCCGCATCGCCTCCTCTGCCGCACCGCCGCATCGCCTCCTCTGCCGCACCGCCGCATCGCCTCCTCTGCCGCACCGCCGCATCGCCTCCGTAGCTCCGCCGCCGCTCTGCCGCTCAGCCGTACCGCCGCATGATCTGTCGCTCAGCCGCACCGCCGCACGATTTGTCGCATAGCCGCATCGCCTCCGTAGCTCCACCGTACGCTCTGCCGAACCGCCGCGTCGCCGCCAGCCGAACCGCCGCCAGCCGTAGGCCCGCGCTGCTCCGCCGCACGCCCCGCAGCTACGCCGCGCGTTCTGCCGCTCAGCCGCATCGCCGTTGGTGAATTTTTTTATTATTATATATATATATATATATATTTTTTAAACTGGTTTTATTCTACTCTTTTTTTTTGTTTTTGTTTCTCTTTTAATAATTCTTTGTTATTACTGTATTTTTATTATTTTTTTTTCCATATATATATTTCTTTACCACTTTTAATATATCATTTTTTTTTCCTTGCAGGCGCCAATTCCCACTGTGTTCTCCAACATATAAATCCTTTTATTATCATTTGATTTTGCTGTGTATTGTATTTTTTTTTGGATGTATATTTTTTGGATGTATATTTATTGCTGTATATTTATTGCTGTATATTTATTGCTGTATATTTATTGCTGTATATTTATTGCTGTATATTTATGGTGGCTGTATATTTATGGTGGCTGTATATTTATGGTGGCTGTATATTTATTGCTGTATATTTATGGTGGCTGTATATTTATGGTGGTTTTATGGTGGCTGTATATTTATTGCTGTAATATTTTTGGACTGTAATATTTTGCATTTTGTTGGACTGTGTAATTTCATTTGAGTGCTTTTAATGTAAGTATTGAAATGCATTTGATAAATTAGATTTTATGGAATAACCATTTAAATTAGTGATTAAGTGTTTAGAAATAATGTAATTCAAGATTGGGCTTTAGAAATCACTAATAAATTTTGAATTTTAGATTTTATAATTAAATAGCAAGTAATTTGGAATTAGGAATAATTTCATTTGGATGCTTTTAATGTAGGATTTTATAATTAAATAGTAAGTAATTTGGAATTAGGAATAATTTCATTTGAATGCTTTTAATGTAGGATTTTATAATTAAATAGCAAGTAATTTGGAATTAGGAATAATTTCATTCGGATGCTTTTAATGTAAGTATTGAAATGTGATTGATAAATTAGATTTTATGGCATGGGCATTTAATTTAGTGATTAGGTGTAAGTAATTTTGAATTTGGGATTTGAATTTGGGATTTTATAATTAAATAGCAAATAATTTTTTTAATTTGAAATTAGGAATTTTAAAATTAGTTAAGTAATTTTGAATTTGGAATTTTATAATTAAATAGCAAGTAATTTTTTAATTTGAAATTAGGAATTTTAAAATTAGTTAACTAATTTTGAATTTGGGATGTTATAATTAAATAAAGTAATTGGGAATTTGGAATTAGGAATTTTAAAATTAGTTAAATGATTTTGAATTTGAGATTTTATAATTAAATAGCAAGTAATTCGGGAATGGGGGGTTTGTTTAACTATATATATATATATATATATATATTATTTTATTATTATTATATATATACATATATTGATTTGAAATTTGTTCACTTTTCAATTTTAAATTGGAATAAATAAATGGGGGAGCGTTGCGACATTATTTTTTTTTGTAGGTGCGCCATTTCTTTTACCGCCGATTCAGGATTTGGCGTACTGATTTGGGCGTTACTTTTTCTTTACAAAGGCTTCGGTTCTTACTTTGTGTGAGATCAGAGTGTTTGCTTGGGGAACGTACTCCATCCTTGTTGGTGCGCCGAATCGTCATGTTCAGCTCCTGTGGCCTCGGCGTAACAATCTAAGGGCGTTACTTCTCCTATGCAGATGCACGTCTGCTTAGGGAACGTATTCCGTCCTAGGTTGTGCGTCGAGTCGTTATGTTCGGTTCTCGTGGCCTCGGCGTAACAATTTAAGGGTGTTACTTCTCCTATGCAGATGCACGTCTGCTTAGGGAACGTATTCCGTCCTTGGTTGTGCGTCGAGTCGTTATGTTCTGTTCCTGTGGCCTCGAGATAACAATTTAAGGGCGTTACTTATCTTTTGCAGATGCGCGTCTGCTTAGGGAACGTATTCCGTCCTTGGTTGTGCGTCGAGTTGTTATGTTCGGTTCTCGTGGCCTCGGCGTGACAATTTAAGGGCGTTACTTCTCTTATGCAGATGCGCGTCTGCTTAGGGAACGTATTCCGTCCTTGGTTGTGCGTCGAGTCGTTATGTTCGGTTCTCGTGACCTCGACGTGACAATTTAAGGGCGTTACTTCTCTTATGCAGATGCACGTCTGCTTAGGGAACGTATTCCGTCCTTGGTTGTGCGTCGAGTCGTTATGTTCTGTTCCTGTAGCCTCGGCGTAACAATTTAAGGGCGTTACTTCTCTTTTGCAGATGCACGTCTGCTTAGGGAACGTATTCCGTCCTTGGTTGTGCGTCGAGTTGTTATGTTCGGTTCTCGTGGCCTCGGCGTGACAATTTAAGGGCGTTACTTCTCTTATGCAGATGCACATCTGCTTAAGGAACGTATTCCGTCCTTGTTGGTGTGCCGACTTAAGGATGATACGCCGATTTAGGGACGTTACTTTTCCTTCGTAGATGCGCCAGTTTGGCATTTCCACTTTATGTGGGATGAGCGCGTCTGCTTAGGGACGTTACTTTTCCTTCGTAGATGCGCCAGTTTGGCATTTCCACTTTATGTGGGATGAGCGCGTCTGCTTAGGGAACGTACTCTGTCCTTGTTGGTGTGCTTCCACTATAACATTCTCTCCCCTTTTGTTTAAATGCTAAAAGCCGCGCTTTAAGATTTCTCCCTTTTTTTTTTAGGAAGGCTATATGTGTTGTTCTATTTTTTGTCATTTGGTTATATATATATATATATATATATATATATATATATATATATATATATTTCTAAGGTTGTATATAGTTCTTTTTGTTGTTGTATTTTTCTTGGTAATCACTTCATGCTCGCCTTTTTTTTTTAGCTCATTTAATATCGTCGTCGCAATTATCGCTTTGTTTTGAATTTATTAACTCTTTCGAATTTGTTTTGCAGGAACATGGTGTATTTTGCAGAGCAGATCGTCTCTGGAGAGAAACATCTCGTTCTTTTACAAGATGAACATCAACCCTTAAAACGCGGAGTTAACCTCCTAGTAGAAGAACCAAAGATCGACGATTACTCAAATAAGTGGTCGCGACTCGGAAAACCAGGTCGTTTGTCAAAATGGTCCTCAGAAAAACTTTTGGGTCAGGGTTCCTCGTCTATGGTGTGGATGTTAGGTTCTGCGCTTCACCGCCAAAATCCCAGTCAAACCCCCGAGCTAACATTGGGACGCCGAATTATCGAGGGTACCACTCGTTGGGACTCTGTATTAAAGATTTCTGGAGAATTCCTTTTTATACCTCAATATTGGGAGTGGTTGGAGCTTGTCGTCGGTCGCAGTAAGAAGATACTTCGCCATGCTTGTCTGCTAGATGCCGTGATGGCTTCGCTCTATACTTACGATCGCAATAAAGCCGTGATACGAGCCTTTTGTGAAGCATGGTGCCCTGCAACCAATATTCTTCATACCCAGGCTGGGGAACTTTCCATCTCTTTGTGGGACCTTTGGAAATTTGGGGGTCTTCCTATCGATGGACAATTTTACGAGGAAGTCATTCCGTGTCTTAAAGAGTTGACTGGATCGGGGCGGAATGGCAGATATCTCCCAAAAAGTTGCGAACATTTATTTCGTGCTTATTATATACTAACTGCTAAGAAGACAGATCATTCTCACGTTGCTATTAGTGATTGGATTTCACTATGGTTTAAGGGCACCCAACGATATGGTAAAATACCGGCGCGAAGGTCAAAAAAAGAACTGCTTCTAAGGCTACTTCTCGCCCCGGCGTGACTCATAACCCGACGGCACGAAAGTTAAATATCGTGAATGGTCAGACGATGAGTGCAACATGTTCCATAGTCTAAATATTGAAGAAGGATGGAAGGATAAAACATACTTGGCCGCCTTTTTATGTTGCTGGCTCTGTGCCTTCGTATTTCCTCAGGCCAGTGCTCACCACATTCGTCCAGGTGTTTTCAAGATTGCTTGTCTGATGGCCGAGGGCGAAACTTTTAGTCTTGCCGTTCCAGTCTTAGCTAACCTTTACCATGTGTTAGGCAAAATCTCAATGACTGCTAGTTCGGTCGGCCGTATCGAAACCTGTCTCCCGGTGCACTACATTATTGGCTGGTTAGCTCATTACTTTAATACTCATCACAAGACTCCTGAGGAGGTCCAAGGTCCAGGGATGGTTGAATTTTCCGGCGAAGGTGGGACTAAATATCTAGATGAATCTGAAGCGCATGAACTGATCCATGAGGGCGCATCGATAGCATGGCACGTGAATCTCCAACATAGGAATAAACACGAAATCTTAAATAAAGAAACCATCAACGACTATGAAGTTTCTTCATATTTTTCGAGCCTCCGATCGTGCTATATATCAGCGCGATGTGGGGAATCGCTTGTCATCGAATCATACAGTTCGTATCGATTTTGTCGTCAGTTCGGGTTCTACCAAGACGTGCCGAATGATATAGGGGAAGCTTCTCCTTCGGTCAATTTGTGTACTGTTGCGTGCTCAATGTGTAAAAGAAATAAGCAATAAGAGAGGGAGAGCACTCAGAACATGCAAGCATACATGATCTTGTAGCAAGTAGTAAGTATTTTTTCATTCGTTTTCCCACAGAGATTTATTATTAGTTACTCGCGAAGTGTGTTGTTAAGTAAGAAAGGGTGGATTTAATGGGGTAGATTTGGTTTTAAAGTTCCTATTTACTAATGAATATATAAAGGATAGCAACATGAACAAGTGCAAGTCAATGAAAAACTCAAATGCAAAGAGAAGAGATTAATAAACGAAGAGGAAAATGGCTAAGGCAGAATTTTTAACTTAACAGAATTGCGAGAACAGCAATTTTACCGCAATGTTACTAACAGCGAAAGTGTGTAAAATGGAGAAACAAGGGCTACTAACGACTCCTCTATAGGCATTTTCACACGATTCTCAAGCATTGGATCAACTCACTATGCATCAAACTAACTCATTCTCATGTATCTTCCGATTTCATGCATTAGATTCTTTAGTTTACTCATGTCCAAGTAAGGTCTTAAGCATCTTGTTAAAGCAGTAAGTTACGATTTGTACTAGGAAAGCGCCTATTCCTAGGTCGTTTTCTGGTTACCTTGAGAGGCTAGCATGAGTGTATGACTCTGAACTCTTACTCCTTCCAGAGGTTAGGAGTTCTTTGGACAAAATGGATGGCCAATCGAAATTGCCCCTGGGATGAAGCACACATACATTCAATGCATATTGAAGCTATCCTACATGCTTGGTTCACGTGTTTTAGCCTATAGTATTGTCATTAGCATGCCCCTATGTTACTTAGTTACTCATGGATGTAGAGAGAGCAGAAATATTAGATGAAGTAGACATGCTTAGAAAATAATTAAAGACAAAACAGCAAGGAAAACAGTAGGTAGAGAAGATAAAGACAAAGTGCGAAATGATGAATTGTGCTTTGATTAATCAATTGTTTGAATGAACAGATGAAGACGTAAGATTACTAACATAAAGACAGAAAGCAACGAAATAGAATGGATTAACTAAAGGAACAGAAATAACAACAAACGGTGCTGGAAATAAGAAGTTAAAGACAGAAAGCAGTAAAGGTGAGCTTGATCGCCTTGTCGCAGACGCCTCGGCTGAAGGGAGAGAAAGGTAAGCCTTGCTTGGATGAATCCAATCAGAAGAGAAGATGAATCTTCTCTCCTTCCTATCAGATTGTCGACTCCAACAGCTGAACCTCTCAAACCAACAGACGGAGAAGAGAAAGAATGGGAAAGACTGCGCTGCGAAGAGACTTCTACGCTTTCGGATTATGTTTCAACCCTCTACTTTGACCTCCTTTTATAGTATTCTGCAGGTGCGATTGGGCCAAGGAGAACCATCCATTCTCAACGTCGTACTTCAACTTGACTGGAGGAGAAAGAACAAATCCCTGAAATATCGGATCACAACAGAAAAAGGTTAGCCAACTTACGGATTTCACTTGAAACATTGCGGTTTTAGCAATGTTTCCGCAATGCTTCCGCAATGCACAGTTTTCATTCATTTGACTTCGTTTTTCATTTCTTTTCTTTCCTTTTGCACACAAGTCCTAATTTAGCTTCCTTCTTCTAATTCTCATATATAAGCATAGGTTTAAGCTAAATCCTATCAAAAACACCTAAGAGTGTATATCTTTCTAAGATAAATAAGTCCTAAAATGGTCACTTTTAGAGACGTAACACACCCCCAAACTTAAGGTTTTGCTCGTCCTCGAGCAAACTAAGGACTTACTTAGGCTGCTGTTTTATCTTCTCTAACCACTTGCTGACTCCCCTACATTCCTATCTATAGCAGTGCTGTCCTGTGACACACTTCTAAGTTTACAACTACCCTCTTATTTTGCTTCTTCTGACTTCGCACGCCTAATGCTCCTACTGTTTCATCAACTCCTTACAGCTGATCTACTCGCTTCTGTCATATCGTGCAACTATCCCTAAGGTTTCAAATTCTACCTAGCTTTACCCCAGACTCAGTACATGCTTCTAATTTTTACTTTTGAGCTACCTAGGATTCCTTAGAGTCATGCCAGTCTTAGTATAAACAGTGACAGTAGTACATTTAGAGAACAAACTAAACCCTGGCATCACTACATTGGACATACATTCATCTCCCTAAACAACCCTACAAGCTACAACTTTGTGCTCAGCTAATTGAGGATCAGAGTTCTTTTATTCAGGACATCTAAGCCACAAAGTTGCAACTCCTAGGTATACATTCTTCTTCCCTACTTCTTCCTTTTTTTTCTTTCTTACTTTGGTGGAGCCTCTCATTTGGTTGCCTTTTGATGCAATGCCACTTGTGGGTTACACACTTGGCACTGATTACTCAGCAACTTTAAGAGAGACACCCCTCTTTATTCTATTTTTCATTTTTTTTTTCTTTTCAATTCATCATTTTTGTAAAGGAGAAGAAGAATGCTTATGCTTTAAGGGAGAGAGGAATGTATCCTAGGCCTAGGGTGGCCTCCCCCAAACTTAAACTACTCATTGTCCCCAATGAGTGTCTGAGGTGGCACACCCCCAAACTTGTCCTAGAAGCATCTAGTCTAGGGTAAAACAAAGAGAATCTAAAAGTCCTAAGGATAGACAGAACATTCTAAAAGCAAACATTTCAGTAGCAGAAATTTATAAAAGCAGGCAGGGAAGGACTTAAAGCTATGCATGCTGAGCACTTTTAAGAGGTTAATGTAAACTACCAAAGGTGCCTTAAGACACTCATCCAGCATGCTTATAGATAGGCAATATAAGGTAGTTAAGATAGCAGCAAAAGAACAAAATTAAAACAGAATCAGCCTAGCTAATCAGGCAGGCAAAAACATGCAACTGTTAACAAAAATTGCGGAAACCGCAAGGAATTCGCAATGGATCTATAGACAGATATAACAGTAATCAGCCCTTGTTTCATGCTCTTTCCCGTCATCTCAGCTAAACAAAAAGGAAAACTCAAACAACCTACCTAATCAGATACCATCTAGCTACCCTAAGCAATTCTAAACAAAAAATACAGAACTAAAGACAAACTAAAAATGTACTCAAAAGTAGCAGAATTCACATAGTTCAATGAAAAACATTTTTTTTTTGTAGGGAACATAAATACTCCCTTGAGTGCTAATCAGCCTAGCACTCAGATGTCCTCATCATCATCATCCCTCCGTGGTCCTGGAGGCGCCCATGGTGTCAGTAGGTCCGTGGGGAACTCAGGAAAGATGCAGCCCAATTGGTCAGCAACATCCTTATCCCTTGCATGAGCATATGTGGCCCATTGAGCCATCTTCTTCTGCAGATCCATCAGACAGGCCATTGACAGAGATTGAGCAGTGATAACTCCATTTTGGAGCTATTAAATACGTCCTAATTATAGCTAAAGACCGCTTCCAATTGATTAAATGTATCTCTTTTGTAGGAGAAAAGCGGCAAAGAGCTCGTGCGTCCATTGGGCGTGTTCGAGAGCTTAAAGCAGAGTTTTAGCGCCCCGGGAATGCATCGGGAAGAGGGGAGTTTGTTCCGTGAAGAAACGGGCCAAAACAGCCTTGGAGAGGCAAAGCATCAGCCCCAAACCCGAGAGCCAGCGTCGAGCTATAGCGTCGAGACGCTGGCTCGACGCTGGAAAAACCCGAGAGCAAGCGTCGAGTGATAGCGTCGAGACGCTAGCTCGACGCTGCCCTGGCGTCGAGACCCTGCTTGGCGTCGAGACGCTCCGGAGGAGGCGCGCGCAGGAAATTCATCGGGGCAGCGTCGCGACGCTGGCCTTGCGTCGCGACGCCAGCGCGCGCGCGCGCGCGGATCACTTAGGGCACAGCGTCGAGACGCTGGCCTAGCGTCTCGACGCTACGACGAAGGCAGTAGCTAAAAGACGATTTTTCTGCACTTTTTTGGCAATTCTTCTCGGGGCTTCATCTTCTTCATCTCTCAGCCGATTCCGACGATTCTTCTTCCCTTCTTCCCCATTTTCTCTCTATTTTCCGTGGAGCTCCGCCATTGTTGGCATGCGAGTGAGCTCCACTTCCATTTGTAATAGGTAGATGAACTCTTCATTGGTCGTTGGTGGAGCGGGATTGACGATCCGCGCCATGAGCGGCTAAGGTAAGGGTGACGGTTTGGGATTTTGTTTAGGGGAATTTTGTTAGACACTATTGCTTTGATAATCTGAGTATGAATTTGCATATTGGTTCTGTTTACATAGCATTTATTTACTTTGCTTAATCCAACGCGCATGCTAAATTATGTTGATTGACACTCGGATAGTTTCGCATGTTGTGTATGTTAAAGAGTAGCGATGCCGTGCCTCTCTCTGCTCGACTAAGTAACACAGGTAAATAGAACTAAATCGAAGTATCGGGTCGGGTAGGATAATTGTTGGTTGCATACGGCGTTTGCGGGCAACCTACTAGCAATTAGAGTTCACGCCCGAATGTTCGTCGCGGTTAGCTAGTAACTGTCTAAATTCATCTTAGGACTGATCATCTTAATGTGAGATTAGATAACGTGTAATTAGGACTGTGTGGCCTAATTAAAATCCATGAAGTCGGCTACTTTGGGGCTTCTCTGGTAGTCGTCCGCGTGCTTGGTAAACTGAATTCCATGTTATTAGAATTAAATGATAAGCTGTATTTGTCTAACAATTGACCCCGAGACTCCCCAAACCGTGCACACGTTTTCTACATATTACTTCTTTCTTCCGTTAGCTTTCGTATTGATTTCTTTGCATGATTAAAACCCCCCGTTACCAATTAATCGATCAAATCCCAATTTCATTAGTAAATTCAACTCTCCTATTCCTTGGATCGACCCTGTTACCACTGGCTGCAAAGCCTTGGCAATAGGCATTATAAATTTATTTTGGCAAGCCTCGACAGCTTGAGTTTATAGCGATAGTTCAAAAATATCGTTACCAAAATTGGCGTCGTTGCCGGGGAATAGGCAATTGATTGGATTTATGATTGAAGTTTAAATTTGATTTATTGATGGTTGACTGAAAATTTTTTCCGTTTGTATGTTGTATGTTTAGATTTTTGTTTGTGTATGACCCGTTCCTCTGAGGGTAGTTTGCAGTATATCCCTGAGATTGACAGAGAGGAGCGGCGGTTGCGTAGAGAAGCCCGGGAGGGGCAAGGAACGTTTGAAAGAGAAGAAGGCAATCCCTTCTTGTTTGACGAGATGGCGCAAGGTGAAGCGCCACGGACGCTGAAGCAACTGGCAGCGCCAGACCTGAACCTGCAGCCCTTGTGCATTAACTACCCCGTGGTAGCAGGTAACTTTGAGTTGAAATCTGGTTTAATTCACCAGTTACCTTCTTTCCATGGAAACGCAGGAGAGGACGCGAACAAGCATTTGATGGAGTTCCATTGCGTATGCGCGGGGATGAAGCCCGCAGGGGTCACGGAAGAGCAGCTGAACATGAGGGCATTCCCCTTCACGCTCAAGGACAAGGCCAAGGATTGGCTGTATTATTTGCCTTCCGGATCCATCACCACGTGGCAGGACATGAAGCGGGTATTTTTGGAGAAGTACTTTCCCGCGTCCTTGGCCACCACTCTGCGGAAGAGGATTTATGGGATCACCCAGGATGTAGGTGAGTCCCTGCATGAGTATTGGGAACGCTTTGGGCGCCTGTGCGCGAGTTTCCCACACCACCAGATCGCCGATCAGCTGCTCATACAGTATTTCTATGAGGGGATGACACCCCACGACAGGCAGATGATCGATGCAGCGAGTGGAG
The DNA here is from genome assembly GCA_028017165.1 of Herpetospermum pedunculosum. Lineage (NCBI taxonomy): Eukaryota > Viridiplantae > Streptophyta > Magnoliopsida > Cucurbitales > Cucurbitaceae > Herpetospermum > Herpetospermum pedunculosum. The sequence continues at coordinate 46,432,976 of CM051527.1, forward strand.
GGGCACTGATTGACAAGACCCCAGTTGAGGCCAAGCAGCTCATTGCAAATATGGCTACCAACTCGCAGCAGTTTGGGATCAGGGGGCAAGGACAAGTGCACAGCGTGGCTCAGAGCCATGAGATGTCTGAAATGAGGGCCCAGGTGGCCGAGATAGGTAGTATGTTGAAGAAAATTGTTGGAGGACAACGCGAAGAGGCGGAGGTCAATGCAATCGGGGGATATGCTTCCAACCCAAGGAAGTATGATCCATATGCTAACACTTACAACCCCGGTTGGCGTGACCATCCTAACTTCAGCTATGGGAACAGGGAAGGACAAAATCGCTTCCAAGGCCAATCCCAGGATAGGCCTAACTCTTCCACCCAAGCTCAAGCCTCGAGCTCCTCCAGCTCACTTGAAGATATGGTCAGGACCATCGTGACTAGCACCAGCCAGTTCCAGAAAGAGGCTCGCGAGGAGCTAAATTCTCATAAGGCAGAGCTGCAGAATTTGAACAAGCAGCTGACACAAATGGCGGTGTCTATTAGTAAGATTGAGAGCAAGAGCTCAGGGAAGCTTCCTTCCCAAACTACAGTTAACTCATGTGAAAATGTGAGTGCCATTCAGCTGCGCAGTGGGAAGTCACTTTCCGCCAGAGCTGCGAAGGAAGCCACGGACAGCCTGAACGAGTCCGCCCCGATTGCTCTTGAGACTCAGAATGAGAAAAGAAATGAGAAGGTCAGTGTGCCTGTGGATGTTGCCAAAGCACCATTCCCGAGTAGGCTTGCGAAGCCTACTTTGGAATCCGATGACGAGGAGGTCCTTCGAACCTTCCAGAAGGTGATGGTGAATATCCCGCTCCTAGAGGCAGTCAGTCAAGTGCCCAAATATGCAAAATTCTTAAGGAGCTGGTGCACTACAAAGAGAAAGTCCAGAGGGACTGAGAAAAAGAAAGAGAACGTCTCTGCCATACTCCCAGGTACGTTGCCTGCAAAGTGCAACGATCCAGGTACTTTTACTATCCCATGCACTATAGGTAGTAAAATTGTTCATAATGCCATGTTAGACTTAGGAGCCTCTGTTAATGTTATGTCGTATGCATTATATCGTGAACTGAATTTAAATGAAATGCATGCGTGTAATGTTTCTGTTCAGTTGGCTAATGGGTCGAGCATCTGTCCTAGGGGGAAGGTAGAGGATGTTTTAGTTAGAGTTGGGAATATGACGTTTCCCGCCGATTTCCTTGTTTTAGATATGAAAGAAAGTTCATTGCATGCTTCGTCCTCTATGCTGTTAGGACGCCCTTTTCTTAAGACCGCTAGGGTTAAAATCGATGTGTATAAGGGCGTCGTGTCATTAGAGTTTGATGATACTTTGCATGAGTTTTCTTTATTTGATGGGAAATCTGTTGCGAATGTTTCTGTTGTTTGTGAGCATGATGAGAATGGGAGTCTACCCTCGCGCTTGAGGGATGGTTCCCATGTCTCGGTTAAAATTTATGATTTGAATTTGATGGATGATACTGATGGTTTTTGCACTAACATGTCTGATATTCACGTGCCCGAGGCACGAAGAGTGCAAAATATTTTTCAGGTGAACGGTGGAAAAGGTGTGGCCTTGGACAAGTATGGATCGTCCCCCGCACCTACAGACTATGGATGAGTCTGTTGAGAGAATACAGTCGAGCAACCGACTTTAAAAATTCTGCGCTTCTCGGAGGCACCCGAGTGTTGAACTGTTTTTATGCTTTAGTTTAGTTTTATCGCTTTTTAGTATTAATTAGCTTGCTGTTTTTTTTTTTTAGGGAATCGAGGAAGAGAAGACAATTTTGGGCTCTAATGCGTTCGTGCGCCGCTTCCTCGCCCTCGCCAGCTTCACCAAGAGTCAGGGAAGTGTATTTCTTCTTCCCTTTTACTTTGATGTATCTGACTGGTTGGCATTGAGGACAATGCCAAATTTTGAAGTTGGGGGTGGAGTAGTCCGATGGATGTGCATGTGTAGTTTGTTGAGAAGTGTTATAAAGATATTGAAGTGCTTGGGACTCTGTTTACTGTTTTCTGACTGTGATAGCCTAGGAAATGCATTTTGAAATTCTGAGCATGTTCATAATCGAGTTTTTGCATGAGTTTTGTGTTTATTAGGTTCATGTCAAAAATTTTAAAATTTTTTCTGTTGCTCCCTTGCACTCATCGCGCACTTAGCAACTTCTCCCTAGATTCCGTAAGCTTGGTCTGTCGCATGTTCAGCTAATTCTCGTTGTCACCCCGAAAGGCACCCTTAGGTAGCTTGTTGCATGAGAGTTAGTAGCTAATTAATTGAGAAAGCATGTGCTTAGCCTAATGTAAAAAAAAATAGAAAAGCATGTTTTGTAGAAAAGTTCCTCTCGAGGCGCTCCTCCTTCTTATTTGCGCTTAAAAGAAGTGAGCGTTAGTCCTTAAAAACGTGAAGTTTCATGCATGAATTTGACGTGTTAGGCAACTCGAGTAGGAAAGAAAAAGAAATGAAAAGTTGGTTCAAAGAACCCAAATAAAAGAGTACAAAGTACTTTTGAAAAGAAAGAAAAAGAATGAGAAAATAATTAGGTCTCTTAATTTGTTTCTCTCTCTCGTGTAAGTCAAGTGTAGCTGTTCTTAAACGCTAGAAGTAGGGGGAAAACGGGATGTGCGTTGCATGTTGGTTTTCCGGGTTTACGTGAGTTTAGGAGTGGTTGTCTAGCACACACACACGTTAGGGGGCAAGAGTTAATTTTTGATATGTCCTAGTTAATGCATGAACAAAATGCTTCCATGATTGTGCTCGTGTTTAAATTTCAATATGCATGGAGGTTTGAGTTAGAATATATTTAAACGCGTCCTTAGAGTCAATGTCTTTGTAGTGCTTGCTCGAGGACTAGCAATGTTTAAGTTGGGGGTGTTTGATAACTCCATTTTGGAGCTATTAAATACGTCCTAATTATAGCTAAAGACCGCTTCCAATTGATTAAATGTATCTCTTTTGTAGGAGAAAAGCGGCAAAGAGCTCGTGCGTCCATTGGGCGTGTTCGAGAGCTTAAAGCAGAGTTTTAGCGCCCCGGGAATGCATCGGGAAGAGGGGAGTTTGTTCCGTGAAGAAACGGGCCAAAACAGCCTTGGAGAGGCAAAGCATCAGCCCCAAACCCGAGAGCCAGCGTCGAGCTATAGCGTCGAGACGCTGGCTCGACGCTGGAAAAACCCGAGAGCAAGCGTCGAGTGATAGCGTCGAGACGCTAGCTCGACGCTGCCCTGGCGTCGAGACCCTGCTTGGCGTCGAGACGCTCCGGAGGAGGCGCGCGCAGGAAATTCATCGGGGCAGCGTCGCGACGCTGGCCTTGCGTCGCGACGCCAGCGCGCGCGCGCGGATCACTTAGGGCACAGCGTCGAGACGCTGGCCTAGCGTCTCGACGCTACGACGAAGGCAGTAGCTAAAAGACGATTTTTCTGCACTTTTTTGGCAATTCTTCTCGGGGCTTCATCTTCTTCATCTCTCAGCCGATTCCGACGATTCTTCTTCCCTTCTTCCCCATTTTCTCTCTATTTTCCGTGGAGCTCCGCCATTGTTGGCATGCGAGTGAGCTCCACTTCCATTTGTAATAGGTAGATGAACTCTTCATTGGTCGTTGGTGGAGCGGGATTGACGATCCGCGCCATGAGCGGCTAAGGTAAGGGTGACGGTTTGGGATTTTGTTTAGGGGAATTTTGTTAGACACTATTGCTTTGATAATCTGAGTATGAATTTGCATATTGGTTCTGTTTACATAGCATTTATTTACTTTGCTTAATCCAACGCGCATGCTAAATTATGTTGATTGACACTCGGATAGTTTCGCATGTTGTGTATGTTAAAGAGTAGCGATGCCGTGCCTCTCTCTGCTCGACTAAGTAACACAGGTAAATAGAACTAAATCGAAGTATCGGGTCGGGTAGGATAATTGTTGGTTGCATACGGCGTTTGCGGGCAACCTACTAGCAATTAGAGTTCACGCCCGAATGTTCGTCGCGGTTAGCTAGTAACTGTCTAAATTCATCTTAGGACTGATCATCTTAATGTGAGATTAGATAACGTGTAATTAGGACTGTGTGGCCTAATTAAAATCCATGAAGTCGGCTACTTTGGGGCTTCTCTGGTAGTCGTCCGCGTGCTTGGTAAACTGAATTCCATGTTATTAGAATTAAATGATAAGCTGTATTTGTCTAACAATTGACCCCGAGACTCCCCAAACCGTGCACACGTTTTCTACATATTACTTCTTTCTTCCGTTAGCTTTCGTATTGATTTCTTTGCATGATTAAAACCCCCCGTTACCAATTAATCGATCAAATCCCAATTTCATTAGTAAATTCAACTCTCCTATTCCTTGGATCGACCCTGTTACCACTGGCTGCAAAGCCTTGGCAATAGGCATTATAAATTTATTTTGGCAAGCCTCGACAGCTTGAGTTTATAGCGATAGTTCAAAAATATCGTTACCAAGCAGCAGCCAGGCCATCGAACTCGAACTCCATGTTCCCCTTTCTGCGCATCCTCAGGCCTGTAGGCAGCTCCAGGTGCCCCGTGTAGGCCAGCTGCCTTTCCATCCTCTCGATTGGAACCCCTGCACGTAAGCAAAGCTTAGTGATTGTATTAGGAAAGAAAAGTGGACCCTTACCCTTTTTGGCGCAGTCTGCGATTGAGGCTGCAATGACCTCACCAACGTTGATTGTGAGGCCCCTCATGATCGCATAGACCAGCAACGATCTGCCTTGGTTGATGGTGGTCTCGTGGGTCACTGGTGATAACCTCCTTCGCACGAATGAGAACCAGACAGCTGCCTTGGCTGTGAGGGTAGCACTCATCAGCGTGTGCTTCCCATTGCGTGAAACCGTCCATGCTGCCTCAGGTTGGCCAATGATCCGAATTGCTTCCTCCAGGACAGCTTCAGTTGGCGCATCGAAGATTCTTGCATAATCAGTGTGCTTCTGCCCCTTGAGGCCATAGGCTTCATTGATTGCCTTTGCTGAGAAATCCACCTCGATTCCTCTTACCACAGATAGGCCATCCTCAGGGTTCATCAAGTTGGCGTAGAAATCATACACCATGCTGGAGTAGGCTGGGACAGGTGGTCTGCACAGCTCTTCCCAGCCGTGATTAGTGATCCCTGCGCGCAAGAATTGCGGCAGGTCTGCTAGCGCGTCAAGGAACCCCTTCTCATGGAGCAGGTCCCTCTTCCTTAACTCGGTGCCTCTTGACTCAGCATCAGAGGACACATACCTCACAGATTGAGGCTCATCTTCGGGGTACAGCTTGGCTTTCCCCTTGTCCTTTGGTTTGGCTGATTCAGCAGCCTCAATCTTGAGCTTCTTCAGAGAGGGCTCACCACTAACCTTCTTTGATGAAGGCTCACTCCTGGCTTTCTTTTTCTTGGACTTCTTTGACGTCTTTGGTCGTTTAGCCTTGACAACCTTCGTGGCTTTCTTTCTCAATTTTGCCTTGGTTGTGATCTGTTGGAGGCAGTCCCCCAATGTCTCATCCATCAAATCATCCCCTTGTGCTGGGCTCTCGGGGCTGACTTCCCTTAAAGGAGAGAAGACCTCTTCTTCTTCAGCTTCTTCACCGCCCTGCACCGATTCTTGATGCTCTTTATCTGGAATTTCAGATTCAGGCGTCTGGGAGATGGGTGATGCTTCAGGGCTCTGCGACGGTGGAGTTTGTTCAGAGCTCTGTGGAGATGGAGACGGTTCAGGGCTTTGCGCTGGTGGAGGTGGAGAATGGCTTTGTCTGGCCGTCTCGTAGGATGGACGACCACTTTCTTGACTTTCCACAGTGGGAGTCTTCTTCTTGATTGCTGCGTCGGCCACAGCCACCTTCCACTTGCGTTTCTTGGGCGTTCCTGCTGGTTCAGACGGCCCAGCAGGGATCTCCGTCACCACCTTCCACTTCTTCCTGCGGACAGGGAGCTTGGGAAGGCGTTCGGTTCGTGCGGCTTCAGCATCTGCCAAGGCAAGGAGTGCCTCTCTCGCAGCAATCTCAGCGTCGTCAGCCTTCTTCTTGGACGCAGATCTCTCAGCTCTCGTTAGCACCATGGTGGAATCGTAAGAATCTGGAAAGAGGGATTGCAGAGGAAGAAGGAGAGAGTTTTCTTGGAGTTCAGTGAATAGGGGAAGCGTATGGGCCATCGCTATCTTAACGGCTATTTGTAATGATGGAAATCCCAACGGCTATTTCTGTTGCGGATTCAGCAAATCCACCGCAATTAAATGGCCGTTGGAGATTTCTTCGTTTCAACTGCCCATATTTCCTCAACTCAATCTTCGATTTGGCCCAAAATCTTCCCCGATTTTTTATCCTGGATTCATCTCCTTGATTCCCTCTATCGATCCCCTATTAAAAGAAATAAAATCAACATTAAATTCGTAATCAAAATCACACAAAAATATACACAAATCGTAACCGAAAAAATAGCGAAAAATAAACTAAGGCATAGCCTCGCATGGACGAGCACAGTGATCACTCGTCCTCTCTCGCTCTTATTTTCACGTTTCAGTCAAGAGGAAGGCCGAGAGAGTCTTCACATCTCCTTCCTCATAATAATGCTTCAATCTTGCACCATTAACCATGAACGGTTGCCCGTGCTGCCGGTTCCTAATCTCGATTGCACCATGAACAAACACATTAGTTATTACAAAAGGACCTGACCATCTGGACTTAAGTTTGCCTGGAAATAATCTCAACCTTGAGTTAAATAATAAGACAAGCTGGCCTTTCTTAAAGTCCTTAATCCTAAGTCTACTATCATGCCAAATCTTAGTCTTTTCCTTATACATTTTAGCATTTTCATAGGACATATGTCTAAGCTCATCAAGCTCATGTAATTGCAGAGACCGCAATGTTCCCGCATCGGTCACGCAATAATTCAACTCTTTTAGGGCCCAAAATGCTTTAATTTCCAATTCGAATGGTAAGTGACATGCTTTGCCATACACAAGTCTATAAGGAGACATACCTAGGGGTGTCTTATATGCAGTCCTATATGCCCAAAGTGCATCCTCGAGTTTAAACGACCAATCTTTTCTATTGGGTTTGACCACTTTTTCGAGTATGTTTTTAATCTCCCTATTTGATATTTCAGCTTGGCCATTTGAATGTGGGTGATAAGGGGTGGCTACTCTATGTCTAACATTGTATTTAGCCAACACTTTTTCCATAGCTTTATTAATAAAGTGTGTCCCTTCATCACTAATTATAGCACGAGGTGTACCAAACCTAGTAAAAATATGTCTATTCAGGAACTTAATGACTGTTTTGGCATCATTGTTTGTACATGCTATGGCCTCTACCCACTTAGATACATAGTCTACGGCTACAAGTATGTAAAGGTTACCTGATGATGGGGGAAATGGCCCCATGAAGTCAATGCCCCACACATCAAAGAGCTCCAACTCTAGGATGTAAGTGAGAGGCATCTCATCCTTTCGACTAAGGTTACCTGTTCTCTGGCATTCATCACAGCTGTGGGCGTATTCGTGGGCATCCTTGAAGATCGTGGGCCAATAGTAGCCACTCTGGAACACCTTTGCAGCTGTCCTTTGGCCACCAAAATGTCCACCATAGGGGGCTGTATGGCAGTGCTGCAGCACAGACTTCGCCTCAGCAGCTGACACACACTTCCTTAGTAAACCGTCTGCACATGTCTTGTAGAGTGTAGGATCATCCCATATGAACTTCCTTGCTTCATGCAGGAACCTCTTCTTCTCTTGACTTCCCTTGAAAGTTGGTAATACCTGCGATGCAAGGAAGTTAGCAATGTCAGCAAACCAAGGTTCCTCATCGTTATCACGATGTGCTAATACAAAGACATGTTCATCGATAAAGGCATCAGAAATTGCGGTTTCCGCAATGTTATCGCAATTATGTTGCAATCTGGAAAGATGATCCGCAACCACATTTTCACAGCCTTTCTTATCTCTAATGTCCAGATCAAACTCTTGCAGCAACAATACCCATCTAATCAACCTAGGCTTAGCATCAGCCTTCCTCATAAGGTATTTTAGTGCAAAGTGATCTGTATACACGATTGTCCTAGTGCCTACAATGTAATTCCTAAACTTCTCACAGGAAAATACTACAGCTAGCATCTTCTTTTCCGTAGTTGTGTAATTACATTGTGCCTCATTAAGTGTCTTACTAGCATAGTATACAGGGTGTGTTAGTTTGTCAATCTTTTGTCCTAGCATAACCCCTACAGCATAGTCACTTGCATCACATAACATCTCAAATGGGAGATCCCAATTTGGTCCTACTATAATAGGTGCTTTGACTAATGCTTCCTTAAGGGTTGTCCAGGCTAGGAAACATTCTCTAGAGAAGATGAATGGTTTATTCAGCTCTAGAAGCTCACACAAAGGCTTGGAGATCTTTGAAAAGTTCTTAATGAACCTTCTATAGAAACCTGCGTGTCCTAAGAAACTTCTAATGGCTTTCACATTCTGAGGTTCCACTAACTTCTCTATTATTTCAATCTTGGCACTATCGACCTCTACTCTTGCTCTAGACACTCTATGACCTAGGACTATCCCTTCTTCCACCATGAAGTGGCACTTTTCCCAATTAAGGACTAGGTTGGTCTTCTCACACCTAGCCAGGACTTGTCCTAAGTTCTCTAAACAGTTTGTGAATGAATCACCAAAGACTGAGAAGTCATCCATAAATATCTCTATCATGGATTCATCTAAGTCAGAGAAGATTGCCAACATGCACCTTTGGAACGTTGCTGGTGCATTGCATAAGCCAAAAGGCATTCTGCGAAAAGCAAATGTTCCAAAAGGGCAAGTGAAGGTTGTCTTCTCTTGGTCCTTAGGGTCTATGGTGATCTGGTTATATCCTGAATAACCATCTAGAAAGCAGTAATAGGCTCTACCAGCTATCCTGTCTAACATCTGATCTATGAATGGTAGAGGGAAGTGGTCTTTCTTTGTTTCCTTATTTAATTTCCTATAGTCCATGCAAACTCTCCATCCTGTAATAGTTCTAGTTGGAATCAGTTCATTGCTCTCATTCACTACTACAGTCATCCCTCCCTTCTTAGGTACACATTGTATAGGGCTCACCCACTGACTACTAGCTATAGGGAAGATTACACCTGCATCTAACCACTTTATAATCTCTTTTTTAACTACCTCTTTCATAGAGGGGTTCAACCTACGTTGGTGATCTACTCGGGGTGTATGCTCTTCCTCTAATATTATCTTATGCATGCAGTAAGAAGGGCTAATGCCTCTAATGTCAGCAATAGTCCATGCAATAGCCTTTTTATGCTGTTTAAGTAATAATATCAGTTCAACCTCATGCTTTTCACTTAATTTAGAAGAAATAATCACAGGCAGAGTATCATTACTTCCTAGATATGCATACTTGAGGTGAGTGGGTAAAGGTTTCAATTCTAAGATAGGTGGATGCTCAATGGATGGTTTTAATGGATTCAAGGATCTGTGAGTCAAGTCATTATTCATACAAACATGCTGTATCCTATCTACAGGTATATCCATTATCTCAGAAACATTCAAATCAGTTAAATCTAATTGTACATATTCATTAGCATGCTTAGTCAATAATTCATGCTCCAGCTGTTCTTCCATCAGTGAATCTACAATGTCCATGCTAGCACAAGATTCAGAGTCAGAGGGGTACCTTAAGGCTTTAAAAACACTAAATTTCACCTCCTCATCGTGAACCCTCATAGTGAGCTCACCTTTCTGGACATCAATCAGGGCCCTACCTGTGGCTAGAAATGGTCTGCCTAATAGGATGGGGACCTCCTTGTCTGCTTCATAATCCAGGATGATGAAATCTGCAAGGAAAATAAACTTGTCAACCTTTACAAGAATATCCTCAATCTTACCCTCAGGGTATGCTATGGATCTGTCTGCAAGTTGTAAGGTGACAGTGGTGGGACGTGCTTCTCCTATTCCTAGCTGGCGGAATAGTGATAGGGGCATGAGGTTTATGCTGGCTCCCAGGTCACAAAGAGCTCTGCCCACGTGCTTGCCTCCTAGCTCTACTGGTAAGGTGAAGGAACCAGGATCCTTCTCCTTTTTTGGTAGCTTGTTCTGGAGTATGGCACTGCACTCCTCAGTGAGATTCACTGTTTCAAATTCACCAATAATTTTTTTATTAGTGATTATATCCTTTAAAAACTTAACATAAGAGGGCATAGACTGTAGAACTTCTACAAAAGGAATATTCACATGCACTTGTTTAAGAATTTCTAAAAATTTGTTAAAGTGCACTTCATGTTCTTGTTTTTTCTTTAGCCTTCGAGGAAATGGAGGTGGTGGCACATATGCAGGCACTTCAGGTCGCCTCAGGATAGGTGGAGGCCTTGGAATTTCTTCTACCTCTTCTATGATTGGCTCCAGCCTCGCCCTTGATGTGCTTGTTGGTGATTGACCTTGGTTTGGCAGAGAATCCAGTGGAGCACTAGACTCTTCATTCTCTACTCTCTTTGGTGCTTCTCTAGTGTTGCTCACCAATGGTCTACCACTTCTAAGTTCAATTGCTTGAACTTGTTCTTTTCCATCTCTCCTTGGCACCTCAGTGTCAGCAGGAAGTCTACCTTGGGGCCTACTTTTGAGTTCATTGGCTAGTTGCCCTATTTGGTTCTCTAGGCTCCTGAGGGTAGCTTGCTGGCTTTGTAGAGTAGCATCATTCTTGGCGATGTACTCTTTGAGTAGATTTTCTACAGATGACCCTACTGGTTGGTTGTATGGTTTTTGATACATGGATTGGTTATGTTGGGGAGTGAAACCAGGTGTTCCACTCGGTCTTGGTTGGTTAGGAGCTTGGTTAGCATTCTGTTGGCCACCCCATGAAAGGTTTGGGTGGTTCCTCCAACCAGGATTGTAAGTGTTAGAGTAGGGGTTGTTCCTAGGCTGCTGTTGGCTTCCAACATAGCAGACTGAGGCTGGATTCCCAGGGCAGTATTCATACAGGTGCCCCTCCCCACAGAATCCACAGATTAGTGTCTCACCTTGACTTGGTTGTGTGCCCATTGACATGGCTGTGGCGGTGTTGACACTAGTTTGGAGATTTGCTTGAGCCATTTGTTTAACTAGGTTGGTCAGGGCGCTTATTTGGCTACTCATGGCATTGAGTGCGTCCTTATTTTGAGCTCTACTTGGCTCGATTGGATCATCTGACCACCTACAGTGAGATGCTGAGATCTTCTCCAAGATCTCATAGGCTTCGTTATAACTCTTGGACAGCATGGAACCACCAGCAGATGAATTTAGCACTTGTCTGGTGCTGGGGTTGCATCCTTTGAAAAAGACCTCTATTTGGATACACCATGGAATGCCATGGTGTGGACATTTAAGCAGAAGGTCCTTGAACCTTGTCCAAGCTTCGTGAAGGGACTCATTTTCAGCTTGTTTGAACTTGATTATGTCATCACGAAAGGTAGAATTCCTATCAGGTGGGAAATATTTAACTAGGAATTTCTCCGCCAAGTCTGTCCAATTGAGGACTGATCCAGAGGGTAATGAGTTTAACCACGTCTTTGCTTTGTCCCTTAAAGAGTAAGGGAAGAGGTAGAGCCTCAAGGCTTCTTGGGAAACTCCAGGGATGATAAAGGTATCACTAACTCCTAGGAAGTTTCTAAGATGGTTGTGGGGGTCCTCATTTTCCACTCCAAAGAATTGTCCCACAGTGGACAACATTTGGAACATTACTGGCTTTAACTCGAATGAGTTGGCAGTAATTTCAGGGCGGATTATGCTTGGGTTTAGCTCCCAGGCATAGGTACTAAGTAGGAAAGAATGGCACTATCCTTATCATTCGCTATTTCGATGGGATTGCGAGTGGTAGGTACCGGATTTCGGACTGGTCTGTCCATTTCTTCTTGATAGGATTGCGGAGGAATTGCGGTTTTCGCAATTATTTGAGGTATAGAGGGTTGGTTAAAGAGACGTTTCTTAGCTCTATTTCTGGCCCTAAGTAATCTCTCAGGCTCAGGATTGAACTCTAGATCGCTACTTGAAGGCTCATTCATAAACTAACCCAATGGTACCTGCAAAAGAAATGAGAAAAAGATCAGTTCCAATAGATATTAAACTTTGTGTTTCAAACTTAACCAACTTCGTTTTCACTAAACTAAATCCACGGCAGCAGCGCCAAAATCTTGTTGCGTGCTCAATGTGTAAAAGAAATAAGCAATAAGAGAGGGAGAGCACTCAGAACATGCAAGCATACATGATCTTGTAGCAAGTAGTAAGTATTTTTTCATTCGTTTTCCCACAGAGATTTATTATTAGTTACTCGCGAAGTGTGTTGTTAAGTAAGAAAGGGTGGATTTAATGGGGTAGATTTGGTTTTAAAGTTCCTATTTACTAATGAATATATAAAGGATAGCAACATGAACAAGTGCAAGTCAATGAAAAACATAAATGCAAAGAGAAGAGATTAATAAACGAAGAGGAAAATGGCTAAGGCAGAATTTTTAACTTAACAGAATTGCGAGAACAGCAATTTTACCGCAATGTTACTAACAGCGAAAGTGTGTAAAATGGAGAAACAAGGGCTACTAACGACTCCTCTATAGGCATTTTCACACGATTCTCAAGCATTGGATCAACTCACTATGCATCAAACTAACTCATTCTCATGTATCTTCCGATTTCATGCATTAGATTCTTTAGTTTACTCATGTCCAAGTAAGGTCTTAAGCGTCTTGTTAAAGCAGTAAGTTACGATTTGTACTAGGAAAACGCCTATTCCTAGGTCGTTTTCTGGTTACCTTGAGAGGCTAGCATGAGTGTATGACTCTGAACTCTTACTCCTTCCAGAGGTTAGGAGTTCTTTGGACAAAATGGATGGCCAATCGAAATTGCCCGTGGGATGAAGCACACATACATTCAATGCATATTGAAGCTATCCTACATGCTTGGTTCACGTGTTTTAGCCTATAGTATTGTCATTAGCATGCCCCTATGTTACTTAGTTACTCATGGATGTAGAGAGAACATAAATATTAGATGAAGTAGACATGCTTAGAAAAGAATTAAAGACAAAACAACAAGGAAAACAGTAGGCAGAGAAGATAAAGACAAAGTGCGAAATGATGAATTGTGCTTTGATTAATCAATTGTTTGAATGAACAGATGAAGACGTAAGATTACTAACATAAAGACAGAAAGCAACGAAATAGAATGGATTAACTAAAGGAACAGAAATAACAACAAACGGTGCTGGAAATAAGAAGTTAAAGACACAAAGCAGTAAAGGTGAGCTTGATCGCCTCGTCGTAGACGCCTCGGCTGAAGGGAGAGAAAGGTAAGCCTTGCTTGGATGAATCTAATCAGAAGAGAAGATGAATCTTCTCTCCTTCCTATCAGATTGTCGACTCCAACAGCTGAACCTCTCAAACCAACAGACGGAGAAGAGAAAGAATGGGAAAGACTGCGCTGCGAAGAGACTTCTACGCTTTCGGATTATGTTTCAACCCTCTACTTTGACCTCCTTTTATAGTATTCTGCAGGTGCGATTGGGCCAAGGAGAACCATCCATTCTCAACGTCGTACTTCAACTTGACTGGAGGAGAAAGAACAAATCCCTGAAATATCGGATCACAACAGAAAAAGGTTAGCCAACTTACGGATTTCACTTGAAACATTGCGGTTTTAGCAATGTTTCCGCAATGCTTCCGCAATGCACAGTTTTCATTCATTTGACTTTGTTTTTCATTTCTTTTCTTTCCTTTTGCACACAAGTCCTAATTTAGCTTCCTTCTTCTAATTCTCATATATAAGCATAGGTTTAAGCTAAATCCTATCAAAAACACCTAAGAGTGTACATCTTTCTAAGATAAATAAGTCCTAAAATGGTCACTTTTAGAGACGTAACATGTACTATTTTACATCATTGGCGGGTTTGTATTTGCGGTGACGTAGGGTGGGAAGTGTTTCTTCCAGCTCGAATGTTGAATCCCCATGACCATGTTACTTCATATTACCGAAAGTGGTGGTCGATCAAGCATGGTGATTATTTGAGAAAAGGTGTGGATAAATTGATTGACAACGCTCTTCCTCACTCAGATCGTTCAAAACCTAAGAAGGTCAACGCTAACCTCGGAGGAAAAAAAAATTCATTTGCTCAAAGATAAACCGTCATGCAACGCCCCAGATCAAGCTAAAGATAGTCAAGGCAATGATAGAGACGTTTATTGAAAGAAGGATAAAAGGCTCAGACAGACCCCCGATCTCCCCGATCTCGGTGACAGATTCTTCGACAATGTTCCTACTGCTTGTGACATACCTGATAATGTCGGAGCCTTAGTTCAGTAACATTCTCCTTCTTCTTTTTTTTCTCTGAGTTTTTTTTTTATATCCGCCTTTCGTTTAAATTTTTATGTATATATATATATATATATATATATATATATATCAGCAAATAACTTATTTGAAAATCTTCTATTGTTATATCTTCACATGGATGATTATATTCAAGCCGAGGGCGAGCAACATAGCGACCAATTGTCGGAGGGTTCAGAAGATTCGGTCTCTATTGATAGGCGACCTGGGAGCTCTTCTGCCCCATTGGAAGAGCGAAGTACCAATTTACCTCTACTTACCATCAGGGAGCGTTCTCAACGTGTTCCATTAAATGCAGTTTCGCAAGCTCCTGAAACCTCTGTTTATTGTGCTGATAATATAGTATCCAGCCTTCAACGAAAAGCGGCCATGTCTATGTGGCAAAGCTTGCGAGAGAAAATGGCGCGTACCCCTTTAGAGGATGTTCCCAAACTTGAGCCAGAGATTCGTAAGATTCTTAAAAGCATCTCGGACACTCGGGCAAACAACCAGGCATCTCTACAAGAATTTGTAGAAGGCTACTGTAAGAGAGTGAAAGACTACAACCAGATGCAATCTTCAATTTCCACCCATCTAAACTCCAACAGTAGGGATCGTCAACTGGAAGAAAAAAAGATTTATTTGGACCGATCCCTCCTAGAGGTTACAGAGACGAAAACAGAGATAGAAGAGGCGAAAGCGAAGATAGAAGCTGCGAAGATCGAGCTTGAGAGGCTTTCCACTTTTGTCTCCGCCCGGGAGCAAGTCTTGAGTCGCGGGACACTTGAAGTCTCGCGTGTACGCGAAGAGATTCGTGTCCTCGAATGTGCCCCCATTATTGACGAGGACGATGCTCGAGCCGTTGCTGCAGTTCGCGAGCTTCTAGAGAGCTCGCGCGCGGAGCTGAAAGAGTTTCAGTGGGCGCCTTCATTTACACATATATATATGCATATATATTTTTTTATCTATCTTCTTCTAGATTTCTCTCGTGTAAAAGAACTTTATATTTTCTTTATGACCATTTGGCTTGTCTCCCTCATTTTGGAATAATAATTTTCCTTTGTTGCTTTATTGAATTTAATTTTTTGTTGCCTACGTATTTTTGAAAGTAAGAGATCACTTGTTTGAACGTAGTTCGAATGGAATGAATATATTTTTTTTTATTGCGCGACTGGACTTAAAGTATATATGTATTTTTTTCTTTAAGTTGCCTACGTACCCTTAGATGGAAGGGATCAAGTCATAACGTAGTTCAAATGGAATGAATATATTTTTTTTATTGCGCGACTGGACTTAAAGTATATATGTATTTTTTTTCTTTAAGTTGCCTACGTACCCTTAGATGGAAGGGATCAAGTCATAACGTAGTTCAAATTACATGATGAATTTTTTTTTGTTTTTTTTTTTACTTGGGTCGTTCACCTTTTAAGCTCGTGCGGGCCAGGAGCAACATGTAGTTTATACTCTTACGTTAAGAAGTATTACATTTTATGCATAAAATTTCTTGAGAAACTTGCCGTTGATTGGGCCAATCCTTAATCTGTCCTGATCCACGATCTTGTATGCCCCATTTGTGTAGACTTCTTTGACAACATAGGGTCCGTCCCATTTAGGGGTGAATTTGCTCCCCGTGTGTCGCGTTGTGATAATGGGTCTTCGAACTGCAAGTACTAGATCACCAACTTGAAATGATCGAGGCTTCAAATTTTTGTTGAAGGCCTTAATCATTCGTGCTTGGTAGCATTCCAAGGCTTGTTGAGCATCTAATCTTCTTTCATCGAGTGCTTCCAATTCTTGGAGACGCAATCTTGCATTCTCTTCCGTAGTTAACCCCTCTTGCACCGCCATCCTTAAGGATGAGATTTCTCTTTCCAAAGGGAGCACAGCTTCAACCCCATAGACTAGGGAATAAGGTGTGACCCCTGTAGGAGTGCGGTGGGTAGTTCGGTAAGCCCATAATGCCTCACCAATCTTTTCCTGCCAGACTCTTTTTGACTTGGAGACCACTTTTTTCAACAAGTTGCACAATGTCTTGTTGAATGCTTCTGCCAATCCATTTGCCGGAGCGTTGTACATGAATGACTTGCATTGCTTGAACTTGAATTTCTCACATAAATTGTCCATTAGACTATTAGAAAATTGTCTTCCATTATCAGTCACGATGCGGTGAGGGATGCCGTAACGGTAAATGATGTGGGTTCGGATGAAATTCACAACAGTTTCCTTCTTTGCCTCCTTTAACGCAATCGCCTCAACCCACCTTGAAAAATAATATGTCCCAGCGAGGATATAAGAATGTCCCGCTGAGGACTTAGGTGTTGTTGGACCAACGAGATCGAGCCCCCAAGCTTCAAAGGGCCATGAAGCTATGGTTGGGTGAAGGGGTTCTGGCGGTTGATGTATGAAGTTTGCATGAAACTGACAAGCCTCACATTTCTTTGCATACTCCATCGAGTCTTGAATCATCGTCGGTCAGTGATAACCCATTCTCTTCAACTGAAAATGAAGTTTCGGTCCCGATTGATGAGCACCACAGACCCCTGAGTGTGCTTCCTCTAATGCCTTTATCGATTCTTCTTTTCCTAGGCATCGAAGAAAAAGTCCGTCATAGGAGCGTCGATAAAGGGTTTCCTTGTAGTAGATGAATCGAGCACTTCTTCTTCGTATATCGACCTTACGTCGGGACTCTGTGGGAAGTTTTCCATGCTGTAGATAATCTATAATCGGTTGTCGCCAATCCTCTTCCTCAATCACATAGACTGATATTACGTTTGCTTCTTGACTTTCAATTTCAGTTGGCGGTACAACCCATTTTTGACAAATCGGGACGTTTAATATTTCACTTTCTGAGACAGTCAGGGCTGTGGCCAAGTTTGCTAATGCATCTGCCTTTGCATTTTCAGCTCTCGGAATATGCTCTATCGTCATACTGTCAAAGCTCTCTAAGAGTCGTCTTGCATAATTAAAGTAAGGTATTAAATCTGGATGCTTCACCTCGTATTGGAGTGACAACTGATTAATTATCAGTTTTGAATCTCCATAGATCTCAATGTAGGTTACTCCAATTTCTATTGCTATTTGAAGACCCATAATGAGTGCTTGATATTCAGCAACATTATTCGAACATACCTCTTCAAATGTGAAGCTATACGGCAGCATGTATTTTTCAGGGGTAATGAATACTATACCCGCTCCTGCGCCATATCTTCGAGCTGCACCGTCAAAATACATAATCCATTGGTCAACGATTTCAACGTAGAAGATTTCCTCGTCAGGCAGGTCGTCAGATAATTTCCAGTCTGACGGCACTGGATGATCTGCCAAGAAATCAGCCAAGGCTTGCCCCTTCACCGCTTTTTGCGGAACTTAAACAATATCATACTGTTGTAGTAAAATTGCCCACTTTGCCAACCGACCTGAGATAATTGGTCTAGACAGACCATACTTGATTGGGTCAGCCTTAGCCACCAGATGCACTGTGAATGCCTGCATATAATGCCTCAACTTGTCGATGGCGAAGAAGAGCGAAAGACACATCTTCTCAATGGGTGAATAATTCAGCTCTGCCCCATTGAGAGTTCTACTTAAGTAGTAGAGGGCACATTCTTTACCCTTCTCGCTTTCTTGTGCAAGCAATGCCCCAAACGACCTTTCTTGCGCAGTAATGTAGAGTATCAATGGCTTTCCTGCTACGGGGGCGCTCAAGACAGGAGGGTTAAGCAAATATTGCTTTATGTTGTTAAAGGCATTTTGACATGCTTCATCCCACTCAAAAGTCGTGTCTTTCCTCATCAATCTTTGAAATGGTTGGCATCGACCTGCTAGATTGGAGATGAACCTTCTGATATAAGCAAGTCGTCCCTGGATACTTCTTAGTTCATGCAAGTTTCGCGGCTCTGGCATTTTTTGAATGGCGTCGATCTTGGATTGATCAATTTCGATCCCTCGATGTTTTACGACAAAACCAAGGAATTTCCCCGAAGTTACACCGAATGCGCATTTAAGAGGGTTCATCCTCAATTGGTACTTCCTCAAACGATCGAAAACCACCTTTAGATCTTTTAAGTGATCCCGTCGCTTTTTGGACTTGACTACGAGGTCGTCGACGTAGCACTCGACATGTTTATGCAGCATATCATCGAAGATCTTTTGCATGGCACGTTGATAAGTTGCGCCGGCGTTCTTTAATCCAAAGGGCATTACCTTGTAACAGTATATCCCTTTCGGAGTCCTGAACGCTGTCATTTCTTCATCTTTGAGGGCCATTCGAATCTGGTTGTATCCTGATGACCCATCCATGAAAGACAAAGCTTCATGCCCTGTGGTAGCATCGACCATTAGTTCAGTGATGGGCAATGGGAAGTCGTCTTTCGGACATGCACTATTCAGATCGCGAAAGTCAACGCATACCCGTAATTGTCCGTTTTTCTTTCTGACGGGGACAATGTTTGCTATCCATGTCGGGTAGTTTACTTCACGAATGAACCCTGCTTCAATTAACTTGTTAACCTCATTTTCAATTTGGGGAATGAGCTCTGGCCTGAAACGTCGTTGAGCTTGTTTGACTGGTCGATACCCATGTTCGATAGCGAGATGATGTACTGCGACTTTTGGATCAAGTCCCGGCATCTCTTTATACGACCAAGCAAAGAAATTTTTATACGCAATGAGCAAACTCAAGTACTCGCACTCCTCTTCACCGAAAAGTGATGCGCTTATAAAGGTTGGGCGTGGTTCTTCCGTCGTACCCAGATTAATTTCTTTTAGCTCATCAACTGTTGGTTGACTTCCATCTTCGAGTGGTAGTGGTGCTTCTTCAATATCCTCTTCAGATATCTTGGCCTCCGTTTCTTCCTCGGCAGTAATATGATAACAAGAGGCTTCATCCTCATTCTCTGCACGTTTGCTTGCAGGGTTGGTGATGATGACATTGCGTCGTTTAACCCTCAGTGCACCATCTGTATTCACGGTAACAAAAGTTTTTCTTTTCATCCGTGAGGGAACGATACTGCGGATCTCTTCATCGCTTTTTGTCTTGCTAGACTCTTTATCGTTCAAAGTCTCTCGAACCTCTTCGTGTAGGAGGCGATCGAAAATGGAGGTGGATGAAAGTTTCTTATCTCTCTTTGTGGTCACGCTTAATCTTTGCAACGCTGACGTTCGTGAGAGAGATTTATCAGGCAACGTATTTTCTTTCTCCTCTGTCGGCTTACTCAACCTTTGAAATGCTGACTTCCGTGAGAGGGGTTTAATGGACGGTGTGTTTTCCTTCTCATTTGCTGGCTTACTCAACCTTTGAAATGCTGATTGCCGTGAGAGAGGTTCAGTGGACGGCGTGTTTTCTTTTTTATCTGCCGACTTACTCAACCTTTGAAAGACGGAAGATCTGATGGGATTAGGTGTTGAGTGCGAACTGTCTTCTTCTGTCACAGCCGCTTTCAATCGCTGGAAGGCTGAAGTGCGCGTAGCCGGCAGCTTGATGCGCTTAAAGATAGAGATCCTTGGTTTGACAGCTTCCTCTTCTTTTGAGTTGTGTACCTCCTTGGTCGTTATGTTATTACTGTTGGCCACTTTCTCTTTCCCTTTTCGGGTTATACGGACTGGTTCAGGCGACTTATATCCAAGCCCCTTTCTTGATGCCGGTATAGGATATCCCTTCTTTAGGAGTTTCTTCTGTGTCGAAGAAAGCTCTGACCTGCCCTCGAGGATTTTCAGGCCCTTGAACTCAGTATGAGTTGTGAAGTCATATCCTGCCTTTGCTAGCAGTTTATATGCCTTGGGATCGTATCCTTCTTTCGTTCGTTTCTCAGGTAGGACCATCCCTTTCTGAGTCTCTTTGGACTTCGTGACCTCTTGTTTCGTTATCTTCGTAAGAGGGGTGACAAAGTTTTCTTTCAGGATCTTGATGTCACCAACTTTCAAACTTTTAGTACATTCTGCGAATGGTGATTCACCTTTCTTACGCCGGGACAAGGGAACGTAGCGCAGAATAGAAGGGTTCGAACTTTTCTCGTCTTTCAAGGCCTTAGCCTTCGTAGGGCTGACGGATGTCTTGCTTTCGCCAAATTTGGGAACATTTTCTTCTTTGATTGATTCTTTCCCTGCGCAAGTCTTCTGCTCCCCGCTGATCAAAGGGATTTCTTTTGGCATTATTTCTTCTATGTTGTTATTTATATAAAACTTGGCATCCGCGAAATGAGACTCGACCTCTGAAAATGGCTTAGTGTCTGCCTCAATCTTTTTGACGCCGTCCTGATAAAACTTGAAGCACTGATGCAAGGTGGAAGTTATTACCCCATTTCCATGAATCCAAGGGCGACCCAACAATATTTTATAGGTAGTCCTGGAGTCTATGACATGAAATAAGGTATGTGCTTTTAAGTCTCTGATGATGACCTGTAGGCGAATCATGCCGATCGCTCGTTGTCCTCCCTGATTGAAACCCTGGATTACCAGCTTGCTACTTGATAGCTCTTCCATCAAGATGTCAATCTCCTTCATGACTGATTTCGGCAATATGTTGACGGCCGATCCATCATCAATGAGGATTCGACCGACCCTCTGTTCTCGAATGTATCCTGAGACAAACAAAGGTCTAGTGTGAGGTTTTGACCCCAACATCAAATCATCATCGGTGAAGCTTATGGACATGCAATCAGACGCGCATGCATGTGCTGTAGAGGTTGAAGGTTCTGAAACATTAGAGTCCTTCAACGTGTTGACGTGAGCAGTTTTGTCCATTTGAGGCGAATCTACTACATTGAGGGAAGGTGTATCGTCCAGCTTTGTTACCAACTCCGTTGAACTTGGAGCGGCGCTGTCATCCTCGATTGCAACAACGACATGGCACGTAGCAGCTTCAACTATTTCTTCCTTCTTCTCATTAAAGAATCCCTTGGGGAAAAATTCCCGTAGGGTCATAGGCTGCTGGGGTCGAGGGAGGTCTTTGTTTTCCTCCACGACAAGCTTTGTCCTTCTCATACTCTTTCTTCCTTTTCTCTTTGGAAATTTGCTTTTTCGCCTATACTCTCGAAGTAGGCGGGCTTCTTTCTGGACAGGTCTCTGTCGCCGCATTTTCCGACGAGTTACGACAGTCCATCCTTCATCCTCATCCCCAACGGGTTCGGGCTTCACCCGCGAAGTCTCCTGTAGGATTTTATGTTCGTATCGAACGATTACAGGTTCGCAAGTCCCGAACTGGATCAAACTCTCCTCTTGCTTCTTAGGAGAAACAGGAGATAATTGAACGCCGGAGTTCAATGTTACGGCGGCGTGATTTGTTTGAGCTATCTCGTCGAGATCCAGCTCAATCCTCTTTTCACTAGCTAACTTCATGATCAGCTCTTTCAAGACGAAACATTTGCCTACAGGATGACTGACGACCCGGTGGTATTTGCAGTAGTTAGGATCATTTACCTTTCCTAACTCCTCCGGTCGTTTGCATTCTGGAAGTTGGATGAGTTGCGTTTCCAGCAATTGCTCTAACATATCGGGAATGTCAGAGTCTGGAAACGGGTAGACTTTTTCTTGTCTCTCTTTCAACGTAAGGCGACGTCTTTCGCCTTTGTCATTTCTTGCTTCCGTTTTGTTTTCCTTTGCTTTGGAGGAAAACCTTAAAGGGGCCGTGTTGACGACCATAGATTCTTTCACGACATTCTTCGTGATCTTCCCAACGTCCTTCATTTTCGTCTTTGTCTTCTTTACGTCGGGGATTAAGAGGTCTTTGTTTCCTCTATTGGCAATACTCAACTCCATATCATGGGCGCGAGTTGCTAACTCCTCGAATGTTTGGGGCTTTATCCCTTGTAGGATGTAGTGAAGTCCCCAATGCATGCCGCCGATGCACATCTCGACAGCAGACACTTCCGTGAGTCGGTCCTTGCAGTCAAGACTCAACGATCTCCAGCGGTTAATGAAGTCGACGACAGGCTCGCCCATTCTTTGGCTAGCATGCAAGAGTTTAGACATGCTGACTGTCCGCCTCGTGCTGTAGAAGCGATTCAAGAAGTCTATTTCAAACTGCTCCCAACTGTCAATTGTCTCGGGTTCCAAGTCGGTGTACCAGTCAAAGGCGTTTCCTTTCAAAGTTCGGACGAATTGCCTAACCAGCAAGTCTCCGTGAGTTCCAGCATTCTCGCACGTTTCGACGAAGTGGGCAATGTGTTGTTTAGGATTGCCCTTCCCATCGAATTGTTGAAACTTCGGCGGCTGATACCCAATGGGCATTCTCAAATTGTCGATCCTCTTGGAATACGGTTTTGTATACAAGAGGGTGCTTTGGGCTGGTCCACCGTACTGGACTCGGATGGTGTTGGTAATCATGTCCTGCAGTTGTTGGACAGATAAGGAAGCGACCGACGTCGAGTGTTGCGCTTGGTCTTCCTGGATGACCATTTTTTCTTTGTCACTCTTTCTGGCCGCAGGAGTTAGGCTTGACTCCGCGACCTCACGACTTTGCATCTGACTTCTCAGTTGGGCAATCTCGAAGTCTTTGTCCTCGACTGCTTTCATCAGGAAGCTAATTTTCTTTTCCATTTCAGCCATCGCTTCGTCGTTAGTGCGCGCATCCGCCATCATTACAGATACGTTGGAGTCAGACACCTTCTCCGGCTGATCAGAGGAGGGAACAACCTCATCGAACAAAGGATTGTCCTTGATGATTATCCCAACCTGCTCGGACTCCGTCAGTCGTTTGTATATTTTGCTCACTATGGCCGGAGTGTGTTCGTCCGTCCGCGAGACTTCTTTGATGACGCGGCTGCGGGTGGCAGGTCCCCTGTAAGGGCTGTTGTCCTCTGTGTGTTAGAATCTTTACGGGAATGAATCGCATATGTTGGTTGAGAATTGCTCGGGAATTCATTGATAGTGACTTTGCCAGGTTCTAGGGGTTCCCCTCTTCTTTTTTGTCGATCGAGCCGTTTTCCCTCATTCCACTCGTCCAGCCCTCTTCACGAACTTGTACAATCGATGCCACAAAGATAGCCAACTCGATTATCAAAGAAATAAGGAAACAGGCGACGATTTGGCACCAGATATCCGGAGGTGTGGAAAGAGCTGCTGTGAAAAGCGGAAAAACCATCAAAAAACAACGATTGTTCGTGAAGGTTTCCACAGAAAGACCCCTTAGTTCTGGCAAACGGATCACAATTACAGGTACCTGGGAGCATACCGATAGAATGAACGAAATACGAACAGTTAACATAATATGGTCATAGATCTTAGGTTGTGCCTTGAATGTTGTTTTCTTTGATGCCATCGTTATTTTTTTGTTGAGAGAGAGAGATGAAAGGTAGAGAGGTCCCACCAGGTGTGCCAATCTATTCACACGAGATTTCGAACGACGGAGTGAGATTCGACACGTGTAAATGAATTTGAATTTGTATTGATGTATTGTATTTATCAGTGCGTAGTGGATTACAATCTCTAATGTTTGATCCTCTGATTCTCTCTCTTAAATGTAACGTACTCGAGGGCTTCGCAGCTTGTTCTCGAGGTTGAATCTTCAGCTTCGGGTAGCGGTGAAGTCTTCAGGTGTTTGATCTTCAAGTGACGTTCAGTCTTCAGGATTCAAAGAGTCTTTCGTTGTTTGGGAACTCTCTCTGAGTTCTTAGGAGAATAAATTTTCTGAACCTTGAAAATGAAAATGAACTCTCTATTTATAGAGTTCTCATGGGCCTGGTGGGCTTGGGCTTGGGTTTGGACCCAATGGGCTTTTGAATCTTGAGCCCAATGGGTTTGATCTTTCGGTCAAATTGTCTTTTGCATATCTTTCTGGCCCGATTCGATTTCGAGCCCAATTGCAGTTTGACCAAATTTGCTCGGTCAAGTCCATCTGATCCCCCGGTCGTGATGGAGACACGTGGCGACCGCTGATTGGCCGAAATTTCTCGGTCAACATTGTCATAATCAATAGATTGTGCATAAACAAATGTATCTTTGGATTTGAACATTTGCGTAGTGAGTAGATGTAGATTTTACTAGGGTAACTCGAAGTTTTGAACCCTATCTCTAACATCGTACCACGCATCAACCTTTCAAGGATGTCGAAAAAGGTTCGTGCTATAATGGCCGTGCACGTCTATCCCAGTCTAGTGAACGCTCTAGCAATTTTGCCCAAAATTCCATAGGAAGCGGCCCCACTTCCACATTCACATAGGTGAGTCTATCAAGAGTACTCTTGTAGCCTTGGTACTCCACTCCACATGGAGTATAGATCTCATTAAGAGTTTTTATTATCTCATCCTCTCAAAACTTCAGGAATTCATGCTTCGGCTATACGAAGTAAATTGCATGATCTAACTCATATCACTTCATAACTTGTTATTACCCGTTGAACCTATTTCTTGGGATCTCCAGTCATTTAGGTTGGGTTACCATTACGAGTGACTCATCGTTCTATGGGCAATAGTCACATTCCCTTAGGGGTCTTGTGGACTTTCTTTATAGCTAATCCTTTCGTCAAAGGATCTGCTAAGTTATCATCAGTGCGTACGTGATCCACTCTTACAACTTCTGTTGAGAGAAACTCTCTAACTGTACAATACTTACGACGTATTTGTCGTCTCTTATCGTTATAATAACGATTCTTAATTTTAGCAATAGCCGCGGTACTATCGCTATGGATCAACACAACTGGTATCGGTCTTTCCCGTAAAGGGATCTCAACTAGCAGGTTTATCAACCATACTACTTCAATAGCTATCGTTAATGCTATCATCTAACATACCATAGTGGACCGAGTCAAAATGATTTGTTTCTTTGACTTCCAAGAAAAAGCATCACACACTATACTAGAAATATAGCCACTAGTTTCCTTGGAGTCATCTAGCCAAGTGTTCCAGTCTGCCCGCATCACTATAACCTTCTAATACAGTTGGAAACTTTTAATAATACAATCCTAGGTTCATGGTTATTTTCAAGGACCTCATGATCCTTTCAATAACATGTTAATGATCTAAACTAGGTCTATTTGTAAACTTGCATAGTAATCCAACGACATGACACAGGCAATATCAAGTCTAATACAATCAGTGACGTACCGAAAAATGCCAATGATACTCACATATTCCGATTGTCTTACACTGTCACCAATGTTCTTAAATAATTTTTACACCTAAATCATAAGGTATACATGCAGGTTTACAATCAAAGTTATTGTATTTCTTTAATACCTTCTCAACATAATGAGATTGATTTAGAGAAATTCCAATATCAGACCTAGTAATCTTTATACCAAGGATCACACTAGTTTCTCAGAGGTTTTGCATATCAAAGTTGAAATCCAACATTGATTTCACCTTATTCACAAGGTGAATACTTTAACCAAAATTAGCAAATCATTTATGTAAAAACATAAAATAGTGTAAATGTCATCTACTAAGTAATAGTAGATACATTTGTCACTTTCATTGACATGAAAATCATATGAGATGATCAAGTTGTCATGTCATTGCTTTTGGTTCTTGCGTTTGACCATATAGAGATCTATCTAACTTGCAGATCTTCTGCTCTGACCATGAACAACAACATCTTCAAGTTGATCCATGTAGATTTCCTCCTTTAATTCACCATTAAGAAAAGTTGTCTTAAGATCGATTCGATGCACAACTAGATGGTGCACGATCTCTAGGGAAATTAAGACCCTAAATGGATGTTATCTTAGTGGCAAAGAAGTCTACATTCTCTTTGTCTAAAACCTTTAGCTACTATGCGTGCTTTGTACTTGTCAACTGTACCATCGGGTTTTAGCTTTTTCTTTAGGATCCACTTAAAACTTGAAGGTTTACTACCGAGAGGTAGGTCTTTTAAATGTCAGGTCTTTTTAGACTCAAAGAGTCATCTTCATAATTTAGAGCTTCTTGCTAAAATTAGCATCTAAAGAAGACAATGCTTCTTTGAGGTTGATCGAATCTTCTTCTAGGGTATAGACAAAGAAATAAGAACCATACTCTTTAACTATTCTAGCTCTTTTACCTCTACCATAGTCTTTAACTATTCAAGCTCTTTTACCTCTCAGAAGGTCATATTCTATATCCTCAGAGGTTCAGGTTTTATATCCCGATAATGTTCAGGTTCTATCTTCTGAAGGTCCAGGTTCTATCTTCTGAAGGTCCAGGTTCTATCTTAGAGGGTTCACTATTCCTAATCACTAGAATATTGCTAGACAATGTGCCCCCACTATTTCTAATAAAGGGGAATCTATTCTCATAGATGTCAACATCGTTTGATTCTACAATAAACTTTGCATTTAGATCATAAAATCTATATGCTTTGTTATTTATTGTATATCCTATGAATACACATTCATATTCATAAGACTCTATTTCCTAGCTTAACCCTCTTAAGATCAAGTATTCTGGTCAAACAACCTCAAAACAATTATACATTATTTAATGTCTAATTTTTGGTATTCTGGTCAAACACATAACAATAATACATTATTTAATGTCTAATTTTTATTTCCTCTTTCCGTGAACACATGCATATTCAATACATATTAAAAAATGAATAACTTCATAATTTCAATTAAATGAAAATTCACATGCTCAATACGTCATATTTTCAATAAAATATCTTAGTCAATAAGATCATTTTCAATAAAATATCTTAGTCAATAAGATCTTAAAAGCTCTTATAAAATTTCACACATTTTATACATAGCTTTAGTCAACCTGATCTTACGTTACTATCAAGATTAACTAGTTCCAAATGTAAGTGGAGCATGTAATAATAAGCAAATAATTTTATGGCAAAACTAACTTAATAGATAATAATAATTTTCAATTCTATGAAAATTCAAGGCCAAATAAAATATTCACTAACCTTAATTTAGTTCACAACCTTAGCAAACATTCTCCCGAATGTTTCAATACATATTAATTTTCAATTTCATGAAAATTAAAGTACAAATAGAATATTCACTAACCTTTATTTGCTTAATAATTTTAGGCTTCATCACCTTAACAACTTTAACAAACTCCAAAATACTTCATCACCTTAACAACCTTAGCAAACTCCAAAATATTTAAATCAGCTATTACAACATAACTGTCAACAATAATAAGAATATCATTTTCATACATGATAAAATGATAATTTCGACTTAGCTAGGCTCAACGATCACAATGATAACATGCTTGAGGTGTGCAAAGTATACCATAATAACAACATTATTATTGTTATTTTCTTTACTCATTTCATGAAATAAAACAATCATGATACAATGAGTTTCTACAAACAAATCTATACTCAGTAAATATATACTAAAACAATGAAATGTTATTTCTATATCCACATGATATATTCGAAAGGTTATTTCTATATCCACATGATATATTCGAAAGGTTATTTCTATATCCACATGATATATTCGAAATGTTATTTCTATATCCACATGATATATTCGAAATATCTTTAACATGCTCACATATAGCATCATAATGAAATACTATTTCTAAATCCACATGTAGCGACAAAGGATATGAAATTCAACATGTATGAAATTCATTCTAATTCAAACTATATGAAACTCGACATGTATAAAATTCATTCCACGTCAACCAGCAGAAGCTGAAACTTTAAGTTATATTTATGGAACAAACCATAATCTAAATATCTTCAAATAATGAATTTAATTAACTTACGAGACGAGTTTCGTAATCTCTGCCACATAACATTATGACTCTCATAACAAAAATAAGATTTAAGTAAATATTAATTATATTAACAAAATACTTAAATCAACTTCAATTGTCGCTCGAGCAATCATATTCTATAGTTTAATAAAATATGTTAAAGCTTATTTGAGGGATCAAAATAATCACCAAACATATTCTCTAAAATAACCATCATACATATTCATGTTGACAAAATTCAATCTAATTGAGATTGAAGAACTTAGCCTCCAGATATATTTAAATATAAGTACGGCTAATTAGAATAATCATTAATTCCTCCACAATATATACTTCTAAATTTATAAAAATAAAATTAATAAAGTATACTAATAAACACAATGCCAAAAGTTTAATTGAATTCCAATTTACTAATTGAGAATTCACAAATTTATTCACATGCAAAATATTATCAATAATAAGAACATGATTTCAACATAATATAATTCCAAAATAATTCTGCTAACGTCTTAAAATTGTTGGTGCAGAATTAAAAATGGAACGATATTACCAATAAAACTTCTGGGGTTGAGTCGCGGACTAGGTCGCTCTCTTTAAGACGTTTCGCGGCTCTGCCCAGTGTTGTGCACAACAGTCTATCAACCACGCTGCCTCCAGGATAAAACAACCCATCTATCGATCACCTATGCACTGTAGGAATGATCGTTCAATCATACATCTTTAAGACACCAGCTCGAAATCAAGAGTTAAACAATAACTCAAAGAAAACAGTTTTATGGAGGATTTCTATGAGGAGGCGAAGATGGGAGAACTATTGAGGTGTTTTGCTTTTCAATGGAATAATTTCTCAAATAATTTCTCAAACGAAATGAGGATGATTTATTTAGGAAATGAAAAGACAAACATGTGGTTAAGAATCTTCCACAAACATGTGGCCATGAATCATCCTGAAAACATGTGGCCAGAAATGATCTAAAACATGTGTCAAGAATTAACCAGAAAACATGTGGTTTGCAATCATCCACAAACGTGTGGTCATAATCGATTCACAAATATGTGGTTCTAATTGATCCTCAAATTAAAACCATAATAACATTTATAAAATAAATGTCCTAAGATTTAAAAATACATTTTAAAAACTTCAAAAAAGGCAACATTTCAGATTTGTGATCCTTTCCACTAATTTGGGATCCTCGCCTCTTTGGGTTCACCATCTTGGTCGATCCCATTTGAGTTTGAACTGAGGGCTCGTCATCTTTTTCTATGTGAGATCGGTCGGATCCCATTTGAGTTTTAAGTGAGGTCCTTTCATCTTTTCTGACATGGGATCCTAGCCTCTTTGGTCCTTTCATCTTTTCTGACATGGGATCCTAGCCTCTTTGGTCCTTTCATCTTTTATGACATGGGATCATAGCCTCTTTGGTTTGGTCCTTTCATCTTTTCTGACATGGGATCCTGGGATCCTCGCCTCTTTGGGTTCACCATCTTGGTCGATCCCATTTGAGTTTGAACTGAGGGCTCGTCATCTTTTTCTATGTGAGATCGGTCGGATCCCATTTGAGTTTTAAGTGAGGTCCTTTCATCTTTTCTGACATGGGATCCTAGCCTCTTTGGTCCTTTCATCTTTTATGACATGGGATCATAGCCTTTTTGGTTTGGTCCTTTCATCTTTTCTGACATGGGATCCTAGCCTCTTTGGGTTCACCATCTTGGGTCCGATCCCATTTGGGTTTCAAGTGATTTCAAGTAAGGTCTTTTCATCTATTCCGATGTGGGATCCCCGCAACCATCTTTGGCGGATCCTATTTGAGTTTCGGATCCTATTTGAGTTTCAAGTGAGGTCCCTTTCATCTTTTCTGATGTGGGATCCTCGCATGGTTTACCATCTTCGGTCGGATTTCATTTGGATTTCAAGTGAGGTCTCTTTCATCTCTTTACGATGTGGGATCCTCGTCTCTTGAGGTTCACCATCTTGTGTCAGATCCCATTTGGGTTTCAAGGGAGGTCATTTCATCTTTATCCATGTGGGATCCTCGCCTCTTTGGGTTCACCATCTTGGGTCGGATACCATTTGGGTTTCAAGTGAGGTCCTTTCATCTTTTCCGATGTGTGATCCTTGACTCTTTGGGTTCACCATCTTAGGTCGAATCTCATTTGAGTTTCAAGTGAGGTCCTTTCATGTTTTCCAATGTGGGATTCTCGTCTCTTTGAGTTCACCATCTTGGGTCGAATCTCATTTAGGTTTCAAGTGAGGTCCCTTCATCTTTCTGACGTGGGATTTTCGACTCTTTGGATTCAACTTCATTATTTTCCTCCTTTTCTCTTTTTTGGAAAAAGTAATAGGTCACACAGAAGTTATCCACCCACACGTATAAGACACCCTTTTAATTTTATTAAAGATATTATAAAATTGATGAAGAAGGATGCAATATATCGTACATAAGAGTAATTAGTCTAAGAGAGATGGCAGAATCAAACCCGGCATGAGTGGTGATTTCAGACTCACACATCTTGAGAGTTGTTGGGATCCAGTTGAAGCAAGTCGTAAGGGTTTAGATTATTGGACATTCGTTCCCCTTTCATGTATCATTTTGAAAAATATATTTTTTCATAGGTGAGGAACATTCTTAATACGAGAATGACAAGACAAATACAAAGCTCCCTATAATGTAGATAATTGTCAAATTTAGAACTTTAAAACTCCCCTCCATTTAGATATAAGTAAAGTCAATCACTTAAAGCAACAAAATAAAAATGAATTAGAAAATGTTGAGGATCCCACATCGAAAAAGATGAAGGGACCTCAAGATGGTGAACCTAAAGAAGCGAGGATCCCACATCGAAAAAGATGAAGGAACCTCACTTGAAACCCAAAGAGTCGAGGATCCCACCTCGGAAAAGATGAAAAGGACCTCATTTGAATCCCAAATGGGATCCGACCAAAGATGAAGTCAAGAATCTCACATCGCAAAAGATGAAAGAGATTGACATTACACTACTTATTTAGTTTGAGGCTCAATTTTATGAAATTAAAACTTAAAGCTTAAAATTGCTAGCACCTTCTCTGTTTCGAGTACTTTGAAACTAATTCTAAAAATAGGAACTGAATTAAATAATGTAGGATATCTTTTCAGTTACTCTCTCATTAAGATTTTTTTCAAATTTAATTCCTCCAATTTCTTTGATAAATTTGTTCTCTTGCTCGCTAAATCATCAAATTTCTTTGATTTATACACGACCTAAAATGAAAATAATGAATCAAAATAATAAATGTTTCACAAATATCAAAATTAAAGCTTATATATAAATTTATTATCAAGGATTAAAATGTCGATGTCGACGGAAATGTCGAGGTCAAGATTTTACGGAAATGTCGATGGAAATTTCGAGAATTTTTAATGGAAATCATGGACATTGATGAAAATTGACGAAAATTGACTGACGTAGACAATGAAACTTTAATGGTGACTTAATTAGACTATAATTGACTATTTTTTAATTATCATATCTAAAAACTAAGACAATATTTTGATGAAAATGTTAATGAAAGTGTCGATGCGAGCAACAATTTTGAAAAAAAAAAATGTAAATTGGTTAAAATTGTTTAAATTATTTCATGAAACTTTAATTATTGCTTAATTATACTAAAATTGATCCCCGTTAATCATAATATCTAAAATATATATAGTATTTATATTGAAATGTCGATGTTAGCAAAAAATTTTGAAAAACAAATATGGAAATTATTTGAATTAGTAAATGAGACTTTAACTATAAGTTAACTTTTTTTAATCATCATATTAAAAATATATATAAGTACTATTTACATAAAAATGTTGATTAAAATGTGTTTTGAACAATTAAGTAACATGAAAAAAATATGAAAAATATATAGTTTATTTTTATTTTTTTTTCTTTAATAATTAATTTAAATAATATCTTATAAAATTTTAATTGATTAAGTTTATTTGAATTTCAATCATAGAATTTAATTAAAATATATAAAAATAAATAAAACAAAAGAATTTGAAATAGAAATAAAAAGATAAAAATATAGTGTAATAATAAGAAATGTGAAAAAATGAGAAAAACTGTGTTGCAAAAAAACACAAAAACATTGAGATGGGGAGAATCCCTCATCCATTAAATTGAGAAAGGTAGAGATGGGAAATTGTATAAATATTCATATTTCCTTTATTCCCACATCGGTTAAATTGAGAAAGGTAGAGATGGAGAATTTGTATAAATAATCATCTTTCCTTTAAATTTTGAACTACAACACCTCTTTTATTTGGGCCTACCATTGGGCTTGAAAGCTTGTTTAAAGGTGGGCTGATTTAGTAATATATTTTTTTTTCTTTTATAGATTTCGATATTTCGAGCGAAATATTTTGCATTCTCAATATTCTGATTCAATATATCGTTGAAAACAAAGTTCCCCACACTGATATATCGGGATGCTTGATATGACGACATGTCAAATGAAATTTTGATATTTAAAACACTGTTTATTATACACAATAGTATAATTATCATCACCTAGAACAGATAGTTATCATCACCTAGAATAGATAGTTATCATCACCTAGAACAGAGTTATCATCACCTAGAATAGATAGTTATCATCACCTAGAACAGATAGTTATGTGTTTGAAATAAGTTATCTATGGCATTGGAACAAATATGTGGTACATTCCTAACAAATACCTACAAATTAGCAAATTAATTAATATTCAAAATATGTGGTACATTCCTAACAAATACCTACAAATTAGCAAATTAATTAATATTCATAATAATATTGAGTATTTATCACATGAAAAAGAAGGCTTGCAAATAATAAATTTTTAAATAGCTAGATTTTAATTGAATTTATTCACAATATAATATTTGACACAAGTGAACTCAAGAACTTTAATCGTATTTTTGCTAGTTTGATATATTCATTGTAAAGTTAGGAGGAAACCCAATTAAATACTCGAATTGTAAAGTTAGGAGGAAACCCAATTAAATACTCCAATACTACGGAAACATAATATCTAAAGAGAAAAAAAAAATGGAACAAAAATATAAATACTGATGAACGGTACAAAAAAATATAAATATTGATGAACTGTACAAATTAAAACAAGATTGAAACAAAAAAAAAAAACTAACAAAATACAAATTAAAAAAATGATAGAAAATAATGAGATTTAAGAAAAAAACACAATTGTAATTGTAAAAAAAAAGTAACATTTTAATTTTTACAATAAGATTTAAAAAGAATGATAGAAAATATTTTTTTTAAAATAGATAACATTTAAAACTTAAGAAAATATAAATGTTACCGACGTCTATTTGGAACATTACTAGAGGGTAATGAAAAAATGTTAATGTCAATTTCAAACATATTCATGACTGCGTAGGACAAACTATTAGGTGGTTGTGCGGTTGAGATATAATGAACGAAACTATGGTGATTGGGAGAAAGATCTTCAAGGTGAAATAATTAAATAGATTGATTAATATTATTATTATTAAAAAAAATGGAAATTAAAGATATTAAAAGAAGGATGCAATATATCGTACATAGGAGTAAATAGTCTAAGAGAGATGAATCAAACCCGACATGAGTGATGATTTCAGACTCACACATCACCAACTTCAATTAAGAGGTCGGAAGATTCAAAAGGTTGATTGCCTTTAGAGTATAAACAAACAAATAGCACTATCACCAACTTTATTGTTTTAGAAGTCATCTTTCAAAATGCAAAAAGAACTTGATTTCAGTTTTCAACTAAATCATTTCAACATTTTATATCATTGTTATTGCAATCAAATCAGTTTGATTTTAAATTCTTTTTTTTGCAAGGTAATATATATTACAAAAAGCAAGCGAGGGGGGCCCACAGCCCGGGGCCAAGGCACTCAACAACGCAGAGCAAAGAAACAGAAAAAACACAAGGAAACAAGTCCCACGGAGGAGCACTAATAGACATAGGAGACATCAACACCCCTAACCACGAGGCACGCCTATAAGACAAGTCAGCCTGGGCACTAATAAGAACAGACTGGGGAGAACGATTCCTACCCCCGTGAACTCGGGAATTTCTCTCTCTCCAGACATGATAAATGACTGCACACCAAGCAAGCCGCCAAACATGACGCCTACGACGATCACCTCGCCCCATACAACAAATCCAAGATAACTCAGTGGACCATATAGCAATACGATGAGTGGACCGACCCCGACAAAGCAAACTGGACCACACATGCGAACTAAACAGACACTCGAAGAAAAGATGATCTCGCGTCTCTAAGGCAGCTGAACACAACACACACCCTGATTGAATTAAGGGATCCCATCTATGGAGGCGGGTCCTAGTAAATAACCGGGCACGAATCGCCAACCATGCAACGAAGGCGTGACGGGGGATGTTAAACCACAACAAACTGGCCCATCTAACACAATCACGGCGAGGACGCAAGACCTCCCAAGCACTAGCCACCGAGAAGACATCGGATCTACCAGGGTCCCAAATAACTCGATCAGACTGAAGCAAATGGGGGACAGTAGCCTGAACCATGGGAAGCAGATACTCCATCTCCCAAATCACGCAGGGCCACTGCCAAGTTCCATCCGAGAGGAGGAAATCCGACACCAAGGGACAAGCCGAACTACCGACCGCATCAACCAAACCTTCCTCGAAACGATGATTAATGGGGCCACCAGGAAGCCAAGAATCAGCCCACACATGGGTTCGCCGCCCGTCCCCGATGGCAACCTGGACTAGAGGACGAAACTGCTCATGAAGATGAAAAATGGCCCGAGTACACCAAGACCAACTGGCCAAAACCGGAACAGACCACAAGGAGCGACCCCGAAGGATATAAGCATCAACCCAGGCCACCCATAATGAACCTGATTGCGTAAACAGAAGCCAGAGGAGCTTCATGACGGCTGCCACATTCCAAGAACGAATATGGCGAATGCCTAAGCCACCCTCATTTCTAGGAACACAAACGTCCCCCCAAGCCACCTTCGCTCCCCCTTACCAAAAGAGCTCCCTCGCCATAAGAAAGCCCGGAGGATACGATCAACCTCGTCTGCTAGGCGAAGAGGAAAAACAAAAATACTCCCCCAATAAACCTGAAAGTTTTGCAAGACAGACCGGATAAGCAACAAACGACCAGCGTAAGAAAGAGCCCGCGCAGACCAGCTCTGAACCCGCGCAGTGATCTTCTCCAGAAGGGGCTTGCAATCCGCATAAAAGAGCCGACCAGAAACGAGAGGAAGGCCCAGATAACGAACAGGAAGAGTGCCAAGGGAGAAACCCATCACTCCAGACAACCCAAGCACTAGCCTCCATCTCAACATGTTTAGGGTTTAGGGTTTAGGGTTTAACGAGGAAACCCCAATACAAAACATATAACTCTTAGACGAATTCACACAGAGACCAGACAACCCCTGAAACTTGAGGAGGGTAGAATGGACGAAGGCTAGCGAGGAATAGTCCCCCTACAAAAGATCATTAAGTCATCAGCGAAGCAAAGATGAGTTAGGCGAATCTTTTCACAACGATGATGAAAATAGAAATCTGCAGGAGGAGAATTCAACAGCCGAGAGAACACCTCCATAGCCATCACAAACAAATGAATTTAAATTCTTTCAATCATAAAGGAAACAAATTTGTGCAAATATTTTCAATGTAGAAATGTATAATATCAATTAAATGAATGTAATTAATCATTATGTCTCGTTATCTTTTTTCGTTTAGAAAGGAAATAATTTTTTTTGTCATATCCATAAAATTTATATCATTCTCTCTTGATTTGATTTTTCATTTAATAAAATATAAATAAAAATATTATTTAATACTGTAATAATGTTTGGAGAATCTTATTTAAAAGTTTTGTTCATTTATCTAAACTCACCTTTTAATTTCTTATATCATTTTTCATACAAACCAAATCAGTTTCAATTTAAATTTCATTTGAAACAATTTTGTGCATAAATGAAAAATGAAAAATATTTTCAATAGTGAAAATGTATAATAACAAATAAATGAATGTAACTAACCAGAGCTAGTTCAATAACA
Source organism: Herpetospermum pedunculosum (assembly GCA_028017165.1). NCBI lineage: Eukaryota > Viridiplantae > Streptophyta > Magnoliopsida > Cucurbitales > Cucurbitaceae > Herpetospermum > Herpetospermum pedunculosum. Next base: position 46,469,008 of record CM051527.1, read on the forward strand.
TGATGTATTGACCATAAGATCTTAATACAATCCCCACCCCAACATGTTGTCGAGAAAAAATAACACAATTAAATGAATCTCATTAATTAGTATGTCATGAAATCTTTTTCCTTTTATAATGGAAATAATTTTTTTCCGGATTCATAAAATTTATATCATTCTCTCTAGATTTGATTTTCCATGGAATGAAATATAAATAAAGATATTATTTAATAATAGTAATATTTCTTTTGAAAGGAAAATCGAATTTTGCGATGTAATAATATTTTCACACTTACAAATTACTCAACTGATGGGTTTGAGATTCGATTTTTTTTTAAGTATCAAAGTAATTATTGAAGAATCTTATTTAAAAGTATTTATTCATTTATTTATTTAAATTCACTTTTCAATTTCATTTCAACATTTTATATCATTATTATTCATGAAATAAAACTAGTTTGAATTTAAATTCCTTCAACTAGAAAAGAAACAAATTTGTGCATAAATGAAAAATATTTTAAAAAGTAGAAATGCATAATCACAATTAAATGAAGGGTTGGTTGCATGCATAGCAATCATGCCAAAACTATTTGCAATTTTAACAATTGTAAAAGATTTTGCAAATATAGCAACAAAAAAAACAATTGATCCAAGTAAAAGACGAAAAAAAAAAAAACAGACAAAAAAAACTCAAACATCGAACCTTGAACCCAAAACTCCAAACCCAAAAATATGAACCCTAAACACTAAACCATACACCCTAAACTATAAACATTAAGCACTAAACCCTAAACCCTAAACCACAAACCACAAAATATAAACACTAAACCCTAAACCCAAACAAGACACCTCAATGCATAGTGAATGCCGAAAAACCTCAAACCCTAAACTTCAAATTCCAAACTCTAAACCTTATAAGGACACTTCAATGCATAGCGTGGAACGGAAGATAACCCATTTTTTTTAATTCTTCTTATTTATTTATTAAGAGTAATACGGGAATATAAAAAAATTATTTTAGCAATTTGTCATATTTGCAAAACTTTTAAAAAGTTGTTATATCTTTAATTATTTTAGTCTAAACTTAATCTGCTACAATTTTTCCTATCATTAATTATTACTGCCACGTGTCAACTTCTGATTAGCTGCAAAAAATTTAAATATTAATAAAATATCAAATTTGACCGGTGGACTAGGTCTGGTCGTTTTTGCCTATGCCTCAGCCCTCCGTCGTCATCAAGATCCTTCCGATAGATAGTTTTGCTTTTTAAGAAAAGAATAGAAATTTAGAAATTAAAAATAATAAATGAATTAATAGATAAATATTCTACCTAATTGCACCAATTTAAATTTCAATAAAATAAAAAATTAGCTCTAATATTGTTTTTAGTGTCTACCAATTTTCAAAATATAATAGTAACAATTTTGTATACGCACACACTTTTGTTATGTCCTCGTTATCAATGATAGGGAGTTTTAATACTAATGATATATTATCTATTTTGTTTTCATCAATCAAAAAATATTTAAAAGAAGAAGAAAAAAACATAAAACAATATTCGGTAGACTAGATAGATGGAAGTATAATTGTATGTGAGCCATAATTCATTTAGTGTCTCGTTTTAATAATAAAATTGGACAAAATCATCATATATCATCAAAATCACTAATGCATTATTCTATTTAATTGTTAGAGCGGGTTTTGGAATAATTTTGAAATATTTAAAATATTTTTTTGTCACATTTAAAATCACTCAATAATATCACTTTAATGTTTGATTTCACTTTTAAACGAGATTTACAAACCAACAAAAATATATGCGATCCAATCACATTTAATTTATTTATTTTTTCTTTTTTCTGTTCAGATATTTCTCCCCTCGGGCTGTCTAAAGAAACATGAATGTGGATAGGTGCGGATCTACCGTAGGCCCAGAAGCTCGAGCCCCCCTTCAACTTGAAAACGGTTGTTTATATGTAATATAAGTTTCATCAAAATAACAAAGAAAATGTAAATGGTTTGGGGGCAAATAGCCATACCCCTGACTCTAGGTGAGGTTTTTCAACCCTCGTCCCTTGATTCCGTTTAGCTGCCTTAATTTCATAAAAACTTTCATTATTTAAACAAAAATATCAACTTGACTCTATAAATTTTATTTTGTAACGATTAATTTATATACTTTCAATTTTAAAATAATTTAATTTTGAACTTCAGTACATAGAAAATGTGACAGGGAGTGAGTATATAGAAAATGTGAGAGGGAGTGGGGAGAAAGAAAATCATGGTGAGTTCTCATTTCTTTATTTTTTTATATAAAAAAAATTATGAATTTAAACTTTTACTAAATATGTTTCCCAAAAAAAAAAAAAAAAAAAAATCTTAATATAATTTTTCCTTTTAAGAAAAAAATGAACATAAATTTTCTATATATAAAAAAATTATTTAATTAAATTTAAAAATAAAAATAAAAAGCATAAACAAAGATAATAGAAATTCGGTATCCGTGAGGAATTCTATGAGGAATTTCACGGGACCGGGAGTGGGAAGTGATGGAGCGTTGATGGAACGCAGCGGAAGCGATTTGGATCATAGACACTCTAATTTCATCAATTTAAACAAATGGAAACATGCAAAAGCAATGAAAAAGAGAAATTAGAACACATACCCTTGTCGTTCGAATTTCTTCAAATTCACCGCCAGAAGCTCCTCACGAGCTCACCGAGCCTTCTCACGAAACCTTCGTGGACCACCCACGATAGTCCCGCTATCCTCGGGCCGAGAAACGGAGTAGTGGGACTCCTTTTACAAGAGAAAAGAGGGAAGAAGCTTCACTGAAGAAAACTATTTTCTTCTTCACAGAAGCACAGCCGAAGGAAGAAGAAGAGATAGAGAGAGAAATTGAAATTCACAATTTCAATTGTGAGACCCAAAAGGCACTCAGCCTATTTCTTTTTTTTTTTTTTTTTTTTTTAATTGATCTGACGAAGCAAAATATATACTCTGTATATATATATACCTTACATGTGTCTTACATGCAATGTAAGACACATGTATATATATATATAAATTATTATTATTAAAAATAATAATAATTATTTTTATTAATTAAACTTTTTAATTAATAAAAAATATATATATTAATTAATATTATTTAATTCAATATCAAATATTAATTAAATAATATAATTAAACCCGGTTTTCCGAAAACCGACTTTTTGCACATGAATCCTATTCATGTTTTCAGACCAATCTCATATTTAAATCATATTTAAATATGTCCATATTTAAATCATATTTAAATATGTTTATTCTTCTTCCACAAACCCGAATTTGAACGATTCAAATTATTTTCTTTTCTTTTATATTGTTTCACGGCTTTATCCCAGCTAGCCAGGAGAACCGTAAGGACCTACAGATCATGAGCTCCAACGATACGAGATTATCCGGTCAAAACTCTTTCAACCGAACTAACCAACATTCGTTAACCCCCGGAGACTCCACTAAAGTCCAAGGGCTGCACTCTCCTCACTGTAGATATATTGTGTCCTGTTGATATAACTATCATCAGTAAGTCGATCCTTCACAGGTCGTTCATAATCACAACGGGTCATTTATACCGTTTAACCCTTGTATTATATCTTGTTCCTTAAGTACCACTGACACCTCTAATGAACAATTGATTTGTGGTCCAACCATCAAATCAGATTCCTCCCTGATCAGGAGAGGATGGACCCATTGTTCAAGACCTGGAGTCAGCAATTAAGGAAACAACCTCTCTACTAACCCTTAAAGCGGGTAGGAGTGAATTCCATCTTGCACAACTACGTCCCCAGCCACTTATTCGATCTTATCCCCAATATGGTAGGCTTATTGAGTCGGCGATCAGGCCACTCTCACCCGTACAAGTCAAAGGATAAGGTCGAATAAACAGGAGTTCATAGTGAGCTCAGGATTGAGATCGAGTTACCTAAGTCATCATATGAAAAAACCGGGCTTTACAGTAAACGGTGTTATAAAGAAAGAGCGATTTTATTTCTTGGTTCGGTCTTGTGCAAACTCATTGCACAGGACGCCCTCACTCACATGTCTCTACATGAAACGATTCGAATCACATCGTTTTGTACTATACAAAGTGAGCCGCGTCCAATAGTGTCCCCAGGATAAGGTAAACAATCTATTTAGTAATAAAGAGTTATTAAGTTTTAATTCCGTAAAGGAGTTTATTGGATTAAAGTGAAACATGTTTTATCCTATACCAATAACCAACACCCTTGGCATTGTTTGAGTATTTGAACCTCATGTATGACATGATTGTGGATCAGGTTCAAGTATACTGCCAAAATGATCTATAGTATATGGATAAGGCTGGGTACCTTATCCTGGTAACACTATAGGATGCGGCTCACTTTGTATTGTACAGAACGATGTGATCCGAATCGTTCCACATGAAGATGTGAGAAGTGAGGGCGTCCTGTGTAAAGAGTTTACACAAGATCGAACCGCGTATTAAGTCACTCTCTCTTTATAACACCGTTTACTGATCGAGACTGACTTATACACTTTGATGGCCTAGGTAACTCGTTCTTAATCCTGAGCTTGCTATGAACTCCTGCTTATTCGGAAGTATCCTTTGACTTGTACGGGTGAGAGTGGCAGAACGCCCGCTCAATAAGCCTACCAACTTGGGGATAAAGCCGAATAAGTAGCTGGGGACATAGTGTAGCAAGATTGGAATTCACTCCTAACCCGCTCTTCAGGGTTAGTAGATAGGTTGTTCCCTTAATAGCTGACTCCGGGGCTTGAACAATGTGAGCTCACACTCTCATGTGATGAGAGAGTTATATTGATCTCTTGGTTGGACCAAAGATCTATTGTTCATTAGAGGTGTCAGTTGTACTTAAGGAACAAGATGTAATGCAGGGGTTAAACGGTTTATACGACCCAGCTGTGATTACGGACAACCTGTGAAGGATCGACTTACCAATGACGGTTATATCAAGACGACACAATATATCTACAGTGAGGAGAGTGCAGCCCTTGGACTTTAGTGGAGTCTCCGGGGGTTAACGAATGTTGATCGATTCGGGTCAAAAGAGTTTTGACCGAATGATCTCGTATCGTTGGAGCTCATGATCTGTAGGTCCTTTAGGTTCTCCTGGCTAGCTCGGATAAAGCGGTATAGCAGTGCTATAGGGTTGTATTCGGAGAAATCTGAATTAGGGTTTGTTCGAGGGATTTGTATATTTAAATATGATTTAAATATATAATCGGAGGAAGTTGTATTTAAATGTGATTTAAATACTCGACCGGAGAAAAATATGAATATTGATTCGTATTTTGGAAAAGTCGGTTTTCTGAAAACCGGGTAATAGTGGAAGGTTTATTATTATATTAGTATTTGATATTAATATTAATAATAAATTAAATAATTAAAATTGTTTTAATTATTATTAATTTTAATAAATAATAATTATTTATAATTATTATTATTATCATTAATGTTATCTTTGCATGTCCAACATGTGTCTTCCACCTTTTTTTCTTTTCCTTACTCATGAAGCAAGTCAATTGAGTTGATGAATTGATTTTGGCTTGTATGAGTTTATCTCTAAGTTGATGCACTTCTCTCTCTCACGTTGGGAACTTCTTCTCTCAAGTCTTTTGGATTGAGCATCTTCAAGTGTTGAAGGTAACATCCATGGTTGAAGCTTGAAGAAGAAGAGAGAAGTTGAAGCTTTGGTTGTTGTAAATTCAAGGTGATTCTTTGAGAAAGATTCAAGAAGAGTTAAGTTGTTAATTCTTCCTCCCTTGATATTTTGATTTCAAGTTGTTGAAATTCAAAGGGTTTGTTGTATTGTGTTCTTGATGTTCTTGATGAATTGTTCATCAAGTTCATATTAACACAATTCCAAACACATGCCACAAGCTTCATCTTGTTCCTCCACCCTCAAACTAACCCCCTTAGCTTAAGGAGTCCCACCACTCCGCTATTACCGCCTGAGAATAGCTGGGACTACTCTAAGGGTGGTCCTCGTGTGCTCGTGATTGTTCGTGCTGAGTTCGTGACCGGAGGAGAGGTAGAGTTCGAGGGGGCTGTAGAGGAGCTGAGGTAGACGAAAAGACGAACAACAAAACAAGGTATTTTTGTCTTTTGAAGCTCACTGGTAAATTTACCGGTCGGTTTTACCGACAGGTAATTTACTGGTGGGGCTTCCCAAACGCTGTTTCTTAAGCGTTTGGGGGTTGTTTCCCCGGTCGAGATTTACCGGTCGGTAAATTCCATACCGAGGAAACCGGTCGGTAAGTGTTACCGGTATGCTTTACCGGTTGAAATTTATCGGTTGATAAATTTACCGGTTGAAAGTTTACCGATGGGGTTGAACCGGTTCGTTTACCGGTTTCCTTTACCGGTGTATGGGCGCCGGTTTATCGGTCAAGCTTGCTTCGGTGATTCCTTTACCGGTCGGTTTTTACCGGTTGACTTTACCGGTCGGTATTTACCGGTGGTAAGGAATTACCGGTGGGACTCGAGGTGATGAAAAATGTTAAGTGTTAGCATTGTTTCTCAATTCTTGTTTGTTGCTTATTGATTGCTGAAGATCCTCAGCCAGTTTAGGCTTCTTCCGCTGCGCCTCTGGTTGTGTCGGGATCCTTCGGTTTCCATCATCGTCTACGTACAAGACTAAGAAAGCTACAACAGTATTGACTACTTTCTTGTAAACACAAGGTTCGTCAATATTTTGTTCAAAGCCATAAGATTTGATCGCCGTATCAAACCTTATATTCCAGGATCTAGATGCTTGCTTCAACCCATAAATGGATCGATTAAGCTTGGAAACCTTTTGCTCTTGACCCTGAAGTATGAATCCCTCTGGTTGAGCCATATAGATACTCTCCTCAAGATTACCATTCAGAAAGGCAGTCTTGACATCCATTTGCCAGATTTCATAATCATAAAATGTAGCAATGGATAAGAGTATTCTAATCGACTTTAACATGGCAACAGGAGAAAAGGTTTCTTCATAGTCCACCCCTTCTCTTTGGGAATAACCTTTTGCCACAAGTCGAGCCTTAAAGGTTTGCACCTTACCGGCTTCGTCTCGTTTTCTCTTATAGATCCACTTGCAACCGATAGGTCTTTCACTATCTGGTTGGTCTACAAGATCCCAGACCGAATTGAAGTACATAGACTCCATTTCGAGATCCATGGCTTTAAGCCACTGATCCTTGTTTATGTCATTCATTGCCTGTTTAAAGGTCAATGGATCCTCAACGCCATCATCAGGTATGACGACTTGAGTTTCAGACAAGCCGATGTAGCGGTCGGGCTGTCTTACATCCCTCCCACTGCGTCGAGGCTTTCTCAACTCTTGAGAAGGACCAGCCTGATCAACAACCTTTGTTGATCCGTCTGTAGCTTTCCTGGAAAATTCGGACAAAACAATTTTGCTCGACGGTTGATGATCTCTCATGTGGTCTTCCTCTAAGAACGTGGCATTAGTCGATACTAGTACCTTGTTCTCATGAGGATCGTAAAATAGACCACCTTTCGTTTCCTTGGGGTAACCTACAAATAGGCACAATTTTGAACGATGTTCCAACTTCTTTGGATTGGGTACTAGCACATGTGCCGGACACCCCCAAATCCCGAAGTGACGTAAACTACCTTTACGCCCTCTCCATAACTCATAAGGTGTTTCAGAAACACTCTTAGAGGGAACCATGTTCAAAATATATTCTGCAGTCTCTACTGCATATCCCCAAAACGAACTAGGCAAATGAGCATAACTCATCATAGATCGAACCATGTCTAACAGGGTTCTATTTCTCCTCTCGGACACACCATTCTGCTGTGGTGTTCCTGGCGCTGAGAGTTGAGATACTATTCCATATTCTATCATATAGTCCTGGAATCTTAAATCCATATACTCTCCACCTCGATCTGATCGGAGTGTTTTTATCGATTTACCTAATGTGTTCTCAACCTCTGCCTTATACTCTTTGAACTTTTCAAGAGCTTCGGACTTATGATGCATTAGATAAAGATAACCGTACCTAGAATAATCATCAATGAAACTGATGAAATATTCATACCCTCCTCGTGCTTTGACATTCAAAGGACCGCAGAGATCCGAATGCACGATTTCTAGAGGTTCTTTGGACCTATGACCTTTTTCAGAAAAAGATCGTTTGGTCATTTTTCCCTCAAGACAAGACTCACATGGCGGTAAAGAGTTGTCCTCTAAACGATTTAGCAGACCACTCTTAACCAATCTCCCAATCCTATTGAGATTAATGTGACCTAGTCTTAAGTGCCAAAGATAAGTACTTAGAGAAAGTTTCTGCCTTTTAGTTTGAGTCTCAGCTGTTTTAAACATTTCAGTGTTCAAAATAGCTTTGGCTTCGGTTGGTCTTAACACATACAAGTTGTTTTCAAGTTTCGCAGAACAAATACGTACACCTTTTTTGCTAATGAACGCTTCATTATGAACAAAAGATACTTTATACAACTGTTCTAACAAACAAGATATAGATACAAGATTCCTCTGGAAGGTAGGAACCAGGAGTACATTTTCTAGTAAAATGAAACTATCTCTATACAACAACTTTACAGCTCCCACTGCTTCAGCTGAGACAACCTCTCCAGTTCCAACTCTGAGAGTTATCTCACCTCGAGAAAGTGGCTGCCAAGAACTAGTTTCCTGAAAAGAAGAACAAACATGGTTAGTAGCTCCTGAATCAAGTATCCAGGTATGACAATCATGTTCTACTAAACATGTTTCAACAACAAGTAAATCATATTTACCTTGTCTTTCCTTCTCAGCCTTTTTCTCTGCAAGATACTTTGGGCAATTGCGTTTCCAGTGCCCATCTACACCACAATAGAAACATTTTCCTTTGTCTGTAGATTTAGTCTTGCTCTTTAGCAGCAGCAGGTGCTTTTCCCTTCCTTTTATCTTTCTTCTTCTTTTGAATACTCTTATTCTTAATAGAAGAAAGTTCAGACTTACTCCCTGAAGACGACCCCTTTTGGAATTTCCTAGAAGTGACAACGTTTGCCTCCTTCTCTTTTCCTTTAGAAGTCTGAAGGGACTGATAGGTCTGTAGCTCGCTGAGAAGAGAAGTCAAATTATACTTTATCTTGTTCATTACCATATTGGTTCTGAACTGAAGGAAACTCTTCGGAAGAGATTCCATGATAAAGCTTACTTGACTTGACTCATCAATAGTAGCTCCGTTTACTTCCGCCACATTGAAGTGGACCATCATGTTAAGGACATGCTCCCTAACAGAGGTACCCTCCTTCATGCGAGAGTTGTAAACGTATTTGAGGGCTTCATGACAGACCGATGAGGACGGTAGTCCAAACATCGCCTGTAATGAAGACATGATTTCTTTTGCAGAAACCATATCCTCGTGCTTCTTAGCTAACACATCAGATATGCTGGCTAAGATATAGACTCGGGCTTTATCATTAGCCCTTGTCCATCTATCATATGCGTCTCGAACAGTTCGAGTCGCATCCGAGCTAGGAGGGGGAGGACAATCCTCTGATAAGACGAACCTGAGATCATCTAGAACGAGAATCGTATTCAAGTTCGATTTCCAGGTCGCGTAGTTATCGCCGGTTAACTTATCGGAAGCTAGTAAGTGAATGAAAGAGCTAGACATGCTGAAAAGAGAATGTAAAATATTAGTGAAAAGGTTTTAACCTAATTTACACACCAATCAAGAATTTAGCAAAGAATAATAATGTACCTAAAACTCATTATTAAACTGCAACGATACTTCAGTGGGTCAGAATGGTCGCTACCGAGGGGCAGTCAAGCATTCCTTCACTGAATCAAGACATTCTTGACTAAATGCTAATACCAAAATATCTCATATTCCTATAGCATCTTAGTTATCGCTGTTTGGTCAAGATTTACTAACTCCTTAGCAAATCTCGTAAGTGTGACCCTCCATTTTTAGAATTCATAGGGCGACCCCAACGATGCAACCGAATGGAAATGTCAAAGTTGGGAATGGCTCTATGTTTCTTTATCCATAAATGGTGATTGAGATGTTCCGATTCCTATGAAACGGCCCTCCGAATGGATCGGTACCACTTGTGGGCACCTAGCAGGCGGAACATATGAATCTCACGGTTCAATCCAATGGAGGAGACCGCAGGATGTATTGACATACTTCCTTCTCCCACTTACTATAAATACTTTCTCCATTTACCTTGCTCCTTAATTATGCAAATACCATCCGAATGGGGATGCCCTATTGACATCACGAGGCCGAGCATAATTCTCACGGTGTGAACTAGACAGAGAACGTAGGAGGAGAGGGACATATCATATATACCTTCTCAACACCTCTACTAAGTATTTTAAGACGGAATGGGTAAATTACTCAGGCATTATCCAGCTAAGACAATAAGACCTAAGTCTAGGTAAAACAAACTTTTACCTATGATGTCTAGGTGATAAACACTTTATTACCTCACACCACTCACGCATGCTCATAAAGCCGGGTTAACTTTACTCAAGTACCGGATGGTCCCCAGGTAGGAGGTGTTCCGTAAACCGTCAGCTTAAATACCTCCAACCTCGAACAGGATGTCCCCGGGTGAGTTTCTTGTAACCTTAGCAATTACAAGATATCGACCTATTCATCTAATGAAACGGAACGATACATTCAACCCTAAGTGAGCATGCCTTTGTCTTTGTTATAGATTTTAAAAGTCTATGCCAATTTTACAACGCTTTGCAAAACTAAGACTAACTACAACAAACTTCTACATGCTTCTCAAACATGCATCACTAAGGCATGATAAGTTGAATATTTAATTTCATAATCAATAGAACACTTATATCGATTATGCTCTTAAACATTCAACTCTTAATTCATAATCAATATAACACTTATATCAATACTCTGAATTAAGCATGCATCCTATACATTATAACACTTATAACAAACAAAATGCATCTAATGTTGGATGTTTAATTTCATAATTAATATAACACTTATATCAATTATTCTGTTAAGCAAACAACATCTAATTCATGAATTAATATAACTCTTATATTAATACTCATGAATAAACATGCATCATATACATTATAACACTTATAATATACCATGTGCATAAAATTAGGGTAACCTATGTTGTACATTCAATTTCATAATTAATATAACACTTATATCAATTATTCTATTGAACTAACAACAACTAATTCATGAATTAATATAACTTTTATATCAAAACTCATCAATTGCCAAATATGCATACGATATATTATAACACTTATAACATATTTTCAATGCATGAAGCATGCTTCCTACGGTGGGATTTTAAATCTATATGGCATACGTTATGCACATACAAACATGGAATTTAATTAAAACATACATTCGCAATGCATAATTAATTAAACATACTAAAGTGGATCGATTTTGGCATTTAACAAGCAATAACTAATTTATTACAAGCTTGATCAACAAGCTACGCCTTGAGCGGACTTCGAACTCTTCGCACCGCCTTTGACCAACTTGCTTCCTCCGAACGCTTCGGCCAAAATTTCTTCGAATTTCTCCTTGTATTGCCTAGAATGAGTTTGAACTTACACCGAACATTTCGGCGAATTTCAAACTCAAACTTCTTTCACAAAGAATTCTATATGGACTCTAATGACTCTAAAAATACAGACTCTTTAGCATGCATTAAAGCCCATACATTCTCGGGCAATTACAAATAATGAAATTCAAAAAGAAACTATGCCAAAATCGATATTCACTTTAGAATCCATTCAGAAACAATTTCTAAATAAAAACCCACCATAATTTAAACTGATTGAAATTGAGTGGCCAAAAAAGCTCTGATACCAATTGATGGAGCGTTGATGGAACGCAGCGGAAGCGATTTGGATCATAGACACTCTAATTTCATCAATTTAAACAAATGGAAACATGCAAAAGCAATGAAAAAGAGAAATTAGAACACATACCCTTGTCGTTCGAATTTCTTCAAATTCACCGCCAGAAGCTCCTCACGAGCTCACCGAGCCTTCTCACGAAACCTTCGTGAACCACCCACGGTAGTCCCGCTATCCTCGGGCCGAGAAACGGAGTAGTGGGACTCCTTTTACAAGAGAAAAGAGGGAAGAAGCTTCACTGAAGAAAACTATTTTCTTCTTCACAGAAGCACAGCCGAAGGAAGAAGAAGAAGAGATAGAGAGAGAAATTGAAATTCACAATTTCAATTGTGAGACCCAAAAGGCACTCAGCCTATTTCTTTTCTTTTTTTTTTTCTTTTTTTTTTTTTTTAATTGATCTGACGAAGCAAAATATATACTCTGTATATATATATACCTTACATGTGTCTTACATGCAGCATGTAAGACACATGTATATATATATATATATATATATATTTATAAATTATTATTATTAAAAATAATAATAATTATTTTTATTAATTAAACTTTTTAATTAATAAAAAATATATATATTAATTAATATTATTTAATTCAATATCAAATATTAATTAAATAATATAATTAAACCCGGTTTTCCGAAAACCGACTTTTTGCACATGAATCCTATTCATGTTTTCAGACCAATCTCATATTGAAATCATATTTAAATATGTCCATATTTAAATCATATTTAAATATGTCTATTCTTCTTCCACAAACCCGAATTTGAAGGATTCAAATTCTTTTCTTTTCTTTTATATTGTTTCACGGCTTTATCCGAGCTAGCCAGGAGAACCGTAAGGACCTACAGATCATGAGCTCCAACGATACGAGATTATCCGGTCAAAACTCTTTCAACCGAACTAACCTGAAAGAGTTTCGACATGCATAGCGGAAGCATCGTTGGATCTAAGTACTCTTATTTTGTTAATTTAAAAGGAAAAAGCATGTAATTTGAAAATCAAAGACAATAATTTAGAAGTTACCTTTGAAGTTCAAATTCTTCTTGATTCCAAACTCGATCTTCGAACGTAACGGTCACGAACCACCACGAGAGTCTTCCCGACTATTCTCCGGCCTTAGAACGGGATTGTGGGATACTTTGAGTGACTAATTTAAAAGAGAATTGAAGATGGAATTGGAGAGAAAAGTAGAGAAATTGTCTTTACAATTTCTCAAAGTTCATCAAAATTCCAAGAAGAAGTCAATCTAATTAACCCTTTGTATATATAGAAGACTACATGCAAAAACATGCAAAATTGAGTTAACAATAGGATGCCATGTAGAATCCACTCAATTTAGTGAGATTAGTGGCTTGATGTGGGATGAACACTTAGCAAAAAAGTTTGACTCATAAAACCACCAACAAATGGTTTTTCCCACTAACTCAAGAATTGGATTTTTCCACTAACTTAAGAATTGGATTTTTCCACTCACTTTAGTCATCAAAATGACTCTTGACTTTCAAGGTTTAGTGGAGTCAACATTTGACTTTTGACTTTCAAAGTTGTAGTCAATTATCTTAAAATTGACTTTTGACTAACTTTGATCAAATTAATTCAATTTAAAAATTAATTCAAATAATTAATTTTAAATCAAATTAAATTAATATTAAATAATTAATTAAACAATTTAATTAATTCAAATTTAATATCCAATAAATCCAACACTAATCCCGATCATTCCCGATATACATGATTATGAATCCATATTCATATTTTCGATAATTAAATCTTATTTAAATATCACCATCTCTCTCTATTGTTCAATTCGCAACTGAACGTTATGTCGTTAAATATATCACATATATTTAACGTTAATTCCCTAATCCGAATTCGAACACTTCGAATTCACTCGTCACACTGATCTAAGGTTTAGTCCGATATGAGCTAGCAGGGGGACCTCATGGACCTACAGATCATGAGCTCCAACGATCCGAGATTAACTGATTAAACTCTTTAACCTAGTTAATCAACATTCGTTAACTACCAGGACATTCCACTATAGCCTAGTAGTTGCATTCTCCTCACTGTAGATATATTTATGTCCACTCGATATAACCATGATTAGTAAGTTGACCCTTCACAGGTTGTTCGTAATTTACGGTCGGGTCAAATATCTGTTTTACCCCAGTAATTACATATTGCTCCTTAAGTCCCACTGATCCTCTAATGAACAATTGGTTTGTGATCCAATCACTAAACAGATTGGTATGTGATCTAATCACTATACCGAGTCCCTCTCGTGCCAATGAGAAGGTGGAGCCCCTTGTTCAAGACCTGGAGTCAGCACTTAAGGGAACAACCTATCTACTATCCCTAGAGACGGGTAGGAGTGAATTCCATCTTGCACCCTATGTCCCTAGCTATCTATCCGGTCTTACCCCTGAAATGGGAGGCTTATTGAGTCGGCGCTGTTGAGCCACTCTCACCCATGCAGATCTAAGGATAATCCCGAATAAACAGGAGTTCATAGTTAGCTTAGGATTAAGGTCAAGTTACCTAGGTCATCGTTTTGAAATAGTCAGTCTTTAAAACAGTAAACAACGTTATAAAGCAAGAGTGACTTATTTCGCGGTCCGGTCTAATGCAAACTCTTTGCATAGGACGCCCCCATTCACATGTCTCCACATGAACGATTCAGAATCACATCGTTTGTACTAAATACAAAATGGGCCGCTTCCAATAGTGTCCCCAAGATAAGGTATCCAGCCTTATCCGTATACTATAGACCGTTTTGGCTATTTACTCGAACTTGATCCACTTTTATGTCTCCACATAAAGTTCAAGTACTCATGTTATAGCCATGGATCTTAGTTGATTGGATTTAGGGTTTTCTAAAATGAAATAAGCAATTCACATATTCAATAATAACTTTATTGAATAAACCTCAATAACACTTTATTAGTAATAAAATATGTTTATCGTTTAAAAACCACGAGTTTTAGGACATAAAACCCAACAAACTCCCACTTGGACTAAAACTTCAGTGGTAACAAATATATATCCATATATATACATAATGTTGAGTTTTTCAAAATGAGAAATAAATACAATAAACTAGGGCATCACATACCCATAGTTTTCTCCCACTTGCCCTAGATTATACATCATGTAGTCCTAGTCTCACCAGGTGACCCTCAAACACTTTAGCCGTGAGAGCCTTTGTAAATGGATCAGCAATGTTGTCCTCAGAGGCTATCTGTTTCACAATAACATCTCCTCGTTGGACGATCTCTCGAATGAGATGATATTTTCGCTCAATATGTTTCCCGCGTTTATGGCTCCTTGGCTCTTTTGAATTTGCAACTGCTCCACTGTTATCACAAAAGAGAGTGATAGGCAGATGCATATTTGGAACAACTTCCAAATCGTTCAAAAATTTTCTAAGCCACACAGCTTCTTTTGCTGCTTCACAGGCAGCTACGTATTCTGCTTCCATAGTAGAGTCAGCAACACAACTTTGCTTGATACTCCGCCATACTACAGCTCCTCCATTCAGAGTGAACACTGATCCCGATGTTGATTTTCTCGAATCTCTATCCGACTGGAAATCAGAATCAGTGTATCCTGTAAGAATCAGATCCTTACCTTTATACACGAGCATGTAATCCCTCGTTCTCCTAAGATACTTGAGGATATTCTTAACGGTTCTCAAATAAATTTTAACCTTTGCAAAAAAGGATTGGACTGAAACCTACTGACAACACCTACTGCATAGCATATGTCGGGTCGTGTACACAACATAGCATACATCAGACTTCCAACTGCCGATGCATAGGGAATGTGTCTCATATCCTCAACTTCTTGAGGTGTCTTAGGACATTGTTCCTTCGACAAGTGAATTCCATGCCTGAAGGGTAGCAAACCCCTCTTGGAATTCTGCATCTTATATCTTGACAACATCTTGTCAATATAGGATGCTTGAGACATGGCTAATGTTCTATTCTTGCGGTTCCGAACTATTTGGATCCCAAGAATATATTGAGCTTCTCCCAAATCTTTCATTTGGAATTGAGTTGCTAGCCATTTCTTGACGTCAGTCAGGCATCTTACATCATTTCCAATGAGTAAGATATCATCGACATATAACACGAGGAATGCTACAGATGTTTTGACAATCTTCTTGTAAACACAAGGTTCGTCAATGTTTTGTTCAAAACCATAAGATTTGATCGCAGTATCAAAACTTATATTCCAGCATCTAGATGCTTGTTTCAACCCATAAATGGATCGTTTAAGCTTACAAACTTTTTGTTCTTGATGTTGTATTATAAACCCCCCTAGTTGAGACATATAGATACTCTCTTCAAGATTGCCATTCAGAAAGGCTGTCTTGACATCCATTTGCCAAATCTCATAGTCATAATATGTGGCAATGGACAAGAGTATTCTAATTGATTTTAACATGACAACAGGAGAGAAGGTTTCATCATAGTCTACCCCCTCTCTCTGGGTATAACCCTTTGTCACTAATCGAGCTTTAAAGGTCTGTACCTTACCAGCTTGGTCTCGTTTTCTTTTGTAGATCCATTTACAACCAATAGGTTTTACCCCATCTGGTTGATCTACAAGTTCCCAGACCGAATTGAAGTACATCGACTCCATTTCGAGGTCCATGGCTTTGATCCACTGATCTTTGTCAACATCATTCATTGCCTGTTTATAGGTCAATGGATCCTCTATTCCATCATCTGGTATGATGATTTGAGTTTCTACTAAACCCATGTAACGGTCAGGTTGTTGCACAACCCTCCCACTACGTCGAGGCACTCTCAACTCTTGAGATGGATGTGAGTAATCAGAAGTATTAGCTCCATCAACAACTCTTGTTGAGGGACCAATCTCATCAACAACTCTTGTTGATCTATCTGTAGCTTCTTTAGAAATTTCACGCAATACTAGTTTACTGCGAGGTTGATGATCTCTCATGTGATCTTCTTCGAGAAAAGTAGCATTTGTCGATACAAATACTTTATTTTCTTCTGGATCAAAGAAGTATCCAGCTTTCGATTCTTTTGGGTAGCCTATGAATAAACATACTTTTGAACGACGTTCCAATTTCTTAGGGTTTTGCACCAACACATGTGCCGGGCATCCCCAGATCCTGAAGTGACGTAAACTAGTTTTACGCCCTCTCCATAACTCATAAGGTGTTCCAGTAACACTTTTAGAGGGAACATTGTTCAAAATGTAGGCAGCAGTCTCTACTGCATATCCCCAAAACGAATCAGGCAAATGAGCATAGCTCATCATTGATCGAACCATGTCTAACAAGGTTCTGTTTCTTCTCTCCGATACACTGTTTTGCTGTGGCGTACTAAGTGCAGAGAGTTGTGACTGAATTCCATGTTCTATCAAATAGTCATGGAATCTTAGGTCCATGTACTCTCCACCTCGATCTGATCGAAGTGTCTTAATTGTTTTACCTAATAAGTTCTCAACTTCTGCCTTATACTCCTTGAACTTTTCAAGAGCTTCGGACTTATGATGTATTAGGTAAACATAACCGTACCTTGAATAGTCATCTATGAAACTTATGAAATATTCATATCCTCCTCGTGCTTTGACATTCATTGGTCCACAAAGGTTCGAATGCACGAGTTCTAAGGATTCTTTGGCTCTAAGACCTTTTCCAGTAAAAGATCTTTTCGTCATTTTCCCCTCAAGACAAGACTCACATGCTGGTAAAGAATTGTCTTCTAACTTGCTTAGATGACCATTCTTAACCAATCTCTCAATCCTATTGAGATTAATGTGGCCAAGTCTTGTTGGGTTTTATGTCCTAAAACTCGTAGTTTGTAAACTGTTTGAATGTAAATTAATATTATATTTCAATAAAGTTGTTATTGAATTTTAGTGAATTGTGTTTGTATTAACCTATACCAATAACTAACACCCATGGCGATAGTATGAGTACTTGAACTTCATGTGTGACATGAATGTGAATCAAGTTCAAGTAGACAGCCAAAATGGTCTATAGTATAGGGATAAGGCTGGGTACCTTATCCTGGGGACACTATTGGACGCGGCTCACTTTGTATAGTACAAAACGATGTGATTCGAATCGTTTCATGTAGAGACATGTGAGTGAGGGCGTCCTGTGCAATGAGTTTGCACAAGACCGAACCAAGAAATAAAACCGCTCTTTCTTTATAACACCGTTTACTGTAAAGACCGATTTTTTCATTTGATGACTTAGGTAACTCGATCTCAATCCTGAGCTTACTATGAACTCCTGTTTATTCAACCTTATCCTTTGATTTGTACGGGTGAGAGTGGCCAGATTGCCGACTCAATATGCCTACCATCTTGGGGATAAGATTGAATAAGTGGCTGGGGACATAGTTGTAGCAAGATTGGAATTCACTCCTACCCGTTTTCAGGGTTAGTAGAAAGGTTGTTCCCTTTAGTGCTGACTCCAGGTCTTGAACAGTGGGCCCATCCTCTCCTGATTAGGGAGGAATCTGATTTGATGGTTGGACCACAAATCAATTGTTCATTAGAGGTGTCAGTGGTACTTAAGGAACAAGATATAATACAAGGGTTAAACGGTTTAAATGACCCGTTGTGATTATGAACGACCTGTGAAGGATCGACTTACTGATGATAGTTATATCAACAGGACACAATATATCTACAGTGAGGAGAGTGCAGCCCTTGGACTTTAGTGGAGTCTCCGGGGGTTAACGAATGTTGGTTAGTTCGGTTAAAAGAGTTTTGACCGGATAATCTCGTATCGTTGGAGCTCATGATCTGTAGGTCCTTACGGTTCTCCTGGCTAGCTCGGATAAAGCCGTGAAACAATATAAAAGAAAAGAAAAGAATTTGAATCGTTCAAATTCGGGTTTGTGGAAGAAGGATAGACATATTTAAATATGATTTAAATATGAGATTGGTCTGAAAACATGAATAGGATTCATGTGCAAAAAGTCGGTTTTCGGAAAACCGGGATTAATTATATTATTTAATTAATATTTGATATTGAATTAAATAATATTAATTAATATATATATATATATATTTTATTAATTAAAAAGTTTAATTAATAAAAATAATTATTATTATTTTTAATAATAATAATATATAAATATATAAATATATATATATATATATACATGTGTCTTACATGCAAATGTAAGACACATGTATTGTTTATATATATACAGGTATATATATTTTTGACAGATCATTTTATAAAAAAAAAAAAAAATAAAAAAAATAAAAAAAAAAATCAAAAGTTACGTGAGTGCCTTTTGGGGTTCACTCTTTATCTTTTGAAAAAGTTGGTTTTCATTTTTGATGATTGAAGCCGTCTTCTTCCTCAAACTAAAAACAAAAGAAAGCTCTCTGTGAAGGATTTCTTTAGTGAGCTTCTTCCTCCGTTTCTTTTGTAAAAGGAGTCCCACTACTCCGTTTCTCGGCCTGAGGATAGCAGGACTACCGTGGGTGGTCCACGATCGTTTCGTGAGAAGGCACGTTGAGCTCGTGAGGAGCTTCTGGCGGTGAATTTGGAGAATTACGAACGACAAGGGTATGTGTTCTAACTTCTCTTTTCATCGCTTTTGCATGTTTCCAATTTGTTTAAATTGATGAAATTAGAGTGTCCATGATCCAAATTCGCTTCCGCTGCGTTCCATCGACGCTCCATCAAGTCTTAAGTGCCAAATATATGTACTTGAAGAAACTTTTTGCCTTTTGTTTCGCGTCTCAGCCGTTTTAAACATCTCGATATTTAAAATAGCTTTCGCTCTGGTCGGTTTTAACTTATATAAGTTGTTTTCTAGTTTTGCAGAACAAATAGGAATACCTCTTTTGGTAATGAACACTTCATTAATTTCAAAAGATACTTTATACAATTGTTCTAACAAACAAGAGATAGATACAAGATTCCTTTTCATTCCAGGAACAAGATACACATTATCTAATATAATGAATCTATCTCCAAAAAACAACTTTAAATCTCCCATTGATTTTGCTGAGACAACCTCTCCTATTCCAACCCTGAGAGTTATCTTGCCTTCCGCAAGCGTTCTCCAGGAACTAGTTTCCTGAAAAGAAGAACAAATATGATTAGTGGCCCCTGAATCCAGTATCCAGGAAGAGTCATCACTCTCCACTAAACATGTTTCAACAACTAGTAAATCATATTTACCTTGTTTTGCCTTTTCAGCTTTCTTCTCTGCAAGGTACTTTGGGCAGTTTCTTTTCCAATGCCCATTCTCGTTGCAGTGGAAACATTTTCCTTTATCTGCAACTTGAGCCTTGCTTTTGCGGTCATTAGGAGTTTTACCTTTCCCCTTCCCTTTCTTTTTCATCGAAATACTCTTATTTTTAGAAGAAGAAGGGCCAGACTTCGTCCCAGAGGACGATCCTCTATAGAACTTTTTAGTGGTAGCAACATTTGCCTCCACTTCATGTCCCTTAGTTTTCAGGAGGGATTGATAAGTCTGAAGCTCATTCAGAAGAGTAGTCAAGTTATATTCAATTTTGTTCATCATCGCATTTGTGCGGAACTGTAGGAAGCTCTTCGGAAGAGACTCTAGAATAAAACTGACCTGACTCTTCTCATCTATGACAGCTCCATTTACTTCTGCCACATTGAAATGGACCATCATGTCCAGGACATGTTCTCTAACAGAGGTCCCTTCTCTCATGCGACAGTTATAAACGTACTTGATGGCATCATGCCTAAGGGAGAAGGACGGTTGTCCAAACATCCCCTTCAGAGATTCCATAATCTCTTTGGCAGCACCCATACCATCGTGTTTCTTAGCCAATACATCAAATATGCTGGCCAGAATGTAGACGCGGGCTTTATCATTTGCCCTTGTCCATCTGTCATATGCATCCCGAACATTTCGGTTTGCATTTGTGCCGGGCTTTGGAGGACACTCCTCAGTTAAAACGAACCTTAGATCATCAATTACCAGTATTGTGTTTAAATTTGATTTCCACGTTGCGTAATTATCCCCGTTAAGTTTCTCAGAAGCTAGTAACTGTACTATTGAGTTGGACATGCTGAAAAATATAAACATATCGTATTTAGTGAAATTGCTATTACCCTTTTATATTATCCAATCAAGTTTTAGCAAAAGTAACAATGTACCCATCATTTATTCTTTATTGCAACGATACTACAAAGGTTTAGAGCAACATCCACCTAGGGGCAGTCTATCACTCCTCCTTTGAATTGAGACAATCTCAGCTAATCACTATTACCAGAATAACTCATATTCCAATAGATCTTTTAGCTATCGTTTACTTTGGTCAAGAAGTTACTAACACTTAGTAATTCTTGTAAGTGTGACCCTCCATTTTCAGACCTCAGAGATCGGAATCAACAAGCTCCCGAAATTGGAAAGACAATGCTGAAAACGGACCTATGAGACCCTATCCATTTCTGGAGTTCGCGGTGTTCCGAATCCCATGATGCAGCCCTCCTAAGGGGTGGTCGCTCCCAGGGCAGACTCGCAGGCGCATCATGGGAATCTCACGGTGCAACCTAATGGAGGAGACCGTAGGATGTGTTGACACACAACCTTCGCCCACTTACTATGAACGACTTCCCCTGTTCACCTTGTTATTGACTCATGCAAATACTTTCCTACTGGAGGTCGCTCCCAGGGCGACTCGAAGCCGAGCATGAATCTCACGGTGTGAACTCTTAAGGACGTAGGAGCTGAAAACATTTTTCCTCCCACTAAAGTGTTCTAGACGGTTGGGTATGATTTTACTTAGGCATATATTTTTGCTAACTAAAACATATCCTAAGTCTAGGTAATCTTTCCGAGTATAACGTTTATACTGGATTTTAACCTATGATGTCTAGGTGATAAACCTTTTAAAACCTCACATCACTCACGCATGCTCATAAAACCGGGTTAGCTAAACTCAAACGCCAGTTCGATGCCCAGGTAGGAGGTGTTCCGTAAACCGTCAACTTAAATACCCCCAGGCTGAGACAGCATCTTACCGGGTGAGTTTTTCTTGTAACCGAAGTTTTACAAGATATCGACCTATTTTAACTATTAAAACAGGAGATTGCTTGGTAGTTAACCCTAAATGAGCATGCATTTATCTTTGTTATAAGTTTTAATGTCTAATTCATTTTATAACACTTATAAAAAAAATAAAACCTTATAACATACATCTAACATGCTTTTATATAACAATTATATAAAATCATTCCATGCAAAAATATAACAACTTATATGAAATCTCATGGAATCCTAAACATGCATACTTATATTATAACACTTATAACATACTTTCAATGCATGTTTCATGCTTATCCTATGGTGGGATTTTAAATCTACATGGCATACAATATGCACACAAGATTATGTTTATTTAAACTATACATTCACAATGCATAAATAAATAAACCACACTAAAAATGGATTGGTTTTGGCATCCTAAACAAACATTTACCTAAATTATTACAATAATAAAATAGAAAAAATTCTTGAACCGCCCCCGAACACTTCGAATCGGCTCGAACCGCTTGTAAGTTGTGGAATTGCACGAACCGCTGCCGAACCGAACCGAACCGCCACTTGACGCCTCTTCCAATTTTGATAAATTACATCCTAAAATGGACTCTAATGACTCTAGAAAAATACATACTCTTTGTAAC
This sequence comes from Herpetospermum pedunculosum, assembly GCA_028017165.1. NCBI lineage: Eukaryota > Viridiplantae > Streptophyta > Magnoliopsida > Cucurbitales > Cucurbitaceae > Herpetospermum > Herpetospermum pedunculosum. The sequence continues at coordinate 46,491,598 of CM051527.1, forward strand.
ACATTAAAGCCCATCACAAGGCAATTACAATAATTATTACAAATTGGAAGAGAAATGGATGTCAAAAACCAAAAAATTCCATTTTAGCACACATACATTCATCACATGAATTACTACCCACCAACTCTAAATTAACCAAAAAAGAGTACTTAAAGCATGCTCTGATACCATTTGAAAGAGTTTCGGCATGCATAGCGGAAGCATCGTTGGATCTAAGTACTCTTATTTTGTTAATTTAAAAGGAAAAAGCATGTAATTTGAAAATCAAAGACAATAATTTAGAAGTTACCTTTGAAGTTCAAATTCTTCTTGATTCCAAACTCGATCTTCGAACGTAACGGTCACGAACCACCACGAGAGTCTTCCCGACTATTCTCCGGCCTTAGAACGGGATTGTGGGATCCTTTGAGTGACTAATTTAAAAGAGAATTGAAGATGGAATTGGAGAGAAAAGTAGAGAAATTGTCTTTACAATTTCTCAAAGTTCATCAAAATTCCAAGAAGAAGTCAATCTAATTAACCCTTTGTATATATAGAAGACTACATGCAAAAACATGCAAAATTGAGTTAACAATAGGATGCCATGTAGAATCCACTCAATTTAGTGGGATTAGTGGCTTGATGTGGGATGAACACTTAGCAAAAAAGTTTGACTCATAAAACCACCAACAAATGTTTTGTGGTCCAACCATCAAATCAGATTCCTCCCTGATCAGGAGAGGATGGGCCCATTGTTCAATTGTTCAAGACCTGGAGTCAGCACTTAAGGGAACAACCTCTCTACTAACCCTTAAAGCGGGTAGAAGTGAATTCCATCTTGCACAACTACGTCCCCAGCCACTTATTCGATTTTATCCCCAATATGGTAGGCTTATTGAGTCGGCGATCAAGCCACTCTCACCCGTACAAGTCAAAGGATAAGGTCGAATAAACAGGAGTTCATAGTGAGCTCAGGATTGAGATCGAGTTACCTAAGTCATCATATGAAAAAACCGGTCTTTACAGTAAACGGTGTTATAAAGAAAGAGCGATTTTATTTCTTGGTTCGGTCTTGTGCAAACTCATTGCACAGGACGCCCTCACTCACATGTCTCTACATGAAACGATTCGAATCACATCGTTTTGTACTATACAAAGTGAGCCGGGTCCAATAGTGTCCCCAGGATAAGGTACCCAGCCTTATCCCTATACTATAGACCATTTTTGGCTGTCTACTTGAACTTGATTCACATTCATGTCACACATGAAGTTCAAGTACTCACACTATCGCCATGGGTGTTAGTTATTGGTATAGGTTAATAAAAACACAATTCACTAAAATTCAATAACAACTTTATTGAAAAATAATATATACATTCAAATAGTTTACAAACTACGAGTTTTAGGACATAAAACCCAACAGGAAGCCATCCTTGACTTCATCTCGTTCGGTGGACATCTCAAATTAAGCCCCCGTAACGTTCTGGATCCGCCACTGGATGTGGATCAGTTGGATGGCAATGATTGTTGCATTTGTTTTCTTAATATTTTTGTTTATACATTTTGAAGAACGCGTGGTAAGAAGGGCTTCTGTCGACACCGCCTACAACAACAACATGGCGTTACATCCAATACAAGAAGAACCGATTGTTATTGATCTCGATTATAATATAATGTAGTTTACTGTTTTTACCTCTTAATCTCTGTTTTTCTCTCCACCTAATTTACTAACTTTCCTCATGTTCTTATTAGTTCTATTTTGTATTTTGTGATCTAAACTCTTTAATCATACCGGAGTACTTTCTGTTGGAACTTGTTGGAAATTCAAATTAGAGTTTCAACAAAAGCTAATATCCATGAAGAATTCAGGAGGAAGCGTTGGATACATGATTCCACGGGTTTGGCTTTTTACTCCTTGGACTCATTGTTTTATAGTAGAGATGTTAGGTTTCTGTGATGGGATGAGTCAACCCACCTGAAAATTCAACAGGAGCAGGAACCATAACCGTCGTCAAATAAAACTGTATAGTTCATTGATGAGATTTGTTATTTGTGTTTCAGCCCCTCATAGAAACACAAATAACTAATGTATCTATGCATAGTAGTATAGTTATACATTTAACCCAGTATCATAAATTATATACTATCAATCATTAATCACATAAATTAATCACTTTATAATTCATTAATTATAATAGCATACACTAATATTGTTATATATGTTGCACTACTAATTGAAATTTTAACACTTTCTACCTATGTTTTCTTATATTCAACTTTTAATTTTTTTTTCTTTGCAATTCATTTTACTGTTAATTCCATTCATGAAGTAACATTTTATATTTTCATTTCATTTCCATCAATTTTTTTATTCTTACATTAATTTTCTTCTCTTCAACTCCAAATCGTATATATTAATTAATTAGCACGATTTTTTTTTCTTCGAGTAGAATGGGGTGGAGGATTCAAACCACAAATTCTTGGTCGTTAAAACATAGATATGTAAGCGGAGCCATGCAAACTTTGACCACAAATTTGTTCTTGTTATCATAATGTTAATATATATTAATTAACACCTCTATTCATAATTATATTTCTAATTTTTAAATGAATTAACATTTTTTTTTCTTTTTTAAAAAAACTATAATAAATAGATACAGTTATAACTTATAAGAACGGAAGACACTAAGATATTAAAAGGAAACTTGTAACTTTTAAATTAAATCATTTTTTTTTCTCTAGTAGATCAATGAATTTTTAAAAACAAAAATTCATGGATCTTATTAGACACAAAATTAAAATACCTATCAGACACCTTTCAAAGTTTATAAATTTATTGGACACAAAATTAAAAATATTTCAGAATTAATTAGATATTTTTTAAAGTTTAGAGATACACAAAATGATAAGTGTAAGGATTAAATTTGTAATTACCTTTAAAACTTAAGAATTTCAATTCAAACTGATTTTATTTATAATTTGGTGGAAATCGAACCTTTCACCTATTGGTCAATAGAATGTTGATTAAGTTATACTCACATTTTTTTTGCAAATGTATTTAATAATTAATGCGGAGTTTGAATCCTTGATCTCTTTGTCAATGACACATGTCAATTGAACTATGCTCGGTTTTACAGTTATATTCATGTTGGTCAAACCAATTTGATTTGCAGGAAGAATAATGAGATAAAATGGTGAAATGATTTATTTGAAAAAGCAAAGGATGAAACAAATTTTTTATTTTTTTTAATATATATATATATATACAAGTTAAACACTCCAAATCTCATTATTTGTTCTTGTTATCATAATGTTACTATATATTAATTAACACCTCTACTCATAATATATATTAATTAACACCTCTATATTAATTCACTTGAAACCCAAATGGGATCCGACTCAAGATGGTGAACCCAAAGAGGCAAGGACCCAAATCGAAACAGATGAAATGACCTTACTTGAAACCCAAATGGGATCCCAAAGAAGTGAGGATCCCACATCGAAAAAGATGAAGGGACAACACTTGAAACTCAAATGGGATCTGACCCAAGACGGTGAACCCAAAGAGGCGAGGATCCCACATCGAAAAAGATGAAGGGACAACACTTCAAACTCAAATGGGATCTGACCCAAGATGGTGAACCCAAAGAGGCGAGGATCCCACATCGGAAAAGATGAAGGGATCTCACTTGAGATCCAAATGAGATTCGACCCAAGAAGGTGAACCCAAAGAGCGAGAATCCCACATCGAAAAAGATGAAAGAGATCTCATTTGAAACCAAAATGGAATTCGACCCAAGATGGTAAACTCAAACAGGTGAGGATCCGACATCAGAAAAGATGAAGGGACCTCACTCGAAACCCAAATAAGATTCGACCCAAGATTGTGAACCCAAACAGCGAGGATCCCACATCGAAAAAGATGAAGGAATCTCACTTTAAGCCCAAATGGGATCCGACCCAATATGGCGAACCCCAAGACAGATAGAGATACTACGAGACATGTCTTCTTTCCTCAACTCTATGTTCATCTCCTTCCTCCAAAACTCAATTCTCAATAAATTTTCTCCCGCTCAACTTCCAAATATTTGACCAAATCTGAGCTAAATTATTCTGCTATTCTAAGAAATTGCTCATCTTTATTCCTACTCCAAAATCAGATTCTTAATAGACATTATTTCTCATCTCACAACCCCACTAAAGTTCATATATCTCGAAATCTTGCTGAAGCTGGGGCAAAGGAAATCAATAAATAATGTCAAATTTAGAACTTCTTTAAAACTCTCCTCTACTTAGATATAAGTAAAGTGAATCACTTAAAGCAACAAAATAAAAAATTAAATAGAAAATGTTGAGGATCCCACATCAGAAAAGAGGAAGGAACCTCACTTAAGAACCAAATGGGATCAGACTCAAGATGGTGAACCCAAAGAGGCGAGGATCCCACATCAGAAATAATGAAAAGGACCTCACTTGAATCCCAAATGAGATACGACCGAAGATGGTGAACCGAACGAGTCGAGGATCTCACATCGAAAAAGATAAAAGAGACCTCACTTGAAACCCAAATGGGATCCGACTCACGATGAATCCAAAGAGTTGAAGATCCCACATCAGAAAAAATGAAAGAGACCTCCCTTGAATCCCAAATTAAATCCAACTAAAGATGTTGAACACAAAGAATCGAGAATCTCACATCGAAAAAGATGAAAGCGACCTCACTTGAAACTCAAATGGAATCTGATCCAAGATGGTGAATCGAAAGAGGCTAGGATCCCACATAGAAAATGATGATGGGACCTTAGTTCAAATTCAAATGGGATCCGACCAAGATAGTGAACCCAAAGAGGCGAGGATCCCAAATTGGAAAATATGAATGGACCTCACTTAAAGGTCAAATGAGATCCGACCTAAGATGGTGAACCCAAAGAGTCGAGGATCCCATATCAGAAAAGATGATGTACCTCAATTGAAACCCAAATGGGATCCGACCCAAGATGGTGAATCGAAAGAGGCTAGGATCCCACATAGAAAAAGATGATGGGACCTCAGTTCAAATTCAAATGGGATCCGACCAAGATAGTGAACCCAAAGAGGCGAGGATCCCAAATTGGAAAATATGAATGGACCTCACTTAAAAGTCAAATGAGATCCGACCTAAGATGGTGAACCCAAAGAGTCGAGGATCCCATATCAGAAAAGATGAAGTACCTCACTTGAAACCCAAATGGGATCCGACCCAAGATGGTGAACCCAAAGAGGCGAGGATCTCACATATGAAAATATGAAGGTACCTCACTTAAAACTCAAATGGGATCCGACCCAAGATGGTGAACCCAAAGAGGCGAGGATCTCACATCGGTAAATATTAAGGGACCTCACTTAAAATTCAAATGGGATCCGACATAAGATGGTGAACCTCTAGAGGCGAGGATCCCACATCAGAAAAGATGAAATGAACCTCAATTGACACCCAAATGGGATCCGCCAAAGATGCTGAACCCAAAGATGTGAGAATTCCACCTCGAAAATGATGAATGAACCTAACTTGAAACCAAAATGGGATCCGACCAAAGATGGTGAACCCAAAGAGGCGAGGATACCATGTCAAAAACGATGAAACGACCTCACTTGAAATCAAATGGGATCCGACCCAAGATGGTGAACCCAAATAGTCGAGGATCTCACATCGAAAAATATGAAATGAACCTCACTTGAAACCCAAATGGGATCCGACCAAAGATGATGAACCCAAAGAGGCGAGGATCCTAAATTGGAAAAGATGAAGGGAACTCACTTGAAACTCAAATGGGATCCAACCCAAATGATGAACCTAAAGTGGTGAGGATCCCACATCAGATGAATGAACCTCACTTGAAACCCAAATGGGATCCGCGATGGTGAACCCAAAGAGTCGAGGATCCCACGTCGGAAAAGATGAAAGAGACCTCACTTGAATCCCAAATGATATCAGACCGAAGATGGTGAACCCAAAGAGTCGAGGATCTCACATCGGAAAAGATGAAAAAGACCTTACTTGAAACCCAAATGGGATCCGACCCAAGATGGTAAACCGAAAGAGACTAAGATCTCACATAGGAAAAGATGATGGGACCTCAGTTGAAACTCAAATGGGATCCGCCAAAGATGCTGAACCCAAAGATGTGAGGATCCCACATCGAAAAAGATGAATGAACTTCACTTGAAACTCAAATGGGATCCAACCTAAGATGGTGAACCCAAAAAGTCAAAGATCCCACATCCGAAAAGATAAAGGGACCTCATTTTAAACCCAAATGGGATCCGACCCAAGATGGTGAACCCAAACAGGCGAGGATCCCACATCGAAAAAGATGAAGGGACCTCACTTGAAACTCAAATGAGATCCGACCTAAGATGGTGAACCTCAAGAGGCGACGATCCCTGATAACTCCATTTTGGAGCTATTATTCATTCCCTAATTCAAGCTAAATTCCACATTTAATTGGTTAATTTCTCTAGTTTATAGGAGAATTGCGGTGAAGAACTCATGCGTCCATTGGACTCGTTTCGGAGCTAAGAGAGGAGTTTTAATGCCTAGGGAATGCATCGGGAAAAGGGCAAGTTGATCCAAGAAGAACTGGACCAAAATTACCTAGGAGAGGCAATTTTCCAGCCCAAACCCGAGAGGAAGCGTCGAGACGCTTGCTCAACGCTGCCGAGCGTCGAGACCCTGCCGTGGCGTCGAGACGCTCCGAGGGAGGCGCGCGCAAGAAATCATCGGGCCAGCGTCGAGACGCTCGCCTAGCGTCTCGACGCCATCGCGAGGCGCACGCAGATTAATTAGGTCGCAGCGTCGCGACGCTGTCCCAGCGTCTCGACGCTCCGACGGATTTAAATGGGCTGAAGACAATTTTGCAGCTAACTTTTGACGAGTTTTCCAAACTTCATCTTCTTCCTCTCGGTTTTTCCTCTTCTTTTAGCTTAGCTCTGCCATTTGTGACTTAGTTTGGAGCTTTTACTTGTAATAGGGCTAGAGATGACATCCATGGCCTCCGTTGGAGCGTTTGTGACGATCCGCCCCATGGTCGGCTAAGGTATTGTGAACGGTTTGGGGTGATTTAGGGATAATTTGTTAGGCTTTTTGCACTTTGATAATCTATACTATGGTTCTGATTTGGCTAGTATTATTGAATGCATTTGTTATTCTTGCTTAAACCCATGCATAAGTTAGATTTTTCCGACGGACAATCGAGTTTTCTAGCTTATGTTATCGTTATAGAATAGCGATGCCGTGCCTCTCACTATTCGCCTAGTAACACGGGATAACAAAATTAAATTGGAGTATCGATGTATGTATGCTGATTGTTGGGTACTTCAGGGTTGCCGGGTAGCCAATTAGCAATTAGAATGCATATTCGAATGTTCGTCGCGGTTAGCTAGTGACTGTTTAGAGTCAATTTGGGGCTGATCACTCTAATGAGGCTTTAAATAATGTTTAGTTAGGACTTTAGTTCTAATTAATTAATATGGAGCCGGTTACTTTAGGGTGCCCTGGGTAACCGACCGCGTGCATGTTGATGTATAACCTTAGATTTCGAATTAAATGATAAGTGTAAGAATGCCTAGCAAGAATCCCGACATCCCCCAAATTGATCACTCTTCATTCTCTTTCCTTTTAATTCTTCCGTCAGCGTTTAATTGTTTTTATCGCATGCTTAAACTCCCCCTTGTTCTAAAACCCAATTTTTCAATTAAATTCCACTTCAAACTTTAATTTCAATCACGTCCTTCACCGTGGATCGACCCTGTTACCACTAGCTGCAAAGTTTTTGTTAATAGGCTTATAAATTGGATTTTGGCGGGTCTCGACAACCCGAAATTTAGCGATCATTCAAAAAGATTCGCTACCAAAATTGGCACCGTTGTCGGGCAAGGGAAAAAATTGATTGAAATCATGTTTGATTTTGATTTTGGTTGATTGATTGTGTGCTGAAATTTTTTTATGTTTGTTTTTGTATGTTTAAAATTTTGTATGTGTATGACCCGTTCTTCTGAGATTAGTGGATTACAGTTTATACCTGAAATCGAAAGAGAAAAGCGGCGGTTGAGGAGAGAGGCCCGCGAGGGGCAAAGATTGTTTGAAGAAGAAGGCGATCCCTTCTTTGGTGACGAGATGGCGCAAAGAGAAGCGCCAAGGACGCTGAAACAGCTGGCAGCGCCAGATTTGAATTTGCAACCCCTATGCATCAACTACCCCGTGGTAGCAGGTAATTTTGAATTAAAATCCGGTTTAATTCACCAATTGCCTTCTTTCCATGGAAATGCAGGCGATGATGCAAACAAGCATTTGATGGAGTTTCATTGCGTCTGTGCGAGGATGAAGCCTGCAGGAGTTACGGAGGAGCAGCTGAATTTAAGGGCATTCCCCTTCACACTTAAGGATAAAGCCAAGGATTGGCTCTACTATCTGCCTTCCGGATCGATTACGACGTGGCAGGACATGTAGAGGGTTTTCCTAGAGAAGTATTTCCCTGCGTCCCTTGCCACAACACTGAGGAAGAGAATTTATGGGATCACTCAGGACGTGGGTGAGTCCCTGCATGAGTACTGGGAACGCTTTGGGCGCCTGTGCGCAAGCTTCCCGCATCATCAGATTGCTGATCAGCTCCTGATCCAGTATTTTTATGAGGGTATGACGCCTCATGATCGGCAGATGATCGACGCCGCGAGTGGTGGGGCTTTGATTGATAAGACCCCGGTTGAGGCCAAACAGCTAATTGCAAATATGGCGGCCAACTCGCAGCAGTTCGGTATTCGTGGGCAGGGGCAAGTTCACAGTGTGACCCAAAGCCATGAGATAACAGAGATGAAGGCCCAGGTGGCCGAGATTGGAAATTTATTGAAAAAATTTATCGGAGGAAACCGCGAGGCGGAAGAGGTGAACGCAATCGGAGGATATGCTTCCAACCCAAGGAAGTATGATCCCTACTCGAACACGTACAACTCTGGTTGGCGTGACCACCCAAATTTGAGTTATGGGAATAGGGAAGGACAACAACGCTTCCAAGGCCAGTCCTATGATAGGACTACCAATTCCTCCCAAGCTCAAGCCTCGAGCTCCTCCAACTCATTGGAAGAAATGGTCAGAACCATCGTGACGTCGACCAGCCAGTTTCAGAAAGAAGCTCGAGAAGAGCTAAACTCACACAAAGCCGAGCTGCAAAATTTGAACAAGCAGCTGACGCAAATGGCGATGTCGATAAGCAAAATAGAGAGCAAGAGCTCTGTGAAGCTTCCTTCCCAAACCACTGTGAACTCATGTGAGAACGTGAGTGCAATCCAGCTAAGGAGTGGGAAATCAGTTCCCTCCAGAGCCGTGAAGGAAGCCAAGGACAGTTTGAATGAGTCCGCCCCAGTTGCTCTTGATGAGCTGAATGTTGAGAAAGAAGAAATGATTGTGCAAGAAAATGTCGCCAAAGCACCCTTCCCTAGTAGGCTTGCAAAGCCTACTTTTGAGAACGAAGACGAGGAGGTCCTGCGAACCTTCCAGAAGGTGATGGTGAACATACCGCTCCTTGAGGCAGTGAGCCAAGTGCCAAAATATGCCAAATTCCTCAAGAGCTGGTGCACGAAGAAGAGAAAGTCCAGAGCGACTGAAAAGAAAAAGGAGAATGTCTGCGCAATCCTCCCAGGTACGTTGCCTACCAAGTGAAACGACCCAGGTACGTTTACTATCTCATGCATGATAGGTAGTAAATTTGTTAAAAATGCCATGCTTGATCTTGGAGCTTCTGTGAATGTCATGTCTTATGCTTTATTTCTTGAATTGAACTTAAACGAATTGCATGAGTGTGATGTGGTTGTCCAGTTAGCTAACGGATCGAGTATATTTCCTAGAGGGAAGGTTGAGGATGTTCTTGTGAGAGTGGGTGAGATGATGTTCCCTGCTGATTTTCTCGTACTTGATATGAATGGAAATTCTTTTCATGCTTCGTCCTCTATGTTGTTAGGACGCCCTTTTCTTAAGACTGCGAATGTCAAAATTGATGTGTTCAAGGGTGTAATTTCCTTAGAGTTTGATGATACAGTGCATGAGTTTTCTTTATTTGAGAAGAAATTTTTGGAGAATGTTTCTTGTGTTGAGTATGTCGAGAATGAGAATCTTACATCGCGCTTGAGGGATGATTCTCATGTCTCCGTTAAAAAATCTGATTTGAATTTGTTGAAAGTAAGTGCTGTTTTTTATACTAATCACTGTGATATTCACGTGCTTGAGGCACGAAGAGAAAAGAAAAATTTGAATGTTGTTTGCAGGTGGAGTGTGGAAGAGGACAAGACTGAAACGTCCCCCGCACTATCAGAATATGGATGAGTCGTTGGAGAGAATTCAGTCAAGCAAACGACTTTAAAAATTCTGCGCTTCTCGGAGGCACCCGAGCGTTGAACTGTCTTTTCTGTCTTTCATTTCATTGCTGTTTTTTGTTGTTTTTAGTTTAATTTAGCCTAATGTAGCTTACTGTTTTTTGTTATGAATCGAGGAAGTTGAGGAAAATTTTGGGCTTCGATGATGAACGCGCCGCTTCCTTTCCCTCGCCAACTTCACAAAGCGTCAGGGAAGTGTAGTTTCTTTTTCCCTTCAACTTTGTGTATCTGACTAAGTGGCATTGAGGACAATGCCAATTTTGAAGTTGGGGGTGGAGTTTGTGGATAAACATGTGTAGTTGGTTGAGCAGTGCTAATTTTGAATATCGAAGTGCTTTGGACTCTGTTTACTGTTTTCTAATTATGATAATCTAGGAAATGCATTTTGGAAATCTGAGCACGTACATAATCTAGTTTTTGCATGACGAGTTTTGCATTTATTAGGTTCATGTCAAAATTTTTAAAAAATTTTCTATTGCTCCCTTGCATCTATCGAGCACTTAGCAACCTCATCTTAGATTCCGTAGGCTTAGTCAATCGCATGTAGCATTAATTCTTGTTGTCACTCCGAAAGGCACCCTTAGGTAGCTTGTTGCATGAGAGTTAGCGGTCGATTAATCGAGTTAGCTTACGCTAAGCCTAAAGTAAAAAAAAAAATAGAAGAGCATGGTAGCTAGAAAATCTCTCGAGGCGCTCCTCCTTCTTATTGGTGCACCTAAGAAGTGAGCGTTAGTCCTTAAAAACGTGAAGTTTATGCATGAATTTGACGTGTTAGACAACTCGAGGTTGGAAAGAAAAAGAGAATAAAAAGTTGGGTTCAAAGAACCTCAATAAAGGGGTACAAAGTACTCGTGAAAAGAAAAAGAATGAGAAAATATTTAGGTCTCTTAGTTTGCTACTCTCTCTCGTGTAAGTCAAGTGTAGACTGTTCTTAAACGCTAGAAGTAGGGGGAAAACGGGATGATTTGTTGCATGTGGTTTTCCGGGCTTATGTGGGTTTAGGATAGGTTGTCTAGCACACACACACGTTAAGGAGCGATAGTTAATTTTTGATATGTTCGTAGTAAATGCATGCACAGATTGCTTTCATAATTATGTTGTGTTTGAATTTGTAAAATGCATTGAGATTTGAGTTAGAAGCATGTAAGCATGTCCTTAGAGTCAATTTCTTTATTAGCCTTGCTCGAGGACTAGCAAGATTCAAGTTGGGGGTGTTTGATAACTCCATTTTGGAGCTATTATTCATTCCCTAATTCAAGCTAAATTCCGCATTTAATTGGTTAATTTATCTCGTTTATAGGAGAATTGCGGTGAAGAGCTCATGCGTCCATTGGACACGTTTCGGAGCTAAGAGCGGAGTTTTAACGCCTCGAGAGTGCATCGGGAAAAGGGCAAGTTGATCCAAGAAGAACCGAACCAAAATTGCCTAGGAGAGGCAATTTTCCAGCCCAAACCCGAGAGCAAGCGTCGAGCAGACAGCGTCGAGACGCTTGCTCAACGCTGCCGAACGTCGAGACCCTCCCGTGGCGTCGAGACGCTCCGAGGGAGGTGTTGCGTGCTCAATGTTTAAAATAAAGATGCAAGGATAGAGCACTCAGAACATGCAAGCATACATGATCTTGTAGCAAGTAATAAGTATTTTTTCATTCGATTTCCGACAGAGATTTATTCTTAGTTACTAACGAAGTGAGAGGTTAAGTGAGAAAGGGTGGTTTAAATGGGGTTGATTTGGGTTTAAAGTGCCTAACTATTAAGGAACGTGCAAGATATGAAAGCATAAACAAGTGCAAGTAAAGAGGTTAACTTGAACGTAGGAGAAAAAGAATTGCGGAGAAAGCAATTATCTAGCAATAAAATCGCAAAACAAAAGACTAAGAAAAATGGCTAAGGCAAAATGTTGAACTAAGAGAATTGCGGAAACAGCAATTTTCTAGCAATGTTACTAACAACGAATTAGGGGTAAAGTAGGGAAACAAGGGCTACTAACGACTCCTCTATAGGCTTTTTCATACGATTCTCAAGCAGTAGATCAACTCAACATGCATCAAACTAACTCATTCTCATGTATCTTTCGATTTCATGCATTAGATCCTTTAGTTTACTCATGTCCAAGTAAGGCCTTAAGCATCTATTTATAAAAGCAAGTTTAGTGATTTGTACTAGGAAAACGCCTATTCCTAGGTCGTTTTCTGGCTACCATGAAAGGCTAGCATGAATGTACGACTCTGAACTCTTACTCCTTCCAGAGCTTAGGAGTTCTTTGGACAAAATGGATGGCCAATCGAAATTGCCCGTGGGATGAAGCTTACATACATTCAATGCATTTGAAGCTAACCTACATGCTTGATTCACGTATTTCTACCTATAGTCTTGTCATTAGCATGCCCTTATGTGGTTTAGTTACTCATGGATGATGTGGGAATGGAAAGACTTGTGTATTTAAACATGCTCGACAGTATTCAAGAAGAAACAACAGTAAACAGAAGAGATGGAGAACTTGCGACGTGATGAAATAATGCTTTGATTAACCAAAGTTTGAACTAAACAAATGACAACTTTGAACAACTAAAGCTAAACAGAAGAGTACGAAATAGAGTAGAGTAGCAGACAAAAGGGAAATATCAACAACCAGCAATGAAAACAGGAACAGAAAGGGAAACAAGAACAGCAGAAAGCGGTAAAGTATGCGTGTGAACTCCTCGCTGCAACGCTTTGGATGAAAGCCGAAGGTACGCTTGATCGTGGATGAATCCAATCAGAAGAGATGGAAGATCCTCTCTTCTTCCTTTTAGATTATCGACTCCACCAGCTAAAACCTCGACGCCAACACTCGTGAGAGAAAACAATGAGAAACTGCGTTGAAGGAGAGATCTACGCCTTTCGAGTGTGTATTCAACCTTCCCCTTTGACCTCCTTTTATAGTGTTCTGCAGGTACGATTGGGCCAAGGAGAACCATCAATTCTGAACGTCGTTCTTCTACGTGGCAGCAGGAGAAAAAACGAGCGGCTGAAAGATCGCAACAACATGGAAATCAGTTAAACAAATAACAACTTTCACTTAAAACATTGCTGAGACCGCAATGTTTTCGCAATGCTTCAGCAATGTGCAAATTCCAAGTCTTTAACTTTGTTTTTGTTTTTTTTTCTTTCCTTTTATACATAAGTCCTAATTTAGCTTCATTCTACTAATTCTCATATATAAGCACAAGTTTAAGCTAAATTCTACAAAAAACGCTTAAGGGTGTACATCTTTCTATAGCAAATAAGTCCTAAAATAGTCACTTTTGGAGACGTAACACACCCCCAAACTTAAGGTTTTGCTCGTCCTCGAGCAATATAAGGACTTTATTTAGGCTGTTATTACTCTCTCTAACTACTTGCTGACTTCCCTAAGTTCACTATCTATGGCAATGTTGTCCTGTGACACGCTTCTAAGTTTAAAACTAACTTCTCATTTTGCTTCTTCTGATTTCTCTCGCCTTATAATCCTACTGTTTTTATTAACTCCCTACAACTGATCTATCTGCTTTGGTCATTAGGTTCATTGTGCAACTATCCCCAAGTTTTCAAATTCTACCTAGCTTTACCCTAGACTCAGTACATGCTTCTAATGTTTTTCTTTTGAGCTACCTAGGATTCCTTAGAGTCATGCCAGTCTTAGTATAAACCAGTGTCAGTAGTACATTCATAGAACAACCTAAACCCTGGCATCACTACATTGAATATACATTCATCTCCCTCAACAAACCTACAAGCTACAACCCTGTGCTTAGCTAACTGAGGATCAGAGTTCATTCACATAGGACACCTAAGCACAAAAGTTATAACTTATAGGCACACACTCTTCTTCCTTGGTTTTTTTTTTTTTTTTTTTTTTCTTTCTTTCTTTGGTAGGGCCTTTCTTTTGGTTGCCTTTTGATGCAATGTCACTTGTGGGTTACACACATGGCACTGATTACTCAGCAACCTCAAGAGAGACACCCCTTTTATTCTTTTTTCATTTTTTTTTCAGTTCATTCATTTTTTCCAAAGGAGAAAAAGAATGCTTATGTTTAAAAGGGAGAGAGGAATGTTCCTAGGCCTAGGGCTGCCTCCCCCAAACTAAAACTTCTCATTGTCCTCAATGAGGGTCTGAGGTGGCACACCCCCAAACTTGTCCTAAAAGCATCTAGTCTAGGGAAAAACAAGGAGAATCTAAAAGTCCTAGGCATAGAATGAACATTCGTAAAGCAAATAACACAGCAGCAGATTTTTGCAAAAACAGTCTGTTAAGGGCTTAAAGAGATGCATGCTGAGCAACTTAAGGGAGTTGTTTTAAACTATCAAAGGTGTTCTAAGACACTCATCCAGCATGCTCACAGATAGGTCATATATGGAAGTCAAAAAAACAGCAAGAGAGCAAAATTTAAACAGAACCAGCCTATCCAAACAGTCAACCAATAGCATGCGAAAACTAACAAAAATTGCGGATTCCGCAAAAAAATCGCAATAAACCGACAGGGCATATTTATCAGTGATCAAGGCCCCTAGCATGCTATTTCCAGTTATCCACAACTACTCAAAATAAGAAATTAAAACAAGCTAATTACTCAGATACCATCAACCTATACTAAACTATCCTAAGCAATAAAAAAGAATGAAAAACAGATCAAATATTGGATTCAAAACAACAGTCACAAGTTAATGAAAAGCAGGTTTTTTTTTTTTTTTTTTCAAGAGGGAACAGAAGTACTCCCTCGAGTGCCCTTCAGACTAGCACTCAAACATCCTCATCATCATCCCTCCTTTCCCTAGGAGGTGCCCACGGCTTCAATAGATCTGTGGGGAAGGCAGGGAAGATGCATCCCAGCTGATCAGCCACGTCTTTGTCCCTCGCCTGCGCATATTCAGCCCACTACGCCATCTTGTGCTGCAGGTCCATTAAGCACGCCATGGATAAGGATTGAGCAGCAGCCAGGCCATCCAGCTCAAACTCCATGTTGCCCCTCTTTCGCATCCTCAGGCCTGTGGGCAGTTCCAGATGACCTGTGTAGGCCAGCTGCCTTTCCTTTCTCTCGATGGGCACACCTGCACGCAAACAGAGTTTAGTAATGGTGTTTGGGAAGAAAAGAGGGCCCTTACCTTTTTTGCGTAGTCGGCTATGGAGGCTGCAATGACCTCTCCAACATCTATGGTGAGGCCCCTCATAATGGCGTAGACCAGCAACGATCTCCCCTGGTTTATGGTCGTCTCGTGGGTGACAGGGGAGAGACGCCTTCGCACAAAGGAAAACCAGACGGCCGCCTTGTCCTTGAGGGTCGCACTCATCAGGGTGTGCTTCCCATTTCTTGAGATTGTCCAAGCCGCCTCAGGTTGGCCTATGATGCGCAGGGCTTCTTCCAAGACAGCTGTAGATGGCGAGTCGATGATTCTCGCATAATCAGTGTACTTCTGCCCCTTGAGGCCATAAGCTTCATTGATGGCCTTGGCCGAGTAATTGACCTCAATTCCCCTCACCATGGACAGACCATCCTCAGGGTGCGTCAGGTTGGCGTAGAAATCGTACACCATGTCGGAATAGGCAGGGATGGGCGGTCTGCACAGCTCTTCCCAGGCATGGTTGGCGATCCCTGCGCGCAAGAATTGCGGCAGGTCTGCCAGTGCATCAAGAAAACCCTTCTCATGGAGCAGGTCTCTCTTCCTCAATTCAGTGCCCCTGGTCTCTGCATCTTGAGAGACATACCGCACGGCTTGAGGGTCGTCTTCGGGGTACAATTTTGCTTTCCCCTTATCCTTTGCCTTGGCCGACGCAGCAGCCTCAACCTTCAGCTTCTTTAAAGAAGGCTCACCACTGACCTTCTTCTTCTTGGATCGCTTGGAAGCTTTTGGCCGCTTGGCCTTCGCAATCTTGGGCGCCTTCTTCCTCAGTCGCGCCCTTGTGGTGATCTGCTGGAGGCAATCCCCCAACGTCTCATCCATCGAGTCTCTGCTTCCCCCCTCCGCAGGGCTATCAGGGCTGACTTCCCTCAAAGGGGAGAAGACTTCATCTTCCTCAGCCGCCTCTTCGCTTGGCACCGAGTCTTGGTGCTCTTCAATCGAAGCTTCAGGCTCTGGCGTCTGCGAAGGTGGAGATGGCTCAGGGCTCTGTGAAGGTGGAGATGGCTCGGGGCTCTGTCTAGCCGTCTCATAGGATGGGCGGCCACTCCCTCGACTCCCCTCGCTGGGAGTCTTTTCTTTGATGGGTGCATCCTCCACCTCCACCGTCCACTTCCTTTTCTTTGGCGTACCTGCTGGCGCAGATGGACCAGCAGGGATCTCAGTCACCACCTTCCACTTCTTCTTGCGTACTGGAAGCTTAGGCGGTCGTGAGGGCTGCGCAGCTTCGGCATTTGCCAAGGAGAGCAACGCCTCCCTCGCAGCTTCCTCTGCGTCAGGTGACTTCTTTTTGGGCGTGGCACGATCGGCTCGTGTGGATACCATTTTCGTTCTGTGATGATCTGAAGGTAGGAGATGCAGAGGAAGAAGATGATCGAATTCTTGATGTCCAACGGATGAAGAAAGCGTAAGGGCCAACGCTAATCTGACGGCTATATGTACTCGAGTGGATCCCAACGGCTCTATTCTGTTGCGGGCTCAGCAATTCTGCCGCAATTAAAGAGCCTAGCCGTTGGAAGATTTTCTTGATTTAAATCTCAAGATTCAATTGATCAAATCTTGGATTTAGCCCGATTTTTCTTGTGGATTCTCTCCCCTTGATTCATCTCCTTGATCTCCTCTTTAAGATCTCCTATTAAAATTCACCAAATTAAAACAAAATTCGTAAATAAAATCACACATAAACATCACACATAAACACACATATAAAAAACGACAATACGAAAGAAAGAAGAAAAAAACACTAAGGCATGGCCTTCTTGGGTGAGCTCAGTAATCACTCATCCCCTCTTGATTTGGCTCTCAAGCTTCAGATAGGAGGAAGGCCAAGAGTGTCTTCACATCTCCCTCCTCATAGTAGTGCTTCAATCGTGCACCATTGACCATAAACGGTTGCCCGTGCTGCAGGTTTCTAATCTCAATCGCACCATGAACAAACACGTTAGTTATCACAAAAGGACCTGACCATCTGGACTTAAGTTTGCCTGGAAATAATCTTAACCTTGAGTTAAATAACAAGACATGCTGGCCTTTCTTGAAGTCCTTGATCCTAAGTCTACTATCATGCCAAATTTTAGTTTTTTCCTTATACATTTTAGCATTTTCATAGGACATATGTCTCTGCTCATCGAGCTCATGTAATTGCAGAGACCGCAATGTTCCCGCATCGGTCACGCAATAATTCAGTTCTTTTAAGGCCCAAAAGGCGTTGATTTCCAATTCGAATGGTAAGTGACATGCTTTTCCATACACTAGCCTATAAGGAGACATACCTAAGGGTGTTTTATATGCAGTCCTATATGCCCAAAGTGCATCGTCCAATTTAAACGGCCAATCTTTTCTATTAGGTTTGACCACTTTTTCAAGTATGTTTTTAATCTCCTTATTGGATATTTCAGCTTGTCCATTCGAATGTGGGTGATAAGGGGTTGCTACTATATGTCTAACATTGTACTTAGCTAACACTTTTTCCATAGCTTTATTAATAAAGTGCGTCCCTTCATCACTAATTATAGCACGGGGTGTACCAAACCTTGTAAAGATATGCCTATTAAGGAACTTAATGACTGTTTTGGCATCATTCGATGGACATGCTATGGCTTCTACCCATTTAGATACATAGTCTACAGCTACAAGTATATAAAGATTACCTGCAGAAGGAGGGAATGGTCCCATGAAGTTGATGCCCCACACATCAAAGAGCTCCAACTCCAAGATGTAAGTGAGAGGCATCTCAACTTTCCTACTGAGATTACCTGTCCTTTGACATTCATCGCAGCTGTGGGCATGGTCATGTGCATCTTTGAATATCGTTGGCCAGTAGTAGCCACTTTGGAACACCTTTGCAGCTGTCCTTTGGCCACCAAAATGTCCACCATAAGGAGACGTATGGCAGTGCTGCAACACTGACTTCGCCTCAGCAGCTGAGACACACTTCCTCAGCAATCCGTCTGCACATGTCTTGTAAAGTGTAGGATCGTCCCAGATGAACTTCCTAGCTTCATGTAGAAACCTCTTCTTTTCTTGTCCTCCCTTGAAAGTTGGTAGTACCTGCGAGGCAAGGAAGTTAGCAATATCAGCAAACCAAGGTTCCTCATCGTTATCACGATGTGCTAACACAAAGACATGCTCATCGATAAAGGCATAAAAAATTGCGGTTTCAACAATTTTATCGCAATTATGCCGCAATCTAGAAAGATGATCCGCAACTACATTTTTGCATCCTTTCTTATCTCTAATGTCTAGATCAAACTCTTGCAACAACAATACCCATCTAATTAACCTAGGCTTAGCATCAACCTTCCTCATTAGGTATTTTAATGCAGAGTGATCAGTATAAACAATGGTTCTAGTGCCTACAATGTAATTCCTAAACTTCTCACAGGCAAATACTACAGCTAGCATTTCCTTTTCTGTGGTTGTGTAATTACATTGTGCTTCATTCAGTGTCTTACTTGCATAGTATACATGATGTGTTAGTTTTTCAATTTTTTGTCCTAACATAACCCCTACTGCATAGTCACTAGCATCACACAACATCTCAAATCGTAGGTCCCAATTTGGTCCTACTATAATAGGTGCTTTGACTAAGGCTTCCTTAAGGGTTGTCCAGGCTAAGAAACATTCTTTTGAGAAGACAAATGGCTTATTTAGCTCTAGAAGCTCACACAGAGGTTTAGAGATTTTTGAAAAGTTCTTAATGAACCTTCTATAGAAACCTGCGTGTCCTAGGAAACTTCTAATAGCCTTTACATTCTGAGGTTCCACTAGCTTCTCTATTATCTCTATCTTGGCCCTATCGACCTCTACTCCTGCTCTAGACACTCTATGACCTAGGACTATCCCTTCTTCCACCATAAAGTGGCATTTCTCCCAATTAAGGACTAGGTTGGTCTCCTCACACCTAGCTAGGACTTGTCCTAAGTTCTCTAAGCAATTTGTAAAAGAATCACCAAAGACTGAGAAGTCATCCATAAATATTCCTATCATGGATTCATCTAAGTCAGAGAAAATGGCCAACATGCACCTTTGGAATGTTGCTGGTGCATTGCATAAGCCAAAAGGCATTCTGCGAAAAGCAAATGTTCCAAAGGGACATGTGAAGGTTGTTTTCTCCTTGTCCACAGGGTCTATGGTGATTTGGTTATATCCAGAATAACCATCTAGAAAGCAGTAATAAGCTCTACCAGCTATCCTATCTAACATCTGATCTATAAACGGTAAAGGAAAGTGATCTTTTTTTGTTTCTTTATTTAATTTTCTATAGTCCATACAGACTCTCCATCCTGTAATAGTTCTAGTTGGAATTAGTTCATTACTCTCATTCACTACTACAGTCATCCCACCCTTCTTAGGCACACATTGGATTGGACTCACCCATTGACTATTGGCTATGGGGAAGATTACACCTGCATCCAACCATTTGATTATCTCTTTTTTAACTACCTCCTTCATGGAGGGGTTCAACCTACGTTGGTGATCTACTCTAGGTGTATGGTCCTCTTCCAATAATATCTTATGCATGCAGTAGGAAGGACTAATACCTCTAATGTCAGCAATCGTCCATGCAATAGCTTTTTTATGTTGCTTAAGCAGCAATATCAGCGCAATTTCATGCTTTTCACTTAACTTGGACGAAATAATAACAGGCAAGGTATCATGCTCTCCTAGATATGCATACTTAAGATGATCAGGCAATGGTTTCAATTCTAATAGAGGTGGATGCTCAATGGATGGTTTCAATGGATTCATGGATTTTTCAGTCAAGTCATTAGTCATACAAACATGCTGAGGTTTATCCACATGTATATCCATTATCTCAGAAATATTCAAGTCAGTTACATCTATTTGTACATAGTCATTGGCATGTTTAAGCAACAATTCATGCTCAAGCTGTTCTTCCATTAGTGAATCTACTATATCTACACTTGCACAAGATTCAGAGTCAGAAGGATACCTTAGAGCTTTAAAGACACTAAACTTAACCTCCTCATCATGAACCCTCATGGTGAGCTCACCTTTCTGGACATCGATCAAGGCCCTACCTGTGGCTAGGAATGGTCTGCCTAATAGGATGGGGACCTTCTTGTCTGCTTCATAATCCAGAATGATGATGTCTGCAAGAAAAATGAATTTGTCAACCTTGACAAGAATATCCTCAATCTTACCCTCAGGGTATGCTATGGATCTGTCTGCAAGCTGCAAGGTGACAGTAGTGGGACGTGCTTCCCCTATTCCAAGCTGGCGGAATAGTGATAAGGGCTTGAGGTTTATGCTGGCTCCCAGGTCACAAAGAGCTCTGCTCACGTGCTTGCCTCCCAACTCGACTGGTAAGGTGAAGGAACCGGGATCCTTCTCCTTCTTTGGAAGTTTGTTCTGGAGTATAGCACTGCACTCCTCAGTAAGATTCACTGTTTCAAATTCACCAATGATCTTTTTGTTAGTAATAATATCTTTCAAAAATTTAACATAAGGCATTGATTGCAAAACCTCTACAAATGGAATATTCACATGCACTTGCTTTAAAATTTCTAAAAACTTATTAAAGTGCACTTCCTGTTCTTGTTTTTTCTTCAGCCTTCTAGGGAATGGAGGTGGTGGCACATATGTAGGCACTTCAGGTCGCCTAATGATAGGTGGAGGCCTTGGAATTTCTTCTGGTTCCTCTATGATAGGTTCCAGCCTCACCCTTGATGTGCTTGGAGGTAGTTGACCATGGTTAGGCAGAGAATCCCGTGGAGCACTAGACTCTTCATTCTCTACTCTCTTTTGTGTTTCTCTAGTGTTGCTCACCAATGGTCTCCCACTTCGAAGTTCAATTGCTTGAACTTGCTCTTTTCCATCCCTTCTAGGCACTTCAGTGTCAGCAGGCAACCTACCTTGGGGCCTACTTTTCAGTTCATTGGCTAATTGCCCTATTTGGTTCTCTAGGCTCCTAAGGGTAGCTTGCTGACTCTGTAGGGTAGCATCATTCTTTGCAATGTACTCCTTAAGTAGATTTTCTACTGAAGACCCTATTGGTTGGTTATATGGTTTTTGGTACATGGATTGGTTATTTTGGGGAGTGAAACCAGGTGTTCCACTCGGTCTTGGCTGGTTTGGAGCTTGGTTAGTATTTTGTTGCCCACCCCAAGAAAGATTTGGGTGGTTCCTCCAACCAGGATTGTAAGTGTTAGAGTAGGGGTTGTTCCTAGGCTGCTGTTGACTTCCTACTGTTGCGTGCTCAATGTGAAAAGATAAATATGCAAAAGGATAGAGAGAGCACTTAGAACATGCAAGCATACATGGTCTCACAGCAAGTAGTAAGTATATTTCATTCGTTTTTTCCACAGAGACTCATTTTTAGCTATTCGCGAAGTGTATTTGTTAAGAAAGATGGGATGAATTTGATGGGGTAAAATTGGTTTTTAATTATCTAAGTTTTACTGGATGTGTAAAGGAATATACCATAAACAAATTAAAGTTAAAATCAGGCTCAAAGAACAAGAGATGGAATCAATAAACGAAGAAGAAAACAGCTACACAGAATGCAATTTAGAAGAATTGCGAGAACCGCAATTAATCCGCAATTAAATGGCAGCGAAACTGATTAAAAGGGTGAATTAAGGGCTACTAATGACTATCCTAAAGGCAGTTTATTACGATTATCAAGCTTTGGATCAACTCTCTATACATCAAACTCACTCTATCTCAAGTATCGTCCGATTCCATGCATTAGAGACTCAAGTTTACTCGACTTCAAAGTAAGGTCTTAAGCATCTTGTTAAAACAGGAGTGTTTAGTTTGTACTAGGGAAACGCCTATTCCTAGGCCGTTTCCTGATTACCATGAGAGGCCAGCATGATTATATGACTCTGAACTCTTACTCCTTCCAGAGGTTAGGAGTTCTTTGGACAAAATGGATGGCCAATCGAAATTGCCCGTGGGATGAAGCTTACATACAATCAATGTTCGAGTGTTGAACCGACTACTTGACTCACGTTTTTTAGCCTATAGTTCTGTCATTAGCATGCCCCTAAGTGATTTTAGTTACTCATGGATATGTAGAGAACAGAAATGGTAGATAAGATAGACATGCTTAGGAGAGGAATGTGTGCAAAAGAGTAAGCCAAAACCGTAGCAGAACAAGATGGAAACTGTAAATGCAGAATTGTACTTCGATTACTTTAAGTGTTTGAATAACAAAGGAAAGCTTTAGAAAAACTGAATCCAAGGCAGACAACAACGAAATGCAGTAATTGAAATGCTAAACTAAGAACAACAGTGATCAGAAATGGAAATGAGAAGAACAGAGCAGAAAAACAGTAAAGGTTTGCTAGAAAACTCCGTGGCAGTCGCCTCGAATGATGGTGATGAAAAGTCAGCCGTGCTTGGATGAATCCAATCGAGAGAGAAGAAGAATCTTCTCTCCTTCCTATCAGATTATCGACTCCAAAAGCTGAGACTCTCACTCCAACAAACGGCAGAGGAAAACAGATGGAAATGGTGGACTGCGAGAAGACTTCTGCGCTTCGAATGATGACTGAACCTCCGACTTTGACCCCCTTTTATAGTAGTTTGCAGGTGCGTTTGGGCCAAGGAGAACCATCAATCTTCAACGTCATATATCAGAATGGATGGAGGAGAAAGGACGAATCCCTGAAAAGTCGGATCTAAACAGAAAAAGATCAGCCAACTTACGGTTTTACTTTGAATAATTGCGGTCACTGCAATTATTCCGCAATTCATTCGCAATGGTTATTTTTTCATTCTTTTCTTCGGTTTTCAACCCTTTTTCTACCTATTGTACATAAGTCCTATATTAGCTACCTTCTTCTAATTCTCATATTAAAGCATAGGTTTAAGCTAAATGCTAACAAAAACACCTAAATGTGTACATCTTCTTAAGCTAAATGGGTCCTAAATAAGTCACTTTCAGAGACTTAACACACCCCCAAACTTAAGGCTTTGCTTGTCCTCAAGCATACTAAGGACTTACTTAGGCTGCTGTTTCTTCTTCTTTACCTACTCACTAACTCCCTTATATTCTTGTCTATAGCAATGCTGTCCTGTGACACACTTCTAAGTTTAGAACTAACCTCTTGTCTAGCTTCTTCTGACTTCACCTGCCTACTATACCCACTGCTTTTGCTAACCCCCTACTACTGATCTACCTACTTTTGTGATATCATGCCACTATCCCTAAGGTTTCAAATTCTACCAAGCTTTACTCCAGACTCAGTACATGCTTCTAGCTTATTTTTAATGTGTCTAGGATTCCTTAGAGTCATGCCAGTCTTAGTATTAACAGTGACAGTGGTACTTTTAGAGAACAACCTAAGCCCTGGCATCACTACATTGGATATACATTCATCTCCCTAGACAAACCTAAAAGCTACAACCTTGTGCTTAGCTCATTAAGGATCAGAGTTCTTTTTACATAGGACATCTAAGCCACAAGATTATAACTCCCAAGCATACATTCTTCTTCCCTATTTCTCCCTTTTTCCTTTTTTACTTAGGTGGAGTCTTCCCTTGGTTTGCCTTTTGATGCAATGCCACTTGTGGTTTACACCCTTGGCACTGATTACTTAGCAACTTGAGAAAGACTCCCCTCTTTATTCTATTTTTTCACTTTTTCTATTTTTTTTTTTTTTTAGGAGAAGAAGAATGCTTATGTCTTAAGGAAGAGAGGAATGTTCCTAGGCCTAGGGTGGCCTCCCCCAAACTTCAACTACTCATTGTCCCCAATGAGTGTTTGAGGTGGCACACCCCCAAACTTGTCCTAGAAGCATCTAGTCTAAAGCAAAACAAAGAGAATCTAAAAATCCTAGGCATAGGCAAAACATTCTAAAAGCAATTATCCCAGCAGCAGAAAATTTGAACATAACAGAAAGTCTTAAGGACTTATGGTTTCTGCATACTGAGCACTATTTAGAAGCAAATTTAAACTATCAAAGGGTGTCCTATGACACTCATCCAGCATGCTTCAAGATCAGCTATATGAGGTAGTCATGCTAGCAGCAAAAGATAGAATTTAACAGATCACAGTCTAACTAAACAGACAGTCCAAAACATGCAATCAGTCACAAAAATTGCGGGAACCGCAATTATTTCGCAATTCAATCTGGGCAGATTTAACATTGATTCAGGCCCCTAGCATGCTTTTTCCCGTTACTCATGCATCCTAAAAATAAAACTAAACTATCCTACCTAATCAGCTAACATCAGACTAGACTAAGCAGAAGAAAAAAACATAAAACTAAACATTAAAAACAGATCAAAAATTGAATACAAAACAGCATACTATACATGAATCTATCAAAAAGCAGGAAAATTGTCTTTTGTTTCTTAAGGGATCAGTAATACTCCCTCTAGTGCTCTTCAAACCAGCACTCAATTCTCATCATCCTCATCTGGTTGCCTTGGTCGTGGGGGCACCCATGGAGTTAGGAGGTTGGTGGGGAAGTCTGGGAAGATGCACCCCAACTGGTCTGCAACTTCTCTGTCCCTCGCCTGCGCATAGTTGGCCCATTGAGCCATTCTCCTCTGCATGTCCATCAAGCAGGCCATGGATAGGGACTGTTCAGCAGCCAGCCTATCCAACTCAAATTCCATGTTGCCCTTTCTTCTCAGCCTTAGGTGTGCAGGCAACTCCAAATGGCCTGTGTAAGGCAGCTGCTGCTCCAAGCGCTCGGTGGGAACCCCTGCAAGCAAACACAATTTTGTTATAGTGTTGGGGAAAAATAATGGCCCCTTACCCTTTTTAGCACACTCAGCTATGGCAGCAGCGATGACTTCTCCCACGTTGATCGTGAGACCTCTCATTATAGCATAAACCAGCAGCGAACGGCTCTGGTTAATTGTAGTCTCATGAGTTACTGGGGAGAGTCTTCGTCTGACGAATGAAAACCACACAACTGCCTTAGCCGTGAGGTTGGCACTCATGAGTGTGTGCCGCCCATTGCGTGACACTGTCCAGGAGGCCTCAGGCTGGCCAATTGTGCGAATGGCCTCTTCCAGCACAGCCTCGGTCGGCTCATCAACTATTCGTGCATAATCTGTGTGCGCTTGGCCCTTGAGACCAAAGGCTTCATTGATGGCCTTGGCTGAGAAATCAACTTCCACCCCTCTGACCACAGATAGGCCATCCTCAGGGCTGAGCACATTGGCGTAGAAATCGTACACCATGCTCGTGTAGGCTGGATTGGGAGGTCTGCAGAATTCCTCCCAGCCATGGTTGAGCACCCCTGCGCGCAAGAACTGCGGCAGGTCAGCAAGTCGATCAAGGAACCCCTTCTCGTGCAACAGGTCCCTTTTCCTCAGTTCAACACCCCTGGATTCAGCATCAGATGAGACATACCTCACTGACGGAGGTTCATCTTCAGGGTAGAGTTTAGCCTTCCCCTTATCTGCCGGTTTGGATGATGCAGCAGCCTCCACCTTGAGGCGTTTGAGCGACGGCTCAGCACTCTCCTTGTCCGTCGATGGCATCTTCTTGGCCTTCTTTTTCTTCAACTTTTTGGCCTTACCAGTCGTGGCCTTCTTCTTCTTTTTGAGCCTTGCCTGGAGTTGTGGGAAACATGCCCCCAACGTCTCCTCCATAGAATCATCCTGCTGTGCAGGCTCGGCAGGGCTATCTTCTCTCATAGGCGAGAAGACTTCGTCTTCTCCAGCATCTCCACTGCCTTGCGTGGACTCTTGATAATCCCCATATGGGAATTCAGGATCAGGCCGTGGAGAATTGTGCGCTGCTGATGGTATCGGCGCAGAACTCAGTGGCGAAGACTGCAGCTCAGGGCTCTGCGCTGCTGCAGGTGTCGGATCAGAACTCTGAGGTGCTGGAGACAGCTCAGGGCTCTGTGCAGGTGGTGACGATTCTGCGCTTGGCACTGGTTCAGACGAGAGGGGACTGCGCGCAGGTGATTCAGACGGCGACGATCCTTCTTTGGCTGACTCGTGGGATGCACGATCAGGTTCTTGACTCTCCACAGAGGGAGTCTTGGCTGTGCTTGGTTCGGCAGCCGTCTTGACAGTCCACCGGCGTTTCTTTGGCGTGCCCACTGGCTCAGATGGGCCAGCAGGGATCTCCGTGACCACCCTCCACTTCTTCCTACGAATAGGAAGCTTGGACAGACGGCCAGTGCGTACAGCACCCTCATCAGCAAGGGTGAGAAGCGCTTCCCTCGCAGCCGCTTCAGCTGCGTCATCGGCCTTCTTCTTGGCTGCGGATCTTTCAGCCCTAGTGGAAACCATTGTCGAGTCTTGAAGATCTTGAGAGAAGAATCAAGGATGGAGAGAATCGCAGAAATCTTGGAGATCAAAGAATGAGAGAATCGTATCAACGAGCGCGTTCTAACGGCTATAAATAAAACGGAAAAAATCCCAACGGCTCTTTTTGCGGATCCAGCAATTTTTGCGCAATTGTAGGGATATCTTTTCATCGAAATCTCCAACTTTGCTCGTCCGTATCTTTTATTTGGCTCAACCGTTTCTCGAGTTTTAAAGCCTGATTTACTCTCCTTGATCCCCTCTTTCGATTCCTTGCAAAAGCAAACAAAACAAACATTAAACACGTAATTAAAAACACATCACAAAACGTACAAACGATAAGCGAAAAAACAGTAAAAATAAACTAAGGCATTGGCCTTGACTAAACGAGCACAGTAACCACTCGTTCTCTCTCGTTCTCTTTGTCATGCTTCAGTCAAGAAGAAGGCCGAGAGAGTCTTCACATCCCCTTCCTCATAGTAGTGCTTCAACCTAGCACCATTGACCATAAATGGCTGTCCTTGCTGCAAGTTTTTAATCTCTATGGCACCATGAACAAAGACATTAGTAATAATAAATGGACCTGACCATCTAGACTTTAATTTGCCTGGAAATAACTTTAATCGTGAGTTAAATAACAATACAAGTTGGCCCTTCTTAAAGTCTTTGATCCTGAGTCTACTGTCATGCCATATTTTTGTCTTTTCTTTGTACATCTTGGCATTCTCATAGGCCATGTGCCTAAGCTCATCAAGTTCATGTAGCTGTAGAGATCTCAATGTCCCTGCATCCTTTACACAAAAATTTAATTCTTTCATGGCCCAAAATGCCTTGTTTTCCAACTCAAGTGGCAAGTGGCAAGCCTTGCCATACACCAACCTATAGGGAGACATTCCTAGAGGTGTCTTATATGCTGTTCTATAAGCCCAAAGTGCATCCTCAAGCTTGAAAGACCAGTCTTTCCTATTAGGTTTGACTACCTTTTCTAGGATGTTCTTTATCTCCTTATTGGAAATCTCAGCTTGGCCATTTGAGTGTGGGTGGTAGGGAGTAGCTACCCTATGTCTAATGTTATATTTAGCCAATATCTTCTCCATAGCCTTATTAATGAAATGTGACCCCTCATCACTAATGATAGCACGAGGAGTCCCAAATCTAGTGAAAATGTGCCTATGCAAGAAGTTAGTGACTGTTTTAGCATCATTATTAGAACATGCCTTAGCTTCTACCCACTTTGACACGTAGTCTACTGCTACTAAGATGTACAGGTTACCTGATGATGGAGGGAAGGGTCCCATGAAATCAATGCCCCACACATCGAAGAGCTCCAACTCTAAGATGTAGGTGAGGGGCATCTCATCCTTGCGACTGAGGTTACCTGTCCTTTGGCATTCGTCACAGTTGTGGGCATAGTTGTGGGCGTCCTTGAAGATTGTTGGCCAGTAGTAGCCACTCTGAAATACTTTAGCAGCTGTTCTTTGACCACCAAAGTGCCCACCGTAAGGAGATGAGTGACAGTGCTGCAGCACAGACTTCGCTTCAGCAGCTGAAACACACTTCCTCAACAACCCATCAGCACAGGTCCTGTAAAGTATGGGGTCATCCCAGATGAATTTCCTTGCTTCATGGAGGAACCTCTTCTTTTCTTGTCCTCCCTTGAACACTGGTAATACCTGTGATGCACGGAAGTTAGCAATGTCAGCAAACCAAGGTTCCTCATCGTTTTCACGATGAGTCAAAGCAAAGATATGTTCATCTATAAAAGCATCAGAAATTGCGGGGTCCGCAATTTTTTCGCAATTGTGCTGCAATCGAGACAGGTGATCTGCAACCACGTTTTCACATCCCTTCTTGTCCCGAATGTCCAAATCGAATTCCTGCAGCAATAACACCCATCTAATCAATCTAGGCTTAGCATCAGCCTTCCTCATAAGATATTTTAAAGCAGAATGGTCAGTATATACAATGGTCCTAGTTCCTACAATATAGTTCCTAAATTTTTCACAAGCAAATACTACAGCAAGCATCTCCTTCTCTGTAGTTGTATAGTTACATTGAGCCTCATTCAAGGTTTTACTAGCATAATAGACAGGATGTGTGAGCTTGTCAATCTTCTGTCCTAACATGACTCCTACAGCATAGTCACTGGCATCACATAGCATCTCAAATGGGAGATCTCAATTTGGTCCCACTATGATTGGTGCTGTGACCAGTGCTTCCTTAAGGGTTTTCCAAGCTACTACACATTCTTTAGAGAAGATGAATGGCCTACCTAGCTCCAGTAGCTCACATAGAGGCTTGGCTATCTTAGAAAAGTCCTTGATGAACCTTCTATAGAAGCCAGCATGCCCTAAGAAACTCCTAATGGCCTTGACATTCTGGGGCTCTACCAACTTCTCTATGACCTCTATTTTTGCCCTATCCACTTCCACACCTGCCCTTGACACTCTATGTCCTAAGACAATCCCTTCATCTACCATAAAATGGCACTTTTCCCAATTTAGGACTAGGTTGGTCTCTTCACACCTAGCCAGGACTTGTCCTAGGTTCTCTAGACAGGTTTTAAATGAGTCCCCAAAGACTGAGAAGTCATCCATGAATATTTCTATTATGGACTCATCCAACTCAGAGAAGATTGCCATCATGCACCTTTGGAAAGTTGCCGGTGCATTGCATAAGCCAAAAGGCATTCTGCGGAAGGCAAACGTTCCAAAAGGGCAAGTGAAGGTAGTCTTCTCTTGATCCTTAGGGTCTATAGTGATTTGATTATAGCCAGAGTACCCATCTAAAAAACAATAGTAGGCTCTACCAGCTATTCTGTCTAACATCTGGTCAATAAATGGTAGAGGGAAATGGTCTTTTTTAGTTTCTTTATTTAACTTTCTGTAATCCATACATACTCTCCACCTTGTGACAGTCCTTGTTGGAATCAGTTCGTTGTTCTCATTGACTACCACAGTTATTCCCCCCTTTTTAGGTACACATTGGATGGGGCTCACCCACTGGCTACTAGCTATGGGGAAAATTACTCCTGCATCTAACCACTTTATTATTTCTTTCTTTACTACCTCTTTCATAGAGGGGTTTAACCTACGCTGGTGATCTACCCTAGGTGTGTGCTCTTCCTCTAGTATGATTTTATGCATGCAATAAGAAGGGCTAATGCCTCGAATATCAGCAATAGTCCATGCTATAGCCTTCCTATGTTGCTTAAGCAGTAAAATTAAATCAACCTCATGCTGTTCACTTAGCTTAGAAGAAATAATTACAGGCAGCGTATCATTATCTCCTAGATATGCGTATTTGAGGTGAGTTGGTAGTGGTTTTAGTTCTAGAACAGGTGGATGCTCAATAGAGGGCTTTAACGGATTTACAGTTCTATCAGTTAAGTCTATAGTCATACATACATGCTGAGGTCTATCTACAGGCATATTCATTATGTCAGATACATTTAGATCATCTACATCTAATCCTACATATTCGTTAGCATGCTTGGTTAATAATACATGCTCTAATTGTTCTTCCATTAGTGAGTCAACAACATCAATGCTAGCACAAGACTCAGAATCAGAGGGATACCTTAAAGCTTTGTAAACACTAAATTTTACCTCTTCATCATGAACCCTCATAGTTAACTCACCTTTTTGCACGTCTATTAGTGCCCTACCTGTAGCTAAAAATGGTCTACCTAGCAGGATGGGAACCTCCTTGTCTGCCTCATAGTCCAGGACAATGAAATCTGCAAGGAAAATAAATTTGTCAACTTTAACTAGAATATCCTCAATCTTACCTTCTGGATATGCGATGGATCTGTCTGCTAGTTGTAAAGTGACTGTGGTGGGACGTGCTTCTCCCATTCCCAATTGGCGAAATAGGGACAGGGGCATGAGATTTATGCTGGCGCCCAGGTCACAAAGCGCTCTGCCCACATGCTTGCCTCCAAGTTCTACAGGTAGGGTGAAGGAACCAGGATCCTTCTCCTTCTTGGGCAGCTTGTTTTGGAGGATGGCACTGCACTCCTCGGTGAGGTTTACTGTTTCAAACTCACCAATTATTTTTTTGTTAGTAATAATGTCCTTCAAAAACTTTACATATGAAGGCATAGACTGTAAAACCTCTACAAAAGGAATGTTAACATGCACTTGCTTAAGTATTTCTAAGAATTTATTAAAATGAACTTCCTGTTCCTGCTTCTTCTTCAGCCTTCGAGGATATGGAGGTGGTGGCACATATGCAGGCACGTCAGGACGCCTTAGGATAGGTGGAGGCCTTGGAATTTCTTCTACGTCCTCTACAATTGGCTCTAGCCTGGCTCCTGATGTGCTAGTTGGTGGTGGACCTTGGCTCGGCAGAGACTCCAGTGGAGCACTAGACTCAGTGTTCTCTACTCTCTTTGGTGTGTCCTTTGTGTTGCTCACCAATGGTCTTCCACTCCTAAGTTCAATGGCTTGAACTTGTTCCTTGCCATCTCTCCTTGGTACCTCGGTATCAGCAGGGAGTCTACCTTGGGGCCTACTTTTAAGTTCATTGGCTAATTGGCCTACTTGGTTTTCCAGGCTCCTAAGAGTAGCTTGCTGGCTCTGAAGAGTAGCATCATTCTTAGCTATATATTCCTTGAGTAGGTTTTCTACAGAAGATCCTACAGGTTGATTATAAGGTTTTTGGTACATGGACTGGTTATGTTGGGGAGTGAAACCAGGTGTTCCACTCGGTCTAGGTTGGTTAGAATTTGGGTTAGTGTTCTGTTGGCCACCCCATGACAGGTTAGGGTGGTTTCTCCAACCAGGGTTATAGGTGTTGGAGTAGGGGTTATTCCTAGGCTGCTGCTGGCTTCCTACATAGCAGACTGAGGATGGATTCCCAGGGCAGTATTCATAAGGGTGCCCTTCCCCACAGAATCCACAGATAGGTGCCTCGCCTTGACTTGGTTGGGTGCCCATTGACATGGCTGTGGCGGTATTGGCACTGGTTTGGAGATTGGCCTGAGCCATTTGTTTAACTAGGTTGGTCCGGGCGTTTATTTGGGTGCTCATGGCGCTTAGAGCATCCTTGTCTTGAGCCCTAGTTGGCTCTACTGGATCGTCTGACCACCTACAATGAGATGTTGAGATCTTCTCCAAGATCTCATAAGCTTCGTTGTAACTCTTGGACAACATGGAACCTCCAGCAGATGAATTTAGAACTTGTCTGGTGCTGGGGTTGCATCCTTTAAAGAAGACTTCTATTTGGATACACCATGGAATGCCATGGTGTGGACATTTAATGAGAAGGTCTTTGAATCTTGTCCAAGCTTCGTGAAGAGACTCACTTGGAGCTTGTTTGAATTTTATGATATCATCACGAAAGGTTGAATTCCTATCAGGTGGGAAATATTTGACTAGGAATTTTTCTGCTAAATCTGTCCAATTGCGGACAGATCCTGAGGGTAAAGAATTTAACCATGTTTTGGCCTTGTCCCTCAAAGAGTAAGGGAAAAGATATAGCCCCAGGGCTTCTTGGGAAACTCCAGGGATTAGGAATGTGTCACTAACTCCTAGGAAGTTCCTAAGGTGGTTATGGGGGTCCTCATTTTCTATTCCAAAGAATTGTCCCACAGTGGACAACATTTGGAACATCACTGGCTTTAACTCGAATGAGTTGGCAGTGATTTCAGGACGGATTATGCTGGGGTTCAGCTCCCCAGGCATAGGTACTAAATATGAAAGGATGGCGCTATCCTTGTCATTCGCTATTTCAATGGGGTTGCGAGTGACAGGCACCAGGTTTTGATTTACTCCAGCCATTTCTTCTTGAGGTAATTGCGGAGGAATTGTAGTCTCTGCAATGATTGGAGGTAAAAGGGTTTGTTTAAAGAGACGTTTCTTGGCTCTATTCCTAGCTCTAAGTAATCTCTCGGGCTCAGGGTTGAACTCTAGATCACTACTTGGAGTCTCATTCATAAACTACCCTAAATGGTACCTGAAAAAAGAAATGAAAATGGATCAAATTCAATGAAAAATACTTTGATGTTTCAAACTTAACAAACTTCGTTTTCACTTAAAATAAGTCCCCGGCAGCGGCGCCAAAAACTTGTTGCGTGCTCAATGTGAAAAGATAAATATGCAAAAGGATAGAGAGAGCACTTAGAACATGCAAGCATACATGGTCTCACAGCAAGTAGTAAGTATATTTCATTCGTTTTTTCCACAGAGACTCATTTTTAGCTATTCGCGAAGTGTATTTGTTAAGAAAGATGGGATGAATTTGATGGGGTAAAATTGGTTTTTAATTATCTAAGTTTTACTGGATGTGTAAAGGAATATACCATAAACAAATTAAAGTTAAAATCAGGCTCAAAGAACAAGAGATGGAATCAATAAACGAAGAAGAAAACAGCTACACAGAATGCAATTTAGAAGAATTGCGAGAACCGCAATTAATCCGCAATTAAATGGCAGCGAAACTGATTAAAAGGGTGAATTAAGGGCTACTAATGACTATCCTAAAGGCAGTTTATTACGATTATCAAGCTTTGGATCAACTCTCTATACATCAAACTCACTCTATCTCAAGTATCGTCCGATTCCATGCATTAGAGACTCAAGTTTACTCGACTTCAAAGTAAGGTCTTAAGCATCTTGTTAAAACAGGAGTGTTTAGTTTGTACTAGGGAAACGCCTATTCCTAGGCCGGTTCCTGATTACCATGAGAGGCCAGCATGATTATATGACTCTGAACTCTTACTCCTTCCAGAGGTTAGGAGTTCTTTGGACAAAATGGATGGCCAATCGAAATTGCCCGTGGGATGAAGCTTACATACAATCAATGTTCGAGTGTTGAACCGACTACTTGACTCACGTTTTTTAGCCTATAGTTCTGTCATTAGCATGCCCCTAAGTGATTTTAGTTACTCATGGATATGTAGAGAACAGAAATGGTAGATAAGATAGACATGCTTAGGAGAGGAATGTGTGCAAAAGAGTAAGCCAAAACCGTAGCAGAACAAGATGGAAACTGTAAATGCAGAATTGTACTTCGATTACTTTAAGTGTTTGAATAACAAAGGAAAGCTTTAGAAAAACTGAATCCAAGGCAGACAACAACGAAATGCAGTAATTGAAATGCTAAACTAAGAACAACAGTGATCAGAAATGGAAATGAGAAGAACAGAGCAGAAAAACAGTAAAGGTTTGCTAGAAAACTCCGTGGCAGTCGCCTCGAATGATGGTGATGAAAAGTCAGCCGTGCTTGGATGAATCCAATCGAGAGAGAAGAAGAATCTTCTCTCCTTCCTATCAGATTATCGACTCCAAAAGCTGAGACTCTCACTCCAACAAACGGCAGAGGAAAACAGATGGAAATGGTGGACTGCGAGAAGACTTCTGCGCTTCGAATGATGACTGAACCTCCGACTTTGACCCCCTTTTATAGTAGTTTGCAGGTGCGTTTGGGCCAAGGAGAACCATCAATCTTCAACGTCATATATCAGAATGGATGGAGGAGAAAGGACGAATCCCTGAAAAGTCGGATCTAAACAGAAAAAGATCAGCCAACTTACGGTTTTACTTTGAATAATTGCGGTCACTGCAATTATTCCGCAATTCATTCGCAATGGTTATTTTTTCATTCTTTTCTTCGGTTTTCAACCCTTTTTCTACCTATTGTACATAAGTCCTATATTAGCTACCTTCTTCTAATTCTCATATTAAAGCATAGGTTTAAGCTAAATGCTAACAAAAACACCTAAATGTGTACATCTTCTTAAGCTAAATGGGTCCTAAATAAGTCACTTTCAGAGACTTAACACCTACATAGCAGACTGAGGCTGGATTCCCAGGACAGAATTCATACAGGTGCCCTTCCCCACAGAATCCACAAATTAGTGTCTCACCTTGACTATTTGATGTGCCCATTGAGATGGCTGCTGCGGTGTTGACACTGGGTTGGAGATTGGTTTGAGCCATTTGTTTGACTAGATTGGTCAGGGCATTTATTTGGCTACTCATTGCACTGAGTGCATCCTTGTCTTGAGCTCTCCTAGGCTCTACTGGATCATCTGACCATCTACAGTGGGAAGTTGAGATTTTCTCCAGAATCTCATAGGCTTCATTGTAGCTCTTTGAAAGCATGGAACCCCCAGCTGAAGAATTTAGCACTTGCCTTGTGCTGGGGTTGCATCCTTTAAAGAACACTTCTATTTGGATACACCATGGAATGCCATGGTGTGGACATTTGAGTAAAAGGTCCTTGAACCTTGTCCAAGCTTCGTGAAGTGACTCGTTTTCGGCTTGTTTGAACTTGATTATGTCATCGCGAAAGTTGGAATTCCTATCAGGTGGGAAGTATTTGACTAGGAATTTCTCAGCCAGATCTGGCCAATTGACAATTGATCCGGAGGGTAATGAATTTAGCCACGTTTTGGCTTTATCTCTTAATGAGTAAGGAAAGAGGTAAAACCTCAAAGCTTCTTGGGAAACTCCAGGGATAAGGAAGGTATCACTAACTCCTAGGAAGTTTCTTAGATGGTTGTGGGGATCTTCATTTTCCACTCCAAAGAATTGTCCCACAGTGGACAACATTTGGAACATTACTGGCTTTAACTCGAATGAGTTGGCAGTAATTTCAGGGCGTATGATGCTGGGGTTTAGCTCCCCAGGCATGGGAACTAAGTAGGAGAAGATGGCACTATCCTTGTCATTCGCTATTTCGATGGGGTTGCGAATGGTAGGTGCTGGATTTGGCTGAGGTCTATCCATTTTGGTTTGTAGGAATTGCGGAGACTCCGCGGAGTCAGCAATACTTTGAGTTACAGAGCGTTGTTTAAAGAGGCATTTCTTAGCTTTGTTTCTGGCCCTAAGTAATCTTTCAGGCTCAGGATTGAACTCTAGATCGCTACTTGAATGCTCATTCATAAACTAACCCAATGGTACCTGCAAAAGAAATGAGAATAGATCAGCTCCAATTGATATTAAGATGTGTTTCTAACTTAACAAACTTCGTGTTTACTAAAAAAAATCCCCGGCAGCGGCGCCAAAAACTTGTTGCGTGCTCAATGTTTAAAATAAAGATGCAAGGATAGAGCACTCAGAACATGCAAGCATACATGATCTTGTAGCAAGTAATAAATATTTTTTCATTCGATTTCCCACAGAGATTTATTCTTAGTTACTAACGAAGTGAGAGGTTAAGTGAGAAATGGTGGTTTAAATGGGGTTGATTTGGGTTTAAAGTGCCTAACTATTAAGGAACGTGCAAGATATGAAAGCATAAACAAGTGCAAGTAAAGAGGTTAACTTGAACGTAGGAGAAAAAGAATTGCGGAGAAAGCAATTATCTAGCAATAAAATCGCAAAACAAAAGACTAAGAAAAATGGCTAAGGCAAAATGTTGAACTAAGAGAATTGCGGAAACAACAATTTTCTAGCAATGTTACTAACAACGAATTAGGGGTAAAGTAGGGAAACAAGGGCTACTAACGACTCCTCTATAGGCTTTTTCATACGATTCTCAAGCAGTAGATCAACTCAACATGCATCAAACTAACTCATTCTCATGTATCTTTCGATTTCATGCATTAGATCCTTTAGTTTACTCATGTCCAAGTAAGGCCTTAAGCATCTATTTATAAAAGCAAGTTTAGTGATTTGTACTAGGAAAACGCCTATTCCTAGGTCGTTTTCTGGCTACCATGAAAGGCTAGCATGAATGTACGACTCTGAACTCTTACTCCTTCCAGAGCTTAGGAGTTCTTTGGACAAAATGGATGGCCAATCGAAATTGCCCGTGGGATGAAGCTTACATACATTCAATGCATTTGAAGCTAACCTACATGCTTGATTCACGTATTTCTACCTATAGTCTTGTCATTAGCATGCCCTTATGTGGTTTAGTTACTCATGGATGATGTGGGAATGGAAAGACTTGTGTATTTAAACATGCTCGACAGTATTCAAGAAGAAACAACAGTAAACAGAAGAGATGGAGAACTTGCGACGTGATGAAATAATGCTTTGATTAACCAAAGTTTGAACTAAACAAATGACAACTTTGAACAACTAAAGCTAAACAGAAGAGTACGAAATAGAGTAGAGTAGCAGACAAAAGGGAAATATCAACAGCCAGCAATGAAAACAGGAACAGAAAGGGAAACAAGAACAGCAGAAAGCGGTAAAGTATGCGTGTGAACTCCTCGCTGCAACGCTTTGGATGAAAGCCGAAGGTACGCTTGATCGTGGATGAATCCAATCAGAAGAGATGGAAGATCCTCTCTTCTTCCTTTTAGATTATCGACTCCACCAGCTAAAACCTCGACGCCAACACTCGTGAGAGAAAACAATGAGAAACTGCGTTGAAGGAGAGATCTACGCCTTTCGAGTGTGTATTCAACCTTCCCCTTTGACCTCCTTTTATAGTGTTCTGCAGGTACGATTGGGCCAAGGAGAACCATCAATTCTGAACGTCGTTCTTCTACGTGGCAGCAGGAGAAAAAACAAGCGGCTGAAAGATCGCAACAACATGGAAATCAGTTAAACAAATAACAACTTTCACTTAAAACATTGCTGAGACCGCAATGTTTTCGCAATGCTTCAGCAATGTGCAAATTCCAAGTCTTTAACTTTGTTTTTGTTTCTTTTTCTTTCCTTTTACACATAAGTCCTAATTTAGCTTCATTCTACTAATTCTCATATATAAGCACAAGTTTAAGCTAAATTCTACAAAAAACGTGTAAGGGTGTACATCTTTCTATAGCAACTAAGTCCTAAAATAGTCACTTTTGGAGACATAACAGGAGGCGCGCGCAAGAAATCATCGGGCCAGCGTCGAGACGCTCGCCTAGCGTCTCGACGCCATCGCGAGGCGCGCGCGGATTAATTAGGTCGCAGCGTCGCGACGCTGTCCCAGCGTCTAGACGCTCCGACGGATTTAATGGGCTGAAGACGATTTTGCAGCCAACTTTTGACGATTTTTCCAAACTTCATCTTCTTCCTCTCGGTTTTTCCTCTTCTTTTAGCTTAGCTCCGCCATTTGTGGCTTAGTTTGGAGCTTTTACTTGTAATAGGGCTAGAGATGACATCCATGGCCTCAGTTGGAGCGTTTGTGACGATCCACCCCATGGTCGGCTAAGGTATTGTGAACGGTTTTGGGTGGTTTAGGGATAATTTGTTAGACTTTTTGCACTTTGATAATCTATACTATGGTTCTGATTTGGCTAGTATTATTGAATGCATTTGTTATTCTTGCTTAAACCCATGCATAAGTTAGATTTCGCCGACGGACAATCGAGTTTTCTAGCTTATGTTATCGTTACAGAATAGCGATGCCGTGCCTCTCACTATTCGCCTAGTAACACAGGATAACAAAATTAAATCGGAGTATCGATGTATGTATGCTGATTGTTGGGTACTTCAGGGTTGCCGGGTAGCCAATTAGCAATTACAATGCATATTCGAATGTTCGTCGCGGTTAGCTAGTGACCGTTTAGAGTCAATTTGGGGCTGATCACTCTAATGAGGCTTTAAATAATGTTTAGTTAGGACTTTAGTTCTAATTAATTAATATGGAGCCGGTTACTTTAGGGTGCCCTGGGTAACCGACCGCGTGCATGTTGATGTATAGCCTTAGATTTCGAATTAAATGATAAGTGTAAGAATGCCTAGCAAGAATCCCGACATCCCCCAAATCGATCACTCTTCATTCTCTTTCCTTTTAATTCTTCCGTTAGCGTTAAATTCTTTTTATCGCATGCTTAAACTCCCCCTTGTTACAAAACCCAATTTGTCAATTAAATTCCACTTCAAACTTTAATTTCAATCACGTCCTTCTCCGTGGATCGACCCTGTTACCACTAGCTGCAAAGCTTTTGTTAATAGGCTTATAAATTGTATTTTGGCGGGTGTTACGTCTCCAAAAGTGGCCTTTTTAGGACTAATTTATCTTAGAAAGAGGTACACTCTTAGGTGTTTTTGATAGGATTTAGCTTAAACCTATGCTTATTTGTGAGAATTAAAGGAAGGTAGCTAAATTAGGACTTGTGTGCAAAAGGAAAGAAAAGGATTTAAAACCGAAGTAAAAGAATGAAAAAACTACATTGCGACAGCATTGCGGAAACATTGCTGAAACCGCAATGTTTCAAGTGAAAACCGTAAGTTGACTGATCTTTTTCTGTTAATTTCCGTTATTTCAGGGATTCGTTCTTTCTCCTCCATCCATTCTGAAGTACGACGTTCGATCATCATCCGAAAGCGTAGAAGTCTTCTCGCAGCTCCATCTTTTCTCCTGTTTTTCTTTGCCGTCTGTTGGGTTGCGAAGTTTAGCTGCTTGGAGTCGATAATCTGATAGGAAGGAGAGAAGATTCGTCTTCTCTCTCGATTGGATTCATCCAAACCAGGCTGATCTTTTTCATCCTTCAGCCGAGGCGGTTGCGACGAGGCGTCCAAGCTCATTTACATGCTTTCTGTCTTTCCTTTCTAATTTCCAGCATTGTTTAGTTGTTGTTTCTTGTCTAATAGCTAGATCAGTTCATTTCGTTGTGTTCGGTCTTCTGTTACTCATTTTAAGTTGCTCTTCTGTTCATTCAAACAATCAAGTAATTAAAGCATAGTTCTTCATTTCTCAATTTCCTATCTTTACAACTCACTGTCTTACCTTGCTGTTTTCAGTTTACTTCTCTTCTAAGCATGTCTGTTTTCTCTCTCCTTTCTGTTCTCCCTATATCCATGAGTAACTAAGTCACATAGGGGCATGCTAAGGACAAGACTATAGGCTAAAAAACGTGAACCAAGCATGTAGGATAGCTCTCGAAGCATTGATTGTATGGAAGCTTCATCCCACGGGCAATTTCGATTGGCCATCCATTTTGTCCAAAGAACTCCTAACCTCTGGAAGGAGTAAGAGTTCAGAGTCATACACTCATGCTAGCCTTTCAAGGTAGCCAGAAAACGACCTAGGAATAGGCGTTTTCCTAGTACAAACCATAGCTTTCTGCTTTAACAAGATGCTTAAGACCTTACTTGGACATGAGTAAACTAAAGAATCTAATGCATGGAATCGGACGATACATGAGATTGAGTGAGTTTGATGCATATAGAGTTGATCCAGTGCTTGAGAATCGTATGAAAGAGCCTATAGAGGAGTCGTTAGTAGCCCTTGTTTCTCCATTTTACACACTTTCGCTGTTAACAACATTGCGGTAAAATTGCTGTTTCCGCAATTCTGCTAAATTTACAATTCTGTTTAGCTGTTTTTGTCTTCGTTTATTAATCTCGTCTCTTTTAATTTGAGTTTAACTTTGACTTGCACTTGTTTATGTTGCTACCCTCTACGTATTCAGTAGGAAATAGACAATTTAAAACCAATTCTACCCCATCAAATCCACCCCTTCTTTCTTAACTTTACACTTCACGAGTAGCTTATAATAAATCTCTGTGGGAAAACGAATGAAAAAATACTTACTACTTGCTAAAAGATCATGTATGCTTGCATGTTCTGAGTGCTCTCTCTATCTTATTGCTTATTTATTTTAACACATTGAGCACGCAACAAGTTTTTGGCGCCGCTCCCGGGGATTTATTTAAGTGAAAACGAAGTTTGTTAAGTTTGAAACACCAAGTTTATTGTCTATTGAAGCTGATCTGTTTCATTTCTTTTGCAGGTACTAGTTGGGTTAGTTTATGAGTGAGCCTTCAAGTAGTGATCTAGAGTTCAATCCTGAGCCTGAGAGATTACTTAGGGCCAGAAATAGAGCCAAGAAACGTCTCTTTAACCAACCCTCTTTACCTCAAGTAATTGCGGGAACCGCAATTCCTCCGCAATTGTCTCAAGAAGAAATGGATGGAATAGTTCCAAATCCGGTGCCTGTCACTCGCAATCCCATCGAAATAGCGAATGACAAGGATAGCGCCATACTCTCTTACCTAGTACCTATGCTTGGGGAGCTGAACCCCAGCATAATCCGTCCTGAAATCACTGCCAACTCATTCGAGTTAAAGCTAGTGATGTTCCAAATGTTGTCCACTGTGGGACAATTCTTTGGAGTGGAAAATGAGGATCCCCACAACCATCTTAGAAACTTCTTAGGAGTCAGTGATACCTTTATCATCCCTGGAGTTTCCCAAGAAGCCTTGAGGCTATACCTTTTCCCTTACTCTTTGAGGGACAAAGCCAAAACGTGGTTAAACTCATTACCCTCAGGATCAGTCCTTAATTGGACAGACTTAGCAGAGAAATTCCTAGTCAAATACTTCCCACCTGATAGGAATTCTACCTTTCGTGATGACATAATCAAGTTCAAACAAGCTGACACTGAGTCTCTTCACGAAGCTTGGACAAGGTTTAAAGATCTTCTTCTTAAATGTCCACACCATGGCATCCCATGGTGTATCCAAATAGAGGTCTTTTTCAAAGGATGCAACCCCAGCACCAGACAAGTTCTAAATTCATCTGCTGGAGGTTTTATGTTGTCTAAGAGTTACAACGAAGCCTATGAGATCTTGGAGAAGATCTCAGCATCTCACTGTAGGTGGTCAGATGATCCAGTTGAGCCAACTAGAGCTCAAGACAAGGATGCTCTAAGTGCAATGAGCAGCCAAATAAATGCCCTGACCAACCTAGTTAAGCAAATGGCTCAGGCCAATCTCCAAACAAGTGTCAACACCGCCACAGCCATGTCAATGGGCACCCAACCAAGTCAAGGTGAGACACTTATCTGTGGATTCTGTGGGGAAGGGCACCTGTATGAATACTGCCCTGGGAATCCAGCCTCAGTCTGCTATATTGGAAGCCAGCAGCAGCCTAGGAACAACCCCTATTCTAATACTTACAATCCTGGTTGGAGGAACCACCCAAACCTGTCATGGGGTGGCCAACAAAATGCTAACCAAGCTCCTAACCAACCAAGACCGAGTGGAACACCTGGTTTCACTCCCCAACATAACCAGTCAATGTATCAAAAACCATACAACCAACCTGTAGGATCTTCTGTAGAAAACTTACTTAAGGAATACATAGCCAAGAATGATGCCACTCTACAGAGCCAGCAAGCTACTCTTAGGAGCCTAGAGAACCAAATAGGGCAACTAGCCAATGAAATCAAAAGTAGGCCCCAAGGTAGACTCCCTGCTGACACTGAAGTGCCAAGGAGAGATGGTAAAGAACAAGTTCAAGCAATTGAACTTAGAAGTGGTAGACCATTGGTAAGCAACACCAAGGACACACCAAAGAGAGTAGAGAACACTGAGTCTAGTGCTCCACTGGAGTCTCTGCCAAACCAAGGTCCACCACCAACAAGCACATCAGGAGCAAGGCTGGAGCCAATCATAGAGGAGATAGAAGAAATTCCAAGGCCTCCACCTATCCTGAGGCGACCTGAAGTGCCTGCATATGTGCCACCACCTCCATTTCCTAGAAGGCTAAAGAAAAAACAAGAACAGGAAGTGCACTTTAATAAATTTCTAGAAATTCTTAAGCAAGTGCATGTTAATATTCCTTTTGTAGAGGTTTTACAGTCTATGCCTTCTTATGTAAAGTTTTTGAAGGATATTATAACTAACAAGAGAATAATTGGTGAGTTTGAAACAGTCAATCTCACTGAGGAGTGCAGTGCCATACTCCAGAACAAGCTACCCAAGAAGGAGAAGGATCCTGGTTCCTTCACCTTACCTGTAGAGCTAGGAGGCAAGCACGTGGGCAGAGCTCTTTGTGACCTAGGAGCCAGCATAAACCTCATGCCCCTATCACTATTCCGCCAGCTAGGAATAGGAGCAGCACGTCCAACCACTGTCACTTTACAACTAGCAGACAGATCCATTGCATACCCTGAAGGTAAGATTGAGGATATTCTAGTAAAGGTTGACAAGTTTATTTTCCTTGCAGATTTCATTATCCTGGATTATGAAGCAGACAAGGAGGTCCCCATCCTGTTAGGCAGACCATTTCTAGCCACAGGTAGGGCACTAATAGATGTCCAAAAAGGTGAGCTCACTATGAGGGTTCATGATGAAGAGGTGAAATTTAGTGTTTATAAAGCCTTAAGGTACCCCTCTGACTCTGAATCTTGTGCTAGCATGGACATTGTTGATTCACTAATGGAAGAACAATTGGAGCATGAATTGTTGACTAAGCATGCTAATAACTATGTAGGATTAGAATTAACTGACTTAAACATAGCTGAGATAATGGACATACCTGTAAATAACCCCCAGCATGTTTGTATGAATATTGACTTAACTGAAAAATCTGTGAATCCATTAAAACCATCCATTGAGCATCCACCTGTCTTAGAATTAAAACCTCTCCCCACTCACCTCAAGTATGCATATCTAGGAAGTAATGATACTTTGCCTGTGATCATTTCTTCTAAATTAAGTGAAAAGCATGAGGTTGAATTGATTCTATTACTTAAGCAACATAGGAAGGCTATTGCATGGACTATTGCTGATATTAGAGGCATTAGCCCTTCTTATTGCATGCATAAGATTATACTAGAGGAAGAGCATACACCTAGAGTAGATCACCAACGTAGGCTGAATCCCTCTATGAAAGAGGTAGTTAAGAAAGAAATAATAAAATGGTTAGATGCTGGTGTGATCTTCCCCATAGCTAGTAGTCAGTGGGTGAGCCCTATACAATGTGTACCTAAGAAGGGGGGGATGACTGTGGTAGTCAATGAGAACAACGAAATGATTCCAACAAGGACTATCACAGGATGGAGAGTTTGCATGGATTATAGGAAACTAAATAAAGAGACAAAAAAAGACCATTTCCCTCTACCATTCATCGACCAGATGCTAGATAGGATAGCTGGTAGAGCCTACTA
Source organism: Herpetospermum pedunculosum (assembly GCA_028017165.1). Lineage (NCBI taxonomy): Eukaryota > Viridiplantae > Streptophyta > Magnoliopsida > Cucurbitales > Cucurbitaceae > Herpetospermum > Herpetospermum pedunculosum. The sequence goes on from CM051527.1 coordinate 46,535,159, forward strand.
CTGTTTCTTAGACGGTTATTCAGGGTATAACCAGATTACTATAGACCCTAAGGACCAAGAGAAGACTACCTTCACTTGCCCTTTTGGAACTTTTGCCTTTCGCAGAATGCCTTTTGGCTTATGCAATGCACCGGCAACTTTCCAAAGATGCATGTTGGCAATCTTCTCTGATTTGGATGAGTCCATGATAGAGATATTCATGGATGATTTCTCAGTCTTTGGGGATTCATTTACAAACTGTCTAGAGAACCTAGGACAAGTCCTGGCTAGGTGTGAGGAGACCAACCTAGTCCTAAATTGGGAAAAGTGCCATTTCATGGTGGATGAGGGGATTGTCTTAGGTCATAGAGTGTCGAGGGCAGGTGTAGAAGTTGACAGGGCAAAAATTGAAATAATAGAGAAATTGGTAGAACCCCAAAATGTCAAGGCCATTAGAAGTTTCTTAGGGCATGCTGGTTTCTATAGAAGGTTCATTAAGGACTTTTCTAAGATCTCCAAGCCTCTATGTGAGCTTCTAGAGGTAAACAAACCATTCATTTTCTCTGAAGAATGTGTCCTAGCTTGGAAAACCCTTAAGAGAGCACTAGTCACAGCGCCTATTATAGTAGGGCCAAATTGGGATCTCCCATTTGAGATGTTATGTGATGCTAGTGACTATGCTGTAGGGGTTATGTTAGGACAGAAGATTGACAAGTTAACACACCCTGTCTATTATGCTAGTAAGACACTTAATGAGGCACAATGCAACTACACAACCACTGAGAAAGAAATGCTAGCTGTAGTGTTTGCTTGTGAGAAATTTAGGAACTATATTGTAGGCACTAGGACAATCGTGTACACTGACCATTCTGCTTTAAAGTACCTTATGAGGAAGGCTGATGCTAAGCCTAGGTTGATTAGGTGGGTACTGCTGCTGCAAGAGTTTGATCTCGACATTAGAGATAAGAAAGGAAGTGAAAATGTGGTTGCGGATCATCTTTCTAGATTGCAGCATAATTGCGAAAAAATTGCGGAACCCGCAATTTCTGATGCTTTTATTGATGAACATGTCTTTGTATTGACTCATCGTGATAACGATGAGGAACCTTGGTTTGGTGACATTGCTAACTTCCTTGCATCACAGGTACTACCAACGTTCAAGGGAAGCCAAGAGAAGAAGAGGTTCCTTCATGAGGCAAGGAAATTCATATGGGATGACCCCACCCTTTACAAAACATGTGCTGACGGCTTGCTAAGGAAGTGTGTTTCAGCTGCTGAGGCGAAGTCTGTGCTGCAGCACTGCCACACAGCTCCTTATGGTGGACACTTTGGTGGCCAAAGAACAGCTGCAAAGGTATTTCAGAGTGGCTACTATTGGCCAACGATCTTCAAGGATGCACACAGCTATGCACACAGCTGTGATGAATGCCAAAGGACAGGTAACCTTAGTCGCAAGGATGAAATGCCTCTCACTTACATCTTAGAGTTGGAGCTCTTTGATGTGTGGGGCATTGACTTCATGGGACCATTTCCCCCATCCTCAGGTAACCTTTACATATTAGTGGCAGTAGACTATGTATCCAAGTGGGTAGAGGCCATAGCATGTCCCAATAATGATGCCAAAACAGTAATAAAATTCTTGCATAGGCACATTTTTACTAGGTTTGGAACACCTCGTGCTATCATTAGTGATGAGGGGACACATTTCATTAATAAGGCTATGGAGAGAGTGTTGGCTAAGTATAACATTAGACATAGAGTAGCCACCCCCTATCACCCACACTCGAATGGTCAGGCTGAAATTTCAAATGGGGAGATTAAGAACATCCTAGAAAAAGTGGTCAAACCTAATAGAAAGGACTGGTCATTTAAACTCGAGGATGCACTTTGGGCGTATAAGACTGCATATAAGACACCCCTAGGTATGTCTCCTTACAGACTTGTGTATGGTAAAGCTTGTCATCTTCCATTTGAGTTAGAAATTAAGGCATTTTGGGCACTAAAAGAGTTGAATTATTGCGTGACCGATGCGGGAACGTTGCGGTCTTTGCAATTACATGAGCTTGATGAGCTTAGGCATATGTCTTATGAAAATGCCAAAATGTATAAGGAAAAGACCAAGATTTGGCACGACAGTAGACTTAGGATTAAGGACTTCAAGAAAGGCCAACTTGTCTTATTGTTTAACTCACGATTGAAATTATTTCCAGACAAACTTAAGTCTAGATGGTCAGGTCCTTTTGTAATTACTAATGTGTTTGTTCATGGTGCCATCGAGATAAAGAACCTGCAGCAAGGACAACCATTCATGGTTAATGGTGCAAGATTGAAGCACTACTATGAGGAAGGGGATGTGAAGACTCTCTCGGCCTTCCTCTTGACTGAAGCGTGAAATCAAGAACGAGAGAGGACGAGTGATTGCTGTGCTCGTCAATATGAGGCTCATGCCTTAGTTTATTTTTTGCGATTTTCCGGTTATCGTTTGTGTATATGTTTGTATGATTTTAATTAGGAATTTGATGTTGATTTTATTTCTTTTTGTAGGGAATCAATAGAGGGAATCAAGGAGATTAAATCCAGCCAAAAAGATCAAAAAGATATTGGACCAAATTAAAGATACGGTTGAGCAAAGATTGACATTTAAATGCAGAAAATCTCCAACGGTCACTAGAATTGCGTTGGATTTGCAGAATCCGCAAAAATATAGCCGTTGGGATTTTTTTGGGTTTCTTTATATCCGTTAGAAGGCGCGTTGATCCGCACGATTCCCCCATTACATGAACTCCAAGAAAGCTGCTTTTCTCTTCATCTGTGATTCCTCTCTCCAAATCTCCACAATTCAACAATGGTGCTAACAAGAGCCGAACGATCTGCGTCCAAGAAAAGGGCTGATGAAGCTGAAACGGCTGCGAGGGAAGCACTTCTTGCCCTTGCAGACGCTGATGCTGCACGAACTGAACGACTGCCCAAACTTCCGATCCGCAAGAAGAAGTGGAAGGTCGTCACAGAGATACCTGCTGGACCCTCTGAACCAGCAGGCACACCCAAGAAGCGCAAATGGAGTATGGCTGTGGCCGAAGAAGAAAGCAAGAAGACCCCCTCTGTGGGGAGTCAAGAACGAGGCCAGCCATTCCACGAGACAGCCGAGCACAGCCCTTCCTCATCTCCACCAGCGCAGAGCCCTGAGCTGCCTTCATCACCGCAGAGTTCTGCACAGACCCCTACAACAGCACAAAGCACCACCCCGTCGCCCACTTCTCCACGGCCTGACCCTGAATTCCCATATGGGGAGTACCAAGAATCAACGCAGGGCAGTGGGGGGGCTGAGGAAGAAGATGTCTTCTCTCCGTTGAGGGAAGCCAGCCTTGAGAGTCCTGCGCAGAAGGATGATTCTATGGAAGAAACACTGGGGGATTGCCTCCATGCGATCACAACCAAGGCGAGGCTGAAGAAGAAAAAGGCTGCCAAGATTGTCAAGGCCAAACGGTCCAAGAAATCAAAGAAAAAGAAAGCCAAGAGGGCGTTTGCATCAGAGGAGAAGAGTGCTGAGCCATCGCTCAAGAAGCTCAAGATTGAGGCTGCTGAGTCAGCCAAACCAAAAGACAAAGGGAAGGCCAAGCTTTACCCTGAAGATGAGCCTCAGTCAGTGAGGTACGTGTCTTCTGACGCTGAGTCTAGAGGCATGGAGCTGAGGAAACGAGAGCTGCTGCACGAGAAGGGCTTCCTCGACAGACCTGCTGACCTGCCGCAATTCTTGCGCGCAGGAATTACGAATCACGGCTGGGAGGAGTTGTGCAGACCACCCAATCCAGCTTACACAAGCATGGTGTATGACTTCTACGCCAACCTGAGGAATTCTGAGGAGGGGTTGTCTGTGGTCAGGGGAGTAGAAGTGGACTTCTCAGCAAAAGCCATCAACGAAGCCTATGGCCTCAAGGGCCAAAAACATACTGACTATGCGAGGATTGTTGATGAGCCTACTGAAGCCGTCCTGGAAGAGGCCATTCGGACCATTGGCCAGCCTGAAGCATCCTGGACCGTGTCACGCAATGGGAGGCACACTCTCATGAGTGCCAACCTCACAGCTAAGGCGGCTGTATGGTTTTCTTTCGTGAGAAGGAAACTATCCCCAGTGACTCATGAGACCACCATCAACCAGAGCAGGTCGCTGCTGGTTTATGCAATCATGCGAGGTCTCACGATCAATGTGGGTGAAGTCATGTCAGCCACCATTGCTGACTGCGCCAAGAAGGGTAAGGGTCCTTTGTTCTTCCCTAATACTATTACTAAACTATGCTTGCGTGCAGGAGTCCCCATTGAGCGGATGGAACAACAGATGGCTTACACAGGCCACTTGGAGCTGCCTACAGGCTTGAGGCTGAAAAGGAAGGGGAACATGGAGTTCGAGCTGGATAGATTGGCTGCTGCTCAGTCATTATCCATGGCGTGCCTGCTGGATTTACAGAAAAGGATGGCTCAATGGGCCACGTACGCACAGGCGAGGGACAAGGAAGTTGTTGACCAACTGGGATGCATCTTCCCTGACTTTCCCACGAATCTACTGTCTCCATGGGTGCCCCCACGACCACGAGGGAATGATGATGAGGATGAAGACATCTGAGTGCTGGTTTGAATTGCACTAGAGGGAGTATTGTTGTTCCCTTAGAATAAACAAGAAAAAAAAATCAAACTGCTTTTTGTGAACCATGTGAATTATGCTGTTTTTAGTTAATATTTTGATCTGTTTTAGTTGCTTAGTTTTAAGTTTTTAAATTGTTTAGTGTAGTCTGATGATAGCTGAATAGGTAGGTTAGTTTGGTTTTATTTTTGTAGAGCTTGAGTGACGGGAAAAAAAGCATGCTTAGGGGCCTGAATCACTGTTATATCTGCCCTGGCTTTATTGCGAAATAATTGCGGAAACCGCAATTTTTATTACTGAATGCATGTTTTGGACTGTCTGTTTAGCTAGGCTGTGATCTGTTAAATTCTATCTTTTGCTGCTATCATGACTACCTTGTATAGCTTATCTTCAAGCATGCTGGATGAGTGTCATAGGACACCCTTTGATAGTTTAAATTAACCTCTAAAAAGCTCAGCATGCATAGCTTTAAGTCCTTACCTGTCTGTTTTTTTCAAATGTCTGCTGCTGTGATATTTACTTTTAGAATGTTCTGCCTATGCCTAGGACTTTTAGATTCTCTTTGTTTTACCTTAGACTAGATGCTTCTAGGACAGTTTGGGGGTGTGCCACCTCAGACACTCATTGGGGACAATGAGTAGTTGTAGTTTGGGGGAGGCCACCCTAGGCCTAGGAACATTCCTCTCTCCCTTAAAAGCATAAGCATTCTTCTTCTCCTTGATAAAAATGATGAACTGAAAAAAAAAAAAAAAAAAAAAAAATGAAAAATAGAATAAAGAGGGGAGTCTCTCTTAGGTTGCTAAGTAATCAGTGCCAAATGTGTAACCCACAAGTGGCATTGCATCAAAAGGAAACCAAAGGATAGGCACCACCTAAGTAAGAAAAAAGGAAAAGAGTAGGGAAGAAGAATGTATACCTAGGAGTTGCAGCTTTGTGGCTTAGATGTCCTGATAAAAAGAACTCTGATCCTCAATTAGCTGAGCACAAAGTTGTAGCTTGTAGGGTTGTTTAGGGAGATGAATGTATGTCCAATGTAGTGATGCCAGGGTTTAGGTTGTTCTCTTAAAGCACTACTGTCACTGTTAATACTAAGACTGGCATGACTCTAAGGAATCCTAGGTAGCTCATAAGTAAAAAGTAGAAGCATGTACTGAGTCTGGGGTAAAGCTAGGTAGAATTTGAAACCTTAGGGATAGTGGCATGATATGACAAAAGCAAGTAGATCAGTTGTAGGGAGTTAATGAAAACAGCAGGAGTATTAGGCATGCGAAGTCAGAAGAAGCTAGATAAGAGGATAGTTTTAAACTTAGAAGTGTGTCACAGGACAGCACTGCTATAGATAGGGATATAGGGGAGTCAGTAAGTGGTTAAAGAAGATGAAACAGCAGCCTAGGCAAGTCCTTAGATTGCTCGAGGACAAGCAAAACCTTAAGTTTGGGGGTGTGTTACGTCTCCAAAAGTGGCCTTTTTAGGACTAATTTATCTTAGAAAGAGGTACACTCTTAGGTGTTTTTGATAGGATTTAGCTTAAACCTATGCTTATTTGTGAGAATTAAAGGAAGGTAGCTAAATTAGGACTTGTGTGCAAAAGGAGAGAAAAGGATTTAAAACCGAAGTAAAAGAATGAAAAAACTACATTGCGACAGCATTGCGGAAACATTGCTGAAACCGCAATGTTTCAAGTGAAAACCGTAAGTTGACTGATCTTTTTCTGTTAATTTCCGTTATTTCAGGGATTCGTTCTTTCTCCTCCATCCATTCTGAAGTACGACGTTGAAGATTGATGGTTCTCCTTGGCCCAAATGCGCCTGCAGATTGCTATAAAAGGGGGTCAAAGTCGAGGGTTCGATCATCATCCGAAAGCGTAGAAGTCTTCTCGCAGCTCCATCTTTTCTCCTGTTTTTCTTTGCCGTCTGTTGGGTTGCGAAGTTTAGCTGCTTGGAGTCGATAATCTGATAGGAAGGAGAGAAGATTCGTCTTCTCTCTCGATTGGATTCATCCAAACCAGGCTGATCTTTTTCATCCTTCAGCCGAGGCGGTTGCGACGAGGCGTCCAAGCTCATTTACATGCTTTCTGTCTTTCCTTTCTAATTTCCAGCATTGTTTAGTTGTTGTTTCTTGTCTAATAGCTAGATCAGTTCATTTTGTTGTGTTCTGTCTTCTGTTACTCATTTTAAGTTGCTCTTCTGTTCATTCAAACAATCAAGTAATTAAAGCATAATTCTTCATTTCTCAATTTCCTATCTTTACAACTCACTGTCTTACCTTGCTGTTTTCAGTTTACTTCTCTTCTAAGCATGTCTGTTTTCTCTCTCCTTTCTGTTCTCCCTATATCCATGAGTAACTAAGTCACATAGGGGCATGCTAAGGACAAGACTATAGGCTAAAAAACGTGAACCAAGCATGTAGGATAGCTCTCGAAGCATTGATTGTATGTAAGCTTCATCCCACGGGCAATTTCGATTGGCCATCCATTTTGTCCAAAGAACTCCTAACCTCTGGAAGGAGTAAGAGTTCAGAGTCATACACTCATGCTAGCCTTTCAAGGTAGCCAGAAAACGACCTAGGAATAGGCGTTTTCCTAGTACAAACCATAGCTTTCTGCTTTAACAAGATGCTTAAGACCTTACTTGGACATGAGTAAACTAAAGAATCTAATGCATGGAATCGGACGATACATGAGATTGAGTGAGTTTGATGCATAGAGAGTTGATCCAGTGCTTGAGAATCGTATGAAAGAGCCTATAGAGGAGTCGTTAGTAGCCCTTGTTTCTCCATTTTACACACTTTCGCTGTTAACAACATTGCGGTAAAATTGCTGTTTCCGCAATTCTGCTAAATTTACAATTCTGTTTAGCTGTTTTTGTCTTCGTTTATTAATCTCGTCTCTTTTCATTTGAGTTTAACTTTGACTTGCACTTGTTTATGTTGCTACCCTCTACGTATTCAGTAGGAAATAGACAATTTAAAACCAATTCTACCCCATCAAATCCACCCCTTCTTTCTTAACTTTACACTTCACGAGTAGCTTATAATAAATCTCTGTGGGAAAACGAATGAAAAAATACTTACTACTTGCTATAAGATCATGTATGCTTGCATGTTCTGAGTGCTCTCTCTATCTTATTGCTTATTTATTTTAACACATTGAGCACGCAACAGCGGGTCTCGACAACCAGAAATTTAGCGATCATTCAAAAAGATTCGCTACCGATCCCACATCAGAAAAGATGAAAGGGACCTCATTTGAAATCTACATGGGATACGACCGAAGATGGTGAACCCAAAGTGGAGGCGACAATCCCACATCGGAAAAGATGAAAGGGACCTCATTATAAATCTAAATGGGATACGACCAAAGATGGTGAACCCAAAATGACGAGTATCCCACATCAGAAAAGATGAAAGAGACCTCACTTGAAACCCAAATGGGATCCGCCAAAGATGGTGAACCTAATTAGGCGAGGATCTCACATCGGAAAAGATGAAAGGGATCTCACTTGAAACTAAAACGGGATCCGACCCAAGATGGTGAACCCAAAGAGGAGAGGATCCCATGTCAGAAAAGAGGAAGGGACCTCAGTTCAAATTCAAATGGGATCCGACCAAGATGGTGAACCCAAAGAGGCGAGGATCCCAAATTAGAAAATATGAAGGGACCTCATTTGAAGCTTAAATGGGATCCGACCTAAGATGGTGAACCCAAAGAGTCGATGATCCCAAATTGGAAAATATGAAGGGACCTGACTTGAAAAGCTCAAATGGGATCCGACCTAAGATGGTGAACCCAAAAAGTCGAGGATTCCATATCAGAAAAGATGAAGTACCTCAGTTGAAACCCAAATGGGATCCGACCCAAGATGATGAACCCAAAGAGGCGAGGATCTCACATCGGAAAATATGAAGGGACCTCACTTAAAACTCAAATGGGATCCGACCTAAGATGGTGAACCTCTAGAGGCGAGGATCCCACATCAGAAAAGATGAAATGAACCTCAGTTGACACCCAAATGGGATCCGCCAAAAATGCTGAACCCAAAGATGTGAGAATCTCACATCGGAAAAGATGAATGGACCTAACTTGAAACCAAAATGGGATCCGACAAAAGATGGTGACCCCAAAGAGGCGACGATCCCATGTCAAAAAAGATGAAAGAACCTCACTTGAAACCGAAATGGGATCCGACAATAGATGATGAACCCAAAGAGGCGAGGATCCTAAATTGGAAAAGATGAAGGGAACTCACTGGAAACTCAAATGGGATCCAACCCAAGATGGTGAACCTAAAGTGGCGAGGATCCTACATCAGAAAAGATTAATGGATCTCACTTGAAACCCAAATGGGATCCGCCAAAGATGCGAAACGCAAAGATGTGAGGATCTCACATCGGAAAAGATGAATGGACCTAACTTGAAATCCAAATGGGATCCGAGCAAAGATGGTGAACCCAAAGAGTCGAGTATCCCACATCAGAAAAGATGAATAGACCTCAGTTGAAACCCAAATGGGATCCGCCAAAGATGTTGAACCCAAAGATGTGAGGATCCCACATTGGAAAAGATGAATGGACCTAACTTGAAACCAAAATGGGATCCGATCGAAGATGGTGAATGTTGCGTGCTCAATGTGTAAATTAAAATGCAATGGTAGAGCACTCAGAATATGCAAGCATACATGGTCTTGTAGCAAATAATAAGTATTTTTTCATTCGATTTCCCACGGAGATTTATTCTTAGTTACTAGCGAAGTGAGATGTTTAAGTTAGAAATGGTGGTTTAAATGGGGTAGAATTGGGAGTAAGGTGCCTAACTATTAAAGAACGTGCGATATATGAAAGCATAAGCAAAGACAAAGGAAGAGGTTAACTTGTATGTAGGAGAAAAAGAATTGCGGAGAAAGCAATTATCTAGCAACAAAATCGCAAAACAGAAAACTAAGAAAAATGGCTAAGGCAAGAATCTAACTAGGAAAATTGCGCAGACAGCAATTTTCTAGCAATGTTACTAACAGTGATTTAAGGGTAAAGTGTGGAAACAAGGGCTACTAACGACTCCTCTATAGGCTTTTTCATACGATTGTTCAGCAGTAGATCAACTTATCATGCATCAAATTAACTCATTCTCATGTATCTCTCGATTTCATGCATTAGATCCTTTAGTTTACTCATGTCCAAGTAAGGCTGAAGCATCTATTTATATAAGCAAGTTAATGATTTGTGCTAGGAAAACGCCTATTCCTAGGTCGTTTTCTGGCTACCATGAAAGGCTAGCATGAATGGACGACTCTGAACTCTTACTCCTTCAGAAAGCAGTAGTAGGCTCGGCCAGCTATCCTATCTAACATCTGATCTATAAATGGTAAAGGAAAATGATCTTTTTTTGTTTCTTTATTTAATTTTCTATAGTCCATACAGACTCTCCATCCTGTAATAGTTCTAGTTGGAATTAGTTCATTACTCTCATTCACTACTACAGTCATCCCACCCTTCTTAGGCACACATTGGATTGGACTTACCCATTGACTATTGGCTATAGGGAAAATTACACCTGCATCTAACCATTTGATGATCTCTTTTTTAACTACCTCCTTCATGGAGGGGTTCAACCTACGTTGGTGATCTACTCTAGGTGTATGTTCCTCTTCCAATAATATCTTATGCATGCAATAGGAAGGACTAATACCCCTTATGTCAGCAATCGTCCATGCAATAGCTTTTTTATGTTGCTTAAGCAGCAATATTAGCGCAATTTCATGCTTTTCACTTAACTTGGACGAAATAATAACAGGCAAAGTATCATGCTCTCCTAGATATGCATACTTAAGATGATCAGGCAATGGCTTTAATTCTAATAGAGGGGGATGCTCAATTGATGGTTTCAATGGATTCGTGGTTCTTTCAGACAAGTCATGAGTCATACAAACATGCTGAAGTTTGTCCACGGGTATATTCATTAATTCAGAAATATTCAAGTCAGTTGTATCTATCTCTACATAGTCAGTAGCATGCTTAATCAATAGTTCATGCTCAAGTTGTTCTTCCATCAGTGAATCTACTACATCCATACTAGCACAGGATTCAGAATCAGAAGGATACCTTAAAGCTTTAAAAACACTAAATTTGACCTCCTCATCATGAACTCTCATGGTGAGCTCACCTTTCTGAACATCGATCAAGGCCCTACCTGTGGCTAGAAATGGTCTGCCTAGCAAGATTGGTACCTCCTTGTCTGCTTCATAATCCAGAATGATGAAGTCTGCAAGAAAAATGAATTTGTCAACCTTGACAAGAATATCCTCAATCTTACCCTCAGGGTATGCTATGGATCTGTCTGCAAGCTACAAGGTGACAGTAGTAAAACGTGCTTCTCCTATTCCAAGCTGGCGGAATAGTGATAAAGGCATGAGATTTATGCTGGCTCCTGTTGCGTGCTCAATGTGTAAAGATAAATATGCAAAAGGGTAGGGAGAGCACTTAGAACATGCAAGCATACATGGTCTCACAGCAAGTAGTAAGTATATTTCATTCGTTTTTTCCACAGAGACTCATTTTTAGCTATTCGCGAAGTGTGATTGTTAAGAAAGATGGGATGAATTTGATGGGGTAAAATTGGTTTTTAATTATCTAATTTTTGCTGAATGTATAAAGGGATATAACATAAACAAATGCAAGTTGAAATTAGATGCAAAGGACAAGAGATGGAATTAATAAACGAGGAAGAAAACAGCTAAACAGAATGCAACTTAGCAGAATTGCGAGAACCGCAATTAATCCGCAATTAACTCAACAGCAAAAGTATGTAAATGGGCGAATTAAGGGCTACTAATGACTATCCTATAGGCAGTTTATTACGATTATCAAGCTTTGGATCAACTCTCTATACATCAAACTCACTCTATCTCAAGTATCGTCCGATTCCATGCATTAGAGTCTTAAGTTTACTCGACTTCAAAGTAAGGTCTCAAGCATCTTATTTACGCAGGAGTGTTCAGTTGTACTAGGGAAACGCCTATTCCTAGGCCGTTTCCTGATTACCATGAAAGGCTAGCATGATTATATGACTCTGAACTCTTACTCCTTCCAGAGGTTAGGAGTTCTTTGGACAAAATGGATGGCCAATCGAAATTGCCCGTGGGATGAAGCTTACATACAATCAATGTTCGAGTGTTAATCTGCCTACTTGATTCACGTTTTTTAAGCCTATAGTTCTGTCATTAGCATGCCCCTGAGTGACTTAGCTACTCATGGATATATAGAGAACAGAAATGGCAGATAAGATAGACATGCTTAGAAGGGAAATGTGCTTAAAACGATAAGCCAAACCCGTAGCAGAAGATAGGAAATGAGAAATGCAGAAATGAACTTTAATTACTGAAATTGTTTGTTGAACAGACAAAAGCTGTAAAGTAAATAGCAACAAGACAGAAAGCAACGAACTAACTAATCTAGCTACTTAGGAAAAGAACAGCACGAAGCAGAATGTAAAACAGAAGAGAAAGACAGAAAAACAGTAAAGAGTTGCTGGAAAGCTTCGTGGCAGTCGCCTCGAATGAAGGAGATGAAAGATCAGCCTTGCTTGGATGAATCCAATCGAGAGAGAAGAAGAATCTTCCCTCCTTCCTATCAGATTATCGATTCCAACAGCTGAGACTCTCACTCCAACAGACGGCAAAGGAAAACAGATGGAAATGGTGGACTGCGAGAAGACTTCTGCGCTTCGAGTGATGATCAAACCTCCGACTTTGACCCCCTTTTATAGTAGTTTGCAGGTGCGTTTGGGCCAAGGAGAACCATCAATCTTCAACGTCGTATATCAGAATAGATGGAGGAGAAAGAATGAATCCCTGAAATTACGGAAATTAACAGAAAAAGATCAGTCAACTTACGGTTTTCACTTGAATAATTGCGGCCTCAGCAATGTTCTCGCAATTCATTCGCAATGCTCATTTTTTCATTCTTTTCCTTCGGTTTTCAACCCTTTTTCTACCTATTGTACATAAGTCCTATATTAGCTACCTTCTTCTAATTCTCATATTAAAGCATAGGTTTAGGCTAAATGCTAACAAAAACACCTAAATGTGTACATCTTCTTAAGCTAAATGGGTCCTAAATAAGTCACTTTCAGAGACTTAACACACCCCCAAACTTAAGGCTTTGCTTGTCCTCAAGCATACTAAGGACTTACTTAGGCTGCTGTTTTATCTTCTTTAACTACTTACCGACTCCCCTATATCCCTATCTCTAGCAGTGCTGTCCTGTGACACACTTCTAAGTTTAGAATTAACCTCTTATCAAGCTTCTTCTGACTTCACCTGCCTACTATACCTGCTGGTTTTGTTAACCCCCTACTATTTGATCTAACTACTTTTATGATATCATGCCACTATCCCTAAGGTTTCAAATTCTACCAAGCTTTACTCCAGACTCAGTACATGCTTCTAGCTTAACTTTTAATGTGCCTAGGATTCCTTAGAGTCATGCCAGTCTTAGTATTAACAGTGACAGTGGTACTTTTAGAGAACAACCTAAGCCCTGGCATCACTACATTGGATATACATTCATCTCCCTAGACAAACCTAAAAGCTACAACCTTGTGCTTAGCTCATTAAGGATCAGAGTTCTTTTTACATAGGACATCTAAGCCACAAGATTATAGCTCCTAAGCATACATTCTTCTTCCCTATTTCTCCCTTTTTTACTTCGGTGGAGTCTCTCCTTGGGTTGCCTTTTGATGCAATGCCACTTGTGGTTTACACACTTGGCACTGATTACTCAGCAACTTGAGAGAGACTCCCCTCTTTATTCTATTTTTCACTTTTTCTATTTATCACAAATTTTTTTTTTCTTAGGAGAAGAAGAATGCTTATGTCCTAAGGAAGAGAGGAATGTTCCTAGGCCTAGGGTGGCCTCCCCCAAACTTCAACTACTCATTGTCCCTAATGAGTGTCTGAGGTGGCACACCCCCAAACTTGTCCTAGAAGCATCTAGTCTAAAGTAAAACAAAGAGAATCCAAAAATCCTAGGCATAGGCAAAACATTCTAAAAGCAATTATTCCAACAGCAGAAAATTTGAACATAACAGACAGTTTTTAAGGACTTACGGTTTATGCATGCTGAGCACTATTCAGAGGCAAATTTAAACTATCAAAGCGTGTCCTATGACACTCATCCAACATGCTTTAAGATCAGCTATATAAGGTAGTCATGCTAGCAGCAAAAGATAGAATATAACAGATCATAGCCTAACTAAACAGACAGTCCAAAACATGCAATCAGTCACAAAAATTGCGGGAACCGCAATTATTTCGCAATTCAATCCGGGCAGATTTAACATTGATTCAGGCCCCTAGCATGCTTTTTCCTGTTACTCATGCCTCCTAAAAATAAAACTAAACTATCCTACCTATTCAGCTAACATCAGACTAGACTAAGCAAAAGAAAAAACATAAAACTAAACATTAAAAACAGATCAAAAATTGAACAAAAAACAGCATAATGCACATTATCTATCAGAAAGCAGAAAAATTGTTTGTTTTTTTCTGAGGGAACAGCAATACTCCCTTCAGTGCACTTCAAACCAGCACTCAATTCTCGTCATCCTCATCTGGTTGCCTTGGTCGTGGGGGCACCCATGGAGTTAGGAGATTGGTAGGGAAGTCCGGGAAGATGCACCCCAACTGGTCTGCAACTTCCTTGTCCCTTGCCTGCGCATAGTTGGCCCATTGAGCCATTCTCCTCTGCATGTCCATTAAGCAGGCCATGGATAGGGACTGTTCAGCAGCCAGCCTATCCAACTCAAACTCCATATTCCCCTTTCTTCTCAGCCTCAGGTTCGCAGGCAGCTCCAAATGGCCTGTGTACGGCATCTGCTGCTCCAAGCGCTCGGTGGGGACTCCTGCAAGCAAACACAATTTTGTTATAGTGTTGGGGAAAAATAATGGCCCCTTACCTTTTCTGGCGCATTCAGCAATGGCAGCTGACATGATCTCCCCTACATTGACCGTGAGACCGCGCATGATGGCATAAACCAGCAGTGATCTACTCTGGTTGATTGTTGTCTCGTGGGTCACAGGGGACAACTTCCTCCTCACAAAGGCAAACCAAACAGCTGCCTTTGCTGTCAGATTGGCACTCATTAAGGTGTGCCTCCCATTGCGTGAGACAGTCCACGCTGCTTCAGGCTGGCCAATTGTGCGAATGGCCTCTTCCAGCACGGCCTCAGTCGGCTCATCAACTATCCGTGCATAATCTGTGTGCGTTTGGCCCTTGAGACCAAAGGCTTCATTGATGGCCTTGGCTGAGAAATCAACTTCCACCCCTCTGACCACAGATAGGCCATCCTCAGGGCTGAGCACATTGGCGTAGAAATCGTACACCATGCTCGTGTAGGCTGGATTAGGCGGTCTGCAGAATTCCTCCCAGCCATGGTTGATCACTCCTGCGCGCAAAAACTGCGGCAGGTCAGCGAGTCGGTCGAGGAAACCTTTCTCGTGCAACAGGTCTCTCTTCCTTAGCTCAGCCCCCCTGGATTCAGCATCAGACGAAACATACCTCACTGACTGAGGTTCGTCTTCAGGGTAGAGCTTAGCCTTCCCCTTGTCTGCTGGTTTGGATGATTCGGCAGCCTCCACCTTGAGGCGTTTGAGCGAAGGCTCAGTACTCTCTTTGTCCGCCGAGGGCACCTTCTTGGCCTTCTTTTTCTTCAACTTCTTGGCCTTGCCAATCGTGGCCTTCTTCTTCTTCTTGAGTCTGGCCTTGATATTGATCTGCTGGAGGCATGCCCCCAACGTTTCTTCCATAGAATCGTCCTGCTGTGCAGGCTCGGCAGGGCTATCTTCCCTCATAGGAGAGAAGACTTCGTTTTCCCCAGCATCTCCACTGCCTTGCGTGGATTCTTGATAATCTCCATAAGGAAATTCCGGATCAGGCCGTGGAGAATTATGTCCTGCTGATGGTGTCTGCGCAGAACTCAGTGGCGAAGATTGCAGCTCAGGGCTCTGCGCTGCTGCAGGTGTCGGATCAGAACTCTGAGGTGCTGGAGACAACTCAGGGCTCTGTGCAGGCGGTGACGACTCTGCGCTTGGCACTGGTTCAGCTGGGAGAGGGCTGCGCGCAGGTGAGGCAGACGGCGACGAACCTTCTTTGGCTGACTCGTGGGATGCACGATCAGTTTCTTGACTCTCCACAGAGGGAGTCCTTGCGGTGCTTGGTTCGGCGGCTGTCTTGACACTCCACCGGCCTTTCTTGGGCGTGCCCACTGGCTCAGATGGTCCAGCAGGGATCTCAGTGACCACCCTCCACTTCTTCATACGAATAGGAAGCTTGGGAAGAGGACCGGTGCGAACGGCACCATCGTCTGCAAGGGTGAGAAGCGCTTCCCTCGCAGCTGCTTCAGCTGCGTCATCAGCCTTCTTCTTGGCTGCGGATCTTTCAGCACGTGTGGCCACCATTGTCAAGTCTTGAAGATCTTGAGAGAGGAATCAAAGATGGAGAGAATCGCTGAATTCTTGGAGAGCAAAGAGAGAGATAATCGTAACATTCGAGCGCCTTCCAACGGATATAAAGGCAACGGATAAAATCCCAACGGCTCTTTTTGCGGATCCAGCAATTTTAGCGCAATTCCAGGGATATTATCTCATTGAAATCTCCAACTTTGCCCGTCCGTATCTTTTATTTGGATCAACCGTTTCTTGATCTTTAAAGTGGGATTTACTCTCCTTGATCCCCTCTTTCGATTCCCTACAAAAACAAATAAAACAAACATTAAATACGCAATTAAAAACACACCACAAAACATACAAACGATAATCGGAAAAACAGTAAAAATAAACTAAGGCATTTGGCCTTGACTAAACGAGCACAGTAACCACTCGTTCTCTCTCTTTATTTTTGTCATGCTTCAGTCAAGAGGAAGGCCGAGAGAGTCTTCACATCTCCTTCCTCATAGTAGTGCTTCAACCTAGCACCATTGACCATAAATGGCTGGCCTTGCTGCAAGTTCTTTATCTCTATTGCACCATGAACAAAGACATTAGTAATAACAAATGGACCCGACCATCTAGACTTTAGTTTGCCTGGAAATATCTTTAAACGTGAGTTAAATAATAGGACAAGTTGGCCTTTCCTAAAGTCTTTGATCCTAAGTCTACTGTCGTGCCATATTTTGGTCTTTTCTTTATACATTTTGGCATTCTCATAGGCCATATGCCTAAGCTCATCAAGTTCATGTAGCTGCAAAGATCTCAATGTCCCCGCATCCTTTACACAGAAATTCAATTCCTTCATGGCCCAAAATGCTTTGTTTTCTAACTCAAGTGGCAAGTGGCACGCCTTGCCATACACCAACCTATAGGGCGACATACCTAGAGGTGTCTTATATGCTGTCCTATAAGCCCAAAGTGCATCCTCAAGCTTAAATGACCAGTCTTTCCTATTTGGTTTGACTACCTTTTCTAGGATGTTCTTTATCTCCCTATTGGAAATTTCAGCTTGGCCATTCGAGTGTGGGTGATAGGGAGTAGCTACCCTATGTCTAATGTTATATTTAGCCAATACTTTCTCCATAGCCTTATTAATGAAATGTGACCCCTCATCACTAATGATAGCACGAGGAGTCCCAAATCTAGTGAAAATGTGCCTATGCAAGAAGTTAGTGACTGTTTTAGCATCATTATTAGGACATGCTTTGGCTTCTACCCACTTGGACACGTAGTCCACTGCTACTAAAATGTACAGGTTACCTGATGATGGAGGGAATGGTCCCATGAAATCAATGCCCCATACATCAAAGAGCTCCAACTCTAAGATGTAGGTGAGGGGCATCTCATCCTTGCGACTGAGGTTACCTGTCCTTTGGCATTCGTCACAGCTGTGGGCATAGTTGTGGGCGTCCTTGAAGATTGTTGGCCAATAGTAGCCACTCTGAAATACCTTCGCAGCTGTTCTTTGACCACCAAAGTGTCCACCGTAAGGAGATGAGTGACAGTGCTGCAGCACAGACTTCGCCTCAGCAGCTGAAACACACTTCCTCAACAACCCATCAGCACAAGTTCTGTAAAGTGTGGGGTCATCCCAGATGAATTTCCTTGCTTCATGAAGGAACCTCTTCTTCTCTTGTCCTCCCTTGAACACTGGCAATACCTGTGATGCACGGAAGTTAGCAATGTCAGCAAACCAAGGTTCCTCATCGTTATCACGATGAGTCAAAGCAAAGACATGTTCATCAATAAAAGCATCAGAAATTGCGGTCTCCGCAATTTTTTCGCAATTGTGCTGCAATCGAGAAAGGTGATCTGCAACCACATTTTCACAACCTTTCTTGTCCCGAATGTCCAAATCAAATTCCTGCAGCAATAACACCCATCTAATCAATCTAGGCTTGGCATCAGCCTTCCTCATAAGATATTTTAAAGCAGAATGGTCAGTATATACAATGGTCCTAGTGCCTACAATATAGTTTCTAAATTTTTCACAAGCAAATACTACAGCAAGCATCTCTTTCTCTGTAGTTGTATAATTACATTGAGCCTCATTCAAGGTCTTACTAGCATAATAGACAGGATGTGTGAGCTTGTCAATCTTCTGTCCTAACATGACTCCTACAGCATAGTCACTGGCATCACATAGCATCTCAAATGGGAGATCCCAATTTGGTCCTACTATGATTGGTGCTGTGACCAGTGCTTCCTTAAGGGTTTTCCAAGCTACTACACATTCCTTAGAGAAGATGAATGGTCTATTTAGCTCTAGAAGCTCGCACAGAGGCTTGGCTATCTTAGAAAAGTCCTTAATGAACCTTCTGTAGAAGCCAGCGTGCCCTAAGAAGCTCCTAATAGCCTTGACATTCTGGGGCTCTACCAACTTCTCTATGATCTCTATTTTTGCCCTATCCACTTCCACACCTGCCCTTGACACTCTATGTCCTAAGACAATTGTTAAGTCTCTGAAAGTGACTTATTTAGGACCCATTTAGCTTAGGAAGATGTACACTTTTAGGTGTTTTTGATAGCATTTAGCCTAAACCTATGCTTTAATATGAGAATTAGAAGAAGGTAGCTAATTTAGGACTTATGCACAATAGGTAGAAAAAGGGTTGAAAACCGAAGGAAAAGAATGAAAAAATGAGCATTGCGAATGAATTGCGAAAACATTGCGGTGACCGCAATTATTCAAGTTAAAACCGTAAGTTGGCTGATCTTTTTCTGTTTAGATCCGACTTTTCAGGGATTCGTTCTTTCTCCTCCATCCATTCTGATATATGACGTTGAAGATTGATGGTTCTCCTTGGCCCAAACGCACCTGCAAACTACTATAAAAGGGGGTCAAAGTCGGAGGTTCAGTCATCACTCGAAGCGCAGAAGTCTTCTCGCAGTCCACCATTTCCATCTGTTTTCCTTTGCCGTCTGTTGGAGTGAGAGTCTCAGCTGTTGGAATCGATAATCTGATAGGAAGGAGAGAAGATTCTTCTTCTCTCTCGATTGGATTCATCCAAGCAAGGCTGACTTTTCATCACCTTCATTCGAGGCGACTGCCACGGAGTTTTTCAGCAATCCTTTACTGCTTTTCTGTTCTGTTCTTCTTATTTCCATTTCTGATTATTGTTGTTCTTAGTTTAGTATTTTACTTACTGCATTTCGTTGTTGTCTGTCTTGGATTCATTTCTAGAAAGCTTTCCTTTGTCATTCAAACACTCAAAGCAATTGAAGTACAATTCTGCATTTTACAGTTTCCACCATCTTCTGCTACGGGTTTTGCTTGCTGTTTTAAGTACATTTCCCTTCTAAGCATGTCTATCTTATCTGCCATTTCTGTTCTCTATATATCCATGAGTAGCTAAGTCACTTAGGGGCATGCTAATGACAGAACTATAGGCTAAAAAGACGTGAATCAAGTAGGCAGATTAACACTCGAACATTGATTGTATGTAAGCTTCATCCCACGGGCAATTTCGATTGGCCATCCATTTTGTCCAAAGAACTCCTAACCTCTGGAAGGAGTAAGAGTTCAGAGTCATATAATCATGCTAGCCTTTCATGGTAATCAGGAAACGGCCTAGGAATAGGAGTTTCCCTAGTACAAACTAAACACTCCTGTTTTAACAAGATGCTTAAGACCTTACTTTGAAGTCGAGTAAACTTAAGTCTCTAATGCATGGAATCGGACGATACTTGAGATAGAGTGAGTTTGATGTATAGAGAGTTGATCCAAAGCTTGAGAATCGTAATAAACTGCCTATAGGATAGTCATTAGTAGCCCTTAATTCGCCCATTTGCACACTTTTTCTGTTGAGTTAATTGCGGATTAATTGCGGTTCTCGCAATTCTGCTAAATTGCATTCTTTCTAGCTGTTTTCTTCCTCGTTTATTAATTCCATCTCTTGTCCTTTGCATCTAATTTCAACTTGCATTTGTTCATGTTATATCCCTTTATACATTCAGCAAAAATTAGATAATTAAAAACCAATTTTACCCCCTCAAATCCACCCCATCTTTCTTAACAAAAACACTTCGAGAATAGCTAAAAACAAGTCTCTGTGGGAAAACGAATGAAATATACTTACTACTTGCTATAAGATCATGTATGCTTGCATGTTCTGAGTGCTCTCTCTCTCTTATTTATCATTTTTTAACACATTGAGCACGCAACAAGTTTTTGGCGCCGCTGCCGGGGACTTATTTTAAGTGAAAACGAAGTTTGTTAAGTCTGAAACATCAAAGTATTTTCCAATGAATTTGATCCATCTTCATTTCTTTTTCAGGTACCATTTAGGGTAGTTTATGAATGAGACTCCAAGTAGTGATCTAGAGTTCAACCCTGAGCCCGAGAGATTACTTAGAGCTAGGAATAGAGCCAAGAAACGTCTTTTTAAACAAACCCTTTTACCTCCAATCATTGCAGAGACTACAATTCCTCCGCAACTACCTCAAGAAGAAATGGCTGGAGTAAATCAAAATTTGGTGCCTGTCACTCGCAATCCCATTGAAATAGCGAATGACAAGGATAGCGCCATCCTTTCATATTTAGTACCTATGCCTGGGGAGCTGAACCCCAGCATAATCCGTCCTGAAATCACTGCCAACTCATTCGAGTTAAAGCCAGTGATGTTCCAAATGTTGTCCACTCTGGGACAATTCTTTGGAATAGAAAATGAGGACCCCCATAATCACCTTAGGAACTTCCTAGGAGTTAGTGACACCTTCCTAATCCCTGGAGTTTCCCAAGAAGCCCTGAGGCTATATCTTTTCCCTTACTCTTTGAGGGACAAAGCCAAAACATGGTTAAATTCTTTACCCTCAGGATCTGTCCGCAATTGGACAGATTTAGCAGAAAAATTCCTAGTCAAATACTTCCCACCTGATAGGAATTCGACCTTTCGTGATGATATCATAAAGTTCAAACAAGCTCCAAGTGAGTCTCTTCACGAAGCTTGGACAAGATTCAAAGACCTTCTCATTAAATGTCCACACCATGGCATTCCATGGTGTATCCAAATAGAAGTCTTCTTTAAAGGATGCAACCCCAGCACCAGACAAGTTCTAAATTCATCTGCTGGTGGTTCCATGTTGTCCAAGAGTTACAACGAAGCTTATGAGATCTTGGAGAAGATCTCAACGTCTCATTGTAGGTGGTCAGACGATCCAGTCGAGCCAACTAGGGCTCAAGACAAGGATGCTCTAAGCGCCATGAGCACCCAAATAAATGCCCTGACCAACTTAGTCAAGCAAATGGCTCAAGCCAATCTCCAAACCAGTGCCAATACCGCCACAGCCATGTCAATGGGCACCCAACCAAGTCAAGGCGAGGCACCAATCTGTGGATTCTGTGGGGAAGGGCACCCTTATGAATACTGCCCTGGGAATCCATCCTCAGTCTGCTATGTAGGAAGCCAGCAGCAGCCAAGGAATAACCCCTACTCCAACACCTATAACCCTGGTTGGAGAAACCACCCTAACCTGTCATGGGGTGGCCAGCAAAACACTAATCAAAATTCTAACCAACCTAGACCGAGTGGAACACCTGGTTTCACTCCTCAACATAACCAGTCAATGTACCAAAAGCCTTACAATCAATCTGTAGGATCTTCTGTAGAAAACCTACTCAAGGAATATATAGCTAAGAATGATGCTACTCTTCAGAGCCAGCAAGCTACTCTTAGGAGCCTGGAAAACCAAGTAGGCCAATTAGCCAATGAACTTAAAAGTAGGCCCCAAGGTAGACTCCCTGCTGACACCGAGGTACCAAGGAGAGATGGCAAGGAACAAGTTCAAGCAATTGAACTCAGGAGTGGAAGACCCTTGGTGAGCAACACGAAAGACACACCAAAGAGAGTAGAGAACACTGAGTCTAGTGCTCCACTGGAGTCTCTGCCAAGCCAAGGTCCACCACCAACTAGCACATCAGGAGCCAGGCTAGAGCCAATTGTTGAGGACGTAGAAGAAATTCCAAGGCCTCCACCTATCCTAAGGCGTCCTGACGTGCCTGTATATGTGCCACCACCTCCATACCCTCGAAGGCTTAAGAAGAAGCAGGAACAGGAAGTTCATTTTAACAAATTTTTAGAAATACTTAAGCAAGTGCATGTTAACATTCCTTTTGTAGAGGTTTTACAGTCTATGCCTTCATATGTAAAGTTTTTGAAGGACATTATTACTAACAAAAAAATAATTGGTGAGTTTGAAACAGTAAACCTCACCGAGGAGTGCAATGCCATCCTCCAGAACAAGCTGCCCAAGAAGGAGAAGGATCCTGGTTCCTTCACCTTACCTGTAGAACTTGGAGGCAAGCACGTGGGCAGAGCGCTTTGTGACCTGGGCGCCAGCATAAACCTCATGCCCCTGTCCCTATTCCGCCAGTTGGGAATGGGAGAAGCACGTCCAACCACAGTCACTTTACAACTAGCAGACAGATCCATCGCATATCCAGAAGGTAAGATTGAGGATATTCTAGTTAAAGTTGACAAATTCATTTTCCTTGCAGATTTCATTGTCCTGGACTATGAGGCAGACAAGGAGGTTCCCATCCTGCTAGGTAGACCATTTCTAGCCACAGGTAGGGCACTAATAGATGTGCAAAAAGGTGAGTTAACTATGAGGGTTCTTGATGAAGAGGTAAAATTTAGTGTTTATAAAGCTTTAAGATATCCCTCCGATTCTGAGTCTTGTGCTAGCATTGATGTTGTTGACTCACTAATGGAAGAACAATTAGAGCATGTACTGTTAACCAAGCATGCTAGTGAATATGTACAAGTGGATATAGCTGACTTAAATGTATCTGACATAATGAATATGCCTGTAGATAAACCACAGCATGTATGTATGAATATAGATTTAACTGATAGAACTATAAATCCGTTAAAGCCCTCCATTGAGCATCCACCTATTTTAGAACTGAAACCACTACCTACTCACCTCAAATATGCATATTTAGGAGATAATGACACGCTGCCTGTAATTATTTCTTCTAAGCTAAGTGAACAGCATGAGGTTGATTTAATTTTACTGCTTAAGCAACATAGGAAGGCTATAGCATGGTCTATTGCTGATATTCGAGGCATTAGCCCTTCTTATTGCATGCACAAAATTATACTAGAGGAAGAGCACACACCTAGGGTAGATCACCAGCGTAGGTTAAACCCCTCTATGAAAGAGGTAGTGAAGAAAGAAATAATAAAGTGGTTAGATGCAGGAGTGATTTTCCCCATAGCTAGTAGCCAGTGGGTTAGCCCCATCCAATGTGTACCTAAAAAGGGGGGAATAACTGTGGTAGGCAATGAGAACAACGAACTGATTCCAACAAGGACTGTCACAGGGTGGAGGGTATGTATGGATTACAGAAAACTAAATAAAGAAACAAAAAAAGACCATTTCCCTATACCGTTTATTGACCAGATGCTAGACAGAATAGCTGGTAGAGCCTACTATTGTTTCTTAGATGGGTACTCTGGCTATAATCAAATTACTATAGACCCTAAGGATCAAGAGAAGACTACCTTCACTTGCCCTTTTGGAACGTTTGCCTTCCGCAGAATGCCTTTTGGCTTATGCAATGCACCGGCAACTTTCCAAAGGTGCATGATGGCAATCTTCTCTGAGTTGGATGAGTCCATGATAGAAATATTCATGGATGACTTCTCAGTCTTTGGGGATTCATTTAAAACCTGTCTAGAGAACCTAGGACAAGTCCTGACTAGGTGTGAGGAGACCAACCTAGTCCTAAATTGGGAAAAGTGCCATTTTATGGTAGACGAAGGGATTGTCTTAGGACATAGAGTGTCAAAGGCAGGTGTAGAAGTGGATAGGGCAAAAATAGAGATCATAGAGAAGTTGGTAGAGCCCCAGAATGTCAAGGCTATTAGGAGCTTCTTAGGGCATGCTGGCTTCTACAGAAGGTTCATTAAGGACTTTTCTAAGATAGCCAAGCCTCTGTGCGAGATTCTAGAGCTAAATAGACCATTCATCTTCTCTAAGGAATGTGTAGTAGCTTGGAAAACCCTTAAGGAAGCACTGGTCACAGCACCAATCATAGTCGGACCAAATTGGGATCTCCCATTTGAGATGCTATGTGATGCCAGTGACTATGCTGTAGGAGTCATGTTAGGACAGAAGATTGACAAGCTCACACACCCTGTCTATTATGCTAGTAAGACCTTGAATGAGGCCCAATGTAATTATACAACTACAGAGAAAGAGATGCTTGCTGTAGTATTTGCTTGTGAAAAATTTAGAAACTATATTGTAGGCACTAGGACCGTTGTATATACTGACCATTCTGCTTTGAAATATCTTATGAGGAAGGCTGATGCTAAGCCTAGATTGATTAGATGGGTGTTATTGCTGCAGGAATTCGATTTGGACATTCGGGACAAGAAGGGATGTGAAAACGTGGTTGCAGATCACCTGTCTCGATTGCAGCACAATTGCGAAAAAATGGCGGACCCCGCAATTACTGATGCTTTTATAGATGAACATATCTTTGCTTTGACTCATCGTGATAACGATGAGGAACCTTGGTTTGCTGACATTGCTAACTTCCGTGCATCACAGGTATTACCAGTGTTCAAGGGAGGACAAGAAAAGAAGAGGTTCCTCCATGAAGCGAGGAAATTCATCTGGGATGACCCCATACTTTATAGAACCTGTGCTGATGGGTTGTTGAGGAAGTGTGTTTCAGCTGCTGAAGCAAAGTCTGTGCTGCAGCACTGTCACTCATCTCCTTACGGTGGGCACTTTGGTGGTCAAAGAACAGCTGCTAAAGTATTTCAGAGTGGCTACTACTGGCCAACAATCTTCAAGGACGCCCACAACTATGCCCACAACTGTGACGAATGCCAAAGGACAGGTAACCTCAGTCGCAAGGATGAGATGCCCCTCACCTACATCTTAGAGTTGGAGCTCTTCGATGTGTGGGGCATTGATTTCATGGGACCCTTCCCTCCATCTTCAGGTAACCTGTACATCTTAGTAGCAGTAGACTACGTGTCAAAGTGGGTAGAAGCTAAGGCATGTTCTAATAATGATGCTAAAAGAGTCACTAACTTCTTGCATAGGCACATTTTCACTAGATTTGGGACTCCTCGTGCTATCATTAGTGATGAGGGGTCACATTTCATTAATAAGGCTATGGAGAAAATATTGGCTAAGTATAACATCAGACATAGGGTAGCTACTCCCTACCACCCACACTCAAATGGTCAAGCTGAAATTTCCAATAGGGAGATAAAGAACATCCTAGAAAAGGTAGTTAAACCTAATAGAAAAGACTGGTCATTTAAGCTTGAGGATGCACTTTGGGCTTATAGAACAGCATATAAGACACCTCTAGGAATGTCTCCCTATAGGTTGGTGTATGGCAAGGCTTGCCACTTGCCACTTGAGTTAGAAAACAAAGCATTTTGGGCCATGAAGGAATTGAATTTTTGTGTAAAGGATGCGGGGACATTGAGATCTTTGCAGCTACATGAACTTGATGAGCTTAGGCATATGGCCTATGAGAATGCCAAAATGTATAAAGAGAAGACAAAAATATGGCACGACAGTAGACTCAGGATCAAAGACTTTAGGAAGGGCCAACTTGTACTATTATTTAACTCGCGATTAAAACTGTTTCCAGGCAAACTAAAGTCTAGATGGTCAGGTCCATTTATTATTACTAATGTCTTTGTTCATGGTGCAATAGAGATTAAAAATTTGCAGCAAGGACAGCCATTTATGGTCAATGGTGCCAGGTTGAAGCACTACTATGAGGAAGGAGATGTGAAGACTCTCTCGGCCTTCCTCTTGACTGAAGCATGACAAAGAGAACGAGAGAGAACGAGTGGTTACTGTGCTCGTTTAGTCAAGGCCAATGCCTTAGTTTATTTTTACTGTTTTTTTTCGCTTATCGTTTGTATGTTTTGTGATGTGTTTTTAATTGCGTATTTAATGTTTGTTTTATTTGTTTTTGTAGGGAATCGAAAGAGGGGATCAAGGGGAGTAAATCAAGCTTTAAAAATCAAGGAATGGTTGAGCCAAATAAAAGATACGGGCGAGCGAAGTTGGAGATTTTTATGAAATAATATCCCTACAATTGCGCAAATATTGCTGGATCCGCAAAAAGAGCCGTTGGGATTTTTTTTTCCGTTGTATTTATAGCCGTTAGACCGCGCTCGTTCGATACGATTCTCCCATTCTTTGATCTCCAAGACTTCAGCGATTCTCTCCATCTTTGATTCTTCTCTCAAGATCTTCAAGATTTAGCTATGGTGTTCACACGATCGGAGAGATCCGCCGCCAAGAAGAAGGCCGACGACGCAGCTGAAGCGGCTGCGAGGGAAGCGCTTCTCGCCCTTGCAGACGATGGTGCCGTTCGCACCGGTCCCCTTCCTAAGCTTCCTATCCGTAGGAAGAAGTGGAGGGTGGTCACTGAGATCCCTGCTGGGCCATCTGAGCCAATGGGCACGCCCAAGAAACGCCGGTGGAGCGTCAAGACGGCCGCCGAACCAAGCACAGTCACGACTCCCTCTGTGGAGAGTCAAGAACCTGATCGTGCATCCCACGAGTCAGCCAAAGGAGGATCGTCGCCATCTGAATCACCTGCGCGCAGTCCTCTCCCATCTGAACCAGTGCCAAGCGCAGAGTTGTCACCACCTGCACAGAGCGCCGAGTTGTCTCCAACACCTCAGAGTTCTGATCCGACGCCTGCAGCAGCGCAGAGCCCTGAGCTGCCATCTTCGCCATTGAGTTCTGCGCAGACACCATCAGCAGAGTACAATCCTCCACGGCCTGATCCTGAATTCCCTTATGGGGATTATCAGGAGTCTACGCAAGGTAGTGGAGATGCTGGGGAAGAAGAAGTCTTCTCTCCCATGAGAGAAGACAGCCCTGATATTCCTGCCCGGCAGGATGATTCCATGGAGGAGACGTTGGGGGCTTGCCTCCAGCAGATCAACATTAAGAAAAAGAAGAAGAAGGCCAAGATTGTCAAGGCCAAGAAATCCAAGAAGCTGAAGAAGAAGAAGGCCAAAAGAGTGCCTTCAGCAGACGAAGAAAGCACGGAGCCATCACTCAAACGCCTCAAGGTGGAGGCTGCTGCATCATCCAAACCAGCAGACAAGGGGAAGGCTAAACTCTACCCTGAAGACGAACCTCCGTCAGTGAGGTATGTCTCATCTGATGCGGAATCCAGGGGTGTTGAGCTCAGGAAGCGGGACCTATTGCACGAGAAGGGATTCCTTGATCGACTTGCTGACCTGCCGCAGTTCTTGCGCGCAGGGGTGATCAACCATGGCTGGGAAGAATTCTGCAGACCGCCTAATCCAGCATACACGAGCATGGTGTATGATTTCTACGCTAATGTGCTCAGCCCTGAGGATGGCCTGTCCGTGGTCAGAGGGGTGGAAGTTGATTTCTCAGCCAAGGCCATCAATGAAGCCTTTGGTCTCAAGGGCCAAGCGCACACCGATTATGCACGGATAGTTGATGAGCCGACTGAGGCCGTGCTGGAAGAGGCCATTCGCACAATTGGCCAGCCTGAAGCAGCGTGGACTGTCTCACGCAATGGTCGGCACACCTTGATGAGTGCCAATCTGACAGCAAAGGCGGCTGTGTGGTTTGCCTTTGTGAGGAGAAAGCTGTCCCCGGTGACTCACGAGACGACAATCAACCAGAGTAGATCACTGCTGGTTTATGCCATCATGCGCGGTCTCACGGTCAATGTGGGGGAGATCATGTCAGCTGCCATTGCTGAATGCGCCAGAAAAGGTAAGGGGCCATTATTTTTCCCCAACACTATAACCAAATTGTGTTTGCTTGCAGGAGTTCCCACCGAGCGCTTGGAGCAGCAGATGCCGTACACAGGCCATTTGGAGCTGCCTGCGAACCTGAGGCTGAGAAGAAAGGGGAATATGGAGTTTGAGTTGGATAGGCTGGCTGCTGAACAGTCCCTATCCATGGCCTGCTTGATGGACATGCAGAGAAGAATGGCTCAATGGGCCAACTATGCGCAGGCGAGGGACAAAGAAGTTGCAGACCAGTTGGGATGCATCTTCCCGGACTTCCCTACCAACCTCCTAACTCCATGGGTGCCCCCACGACCAAGGCAACCAGATGAGGATGATGAGAATTGAGTGCTGGTTTGAAGAGCACTAAAGGGAGTATTGCTGTTCCCTTAAGAAACAAAAGACAATTTTTCTGCTTTCTGATAGATATTGTGAATTATGCTGTTTTGTGTTCAACTTTTGATCTGTTGTTAATGTTTAGTTTTATGTTTTTTCTTTTGCTTAGTCTAGTCTGATGTTAGCTGAATAGGTAGGATAGTTTAGTTTTATTTTTAGGATGCATGAGTAACAGGAAAAAGCATGCTAGGGGCCTGAATCAATGTTAAATCTGCCCGGATTGAATTGCGAAATAATTGCGGTTCCCGCAATTTTTGTGACTGATTGCATGTTTTGGACTGTCTGTTTAGTTAGGCTATGATCTGTTATATTCTATCTTTTGCTGCTAGCATGACTACCTTATATAGCTGATCTTAAAGCATGCTAGATGAGTGTCATAGGACACGCTTTGATAGTTTAAATGCGCCTCTGATTAGGGCTCAGCATGCATAAACCATCAGTCCTTAAACTGTCTGTTTTGTTCAAATTTTCTGCTGCTGGAATAATTGCTTTTAGGATGTTTTGCCTATGCCTAGGATTTTTAGAGTCTCTTTGTTTTACTTTAGACTAGATGCTTCTAGGACAAGTTTGGGGGTGTGCCACCTCAAACACTCATTGGGGACAATGAGTAGTTGATGTTTGGGGGAGGCCACCCTAGGCCTAGGAACATTCCTCTCTTCCTTAGGACATAAGCATTCTTCTTCTCCTAAAAAAAATTTTTTGTGATAAATAGAAAAAGTGAAAAATAGAATAAAGAGGGGAGTCTCTCTCAAGTGCTGAGTAATCAGTGCCAAGTGTGTAAACCACAAGTGGCATTGCATCAAAACGGCAACCCAAGGAGAGACTCCACCTAAGTAAAAAAGGAGAAATAGGGGAAGAAGGATGTATGCTTAGGAGTTATAATCTTGTGGCTTAGATGTCCTATTTAAAAAAGAACTCTGATCCTCAATGAGCTAAGCACAAGGTTGTAGCTTTTAGGTTTGTCTAGGGAGATGAATGTATATCCAATGTAGTGATGCCAGGGTTTAGGTTGTTCTCTAAAAGTACCACTGTCACTGTTAATACTAAGACTGGCATGACTCTAAGAAATCCTAGGCACATTAAAAGTTAAGCTAGAAGCATGTACTGAGTCTGGAGTAAAGCTTGGTAGAATTTGAAACCTTAGGGATAGTGGCATGAGATTATAAAAGTAGCTAGATCAGTAGTAGGAGGTTAACAAAACCAGCAGGTATAGTAGGCAGGTGAAGTCAGAAGAGGCTTGATAAAGAGGTTAGTTCTAAACTTAGAGGTGTGTCACAGGACAGCACTGCTAGAGATAGGGATATAGGGGAGTCGGTAGGTAGTTAAAGAAGAAAAAACAGCAGCCTAAGTAAGTCCTTAGTATGCTTGAGGACAAGCAAAGCCTTAAGTTTGGGGGTGTGTTAAGTCTCTGAAAGTGACTTATTTAGGACCCATTTAGCTTAGGAAGATGTACACTTTTAGGTGTTTTTGATAGCATTTAGCCTAAACCTATGCTTTAATATGAGAATTAGAAGAAGGTAGCTAATTTAGGACTTATGCACAATAGGTAGAAAAAGGGTTGAAAACCGAAGGAAAAGAATGAAAAAATGAGCATTGCGAATGAATTGCGAAAACATTGCGGTGACCGCAATTATTCAAGTTAAAACCGTAAGTTGGCTGATCTTTTTCTGTTTAGATCCGACTTTTCAGGGATTCGTTCTTTCTCCTCCATCCATTCTGATATATGACGTTGAAGATTGATGGTTCTCCTTGGCCCAAACGCACCTGCAAACTACTATAAAAGGGGGTCAAAGTCGGAGGTTCAGTCATCACTCGAAGCGCAGAAGTCTTCTCGCAGTCCACCATTTCCATCTGTTTTCCTTTGCCGTCTGTTGGAGTGAGAGTCTCAGCTGTTGGAATCGATAATCTGATAGGAAGGAGAGAAGATTCTTCTTCTCTCTCGATTGGATTCATCCAAGCAAGGCTGACTTTTCATCACCTTCATTCGAGGCGACTGCCACGGAGTTTTTCAGCAATCCTTTACTGCTTTTCTGTTCTGTTCTTCTTATTTCCATTTCTGATTATTGTTGTTCTTAGTTTAGTATTTTACTTACTGCATTTCGTTGTTGTCTGTCTTGGATTCATTTCTAGAAAGCTTTCCTTTGTCATTCAAACACTCAAAGCAATTGAAGTACAATTCTGCATTTTACAGTTTCCACCATCTTCTGCTACGGGTTTTGCTTGCTGTTTTAAGTACATTTCCCTTCTAAGCATGTCTATCTTATCTGCCATTTCTGTTCTCTATATATCCATGAGTAGCTAAGTCACTTAGGGGCATGCTAATGACAGAACTATAGGCTAAAAAGACGTGAATCAAGTAGGCAGATTAACACTCGAACATTGATTGTATGTAAGCTTCATCCCACGGGCAATTTCGATTGGCCATCCATTTTGTCCAAAGAACTCCTAACCTCTGGAAGGAGTAAGAGTTCAGAGTCATATAATCATGCTAGCCTTTCATGGTAATCAGGAAACGGCCTAGGAATAGGAGTTTCCCTAGTACAAACTAAACACTCCTGTTTTAACAAGATGCTTAAGACCTTACTTTGAAGTCGAGTAAACTTAAGTCTCTAATGCATGGAATCGGACGATACTTGAGATAGAGTGAGTTTGATGTATAGAGAGTTGATCCAAAGCTTGAGAATCGTAATAAACTGCCTATAGGATAGTCATTAGTAGCCCTTAATTCGCCCATTTGCACACTTTTTCTGTTGAGTTAATTGCGGATTAATTGCGGTTCTCGCAATTCTGCTAAATTGCATTCTGTCTAGCTGTTTTCTTCCTCGTTTATTAATTCCATCTCTTGTCCTTTGCATCTAATTTCAACTTGCATTTGTTCATGTTATATCCCTTTATACATTCAGCAAAAATTAGATAATTAAAAACCAATTTTACCCCCTCAAATCCACCCCATCTTTCTTAACAAAAACACTTCGAGAATAGCTAAAAACAAGTCTCTGTGGGAAAACGAATGAAATATACTTACTACTTGCTATAAGATCATGTATGCTTGCATGTTCTGAGTGCTCTCTCTCTCTTATTTATCATTTTTTAACACATTGAGCACGCAACAACAATCCCTTCATCTACCATAAAATGGCACTTTTCCCAATTTAGGACTAGGTTGGTCTCCTCACACCTAGCCAGGACTTGTCCTAGGTTTTCTAGACAGGTTTTAAATGAATCCCCAAAGACTGAGAAGTCATCCATGAATATTTCTATCATGGACTCATCCAACTCAGAGAAGATTGCCATCATACACCTTTGGAAAGTTGCCGGTGCATTGCATAAGCCAAAAGGCATTCTGCGGAAGGCAAACGTTCCAAAAGGGCAAGTGAAGGTAGTCTTCTCTTGATCCTGAGGGTCTATAGTAATTTGATTATAGCCAGAGTACCCATCTAAGAAACAATAGTAGGCTCTACCAGCTATTCTGTCTAGCATCTGGTCAATAAACGGTATAGGGAAATGGTCTTTTTTAGTTTCTTTATTTAATTTTCTGTAATCCATACATACCCTCCACCCTGTGACAGTCCTTGTTGGAATCAGTTCGTTGTTCTCATTGACTACCACAGTTATTCCCCCCTTTTTAGGTACACATTGGATGGGGCTCACCCACTGGCTACTAGCTATGGGGAAAATTACTCCTGCATCTAACCACTTGATTATTTCCTTCTTCACTACCTCTTTCATAGAGGGGTTCAACCTACGCTGGTGATCTACCCTAGGTGTGTGCTCTTCCTCTAGTATAATTTTGTGCATGCAATAAGAAGGGCTAATGCCTCGAATATCAGCAATAGACCATGCTATAGCCTTCCTATGTTGCTTAAGCAGTAAAATTAAATCAACCTCATGCTGTTCACTTAGTTTAGAAGAAATAATTACAGGCAGCGTATCATTATCTCCTAAATATGCATATTTGAGGTGAGTAGGTAGTGGTTTCAGTTCTAACACAGGTGGATGCTCAATGGAGGGCTTTAACGGATTTATAGTTCTATCAGTTAAATCTATATTCATACATACATGCTGTGGTTTATCTACAGGCATATCCATTATGTCAGATACATTTAAATCAGCTACATCTAATCCTACATATTCATTTGCATGCTTGGTTAATAATACATGCTCTAATTGTTCTTCCATCAGTGAGTCAACAATATCCATGCTAGCACAGGATTCAAGGTCAGAGGGATACCTTAAAGCTTTATAAACACTAAATTTTACCTCTTCATCATGAACTCTCATAGTTAACTCACCTTTCTGAACATCTATGAGTGCCCTACCTGTGGCTAGAAATGGTCTACCTAGCAGGATGGGAACCTCCTTGTCTGCCTCATAGTCCAGGACAATGAAATCTGCAAGGAAAATGAATTTGTCAACTTTAACTAGAATATCCTCGATCTTACCTTCTGGATATGCGATGGATCTGTCTGCTAGTTGTAAAGTGACAGTAGTTGGACGTGCTTCTCCCATTCCCAACTGGCGGAATAGGGACAGGGGCATGAGATTTATGCTGGCGCCCAGGTCACAAAGCGCTCTGCCCACGTGCTTGCCTCCAAGTTCTACAGGTAAGGTGAAGGAACCAGGATCCTTCTCCTTCTTGGGCAGCTTGTTCTGGAGGATGGCACTGCACTCCTCGGTGAGGTTCACTGTTTCAAACTCACCAATTATTTTTTTGTTAGTAATAATGTCCTTCGAAAACTTTACATATGAAGGCATAGACTGTAAAACCTCTACAAAAGGAATGTTAACATGCACTTGCTTAAGTATTTCTAAAAATTTATTAAAATGAACTTCCTGTTCCTGCTTCTTCTTAAGCCTTCGAGGGTATGGAGGTGGTGGCACATATGCAGGCACGTCAGGGCGCCTTAGGATGGGTGGAGGCCTTGGAATGTCTTCTACCTCCTCAACAATTGGCTCTAGCCTGGCTCCTGATGTGCTAGTTGGTGGTGGACCTTGGCTTGGCAGAGACTCCAGTGGAGCACTAGACTCAGTGTTCTCTACTCTCTTTGGTGTGTCCTTTGTGTTGCTCACCAATGGTCTCCCACTCCTAAGTTCAATTGCTTGAACTTGTTCTTTGCCATCTCTCCTTGGTACCTCGGTATCAGCAGGGAGTCTACCTTGGGGCCTACTTTTAAGTTCATTGGCTAATTGGCCTATTTGGTTCTCTAGGCTCCTAAGAGTAGCTTGCTGGCTCTGAAGAGTAGCATCATTCTTAGCTATATATTCCTTGAGTAGGTTTTCTACAGAAGATCCTACAGGTTGATTGTAAGGCTTTTGGTACATTGACTGGTTATGTTGGGGAGTGAAACCAGGTGTTCCACTCGGCCTTGGTTGGTTAGGATTTTGGTTAGTGTTCTGTTGGCCACCCCATGACAGGTTAGGGTGGTTTCTCCAACCAGGGTTATAGGTGTTGGAGTAGGGGTTATTCCTAGGCTGCTGCTGGCTTCCAACATAGCAGACTGAAGATGGATTCCCAGGGCAGTATTCATAAGGGTGCCCTTCCCCACAGAATCCACAGATTGGTGCCTCGCCTTGACTTGGTTGGGTGCCCATTGACATGGCTGTGGCGGTATTGGCACTGGTTTGGAGATTGGCCTGAGCCATTTGCTTGACTAAGTTGGTCAGGGCATTTATTTGGGTGCTCATGGCGCTTAGAGCATCCTTGTCTTGAGCCCTAGTTGGCTCTACTGGATCGTCTGACCACCTACAATGAGATGTTGAGATCTTCTCCAAGATCTCATAAGCTTCGTTGTAACTCTTGGACAACATGGAACCTCCAGCAGATGAATTTAAAACTTGTCTGGTGCTGGGGTTGCATCCTTTAAAGAAGACTTCTATTTGGATACACCATGGAATGCCATGGTGTGGACATTTAATGAGAAGGTCTTTGAATCTTGTCCAAGCTTCGTGAAGAGACTCACTTGGAGCTTGTTTGAACTTTATGATATCATCACGAAAGGTAGAATTCCTATCAGGTGGGAAGTATTTGACTAGGAATTTTTCTGCTAAATCTGTCCAATTGCGGACAGATCCTGAGGGTAAAGAATTTAACCATGTTTTGGCTTTGTCCCTCAAAGAGTAAGGGAAAAGATATAGCCTCAGGGCTTCTTGGGAAACTCCAGGGATTAGGAAGGTGTCACTAACTCCTAAGAAGTTCCTAAGGTGGTTATGGGGGTCCTCATTTTCTATTCCAAAGAATTGTCCCACAGTGGACAACATTTGGAACATCACTGGCTTTAACTCAAATGAGTTGGCAGTGATTTCAGGACGGATTATGCTGGGGTTCAGCTCCCCAGGCATAGGTACTAAATATGAGAGGATGGCGCTATCCTTGTCATTCGCTATTTCAATGGGATTGCGAGTGACAGGCACCAGGTTTTGATTTACTCCAGCCATTTCTTCTTGAGGTAATTGCGGAGGAATTGTAGTCTCTGCAATGATTGGAGGTAAAAGGGTTTGTTTAAAGAGACGTTTCTTGGCTCTATTCCTAGCTCTAAGTAATCTCTCGGGCTCAGGGTTGAACTCTAGATCACTAGATGGAGTCTCATTCATAAACTACCCTAAATGGTACCTGAAAAAGAAATGAAGATGGATCAAATTCAATGGAAAATAATTTGATGTTTCAGACTTAACAAACTTCGTTTTCACTTAAAATAAGTTCCCGGCAGCGGCGCCAAAAACTTGTTGCGTGCTCAATGTGTAAAGATAAATATGCAAAAGGGTAGGGAGAACACTTAGAACATGCAAGCATACATGGTCTCACAGCAAGTAGTAAGTATATTTCATTCGTTTTTTCCACAGAGACTCATTTTTAGCTATTCGCGAAGTGTGATTGTTAAGAAAGATGGGATGAATTTGATGGGGTAAAATTGGTTTTTAATTATCTAATTTTTGCTGAATGTATAAAGGGATATAACATAAACAAATGCAAGTTGAAATTAGATGCAAAGGACAAGAGATGGAATTAATAAACGAGGAAGAAAACAGCTAAACAGAATGCAACTTAGCAGAATTGCGAGAACCGCAATTAATCCGCAATTAACTCAACAGCAAAAGTATGTAAATGGGCGAATTAAGGGCTACTAATGACTATCCTATAGGCAGTTTATTACGATTATCAAGCTTTGGATCAACTCTCTATACATCAAACTCACTCTATCTCAAGTATCGTCCGATTCCATGCATTAGAGTCTTAAGTTTACTCGACTTCAAAGTAAGGTCTCAAGCATCTTATTTACGCAGGAGTGTTCAGTTGTACTAGGGAAACGCCTATTCCTAGGCCGTTTCCTGATTACCATGAAAGGCTAGCATGATTATATGACTCTGAACTCTTACTCCTTCCAGAGGTTAGGAGTTCTTTGGACAAAATGGATGGCCAATCGAAATTGCTCGTGGGATGAAGCTTACATACAATCAATGTTCGAGTGTTAATCTGCCTACTTGATTCACGTTTTTTAAGCCTATAGTTCTGTCATTAGCATGCCCCTGAGTGACTTAGCTACTCATGGATATATAGAGAACAGAAATGGCAGATAAGATAGACATGCTTAGAAGGGAAATGTGCTTAAAACGATAAGCCAAACCCGTAGCAGAAGATAGGAAATGAGAAATGCAGAAATGAACTTTAATTACTGAAATTGTTTGTTGAACAGACAAAAGCTGTAAAGTAAATAGCAACAAGACAGAAAGCAACGAACTAACTAATCTAGCTACTTAGGAAAAGAACAGCACGAAGCAGAATGTAAAACAGAAGAGAAAGACAGAAAAACAGTAAAGAGTTGCTGGAAAGCTTCGTGGCAGTCGCCTCGAATGAAGGAGATGAAAGATCAGCCTTGCTTGGATGAATCCAATCGAGAGAGAAGAAGAATCTTCCCTCCTTCCTATCAGATTATCGATTCCAACAGCTGAGACTCTCACTCCAACAGACGGCAAAGGAAAACAGATGGAAATGGTGGACTGCGAGAAGACTTCTGCGCTTCGAGTGATGATCAAACCTCCGACTTTGACCCCCTTTTATAGTAGTTTGCAGGTGCGTTTGGGCCAAGGAGAACCATCAATCTTCAACGTCGTATATCAGAATAGATGGAGGAGAAAGAATGAATCCCTGAAATTACGGAAATTAACAGAAAAAGATCAGTCAACTTACGGTTTTCACTTGAATAATTGCGGCCTCAGCAATGTTTTCGCAATTCATTCGCAATGCTCATTTTTTCATTCTTTTCCTTCGGTTTTCAACCCTTTTTCTACCTATTGTACATAAGTCCTATATTAGCTACCTTCTTCTAATTCTCATATTAAAGCATAGGTTTAGGCTAAATGCTAACAAAAACACCTAAATGTGTACATCTTCTTAAGCTAAATGGGTCCTAAATAAGTCACTTTCAGAGACTTAACAGCTCACAGGTCACAAAGAGCTCTGCCCACGTGCTTGCCCCCCAACTCGACTGGTAAGGTGAAGGAGCCAGGATCCTTCTCCTTCTTTGGAAGTTTGTTCTGGAGTATAGCACTGCACTCCTCGGTGAGATTCACTGTTTCAAATTCACCAATAATTTTCTTGTTAGTAATAATATCCTTCAAAAACTTAACATAAGAAGGCATAGACTGCAAAACCTCTACAAATGGAATATTCACATGCACTTGCTTTAAAATTTCTAAAAACTTATTAAAGTGCATTTCCTGTTCTTGTTTTTTCTTCAGCCTTCTACGGAATAGAGGTGGTGGCACATATGTAGGCACTTCAGGTCACCTAAGGACAGGTGGAGGCCTTGAAATTTCTTCTGGTTCCTCAATGATTGGTTCCAGCCTCACCCTTGATGTGCTTGGTGGTAGTTGACCATGGTTTGGCAGAGAATCCAGTGGAGCACTAGACTCTTCATTCTCTACTCGCTTTGGTGCTTCTCTATTGTTGCTCACCAATGGTCTTCCACTTCGAAGTTCAATTGCTTGAACTTGCTCTTTCTCATCCCTTCTTTGTACTTCAGTGTCTCCAGGCAATCTACCTTGGGGCCTAATTTTCAGTTCATTGGCTAACTGCCCTATTTGGTTTTCTAGGCTCCTAAGGGTGGCTTGCTGACTCTGTAGGGTAGCATCATTTTTTGCAATGTATTCCTTAAGTAAATTTTCTACTGAGGACCCTATTGGTTGGTTATATGGCTTTTGGTACATGGATTGGTTATTTTGTTGAGTGAAACCAGGTGTTCCACTCGGTCTTGGTTGGTTTGGAGCTTGGTTAGTGTTTTGTTGTCCACCCCAGGAAAAATTTGGGTGGTTCCTCCAACCAGGATTGTAGGTGTTAGAGTAGGGGTTGTTCCTAGGCTGCTGTTGACTTCCTACATAGCAGACTGAGGCTGGATTCCCAGGGCAAAAATCATACAAGTGCCCTTCCCCACAGAATCCACAGATTAGTGTCTCACCTTGACTA
This sequence comes from Herpetospermum pedunculosum, assembly GCA_028017165.1. NCBI lineage: Eukaryota > Viridiplantae > Streptophyta > Magnoliopsida > Cucurbitales > Cucurbitaceae > Herpetospermum > Herpetospermum pedunculosum. Next base: position 46,572,887 of record CM051527.1, read on the forward strand.
TTTGGTGTGCCCATTGAAATGGCTGCTGCGGTGTTGACAATAGCTTGGAGATTGGTTTGAGCCATTTGTTTGACTAGATTGGTCAGGGCATTTATTTGACTACTCATTGCACTAATTGCATCCTTGTCTTGAGCTCTCCTAGGCTCTACAGGATCGTCTGACCATCTACAATGGGAAGTTGAGATTTTCTCCAGAATCTCATAGGATTCATTGTAGCTCTTAGAAAGCATGGAACCACCAGCTGAAGAATTTAGCACTTGCCTTGTGCTGGGGTTGCATCCTTTAAAGAACACTTCTATTTGAATACACCATGGAATGCCATGGTGTGGACATTTAAGCAAAAGGTCCTTGAACCTTGTCCAAGCTTCGTGAAGAGATTCGTTTTCGGCTTGTTTAAACTTGATTATGTCATCACGGAAGTTGGAATTCCTATCAAGTGGGAAGTATTTGACTAGGAATTTCTCAGCCAGATCTGTCCAATTGACAATTGATCCGGAGGGTAAGGAATTTAACCACGTTTTGACTTTATCTCTTAATGAGTAAGGAAAGAGGTAAAGCCTCAAAGCTTCTTGGGAAACTCCAGGGATAAGGAAGGTATCACTAACTCCTAGGAAATTTCTTAGATGATTGTGGGGATCTTCGTTTTTCACTCCAAAGAATTGTCCCACAGTGGACAGCATTTGGAACATTACTGGCTTTAACTCGAATGAGTTGGCAGTAATCTCAGGGCGTATAATGCTTCGGTTTAGCTCCCCAGGCATGGGAACTAAGTAGGAGAGGATGGCACTATCCTTGTCATTCGCTATTTCGATGGGGTTGCGAATGGTAGGTGCTGGATTTGGGACTGGTCTATCCATTTCTACTTGATGGAATTGCGATGACTCCGCGGAGTCAGCAATACTTTGAGTTACAGGGGGTTGTTTAAAGAGGCGTTTCTTAGCTTTGTTTCTGGCCCTAAGTAATCTTTCAGGCTCAGGATTGAACTCTAGATCGCTACTTGAATGCTCATTCATAAACTAACCCAATGGTACCTGTAAAAGAAATGGAAGAAGATCAGCTCCAATAGATATTAAGATTCTTGTTTCTAACTTAACAAACTTCGTGTTTACTAAACAAAATCCCCGGCAGCGGCGCCAAAAACTTGTTGCGTGCTCAAAGAACACTCAGAACATGCAAGCATACAGGGTCTTGTAGCAAGTAATAAGTATTTTTTCATTCGATTTCCCACAGAGATTTATTCTTAGTTACTAGTGAAGTGAGATGTTTAAGTTAGAAAGAGTGGTTTAAATGGGGTAGAATTGGGAGTAAGGTGCCTAACTATTAAAGTACGTGCGATATATGAAAGCATAAGAAAAGACAAAGGAAGAGGTTAAATTGTATGTAGGAGAAAAAAAATTGCGGAGAAAGCAATTATCTAGCAACAAAATCGCAAAACAGAAAACTAAGAAAAATGGCTAAGGCAAGAATCTAACTAGGAAAATTGCGCAGACAACAATTTTCTAGCAATGTTACTAACAGTGATTTAAGGGTAAAGTGTGGAAACAAGGGCTACTAACGACTCCTCTATAGGCTTTTTCATACGATTCTTCAGCAGTAGATCAACTTATCATGCATCAAATTAACTCATTCTCATGTATCTCTCGATTTCATGCATTAGATCCTTTAGTTTACTCATGTCCAAGTAAGGCTGAAACATCTATTTATATAAGCAAGTTAATGATTTGTGCTAGGAAAACGCCTATTCCTAGGTCGTTTTCTGGCTACCATGAAAGGCTAGCATGAATGGACGACTCTGAACTCTTACTCCTTCTAGAGGTTAGGAGTTCTTTAGACAAAATGGATGGCCAATCGAAATTGTCCGTGGGATGAAGCACACATACATTCAATGCATTTGAAGCTAACCTACATGCTGATTTACGTATTTCTACCTATAGATTTGTCATTAGCATACCCTTATGTGATTTAGTTACTCATGGATGATGATGGAGGGGAGAGAATAGATGGATTAAACATGATTCACAGCAAAGTAAAAGGCATTAGAAGGAAAGTGAAGAAAGAAACAGAAAGCGATAAAGAGACTTCAACGTGGGTAAATGATCCTTCGATTACGTGAGGTTCGAAACTTAAAGTGCAACGATTACAACACAAGAAAGATTAAAGGAATGAAGACGAATTGAAAGGCAATAGCCAACAGAAATGAATAGCAGAAAGCAGTAGAGGAAACAGACAACAAAAACAGCAAAAAGCATATAAATGTGTGCGTAAAGCCCCTCGTCGCAAACGCCTCGGATGAAGGGAGAAGGAGAGCTTTGTTTGGATGAATCCAATCAGAAGAGAAGAAAGATCTTCTCTTCTTCCTCTCAGATTATCGACTCCAACAGCTGAGTCCTTCAAGCCAACAAACGGAAGGGAGAAAACAGGGAGAAAGTGCGTTGAGATGGGAGTTCTACGCTTTCGAGCTTATGTTTGTCCTTCCACCTTGACCTCCTTTTATAGGGTTTTGCAGGTGGTCTTCAGCCAAGGAGAACCATCCATTCTGAACGACGACCTTCCACGTGGCAGTAGGAGAAAGAATGGGCGGCTGAAAAATTGTAACAAAATGGCAAACGGTTAGACAACTTAACAATTTCACTTAAAACATTGCTGAGACAGCAATGTTTTCGCAATGTTCCTGCAATATGGAAATTTCAACTCTTTAGCTTTGTTTTTGGTTCTTTTTCCTTCCTTTTACACATAAGTCCTAATTTAGCTTCATTCTACAAATTCTCATATATAAGCACATGTTTAAGCTAATTTCTACCAAAAACGCTTAAGAGTGTACACCATTTTATAGCAAATAAGTCCCTAAAATAGTCACTTTTGGAGACGTAACACACCCCAAAACTTAAGGTTTTGCTCGTCCTCGAGCAATATAAGGGCTTATTTAGACTGTTATCACTTTATCTAACTGCTTGCTGACTTCCCTAAGTTCACTATCTAAGGCATGGCTGTCTTGTGACACGCTTCTAAGTTTAAAACTAACTTCTCATTTTGCTTCTTCTGATTTCTCTCGCCTTATAATCCTACTGTCTTTATAAACTCCCTACAACTGATCTATCTGCTTTGGTCATTAGGTTCATTGTGCAACTATCCCTAAGTTTTCACATTCTACCTAGCTTTACCCCAGACTCAGTACATGCTTCTAATGTTTTTCTTTTGAGCTACCTAGGATTCCTTAGAGTCATGCCAGTCTTAGTATAAACCAGTGGCAGTAGTACATTTCATAGAACAACCTAAACCCTGACATCACTACATTGGATATACATTCATCTCCCTTAACACACCTATAAGCTACAACTCTGTGCTTAGCTAATTGAGGATCAGAGTTCATTCACATAGGACACCTAAGCACATAAGCTATAACTCATAGGCATACATTCTTCTTCCTTGGTTTTTCCTTTTTCTTTCCTTCTTTGGTAGGGTCTCTTCCTTTGGTTGCCTTTTGATGCAATGCCAATTGTGGGTTACACACATGGCACTGATTACTCAGCAACCTCAAGAGAGACACTACTCTTTATTCTTTTGTTTTTCACTTTTTTTTCAGTTCATCATTTTTTTTTTCAAAGAAGAAGAAGAATGCTTATGTTTAAAAGGGAGAGAGGAATGTTCCTAGGCCTAGGGCTGCCTCCCCCAAACTAAAACTTCTCATTGTCCCCAATGAGAGTCTGAGGTGGCACACCCCCAAACTTGTCCTAGAAGCATCTAGTCTAGGGCAAAACATGTAGAATCTGAAAGTCCTAGGCATAGAATGAACTTCATAAAGCAGATAACACAGCAGCAGAATTTCGCAAAAAACAGTATGTTTAAGGGCTTAAAGAGATGCATGCTGAGCAATTTTAAGGCACTAATTTAAACTATTAAAGGTGTACTAAGACACTCATCCAGCATGCTCTCAGATAGATCACCTATTGAAGTCAAGAAAGCAGTAAGATAGCAACATTTAAACAGAACCAACCTATCCAAACAGTCAGCCAATAGCATGCGACACTTAACAAAAATTGCGAACTTCGCAATAAGCCTACAGAGCATATTTATCAGTGATCAAGGCTCCTAGCATGCTATTTTCAGTCATCCACAACTACTCAAAACAGGAAACTAAAACAAGCTAACTACTCAGATACCATCAACCTACACTAAACTATCCTAAACAAACAAGGAAATTAAAAACAGATCAAGTATTTGATTAAACAGAATTCACAAAGTCACAGAAAAGCAAGTTTTTTAAGAGGCAACAGAAGTACTCCCTCGAGTGCCGTTCAGACTGGCATTCAATCTTCTTCATCCTCATTTCTCCTTTCTCTAGGAGGTGCCCACGGCTTCAACAAGTTAGTGGGGAAAGCAGGGAAGATGCTCCCCAACTGATCAGCCACATTTTTGTTCCGGGCCTGTGCATATTCTGCCCACTGCGACATCTTGTGTTGTAGGTCCATCAAGCACGCCATGGAGAGTGATTGAGCAGCAGCCAGGCCGTCCAGCTCAAACTCCATGTTGCCCCTCCTTCGCATCCTCAAGATGGTGGGCAGCTCCAGATGGCCTGTGTAAGCCAACTGCTTCTCATTCCTCTCCATTGGGACTCCTGCACGAAGGCACAATTTAGTGATGGTATTAAGGAAAAAAAACTGACCCTTACCTTTCTTCGAGCAGTCGGCAATGGAAGCAGCAATGACCTCACCAACGTCAATGGTGAGGCCCCTCATGATGGCGTATAACAGCAGTGATCTCCCCTGGTTTATGGTCGTCTCGTGAGTCACAGGGGAGAGACGCCTGCGCACAAAAGAAAACCAGACGGCTGCCTTGTCGCGCAGAGTTGCACTCATCAGGGTGTGCTTCCCGTTTCTTGACACCGCCCACGATGCTTCTGGCTTGCCAATTGTGTGCAGAGCCTCTTCCAGGACTGCCTCAGACGGCAGGTCAGTAATCTTGGCATAGTCAGAATGGGGGTATCCCTTGAGGCTGTAAGCCTCATTGATGGCATTGGCAGAGAAGTCGACCTCTACCCCTCTCACTGTGGATAAGCAGGCGTCAGGATGTGCGAGATTGGCGTAGAAATCATACACCATGTCGGTGTAGGCTGGGATTGGGGGTCTGCACAACTCTTCCCAGCCGTGGGTGATGATTCCTGCGCGCAAGAACTACGGCAGATCAGCCAATGCATCAAGGAAACCCCGCTCGTGGAGGAGCTCCTTCTTTCTCAACTCGAGGCCCTTGGCCTCTGCTTCTTGCGAGACAAACCTCTCAGCTTGAGGTTCATCCTCGGGGTACATCTTCTTCTTCCCCTTCTCTTTTGCCTTCGCCGATTCAGCAGCCTCAACCTTTAATTTCTTTAAAGAAGGTTCACCACTAACCTTCTTCTTCTTGGCTCGCTAGGAGGCTTTCGGTCGTTTGGCCTTCACGATGACAGGGACCCTCTTCTTGAGACGTGCCTTGGTGGTGATCTGCTGGAGGAAATCCCCCAACGTCTCATCCATAGAGTCTTTGCTTCCTGTTACGTCTCCAAAAGTGACCTTTTTAGGACTTATTTAGCTTAGAAAGATGTACACTCTTAGGTGTTTTTGATAGGATTTAGCTTAAACCTATGTTTATATATGAGAATTAGAAGAAGGTAGCTAAATTAGGACTTGTGTGCAAAAGGAAAGAAAAGGATTGAAAACCGAAGTAAAAGAATGAAAAATAAGCATTGCGGAAACATTGTTGAAACCGCAATGTTTCAAGTGAAAACCGTAAGTTGACTGATCTGTTTCTGTTAATTTCCGTTATTTCAGGGATTCGTTCTTTCTCCTCCATCCATTTTGAAGTACGACGTTGAGGATGGATGGTTCTCCTTGGCCCAAACGCACCTGCAGATTACTATAAAAGGGGGTCAAAGTAGAGGGTTTGATCATGATCCGAAAGCGTAGAAGTCTTCTCGCAGCTCCATCTTTTCCCCTGTTTTTCTTTTCCGTCTGTTGGTTTGCGAAGTTTAGCTGTTGGAGTCGACAATATGATAGGAAGGAGAGAAGATTCATCTTCTTTCCCGATTGGATTCATCCAAGCAAAGCTGATCTTTCTCATCCTTCAGCCGAGGCGGTTGCGACGAGGCGTTCAAGCTTAATTACCTGCTTTCTGTCTATTATTTCTACTTTCCAGCTCTGTTTAGTTGTTGTTTCTTTTCTAGTGGCTAGCGTAGTTCATTTCGTTGCTTTCTGTCTTTATGTTATTTACTTCAAGCTTCCCTTTGTTCATTCAGACAATCAAGTAATCAAAGCAAAATTCTTCATTTCACAGTTTCTTCTCTTTGCTGCTACTGTTTTTCCTTGCTGTTTGTCTTTAAATTTCTTCTAAGCATGTCTCCTTTACCTCTTATTTTTGTTCTGGTTATATCCATGAGTAGCTAAGTCACATAGGGGCATGCTAATGACAATACTATAGGCTAAAAAACGTGAATCAAGCATGTAGGATAGCTCTCAAAGCATTGATTGTATGTAAGCTTCATACTACGGGCAATTTCGATTGGCCATCCATTTTGTCCAAAGAACTCCTAACCTCTGGAAGGAGTAAGAGTTCAGAGTCATACACTCATGCTAGCCTTTCAAGGTAGCCAGAAAACGACCTAGGAATAGGCGTTTTCCTAGTACAAACCATATCTTTCTGCTTTAACAAGATGCTTAAGACCTTACTTGGACATGAGTAAACTAAAGAATCTAATGCATGAAATCGGAAGATACATGAGATTGAGTTAGTTTGATGCATAGTGAGTTAATCCAGTGCTTGAGAATCGTGAGAAAATGCCTATAGAGGAGTCGTTAGTAGCCCTTGTTTCTCCATTTTACACACTTTCGCTGTTAGTAATATTGCGGTAGAATTGCTGTTTCCGCAATTCTGCTAAGTTTAAAATTCTGTTTAGCTAAGTTCCTCTTCGTTTATTAATCTCTTCCCTTTTCATTTGAGTTTAACTTTGACTTGCACTTGTTTATGTTGCTACCCTTTACATATTCCTTAGAAATTAGACAATTTAAAACCAATTCTACCCCCTCAAATCCACCCATTCTTTCTTAACAAAACACTTCACGAGTAGCTCATAATAAATCTCTGTGGGAAAACGAATGAAAAAATACTTACTACTTGCTATAAGATCATGTATGCTTGCATGTTCTGAGTGCTCTCTCTATCTTATTGCTTATTTATTCTAACACATTGAGCACGCAACACTTCCCCCCTCCGCAGGGCTGTCAAGACTGACCTTCCTCAAGGGGGAGAAAACCTCTTCTTCCTCAGCCGCCTCTTCACTAGGCACCGATTCTTGGTGCTCTTCAGGTGGAGCTTCAGGCTCCGGCGTCTGGGGAGATGGCTCAGGGCTCTGTCTGGCCGTCTCATAGGATGGGCGGCCACTCCCTCGACTCCCCTCGCTGGGAGTCTTTTCTCTGATCGGTGCATCCTCCACCTCAACCGTCCACTTCCATTTCTTCGGTGTACCGACTGGCGCAGATGGACCAGCAGGGATCTCAGTCACCACCTTCCACTTCTTCTTGCGCACTGGAAGCTTCGGCGACCGTGAGGGCTGCGCAACTTCGGCTTCTGCTAAGGAAAGCAGCGCCTCTCTCGCAGCTTCTTCTGCGTCAGGCGACTTATTTTTGGGCGTGGAACGATCGGCTCGTGTGGATACCATTTTCGTTCTGTGAGGAGCTGAAGGTAGGAGATGTAGAGGAAGAAGAAGATCGAATTCTTGAGGTCCAACGGATGAAGAAAGCGTAAGGGGCAACGATGATCTGACGGCTATTTGTACTCGAGTGGATCCCAACGGCTCTATTCTGTTGCGGACTCAGCAAATCTACCGCAATTAAATAGCCTAGCCGTTGGAAGATTTCTTGATTTAAATTGCAAGATTTAATCAACCGAATCTTTGATCTAGCCCGATCTCTTCATGGATTCTCTTCCCTTGATTCATCTCCTTGATCTCCTCTTAAAGATCTCCTATTAAAATTCACCTAATTAAAACAAAAATCCATAATTAAAATCACAAATAAACACACACATAAAAACCGAAGAAATACTGGAAAAAAAAACTAAGGCATAGCCTCCATATGGATGAGCACAGTAGTCACTCATCCCTTCTCGATTTAATTCTCAAGCTTCAGATAAGAGGAAGGCCGAGAGTGTCTTCACATCTCCTTCCTCGTAGTAGTGCTTCAATCGTGCACCATTGACCATAAACGGCTGCCCGTGCTGCAGGTTTCTAATCTCAATCGCACCATGAACAAACACGTTAGTTATCACAAAAGGACCTGACCATCTGGACTTAAGTTTGCCTGGAAATAACCTTAACCTTGAGTTGAATAATAAGACGTGCTGGCCTTTCTTGAAGTCCTTAATCCTAAGTCTACTATCATGCCAAATTTTAGTTTTTTCCTTATACATTTTGGCATTTTCATAGGACATATGTCTAAGCTCATCTAACTCATGTAATTGCAGAGACCGCAAAGTTCCAGCATCGGTCACGCAATAATTTAGTTCTTTTAAGGCCCAAAAGGCTTTGATTTCCAATTCGAAGGGAAGATGGCATGCTTTCCCATACACTAGTCTATAGGGAGACCTAAGGGTGTTTTATATGCAGTCCTATATGCCCAAAGTGCATCATCTAACTTAAACGACCAGTCTTTTCTATTAGGTTTGACCACTTTTTCGAGTATGTTCTTAATCTCCCTATTGGATATTTCAGCTTGTCCATTCGAGTGTGGGTGATAAGGGGTTGCTACTCTATGTCTAACATTGTACTTAGCTAACACTTTTTTCCATAGCTTTATTAATAAAGTGAGTCCCTTCATCACTAATTATAGCACGGGGTGTACCAAACCTTGTAAAAATATGCTTATTAAGGAACTTAATGACTGTTTTGGCATCATTCGATGGACATGCTATGGCTTCTACCCATTTAGATACATAGTCTACAGCTACAAGTATATAAAGATTACCTGCAGAAGGAGGGAATGGTCCCATGAAGTCGATGCCCCACACATCAAAGAGCTCCAACTCTAAGATGTAAGTGAGAGGCATCTCATCTTTCCTACTGAGATTACCTGTCCTTTGACACTCATCGCAGCTGTGGGCATGGTCATGTGCATCCTTGAATATCGTGGGCCAATAGTAGCCACTTTGGAACACCTTTGCAGCTGTCCTTTGGCCACCAAAATGTCCACCATGGGGAGACGTATGGCAGTGCTGCAAAACTGACTTCGCCTCAGCAGCTGAGACACACTTCCTCAGCAATCCGTCTGCACATGTCTTGTAAAGTGTACGATCGTCCCAGATGAACTTCCTAGCTTCATGTAGAAACCTCTTCTTTTCTTGCCCTCCTTTGAAAGTTGGTAGTAACCTGCGAGGCAAGGAAGTTAGCAATATCCGCAAACCAAGGTTCCTCATCGTTATCACGATGTGCTAACACAAAGACATGCTCATCGATAAAGGCATCAGAAATTGCTGGCTCAGCAATTTTATCGCAATTATGCCGCAATCTAGAAAGATGGTCAGCAACTACATTCTCGCATCCTTTCTTATCTCTAATGTCTAGATCAAACTCTTGCAACAATAATACCCATCTAATTAACATAGGCTTCGCATCAGCCTTCCTCATTAGATATTTTAATGCCGAATGATCAGTATACACAATGGTCCTAGTGCCTACAATGTAACTTCTAAACTTCTCACAGGCAAACACTACAAGTAGCATTTCCTTTTTCGTGGTTGTGTAATTACATTGTGCTTCATTCAGTGTCTTACTTGCGGAATATACAGGATGTGTTAGTTTATCAATTTTTTGTCCTAGCATGACTCCTACTGCATAGTCACTCGCATCACACATCATCTCAAATGGTAGATCCCAATTTGGTCCTACTATAATTGGTGCTTTGACTAAGGCCTCCTGAAGTGTTGTCCATGCTAAGAAACATTCCTTTGAGAAGACAAATGGTTTATTAAGCTCTAGAAGCTCACACAAAGGTTTAGAGATTTTTGAAAAGTTCTTAATGAACCTCCTATAGAAACCTGCATGACCTAGGAAACTTCTAATAGCTTTTACATTGTGAGGTTCCACTAGCTTCTCTATTATTTCTATCTTGGCCCTATCGACCTCTACTCCTGCTCTAGACACTCTATGACCTAGGACTATCCCTTCTTCCACCATAAAGTGGCATTTCTCCCAATTTAGGACTAGGTTGGTCTCCTCACACCTAGCTAGGACTTGTCCTAAATTCTCTAAGCAATTATTAAAAGAATCACCAAAGACTGAGAAGTCATCCATAAATATTTCTATCATGGATTCATCTAAGTCAGAGAAAATGGCCAACATACACCTTTGGAATGTTGCTGGTGCATTGCATAAGCCAAAAGGCATTCTGCGAAAAGAAAATGTTCCAAAGGGACATGTAAAGGTTGTTTTCTCCTGATCCACAGGGTCTATGGTGATTTGGTTATATCCAGAATAACCATCTAGAAAGCAGTAGTAGGCTCGGCCAGCTATCCTATCTAACATTTGATCTATAAATGGTAAAGGAAAATGATCTTTTTTTGTTTCTTTATTTAATTTTCTATAGTCCATACAGACTCTCCATCCTGTAATAGTTCTAGTTGGAATTAGTTCATTACTCTCATTCACTACTACAGTCATCCCACCCTTCTTAGGCACACATTGGATTGGACTCACCCATTGACTATTGGCTATAGGGAAAATTACACCTGCATCTAACCATTTGATGATCTCTTTTTTAACTAGCTCCTTCATGGAGGGGTTCAACCTACGTTGGTGATCTACTCTAGGTGTATGTTCCTCTTCCAATAATATCTTATGCATGCAATAAGAAGGACTAATACCCCTTATGTCAGCAATCGTCCATGCAATAGCTTTTTTATGTTGCTTAAGCAGCAATATTAGCGCAATTTCATGCTTTTCACTTAACTTGGACGAAATAATAACAGGCAAAGTATCATGCTCTTCTAGATATGCATACTTAAGATGATCAGGCAATGGCTTTAATTCTAATAGAGGGGGATGCTCAATTGATGGTTTCAATGGATTCGTGGTTCTTTCAGACAAGTCATGAGTCATACAAACATGCTGAAGTTTGTCCACGGGTATATTCATTAATTCAGAAATATTCGAGTCAGTTGTATCTATCTGTACATAGTCAGTAGCATGCTTAATCAATAGTTCATGCTCAAGTCGTTCTTCCATCAGTGAATCTACTACATCCATACTAGCACAAGATTCAGAATCAGAAGGATACCTTAGAGCTTTAAAAACACTAAATTTGACCTCCTCATCATGAACTCTCATGGTGAGCTCACATTTCTGAACATTGATCAAGGCCCTACCTGTGGCTAGAAATGGTCTGCCTAGCAAGATTGGTACCTCCTTGTCTGCTTCATAATCCAGAATGATGAAGTCTGCAAGAAAAATGAATTTGTCAACCTTGACAAGAATATCCTCAATCTTACCCTCAGGGTATGCTATGGATCTAAGGTGGGCGGATTTTTGAATATCCAATTAATCTCAAGCTGTCGAGGCTTGCCAAAATACGATTTATAAAGCCTATAACCAAGGCTTTGCAGCCAGTGGTAACGGGGGGATTTTTAGCATGCAAGGGAAATAATAAAACTCTAACGGAAGAAAGAATAACAAGTAGAAAACGCGTGCACGGTTTGGGAGTTTCGGGATTAATTGCTAGACAATTTCGGTTCATCATTTAATGCTAAATTCATGGTATTCAGTTTATTATACACGCGGACGACTACCAGAGAAGCCCCAAAGTACCCGACTCCATAGATTTTAATCAGACCACACAGTTCCAATCATACGTTATCCAAAATTGCATCAAGGTGATCAGCCCTAAGTTAATTTTAGACAGTCACTAGCTAACCGCGACGAACATTCAAGCGTGAATTCTAATTGCTAATAGATTGCCCACAAACGCTGTATGCAATCAACAACTATCCTACACAACTCGATACTTCGATTTAGTTTTATCTACCTGTGTTACTTAGTCGAGCAGTGAGAGGCACGGCATCGCTACTCTTTAACATACATAACATGCAAGATGACTCGAGTGTCAATCGTCGAAATATAACATGCGCGTTGGATTAAGCAAAATAGATAAATGCAAATAAACAGAAACCAATATGCATAATCTAAGCGTAAATTATCAGAACCAAAACGTCTAACAAAAGTTCCCTAAACTATTCCCAAACCGTTCACCCTTACCTTAGCCGCTCACTGCGCGGTTTATCAATTCCGCTCCAACCACGGCCATGGAAGGTGTCATCAACGTGTTACAAGGTAAAGAAAGCTCTATAACATGCCAACAATGGCGGAGCTTGAAGAGAAATGGAGAAAACTAGAGAAAGAAGAAGATGAAGAGCTCCAAAAATGGTGAAGGATCCTCCTAAAAATGTGCAGAAATCGTCTTTAAACAGAAGCTGCAGTCGTCGTAGCTTCGAGACGCTAGGCCAGCGTCTGGACGCTGTGCCCTAAGTAATCCGCGCGCGCCTTCGATGGCGTCGCGACGCTGGGTCAGCGTCGCGACGCTGCCCCGATGATTTTCCTGCGCGCGCCTCCTCCGAAGCGTCTCGACGCCAAGCAGAGTCTCGACGCCAGGCAGCGTCGAGCTAGCGTCTCGACGCTATCACTCGACGCTAGCTCTCGGGTTTTTCCAGCGTCGAGCCAGCGTCTCGACGCTATAGCTCGACGCTGGCTCTCGGGTTTGGGGGCTGGAACTTTGCCTCTCCTAGGCGGTTTTGGCCCGTTTCTTCACGGATCAACTTCCCCTTTCCCGACGCATTCCCGGGGCATTAAAACTCCACTTTAAGCACTCGAACGGGCCCAACAGACGCACGAGCTCTTTGCCGAATTTCTCCTACAAATGAGATATATTAACCAATTAAACGCGGACTTTAGCTTTAATTAGGAAGTATTTAATAGCTCCAAAATGGAGTTATCAATCTGTCTGCAAGCTGCAAGGTGACAGTAGTAGGACGTGCTTCTCCTATTCCAAGCTGGCGGAATAGTGATAAAGGCATGAGATTTATGCTGGCTCCTGTTAAGTCTCTGAAAGTGACTTATTTAGGACCCATTTAGCTTAAGAAGATGTACACATTTAGGTGTTTTTGTTAGCATTTAGCCTAAACCTATGCTTTAATATGAGAATTAGAAGAAGGTAGCTAATTTAGGACTTATGCACAATAGGTAGAAAAAGGGTTGAAAACCGAAGGAAAAGAATGAAAAATGAGCATTGCAAATGAATTGCGAAAACATTGCGGTGACCGCAATTATTCAAGTTAAAACCGTAAGTTGGCTGATCTTTTTCTGTTTAGATCCGACTTTTCAGGGATTCGTTCTTTCTCCTCCATCCATTCTGATATATGACGTTGAAGATTGATGGTTCTCCTTGGCCCAAACGCACCTGCAAACTACTATAAAAGGGGGTCAAAGTCGGAGGTTCAGTCATCACTCGAAGCGCAGAAGTCTTCTCGCAGTCCACCATTTCCATCTGTTTTCCTTTGCCGTCTGTTGGAGTGAGAGTCTCAGCTGTTGGAATCGATAATCTGATAGGAAGGAGAGGAGATTCTTCTTCTCTCTCGATTGGATTCATCCAAGCAAGGCTGACTTTTCATCACCTTCATTCGAGGCGACTGCCACGAAGTTTTCAGCAAACCTTTACTGCTTTTCTGTTCTGTTCTTCTTATTTCCATTTCTGATTATTGTTGTTCTTAGTTTAGTATTTTACTTACTGCATTTCGTTGTTGTCTGTCTTGGATTCATTTCTTCAAAGCTTTCCTTTGTCATTCAAACACTTAAAGTAATCAAAGTACAATTCTGCATTTTACAGTCTCCACCTTGTTCTGCTACGGTTTTGTCTCGCTATTTTACACTCATTTCTCTTCTAAGCATGTCTGTTTTATCTACCCTTTCTGTTCTCCATATATCCATGAGTAGCTAAGTCACTTAGGGGCATGCTAATGACAGAACTATAGGCTAAAAAACGTGAACCAAGTAGGCAGATTAACACTCGAACATTGATTGTATGTAAGCTTCATCCTACGGGCAATTTCGATTGGCCATCCATTTTGTCCAAAGAACTCCTAACCTCTGGAAGGAGTAAGAGTTCAGAGTCATATAATCATGCTAGCCTTTCATGGTAATCAGGAAACGGCCTAGGAATAGGCGTTTCCCTAGTACAAACTAAACACTCCTGCTTAAACAAGATGCTTAAGTCCTTACTTTGAGATCGAGTAAACTTAAGACTCTAATGCATGGAATCGGACGATACTTGAGATAGAGTGAGTTTGATGTATAGAGAGTAGATCCAGTGCTTGAGAATCGTATAAAAAGGCCTATAGGATAGTCATTAGTAGCCCTTAATTCGCCCATTTACACACTTCTGCTGTTGAGTTAATTGCGGATTAATTGCGGTTCTCGCAATTCTGCTAAATTGCATTCTGTTTAGCTGTTTTCTTCCTCGTTTATTAATTCCATCTCTTGCCTTTTAAGTCTAGTTTTAACTTGCATTTGTTTATGTTATATCCCTTTATACATTCAGCAAAAATTAGATAATTAAAAACCAATTTTACCCCATCAAATTCATCCCATCTTTCTTAACAATCACACTTCGCGAATAGCTAAAAATGAGTCTCTGTGGAAAAAACGAATTAAATATACTTACTACTTGCTGTGAGACCATGTATGCTTGCATGTTCTAAGTGCTCTCTCTCTCTTATTTACCATTTTTATTAACACATTGAGCACGCAACAAGTTTTTGGCGCCGCTGCTGGGGACTTATTTTAAGTGAAAACGAAGTTTGTTAAGTCTGAAACATCAAATTATTTTCCATTGAATTTGATCCATCTTCATTTCTTTTTCAGGTACCATTTAGGGTAGTTTATGAATGAGACTCCAAGTAGTGATCTAGAGTTCAACCTTGAGCCCGAGAGATTACTTAGAGCTAGGAATAGAGCCAAGAAACGTCTCTTTAAACAAACCCTTTTACCTCCAATCATTGCAGAGACTACAATTCCTCCGCAACTACCTCAAGAAGAAATGGCTGGAGTAAATCAAAACCTGGTGCCTGTCACTCGCAATCCCATTGAAATAGCGAATGACAAGGATAGCGCCATCCTTTCATATTTAGTACCTATGCCTGGGGAGCTGAACCCCAGCATAATCCGTCTGAAATCACTGCCAACTCATTCGAGTTAAAGCCAGTGATGTTCCAAATGTTGTCCACTGTGGGAGAATTCTTTGGAATAGAAAATGAGGACCCCCATAACCATCTTAGGAACTTCTTAGGAGTTAGTGACACCTTCCTAATCCCTGGAGTTTCCCAAGAAGCCCTGAGGCTATATATTTTCCCTTACTCTTTGAGGGACAAAGCCAAAACATGGTTAAATTCTTTACCCTCAGGATCTGTCCGCAATTGGACAGATTTAGCAGAAAAATTCCTAGTCAAATACTTCCCACCTGATAGGAATTCGACCTTTCGTGATGATATCATAAAGTTCAAACAAGCTCCAAGTGAGTCTCTTCACGAAGCTTGGACAAGATTCAAAGACCTTCTCATTAAATGTCCACACCATGGCATTCCATGGTGTATCCAAATAGAAGTCTTCTTTAAAGGATGCAACCCCAGCACCAGACAAGTTTTAAATTCATCTGCTGGAGGTTCCATGTTGTCCAAGAGTTACAACGAAGCTTATGAGATCTTGGAGAAGATCTCAACATCTCATTGTAGGTGGTCAGACGATCCAGTAGAGCCAACTAGGGCTCAAGATAAGGATGCTCTAAGCGCCATGAGCACCCAAATAAATGCCCTGACCAACCTAGTTAAGCAAATGGCTCAGGCCAATCTCCAAACCAGTGCCAATACCGCCACAGCCATGTCAATGGGCACCCAACCAAGTCAAGGCGAGGCACCAATCTGTGGATTCTGTGGGGAAGGGCACCCTTATGAATACTGCCCTGGGAATCCATCCTCAGTCTGCTATGTAGGAAGCCAGCAGCAGCCTAGGAATAACCCCTACTCCAACACCTATAACCCTGGTTGGAGAAACCACCCTAACCTGTCATGGGGTGGCCAACAGAACACTAACCAAAATCCTAACCAACCAAGGCCGAGTGGAACACCTGGTTTCACTCCCCAACATAACCAGTCAATGTACCAAAAGCCTTACAATCAACCTGTAGGATCTTCTGTAGAAAACCTACTCAAGGAATATATAGCTAAGAATGATGCTACTCTTCAGAGTCAGCAAGCTACTCTTAGGAGCCTAGAGAACCAAGTAGGCCAATTAGCCAATGAACTTAAAAGTAGGCCCCAAGGTAGACTCCCTGCTGATACCGAGGTACCAAGGAGAGATGGCAAGGAACAAGTTCAAGCAATTGAACTTAGGAGTGGGAGACCATTGGTGAGCAACACAAAGGACACACCAAAGAGAGTAGAGAACACTGAGTCTAGTGCTCCACTGGAGTCTCTGCCAAGCCAAGGTCCACCACCAACTAGCACATCAGGAGCCAGGTTAGAGCCAATTGTTGAGGACGTAGAAGAAATTCCAAGGCCTCCACCTATCCTAAGGCGTCCTGACGTGCCTGCATATGTGCCACCACCTCCATACCCTCGAAGGCTTAAGAAGAAGCAGGAACAGGAAGTTCATTTTAATAAATTTTTAGAAATACTTAAGCAAGTGCATGTGAACATTCCTTTTGTAGAGGTTTTACAGTCTATGCCTTCATATGTAAAGTTTTTGAAGGACATTATTACTAACAAAAAAATAATTGGTGAGTTTGAAACAGTAAACCTCACCGAGGAGTGCAGTGCCATCCTCCAGAACAAGCTGCCCAAGAAGGAGAAGGATCCTGGTTCCTTCACCTTACCTGTAGAACTTGGAGGCAAGCACGTGGGCAGAGCGCTTTGTGACCTGGGCGCCAGCATAAACCTCATGCCCCTGTCCCTATTCCGCCAGTTGGGAATGGGAGAAGCACGTCCAACCACAGTCACTTTACAACTAGCAGACAGATCCATCGCATATCCAGAAGGTAAGATTGAGGATATTCTAGTTAAAGTTGACAAATTCATTTTCCTTGCAGATTTCATTGTCCTGGACTATGAGGCAGACAAGGAGGTTCCCATCCTGCTAGGTAGACCATTTCTAGCCACAGGTAGGGCACTCATAGATGTTCAGAAAGGTGAGTTAACTATGAGAGTTCATGATGAAGAGGTAAAATTTAGTGTTTACAAAGCTTTAAGGTATCCCTCTGATTCTGAGTCTTGTGCTAGCATGGAGGTTGTTGACTCAATAATGGAAGAACAATTAGAGCATGTACTGTTAACCAAGCATGCTAGTGAATATGTACAAGTAGATATAGCTGACCTGAATATATCTGACATAATGAATATGCCTGTAAATAACCCTCAGCATGTATGTATGAATATAGATTTAACTGATAGAACTATAAATCCTTTGAAACCCTCTATTGAGCATCCACCTGTGTTAGAACTGAAACCACTACCTACTCACCTCAAATATGCATATTTAGGAGATAATGATACGCTGCCTGTAATTATTTCTTCTAAACTAAGTGAACAGCATGAGGTTGATTTAATTTTACTGCTTAAGCAACATAGGAAGGCTATAGCATGGTCTATTGCTGATATTCGAGGCATTAGCCCTTCTTATTGCATGCACAAAATTATATTAGAGGAAGAGCACACACCTAGGGTAGATCACCAGCGTAGGTTAAACCCCTCTATGAAAGAGGTAGTGAAGAAAGAAATAATCAAGTGGTTAGATGCAGGAGTAATTTTCCCCATAGCTAGTAGCCAGTGGGTGAGCCCCATCCAATGTGTACCTAAAAAGGGGGGAATAACGGTGGTAGTCAATGAGAACAACGAACTGATTCCAACAAGGACTGTCACAGGGTGGAGGGTGTGTATGGATTACAGAAAGTTAAATAAAGAAACTAAAAAAGACCATTTCCCTATACCGTTTATTGACCAGATGCTAGACAGAATAGCTGGTAGAGCCTACTATTGTTTTTTAGATGGGTACTCTGGCTATAATCAAATTACTATAGACCCTAAGGATCAAGAGAAGACCACCTTCACTTGCCCTTTTGGAACGTTTGCCTTCCGCAGAATGCCTTTTGGCTTATGCAATGCACCGGCAACCTTCCAAAGGTGTATGATGGCAATCTTCTCTGAGTTGGATGAGTCTATGATAGAAATATTCATGGATGACTTCTCAGTCTTTGGGGATTCATTTAAAACCTGTCTAGAAAACCTAGGACAAGTCCTGGCTAGGTGTGAGGAGACCAACCTAGTCCTGAATTGGGAAAAGTGCCATTTTATGGTAGATGAAGGGATTGTCTTAGGACATCGAGTGTCAAGGGCAGGTGTAGAAGTGGATAGGGCAAAAATAGAAATCATAGAGAAGTTGGTAGAGCCCCAGAATGTCAAGGCTATTAGGAGCTTCTTAGGGCACGCTGGCTTCTACAGAAGGTTCATTAAGGACTTTTCTAAGATAGCCAAGCCTCTGTGCGAGCTTCTAGAGCTAAATAGACCATTTATCTTCTCTAAGGAGTGTGTAGTAGCTTGGAAAACCCTTAAGGAAGCACTGGTCACAGCACCAATCATAGTAGGACCAAATTGGGATCTCCCATTTGAGATGCTATGTGATGCCAGTGACTATGCTGTAGGAGTCATGTTAGGACAGAAGATTGACAAGCTCACACATCCTGTCTATTATGCTAGTAAGACCTTGAATGAGGCTCAATGTAATTATACAACTACAGAGAAGGAGATGCTTGCTGTAGTCTTTTCTTGTGAAAAATTTAGAAACTATATTGTAGGAACTAGGACCATTGTATATACTGACCATTCTGCTTTAAAATATCTTATGAGAAAGGCTGATGCTAAGCCTAGATTGATTAGATGGGTGTTATTGCTGCAAGAATTTGATTTGGACATTCGGGACAAGAAAGGTTGTGAAAATGTGGTTGCAGATCACCTGTCTCGTTTGCAGCATAATTGCGAAAAAATTGCGGAGACCGCAATTTCTGATGCTTTTATAGATGAACATGTATTTGCTTTGGCTCATCGTGATAACGATGAGGAACCGTGGTTTGCTGATATTGCTAACTTCCGTGCATCACAGGTATTACCAGTGTTCAAGGGAGGACAAGAAAAGAAGCGGTTCCTGCATGAAGCAAGGAAATTCATCTGGGATGACCCCACACTTTACAGAACCTGTGCTGATGGCTTACTAAGGAAGTGTGTTTCAGCTGCTGAAGCGAAGTCTGTGCTGCAGCACTGTCACTCATCTCCTTATGGTGGACACTTTGGTGGCCAAAGGACAGCTGCGAAGGTATTTCAGAGTGGCTACTATTGGCCAACAATCTTCAAGGACGCACACGACTATGCCCACAACTGTGACGAGTGCCAAAGGACAGGTAATCTCAGTCGCAAGGATGAGATGCCCCTCACCTACATCTTAGAGTTGGAGCTCTTTGATGTATGGGGCATTGATTTCATGGGACCATTCCCTCCATCATCAGGTAACCTGTACATTTTAGTAGCAGTGGACTACGTGTCCAAGTGGGTAGAAGCCAAAGCATGTTCTAATAATGATGCTAAAACAGTCACTAACTTCTTGCATAGGCACATTTTCACTAGATTTGGGACTCCTCGTGCTATCATTAGTGATGAGGGGTCACATTTCATTAATAAGGCTATGGAGAAGATATTGGCTAAGTATAACATTAGACATAGGGTAGCTACTCCCTATCACCCACACTCAAATGGTCAAGCTGAAATTTCCAATAGGGAGATAAAGAACATCTTAGAGAAGGTAGTCAAACCAAATAGGAAAGACTGGTCATTTAAGCTTGAGGATGCACTTTGGGCTTATAGGACAGCATATAAGACACCTCTAGGTATGTCGCCCTATAGGTTGGTGTATGGCAAGGCCTGCCACTTGCCACTTGAGTTAGAAAACAAAGCATTTTGGGCCATGAAGGAATTAAATTTTTGTGTAAAGGATGCGGGGACACTAAGGTCTTTGCAGCTACATGAACTTGATGAGCTTAGGCATATGGCCTATGAGAATGCCAAAATGTATAAAGAAAAGACCAAAATATGGCACGACAGTAGACTTAGGATCAAAGACTTTAGGAAAGGCCAACTTGTCCTATTATTTAACTCACGTTTAAAGATATTTCCAGGCAAACTAAAGTCTAGATGGTCGGGTCCATTTGTTATTACTAATGTCTTTGTTCATGGTGCAATAGAGATAAAGAACTTGCAGCAAGGCCAGCCATTTATGGTCAATGGTGCTAGATTGAAGCACTACTATGAGGAAGGAGATGTGAAGACTCTCTCGGCCTTCCTCTTGACTGAAGCATAACAATAAGAAAGAGAGAGAACGAGTGGTTACTGTGCTCGTTTAGTCAAGGCCAATGCCTTAGTTTATTTTTTCTGTTTTTCCGATTATCGTTTGTATGTTTTGTGGTGTGTTTTTAATTGTGTATTTAATGTTTTTTTGATTTGTTTTTGTAGGGAATCGAAAGAAGGAATCAAGGAGAGTAAATCCCACTTTAAAAATCAAGAAATGGTTGAGCCAAATAAAAGATACGGACGGGCAAAGTTGGAGATTTCAACGAAATAATATCCCTGGAATTGCGTTAAAATTGCTGGATCCGCAAAAAGAGCCGTTGGGATTTTATCCGTTGCCTTTATATCCGTTGGAAGCCGCTTGATCGTTACGATTATCTCTCTCTTTGCTCTCCAAGAATTCAGCGATTCTCTCCATCTTTGATTCCTCTCCCAAGATCTTCAAGAATCAGCAATGGTGGCCACACGTGCTGAACGATCCGCAGCCAAGAAGAAGGCTGATGACGCAGCTGAAGCAGCTGCGAGGGAAGCGCTTCTCGCCCTTGCAGACGATGGTGCCGCTCGCACCGGTCCTCTTCCCAAGCTCCCTATTCGTAGGAAGAAGTGGAGGGTGGTCACTGAGATCCCTGCTGGACCATCTGTGCCAGTGGGCACGCCCAAGAAACGCCGGTGGAGTGTCAAGACAGCCGCCGAACCAAGCACCGCAAGGACTCCCTCTGTGGAGAGTCAAGAACCTGATCGTGCATCCCACGAGTCAGCCAAAGAAGGTTCGTCGCCGTCTGTGTCACCTGCGCGCAGCCCTCTCCCATCTGCACCAGTGCCAAGCGCAGAGTCGTCACCGCCTGCACAGAGCCCTGAGTTGTCTCCAGCACCTCAGAGTTCTGATCCGACGCCTGCAGCAGCGCAGAGCCCTGAGCTGCAATCTTCGCCACTAAGTTCTGCGCAGACACCACCAGCAGGACATAATTCTCCACGGCCTGATCCGGAATTTCCTTATGGAGATTATCAAGAATCCACGCAGGGCAGTGGCGATGCTGGGGAAGACGAAGTCTTCTCTCCTATGAGGGAAGATAGCCCTGCCGAGCCTGCACAGCAGGACGATTCTATGGAAGAAACGTTGGGGGCATGCCTCCAGCAGATCAATATCAAGGCCAGACTCAAGAAGAAGAAGAAGGCCACGATTGGCAAGGCCAAGAAGTTGAAGAAAAAGAGGGCCAAGAAGGTGCCCTCGGCGGACAAAGAGAGTACTGAGCCTTCGCTCAAACGCCTCAAGGTGGAGGCTGCTGCATCATCCAAACCAGCAGATAAGGGGAAGGCTAAACTCTACCCTGAAGACGAGCTTCCGTCAGTGAAGTATGTCTCATCTGATGCGGAATCCAGGGGTGTTGAGCTCAGGAAGAGAGACCTATTGCACGAGAAGGGATTCCTTGATCGACTTGCTGACCTGCCGCAGTTCTTGCGCGCAGGGGTGATCAACCATGGCTGGGAAGAATTCTGCAGACCGCCTAATCCAGCCTACACAAGCATGGTGTACGATTTCTACGCCAATGTGCTCAGCCCTGAGGATGGCCTATCTATGGTCAGAGGGGTGGAAGTTGATTTCTCCGCCAAGGCCATCAATGAAGCTTTTGGTCTCAAGGGCCAAGCGCACACAGATTATGCACGGATAGTTGATGAGCCGACTGAGGCCGTGCTGGAAGAGGCCATTCGCACAATTGGCCAGCCTGAAGCAGCGTGGACTGTCTCACGCAATGGTCGGCACACCTTGATGAGTGCCAATCTGACAGCAAAGGCGGCTGTGTGGTTCGCCTTTGTGAGGAGAAAGCTGTCCCCGGTGACTCACGAGACGACAATCAACCAGAGTAGATCACTGCTGGTTTATGCTATCATGCGCGGTCTCACGGTCAATGTGGGGGAAATCATGTCAGCTGCCATTGCTGAATGCGCAAAGAAAGGTAAGGGACCCTTGTTTTTCCCTAATACCATAACCAAGCTATGTTTGCTTGCAGGAGTTCCCACCGAGCGCTTGGAGCAGCAGATGCCGTACACAGGCCATTTGGAGCTGCCTGCGAACCTGAGGCTGAGAAGAAAGGGGAATATGGAGTTTGAGTTGGATAGGCTGGCTGCTGAACAGTCCCTATCCATGGCCTGCTTAATGGACATGCAGAGGAGAATGGCTCAATGGGCCAACTATGCGCAGGCAAGGGACAAAGAAGTTGCAGACCAGTTGGGATGCATCTTCCCGGACTTCCCCACCAACCTCCTAACTCCATGGGTGCCCCCACGACCAAGGCAACCAGATGAGGATGATGAGAATTGAGTGCTGGTTTGAAGAGCACTAAAGGGAGTATTGCTGTTCCCTTAAGAAACAAAAGACAATTTTTCTGCTTTGTGAATTATGCTGTTTTGTGTTCAACTTTTTGATCTGTTTTTAATGTTTAGTTTTATGTTTTTTCTTTTGCTTAGTCTAGTCTGATGTTAGCTGAATAGGTAGGATAGTTTAGTTTTATTTTTAGGATGCATGAGTTACAGGAAAAAGCATGCTAGGGGCCTGAATCAATGTTATATCTGCCCGGATTACATTGCGAAATAATTGCGGTTCCCGCAATTTTTGTGACTGATTGCATGCTTTGGACTGTCTGTTTAGTTAGGCTGTGATCTGTTAAATTCTATCTTTTGCTGCTAGCATGACTACCTTATATAGCTAATCTTGAAGCATGCTGGATGAGTGTCATAGGACACGCTTTGATAGTTTAAATTTGCCTCCGAATAGTGCTCAGCATGCATAAACCGTAAGTCCTTAAAAACTGTCTGTTATGTTCAAATTTTCTGCTGTTGGAATAATTGCTTTTAGAATGTTTTGCCTATGCCTAGGATTTTTAGATTCTCTTTGTTTTACTTTGGACTAGATGCTTCTAGGACAAGTTTGGGGGTGTGCCACCTCAAACACTCATTGGGGACAATGAGTAGTTGAAGTTTGGGGGAGGCCACCCTAGGCCTAGGAACATTCCTCTCTTCCTTAGGACATAAGCATTCTTCTTCTCCTAAGAAAAAAAAAATTTTGATAAATAGAAAAAGTGAAAAATAGAATAAAGAGGGGAGTCTCTCTCAAGTGCTGAGTAATCAGTGCCAAGTGTGTAAACCACAAGTGGCATTGCATCAAAAGGCAACCCAAGGAGAGACTCCACCTAAGTAAAAAAGGGAAAAGGAGAAATAGGGGAAGAAGAATGTATGCTTAGGAGCTATAATCTTGTGGCTTAGATGTCCTATGTAAAAAGAACTCTGATCCTTAATGAGCTAAGCACAAGGTTGTAGCTTTTAGGTTTGTCTAGGGAGATGAATGTATATCCAATGTAGTGATGCCAGGGCTTAGGTTGTTTTCTAAAAGTACCACTGTCACTGTTAATACTAAGACTGGCATGACTCTAAGGAATCCTAGGCACATTAAAAGTTAAGCTAGAAGCATGTACTGAGTCTGGAGTAAAACTTGGTAGAATTTGAAACCTTAGGGATAGTGGCATGATGTCATAAAAGTAGTTAGATCAGTAGTAGGGGGTTAACAAAACCAGCAGGTATAGTAGGCAGGTGAAGTCAGAAGAAGCTTGATAAGAGGTTAAGTCTAAACTTAGAAGTGTGTCACAGGACAGCACTGCTAGAGATAGGGATATAGGGGAGTCGGTAAGTAGTTAAAGAAGAAGAAACAGCAGCCTAAGTAAGTCCTTAGTTTGCTTGAGGACAAGCAAAGCCTTAAGTTTGGGGGTGTGTTAAGTCTCTGAAAGTGACTTATTTAGGACCCATTTAGCTTAAGAAGATGTACACATTTAGGTGTTTTTGTTAGCATTTAGCCTAAACCTATGCTTTAATATGAGAATTAGAAGAAGGTAGCTAATTTAGGACTTATGCACAATAGGTAGAAAAAGGGTTGAAAACCGAAGGAAAAGAATGAAAAATGAGCATTGCAAATGAATTGCGAAAACATTGCGGTGACCGCAATTATTCAAGTTAAAACCGTAAGTTGGCTGATCTTTTTCTGTTTAGATCCGACTTTTCAGGGATTCGTTCTTTCTCCTCCATCCATTCTGATATATGACGTTGAAGATTGATGGTTCTCCTTGGCCCAAACGCACCTGCAAACTACTATAAAAGGGGGTCAAAGTCGGAGGTTCAGTCATCACTCGAAGCGCAGAAGTCTTCTCGCAGTCCACCATTTCCATCTGTTTTCCTTTGCCGTCTGTTGGAGTGAGAGTCTCAGCTGTTGGAATCGATAATCTGATAGGAAGGAGAGGAGATTCTTCTTCTCTCTCGATTGGATTCATCCAAGCAAGGCTGACTTTTCATCACCTTCATTCGAGGCGACTGCCACGAAGTTTTCAGCAAACCTTTACTGCTTTTCTGTTCTGTTCTTCTTATTTCCATTTCTGATTATTGTTGTTCTTAGTTTAGTATTTTACTTACTGCATTTCGTTGTTGTCTGTCTTGGATTCATTTCTTCAAAGCTTTCCTTTGTCATTCAAACACTTAAAGTAATCAAAGTACAATTCTGCATTTTACAGTCTCCACCTTGTTCTGCTACGGTTTTGTCTCGCTATTTTACACTCATTTCTCTTCTAAGCATGTCTGTTTTATCTACCCTTTCTGTTCTCCATATATCCATGAGTAGCTAAGTCACTTAGGGGCATGCTAATGACAGAACTATAGGCTAAAAAACGTGAACCAAGTAGGCAGATTAACACTCGAACATTGATTGTATGTAAGCTTCATCCTACGGGCAATTTCGATTGGCCATCCATTTTGTCCAAAGAACTCCTAACCTCTGGAAGGAGTAAGAGTTCAGAGTCATATAATCATGCTAGCCTTTCATGGTAATCAGGAAACGGCCTAGGAATAGGCGTTTCCCTAGTACAAACTAAACACTCCTGCTTAAACAAGATGCTTAAGTCCTTACTTTGAGATCGAGTAAACTTAAGACTCTAATGCATGGAATCGGACGATACTTGAGATAGAGTGAGTTTGATGTATAGAGAGTAGATCCAGTGCTTGAGAATCGTATAAAAAGGCCTATAGGATAGTCATTAGTAGCCTTTAATTCGCCCATTTACACACTTCTGCTGTTGAGTTAATTGCGGATTAATTGCGGTTCTCGCAATTCTGCTAAATTGCATTCTGTTTAGCTGTTTTCTTCCTCGTTTATTAATTCCATCTCTTGCCTTTTAAGTCTAGTTTTAACTTGCATTTGTTTATGTTATATCCCTTTATACATTCAGCAAAAATTAGATAATTAAAAACCAATTTTACCCCATCAAATTCATCCCATCTTTCTTAACAATCACACTTCGCGAATAGCTAAAAATGAGTCTCTGTGGAAAAAACGAATTAAATATACTTACTACTTGCTGTGAGACCATGTATGCTTGCATGTTCTAAGTGCTCTCTCTCTCTTATTTACCATTTTTATTAACACATTGAGCACGCAACAGCTCCCAGGTCACAAAGAGCTCTGCCCACGTGCTTGCCCCCCAACTCGACTGGTAAGGTGAAGGAGCCAGGATCCTTCTCCTTCTTTGGAAGTTTGTTCTGGAGTATAGCACTGCACTCCTCGGTGAGATTCACTGTTTCAAATTCACCAATAATTTTCTTGTTAGTAATAATATCCTTCAAAAACTTAACATAAGAAGGCATAGACTGCAAAACCTCTACAAATGGAATATTCACATGCATTTGCTTTAAAATTTCTAAAAACTTATTAAAGTGCACTTCCTGTTCTTGTTTTTTCTTCAGCCTTCTAGGGAATGGAGGTGGTGGCACATATGTAGGCACTTCAGGTCGCCTAAGGACAGGTGGAGGCCTTGGAATTTCTTTTGGTTCCTCAATGATTGGTTCCAGCCTCACCCTTGATGTGCTTGGTGGTAGTTGACCATGGTTTGGCAGAGAATCTAGTGGAGCACTAGACTCTTCGATCTCTACTCGCTTTGGTGCTTCTCTATTGTTGCTCACCAATGGTCTTCCACTTTGAAGTTCAATTGCTTGAACTTGCTCTTTCCCATCCCTTTTTGGTACTTCATTGTCTTCAGGCAATCTACCTTGGGGCCTACTTTTCAGTTCATTGGCTAACTGCCCTATTTGGTTTTCTAGGCTCCTAAGGGTGGCTTGCTGACTCTGTAGGTGTTACGTCTCCAAAAGTGACTTTTCTAGGACTTATTTGTGTTAGGAAGTTGTGCATTTGTGAGTGTTTTTGATAGGATTTAGCTTAAACCTATGCTTATATATGAGAATTAGAAGAAGGTAGCTAAATTAGGACGTGTATGCAAAAGGAGAGAAAATGAATGAAAAAGGAAGTTAAAAGAATGAAAATGTGTAATGCGGCAGCATTGCGGAAACATTGCTAAAACCGCAATGTTTCAAGTGAAATCCGTAAGTTAGCTGATCTTTTTCTGTTATGTTCCGTTATTTCAGGGATTCGTTCTTTCTCCTCCATCCATTTTGAAGTATGACGTTGAGGATGGATGGTTCTCCTTGGCCCAAACGCACCTGCAGATTACTATAAAAGGGGGTCAAAGTAGAGGGTTTAAGCATCATCCGAAAGCGTAGAAGTCTCTTCGCAGCTCCATTCTTTCTCCTGTTTTTCTCTTCCGTCTGTTGGGTTGGAAAGCTTAGCTGTTGGAGTCGACAATCTGATAGGAAGGAGAGAAGATTCATCTTCTCTCCTGATTGGATTCATCCAAGCAAGGCTACTCTTTTTCTCCCTTCAGCCGAGGCGTTTGCGACGAGGCGTTCAAGCTCACTTACTGCTTTCTGTCTTCTACTTTTCATTTCCAGCACTGTTTTGT
Organism: Herpetospermum pedunculosum; assembly: GCA_028017165.1. NCBI lineage: Eukaryota > Viridiplantae > Streptophyta > Magnoliopsida > Cucurbitales > Cucurbitaceae > Herpetospermum > Herpetospermum pedunculosum. The sequence continues at coordinate 46,600,159 of CM051527.1, forward strand.
TGTTGTTTCTTTTCCATTAGTTAGTCCATTTCGTTTCGTTGCTTTCTGTCTTTATGTTATTCACTTTAAGTTTCCCTTTGTTCATTCAAACAATCGATTAATCAAAGCACAATTCATTATTTCACAGTTTCTTGTCTTTGCTGCCTACTGTTTTTCCTTGCTGCTTTAAGTTTATTCTTCTTCTGAGCATGCCTATTTTATCTAATAATTCTGTTCTTTCTATATCCATGAGTAACTAAGTCACATAGGGGCATGCTAATGACAATACTATAGGCTAAAAAACGTGAACCAAGCATGTAGGATAGCTCTTGAATGCATTGATTGTATGTAAGCTTCATCCCACGGGAAATTTCGATTGGCCATCCATTTTGTCCAAAGAACTCCTAACCTCTGGAAGGAGTAAGAGTTCAGAGTCATACACTCATGCTAGCCTCTCAAGGTAGTCAGAAAACGACCTAGGAATAGGCGTTTTCCTAGTACAAACCATAACTTTCTGCTTTAACAAGATGCTTAAGACCTTACTTGGACATGAGTAAACTAAAGGATCTAATGCATGAAATCGGAAGATACATGAGAATGAGTTAGTTTGATGCATAGTGAGTTGATCCAATGCTTGAGAATCGTGTGAAAATGCCTATAGAGGAGTCGTTAGTAGCCCTAGTTTCTCCCTTTTACACACTTTCGCTGTTAGTAACATTGCGGTAGAATTGCTGTTCTCGCAATTCTGCTAAGTTAAAAATTCTGTTTAGCTATTTTCCTCTTCGTTTATTAATCTCTTCTCTTTTCATTTGACTTTATCATTGACTTGCACTTGTTTATGTTGCTATCTTTTATATAGTCAGTAGTAAATAGTCATTTTAAAACCAAATCTACCCCTTCAAATCCACCCATTCTTGCTTAACAATACACTTCACGAGTAGCTAATAATAAATCTCTGTGGGAAAACGAATGAAAAAATACTTACTACTTGCTACAAGATCATGTATGCTTGCATGTTCTGAGTGCTCTCTCTCTCTTATTGCTATTTATTTCACACATTGAGCACGTAACAGTAGGGTAGCATCATTTTTTGCAATGTATTCCTTAAGTAAATTTTCTACTGAGGACCCTATTGGTTGGTTATATGGCTTTTGGTACATGGATTGGTTATTTTGTTGAGTGAAACCAGGTGTTCCACTCGGTCTTGGTTGGTTTGGAGCTTGGTTAGTGTTTTGTTGTCCACCCCAGGAAAGATTTGGGTGGTTCCTCCAACCAGGATTGTAGGTGTTAGAGTAGGGGTTGTTCCTAGGCTGCTGTTGACTTCCTACATAGCAGACTGAGGCTGGATTCCCAGGGCAAAAGTCATACAAGTGCCCTTCCCCACAGAATCCACAGATTAGTGTCTCACCTTGACTATTTGGTGTGCCCATTGAAATGGCTGTTGCTGTGTTGACACTAGGTTGGAGATTGGTTTGAGCCATTTGTTTGACTAGATTGGTCAGGGCATTTATTTGACTACTCATTGCACTAAGTGCATCCTTGTCTTGAGCTCTCCTAGGCTCTACAGGATCGTCTGACCATCTACAATGGGAAGTTGAGATTTTCTCCAGAATCTCATAAGCTTCATTGGAGCTCTTAGAAAGCATGGAACCACCAGCTGAAGAATTTAGCACTTGCCTTGTGCTGGGGTTGCATCCTTTAAAGAACACTTCTATTTGAATACACCATGGAATGCCATGGTGTGGACATTTAAGCAAAAGGTCCTTGAACCTTGTCCAAGCTTCGTGAAGAGATTCGTTTTCGGCTTGTTTGAACTTGATTATGTCATCACGGAAGTTGGAATTCCTATCAGGTGGGAAGTATTTGACTAGGAATTTCTCAGCCAGATCTGTCCAATTGACAATTGATCCGGAGGGTAAGGAATTTAACCACGTTTTGGCTTTATCTCTTAATGAGTAAGGAAAGAGGTAAAGCCTCAAAGCTTCTTGGGAAACTCCAGGGATAAGTAAGGTATCACTAACTCGTAAGAAATTTCTTAGATGATTGTGGGGATCTTCGTTTTCCACTCAAAAGAATTGTCCCACAGTGGACAGCATTTGGAACATTACTGGCTTTAACTCGAATGAGTTGGCAGTAATCTGAGGGCGTATAATGCTTGGGTTTAGCTCCTCAGGCATGGGAACTAAGTAGGAGAGGATGGCACTGTCCTTGTCATTCGCTATTTCGATGGGGTTGCGAATGGTAGGTGCTGGATTTGGGACTGGTCTATCCATTTCTACTTGATGGAATTGCGATGACTCCGCGGAGACAGCAATACTTTGAGTTACAGGGGGTTGTTTAAAGAGGCGTTTCTTAGCTTTGTTTCTGGCCCTAAGTAATCTTTCAGGCTCAGGATTGAACTCTAGATCGCTACTTGAATGCTCATTTAGAAAGTAACCCAATGGTACCTGTAAAAGAAATTGAAGAAGATCAGCTCCAATAGATATTAAGATTCTTGTTTCTAACTTAACAAACTTCGTGTTTACTAAACAAAATCCCCGGCAGCGGCGTCAAAAACTTGTTGCGTGCTCAATGTGTAAATTAAAATGCAATGGTAGAGCACTCAGAACATGCAAGCATACAGGGTCTTGTAGCAAGTAATAAGTATTTTTTCATTCGATTTCCCACAGAGATTTATTCTTTGTTACTAGCGAAGTATGATATTTAAGTTAGAAAGGGTGGTTTAAATGGGGTAGAATTGGGAGTAAGGTGCCTAACTATTAAAGAACGTGCGATATATGAAAGCATAAGCAAAGACAAAGGAAGAGGTTAACTTGTATGTAGGAGAAAAAGAATTGCGGAGAAAGCAATTATCTAGCAACAAAATCGCAAAACAGAAAACTAAGAAAAATGGCTAAGGCAAGAATCTAACTAGGAAAATTGCGTAGACAGCAATTTTCTAGCAATGTTACTAACAGTGATTTAAGGGTAAAGTGTGGAAACAAGGGCTACTAACGACTCCTCTATAGGCTTTTTCATACGATTCTTCAGCAGTAGATCAACTTATCATGCATCAAATTAACTCATTCTCATGTATCTCTCGATTTCATGCATTAGATCCTTTAGTTTACTCATGTCCAAGTAAGGCTGAAGCAACTATTTATATAAGCAAGTTAATGATTTGTGCTAGGAAAACGCCTATTCCTAGGTCGTTTTCTAGCTACCATGAAAGGCTAGCATGAATGGACGACTCTGAACTCTTACTCCTTCCAGAGGTTACGAGTTCTTTAGACAAAATGGATGGCCAATCGAAATTGTCCGTGGGAAGAAGCACACATACATTCAATGCATTTGAAGCTAACCTACATGCTGATTTACGTATTTCTACCTACAGATTTGTCATTAGCATACCCTTATGTGATTTAGTTACTCATGGATGATGATGGAGTGGAGAGAATAGATGGATTAAACATGATTCACAACAAAGTAAAAGGCAGTAGAAGGAAAGTGAAGAAAGAAACAGAAAGCGATAAAGAGACTTCAACGTGGGTAAATGATCCTTCGATTACGTGAGGTTCGAAACTTAAAGTGCAACGATTACAACACAAGAAAGATTAAAGGAATGAAGACGAATTGAAAGGCAATAGCCAACAGAAATGAATAGCAGAAAGCAGTAGAGGAAACAGACAGCAAAAACAGCAAAAAGCATATAAATGTGTGCGTAAAGCCCCTCGTCGCAAACGCCTCGGATGAAGGGAGAAGAAGAGCTTTGTTTGGATGAATCCAATCAGAAGAGAAGAAAGATCTTCTCTTCTTCCTCTCAGATTATCGTCTCCAACAGTTGAGTCCTTCAAGCCAACAAACGGATGGGAGAAAACAGGGAGAAAGTGCGTTGAGATGGGAGTTCTACGCTTTCGAGCTTATGTTTGTCCTTCCACCTTGACCTCCTTTTATAGGGTTTTGCAGGTGGTCTTCAGCCAAGGAGAACCATCCATTCTGAACGACGACCTTCCACGTGGCAGTAGGAGAAAGAATGGGCGGCTGAAAAATCGTAACAAAATGGCAAACGGTTAGACAACTTAACAATTTCACTTAAAACATTGCTGAGACAGCAATGTTTTCGCAATGTTCCTGCAATATGGAAATTTCAACTCTTTAGCTTTGTTTTTGGTTCTTTTTCCTTCCTTTTACACATAAGTCCAAATTTAGCTTCATTCTACAAATTCTCATATATAAGCACATGTTTAAGCTAACTTCTACCAAAAACGCTTAAGAGTGTACACCATTCTATAGCAAATAAGTCCCTAAAATAGTCACTTTTGGAGACGTAACAGTGAACCCAAAGTGGCGAGGATCCCAAATCAAAAAAGATGAAATGGACCTCAGTTGAAACTCAAATGGGATCCGCCAAAGATGCTGAACTCAAAGTTGTGAGGATCCCACATCGAAAAAGATGAATGAACTTCACTTGAAACTCAAATGGGATCCGACCTAAGATGGTGAACCCAAAAAGTCAAAGATCCGACATCCGAAAAGATGAAGGGACCTCATTTGAATCCCAAGATGGTGAACCCAAAGAGGCGAGGATCCCACATCAAAAAAGATGAAGGGACCTCACTTGAAACTCAAATGAGATCTGACCTAAGATGGTGAACCTCAAGAGGCGACGATCCCATGTCAAAAAAGATGAAAAGAACCTCACTTGAAACCGAAATGGGATCCGACAATAGATGATGAACCCAAAGAGGCGAGGATCCTAAATTGGAAAAAGATGAAGGAAACTCACTGGAAACTCAAATGGGATCCAACCCAAGATGGTGAACCTAAAGTGGCGAGGATCCTACATTAGAAAAGATTAATGGATCTCACTTGAAACCCAAATGGGATCCGCCAAAGATGCGAAACGCAAAGATGTGAGGATCTCACATCGGAAAAGATGAATGGACCTAACTTGAAATCCAAATGGGATCCGACCAAAGATGGTGAACCCAAAGAGTCGAGGATCCCACATCAGAAAAGATGAATAGACCTCAGTTGAAACCCAAATGGGATCCGCCAAAGATGTTGAACCCAAAGATGTGAGGATCCCACATTGGAAAAGATGAATGGACCTAACTTGAAACCAAAATGGGATCCGATCGAAGATGGTGAACCCAAAGTGGCGAGGATCCTGTTGCGTGCTCAATGTGTTAAAATAAATAAGCAATAAGAGAGAGAGAGCACTCAGAACATGCAAGTAGTAAGTATTTTTTCATTCGTTTTCCCACAGAGATTTATTATGAGCTACTCGTGAAGTGTATTGTTAAGAAAGAATGGGTGGATTTGAGGGGGTAGAATTGGTTTTAAGTTGTCTAATTTCTAAGGAATATGTAAAGGGTAGCAACATAAACAAGTGCAAGTCAGAGATAAACTCAAATGAAAAGAGAAGAGATTAATAAACGAAGAGGAAATTAGCTAAACAGAATTTTAAACTTAGCAGAATTGCGAGAACAGCAATTCTACCGCAATGTTACTAACAGCGAAAGTGTGTAAACTGGAGAAACAAGGGCTACTAACGACTCCTCTATAGGCATTTTTATACGATTCTCAAGCACTGGATTAACTCACTATGCATCAAACTAACTCAATCTCATGTATCTTCCGATTTCATGCATTAGATTCTTTAGTTTACTCATGTCCAAGTAAGGTCTTAAGCATCTTGTTAAAGCAAAAAGATATGGTTTGTACTAGGAAAACGCCTATTCCTAGGTCGTTTTCTGGTTACCTTGAAAGGCTAGCATGAGTGTATGACTCTGAACTCTTACTCCTTCCAGAGGTTAGGAGTTTTTTGGACAAAATGGATGGCCAATCGAAATTGCCCGTGGGATGAAGCTTACATACAATCAATGCATTCGAGAGCTATCCTACATGCTTGGTTCACGTTTTTTAGCCTATAGGATCGTCATTAGCATGCCCCTATGTGACTTAGCTACTCATGGATATAGACAGCACAGAAATAAGAGGTGAAGGAGACATGCTTAGAAGAGAAATAAACTTAAAACAGCAAGGTAAAACAGTAGCAGCAAAAGATAAGAAGCTGTGAAGTAATGAATTGTGCTTTGATTACTCGATTGTTTGAATGAACAAAGGAAAGCTTAAAGTGAATAGCATAAAGACAGAAGACAACGAAATGAAATGAGCTAGCTACTGGAAGAGAAACAACAACTAAACAGAGCTGGAAATTAGAAATAAAAGACAGAAAGCAGTAATTGAGCTTGAACGCCTCGTCGCAACCGCCTCGGCTGAAGGGAGAGAAAGGATAGCCTTGCTTGGATGAATCCAATCAGGAGAGAAGATGAATCTTCTCTCCTTCCTATCAGATTGTCGATTCCAACAGCTGGACCTCTCACACCAACAGACGGAGAAGAAAAACAGGAGAAAAGATGGAGCTGCGAAGAGACTTCTACGCTTTCGGATGATGATCGAACCCTCTACTTTGACCCCCTTTTATAGTAATCTGCAGGTGCGTTTGGGCCAAGGAGAACCATCCATCCTCAACGTCGTACTTCAAAATGGATGGAGGAGAAAGAACGAATCCCTGAAATAACGGAAAATAACAGAAAAAGATCAGTCAACTTACGGATTTCACTTGAAACATTGCGGTTTTAGCAATGTTTCCGCAATGCTGCCGCAATGCGCATTTTTTCTTCTTTTACTTCGGTTTTCATTCCTTTTCTTTCCTTTTGCACACAAGTCCTAATTTAGCTACCTTCTTTTAATTCTCATATATAAGCATAGGTTTAAGCTAAATCCTATCAAAAACACCTAAGAGTGTACATCTTTCTAAGATAAATAAGTCCTAAAAAGGTCACTTTTGGAGACGTAACACACCCCCAAACTTAAGGTTTTGCTCGTCCTCGAGCAGTCTAAGGACTTGTTTAGGCTGCTGTTTCATTCTCTTTAACCACTTACTGACTCCCCTACATTCCTATCTATAGCAGTGCTGTCCTGTGACACACTTCCAAGTTTACAACTACCCTCTTTACTTTGCTTCTTCTGATTTCGCATGCCTAATGATCCTACTGTTTTATTAACCCCTTACAGCTGATCTACTTGCTTCTTGTCATGTCATGCCACTATCCCTAAGGTTTCAAATTCTACCTAGCTTTACCCCAGACTCAGTACATGCTTCTAGTTTTTACTTTTGAGCTACCTAGGATTCCTTAGAGTCATGCCAGTCTTAGTATTAACAGTGACAGTAGTACTTTTAGAGAACAACCTAAACCCTGGCATCACTACATTGGACATACATTCATCTCCCTAAACAACCCTACAAGTTACAACTTTGTGCTCAGCTAATTGAGGATCAGAGTTCTTTTTAATCAGGACATCTAAGCCACAAAGTTGCAACTCCTAGGTATACATTCTTCTTCCCTATTACTTCTTTTTCTTTCTTTCTTACTTAGGTGGAGTCTCTCCTTTGGTTGCCTTTTGATGCAATGCCACTTGTGGGTTACACACTTGGCACTGATTACTCAGCAACCTAAGAGAGACACCCCTCTTTATTCTATTTTCATTTTTTTTTCTTTTTTTCAGCTCATCATTTTTTTGTAAAGGAGAAGAAGAATGCTTATGCTTAAAGGGAGAGAGGAATGTTCCTAGGCCTAGGGTGGCCTCCCCCAAACTTAAACTACTCATTGTCCCCAATGAGTGTCTGAGGTGGCACACCCCCAAACTTGTCCTAGAAGCATCTAGTCTAAGATAAAACAAAGAGAATCTAAAAGCCCTAGGCATAGACATAACATTCTAAAAGCAAACATCACAGCAGCAGAAATGCATAAAAACAGGCAGGTAAGGACTTAAAGCTATGCATGCTGGACAAATTTCAGAGGCTAATTTAAACTATCAAAGGTGTCCTATGACACTCATCCAGCATGCTTTTAGATAAGCTATATAAGGTAGACAAGATAGCAGCAAAAGACAGAATTTAAACAGAACCAGCCTAGCTAAACAGTCAGTCAAAAGCATGGATTTACTAATAAAAATTGCGGATTCCGCAATTATTTCGCAATAGATACAGGGCAGATATATCAGTGATCAGGGCCCCTATGCATGCTTTTTCCAGTCATTCAAGCTATACAAAAATGAAACTAAACTAATCTACCTATTCAGCTACCATCAGACTACACTAAACAAATTAAGATATGAAAACTAAAGAACTAAAACAGATCAAAATATTAACTCAAAACAGCATAATTCACATGGTTCAACAAAAAGCAGTTTGTTTTTTTTTCTTCTTATTTTAAGGGAACAGCAATACTCCCTTGAGTGCCTAGCACTCAGATGTCTTCCTCATCATCATCCCTTCTTGGCCTTGGAGGCGCCAATGGAGTCATTAGGTTCGTGGGGAATTCAGGAAAGATGCATCCCAATTGGTCAGCAACCTCTTTCTCCCTTGCCTGCGCATATGTGGCCCATTGAGCCATCCTCTTCTGCAGATCCATCAGGCAGGCTATGGTCAGAGACTGAGCAGCAGCCAGGCCATCCAGCTCGAACTCCATGTTTCCCTTCCTTCGCAACCTCAAGGCAGTAGGCAACTCCAGGTAGCCCGTGTAGGCCAACTGCCTTTCCATTCGCTCGATTGGGACCCCTGCACGTAAGCAAAGCTTAGTAATTGTATTAGGAAAGAAAAGTGGTCCCTTACCTTTTTTGGCGCAGTCAGCGATTGAGGCTGCAATGACCTCGCCCACGTTGATTGTGAGGCCTCTCATGATCGCGTAGACCAGCAGCGATCTGCCTTGGTTGATGGTCGTCTCGTGGGTCACTGGGGACAGCTTTCTCCTCACGAAGGAAAACTAGACAGCCACCTTGGCTGTGAGGGTAGCTCTCATCAGGGTGTGCCTCCCATTGCGTGATACTGTCCACGAGGCCTCTGGCTGGCCAATGATCCGAATTGCCTCCTCCAGGACAGCTTCTGTTGGCTCATCAACGATCCTTGCATAATCAGTGTGTTTTTGACCCTTGAGGCCATAGGCTTCGTTGATTGCCTTCGCTGAGAAGTCCACCTCAACCCCTCTGACCACAGACAGGCCATCCTCAGGAATCATCAAATTGGCGTAAAAGTCATACACCATGCTGGAGTAGGCTGGATTGGGTGGTCTGCACAGCTCCTCCCAGTCGTGATTCGTGATCCCAGCGCGCAAGAATTGCGGCAGGTCTGTGAGGGTGTCTAGGAATCCCTTCTCGTGCAACAGTTCCCTCTTCCTCAGCTCAGTGCCTCTGGACTCGGCATCAGAGGACACATACCTCACTGATTGAGGCTCATCTTCGGGGTACAGCTTGCCTTTCCTCTTGTCTTTCGGTTTGGCTGACTCAGCAGCCTCAATCTTGAGCTTCTTTGGGGAAGGCTCATCACTCCCCTTCTTTGATGAAGGCGCACCCCTGGTCTTCTTTTTCTTGGACTTCTTTTTTGTTTTTGGCCGTTTGGCCTTGACAACCTTGGCGGCTTTCTTTTTCAATCTTGCCTTTGTTGTCATCTGCTGGAGGCAATCCCCCAGTGTCTCGTCCATTGAATCATCCCTTTGCGCAGGGCTCTCAGGGCTAGCTTCCCTCAAAGGAGAGAAGACCTCTTCTTCCTCAGCTTCCCCACTACCCTGCGTCGATTCTTGATACTCTCCATATGGAAATTCAGGGTCAGGTTGTGGGGAAGTGGGTGATGCTTCAGGGCTCTCTACTGGTGGGGTGTGTTCAGAACTCTGCAGCGATGGAGGAAGCCCAGGGCTTCTCGCTGGTGGAGATGGCGAAGAGCCCTGCTTGGCTGACTCGTGTGACCGACGGTCACTTTCTTGACTCTCCACAGAGGGAGTCTTTTTCTTGCTCGCTTCTTCGGCCACAGCCATACTCCACTTGCGTTTCTTGGGTGTTCCTGCTGGTTCAGAGGGTCCAGCAGGGATCTCCGTAACCACCTTCCACTTCTTCTTGCGGATAGGCAGCTTGGGGAGTCGTTCAGTGCGCGCAGCCTCAGCATCTGCAAGGGCAAGAAGTGCTTCCCTCGCAGCAATTTCAGCGTCGTCGGCCTTCTTCTTGGACGCAGACCTTTCAGCTCTCGTTAGCACCATTGTTGAATCGTGGGAATCTGGAAAGAAGAATTACAGATGAAGAGGGAGAGAGATTTTTTGGAGTTCAGATAATGGGGAAATCGTACGGATCAGCGCGCCTCTAACGGATATAAGTAATGATGGAAATCCCAACGGCTATATCCGTTGCGGATTCTGCAAATCCAGCGCAATTCTAGTGACCGTTGGAGATTTTCTGAGTTTAAATGCCAATCTTCTCTCAACTGAATCTTTGATTTGGCCCAATATCTCCCCGATTTTTTTAGCTTGATTTTATCTCCTTGATTCCCTTTATTGATTCCCTACAAAAAGAAATAAAATCAACATCAAATTCGTAATTAAAATCACACAAAAATATACACAAACAATAACCGGAAAAATAGCAAAAATAAACTAAGGCATTAGCCTCGCATGGACGAGCACAGTGATCACTCGCCCTTTCTCGTTCTTATTTTCACGTTTCAGTCAAGAGGAAGGCAGAGAGAGTCTTCACATCTCCTTCCTCATAGTAATGCTTCAATCTTGCACCATTAACCATGAACGGTTGCCCTTGCTGCAGGTTCTTAATCTCGATTGCACCATGAACAAATACATTAGTTATTACAAAAGGACCTGACCATCTGGACTTAAGTTTGCCTGGAAATAATCTCAATCGTGAGTTAAATAATAAGACAAGCTGGCCTTTCTTAAAGTCCTTAATCCTAAGTCTACTGTCGTGCCAAATCTTGGTCTTTTCCTTATACATTTTAGCATTTTCATAGGACATATGTCTAAGCTCATCAAGCTCATGTAATTGCAAAGACCGCAATGTTCCCGCATCGGTCACGCAATAATTCAGCTCTTTTAGTGCCCAAAATGCTTTAATTTCTAATTCGAATGGTAAGTGACATGCTTTGCCATACACAAGTCTATAAGGAGACATACCTAGGGGTGTCTTATATGCAGTTCTATACGCCCAAAGTGCATCCTCGAGTTTAAACGACCAATCTTTTCTATTGGGTTTGACCACTTTTTCGAGTATGTTTTTAATCTCCCTATTTGAAATTTCAGCTTGTCCATTCGAATGTGGGTGATAAGGGGTGGCTACTCTATGTCTAACATTATATTTAGCCAATACCTTCTCCATAGCTCTATTAATGAAATGTGTCCCTTCATCACTAATTATAGCACGAGGTGTTCCAAACCTAGTAAAAATATGTCTATGAAGGAACTTAATGACTGTTTTGGCATCATTATTTGGACATGCTATAGCCTCTACCCACTTAGATACATAGTCTACTGCTACCAATATGTAAAGGTTACCTGATGATGGGGGAAATGGTCCCATGAAGTCAATGCCCCACACATCAAAGAGCTCCAACTCTAAGATGTAAGTGAGAGGCATCTCATCCTTTCGACTAAGGTTACCTGTTCTCTGGCATTCATCACAGCTGTTTGCATAGTTGTGGGCATCCTTGAAGACCGTTGGCCAATAGTAGCCACTCTGGAACACCTTTGCAGCTGTTCTTTGGCCACCAAAATGTCCACCATAGGGGGCTGTATGGCAGTGCTGCAGCACAGACTTTGCTTTAGCAGCTGAAACACACTTCCTTAGCAGACCATCAGCACATGTCTTGTAAAGTGTGGGATCATCCCATATAAACTTCCTAGCTTCATGAAGGAACCTCTTCTTTTCTTGTCCTCCCTTGAAAGTTGGTAGTACCTGTGATGCAAGGAAGTTAGCAATGTCAGCAAACCAAGGTTCCTCATCGTTATCACGATGAGTCAATACAAAGATATGTTCATCAATAAAAGCATCAGAAATTGCGGTTTCCGCAATTTTTTCGCAATTATGCTGCAATCTAGAAAGATGATCCGCAACCACATTTTCACATCCTTTCTTATCTCTAATGTCCAGATCAAACTCTTGCAGCAGCAATACCCACCTAATCAACCTAGGCTTAGCATCAGCCTTCCTCATAAGGTACTTTAAAGCAGAATGGTCAGTGTACACGATTGTCCTAGTGCCTACAATGTAATTCCTAAACTTCTCACAAGCAAACACTACAGCTAGCATCTCCTTCTCAGTAGTTGTGTAGTTACATTGTGCCTCATTAAGTGTCTTACTAGCATAGTATACAGGGTGTGTTAACTTGTCAATCTTTTGTCCTAACATAACCCCCACAGCATAGTCACTTGCATCACATAACATCTCAAATGGGAGATCCCAATTTGGCTCTTCTATAATAGGTGCTGTGACTAGTGCTTCCTTAAGGGTTTTCCAAGCTAGGAAACATTCTTTAGAGAAGATGAATGGTTTGTTTAGCTCTAGAAGCTCACATAAAGGCTTGGAGATCTTAGAAAAGTCTTTAATGAACCTTCTATAGAAGCCAGCATGTCCTAAGAAACTCCTAATGGCTTTGACATTCTGAGGTTCTACCAATTTCTCTATTATTTTAATTTTTGCCCTATCGACCTCTACACCTGCCCTAGACACTCTATGACCTAAGACAATCCCTTCATCAACCATGAAGTGGCACTTCTCCCAATTTAGGACTAGGTTGGTCTCCTCACACCTAGCCAGGACTTGTCCTAAGTTCTCTAGACAGTTTGTGAATGAATCCCCAAAGACTGAGAAATCATCCATGAATATCTCTATCATAGACTCATCCAAATCAGAGAAGATTGCCAACATGCACCTTTGGAATGTTGCCGGCGCATTGCATAAGCCAAAAGGCATTCTGCGAAAGGCAAATGTTCCAAAAGGGCAAGTGAAGGTAGTCTTTTCTTGGTCTTTAGGGTCTATAGTGATCTGGTTATATCCCGAGTAACCGTCTAAGAAGCAGTAGTAAGCTCTACCAGCTATCCTATCTAACATTTGGTCAATGAATGGTAGAGGGAAGTGGTCTTTTTTAGTTTCCTTGTTTAACTTCCTATAATCCATGCAAACTCTCCATCCTGTGATAGTCCTAGTTGGAATCAGTTCATTGTTCTCATTGACTACCACAGTCATCCCCCCTTCTTAGGTACACATTGTATAGGGCTTACCCACTGACTACTATCTATAGGGAAGATCACATCAGCATCTAACCATTTTATTATTTCCTTTTTAACTACCTCTTTCATAGAGGGGTTCAACCTACGTTGGTGATCTACTCGGGGTGTATGCTCTTCCTCTAATATAATCTTATGCATGCAATAAGAAGGGCTAATGCCTCTAATGTCAGCAATAGTCCATGCAATAGCCTTCCTATGTTGCTTAAGTAATAAAATCAGTTCAACCTCATGCTTTTCACTTAATTTAGAAGAAATAATCACAGGCAAAGTATCATTACTTCCTAGATATGCATACTTGAGGTGAGTGGGTAGAGGTTTCAATTCTAAGACAGGTGGATGCTCAATGGATGGTTTTAAAGGATTCATGGATCTGTTAGTCAGGTCTTTATTTATACATACATGCTGTGTTTTATCTACAGGTATATCCATTATTTGAGAAACATTTAAATCAGTTAAATCTAATTGTACATATTCATTAGCATGCTTAGTTAATAATACATGCTCCAGCTGTTCTTCCATTAATGAATCTACAATGTCCATGCTAGCACAAGATTCAGAGTCAGAGGGGTACCTTAAGGCTTTATATACACTAAATTTCACCTCTTCATCATGAACCCTCATCGTGAGCTCACCTTTTTGGACATCTATCAGGGCCCTACCTGTGGCTAGAATAGGTCTGCCTAATAGGATGGGGACCTCCTTGTCTGCTTTATAATCCAGGATAATGAAATCTCCAAGGAAAATAAACTTGTCAACCTTTACAAGAATATCCTCAATCTTACCCTCAGGGTAGGCTATGGATCTGTCTGCTAGTTGTAAAGTGACAGTTGTTGGACGTGCTTCTCCTATTCCTAGCTGGCGGAACAGTGATAGGGGCATGAGGTTTATGCTGGCTCCCAGGTCACAAAGAGCTCTGCCCACGTGCTTGCCTCCTAACTCTACAGGTAAGGTGAAGGAACCAGGATCCTTCTCCTTCTTGGGTAGCTTGTTCTGGAGTATGGCACTGCACTCCTCAGTGAGATTTACTATTTCAAACTCACCAATTATTCTCTTGTTAGTGATAATATCCTTCAAAAACTTAACATAAGAAGGCATAGACTGTAAAACTTCTACAAAAGGAATATTAACATGCACTTGCTTAAGAATTTCTAAAAATTTGTTAAAGTGCACTTCCTGTTCTTGTTTTTTCTTAAGCCTTCGAGGAAATGGAGGTGGTGGCACATATGCAGGCACTTCAGGTCGCCTCAGGATAGGTGGCGGCCTTGGGATTTCTTCTATCTCTTCTATGATTGGCTCCAGTCTTGGTCCTGATGTGCTTGGTGATGGTTGACCTTGGTTTGGCAGAGACTCCAGTGGAGCACTAGACTCATTGTTCTCTACTCTCTTTGGTGTTTCTTTAGGGTTGCTCACCAATGGTCTACCACTTCTAAGTTCAATTACTTGAACTTGCTCTTTACCATCTCTCCTTGGCACTTCAGTGTCAGCAGGTAGTCTACCTTGGGGCCTACTCTTGAGTTCATTGGCTAGTTGCCCTATTTGGTTCTCTAGGCTCCTAAGAGTAGCTTGCTGACTCTGTAGAGTGGCATCATTCTTGGCTATGTATTCCTTAAGTAAGTTTTCTACAGAAGATCCTACAGGTTGGTTGTATGGTTTTTGGTACATGGATTGGTTATGTTGGGGAGTGAAACCAGGTGTTCCACTCGGTCTTGGTTGGTTAGGAGCTTGGTTAGCATTCTGTTGGCCACCCCATGACAGGTTTGGGTGGTTCCTCCAACCAGGATTGTAAGTATTGGAATAGGGGTTGTTCCTAGGCTGCTGTTGGCTTCCAATATAGCAGACTGAGGCTGGATTCCCAGGGCAATATTCATACAGGTGCCCTTCCCCACAGAATCCACAGATAAGTGTCTCACCTTGACTTGGTTGGGTGCCCATTGACATGGCTGTGGCGGTGTTGACACTAGGTTGGAGATTGGCTTGAGCCATTTGCTTGACTAGGTTGGTCAGGGCGCTTATTTGGCTACTCATGGCATTGAGTGCGTCCTTGTCTTGAGCTCTAGTTGGCTCAACTGGGTCATCTGACCACCTACAGTGAGATGCTGAGATCTTCTCCAAGATCTCATAGGCTTCGTTATAACTTTTGGACAACATTGAACCTCCAGCAGATGAATTTAGCACTTGTCTGGTGCTGGGGTTACATCCTTTGAAAAAGACCTCTATTTGGATACACCATGGGATGCCATGGTGTGGACATTTGAGAAGAAGGTCCTTGAACCTTGTCCAAGCTTCGTGAAGAGACTCATTCTCAGCTTGTTTGAACTTGATTATATCATCACGAAAGGTAGAATTCCTATCAGGTGGGAAATATTTAACTAGGAATTTCTCCGCCAAGTCTGTCCAATTGAGGACTGATCCAGAGGGTAATGAGTTTAACCACGTCTTTGCTTTGTCCGTCAAAGAGTAAGGGAAGAGGTAGAGCCTCAAGGCTTCTTGGGAAACTCCAGGGATGATGAATGTATCACTGACTCCTAGGAAGTTTCTAAGATGGTTGTGGGGATCCTCATTTTCCACTCCAAAGAATTGTCCCACAGTGGACAACATTTGGAACATCACTGACTTTAACTCGAATGAGTTGGCAGTGATTTCAGGGCGGATTATGCTGGGGTTCAGCTCCCCAGGCATAGGTACTAGGTATGAGAGAATGGCACTATCCTTATCATTCGCTATTTCGATGGGATTGCGAGTGACAGGCACCGGATTTGGAACTAATCTATCCATTTCTTCTTAATTAAATTGCGGAGGAATTGCGGTTCCCGCAATTATTGGAGGTATAGAGGGTTGTTTAAAGAGACGTTTCTTGGCTCTATTTCTAGCCTTAAATAATCTCTCAGGCTCAGGGTTGAACTCTAGATCACTACTTGAAGGCTCATTCATAAACTAACACAAACAGTACCTGCAAAAGAAATGAAAAAAGATCAGCTTCAATAGATATTAAGAGTTGGTTTTCTAACTTAACAAACTTCGTTTTCACTAAAATAAATCCCCGGCAGCGGCGCCAAAAACTTGTTGCGTGCTCAATGTGTTAAAATAAATAAGCAATAAGAGAGAGAGAGCACTCAGAACATGCAAGCATACATGATCTTATAGCAAGTAGTAAGTATTTTTTCATTCGTTTTCCCACAGAGATTTATTATGAGCTACTCGTGAAGTGTATTGTTAAGAAAGAATGGGTGGATTTGAGGGGGTAGAATTGGTTTTAAGTTGTCTAATTTCTAAGGAATATGTATGGGTAGCAACATAAACAAGTGCAAGTCAGAGATAAACTCAAATGAAAAGAGAAGAGATTAATAAACGAAGAGGAAATTAGCTAAACAGAATTTTAAACTTAGCAGAATTGCGAGAACAGCAATTCTACCGCAATGTTACTAACAGCGAAAATGTGTAAACTGGAGAAACAAGGGCTACTAACGACTCCTCTATAGGCATTTTTATACGATTCTCAAGCACTGGATTAACTCACTATGCATCAAACTAACTCAATCTCATGTATCTTCCGATTTCATGCATTAGATTCTTTAGTTTACTCATGTCCAAGTAAGGTCTTAAGCATCTTGTTAAAGCAGAAAGATATGGTTTGTACTAGGAAAACGCCTATTCCTAGGTCGTTTTCTGGTTACCTTGAAAGGCTAGCATGAGTGTATAACTCTGAACTCTTACTCCTTCCAGAGGTTAGGAGTTCTTTGGACAAAATGGATGGCCAATCGAAATTGCCCGTGGGATGAAGCTTACATACAATCAATGCATTCGAGAGCTATCCTACATGCTTGGTTCACGGTTTTTAGCCTATAGGATCGTCATTAGCATGCCCCTATGTGACTTAGCTACTCATGGATATAGACAGCACATAAATAAGAGGTGAAGGAGACATGCTTAGAAGAGAAATAAACTTAAAACAGCAAGGTAAAACAGTAGCAGCAAAAGATAAGAAGCTGTGAAGTAATGAATTGTGCTTTGATTACTCGATTGTTTGAATGAACAAAGGAAAGCTTAAAGTGAATAGCATAAAGACAGAATACAACGAAATAAAATGAGCTAGCTACTGGAAGAGAAACAACAACTAAACAGAGCTGGAAATTAGAAATAAAAGACAGAAAGCAGTAATTGAGCTTGAACGCCTCGTCGCAACCGCCTCGGCTGAAGGGAGAGAAAGGATAGCCTTGCTTGGATGAATCCAATCAGGAGAGAAGATGAATCTTCTCTCCTTCCTATCAGATTGTCGATTCCAACAGCTGGACCTCTCACACCAACAGACGGAGAAGAAAAACAGGAGAAAAGATGGAGCTGCGAAGAGACTTCTACGCTTTCGGATGATGATCGAACCCTCTACTTTGACCCCCTTTTATAGTAATCTGCAGGTGCGTTTGGGCCAAGGAGAACCATCCATCCTCAACGTCGTACTTCAAAATGGATGGAGGAGAAAGAACGAATCCCTGAAATAACGGAAAATAACAGAAAAAGATCAGTCAACTTACGGATTTCACTTGAAACATTGCGGTTTTAGCAATGTTTCCGCAATGCTGCCGCAATGCGCATTTTTCCTTCTTTTACTTTGGTTTTCATTCCTTTTCTTTCCTTTTGCACACAAGTCCTAATTTAGCTACCTTCTTTTAATTCTCATATATAAGCATAGGTTTAAGCTAAATCCTATCAAAAACACCTAAGAGTGTACATCTTTCTAAGATAAATAAGTCCTAAAAAGGTCACTTTTGGAGACGTAACATATCCCAAATCAAAAAAGATGAAATGGACCTCAGTTGAAACTCAAATGGGATCCGCCAAAGATGTTGAACTCAAAGATGTGAGGATCCCACATCGAAAAAGATGAATAAACTTCACTTGAAACTCAAATGGGATCCGACCTAAGATGGTAAACCCAAAAAGTCAAAGATCCCACATCCGAAAAGATGAAGGGACCTCATTTGAAACCCAAATGGGATCCGACCCAAGATGGTGAACCCAAAGAGGCGAGGATCCCACATCAAAAAAGATGAAGGGACCTCACTTGAAACTCAAATGAGATCCGACCTAAGATGGTGAACCTCAAGAGGCGACGATCCCACATCGGAAAAGATGAAAGGGACCTCATTTGAAATCTAAATGGGATACGACCGAAGATGGTGAACCCAAAATGACGAGGATCCCACATCAGAAAAGATGAAAAAGACCTCACTTGAAACCCAAATGGGATCCGCCAAAGATGGTGAACCTAAATAGGCGAGGATCTCACATCGGAAAAGATGAAAGGGATCTCACTTGAAACTAAAATGGGATCCGACCCAAGATGGTGAACCCAAAGAGGCGAGGATCCCATGTCAGAAAAGATGAAGGGACCTCAGTTCAAATTCAAATGGGATCCGACCAAGATGGTGAACCCAAAGAGGCGAGGATCCCAAATTAGAAAATATGAAGGGACCTCATTTGAAGCTCAAATGAGATCCGAACTAAGATGGTGAACCCAAAGAGTCAATGATCCCAAATTGAAAAATATGAAGGGACCTTACTTGAAAAGCTCAAATGGGATCCGACCTAAGATGGTGAACCCAAAGAGTCGAGGATCCCATATCAGAAAAGATGAAGTACCTCACTTGAAACCCAAATGGGATCCGACCCAAGATGATGAACCCAAAGAGGCGAGGATCTCACATCGGAAAATATGAAGGGACCTCACTTAAAACTCAAATGGGATCCGACCTAAGATGGTGAACCTCTAGAGGCAAGCATCCCACATCAGAAAAGATGAAATGAACCTCAGTTGACACCCAAATGGGATCCGCCAAAAATGCTGAACCCAAAGATGTGAGAATCTCACATCGGAAAAGATGAATGGACCTAACTTGAAACCAAAATGGGATCCGACAAAAGATGGTGACCCCAAAGAGGCGACGATCCCATGTCAAAAAAGATGAAAGAACCTCACTTGAAACCGAAATGGGATCCGACAATAGATGATGAACCCAAAGAGGCGAGGATCCTAAATTGGAAAAGAGGCGAGGATCCTAAATGTGGAGACATAAAAGTTGATCAAGTTCGAGTAAATAGCCAAAACGGTCTATAGTATACGGATAAGGCTGGATACCTTATCCTGGGGACTCTATTGGATGCGACCCATTTTGTATTTAGTACAAACGATGTGATCCTGAATCGTTCATGTGGAGATATGTGAATGGGGGCGTCCTATGCAAAGAGTTTGCATTAGAGCAGACCGCGAATTAAGTCACACTTGCTTTATAATGTTGTTTACTGTTTTAAAGACTGATTATTTCAAAACGATGACCTAAGTAACTTGACCTTAATCCTAAGCTAACTATGAACTCCTGTTTATTCGAGCTTATCCTTAGATCTGCATGGGTGAGAGTGGCTCAACAATGCCGACTCAATAAGCCTTCCATTTCAGGGGTAAGATCTAATAGATAGCTGGGGACATAAAGTGCAAGATGGAATTCACTCCTACCCGTCTCTAGGGATAGTAGATAGGTTGTTCCCTTAAGTGCTGACTCCAGGTCTTGAACAAGGGGCCCCAGCCTCTCATTGGCCCGAGAGGGACTCGGTATAGTGATTAGATCACATACCAATCGGTTTAGTGCTTGGATCACAAACCAATTGTTCATTAGAGGATCAGTGGGACTTAAGGAACAAGATGTAATTACGGGGGTGTTGCGTGCTCAATGTTAAAATAAATATGCAATGATAGAGCACTCAGAACATGCAAGCACAGAGATTTATTCTTAGTTACTTACGAAGTGAGATGCTAACTTAGAAAAAGGTGGTTTAGATGGGGTAGAATTGGGTTTAATGTGTCTAACTAATAAAGAGAGTGCAAGATATGCAAGCATAAACAAGAGCAAGTAAATAGATTAACTTGAATGTAGGAGAAAAAGACTTGCGGAGAGAGCAATTAAATAAAATCGCAAAGCAAAAGAAAGCTGGAAAAATGGCTAAGGCAAAAAGTGAAACTGGAAGAATTGCGCAAACAGCAATGTTCTCGCAATTCTGCAGCAACGTTTTAAGGGTAAGTTGTGGAAACAAGGGCTACTAACGACTCCTCTATAGGCTTTTTCATACGAATCTTCAGCAGTAGATCAACTCATCATGCATCAAACTAACTCATTCTCATGTATCTTCCGATTTCATGCATTAGATCCTTTAGTTTACTCATGTCCAAGTAAGGTCTTAAGCATCTTTTTATAAAAGTGAGTTTAGTGATTTGTACTAGGAAAACGCCTATTCTTAGGTCGTTTTCTGGCTACCATGGAAGGCTAGCATGAATGTACGACTCTGAACTCTTACTGCTTCCAGAGGTTAGGAGTTCTTTGGACAAAATGGATGGCCAATCGAAATTGCCCGTGGAATGAAGCTTACATACATTCAATGCATTCGAAGCTAACCTACATGCTTGATTCACGTATTTCTACCTATGGACTTGTCATTAGCATACCCTTATGTGGTTTAGTTACTCATGGATGAAGATGGAATAGAAAGATTTGAGTATTTAAACATGCTTAACAGAATTTAATGACAGCAAACGAAGAAAGAAAGCATTAAAGAGAATTGCGAAGTAGTCAAATAATTCCTCTATTGCGTGAGATTCAAAGCTTAATGTGCCACGAGTACAAAACAAGAAAGACTAAATTATTGAAGGAGAATTGAATTGCAGTAGCAAACAGAAGTAAAGAGCAGAAGACAGTAAAGAAAATAAGAGACAAAAAGCAGTAGAAAGCAATCTAAAGTGTGTGCGTGAACTCCTCGCCGCAAGCGCCTCGGATGAAGGGCGAAGGTGAGCTTGTTTGGGGATGAATCCAATCAGAAGAGAAGAAGGATCTTCTCTTCTTCCTCTCAGATTATCGATGCCAACAACTGAAACCTTCACGCCAACAAACGGGAGAAGAAATAGGGAAGAAACCGCGTTGAGATGGGAGTTCTACGCTTTTCGAGTGTGTTTCAACCTTCCCTTTTGACCTCTTTTTATAGTGTGCTGCAGGTACGATTGGGCCAAGGAGAACCATCTATTCTAAACGTCCTATCTCTACGTGGCAGCAGGAGAAAGAATGGGCCCCTGAAAGATCGAAACAAAACAGAAATCGGTTAGACAACTTACGGATTTCACTTAAAAAACATTGCGGTTTTAGCAATGTTTTCGCAATGCTTCCGCAATGTGCAATTTTCAATCCTTTAACTTCGTTTTTGGTTCTTTTTCTCTCCTTTTGCATATAAGTCCTAATTTAGCTTCATTCTTCTAATTCTCATATATAAGCACAAGTTTGAGCTAAATCCTACCAAAAACACTTAAGAATGTGCAACTTTCTATAGCTAAATAGTCCTAAAATAGTCACTTTTGGAGACGTAACACACCCTCAAACTTAAGGTTTTGCTCGTCCTCGAGCAACATAAGGACTTACTTGGGCCGCTGTTTAACCTCTCTAACCATTTGCTGACTCCCCTAAATTCATTATCTATGGCAATGCTGTCATGTGACACATTTCTTAGTTTAAAACTAACTTCTAATTTTTCTTCCTCTGACTTCTCACGCCTTAAAACCCCACTGTTTTATTAACTCCCTACAACTGACCTATCTGCTTCTTTCATTAAGTTCATTGTGCAACTATCCCTAAGGTTTCAAATTCTACCTAGCTTTACCCTAGAGTCAGTACATGCTTCTAACGCTTTTCTTTTGAGCTACCTAGGATTCCTTAGAGTCATGCCAGTCTTAGTATAAACCAGTAACAGTAGTACATTCATAGAACAACCTACCCCCTGGCATCACTACATTGGACATACATTCATCTCCCTAAACAAACCTACAAGCTACAACCCTGTGCTTAGCTAATTGAGGATCAGAGTTCATTCACATAGGACACCTAAGCACAAAGCTATAACTCATAGGCATACACTCTTCTTCCTTGATTTTTCCTTTTTTCTTTCTTTGGTGAAGCCTCTCCTTTAGTTGCCTTTTGATGCAATGCCACTTGTGGGTTACACACATGGCACTGATTACTCAGCAACTTCAAAAGAGACACCCCTCTTTATTCTTTTTTTCATTTTTTTTTTGTTAGTCCATCATTTTTTTTTTTTTTAAAGAGAAGAAGAATGCTTATGTTTAAAAGGGAGAGAGGAATGTTCCTAGGCCTAGGGCTGCCTCCCCCAAACTTAAACTTCTCATTGTCCCCAATGAGAGTTTGAGGTGGCACACCCCAAAACTTGTCCTAGAAGCATCTAGTCTAGGGCAAAACACAGAGAATCTAAAAGTCCTAGGCATAGAATGAACTTTCCTAAAGCAGATATTACAGCAGCAGAATTTCGCAAAAACAACAAGTTAAGGACTAACAGAGATGCATGCTGACATTTTAAGAGAGCAAATTTAAACTATCAAAGGTGCTCTAAGACACTCATCCAGCATGCTTACAGATAGGTCATATATGGCAGTCACACAAGCAGCAGAAAAGCAAAAATTGAAACAGAACCAGCCTAGCTAACAGTCACACAAAAGCATGCGATACTAACAAAAATTGCGGAATCCGCAATTAATTTGCAATGAACCTACAGGGTAGATATATCAGTCAACAGGGCCCCTTGTGCATGCTATTTCCAGTCATTTACAACTATTCAAAAGGAAAACTAAAACATGCTAGCTACTCAGAAACCATCTACCTACACTAAACTATCCTAAACAATCAAAAGAAATTAAAAACAGACAAGCAATTGATTCAAAAATAACATTCATCAGTTAACGAAAAGCAGTTTTTTATTTTTTTTATTTTTTTTTTTTTTTTAAGAGGGAACAGAAAACTCCCTCGAATGCCCGTCAGGCTGGCATTCAATCTTCCTCATCCTCATCTCTCCTTTCCCTAGGAGGTGCCCACGGTTTCAACAGGTCAGTGGGGAAAGCAGGGAAGATGCACCCCAACTGATCAGCCACGCCTTTGTCCCGGGCCTGTGCATATTCTGCCCACTGCGCCATCTTGTGCTGTAGGTTTCTAATCTCAATAGCACCATGAGCAAAGACGTTAGTAATAACAAACGGACCTGACCACCTAGACTTAAGTTTGCCCGGAAATAACCTTAACCGTGAATTGAACAATAAGACATGTTGGCCTTTTTAAAAGTCCTTGATCCTAAGTCTACTGTCATGCCAAATCTTAGTTTTTTCTTTATACATTTTAGCATTTTCATAGGACATATGTCTAAGCTCATCTAACTCATGTAATTGCAGAGACCGCAATGTTCCAGCATCGATCACGCCATAATTCAGTTCTTTTAAGGCCCAAAAGGCTTTGATTTCCAATTCGAAGGGAAGATGACATGTTTTTCCATACACTATCCTATAAGGAGACATACCTAAGGGTGTTTTATATGCAATCCTATAGGCCCACAGTGCATCATCAATTCATGTTAAACGACTATGATTGTTCGCACATAATAAATATTTCATTCCCAAAATAAACTACTCCTAACATACGAAATCTAAACAAAGCATGATAAAATCCTAATTTAAGAATTTAGGGATCAGAAATCTCCCTTGTCAATCTGCCTCATATGGATATTCTTCAATGTTTCGAGGCATCACTTCTGCATCTTTAAGATACTTAAGTCTTGATTTACGGGGACGGACATTCTGCCACACCTTGAAATTGTTGATTCTTTCAAAGAGACTGCATGTTATAACATCCCAAGGTTTGTACTTTCTGTGCGTTGGTTTTGTTTCTACAATATTTGCTACAACATAGCTTTGATGCGATGGGACTTCTTTTTCTGGCACATCTCTTTCTAACTCCTTCAGCTGGAGCATTTGTGGTGGTGGTGGCTCAACTCTTTCATTGGTGGAGAAGCTTGCTGCAACATCAGACATTTCAAATTCTTGTTCCTCAAGCAGCGCAATAGTCTCTTTGGCCTCATCCAGCACAATTTCATTTTTCTCAACTTTCATCAACTCCACCATTTCATATGGATATTCCATTGGATCACTCTTCTCAGATTCGAAGGTAACAAAGGATTCATCATCATAAAAATAGAACATCTGAGGGCATGGTGGTGGTGATTTTGCTATAGCAAGTAGATCTTGTAAGTCATTTGTGAGCTGAGCTAATTGCACATCCATTCTCCTCATGGATGCATCATTCCTTTCCATGAATTCTATCCATAGCGCCTCCAAAGTGGGTGATAATTCTTCATTTGGAGTTGGGGCATAATGTTGATAGTCTTCATGTTGGGGGAACTCTTCATAATGAGCAATTTGCACATGCTCTTCCCAAGGATTATTTGAGAGTTGCCACTGATCATGTTCACACATGTACGAATAATGGTTGTCATAGCTTTGTTGATATTGCCTCTCTTGATAATTCAAGGTTGGGCAATTCTCCAAGTTATGATTATCCCCACAATAAGCACATGGCTGGTAAAATCCTTCAAACTGTTGTGGGCAAACTCGTCCTCCAATTAAGTTCTGCAGCGTATTCATTTACTTTGTCGTACACATACGTTTTCCACCTGCAAAGTTTTCTCTGTTGCGAGTTGAGGTTTGGAAACTCTTTCATAAACTAGCTTGATAGTACCTGTAAAGGAAATGAAAGAAGATTAGCTCCAATAGATATTAAGTTTTTTTTTTTTTTTCTAAATTAACCAACTTCGTGTTCACTAAACAAAATCCCCGGCAGCGGCGCCAAAAACTTGTTGCGTGCTCAATGTTAAAATAAATATGCAATGATAGAGCACTCAGAACATGCAAGCATACATGTTCTTGTAGCAAGTAATAAGTATTTTTTCATTCGATTTCCCACAGAGATTTATTCTTAGTTACTTACGAAGTGAGATGCTAACTTAGAAAAGGTGGTTTAGATGGGGTAGAATTGGGTTTAATGTGTCTAACTAATAAAGAGAGTGCAAGATATGCAAGCATAAACAAGAGCAAGTAAATAGATTAACTTGAATGTAGGAGAAAAAGACTTGCGGAGAGAGCAATTAAATAAAATCGCAAAGCAAAAGAAAGCTGGAAAAATGGCTAAGGCAAAAAGTGAAACTGGAAGAATTGCGCAAACAGCAATGTTCTCGCAATTCTGCAGCAACGTTTTAAGGGTAAGTTGTGGAAACAAGGGCTACTAACGACTCCTCTATAGGCTTTTTCATACGAATCTTCAGCAGTAGATAAACTCATCATGCATCAAACTAACTCATTCTCATGTATCTTCCGATTTCATGCATTAGATCCTTTAGTTTACTCATGTCCAAGTAAGGTCTTAAGCATCTTTTTATAAAAGTGAGTTTAGTGATTTGTACTAGGAAAACGCCTATTCCTAGGTCGTTTTCTGGCTACCATGGAAGGCTAGCATGAATGTACGACTCTGAACTCTTACTCCTTCCAGAGGTTAGGAGTTCTTTGGACAAAATGGATGGCCAATCGAAATTGCCCGTGGAATGAAGTTTACATACATTCAATGCATTCGAAGCTAACCTACATGCTTGATTCATGTATTTCTACCTATGGACTTGTCATTAGCATACCCTTATGTGGTTTAGTTACTCATGGATGAAGATGGAATAGAAAGATTTGAGTATTTAAACATGCTTAACAGAATTTAATGACAGCAAACGAAGAAAGAAAGCATTAAAGAGAATTGCGAAGTAGTCAAATAATTCCTCTATTGCGTGAGATTCAAAGCTTAATGTGCCACGAGTACAAAACAAGAAAGACTAAATTATTGAAGGAGAATTGAATTGCAGTAGCAAACAGAAGTAAAGAGCAGAAGACAGTAAATAAAATAAGAGACAAAAAGCAGTAGAAAGCAATCTAAAGTGTGTGCGTGAACTCCTCGCCGCAAGCGCCTCGGATGAAGGGCGAAGGTGAGCTTGTTTGGGGATGAATCCAATCAGAAGAGAAGAAGGATCTTCTCTTCTTCCTCTCAGATTATCGATGCCAACAGCTGAAACCTTCACGCCAACAAACGGGAGAAGAAATAGGGAAGAAACCGCGTTGAGATGGGAGTTCTACGCTTTTCGAGTGTGTTTCAACCTTCCCTTTTGACCTCCTTTTATAGTGTGCTGCAGGTACGATTGGGCCAAGGAGATCCATCCATTCTAAACGTCGTATCTCTACGTGGCAGCAGGAGAAAGAATGGGCCCCTGAAAGATCGAAACAAAACAGAAATCGGTTAGAGAACTTACGAATTTCACTTAAAACATTGCGGTTTTAGCAATGTTTTCGCAATGCTTCCGCAATGTGCAATTTTCAATCCTTTAACTTCGTTTTTGGTTCTTTTTCTCTCCTTTTGCATATAAGTCCTAATTTAGCTTCATTCTTCTAATTCTCATATATAAGCACAAGTTTGAGCTAAATCCTACCAAAAACACTTAAGAATGTGCAACTTTCTATAGCTAAATAGTCCTAAAATAGTCACTTTTGGAGACGTAACAGGGGGTAAAATAGATATTTGACCCAACCGTAAATTACGAACAACCTATGAAGGGTCAACTTACTAATCATGGTTATATCGAGTGGACATAAATATATCTACAGTGAGGAGAGTGCAACTACTAGACTATAGTGGAATGTCCTGGTAGTTAACGAATGTTGATTAACTGGGTTAAAGAGTTTAATCGGTTAATATCAAATCATTGGAGCTCATGATCTGTAGGTCCATGAGGTCCCCCTGCTAGCTCATATCAGACTAAACCTTAGAACAGTGTGACGAGTGAATTAGAAGTGTTCGAATTCGGATTAAGGAATAAACGTTAAATATATGTGATATATTTAATGGCATAATGTTCAATTTTGAATTGAACAATAGAGAGAGATGGAGATATTTAAATAAGATTTAAATATCGAAAATATGAATAGGGATTCATAATCAAGTATATCTGGAATGATCGGGATTAATGTTGAATTTATTGGATATTAAATTTGAATTAATTAAATTGTTTAATTAATTATTTAATATTAATTTAATTTAATTTAAAATTAATTATTTGAATTAATCTTTAAATTGAATTAATTTGATCAAAGTTAGTCAAAAGTTAAAATGTTGACAATTGATTAAAACTTTGAAAGTCAAAAGTCAAATGTTGACTCCACTAAACCTTGAAAGTCAAGAGTCAATATAATGACAAAAGTTAGTGGAAAAATCCAATTCTTAAGTTAGTGGAAAAAAATCCAATTCTTAAGTTAGTGGAAAAATCTAATTCTTGAGTTAGTGGGAAAACCATTTGTTGGTGTTTTTATGACTCAAACTTTTTTGCTAAGTGTTCATCCCACATCAAGCCATTAATCCCACTAAATTGAGTGGATTCTAGATGTCATCCTATTGTTAACTTAATTTTGCATGTTTTTGCAAGTAGTCTTCTATATATACAAAGGGTTAATTAGATTAACTTCTTCTGGGAATTTTGATTAAATTTGAGATTTGTAAAGACAATTTCTCTTCCATTCTCTCCAAATCCATCTTCAATTTCCTTTCAAATTAGTCACTCAAAGGATCCCACAATCCCGTTCTAAGGCCGGAGAATAGTCGGGAAGACTCTCGTGGTAGTTCGTGACCGTTACGTTCGAAGATCGGGTTTGGAATCGAGAAGAATTTGAGCTTCAAAGGTAATTTTTAATTTATTATCTTTGATTTTCAAATTACATGCTTTTTCCTTTGAAATTAACAAAATAAGAGTACTTAGATCCATCGTTGCTTCCGCTATGCATGTCGAATCTATTTCAAATGGTATCAGAACATGCTTTAAGTACTCTTTTTTGGTTAATTTAGAGTTGGTGGGTAGTAATTCATGTGATGAATGCATGTGTGCTAAAATGGATACTTTGGTCTTTGGCATCCAATTCTCTTCCAATTTGTAATAATGATTATAATTGCCTTGTGATGGGCTTTAATGTGTTACAAAGAGTCTATATTTTTTCTAGAGTCATTAGAGTCCATTTTAGGATGTATTTTTTATCAAAATTGGAAGAGACGTCGAGTGGCGGTTCAGTCCGGTTCGGCGACGGTTCGTGCAATCCAACAACTTACAAGCGGTTCGAACCGATTCGAAGTGTTCGGGGGCGGTTCGAGACTTTTTCCTAATTTATTATTGTAATAATTTAGGTAATTGCTTGTTTATGATGCCAAAACCAATCCATTTTTAGTGTGGTTTATTTATTTATGCATTGTGAATGTATAGTTTAAATAAACATAATCTTGTGTGCATATTGTATGCCATGTAGATTTAAAATCCCACCATAGGATAAGCATGAAGCATGCATTGAAAGTATGTTATAAGTGTTATAATATAAGTATGCATGTTTAGGATTCCATGAGATTTGATATAACTTGTTATATTTTTGCATGGACTGGTTTTATATAATTGTTATATAAAAGTATGTTAGATGTATGTTATAAGGTTTGTCTATTTTTATAAGTGTTATAAAATGAATTAAACATTAAAACCTATAACAAAGATAAATGCATGCTCATTTAGGGTTAACCACCAAGCAATCTCCTGTTTTAATAGTTAAAATAGGTCGATATCTTGTAAAACTTCGGTTACAAGAAAAACTCACCCGGTAAGATGCTGTCTAAGGTTGGGGGTATTTAAGTTGACGATTTACGGAACACCTCCTACCTGGGCATCGAACTGGCGTTTGAGTTAAGCTAACCCGGTTTTATGAGCATACGTGAGTGATGTGAGGTTTTAAAAGGTTTATCACCTAGACATCATAGGTTAAAATCCAGTATAAACGTTATACTCGGAAAGTGTTACGTCTCCAAAAGTGACCATTTTAGGACTTATTTATCTTAGAAAGATGTACACTCTTAGGTGTTTTTGATAGGATTTAGCTTGAACTTATGCTTATAGGTGAGAATTAGAAGAAGGAAGCTAAATTAGGACTTGTATGCAAAAGGAAAGAAAAACGAAGTTAAAAGAATGAAAACTGTGCATTGCGGAAGCATTGCGGAAACATTGCTAAAACCGCAATGTTTCAAGTGAAATCCGTAAGTTGGCTAATTTTTTTCTGTTGTGATCCGATATTTCAGGGATTTGTTCTTTCTCCTCCAACCACGTAGAAGTACGACGTTGAGAATGGATGGTTCTCCTTGGCCCAATCGCACCTGCAGAATACTATAAAAGGAGGTCAAAGTGGAGGGTTGAAACATCATCCGAAAGCGTAGAAGTCTCTTCGCAGCTCAATTTCTCTCCTGTTTTTCTCTTCCGTCTGTTGGGTTGGAAAGCTTAGCTGCTGGAGTCGACAATCTGATAGGAAGGAGAGAAGATTCATCTTCTCTTCTGATTGGATTCATCCAAGCAAGGCTTACCTTTCTCTCCTTTCAGCCGAGGCATCTGCGTCGAAGCGATCACGCTCATCTTACTTGCTTTCTGTTTTAGTTTCCTATTTCCAGCACCGTTTGTTGTCATTTCTTTTCCATTAGTTAATCCATTCCATTTCGTTTCTTTCTGTCTTTATGTTAGTAACTTTAAGTCTTCATCTGTTCATTCAAACAATTGATTAATCAAAGCACAATTCATCATTTCGCACTTTCTCTTTTTCATTTCTGCCTACTGTTTTTTCCTTTCTGTTTTGTCTTTAATTTTCTTCTAAGCATGTCTACTTCATCTAATATTTCTATTCTCTCTACATCCATGAGTAACTAAGTAACCTAGGGGCATGCTAATGACAATACTATAGGCTAAAACACGTGAACCAAGCATGTAGGATAGCTCTCGAATGCATTGATTGTATGTAAGCTTCATCCCACGGGCAATTTCGATTGGCCATCCATTTTGTCCAAAGAACTCCTAACCTCTGGAAGGAGTAAGAGTTCAGAGTCATACACTCATGCTAGCCTCTCAAGGTAGCCAGAAAACGACCTAGGAATAGGCGTTTTTCTAGTACAAATCATAACTTACTGCTTTAACAAGATGCTTAAGACCTTACTTGGACATGAGTAAACTAAAGAATCTAATGCATGAAATCAGAAGATACATGAGAATGAGTTAGTTTGATGCATAGTGAGTTGATCTAATGCTTGAGAATCGTGTGAAAAAGCCAATAGAGGAGTCGTTAGTAGCCCTTGTTTCCACATTTTACACACTTTCGCTGTTAGTAACATTGCGATAAAATTGTTGTTCTCGCAATTCTTTTAAGTTAAAATTATGCCTTAGCCGTTTGTCTCTTCGTTTATTAATCCCTTCTCTTTACATTTGAGTTTATCATTGACTTGCACTTGTTTATGCATCTATCCTTTACATATTCCGTAGTAATTAGGCAACTTAAAACCAAATCTACCCCATCAAATCCACCCCTTCTTGCTTAACAATACACTTTGCGAGTAACTAAGAATAAATCTCTGTGGGAAACGAATGAAAAAATACTTACTACTTGCTGCAAGATCATGTATGCTTGCATGTTCTGAGTGCTCTCTTATTGCATATTTCTTTTAAACATTGAGCACGCAACAAGTTTTTGGCGCCGCTGCCGGGGATTTAGTTTAGTGAAAACGAAGTTTGTTAAGTTTGAAACACAAAGTTTAATATCTATTGGAACTGATCTTTTTCTCATTTCTTTTGCAGGTACCATTGGGTTAGTTTATGAATGAACATTCAAGTAGCGATCTAGAGTTCAATCCTGAGCCTGAGAGATTACTTAGGGCCAGAAACAAAGCTAAGAAACGTCTCTTTAACCAACCCTCTGTACCTCAAATAATTGCTGATTCTGCGGAATCTTCGCAATCCCTTCACATAGAAATGGATAGACCAGTCTCAAATCCGGTACCTACCACTCGCAATCCCATCGAAATAGCGAATGATAAGGATAGTGCCATTCTTTCCTACCTAGTACCTATGCCTGGGGAGCTAAACCCAAGCATAATCCGCCCTGAAATTACTGCCAGCTCATTCGAGTTAAAGCCAGTAATGTTCCAAATGTTGTCCACTATGGGACAATTCTTTGGAGTGGAAAATGAGGACCCCCACAACCATCTTAGAAACTTCCTAGGAGTTAATGATACCTTTATCATTCCTGGAGTTTCCCAAGAAGCCTTGAGGCTCTACCTCTTCCCTTACTCATTAAGGGACAAAGCAAAGACGTGGTTAAACTCATTACCCTCTGGATGAGTCCTCAATTGGACAGACTTGGCGGAGAAATTCCTAGTAAAATATTTCCCACCTGATAGGAATTCTACCTTTCGTGATGACATAATCAAGTTCAAACAAGCTGAAAATGAGTCCCTTCACGAAGCTTGGACAAGGTTCAAGGACCTTCTGCTTAAATGTCCACACCATGGCATTCCATGGTGTATTCAAATAGAGGTCTTTTTCAAAGGATGCAACCCCAGCACCAGACAAGTGTTAAATTCATCTGCTGGTGGTTCCATGCTGTCCAAAAGTTATAACGAAGCCTATGAGATCTTGGAGAAGATCTCAGCATCTCACTGTAGGTGGTCAGATGATCCAATAGAGCCAAGTAGAGCTCAAAATAAGGACGCACTCAATGCCATGAGTAGTCAAATAAGCGCCCTGACCAACCTAGTTAAACAAATGGCTCAAGCCAATCTCCAAACTAGTGTCAACACCGCCACAGCCATGTCAATGGGCACACAACCAAGTCAAGGTGAGACACTAATCTGTGGATTCTGTGGGGAAGGGCACTTGCATGAATACTGCCCTGGGAATCCAGCCTCAGTCTGCTATGTTGGAAGCCAACAGCAGCCTAGGAACAACCCCTATTCCAACACTTACAATCCTGGTTGGATGAACCACCCAAACCTTTCATGGGGTGGCCAACAGAATACTAACCAAGCTCCTAACCAACCAAGACCGAGTGGAACACCTGGTTTCACTCCCCAACATAACCAATCCATGTATCAAAAACCATACAACCAACCAGTAGGGTCATCTGTAGAAAATCTACTCAAAGAGTACATCGCCAAGAATGATGCTACTCTACAAAGCCAGCAAGCTACCCTCAGGAGCCTAGAGAACCAAATAGGGCAACTAGCCAATGAACTCAAAAGTAGGCCCCAAGGTAGACTTCCTGCTGACACTGAGGTGCCAAGAAGAGATGGAAAAGAACAAGTTCAAGCAATTGAACTTAGAAGTGGGAGACCATTCGTGAGCAACACTAGAGAAGCACCAAAGAGAGTAGAGAATGAAGAGTCTAGTGCTCCACTGGATTCTCTGCCAAACCAAGGTCAACCACCAACAAGCACATCAAGGGCGAGGCTGGAGCCAATCATAGAAGAGATAGAAGAAATTCCAAGGCCTCCACCTATCCTGAGGCGACCTGAAGTGCCTGCTTATGTGCCACCACCTCCATTCCCTCGAAGGCTAAAGAAAAAACAAGAACAGGAAGTGCACTTTAATAAATTCTTAGAAATTCTTAAACAAGTGCATGTTAATATTCCTTTTGTAGAAGTTTTACAGTCTATGCCCTCTTATGTTAAGTTTTTAAAGGATATAATCACTAACAAAAAAATTATTGGTGAATTTGAAACAGTGAATCTCACTGAGGAGTGCAGTGCCATACTCCAGAACAAGCTACCAAAGAAGGAGAAGGATCCTGGTTCCTTCACCTTACCAGTAGAGCTAGGAGGCAAGCACGTGGGCAGAGCTCTTTGTGACCTGGGAGCCAGCATAAACCTCATGCCCCTATCACTATTCCGCCAGCTAGGAATAGGAGAAGCACGTCCCACCACTGTCACCTTACAACTTGCAGACAGATCCATAGCATACCCTGAGGGTAAGATTGAGGATATTCTTGTAAAGGTTGACAAGTTTATTTTCCTTGCAGATTTCATCATCCTGGATTATGAAGCAGACAAGGAGGTCCCCATCCTATTAGGCAGACCATTTCTAGCCACAGGTAGGGCCCTGATTGATGTCCAGAAAGGTGAGCTCACTATGAGGGTTCATGATGAGGAGGTTAAATTTAGTGTTTTTAAAGCCTTAAGGTACCCCTCTGACTCTGAATCTTGTGCTAGCATGGACATTGTAGATTCACTGATGGAAGAACAGCTGGAGCATGAATTATTGACTAAACATGCTAATAATTATGTACAATTAGATTTAACTGATTTGAATGTTTCTGAGATAATGGATATTGTTGCGTGCTCAATGTGTAAAGATAAATAAGCAATAAGGTAGAGAGAGCACTTAGAACATGCAAGCATACATGGTCTCACAGCAAGTAGTAAGTATATTTCATTCGTTTTTTCCACAGAGACTCATTTTTAGCTATTCGCGAAGTGTGATTGTTAAGAAAGATGGGATGAATTTGATGGGGTAAAATTGGTTTTTAATTATCTACTTTTTGCTGAATGTATAAAGAGATATAACATAAACAAATGCAAGTGAAACTAGACTTAAAAGACAAGAGATGGAATTAACAAACGAGGAAGAAAACAGCTAAACAGAATGAAAATCTGGCAGAATTGCGAGGACCGCAATGTTACCGCAATTAAATAACAGCGAAACTGAGTAAGTGGGTGAATTAAGAGCTACTAATGACTATCCTATAGGCATTTTATTACGATTCTCAAGCATTGGACCAACTCTCTATACATCAAACTCACTCTATCTCAAGTATCGTCCGATTCCATGCATTAGAGTCTTAAGTTTACTCGACTTCAAAGTAAGGTCTTAAGCATCTTGTTAAAACAGGAGTGTTTAGTTTGTACTAGGGAAACGCCTATTCCTAGGCCGTTTCCTGATTACCATGAAAGGCTAGCATGATTATATGACTCTGAACTCTTACTCCTTCCAGAGGTTAGGAGTTCTTTGGACAAAATGGATGGCCAATCGAAATTGCCCGTGGGATGAAGCTTACATACAATCAATGATTCGAGAGCTATCCTACATACTTGATGCACGTTTTTTAACCTATAGTTCTGTCATTAGCATGCCCCTAAGTGGCTTAGCTACTCATGGATATATGGAGAACAGAAAGGGTAGATAAAACAGACATGCTTAGAAGAGAAATATGCTTAAAACAATAAGACAACACGTAGCAGCAGAAGGTGGAAACTGTGAAATGCAGAATTTTACTTTGATTACTTTGAATGTTTGAACGACAAAGGAAAGCTTCAAAAGAAATGATTCAAAGACAGACAACAACGAAATGCAGTAATTAAAGCACTAGGCTAAGAACAACAATGATCAAACTGGAAATAAGAAGAAGAACGACAGAAAAGCACTAAAGGTGCTTGAAAAGCTTCGTTGCAGTCGCCTCGAATGAAGGGGATGACAGGTCAGCCTTGCTTGGATGAATCCAATCGAGAGAGAAGAAGAATCTTCTCTCCTTCCTATCAGATTATCGATTCCAACAGCTGAGACTCTCACTCCAACAGACGGCAAAGGAAAACAGAGAGAAATGATGGACTGCGAGAAGACTTCTGCGCTTCGGATGATGATCAAACCTCCGACTTTGGCCCCCTTTTATAGTAGTTTGCAGGTGCGTTTGGGCCAAGGAGAACCATCAATCTTCAACGTCGTATATCAGAATGGATGGAGGAGAAAGAACGAATCCCTGAAAATACGGAAATTAACAGAAAAAGATCAGTCAACTTATGGTTTCCACTTGAATAATTGCGGTCACCGCAATGTTTTCGCAATTCAATCGCAATGCTTATTTTTTCATTCTTTTCCTTCGGTTTTCAACCCTTTTTCTACCTATTGTGCATATATCCTAAATTAGCTACCTTCTTCTAATTCTCATATTAAAGCATAGGTTTAAGCTAAATGCTATCAAAAACACCTAAAAGTGTACATCTTCTTAAGCTAAATGGGTCCTAAATAAGTCACTTTCAGAGACTTAACACACCCCCAAACTTAAGGTTTTGCTTGTCCTCAAGCATACTAAGGACTTACTTAGGCTTGTTTTTTTATCTTCTTTAACTACTTACCAACTCCCCTATATCCCTATCTCTAGCAGTGCTGTCCTGCGACACACTTCTAAGTTTAGAACTAACCTCTTTATCAAGCTTCTTCTGACTTCACCTGCCTACTATACCTGCTGTTTTTATTAACCCCCTACTACTGATCTAGCTACTTTTATGACATCATGCCACTATCCCTAAGGTTTCAAATTCTACCAAGCTTTACTCCAGACTCAGTACATGCTTCTAGCTTTATTTTTAATGTGTCTAGGATTCCTTAGAGTCATGCCAGTCTTAGTATTAACAGTGACAGTGGTACTTTTAGAGAACAACCTAAACCCTGGCATCACTACATTGGATATACATTCATCTCCTTAGACAAACCTAGAAACTACAACCTTGTGCTTAGCTCTTTGAGGATCAGAGTTCTTTTTTAAATAGGACATCTAAGCCACAAGATTATAACTCCTAAGCATACATCCTTCTTCCCCTATTTCTCCTTTTCCCTTTTTTACTTAGGTGGAGTCTCTCCTTGGGTTGCCTTTTGATGCAATGCCACTTGTGGTTTACACACTTGGCACTGATTACTCAGCACTTGAGAGAGACTCCCCTCTTTATTCTTATTTTTCACTTTTTCTATTTATCACAAAAAAATTTCTTAAAGGAGAAGAAGAATGCTTATGTCCTAAGGAAGAGAGGAATGTTCCTAGGCCTAGGGTGGCCTCCCCCAAACTTCAACTACTCATTGTCCCCAATGAGTGTCTGAGGTGGCACACCCCCAAACTTGTCCTAGAAGCATCTAGTCTAAAGTAAAACAAAGAGAATCTAAAAATCCTAGGCATAGGCAAAACATTTAAAAGCAATTACCCCAGCAGCAGAAAATTTGAACAAAACAGCCAGTTTAAGGACTGATGGTTTATGCATGCTGAGCCCTAATCAGAGGCTAATTTAAACTATCAAAGGGTGTCCTATGACACTCATCCAGCATGCGTTAAGATCAGCTATATAAGGTAGTCATGCTAGCAGCAAAAGATAGAATTTAACAGATCACAACCTAACTACACAGACAGTCCAAAACATGCAATCAGTCACAAAATTTGCGGGAACCGCAATTATTTCGCAATTCAATCCGGGCAGATATAACATTGATTAGGGCCCCTCAGCATGCTTTTTCCTGTTACTCACGCATCCTAAAAATAAAGCTAAACTATCCTACCTAGTCAGCTAACATCAGACTAGACTAAGCAAAAGAAAAAACATAAAACTAAACATTAAAAACAGATCAAAAGTTGAACACAAAACAGCATAATGCACATGATCCTATCAGAAAGCAGAAAAATTGTTTTTTTTTTTTTCTAAGGGAACAGCAATACTCCCTTTAGTGCACTTCAAACCAGCACTCAATTCTCGTCATCCTCATCTGGTTGCCGTGGTCTTGGGGGCACCCATGGAGTTAGAAGATTGGTAGGGAACTCAGGGAAGAGGCACCCCAGCTGGTCTGCAACTTCCTTGTCCCTCGCCTGCGCATAAGTGGCCCATTGAGCCATTCTTCTCTGCATATCCATTAAGCAGGCCATGGATAGAGACTGTTCAGCAGCCAGCCTATCCAGTTCAAACTCCATATTCCCCTTCCTTCTCAGCCTCAGGTTAGCAGGCAGCTCCAAGTGGCCCGTGTAGGCCATCTGCTGCTCCAGGCGCTCGGTGGGGACTCCTGCAAGCAAACATAGCTTGGTTATAGTATTAGGGAAAAACAAGGGTCCCTTACCTTTCTTTGCGCACTCAGCAATGGCAGCTGACATGATCTCCCCCACATTGACCGTGAGACCGCGCATGATAGCATAGACCAGCAGTGATCTACTCTGGTTGATTGTCGTCTCGTGGGTCACAGGGGACAGCTTTCTCCTCACAAAGGCAAACCAAACAGCTGCCTTTGCTGTCAGATTGGCACTCATTAAGGTGTGCATCCCATTGCGTGAGACAGTCCACGCTGCTTCAGGCTGGCCAATTGTGCGAATGGCCTCTTCCAGCACTGCCTCAGTCGGCTCATCAACTATCCGCGCATAATCTGTGTGCGTTTGGCCCTTGAGACCAAAGGCTTCATTGATGGCTTTGGCTGAGAAATCCACTTCCACCCCTCTGACCACAGACAGGCCATCCTCAGGGCTGAGCACATTGGCGTAGAAATCGTACACCATGCTCGTGTAGGCTGGATTAGGCGGTCTGCAAAATTCCTCCCAGCCGTGGTTGATCACTCCTGCGCGCAAGAACTGCGGCAGGTCAGCGAGTCGGTCGAGGAAGCCTTTCTCGTGCAACAGGTCCCTCTTCCTCAGCTCAGCACCCCTGGATTCAGCATCAGATGAGACATACCTCACTGACTGAGGTTCGTCTTCAGGGTAGAGCTTGGCCTTCCCCTTATCTGCTGGCTTGGCTGCCTCGGCAGCCTCAACCTTGAGCCTTTTGAGTGATGGCTCCGTGCTTTCTTTGTCTGCTGAAGGCACTCTCTTGGCCTTCTTCTTCTTCAGCTTCTTGGATCTCTTGGCCTTGACAATCTTGGCCTTCTTCTTCTTCTTAATGTTGATCTGCTGGAGGCATGCCCCCAACGTCTCTTCCATAGAATCGTCCTGCTGTGCAGGCTCGGCAGGGCTATCTTCCCTCATAGGAGAGAAGACTTCGTCTTCCCCAGCATCTCCACTGCCCTGAGTGGACTCTTGATAATCCCCATAAGGGAATTCCGGATCAGGCCGTGGAGAATTGTGCTCTGCTGATGGTGTCCGCGCAGAACTCAGTGGCGAAGATGGCAGTTCAGGACTCTGCACTGCTGCAGGTGTCGGGTCAGAACTCTGAGGTGCTGGAGACAACTCGGAGCTCTGCGCAGGCGGCGACGACTCTGCGCTTGGCACTGGTTCAGATGGTGAAGGACTACGCGCAGGTGATGCAGACGGCGACGAACCTTCTTTGGCTGACTCGTGGGATGCACGATCAGTTTCTTGACTCTCCACAGAGGGAGTCTTTGCTGTGCTTGGTTCGGCGGCCGTCTTGACACTCCACCGGCGTTTCTTGGGCGTGCCCACTGGCTCAGATGGTCCCGCAGGAATCTCAGTGACCACCCTCCACTTCTTCCTACGAATAGGAAGCTTGGGAAGAGGACCGGTGCGAACGGCACCATCGTCTGCAAGGGTGAGAAGCGCTTCCCTCGCAGCCGCTTCAGCTGCGTCATCAGCCTTCTTCTTGGCTGCAGATCTCTCCGCTCGTGTGAACACCATTGCTGAGTCTTGAAGATCTTGAGAGAAGAATCAAAGATGGAGAGAATCGCTGAATTCTTGGAGAGCAAAGAGAGAGATAATCGTATCGATCGAGCGCCTTCCAACGGATATAAAGGCAATGGAAAAACAAAAAAATCCCAACGGCTCTTTTTGCGGATTTAGCGCAATTCTAGGGATATTATTTCATCAAAATCTCCAACTTTGCTCGTCCGTATCTTTTATTTGGCTCAACCGTTTCTCGATTTTTAAAGCTGGATTTACTCTCCTTGATCTCCTCTTTCGAATCCTTGCAAAAACAAATAAAACAAACATTAAATACGCAATTAAAATTACACCACAAAACATGCAAACGATAACCGGAAAAACAGAAAAAATAAACTAAGGCATTGGCCTTGACTAAACGAGCACAGTAACCACTCGTTCTCTCTCGTTCTTTTTGTCATGCTTCAGTCAAGAGGAAGGCCGAGAGAGTCTTCACATCTCCTTCCTCATAGTAGTGCTTCAATCTAGCACCATTGACCATAAATGGCTGTCCTTGCTGCAAGTTTTTTATCTCTATCGCACCATGAACAAAGACATTAGTAATAACAAATGGACCCGACCATCTGGACTTTAGTTTGCCCGGAAATATCTTTAGACGTGAGTTAAATAATAGGACAAGTTGGCCTTTCCTAAAGTCTTTGATCCTAAGTCTACTGTCGTGCCATATTTTTGTCTTTTCTTTATACATTTTGGCATTCTCATAGGCCATATGCCTAAGCTCATCAAGTTCATGTAGCTGCAAAGACCTTAATGTCCCCGCATCCTTTACACAAAAATTCAATTCCTTCATGGCCCAAAATGCTTTGTTTTCTAACTCAAGTGGCAAGTGGCAAGCCTTGCCATACACCAACCTATAGGGAGACATGCCTAGGGGTGTCTTATATGCTGTTCTATAAGCCCAAAGTGCATCCTCAAGCTTAAATGACCAGTCTTTCCTATTAGGTTTGACCACCTTTTCTAGGATGTTCTTTATCTCCCTATTGGAAATTTCAGCTTGGCCATTCGAGTGTGGGTGATAGGGAGTAGCTACCCTATGTCTAATGTTATATTTAGCCAATATCTTCTCCATAGCCTTATTAATGAAATGTGACCCCTCATCACTAATGATAGCACGAGGAGTCCCAAATCTAGTGAAAATGTGCCTATGCAAGAAGCTAGTGACTGTTTTAGCATCATTATTAGGACATGCTTTGGCTTCTACCCACTTGGACACGTAGTCTACTGCTACCAAAATGTAAAGGTTACCTGATGATGGAGGGAATGGTCCCATGAAATCAATGCCCCACACATCAAAGAGCTCCAACTCTAAGATGTAGGTGAGGGGCATCTCATCCTTGCGACTGAGGTTACCTGTCCTTTGGCACTCATCACAGCTGTGGGCATAGTTGTGGGCATCCTTGAAGATTGTTGGCCAATAGTAGCCACTCTGAAATACCTTCGCAGCTGTTCGTTGACCACCAAAGTTTCCACCATAAGGAGATGAGTGACAGTGCTGCAGCACAGACTTCGCTTCAGCAGCTGAAACACACTTCCTTAGTAAGCCATCAGCACAGGTTCTGTAAAGTGTGGGGTCATCCCAGATGAATTTCCTTGCTTCATGAAGGAACCTCTTCTTCTCTTGTCCTCCCTTGAACACTGGTAATACCTGTGATGCACGGAAGTTAGCAATGTCAGCAAACCAAGGTTCCTCATCGTTATCACGATGAGCCAAAGCAAAGACATGTTCATCAATAAAAGCATCAGAAATTGCGGTCTCCGCAATTTTTTCGCAATTGTGCTGCAATCGAGACAGGTGATCTGCAACCACATTTTCACAACCTTTCTTGTCCCGAATGTCCAAATCAAATTCCTGCAGCAATAACACCCATCTAATCAATCTAGGCTTAGCGTCAGCCTTCCTCATAAGATATTTTAAAGCAGAATGGTCAGTGTATACAATGGTCCTAGTGCCTACAATGTAATTTCTAAATTTTTCACAAGCAAATACTACAGCAAGCATCTCTTTCTCAGTAGTTGTATAATTACATTGAGCCTCATTCAAGGTCTTGCTAGCATAATAGACAGGGTGTGTCAGCTTGTCAATCTTCTGTCCTAACATGACTCCTACAGCATAGTCACTGGCATCACATAGCATCTCAAATGGGAGATCCCAATTTGGTCCGACTATGATAGGTGCTGTGACTAGTGCCTCTTTAAGGGTTTTCCAAGCTACTACGCATTCCTTAGAGAAGATAAATGGCCTATTTAGCTCTAGAAGCTCGCATAGAGGCTTGGCTATCTTAGAAAAGTCCTTAATGAACCTTCTGTAGAAGCCAGCGTGCCCTAAGAAGCTTCTAATGGCTTTGACATTCTGGGGCTCTACCAACTTCTCTATGATCTCTATCTTGGCCCGATCAACTTCTACACCTGCCCTTGACACTCTATGTCCTAAGACAATCCCTTCGTCTACCATAAAATGGCACTTTTCCCAATTTAGGACTAGGTTGGTCTCCTCACACCTAGCCAGGACTTGTCCTAAGTTTTCTAGACAGGTTTTAAATGAATCCCCAAAAACTGAGAAGTCATCCATGAATATTTCTATCATGGACTCATCCAACTCGGAGAAGATTGCCATCATGCACCTTTGGAAAGTTGCCGGTGCATTGCATAAGCCAAAAGGCATTCTGCGGAAGGCAAACGTTCCAAAAGGGCAAGTGAAGGTGGTCTTCTCTTGATCCTTAGGGTCTATAGTAATTTGATTATAGCCTGAATAGCCATCTAAGAAACAATAGTAGGCTCTACCAGCTATTCTGTCTAGCATCTGGTCAATGAACGGTATAGGGAAATGGTCTTTTTTAGTCTCTTTATTTAATTTTCTGTAATCCATACACACTCTCCACCCTGTGACAGTCCTTGTTGGAATCAGTTCGTTGTTCTCATTGACTACCACAGTTATTCCCCCCTTTTTAGGTACACATTGGATGGGGCTCACCCACTGGCTACTAGCTATTGGGAAGATCACTCCTGCATCTAACCATTTTATTATTTCCTTCTTCACTACCTCTTTCATAGAGGGGTTTAACCTACGCTGGTGATCTACCCTAGGTGTGTGCTCTTCCTCTAGTATAATTTTGTGCATGCAATAAGAAGGGCTAATGCCTCGAATATCAGCAATAGTCCATGCTATAGCCTTCCTATGTTGCTTAAGCAGTAAAATTAAATCAACCTCATGCTGTTCACTTAGCTTAGAAGAAATAATTACAGGCAGCGTATCATTATCTCCTAGATATGCATATTTGAGGTGAGTGGGTAGTGGTTTAAGTTCTAAAACAGGTGGATGCTCAATGGAGGGCTTTAACGGATTTACAGTTCTATCAGTTAAATCTACATTCATACATACATGCTGTGGGTTATCTACAGGTATTATGTCAGCTATATTTAAATCAGCTACATCTAATCCTACATATTCATTGGCATGCTTGGTTAATAATACATGCTCTAATTGTTCTTCCATCAGTGAGTCAACAATATCCATGCTAGCACAGGATTCAAGGTCAGAGGGATACCTTAAAGCTTTATATACACTAAACTTTACCTCTTCATCATGAACCCTCATAGTAAGCTCACCTTTTTGAACATCTATTAGTGCCCTACCTGTGGCTAGAAATGGTCTACCTAGCAGGATGGGGACCTCCTTGTCTGCCTCATAGTCCAGGACAATGAAATCTGCAAGGAAAATAAATTTGTCAACTTTAACTAGAATATCCTCAATCTTACCTTCTGGATATGCGATGGATCTGTCTGCTAGTTGTAAAGTGACTGTAGTTGGACGTGCTTCTCCTATTCCCAACTGGCGGAATAGGGACAGGGGCATGAGATTTATGCTGGCGCCCAGGTCACAAAGCGCTCTGCCCACGTGCTTGCCTCCAAGTTCTACAGGTAAGGTGAAGGAACCAGGATCCTTCTCCTTCTTAGGCAGCTTGTTATGGAGGATGGCACTGCACTCCTCGGTGAGGTTTACTGTTTCAAACTCACCAATTATTTTTTTGTTAGTAATAATGTCCTTCAAAAACTTTACATAAGAAGGCATCGACTGTAAAACTTCAACAAAAGGAATGTTAACATGCACTTGCTTAAGTATTTCTAAGAATTTATTAAAATGAACTTCCTGTTCTTGCTTCTTCTTAAGCCTTCGAGGGTATGGAGGTGGTGGCACATATACAGGCACGTCACGTTGCTTTAGGATAGGTGGAGGCCTTGGAATTTCTTCTACCTCCTCAATAATTGGTTCTAGCCTGGCTCCTGATGTGCTAGTTGGTGGTGGACCTTGGTTTGGCAGAGACTCCAGTGGAGCACTAGACTCAGTGTTCTCTACTCTCTTTGGTGTGTCCTTTGTGTTGCTCACCAATGGTCTTCCACTC
The DNA here is from genome assembly GCA_028017165.1 of Herpetospermum pedunculosum. Classification (NCBI taxonomy): domain Eukaryota; kingdom Viridiplantae; phylum Streptophyta; class Magnoliopsida; order Cucurbitales; family Cucurbitaceae; genus Herpetospermum; species Herpetospermum pedunculosum. Next base: position 46,642,842 of record CM051527.1, read on the forward strand.
CTAAGTTCAATTGCTTGAACTTGTTCTTTGCCATCTCTCCTTGGTACCTCGGTGTCAGCAGCGAGTCTACCTTGGGGCCTACTTTTAAGTTCATTGGCTAATTGGCCTATTTGGTTTTCCAGGCTCCTAAGAGTAGCTTGCTGGCTCTGAAGAGTAGCATCATTCTTAGCTATGTATTCCTTGAGTAAGCTTTCTACAGAAGATCCTACAGGTTGATTGTAAGGTTTTTGGTACATTGACTGGTTATGTTGAGGAGTGAAACCAGGTGTTCCACTCGGCCTTGGTTGGTTAGAATTTTGGTTAGTGTTCTGTTGGCCACCCCATGACAGGTTAGGGTGGTTTCTCCAACCAGGGTTATAGGTGTTGGAGTAGGGGTTATTCCTAGGCTGCTGCTGGCTTCCAACATAGCAGACTGAGGATGGATTCCCAAGGCAGTATTCATATGGGTGCCCTTCCCCACAGAATCCACAGATAGGTGCCTCGCCTTGACTTGGTTGGGTGCCCATTGACATGGCTGTGGCGGTATTGGCACTGGTTTGGAGATTGGCCTGAGCCATTTGCTTAACTAGGTTGGTCAGGGCGTTTATTTGGGTGCTCATGGCGCTTAGAGCATCCTTGTCTTGAGCCCTAGTTGGCTCTACTGGATCGTCTAACCACCTACAATGAGATGTTGAGATCTTCTCCAAGATCTCATAAGCTTCGTTGTAACTCTTGGACAACATGGAACCACCAGCAGATGAATTTAGAACTTGTCTGGTGCTGGGGTTGCATCCTTTAAAGAAGACTTCTATTTGGATACACCATGGAATGCCATGGTGTGGACATTTAATGAGAAGGTCTTTGAATCTTGTCCAAGCTTCGTGAAGGGACTCACTTGGAGCTTGTTTGAACTTTATGATATCATCACGAAAGGTTGAATTCCTATCTGGTGGGAAATATTTGACTAGGAATTTTTCTGCTAAATCTGTCCAATTGAGGACAGATCCTGAGGGTAAGGAATTTAACCATGTTTTGGCTTTGTCCCTTAAAGAGTAAGGGAAAAGATATAACCTCAGGGCTTCTTGGGAAACTCCAGGGATTAGGAATGTGTCACTAACTCCTAGGAAATTCCTAAGGTGGTTATGGGGGTCCTCATTTTCTATTCCAAAGAATTGTCCCACAGTGGACAACATTTGGAACATCACTGGCTTTAACTCGAATGAGTTGGCAGTGATTTCAGGACGGATTATGCTGGGGTTCAGCTCCCCAGGCATAGGTACTAAATATGAAAGGATGGCGCTATCCTTGTCATTCGCTATTTCAATGGGATTGCGAGTGACAGGCACCAGGTTTTGATTTACTCCAGCCATTTCTTCTTGAGGTAATTGCGGAGGAATTGTAGTCTCTGCAATGATTGGAGGTAAAAGGGTTTGTTTAAAGAGACGTTTCTTGGCTCTATTCCTAGCTCTAAGTAATCTCTCGGGCTCAGGGTTGAACTCTAGATCACTAGATGGAGTCTCATTCATAAACTACCCTAAATGGTACCTGAAAAAGAAATGAAGATGGATCAAATTCAATGGAAAATACTTTGATGTTTCAGACTTAACAAACTTCGTTTTCACTTAAAATAAGTCCCCGGCAGCGGCGCCAAAAACTTGTTGCGTGCTCAATGTGTAAAGATAAATAAGCAATAAGGTAGAGAGAGCACTTAGAACATGCAAGCATACATGGTCTCACAGCAAGTAGTAAGTATATTTCATTCGTTTTTTCCACAGAGACTCATTTTTAGCTATTCGCGAAGTGTGATTGTTAAGAAAGATGGGATGAATTTGATGGGGTAAAATTGGTTTTTAATTATCTACTTTTTGCTGAATGTATAAAGGGATATAACATAAACAAATGCAAGTTGAAACTAGACTTAAAAGACAAGAGATGGAATTAACAAACGAGGAAGAAAACAGCTAAACAGAATGAAAATCTGGCAGAATTGCGAGGACCGCAATGTTACCGCAATTAAATAACAGCGAAACTGAGTAAGTGGGTGAATTAAGGGCTACTAATGACTATCCTATAGGCATTTTATTACGATTCTCAAGCATTGGACCAACTCTCTATACATCAAACTCACTCTATCTCAAGTATCGTCCGATTCCATGCATTAGAGTCTTAAGTTTACTCGACTTCAAAGTAAGGTCTTAAGCATCTTGTTAAAACAGGAGTGTTTAGTTTGTACTAGGGAAACGCCTATTCCTAGGCCGTTTCCTGATTACCATGAAAGGCTAGCATGATTATATGACTCTGAACTCTTACTCCTTCCAGAGGTTAGGAGTTCTTTGGACAAAATGGATGGCCAATCGAAATTGCCCGTGGGATGAAGCTTACATACAATCAATGATTCGAGAGCTATCCTACATACTTGATGCACATTTTTTAACCTATAGTTCTGTCATTAGCATGCCCCTAAGTGGCTTAGCTACTCATGGATATATGGAGAACAGAAAGGGTAGATAAAACAGACATGCTTAGAAGAGAAATATGCTTAAAACAATAAGACAACACGTAGCAGCAGAAGGTGGAAACTGTGAAATGCAGAATTTTACTTTGATTACTTTGAATGTTTGAACGACAAAGGAAAGCTTCAAAAGAAATGATTCAAAGACAGACAACAACGAAATGCAGTAATTAAAGCACTAGGCTAAGAACAACAATGATCAAACTGGAAATAAGAAGAAGAACGACAGAAAAGCAGTAAAGGTGCTTGAAAAGCTTCGTTGCAGTCGCCTCGAATGAAGGGGATGACAGGTCAGCCTTGCTTGGATGAATCCAATCGAGAGAGAAGAAGAATCTTCTCTCCTTCCTATCAGATTATCGATTCCAACAGCTGAGACTCTCACTCCAACAGACGGCAAAGGAAAACAGAGAGAAATGATGGACTGCGAGAAGACTTCTGCGCTTCGGATGATGATCAAACCTCCGACTTTGGCCCCCTTTTATAGTAGTTTGCAGGTGCGTTTGGGCCAAGGAGAACCATCAATCTTCAACGTCGTATATCAGAATGGATGGAGGAGAAAGAACGAATCCCTGAAAATACGGAAATTAACAGAAAAAGATCAGTCAACTTATGGTTTCCACTTGAATAATTGCGGTCACCGCAATGTTTTCGCAATTCAATCGCAATGCTTATTTTTTCATTCTTTTCCTTCGGTTTTCAACCCTTTTTCTACCTATTGTGCATAAGTCCTAAATTAGCTACCTTCTTCTAATTCTCATATTAAAGCATAGGTTTAAGCTAAATGCTATCAAAAACACCTAAAAGTGTACATCTTCTTAAGCTAAATGGGTCCTAAATAAGTCACTTTCAGAGACTTAACAGATATACCTGTAGATAAAATACAGCATGTTTGTATGAATAGTGACTTGACTGACAGATCCATGAATCCATTAAAGCCATCCATTGAGCATCCACCTGTCTTAGAATTGAAACCCTTACCCACTCATCTTAAGTATGCATATTTAGGAAGTAATGATACTCTGCCTGTGATTATTTCATCTAAATTGAGTGAGAAGCATGAGGTTGAGCTGATATTATTGCTTAAGCAACATAGAAAGGCTATTGCATGGACAATTGCTGACATTAGAGGCATTAGCCCTTCTTACTGCATGCATAAAATAATATTAGAGAAAGAGCATACACCCCGAGTAGATCACCAACGTAGGTTGAACCCCTCTATGAAAGAGGTAGTTAAAAAAGAAATCATAAAGTGGTTAAATGCAGGTGTAATCTTCCCTATAGCTAGTAGCCAGTGGGTGAGCCCTATACAATATGTACCTAAGAAGGGAGGGATGACTGTAGTAGTAAATGAGAGCAATGAACTGATTCCAACTAGAACTATTACAGGATGGAGAGTCTGTATGGACTATAGGAAATTGAATAAGGAAACAAAAAAGGATCACTTCCCTTTACCATTTGTTGACCAGATGTTAGATAGGATAGCTGGTAGAGCTTATTACTGCTTTCTAGACGGTTATTCAGGATATAACCAGATCACTATAGACCCTAAGGACCAGGAGAAGACAACCTTCACTTGCCCTTTTGGAACAATTGCCTTTCGCAGAATGCCTTTTGGCTTATGCAATGCACCAGCAACGTTCCAAAGGTGCATGTTGGCAATCTTCTCTGACTTAGATGAATCCATGATAGAGATATTTATGGATGACTTCTCCGTCTTTGGTGATTCATTCACAAACTGTTTAGAGAACTTAGGACAAGTCCTGGCTAGGTGTGAGGAGACCAACCTAGTCCTTAATTGGGAAAAGTGCCACTTCATGGTGGAAGAAAGGATAGTTTTAGGTCATAGAGTGTCTAGAGCAAGAGTAGAGGTCGATAGGGCAAAGATTGAAATAATAGAGAAGTTAGTGGAACCTCAGAATGTGAAAGCCATTAGAAGTTTCTTAGGACACGCAGGTTTCTATAGAAGGTTCATTAAGAACTTTTCTAAGATCTCCAAACCTTTGTGTGAGCTTCTAGAGCTGAATAAGCCATTTATCTTCTCTAGAGAATGTTTACTAGCCTGGAAAACCCTTAAGGAAGCACTAGTCAAAGCACCTATTATAGTAGAACCAAATTGGGACCTTCCATTTGAGATGTTATGTGATGCAAGTGACTATGCAGTAGGGGTTATTGTTACGTCTCCAAAAGTGACATTTTTAGGACTTATTTAGCTTAGAAAGATGTACACTCTTAGGTGTTTTTGATAGGATTTAGCTTAAACCTATGTTTATATATGAGAATTAGAAGAAGGTAGCTAAATTAAGACTTGTGTGCAAAAGGAAAGAAAATGATTGAAAACCGAAGTAAAAGAATGAAAAATAAGCATTGCGGTAGCATTGCGGAAACATTGCTGAAACCGCAATGTTTCAAGTGAAAACCGTAAGTTGACTGATTTGTTTCTGTTAATTTCCGTTATTTCAGGGATTCGTTCTTTCTCCTCCATCCATTTTGAAGTACGACGTTGAGGATGGATGGTTCTCCTTGGCCCAAACGCACCTGCAGATTACTATAAAAGGGGGTCAAAGTAGAGGGTTTGATCATCATCCGAAAGCGTAGAAGTCTTCTCGCAGCTCCATCTTTTCCCCTGTTTTTCTTTTCCGTCTGTTGGTTTGCGAAGTTTAGCTGTTGGAGTCGACAATCTGATAGGAAGGAGAGAAGATTCATCTTCTTTCCCGATTGGATTCATCCAAGCAAAGCTGATCTTTCTCATCGTTCAGCCGAGGCGGTTGCGACGAGGCGTTCAAGCTTAATTACCTGCTTTCTGTCTATTATTTCTACTTTCCAGCTCTGTTTAGTTGTTGTTTCTTTTCTAGTGGCTAGCGTAGTTCATTCCGTTGCTTTCTGTCTTTATGTTATTTAATTCAAGCTTCCCTTTGTTCATTCAGACAATCAAGTAATCAAAGCAAAATTCTTCATTTCACAGTTTCTTCTCTTTGCTGCTACTGTTTTTCCTTGCTGTTTGTCTTTAAATTTCTTCTAAGCATGTCTCCTTTACCTCTTATTTCTGTTCTGGTTATATCCATGAGTAGCTAAGTCACATAGGGGCATGCTAATGACAATACTATAGGCTAAAAAACGTGAATCAAGCATGTAGGATAGCTCTCGAAGCATTGATTGTATGTAAGCTTCATACTACGGGCAATTTCGATAGACCATCCATTTTGTCCAAAGAACTCCTAACCTCTGGAAGGAGTAAGAGTTCAGAGTCATACACTCATGCTAGCCTTTCAAGGTAGCCAGAAAACGACCTAGGAATAGGCGTTTTCCTAGTACAAACCATATCTTTCTGCTTTAACAAGATGCTTAAGACCTTACTTGGACATGAGTAAACTAAAGAATCTAATGCATGAAATCGGAAGATACATGAGATTGAGTTAGTTTGATGCATAGTGAGTTAATCCAGTGCTTGAGAATCGTGAGAAAATGCCTATAGAGGAGTCGTTAGTAGCTCTTGTTTCTCCATTTTACACACTTTCGCTGTTAGTAATATTGCGGTAGAATTGCTGTTTCCGCAATTCTGCTAAGTTTAAAATTCTGTTTAGCTAAGTTCCTCTTCGTTTATTAATCTCTTCCCTTTTCATTTGAGTTTAACTTTGACTTGCACTTGTTTATGTTGCTACCCTTTACATATTCCTTAGAAATTAGACAATTTAAAACCAATTCTACCCCCTCAAATCCACCCATTCTTTCTTAACAAAACACTTCACGAGTAGCTCATAATAAATCTCTGTGGGAAAACGAATGAAAAAATACTTACTACTTGCTATAAGATCATGTATGCTTGCATGTTCTGAGTGCTCTCTCTATCTTATTGCTTATTTATTCTAACACATTGAGCACGCAACAAGTTTTTGGCGCCGCTGCCGGGGATTTATTTTAGTGAAAACGAAGTTTGTTAAGTTTGAAACACCAAGTTTATTGTCTATTGAAGCTGATCTATTTTCATTTCTTTTGCAGGTACTGTTTGGGTTAGTTTATGAATGAGCCTTCAAGTAGTGATCTAGAGTTCAACCCTGAGCCTGAGAGATTATTTAAGGCTAGAAATAGAGCCAAGAAACGTCTCTTTAAACAACCCCCTTTACCTCAAATAATTGCTGAAACCGCAGAGTCTCCGCAATCCTCTCAGGAAGAAATGGATAGAATAGTTCCCAATCCGGTGCCTGTCACTCGCAATCCCATCGAAATAGCGAATGATAAGGATAGCGCCATACTCTCTTACCTAGTACCTATGCCTGGGGAGCTGAACCCCAGCATAATCCGCCCTGAAATCACTGCCAACTCATTCGAGTTAAAGCCAGTGATGTTCCAAATGTTGTCCACTGTGGGACAATTCTTTGGAGTGGAAAATGAGGACCCCCACAACCATCTTAGAAACTTCCTAGGAGTCAGTGATACATTCATCATCCCTGGAGTTTCCCAAGAAGCCTTGAGGCTCTACCTCTTCCCTTACTCATTGAGGGACAAAGCAAAGACGTGGTTGAACTCATTACCCTCTGGATCAGTCCTCAATTGGACAGATTTGGCAGAAAAATTCCTAGTTAAGTATTTCCCACCTGATAGGAATTCTACCTTTCGTGATGATATAATCAAGTTCAAACAAGCTGAGAATGAGTCTCTTCACGAAGCTTGGACAAGGTTCAAAGACCTTATTCTTAAATGTCCACACCATGGCATCCCATGGTGTATCCAAATAGAGGTCTTCTTCAAAGGATGCAACCCCAGCACTAGACAAGTCTTAAATTCATCTGCTGGAGGTTCCATGTTGTCCAAGAGTTATAATGAAGCCTATGAGATCTTGGAGAAGATCTCAGCATCTCACTGTAGGTGGTCAGATGATCCAGTTGAGCCAACTAGAGCTCAAGACAAGGACGCACTCAATGCCATGAGTAGCCAAATAAGCGCCCTGACCAACCTAGTCAAGCAAATGGCTCAAGCCAATCTCCAAACTAGTGTCAACACCGCCACAGCCATGTCAATGGGCACCCAACCAAGTCAAGGTGAGACACTTATCTGTGGATTCTGTGGGGAAGGGCACCTGTATGAATACTGCCCCTGGGAATCCAGCCTCAGTCTCCTATATTGGAAGCCAGCAGCAGCCTCGGAACAACCCCTATTCCAACACTTACAACCCTGGTTGGAGGAACCACCCAAACCTGTCATGGGGTGGCCAACAGAATGCTAACCAAGCTCCTAACCAACCAAGACCGAGTGGAACACCTGGTTTCACTCCCCAACATAACCAATCCATGTATCAAAAACCATACAACCAACCTGTAGGGTCTTCTGTAGAAAATCTACTCAAAGAATACATAGCCAAGAATGATGCCACTCTACAGAGTCAGCAAGCTACTCTTAGGAGCCTAGAGAACCAAATAGGGCAACTAGCCAACGAACTCAAGAGTAGGCCCCAAGGTAGACTACCTGCTGACACTGAAGTGCCAAGGAGAGATGGTAAAGAGCAAGTTCAAGCAATTGAACTAAGAAGTGGTAGACCATTGGTGAGCAACACAAAAGAAACACCAAAGAGAGTAGAGAACACTGAGTCTAGTGCTCCACTGGAGTCTCTGCCAAACCAAGGTCAACCATCACCAAGCACATCAGGATCAAGGCTGGAGCCAATCATAGAAGAGATAGAAGAGATTCCAAGGCCTCCACCTATCCTGAGGCGACCTGAAGTGCCTGCATATGTGCCACCACCTCCATTTCCTCGAAGGCTGAAGAAAAAACAAGAACAGGAAGTGCACTTTAACAAATTTTTAGAAATTCTTAAGCAAGTGCATGTTAATATTCGTTTTGTAGAAGTTTTACAGTCTATGCCCTCTTATGTAAAGTTTTTGAAGGATATTATTACTAACAAGAGAATAATTGGTGAGTTTGAAACAGTAAATCTCACTGAGGAGTGCAGTGCCATACTCCAGAACAAGCTACCCAAGAAGGAGAAGGATCCTGGTTCCTTCACCTTACCAGTAGAGCTAGGAGGCAAGCACGTGGGCAGAGCTCTTTGTGACCTGGGAGCCAGCATAAACCTCATGCCCCTATCACTATTCCGCCAGCTAGGAATAGGAGAAGCACGTCCAACCACTGTCACTTTACAACTTGCAGACAGATCCATAGCATACCCTGAGGGTAAGATTGAGGATATTCTTGTAAAGGTTGACAAGTTTATTTTCCTTGCAGATTTCATTATCCTGGATTATGAAGCAAACAAGGAGGTCCCCATCCTATTAGGCAGATCGTTTCTTGCCACAGGTAGGGCCCTAATAGATGTCCAAAAAGGTGAGCTCACTATGAGGGTTCATGATGAAGAGGTGAAATTTAGTGTATATAAAGCCTTAAGGTACCCCTCTAACTCTGAATCTTGTGCTAGCATGGACATTGTAGACTCACTAATGGAAGAACAGCTGGAGCATGTATTACTAACTAAGCATGCTAATGAATATGTACAATTAGATGTAGCTGATTTGAATGTATCTGAGATAATGGATATACCTGTAGATAAAACACAGCATGTATGTATAAATAAAGACCTGACTAACAGATCCATGAATCCTTTAAAACCACCCATTGAGCATCCACCTGTCTTAGAATTGAAACCTCTACCCACTCACCTCAAGTATGCATATCTAGGAAGTAATGATACTTTGCCTGTGATTATTTCTTCTAAATTAAGTGAAAAGCATGAGGTTGAACTGATTTTATTACTTAAGCAACATAGGAAGGCTATTGCATGGACTATTGCTGATATTAGAGGCATTAGCCCTTCCTATTGCATGCATAAGATTATACTAGAGGAAGAACATACACCCAGAGTAGATCACCAACGTAGGCTGAATCCCTCTATGAAAGAGGTAGTTAAAAAGGAAATAATAAAATGGTTAGATGCTGGTGTGATCTTCCCTATAGATAGTAGTCAGTGGGTGAGCCCTATACAATGTGTACCTAAGAAGGGGGGGATGACTGTGGTAGTTGTTACGTCTCCAAAAGTGACCTTTTTAGGACTTATTTAGCTTAGAAAGATGTACACTCTTAGGTGCTTTTGATAGGATTTAGCTTAAACCTATGCTTATATATGAGAATTAGAAGAAGGTAGCTAAATTAGGACTTGTATGCAAAAGGAAAGAAAAGGATTAAAAACCGAAGTTAAAAGAATGAAAAATAAGCATTGCGGTAGCATTGCGGAAACATTGCTGAAACCGCAATGTTTCAAGTGAAAACCGTAAGTTGACTGATTTGTTTCTGTTAATTTCCGTTATTTCAGGGATTCGTTCTTTCTCCTCCATCGATTTTGAAGTACGACGTTGAGGATGGATGGTTCTCCTTGGCCCAAACGCACCTGCAGATTCCTATAAAAGGGGGTCAAAGTAGAAGGTTCAGTCATCATCCGAAAGCGTAGAAGTATTCTCGCAGCCCCATCTTTTCTCCTGTTTTCCTTTGCCGTCTGTTGGTTTGCGAGGTTTAGCTATTGGAGCCGACAATCTGATAGGAAGGAGAGAAGATTCATCTTCTCTCCCGATTGGATTCATCCAAGCAAAGCTGATCTTTCTCATCCTTCAGCCGAGGCGGTTGCGACGAGGCGTTCAAGCTCATTTACTGCTTTCTGCCTTTCATTTCTAATTTCCAGTTCTGCTTTGTTGTTGTTTCCCTTCTAGTAGCTAGTTTATTGCACTTCGTTGCTTTCTGTCTTTATGATATTTACGTTAAGCTTCCCTTTGTTCATTCAAACAATCAAGTAATCAAAGCAAAATTCTTCATTTCACAGTTTCTTCTCTTTGCTGCTACTGTTTTTCCCTTGCTGTTTGTCTTTAAATTTCTTCTAAGCATGTCTACTTCATCTCTTATTTCTGTTCTGTCTATATCCATGAGTAGCTAAGTCACATAGGGGCATGCTAATGACAATACTATAGGCTAAAAAGCGTGAACCAAGCATGTAGGATAGCTCTCGAAGCATTGATTGTATGTAAGCTTCATCCCACGGGCAATTTCGATTGGCCATCCATTTTGTCCAAAGAACTCCTAACCTCTGGAAGGAGTAAGAGTTCAGAGTCATACACTCATGCTAGCCTTTCAAGGTAGCCAGAAAACGACCTAGGAATAGGCGTTTTCCTAGTACAAACCATAACTTTCTGCTTTAACAAGATGCTTAAGACCTTACTTGGACATGAGTAAACTAAAGAATCTAATGCATGAAATCGGAACATACATGAGATTGAGTGAGTTTGATGCATAGAGAGTTGATCCAATGCTTGAGAATCGTGAGAAAATTCCTATAGAGGAGTCGTTAGTAGCCCTTGTTTCTCCATTTTACACACTTTCGCTGTTAGTAACATTGCGGTAGAATTGCTGTTTCCGCAATTCTGCTAAGTTTAAAATTCTGTTTAGCTAACTTCCTCTTCGTTTATCAATCTCTTCTCTTTTCATTTGAGTTTATCTTTGACTTGCACTTGTTTATGTTGCTATCCTTTACATATTCCTTAGAAATTAGACAATTTAAAACCAATTCTACCCCCTCAAATCCACCCATTCTTTCTTAACAATACACTTCACGAGTAGCTCATAATAAATCTCTCTGGGAAAACGAATGAAAAAATACTTACTACTTGCTATAAGATCATGTATGTGTGCATGTTCTGAGTGCTCTCTCTCTCTTATTGCTTAATTATTTTAACACATTGAGCACGCAACAGTAGTCAATGAGAACAATGACTTGATTCGAACTAGGACTATCACAGGATGGAGAGTCTGCATGGATTATAGGAAACTAAACAAGGAAACCAAAAAAGACCATTTCCCTCTACCATTCATTGACCAGATGTTAGATAGGATAGCTGGTAGAGCCTACTACTGCTTCTTAGACGGTTATTCAGGATATAACCAGATTACTATAGACCCTAAGGACCAAGAAAAGACTACCTTCACTTGCCCTTTTGGAACTTTTGCCTTTCGCAGAATGCCTTTTGGCTTATGCAATGCACCGGCAACATTCCAAAGGTGCATGTTGGCAATCTTCTCTGATTTGGATGAGTCCATGATAGAGATATTCATGGATGATTTCTCAGTCTTTGGGGATTCATTCACAAACTGTCTAGAGAACTTAGGACAAGTCCTGGCTAGGTGTGAGGAGACCAACCTAGTCCTAAATTGGGAAAAGTGCCATTTCATGGTGGATGAAGGGATTGTCTTAGGTCATAGAGTGTCAAGGGCAGGTGTAGAGGTTGACAGGGCAAAAATTGAAATAATAGAGAAATTGGTAGAACCTCAGAATGTCAAGGCCATTAGAAGTTTCTTAGGGCATGCTGGTTTCTATAGAAGGTTCATTAAGGACTTTTCTAAGATCTCCAAGCCTTTATGTGAGCTTCTAGAGCTAAACAAACCGTTCATTTTCTCTAAAGAATGTTTCCTAGCTTGGAAAACCCTTAAGGAAGCACTAGTCACAGCGCCTATTATAGTAGGGCCTAATTGGGATCTTCCCTTTGAGATGTTATGTGATGCCAGTGACTATGCTGTAGGGGTTATGTTAGGACAGAAGATTGACAAGTTAACACACCCTGTATACTATGCTAGTAAGACACTTAATGAGGCACAATGTAATTACACAACTACTGAGAAGGAGATGCTAGCTGTAGTGTTTGCTTGTGAGAAGTTTAGGAATTACATTGTAGGCACTAGGACAATTGTGTACACTGACCATTCTGCTTTAAAGTACCTTATGAGGAAGGCTGATGCTAAGCCTAGGTTGATTAGATGGGTTTTGCTGCTGCAAGAGTTTGATCTAGACATTAGAGATAAGAAAGGATGTGAAAATGTGGTTGCGGATCATCTTTCTAGATTGCAGCATAATTGCGAAAAAATTGCGGAAACCGCAATTTCTGATGCTTTTATTGATGAACATGTCTTTGTATTGACTCATCGTGATAACGATGAGGAACCTTGGTTTGCTGACATTGCTAACTTCCTTGCATCACAGGTACTACCAACTTTCAAGGGAGGCCAAGAGAAGAAGAGGTTCCTTCATGAAGCAAGGAAATTCATATGGGATGATCCCACACTTTACAAGACATGTGCTGATGGTCTGCTCAGAAAGTGTGTTTCAGCTGCTGAGGCGAAGTCTGTGCTGCAGCACTGCCATACAGCACCCTATGGTGGACACTTTGGTGGCCAAAGGACAGCTGCAAAGGTGTTCCAGAGTGGCTACTATTGGCCAACGATCTTCAAGGATGCCCACAACTATGCCCACAGCTGTGATGAATGCCAGAGAACAGGTAACCTTAGCCGAAAGGATAAGATGCCTCTCACTTACATCTTAAAGTTGGAGCTCTTTGATGTGTGGGGCATCGACTTCATGGGACCATTTCCCCCATCATCAGGTAACCTTTACATATTGGTAGCAGTAGACTATGTATCTAAGTGGGTAGAGGCCATAGCATGTCCCAATAATGATGCCAAAACAGTCATAAGATTCCTGCATAGACATATCTTTACTCGATTTGGAACACCTCGTGCTATCATTAGTGATGAAGGGACACATTTCATTAACAAAGCTATGGAGAGAGTGTTGGCTAAGTATAATATTAGACATAGAGTAGCCACCCCTTATCACCCACATTCGAATGGACAAGCTGAAATTTCAAATAGGGAGATTAAAAACATCCTAGAAAAAGTGGTCAAACCTAATAGAAAAGATTGGTCGTTTAAACTCGAGGATGCACTTTGGGCATATAGAACTGCATATAAGACACCCCTAGGTATGTCTCCTTATAGACTTGTGTATGGCAAAGCATGTCACTTACCATTCGAATTAGAAATTAAAGCATTTTGGGCACTAAAAGAGTTGAATTATTGCGTGACCGATGCGGGAACATTGCGGTCTTTGCAATTACATGAGCTTGATGAGCTTAGACATATGTCCTATGAAAATGCTAAAATGTATAAGGAAAAGACCAAGATTTGGCACGACAGTAGACTTAGGATTAAGGACTTTAAGAAAGGCCAGCTTGTCTTATTATTTAACTCACGATTGAAATTATTTCCAGGCAAACTTAAGTCCAGATGGTCAGGTCCATTTATAATAACTAATGTGTTTGTTCATGGTGCAATCGAGATAAAGAACCTGCAGCAAGGGCAACCATTCATGGTTAATGGTGCAAGATTGAAGCACTACTATGAGGAAGGAGATGTGAAGACTCTCTCGGCCTTCCTCTTGACTGAAACATGAAAATAAGAACGAGAGAGGACGAGTGATTACTGTGCTCGTCCATGCGAGGCTAATGCCTTAGTTTATTTTTTGTTATTTTTCCGGTTATCGTTTGTGTATATTTTTGTGTGATTTTAATTACGAATTTGATGTTGATTTTATTTCTTTTTGTAGGGAATCAATAGAGGGAATCAAGGAGATTAAATCCAGCTAAAAAAATCACGGAGATATTGGGCCAAATCAAAGATTCGGTTGAGCAAAGATTGGCATTTAAACTCAGGAAATCTCCAACGGTCACTAGAATTGCGCTGGATTTGCAGAATCCGCAACAAATATAGCCGTTGGGATTTCCATCATTACTTATATCCGTTAAGACGCGCGTTGATCCGTACGATTTCCCAACTATCTGAACTCCAAGAAAACTCTCTCCCTCTTCATCTGCAAATCTTCTTTCCAGATTCCCACGATTCAACGATGGTGCTAACGAGAGCTGAACGGTCTGCGTCCAAGAAGAAGGCCGACGACGCTGAAACTGCTGCGAGGGAAGCACTTCTTGCCCTTGCAGACGCTGAGGCTGCGCGCACTGAACGCCTCCCCAAACTGCCTATCCGCAAGAAGAAGTGGAAGGTTGTCACGGAGATACCTGCTGGACCCTCTGAACCAGCAGGCACACCCAAGAAACGCAAGTGGAGTGTGGCGGTGGCCGAAGAAGCAAGCAAGGAAAAGACTCCCTCTGTGGAGAGTCAAGAAAGTGATCCTCGGTCACACGAGTCACCAAAGCGGAGCTCTTCGCCATCCCCACCAGCGCAAAGCTTTGAGCTACCTTCATCGCCGCAGAGTTCTGAACACACCCCACCAGTAGAGAGCCCTGAAGCATCACCCACTTCCCCACAACCTGACCCTGAATTCCCATATGGGGAGTATCAAGAATCGACGCAGGGCAGTGGGGAAGCTGAGGAAGAAGAGGTATTCTCTCCTTTGAGGGAAGCTAGCCCTGAGAGCCCTGCGCAGAAGGATGATTCGATGGACGAGACACTGGGGGATTGCCTCCAGCAGATGACATCCAAGGCAAGGTTGAAGAAGAAGGCAGCCAAGGTTGTCAAGGCCAAACAGCCAAAAAAAAAGAAGAAGTCCAAGAAGAAGAAGTCCAGGGGTGCGCCTTCATCAAAGAAGGGAAGTGGTGAGCCTTCACCAAAGAAGCTCAAGATTGAGGCTGCTGAGTCAGCCAAACCGAAAGACAAAGGGAAAGCCAAGCTTTACCCTGAAGATGAGCCTCAATCAGTGAGGTACGTGTCTTCTGATGCTGAGTCCAGAGGCACTGAGCTGAGGAAGAGGGAATTGCTGCACGAGAAGGGATTCCTAGACGCCCTCACAGACCTGCCGCAATTCTTGCGCGCAGGGATCATGAATCACGGCTGGGAGGAGCTATGTAGACCACCCAATCCAGCCTACTCCAGCATGGTGTATGACTTTTACGTCAATTTGATGAATCCGGAGGATGGCCTATCTGTGGTCAGAGGGGTTGAGGTGGACTTCTCAGCAAAGGCGATCAACGAAGTCTATGGCCTCAAGGGCCAAAAACATACTGACTATGCAAGGATAGTTGATGAGCCAACAGAAGCTGTCCTGGAGGAGGCAATTCGAATCATTGGCCAGCTAGAGGCATCATGGACAGTATCACGCAATGGGAGGCACACCCTGATGAGTGCCACCCTTAAAGCCAAGGCGGCTGTCTGGTTTTCCTTTGTGCGAAGGAAGTTGTCCCCAGTGACCCATGAGACCACCATTAATCAGAGCAGATCGCTGCTGGTCTACGCAATCATGAGAGGCCTCACAATCAACGTGGGCGAGGTCATTGCAGCTTCAATTGCTGACTGCGCCAAAAAGGGTAAGGGACCACTTTTCTTTCCTAACACAATTACTAAGTTGTGCTTACGTGCAGGGGTCCCAATCGAGCGAATGGAAAGGCAGCTGACCTACACGGGCTACCTGGAATTGCCTACGACCTTGAGGTTGCGCAGAAAGGGGAACATGGAGTTCGAGCTCGATGGCCTGGCTGCTGCTCAATCTTTGACCATGGCCTGCCTGACGGATCTGCAGAAGAGGATGGCTCAATGGGCCACATATGCGCAGGCAAGGGACAAGGAAGTTGCTGACCAATTGGGATGCATTTTTCCTGAATTCCCCACGAACCTAATGACTCCATGGGCGCCTCCACGACCACGACGAACTGATGATGAGGAAGACATTTGAGTGCTAGTCTGAGAAGCACTAAAGGGAGTATTGCTGTTCCCTTAAATTAAATTAAAAAAAAAAAAAAAACTGCTTTTTGTTGAACCATGTGAATTGTGCTGTTTTGAGTTAATCTTTTGATCTGTTTTAGTTGTTTAGTTTTAATGTTTAAAGTTGTTTAGGGTAGACTGATGATAGCTGAATAGGTAGATTAGTTTAGTTTCATTTTTGTATAGCTTGGATGACTGGAAAACACATGCATAGGGGCCTTGATCACTGATATATCTGCCCTGTCTCTATTGCGAAATAATTGCGGAAACCGCAATTTTTATTAGTAAATGCATGCTTTTGACTAACTGTTTAGCTAGCCTGGTTCTGTTTAAATTCTGTCTTTTGCTGCTATCTTATCTACCTTATATAGCTTATCTTCAAGCATGTTGGATGAGTGCCATAGGACACCCTTTGATAGTTTAAATTAACCTCTAAAAAGTGCTCAGCATGCATAGCTTTAAGTCCTTACCTGCCTGTTTTTGTAAATTTCTGCTGCTGTGATAATTACTTTTAGAATGTTCTGTATATGCCTAGGGCTTTTAGATTCTCTTTGTTTTACCTTAGACTAGATGCTTCTAGGGCAAGTTTGGGGGTGTGCCACCTCAGACACTCATTGGGGACAATGAGTAGTTTAAGTTTGGGGGAGGCCACCCTAGGCCTAGGAACATTCCTCTCTCCCTTAAAGCATAAGCATTCTTCTTCTCCTTTACAAAAAAAAAAATTATGAGCTGAAAAAAAAATGAGAAATAGAATAAAGAGGGGTGTCTCTCTTAGGTTGCTGAGTAATCAGTGCCAAGTGTGTAACCCACAAGTGGCATTGCATCAAAAGGCAACCAAAGGAGAGGCTCCACCTAAGTAAGAAAGAAAGAAAAAGGAAAAAGAAGTAGGGAAGAAGAATGTATACCTAGGAGTTGCAACTTTGTGGCTTAGATGTCCTGATTAAAAAGAACTCTGATCCTCAATTAGCTGAGCGCAAAGTTGTAGCTTGTAGGGTTGTTTAGGGAGATGAATGTATGTCCAATGTAGTAATGCCAAGGTTTAGGTTGTTCTCTTAAAGTACTACTGTCACTGTTAATACTAAGACTGGCATGACTCTAAGGAATCCTAGGTAGCTCAAAAGTAAAAACTAGAAGCATGTACTGAGTCTGGGGTAAAGCTAGGTAGAATTTGAAACCTTAGGGATAGTGGCATGATATGACAAAAGCAAGTAGATCAGTTGTAGGGAGTTAATGAAACAGCAGGAGTATTAGGCGTGCGACGTCAGAAGAAGCAACATAAAAGGTTAGTTGTAAACTTAGAAGTGTGTCACAGGACAGCACTGCTATAGATAGGAATATAGGGGAGTCAGTAAGTGGTTAAAGGGAATGAAACAGCAGCCTAAACAAGTCCTTAGATTGCTCGAGGACGAGCAAAACCTTAAGTTTGGGGGTGTGTTACGTCTCCAAAAGTGACCTTTTTAGGACTTATTTAGCTTAGAAAGATGTACACTCTTAGGTGTTTTTGATAGGATTTAGCTTAAACCTATGTTTATATATGAGAATTAGAAGAAGGTAGCTAAATTAGGACTTGTGTGCAAAAGGAAAGAAAAGGATTGAAAACCGAAGTAAAAGAATGAAAAATAAGCATTGCGGTAGCATTGCGGAAACATTGTTGAAACCGCAATGTTTCAAGTGAAAACCGTAAGTTGACTAATCTGTTTCTGTTAATTTCCGTTATTTCAGGGATTCGTTCTTTCTCCTCCATCCATTTTGAAGTACGACGTTGAGGATGGATGGTTCTCCTTGGCCCAAACGCACCTGCAGATTACTATAAAAGGGGGTCAAAGTAGAGGGTTTGATCATCATCCGAAAGCGTAGAAGTCTTCTCGCAGCTCCATCTTTTCCCCTGTTTTTCTTTTCCGTCTGTTGGTTTGCGAAGTTTAGCTGTTGGAGTCGACAATCTGATAGGAAGGAGAGAAGATTCATCTTCTTTCCCGATTGGATTCATCCAAGCAAAGCTGATCTTTCTCATCCTTCAGCCGAGGCGGTTGCGACGAGGCGTTCAAGCTTAATTACCTGCTTTCTGTCTATTATTTCTACTTTCCAGCTCTGTTTAGTTGTTGTTTCTTTTCTAGTGGCTAGCGTAGTTCATTTCGTTGCTTTCTGTCTTTATGTTATTTACTTCAAGCTTTCCTTTGTTCATTCAGACAATCAAGTAATCAAAGCAAAATTCTTCATTTCACAGTTTCTTCTCTTTGCTGCTACTGTTTTTCCTTGCTGTTTCTCTTTAAATTTCTTCTAAGCATGTCTCCTTTACCTCTTATTTCTGTTCTGGTTATATCCATGAGTAGCTAAGTCACATAGGGGCATGCTAATGACAATACTATAGGCTAAAAAACGTGAATCAAGCATGTAGGATAGCTCTCGAAGCATTGATTGTATGTAAGCTTCATACTACGGGCAATTTCGATTGGCCATCCATTTTGTCCAAAGAACTCCTAACCTCTGGAAGGAGTAAGAGTTCAGAGTCATACACTCATGCTAGCCTTTCAAGGTAGCCAGAAAACGACCTAGGAATAGGCGTTTTCCTAGTACAAACCATATCTTTCTGCTTTAACAAGATGCTTAAGACCTTACTTGGACATGAGTAAACTAAAGAATCTAATGCATGAAATCGGAAGATACATGAGATTGAGTTAGTTTGATGCATAGTGAGTTAATCCAGTGCTTGAGAATCGTGAGAAAATGCCTATAGAGGAGTCGTTAGTAGCCCTTGTTTCTCCATTTTACACACTTTCGCTGTTAGTAATATTGCGGTAGAATTGCTGTTTCCGCAATTCTGCTAAGTTTAAAATTCTGTTTAGCTAAGTTCCTCTTCGTTTATTAATCTCTTCCCTTTTCATTTGAGTTTAACTTTGACTTGCACTTGTTTATGTTGCTACCCTTTACATATTCCTTAGAAATTAGACAATTTAAAATCAATTCTACCCCCTCAAATCCACCCATTCTTTCTTAACAAAACACTTCACGAGTAGCTCATAATAAATCTCTGTGGGAAAACGAATGAAAAAATACTTACTACTTGCTATAAGATCATGTATGCTTGCATGTTCTGAGTGCTCTCTCTATCTTATTGCTTATTTATTCTAACACATTGAGCACGCAACAGTTATGCTAGGACAAAAGATTGACAAACTAACACACCCTGTATACTATGCTAGTAAGACACTTAATGAGGCACAATGTAATTACACAACTACGGAAAAGGAGATGCTAGCTGTAGTATTTGCCTGTGAGAAGTTTAGGAAGTACATTGTAGGCACTAGGACAATCGTGTACACTGACCATTCTGCCTTAAAATACCTTATGAGGAAGGCTGATGCTAAGCCTAGGTTGATTAGATGGGTGTTGTTGCTGCAGGAATTTGATCTAGACATTAGAGATAAGAAAGGCTGTGAAAATGTGGTTGCGGATCATCTTTCCAGATTGCAACATAATTGTGATAACATTGCGGAAACCGCAATTTCTGATGCCTTTATCGATGAGCATGTCTTTGTATTAGCACATCGTGATAACGATGAGGAACCTTGGTTTGCTGACATTGCTAACTTCCTTGCCTCGCAGGTACTACCAACTTTCAAGGGAGGACAAGAAAAGAAGAGGTTCCTGCATGAAGCTAGGAAGTTCATATGGGATGATCCTACACTCTACAAGACATGTGCAGATGGGTTACTAAGGAAGTGTGTGTCAGCTGCTGAGGCGAAGTCTGTGCTGCAGCACTGCCATACAGTCCCCTATGGTGGACATTTTGGTGGCCAAAGGACAGCTGCAAAGGTGTTCCAGAGTGGCTACTATTGGCCCACGATCTTCAAAGATGCCCACGAATACGCACACAGCTGTGATGAATGCCAGAGAACAGGTAACCTTAGTCGAAAGGATGAGATGCCTCTCACTTACATCTTAGAGTTAGAGCTCTTTGATGTGTGGGGCATTGACTTCATGGGACCTTTTCCCCCATCATCAGGTAACCTTTACATACTTGTAGCTGTAGACTATGTATCTAAATGGGTAGAAGCCATAGCATGTCCAAACAATGATGCCAAAACAGTCATTAAGTTCCTTAATAGACATATTTTTACTAGGTTTGGTACACCTCGTGCTATAATTAGTGATGAAGGAACACACTTCATTAATAAAGCTATGGAAAAAGTGTTGGCTAAATATAATGTTAGACATAGAGTAGCCACCCCTTATCACCCACATTCGAATGGCCAAGCTGAAATATCAAATAGGGAGATTAAAAACATACTCGAAAAAGTGGTCAAACCCAATAGAAAAGATTGGTCGTTTAAACTCGAGGATGCACTTTGGGCATATAGGACTGCATATAAGACACCCCTAGGTATGTCTCCTTATAGACTTGTGTATGGCAAAGCATGTCACTTACCATTCGAATTGGAAATTAAAGCATTTTGGGCCTTGAAAGAACTGAATTATTGCGTGACCGATGCGGGAACATTGCGGTCTCTGCAATTACATGAGCTTGATGAGCTTAGACATATGTCCTATGAAAATGCTAAAATGTATAAGGAAAAGACTAAGATTTGGCATGATAGTAGACTTAGGATTAAGGACTTTAAGAAAGGCCAGCTTGTCTTATTATTTAACTCACGGTTGAGATTATTTCCAGGCAAACTTAAGTCCAGATGGTCAGGTCCTTTTGTGATAACTAACGTGTTTGTTCATAGTGCAATCGAGATTAGGAACCTGCAGCACGGGCAACCGTTCATGGTTAATGGTGCACGATTGAAGCATTATTATGAGGAAGGAGATGTGAAGACTCTCTCGGCCTTCCTCTTGACTGAAACGTGAAAATAAGACCGAGAGAGGACGAGTGATCACTGTGCTCGTCCATGCGAGGCTATGCCTTAGTTTATTTTCTGCTATTTTTCCGGTTATTATTTGTGTATGTTTTTGTGTAAATTTTATTACGAATTTGATGTCGATTTTATTTCCTTTAATAGGGGATCGAAAGAGGGAATCAAGGAGATGAATCCAGGATAAAAAATCAGGGAAGATATGGGGCCAAATCAAAGATTACGTTGAGGAAATATTGGCATTTGAAATGAAGAAATCTCCAACGGCCATTTAATTGCGAAGGATTTGCTGAATCCGCAACAGAAATAGCCGTTGGGATTTCCATCATTACAAATAGCCGTTAGATGCGCCGTGGCCAGTACGCTTCCCTCATTCACTGAACTCCAAGAAAGCTCTCTCTTTCTTCCTCTACAATCCCTCTTTCCAGATTCCTACGATTCCACCATGGTACTAACAAGAGCTGAGAGATCTGCGTCCAAGAAGAAGGTCGACGACGCTGAGATAGCTGCGAGAGAGGCACTCCTTGCCTTGGCAGATGCCAAAGCCGCGCGAACCGAACGCCTTCCCAAGCTCCCTGTCCGCAAGAAGAAGTGGAAGGTAGTGACGGAGATCCCTGCTGGGCCATCTGAACCAGCAGGAACGCCCAAGAAAAGGAAGTGGAAGGTGGTTGTGGCCGACGCAGCGATCAAGAAGAAGACTCCCTCTGTGGAGAGTCAAGAGAGTGGCCGTCCATCCTACGAGACGGCCAGACAAAGCCATTCGCCATCTCCACCAGCGCGAAGCCCCGAGCCGTCTCCATCTCCTCAGAGCTCTGAACAAACTCCACCGCCGCAGAGCCCTGAAGCATCACCCATCTCCCAGACGCCTGAACCTGAAATTCCAGATGAAGAGCATCAAGAATCGGCGCAGGGCGATGAAGCAGCTGAGGAAGAAGAGGTTTTCTCTCCTTTGAGGGAAGTCAGTCCCGAGAGCCCAGCACAGGGGGATGACTCGATGGATGAAACGTTGGGGGACTGCCTCCAACAGATCACAACCAAGGCAAGATTGAGAAAGAAAGCCACCAAGGTTGTCAAGGCCAAACGGCCAAAAACTTCGAAGAAGTCCAAGAAAAAGAAAGCCAGGGGTGAGCCTTCATCAAAGAAGGTTAGTGGTGAGCCCTCTCTGAAGAAGCTAAAGATCGAGGCTGCTGAATCAGCCAAAGCGAAAGATAAGGGGAAAGCCAAGCTGTACCCCGAAGATGAGCCTCAATCTGTGAGGTATGTGTCCTCTGATGCTGAGTCCAGAGGCACTGAGTTAAAGAAGAGGGACCTGCTCCATGAGAAGGGGTTCCTTGACGCGCTAGCAGACCTGCCGCAATTCTTGCGCGCAGGGATCACCAATCACGGCTGGGAAGAGCTGTGCAGACCACCCGTCCCCGCCTACTCCAGCATGGTGTATGATTTCTACGCCAACCTGATGAACCCTGAGGATGGCCTATCTGTGGTCAGAGGAATCGAGGTGGATTTCTCAGCGAAGGCAATCAATGAAGCTTATGGCCTCAAGGGACAAAAACACACTGATTATGCAAGGATCATTGATGCGCCAACTGAGGCGGTCCTGAAGGAAGCGCTGCAGATCATTGGCCAACCTGAGGCAGCGTGGACGATTTCGCGCAATGGGAAGCACACTCTGATGAGTGCTACCCTCACAGCCAAGGCAACTGTCTGGTTCTCATTCGTACGGAGGCGGTTATCCCCAGTGACCCACGAGACCACCATCAACCAAGGCAGATCGCTGCTGGTTTATGCGATCATGAGGGGCCTCACAATCAATGTTGGTGAGGTCATTGCAGCCTCCATCGCAGACTGCGCCAAAAAGGGTAAGGGTCCACTTTTCTTTCCCAACACAATCACTAAGCTTTGCTTACGTGCAGGTGTACCAATCGAGCGAATGCAAAGGCAGCTGGCCCACACGGGGCACCTGGAGCTGCCTACAGGCCTGAGGATGCGCAGGAAGAGGAACATGGAGTTCGAGTTAGACGGCATGGCTGCTGCTCAATCTCTGTCAATGGCCTGTCTGATGGACCTGCAGAAGAAGATGGCTCAATGGGCTACATATGCACAGGCAAAGGATAAGGATGTTGCTGACCAATTGGGCTGCATCTTTCCTAAGTTCCCCACGGACCTACTGACACCATGGGCGCCTCCAGGACCACGGAGGGATGATGATGATGAGGACATCTGAGTGCTAGGCTGATTAGCACTCGAGGGAGTATTTCTGTTCCCTACAAAAAAAAAAAAACTGCTTTTCGTTGAACTATGTGAATTCTGTTACTTTTGAGTACATTTTTAATCTGTTTTTAGTTCTGTATTTTTGTTGTTTAGAATTGCTTAGTGTAGCTAGATGGTATCTCATTAGGTAGGTTGTTTAAGTTTTCCTTTTTGTTTAGCTGAGATGACGGGAAAGAGCATGAAACAAGGGTTGTTTACTGTTATATCTGTCTATAGATCCATTGCGAATTCCTTGCGGTCTCCGCAATTTTTGTTAACAGTTGCATGTTTTTGACTGCCTGATTAGCTAGGTTGGTTCTGTTTTAATTTTGTTCTTTTGCTGCTATCTTGACTACCTTATATTGCCTATCTATAAGCATGCTGGATGAGTGTCTTAAGGCACCTTTGATAGTTTACATTAACCTCTTAAAAGTGCTCAGCATGCATAGCTTTAAGTCCTTCCCTGCCTGCTTTTATAAATTTCTGCTGCTGAAATGTTTGCTTTTAGAATGTCTGTCTATCCCTAGGACTTTTAGATTCTCTTTGTTTTACCCTAGACTATATGCTTCTAGGACAAGTTTGGGGGTGTGCCACCTCAGACACTCATTGGGGACAATGAGTAGTTTAAGTTTGGGGGAGGCCACCCTAGGCCTAGGATACATTCCTCTCTCCCTTAAAGCATAAGCATTATTCTTTTCCTTTACAAAAATGATGAATTGAAAAGAAAAAAAATGAAAAATAGAATAAAGAGGGGTGTCTCTCTTAAAGCTGCTGAGTAATCAGTGCCAAGTGTGTAACCCACAAGTGGCATTGCATCAAAAGGAAACCAAAGGAGAGGCTCCACCAAAGTAAGAAACAAAAAAAAGGAAGAAATAGGGAAGAAGAATGTATACCTAGGAGTTGCAACTTTGTGGCTTAGATGTCTTGAATAAAAAGAACTCTGATCCTCAATTAGCTGAGCACAAAGTTGTAGCTTGTAGGGTTGTTTAGGGAGATGAATGTATGTCCAATGTAGTGATGCCAGGGTTTAGGTTGTTCTCTAAATGTACTACTGTCACTATTAATACTAAGACTGGCATGACTCTAAGGAATCCTAGGTAGCTCAAAAGTAAAAACTAGAAGCATGTACTGAGTCTGGGGTAAAGCTAGGTAGAATTTGAAACTTTAGGGATAGTTGCACAATATGACAGAAGCGAGTAGATCAGCTGTAAGGAGTTAATGAAACAGTAGGAGCATTAGGCGTGCGAAGTCAGAAGAAGCAAAATAAGAGGGTAGTTGTAAACTTAGAAGTGTGTCACAGGACAGCACTGCTATAAATAGGAATTTAGGGGAGTCAGCAGGTGGTTAGAGAAGTTAAAACAGCAGCCTAAGTAAGTCCTTAGATTGCTCGAGGACGAGCAAAACCTTAAGTTTGGGGGTGTGTTACGTCTCCAAAAGTGACCATTTTAGGACTTATTTATCTTAGAAAGATGTACACTCTTAGGTGTTTTTGATAGGATTTAGCTTGAACTTATGCTTATAGGTGAGAATTAGAAGAAGGAAGCTAAATTAGGACTTGTATGCAAAAGGAAAGAAAAACGAAGTTAAAAGAATGAAAACTGTGCATTGCGGAAGCATTGCGGAAACATTGCTAAAACCGCAATGTTTCAAGTGAAATCCGTATGTTGGCTAATCTTTTTCTGTTGTGATCCGATATTTCAGGGATTTGTTCTGTCTCCTCCAACCACGTAGAAGTACGACGTTGAGAATGGATGGTTCTCTGATAACTCCATTTTGGAGCTATTAAATACTTCCTAATATTAGCTTAAGTCCGCTTTTAATTGATTAATTTATCTCATTTGTAGGAGAAAAGCGGCAAAGAGCTCGTGCGTCCGTTGGGCCTGTTCGAGTGCTTAAAGTGGAGTTTTAGCGCCCCGAGAATGCATCGGGAAGAGGGGAACTTGATCCGTGAAGAAACGGGCCAAAACAGCCTTGGAGAGGCAAAGCTTCAGCCCCAAACCCGAGAGCCAGCGTCGAGCTACAGCGTCGAGACGCTGGCTCGACGCTGGAAAAACCCGAGAGCAAGCGTCGAGTGATAGCGTCGAGACGCTAGCTCGACGCTGCCCTGGCGTCGAGACCCTGCTTGGCGTCGAGACGCTTCGGAGGAGGCGCGCGCAGGAATTTTATCGGGGCAGCGTCGCGACGCCATCGCGAGCGCGCGCGGATTACTTAGGGCACAGCGTCGAGACGCTGGCCTAGCGTCTCGACGCTACGACGATTACAGCAGTTTATATTGACGATTTTCTGCACATTTGGAGGAGTTCTTCTTCACCATTTTTGCTCTCCTTCATCTTCTTCTTCCTCTATTTTTGTATTTTCTCTTGGAGCTCCGCCATTGTTGGCATGCTAGTGAGCTCCACCTTCATTGTAATACGTTGATGACTCCTTCCATGGCCGTTGTTGGAGCGGAATTGACAAACCGCGCCATGAGCGGCTAAGGTAAGGGTGAACGGTTTGGGATTAGTTTAGGGTGATTTTGTTAGACGTTTTTGGTTTTGATAATCTGATCTTGAATGATGCATATTGGTTCTGTTTATTAGCATTTATCTACTTTGCTTAATCCAACGCGCATGTTAAAATACGACGACTGACACTCGAGTAGTTTCGCATGTTGTGTATGTTAAAGAGTAGCGATGCCGTGCCTCTCACTGCTCGACTAAGTAACACAGGTAGATAGAACTAAATCGAAGTATCGGGTCGGGTAGGATAATTGTTGATTGCATACGGCGTTTGCGGGCAATCTACTAGCAATTAGAATTCACGCTCGAATGTTCGTCGCGGTTAGCTAGTAACTGTCTAAATTTACCTTAGGGCTGATCACCTTGATGTAAGCTTAGATAACGTGTAATTAGAACTGTGTGGTCTAATTAAAATCCATGGAGTCGGCTACTTTGGGGCTTCTCTGGTAGTCGTCCGCGTGCTCAATAAACTGAATACCATGTTATTAAGCATTAAATGATGAACCGAATTTGTCTAACATTTGATCCCGAAACTCCCAATCCGTGCACACGTTTTCTACTTATTATTCCTTCTTCTGTTAGCATTTTTAATATTTCTCTTGCATGATAAAACCCCCCGTTACCAAAAATCAATCGATCAATTAAATCCCAATTTCATTAGTAATTTCAATCAACCTATTCCTTGGATCGACCCTGTTACCACTGGCTGCAAAGCCTTGGTCATAGGCTTTATAAATCGTATTTTGGCAAGCCTCGACAGCTTGAGATTAAGCGATAGTTCAAAATATCGCCCACCAAAATTGGCGCCGTTGCCGGGGAATAGGCATTTGATTGAAGTTATGATTGAAGTTTGAATTTGATTTATTGATGGTTTGCTGAAAAAAAATTCTGTTTGTATCTTGTATGTTTGGTTTTTTGTTTGTGTATCACCCGTTCCTCTGAGGGTAGTAGATTGCAGTTTATCCCAGAGATTGACAGAGAGGAGCGGCGGTTACGAAAAGAAGCCCGGGAGGGGCAGAGACCGATTGAAGAAGAAGAAGGCAATCCCTTCTTGGTTGACGAGATGGCGCAAGGTGATGCGCCACGGACGCTTAAGCAACTGGCAGCGCCAGACCTGAACCTGCAGCCTTTGTGCATAAACTACCCCGTGGTAGCAGGTAACTTCGAATTAAAATCCGGTTTAATTCACCAGTTACCTTCTTTCCATGGCAACACAGGTGAGGACGCGAACAAACACCTGATGGAGTTCCATTGCGTCTGCGCGGGGATGAAGCCCGCAGGGGTCACAGAGGAGCAATTGAATATGAGGGCATTCCCCTTCACACTCAAAGACAAGGCCAAAGATTGGCTATACTATCTGCCCTTTGAATCGATCACCACGTGGCAGGATATGAAGCTGGTATTTTTGGAGAAATACTTTCCCGCATCCTTGGCCACCACACTGCGGAAGAGGATTTATGGGATAACCCAGGATGTCGGTGAGTCCCTGCACGAATACTGGGAACGTTTTGGGCGCCTGTGCGCCAGCTTCCCACATCATCAGATTGCCGACCAGCTGCTGATACAGTACTTTTATGAGGGGATGACGCCCCATGACCGGCAAATGATTGATGCAGCGAGTGGCGGGGCCTTGATCGACAAGACCCCAGTTGAGGCCAAACAGTTGATAGCTAACATGGCAACAAACTCGCAGCAATTCGGTATTCGGGGGCAAGGACAAGTCCATAGCGTGGCTCAGAGCCATGAATTGATTGAGATGAAAGCCCAGGTGGCAGAGATAGGCAGTATGTTGAAAAAAAATCGTTGAAGGACACCGCGAGGCGGAGGAGGTCAACGCGATCGGGGGGTACGCTTCCAACCCAAGGAAGTACGACCCATATTCCAACACGTATAACCCCGGTTGGCGCGACCATCCAAACTTTAGCTATGGGAATAGGGAAGGACAATCTCGCTTCCAAGGCCAGTCCCAGGATAGGCCTAATTCTTCCACCCAGGCTCAAGCCTCGAGCTCCTCCAGCTCGCTTGAAGAGATGGTAAGGACCATCGTGACTAGCACCAGCCAGTTCCAAAAAGAGGCTCGAGAAGAGCTTAATTCTCACAAGGCCGAGCTGCAGAATCTGAACAAGCAGCTGACACAGATGGCGGTGTCTATCAGTAAGATTGAGAGCAAGAGCTCGGGGAAGCTTCCTTCCCAAACTACAGTAAACTCATGTGAAAACGTGAGTGCCATTCAGCTGCGCAGTGGGAAGTCACTTTCCACTAGAGATGTGAAGGAAGCAACGGACAGCTTGAACAAGTCCGCCCCGCCTGCTCCCGAGGTTCAGAATGAGAAGAAAGATGAGAAGGTTAGTGTACCTGAGGATGTTACCAGAGCACCATTCCCGAGTAGGCTTGCGAAGCCTACTTTGGAATCTGACGATGAGGAGGTCCTTCGTACCTTCCAGAAGGTGATGGTAAATATCCCGCTCCTAGAGGCAGTCAGTCAAGTGCCCAAGTATGCAAAATTTCTATGGAGCTGGTGCACAAAGAAAAGAAAGTTCAGAGGGACCGAAAAAAAAAGAGAGAATGTTTCTGCTATACTCCCAGGTACGTTGCCTGCCAAGTGCAACGATCCAGGTACCTTCACTATCCCTTGCACGATAGGTAGTAAGGTTGTTCATAATGCCATGTTAGACTTAGGAGCCTCTGTAAATGTTATGTCTTATGCACTGTTTCGTGATTTGAATTTAAATGAATTGCATGAGTGTAATGTTTCTGCTCAGTTGGCTAATGGGTCATGCATATGTCTGAGGGGGAAGGTAGAGGATGTTCTTGTTAGAGTTGGGGATATGACGTTTCCCGCTGATTTCCTTGTTTTAGATATGAATGAAAAGTAATCGCATGCTTCGTCCTCCATGTTGTTAGGACGTCCTTTCCTTAAGACCGCTAGGGTCAAAATTGATGTGTTTAAGGGCGTCTTTTCTCTGGAGTTTGATGATATTTTGCATGAGTTCTCATTATTTGATAGGAAGTCTGCTGAGAATATTTCTGTGGTTGAGCATGATGAGACTGGGAGTCTACCCTCGCGCTTGAGGGATGGTTCCCATGTCTCCGTTACAAAATCTGATTTAAATTTGTGTGATAATGATGCTGGTTTTTGCACTAACAATTCTGATATTCACGTGCCCGAGGCACGAAGAGTGCAAAATATTTTTCAGGATGATTGCAGGAAAGGTGTGGACAAGGACAAGTCTGGATCGTCCCCCGCACCTACAGACTATGGATGAGTCTGTGGAGAGAATACAGTCGAGCAACCGACTTTAAAAATTCTGCGCTTCTCGGAGGCACCCGAGCGATGGACTGTTTTTATGCTTTAGTTTAGTTTTATTGCTTTTTAGATTAACTTAGTTTTAATTTGCTTGCTGTTTTTTTTTTTTTTTGTTAGGAATTGAGGAAGAGAAGACAATTTTGGGCTCTGATGCGTTTGTGCGCCGCTTCCTCGCCCTCGCCAGCTTCACAAAGAGTCAGGGAAGTGTACTTCTTCTTCCCTTTTTACTTTGTATATCTGACTGGTTGGCATTGAGGACAATGCCAAATTTTGAAGTTGGGGGTGGAGTTAGTCTGATGGATGCGCATGTGTAGTTTGTTGAGAAGTGTTGTAATGATATTGAAGTGCTTGGGACTCTGTTTACTGTTTTCTGACGATGATAGCCTAGGAAATGCATGTTGGAAAATTGAGCATGTTCATAATCGAGTTTTTGCATGAGTTTTGTGTTTATTAGGTTCATGTCAAAAATTTTAAAAAAAATTTATGTTGCTCCCTTGCACTTGTTGCGCACTTAGCAACCTCTCCCTAGATTCCGTAGGCTTTGTAAATCGCATGTTTCGCTAATTCTCGTTGTCACCCCGAAAGGCACCCTTAGGTAGCTTGTTGCATGAGAGTTAGTAGTTGGTTAATTGAGAAAGCATGTGCTTAGCCTAATAAAAAAAAAATAGAAAAGCATGTTTGAAAGAAAAATTCCTCTCGAGGCGCTCCTCCTTCTTATTAGTGCACTTAAGAAGTGAGCGTTAGTCCTTAAAAACGTGAAGTTTATGCATGAATTTGACGTGTTAGGCAGCTCGGGATGGAAAGAAAAAGAAACAAAAAGTTGGTTCAAAGAACCTTAATAAAAGAGTACAAAGTACTCGTGAAAAGAAAAAGAATGAGAAAAATAATTAGGTCTCTTAATTTGCTTCTTTCTCTCGTGTAAGTCAAGTTTAGACTGTTCTTAAACGCTAGAAGTAGGGGGGAAACGGGATGTGCGTTGCATGCGGGTTTTCCGAGTTTGCGTGAGTTTAGGAGTGGTTGACTAGCACACACACACGTTAGGGGGCAAGAGTTAATTTTTGATATGTCCTAGTTAATGCATTAACAAAATGCTTCCATGATTATACTCGTGTTTGAAATTTCAATATGCATGGAGGTTTGAGTTAGAATGCATGTAAACGCGTCCTTAGAGTCAATGTCTTTGTAGTGCTTGCTCGAGGACTAGCAATGTTTAAGTTGGGGGTGTTTGATAACTCCATTTTGGAGCTATTAAATACTTCCTAATATTAGCTTAAGTCCGCTTTTAATTGATTAATTTATCTCATTTGTAGGAGAAAAGCGGCAAAGAGCTCGTGCGTCCGTTGGGCCTGTTCGAGTTCTTAAAGTGGAGTTTTAGCGCCCCGGGAATGCATCGGGAAGAGGGGAACTTGATCCGTGAAGAAACGGGCCAAAACAGCCTTGGAGAGGCAAAGCTTCAGCCCCAAACCCGAGAGCCAGCGTCGAGACGCTGGCTCGACGCTGGAAAAACCCGAGACCAAGCGTCGAGTGATAGCGTCGAGACGCTAGCTCGACGCTGCCCTGGCGTTGTTAAGTCTCTGAAAGTGACTTATTTAGGACCCATTTAGTTTAAGAAGATGTACACTTTTAGGTGTTTGTGATAGCATTTAGCCTAAACCTATGCTTAAATATGAGAATGAGAAGAAGGTAGCTAAATTAGGACTTTTGTACAATAGGAAAGAAAAGGGTTGAAAACCGAAGGAAAAGAATGAAAAAAGCTGCATTGCGACAGCATTGCGAAAACATTGCTGAAGCCGCAATTATTCAAGTGGAAACCGTAAGTTGACTGATCTGTTTCTGTTAATTTCCGTAATTTCAGGGATTCGTTCTTTCTCCTCCATCCATTCTGATATATGACGTTGAAGATTGATGGTTCTCCTTGGCCCAAACGCACCTGCAAACTACTATAAAAGGGGGTCAAAGTCGGAGGTTCAGTCATCATCCGAAAGCGTAGAGTCTTCTCGCAGTCCATCTTTTCGCCCTGTTTTCCTTTACCGTCTGTTGGAGTGAGAGTCTCAGCTGTTGGAATCGATAATCTGATAGGAAGGAGAGGAGATTCTTCTTCTCTCTCGATTGGATTCATCCAAGCAAGGCTGACCTTTCATCCCCTTCATTCGAGGCGACTGCAACGAGGATTCTAAGCACCATTTACTGTTTTTTGTCTTTCCTTTCTCATTTCCAGCATTGTTTAGTTATCGCTTCTGGTTTAGTGATTAGTTTACTGCATTTCGTCGCTGTCTGTCTTTGAATTATTTCCTTTAAGTTCCCTTTTGTCCGTTCAACATTCAAAGTAATCAAATTGCAAGATTTCATTTCACAGTTTCCATCTTCTGCTGCTACGGTTTTGTCTTACTGTTTTGAGTACATTTCCCTTCTGAGCATGTCTGTTTTATCTTATACTTATGTTCTCTATATATCCATGAGTAGCTAAGTCACTTAGAGGCATGCTAATGACAGAACTATAGGCTAAAAAACGTGAACCAAGCATGTAGGATAGCCCTCGAAGTATTGATTGTATGTAAGCTTCATCCCACGGGCAATTTCGATTGGCCATCCATTTTGTCCAAAGAACTCCTAACCTCTGGAAGGAGTAAGAGTTCAGAGTCGTATAATCATGCTAGCCTTTCATGGTAACCAGGAAACGGCCTAGGAATAGGCGTTTCCCTCGTACAAACTAAACACTTCTGTTTTAACAAGATGCTTAAGACCTTACATTGAGTCGAGTAAACTAAAGAATCTAATGCATGGAATCGGACGATACATGAGATAGAGTGAGTTTGATGCATAGAGAGTAGATCCAGTGCTTGAGAATCGTATAAAAATTCCTATAGGATAGTCATTAGTAGCCCTTAATTCGCCCATTTACACACTTTCGCTGTTCTTCAATTGCGGTAAAATTGCGGTGTCCGCAATTCTGCTAAGTACCATTCTGTTTAGCTGTTTTCTTCTTCGTTTATCAATTTCATCTCTTGTCTTTTGAGTCTAATTTCAACTTGCATTTGTTATGTTGCATTCCTTTACACATTCAGCAAAACTTAGATAATTAAAAACCAATTTTACCCCATCAAATCCACCCCTTCTTTCTTAACAAATACACTTCATGAATAGCTAAAAATGAGTCTCTGTGGAAAAAACGAATGAAATATACTTACTACTTGCTGTGAGACCATGTATGCTTGCATGTTCTGAGTGCTCTCTCTACCTTCTTGCTTATTTATCTTTAACACATTGAGCACGCAACAAGTTTTTGGCGCCGCTGCCGGGGATTTATTTTAAGTGAAAACGAAGTTTGTTAAGTCTGAAACACCAAGTTATTTTCCATTGAATTTGATCCATCTTCATTTCTTCTTCAGGTACCATTTAGGGTAGTTTATGAATGAGACTCCAAGTAGTGATCTAGAGTTCAACCCTGAGCCTGAAAGATTATTTAAAGCTAGAAATAGAGCCAAGAAACGTCTCTTTAAACAACCCCTTTTACCTCAAATAATTGCTGAAACCGCAGAGTCTCCGCAATCTACTCAAGAAGAAATGGCTGGAATAGATCAAAACCTGGTGCCTGTCACTCGCAATCCCATTGAAATAGCGAATGACAAGGATAGCGCCATCCTTTCGTACCTAGTACCTATGCCTGGGGAGCTGAACCCCAGCATAATCCGTCCTGAAATCACTGCCAACTCATTCGAGTTAAAACCAGTGATGTTCCAAATGTTGTCCACTGTGGGACAATTCTTTGGAATAGAAAATGAGGACCCCCATAACCACCTTAGAAACTTCCTAGGAGTCAGTGATACCTTCCTCATTCCTGGAGTGTCCCAAGAAGCCCTGAGGCTATATCTGTTCTCTTACTCTTTGAGGGACAAAGCCAAAACGTGGTTAAATTCATTACCCTCAGGATCTGTCCTCAATTGGACAGACTTAGCAGAAAAATTCCTAGTCAAATATTTCCCACCAGATAGGAATTCGACCTTTCGTGATGATATCATCAAATTCAAACAAGCTCCGAGTGAGTCTCTTCACGAAGCTTGGACAAGATTCAAAGACCTTCTCATTAAATGTCCACACCATGGTATTCCATGGTGTATCCAAATAGAAGTCTTCTTGAAGGGATGCAACCCCAGCACCAGACAAGTTCTAAACTCATCTGCTGGAGGTTCCATGTTGTCCAAGAGTTACAACGAAGCTTATGAGATCTTGGAGAAGATCTCAACCTCTCACTGTAGGTGGTCAGATGATCCAGTAGAGCCAACTAGAGCTCAAGACAAGGATGCTCTAAGCGCCATGAGCACCCAAATAAACGCCCTGACCAACCTAGTTAAGCAAATGGCTCAGGCCAATCTCCAAACCAGTGCCAATACCGCCACAGCCATGTCAATGGGCACCCAGCCAAGTCAAGGCGAGGCACTTATCTGTGGATTCTGTGGGGAAGGGCACCCATATGAATACTGCCCTGGGAATCCATCCTCAGTCTGCTATGTTGGGAGCCAGCAGCAGCCTAGGAATAACCCCTACTCCAACACCTATAACCCTGGTTGGAGAAACCACCCAAACCTGTCATGGGGTGGCCAACAAAACACTAACCAAAATCCTAACCAACCTAGACCGAGTGGAACACCTGGTTTCACTCCCCAACATAATCAGTCAATGTACCAAAAGCCATACAATCAACCTGTAGGATCTTCTGTAGAAAACTTACTCAAGGAATATATAGCTAAGAATGATGCTACGCTTCAAAGCCAGCAAGCTACTCTTAGGAGCCTAGAGAACCAAATAGGCCAATTAGCCAATGAACTCAAGAGTAGGCCCCAAGGTAGACTCCCTGCTGACACCGAGGTACCAAGGAGAGATGGTAAAGAACAAGTTCAAGCAATTGAACTCAGAAGTGGTAGACCTTTGGTGAGCAACACAAAGGACACACCAAAGAGAGTAGAGAACACTGAGTCTACTGCTCCACTAGAGTCTCTGCCAAACCAAGGTCCACCACCAACTAGCACATCAGGAGCCAGGCTGGAGCCAATTATTGAGGAGGTAGAAGAAATTCCAAGGCCTCCACCTATCCTAAGGCGACCTGACGTGCCTGCATATGTGCCACCACCTCCATACCCTCGAAGGCTTAAGAAGAAGCAGGAACAGGAAGTTCATTTTAATAAATTCTTAGAAATTCTTAAGCAAGTGCATGTGAACATTCCTTTTGTAGAAGTTTTACAGTCTATGCCTTCTTATGTAAAGTTTTTGAAGGACATCATTACTAACAAAAAAATAATTGGTGAGTTTGAAACAGTAAACCTCACTGAGGAGTGCAGTGCCATCCTCCAGAACAAGCTGCCCAAGAAGGAGAAGGATCCTGGTTCCTTCACCTTACCTGTAGAACTTGGAGGCAAGCACGTGGGCAGAGCGCTTTGTGACCTGGGCGCCAGCATAAATCTCATGCCCCTGTCCCTATTCCGCCAGTTAGGAATAGGGGAAGCACGTCCAACCACTGTCACTTTACAACTAGCAGACAGATCCATCGCATACCCTGAAGGTAAGATTGAGGATATTCTAGTGAAAGTTGACAAATTTATTTTCCTTGCAGATTTCATTGTCCTGGACTATGAGGCAGACAAGGAGGTCCCCATCCTGCTAGGTAGACCATTTCTAGCCACAGGTAGGGCACTTATAGACGTCCAAAAAGGTGAGCTTACTATGAGGGTTCATGATGAAGAGGTGAAGTTTAGTGTATATAAAGCTTTAAGGTACCCCTCTGACCTTGAATCCTGTGCTAGCATGGACGTAGTAGACTCCTTGATGGAGGAACAATTGGAGCATGTATTATTAACTAAGCATGCTAATGAATATGTACAATTAGATGTAGCTGATTTGAATGTATCTGACATAATGGATATACCTGTAGATAAACCACAACATGTATGTATGAATATAGATTTAACTGATAGATCTGTGAATCCTTTAAAGCCCTCCATTGAGCATCCACCTGTTTTAGAATTAAAACCACTACCTACTCACCTCAAGTATGCATATCTAGGAAGTAATGAAACTCTGCCTGTTATCATTTCTTCTAAATTAAGTGAAGAGCATGAGGTTGAACTGATTTTACTGCTTAAGCAACATAGGAAGGCTATAGCATGGACTATTGCTGATATTCGAGGCATTAGCCCTTCTTATTGCATGCACAAAATTATATTAGAGGAAGAGCACACACCTAGGGTAGATCACCAGCGTAGGCTAAACCCCTCTATGAAAGAGGTAGTAAAGAAGGAAATAATAAAATGGTTAGATGCAGGAGTGATCTTCCCAATAGCTAGTAGCCAATGGGTGAGCCCCATCCAATGTGTACCTAAAAACGGGGGAATAACTGTGGTAGTCAATGAGAACAACGAACTGATTCCAACAAGGACTGTCACAGGGTGGAGAGTGTGTATGGATTACAGGAAATTAAATAAAGAAACTAAAAAAGATCACTTCCCTCTACCGTTCATTGACCAGATGCTAGACAGAATAGCTGGTAGAGCCTACTATTGTTTCTTAGACGGGTATTCAGGCTATAATCAAATAACTATAGACCCTAAGGATCAAGAGAAGACCACCTTCACGTGCCCTTTTGGAACTTTTGCCTTTCGCAGAATGCCTTTTGGCTTATGCAATGCACCGGCAACTTTCCAAAGGTGCATGATGGCAATCTTCTCTGAGTTGGATGAGTCCATGATAGAAATATTCATGGATGACTTCTCAGTCTTTGGGGACTCATTTTCAAACTGTCTAGAAAACCTAGGACAAGTCCTGGCTAGGTGTGAGGAGACCAACCTAGTCCTAAATTGGGAAAAATGCCATTTTATGGTGGATGAGGGGATTGTCTTAGGACATAGAGTGTCGAGGGCAGGAGTCGAAGTTGACCGAGCCAAAATTGAGGTCATAGAGAAGTTGGTGGAGCCTCAGAATGTCAAGGCCATTAGAAGTTTCTTAGGGCATGTTGGCTTCTACAGAAGGTTCATTAAAGACTTTTCTAAGATAGCCAAGCCTCTGTGTGAGCTTCTAGAATTAAATAGGCCATTCATCTTCTCTGAGGAATGTGTAGTAGCTTGGACCACCCTTAAGAAAGCACTAGTCACAGCCCCTATCATAGTAGGACCAAATTGGGATCTGCCCTTTGAGATGTTATGTGATGCCAGTGACTATGCTGTAGGAGTGATGTTAGGCCAGAAGATTGACAAGCTAACACACCCTGTCTATTATGCTAGTAAGACCTTGAATGAGGCTCAATGTAATTATACAACTACTGAGAAAGAGATGCTTGCTGTAGTGTTTGCTTGCGAAAAATTTAGAAACTATATTGTAGGCACTAGGACAATTGTATACACTGACCATTCTGCCTTGAAATATCTTATGAGGAAGGCTGATGCCAAGCCTAGGTTGATTAGGTGGGTGTTATTGCTGCAGGAATTTGATTTGGACATTCGGGACAAGAAAGGATGTGAAAACGTGGTTGCAGATCACCTGTCTCGATTGCAGCACAATTGCGAAAAAATTGCGGACCCCGCAATTTCTGAGGCTTTTATTGATGAACATGTCTTTGCTTTGACTCATCGTGATAACGATGAGGAACCTTGGTTTGCTGACATTGCTAACTTCCGTGCATCACAGGTATTACCAGTTTTCAAGGGGGGACAAGAGAAAAAGAGGTTCCTTCATGAAGCAAGGAAATTCATCTGGGATGACCCCACACTTTACAGAACCTGTGCTGATGGCTTGCTGAGGAAGTGTGTTTCAGCTGCTGAAGCGAAGTCTGTGCTGCAGTACTGTCACACATCTCCTTATGGTGGACACTTTGGTGGCCAAAGAACAGCTGCAAAGGTATTTCAGAGTGGCTATTATTGGCCAACGATCTTCAAAGATACCCACAACTATGCCCACAGCTGTGATGAATGCCAAAGAACAGGTAACCTCAGTCGAAAGGATGAGATGCCCCTCACCTACATCTTAGAGTTAGAGCTCTTTGATGTATGGGGCATTGACTTCATGGGACCATTCCCTCCATCATCAGGTAACCTTTACATATTAGTAGCAGTGGACTATGTGTCCAAGTGGGTAGAAGCCAAAGCATGTCCTAATAATGATGCTAAAACAGTCACCAACTTCTTGCATAGGCACATTTTTACTAGGTTTGGGACACCTCGTGCCATCATTAGTGATGAGGGGTCACATTTCATTAACAAGGCTATGGAGAGAGTGTTGGCTAATTATAACATTAGACATAGAGTAGCCACTCCCTATCACCCACACTCGAATGGCCAAGCTGAAATCTCAAATAGGGAAATTAAGAACATCCTAGAAAAAGTGGTCAAACCTAATAGGAAAGACTGGTCCTTCAAGCTTGAGGATGCACTTTGGGCTTATAGGACAGCATATAAGACACCCCTAGGTATGTCCCCTTATAGGCTGGTATATGGCAAGGCTTGTCACTTACCACTTGAGTTAGAAAACAAAGCATTTTGGGCCATGAAGGAATTGAATTTTTGTGTAAAGGATGCGGGGACACTGAGGTCTTTGCAATTACATGAGCTTGATGAGCTTAGGCATATGGCCTATGAAAATGCTAAGATGTACAAGGAAAAGACCAAGATTTGGCACGATAGTAGACTTAGAGTTAAGGACTTTAAGAAGGGTCAACTTGTTTTGTTGTTTAACTCACGGTTGAAACTATTTCCAGGGAAACTTAAGTCTAGATGGTCGGGTCCATTTGTCATTACTAATGTGTTTGTTCATGGTGCAATAGAGATAAAGAACTTGCAGCAAGGCCAACCATTCATGGTTAATGGTGCAAGATTAAAGCACTACTATGAGGAAGGGGATGTGAAGACTCTCTCGGCCTTCCTCTTGACTGAAGCATAACAATGAGAACGAGAGAGGACGAGTGATTGCTGTGCTCGTCAACATTAGGCTCATGCCTTAGTTTATTTTTTGCGATTTTCCGGTTATCATTTGTGTGTTTTGTTGTGGGATTTTAATTACGAATTTGATATTGTTTTTATTTCTTTTTGTAGGGAATCGAAAGAGGGAATCAAGGAGAGTAATCCCAGCTTTAAAAATCAAGAAACGATCGAGCCAAATAAAAGATACGGACGAGCAAAGTTTGCCATTTAGATAAAAAGAAATCCCTAAAATTGCGCTGGAATTGCAGGATCCGCAAAATAGAGCCGTTGGGATTTAGCTGTTGCTTTTATATCCGTTAGAAGGCGCTCGATCGATACGATTCTCTCATTCTCTGATTTCCAAGAAAACTGAGATTCTCTTCATCTTTGATCTTTCTCTCCAAACCTCCAAGATTCGACAATGGTCTCCACAAGGGCTGAAAGATCCGCAGCCAAGAAGAAGGCTGATGACGCAGCTGAAGCGGCTGCGAGGGAAGCACTTCTGACCTTTGCAGATGCTGGGGCTGTACGCACCGGACCTCTTCCCAAACTTCCGATCCGTAGGAAGAAGTGGAGGGTTGTCACTGAGATCCCTGCTGGACCTTCTGAACCAGCGGGCACGCCCAAGAAGCGCCGGTGGAGTGTCGAGACGGCCGCCGAACCAAGCAAAGCAAAGACTCCCTCTGTGGAGAGTCAAGAATCGGATCGTGCGTCCCACGAGTCGACCAAGAAGGGTTCGACGCCATCTGCCTCACCTGCGCACAGCCCTTCACCATCTGAACCAGTGCACAGCCCAGAGCTTTCATCATCGCCGCCGGCACAGAGCCCTGAGACGCCGTCTTCACCACTGAATTCCGTGCAGACGCCTTCAGCAGAGCAGAGTGCCACACCTTCGCACACGCCTCCACGGCCTGACCCTGAATTCCCATATGGGGAGTACCAGGAATCCACTCAGGGCAGTGGGGAAGGTGGTGAAGACGAGGTCTTCTCGCCTGCAAGGGAAGCTAGCCCAGAGAGTCCTGCACAGCAGGATGATTCCATGGAAGAGACGCTGGGGGCATGCCTACAGCAGATCAACATTGAGGCCAAGCTGAAGAAGAAGAAGAAGGCCAAGATCCTTAAAGCCAAGCGATCCAAGAAACTAAAGAGGAAGAAGGCTAAGGAGGTACCTTCATCAGAGAAGGAAAGTACTGAGCCATCGCTCAAACGACTCAAGGTTGAGGCTGCCGAGTCAGCCAGGCCATCAGATAAGGGGAAGGTAAAGCTCTACCCTGAAGACGAGCCTCAGTCAGTGAGGTATGTTTCGTCTGATGCTAAATCCAGGGGTGCTGAGTTGAGGAAGAGGGAGTTGCTGCACGAGAAAGGCTTCCTCGACCGACCTGCTGACCTGCCGCAGTTCTTGCGCGCAGGAGTGATCAACCCTGGCTGGGAGGAATTTTGCAGACCGCCCAATCCAGCCTACACGAGCATGGTGTATGATTTCTACGCCAATGTGCTCAGCCCTGAGGATGGCCTGTCTGTGGTCAGAGGGGTAGAGGTGGATTTCTCAGCCAAGACCATCAACGAAGCCTATGGTCTCAAGGGCCAAACACATACAGATTATGCACGGATTGTTGATGAGCCTACTGAGGCTGTTCTGGAAGAGGCCATTCGGACCATTGGCCAGCCTGAAGCTTCCTGGACCGTATCACGCAATGGGAGGCACACTCTCATGAGTGCCAACCTCACGGCTAAGGCGACTGTTTGGTTTGCGTTCGTGAGAAGGAGATTGTCCCCAGTGACTCACGAGACTACAATCAACCAGAGCCGATCGCTGCTGGTGTATGCGATAATGAGAGGTCTCACGGTCAACGTGGGAGAAGTCATCACTGCTGCTATTGCTGAGTGCGCCAAGAAAGGTAAGGGACCACTGTTTTTCCCTAATACCATAACCAAACTATGTTTGCTTGCAGGAGTCCCCACCGAGCGCATGGAGCAGCAAATGGCTTACACGGGCCACTTGGAGCTGCCTGCTAGCCTGAGGCTGAGGAGGAAGGGGAATATGGAGTTTGAACTGGATAGGCTGGCTGCTGAACAGTCCCTATCCATGGCCTGCCTGATGGATATGCAGAGGAGAATGGCTCAATGGGCCACTTATGCGCAGGCGAGGGACAAGGAAGTTGCAGACCAACTTGGGTGCATCTTCCCGGACTTCCCCACAAATCTCCTGACTCCATGGGTGCCTCCACGACCACGACAACCTGATGAAGATGAAGACGTTTGAGTGCTGGTTTGAATTGCACTGAAGGGAGTATTGCTGTTCCCTTAGAAAAAAAAAACAAACAATTTTCTGCTTTCTGATAAATTATGTGAATTATGCTGTTTTAGTACATTTTTGATCTGTCGTAGATGCTTAGTTTTATGTTTTTAATTTTGCTTAGTATAGTCTGATGATAGGTGACTAGATAGGTTAGTTTTGTTTTATTTTTAGGAGAGCGTGAATGACTGGAAAGAGCATGCTTAGGGGCCTTAATCACTGTTATATCTGCCCTGATCTAATTGCGAAATAATTGCGGTACCCGCAATTTTCATGACTGAAAGCATGTTTTG
Source organism: Herpetospermum pedunculosum (assembly GCA_028017165.1). Taxonomy (NCBI): domain Eukaryota; kingdom Viridiplantae; phylum Streptophyta; class Magnoliopsida; order Cucurbitales; family Cucurbitaceae; genus Herpetospermum; species Herpetospermum pedunculosum. The sequence continues at coordinate 46,683,287 of CM051527.1, forward strand.
GACTGTCTGTTTAGCTAGGCTGTAATCTGTTTAAATTCCATCTTTTGCTGCTATCATGACTACCATATATAGCTTATCTGAAAGCATGCTGGATGAGTGTCATAGGACACCCTTTGCTAGTTTAAATCGACCTCTAAAAAGCTCAGCATGCACAGCTTTAAGCCCTTAACTGTCTGTTTTTTTTTTTAATTTACTGCTACTGTGATATTTTCTTTTCAATGTTCTATCTATGCCTAGGGCTTTAGATTCTCTTTGTTTTACCTTAGACTAGATGCTTCTAGGATAGTTTGGGGGTGTGCCACCTCAGACACTCATTGGGGACAATGAGTAGTTGAAGTTTGGGGGAGGCCACCCTAGGCCTAGGAACATTCCTCTCTCCCTTAGAAACATAAGCATTCTTCTTCTCCTTTACAAAAAATGATGAACTGAAAAAAAAAATGAAAAATAGAATAAAGAGGGGGGTCTCTCTTAGGTTGCTAAGTAATCAGTGCCAAGTGTGTGACCCACAAGTGGCATTGCATCAAAAGGCAACCAAAGGAGAGGCCCCACCTAAGTAAGAAAAAGGGAAAAGAATAGGGAAGAAGAATGTATACCTAGGAGTTATAACTTTGTGGCTTAGGTGTCCTATTTAAAAAGAACTCTGATCCTTAATTAGCTAAGCACAAAGTTGTAACTTGTAGGTTTGTTTAGGGAGATGAGTGTTTTTCCAATGTAGTGATGCCAGGGTTTAGGTTGTTCTTTAAAGTACTACTGTCACCGTTAATACTAAGACTGGCATGACTCTAAGGATTCCTAGACACATTAAAAGTAAGGCCAGAAGCATGTACTGAGTCTGAGGTAAAGCTAGGCAGAATTTGAAACCTTAGGGATAGTGGCATGATATGACAAAAGCAAATAGATCAGCTGTAGGAAGTTAATAAAAGCAGGTGAGTGTTAGGCAGGCGAAGTCAGAAGAAGCTAGATAAGAGGGTAGTTCTAAACTGAGAAGTGTGTCACAGGACAGCAGTGCTATAGATAGGGATATAAGGGAGTCAGTAAAGTGATTAAGGGAGGTGAAACAGCAGTCTAGGTAAGTCTTTAGTGTGCTTGAGGACAAGCAAAACCTTAAGTTTGGGGGTGTGTTAAGTCTCTGAAAGTGACTTATTTAGGACCCATTTAGTTTAAGAAGATGTACACTTTTAGGTGTTTGTGATAGCATTTAGCCTAAACCTATGCTTAAATATGAGAATGAGAAGAAGGTAGCTAAATTAGGACTTTTGTACAATAGGAAAGAAAAGGGTTGAAAACCGAAGGAAAAGAATGAAAAAAGCTGCATTGCGACAGCATTGCGAAAACATTGCTGAAGCCGCAATTATTCAAGTGGAAACCGTAAGTTGACTGATCTGTTTCTGTTAATTTCCGTAATTTCAGGGATTCGTTCTTTCTCCTCCATCCATTCTGATATATGACGTTGAAGATTGATGGTTCTCCTTGGCCCAAACGCACCTGCAAACTACTATAAAAGGGGGTCAAAGTCGGAGGTTCAGTCATCATCCGAAAGCGTAGAGTCTTCTCGCAGTCCATCTTTTCGCCCTGTTTTCCTTTACCGTCTGTTGGAGTGAGAGTCTCAGCTGTTGGAATCGATAATCTGATAGGAAGGAGAGGAGATTCTTCTTCTCTCTCGATTGGATTCATCCAAGCAAGGCTGACCTTTCATCCCCTTCATTCGAGGCGACTGCAACGAGGATTCTAAGCACCATTTACTGTTTTTTGTCTTTCCTTTCTCATTTCCAGCATTGTTTAGTTATCGCTTCTGGTTTAGTGATTAGTTTACTGCATTTCGTCGCTGTCTGTCTTTGAATTATTTCCTTTAAGTTCCCTTTTGTCCGTTCAACATTCAAAGTAATCAAATTGCAAGATTTCATTTCACAGTTTCCATCTTCTGCTGCTACGGTTTTGTCTTACTGTTTTGAGTACATTTCCCTTCTGAGCATGTCTGTTTTATCTTATACTTCTGTTCTCTATATATCCATGAGTAGCTAAGTCACTTAGGGGCATGCTAATGACAGAACTATAGGCTAAAAAACGTGAACCAAGCATGTAGGATAGCCCTCGAAGTATTGATTGTATGTAAGCTTCATCCCACGGGCAATTTCGATTGGCCATCCATTTTGTCCAAAGAACTCCTAACCTCTGGAAGGAGTAAGAGTTCAAAGTCGTATAATCATGCTAGCCTTTCATGGTAACCTGGAAACGGCCTAGGAATAGGCGTTTCCCTAGTACAAACTAAACACTTCTGTTTTAACAAGATGCTTAAGACCTTACTTTGAGTCGAGTAAACTAAAGAATCTAATGCATGGAATCGGACGATACATGAGATAGAGTGAGTTTGATGCATAGAGAGTAGATCCAGTGCTTGAGAATCGTATAAAAATGCCTATAGGATAGTCATTAGTAGCCCTTAATTCGCCCATTTACACACTTTCGCTGTTCTTCAATTGCGGTAAAATTGCGGTGTCCGCAATTCTGCTAAGTACCATTCTGTTTAGCTGTTTTCTTCTTCGTTTATCAATTCCATCTCTTGTCTTTTGAGTCTAATTTCAACTTGCATTTGTTTATGTTGCATTCCTTTACACATTCAGCAAAACTTAGATAATTAAAAACCAATTTTACCCCATCAAATCCACCCCTTCTTTCTTAACAAATACACTTCATGAATAGCTAAAAATGAGTCTCTGTGGAAAAAACGAATGAAATATACTTACTACTTGCTGTGAGACCATGTATGCTTGCATGTTCTGAGTGCTCTCTCTACCTTCTTGCTTATTTATCTTTAACACATTGAGCACGCAACAGGCGTCGAGACCCTGCTTGGCGTCGAGACGCTTCGGAGGAGGCGCGCGCAGGAATTTTATCGGGGCAGCGTAGCGACGCTGACCCAGCGTCGCGACGCCATCGCGAGTGCGCGCGGATTACTTAGGGCACAGCGTCGAGACGCTGGCCTAGCGTCTCGACGCTACGACGATTACAGCAGTTTATATTGACGATTTTCTGCACATTTGGAGGAGTTCTTCTTCACCATTTTTGCTCTCCTTCATCTTCTTCTTCCTCTATTTTTGTATTTTCTCTTGGAGCTCCGCCATTGTTGGCATGCTAGTGATCTCCACCTTCATTGTAATACGTTGATGACTCCTTCCATGGCCGTTGTTGGAGCAGAATTGACAAACCGCGCCATGAGCGGCTAAGGTAAGGGTGAACGGTTTGGGATTAGTTTAGGGTGATTTTGTTAGACGTTTTTGGTTTTGATAATCTGATCTTGAATGATGCATATTGGTTCTGTTTATTAGCATTTATCTACTTTGCTTAATCCAACGCGCATGTTAAAATACGAAGACTGACACTCGAGTAGTTTCGCATGTTGTGTATGTTAAAGAGTAGCGATGCCGTGCCTCTCACTGCTCGACTAAGTAACACAGGTAGATAGAACTAAATCGAAGTATCGGGTCGGGTAGGATAATTGTTGATTGCATACGGCGTTTGCGGGCAATCTACTAGCAATTAGAATTCACGCTCGAATGTTCGTCGCGGTTAGCTAGTAACTGTCTAAATTTACCTTAGGGCTGATCACCTTGATGTAAGCTTAGATAACGTGTAATTAGAACTGTGTGGTCTAATTAAAATCCATGGAGTCGGCTACTTTGGGGCTTCTCTGGTAGTCGTCCGCGTGCTCAATAAACTGAATACCATGTTATTAAGCATTAAATGATGAACCGAATTTGTCTAACATTTGATCCCGAAACTCCCAATCCGTGCACACGTTTTCTACTTATTATTCCTTCTTCCGTTAGCATTTTTAATATTTCTCTTGCATGATAAAACCCCCCGTTACCAAAAATCAATCGATCAATTAAATCCCAATTTCATTAGTAATTTCAATCAACCTATTCCTTGGATCGACCCTGTTACCACTGGCTGCAAAGCCTTGGTCATAGGCTTTATAAATCGTATTTTGGCAAGCCTCGACAGCTTGAGATGAAGCGATAGTTTAAAATATCGCCCACCATTCTCCTTGGCCCAATCGCACCTGCAGAATACTATAAAAGGAGGTCAAAGTGGAGGGTTGAAACATCATCCGAAAGCGTAGAAGTCTCTTCGCAGCTCAATTTCTCTCCTGTTTTTCTCTTCCGTCTGTTGGGTTGGAAAGCTTAGCTGCTGGAGTCGACAATCTGATAGGAAGGAGAGAAGATTCATCTTCTCTTCTGATTGGATTCATCCAAGCAAGGCTTACTTTTCTCTCCTTTCAGCCGAGGCATCTGCGTCGAAGCGATCACGCTCATCTTACTTTCTTTCTGTTTTAGTTTCCTATTTCCAGCACCGTTTGTTGTCATTTCTTTTCCATTAGTTAATCCATTCCATTTCGTTGCTTTCTGTCTTTATGTTAGTAACTTTAAGTCTTCATCTGTTCATTCAAACAATTGATTAATCAAAGCACAATTCATCATTTCGCACTTTCTCTTTTTCATTTCTGCCTACTGTTTTTTCCTTTCTGTTTTGTCTTTAATTTTCTTCTAAGCATGTCTACTTCATCTAATATTTCTATTCTCTCTACATCCATGAGTAACTAAGTAACCTAGGGGCATGCTAATGACAATACTATAGGCTAAAACACGTGAACCAAGCATGTAGGATAGCTCTCGAATGCATTGATTGTATGTAAGCTTCATCCCACGGGCAATTTCGATTGACCATCCATTTTGTCCAAAGAACTCCTAACCTCTGGAAGGAGTAAGAGTTCAGAGTCATACACTCATGCTAGCCTCTCAAGGTAGCCAGAAAACGACCTAGGAATAGGCGTTTTCCTAGTACAAATCATAACTTACTGCTTTAACAAGATGCTTAAGACCTTACTTGGACATGAGTAAACTAAAGAATCTAATGCATGAAATCGGAAGATACATGAGAATGAGTTAGTTTGATGCATAGTGAGTTGATCTAATGCTTGAGAATCGTGTGAAAAAACCAATAGAGGAGTCGTTAGTAGCCCTTGTTTCCACATTTTACACACTTTTGCTGTTAGTAACATTGCGATAAAATTGCTGTTCTCGCAATTCTTTTAAGTTAAAATTCTGCCTTAGCCGTTTGTCTCTTCGTTTATTAATCCCTTCTCTTTACATTTGAGTTTATCATTGACTTGCACTTGTTTATGCATCTATCCTTTACATATTCCGTAGTAATTAGGCAACTTAAAACCAAATCTACCCCATCAAATTCACCCCTTCTTGCTTAACAATACACTTTGCGAGTAACTACGAATAAATCTCTGTGGGAAACGAATGAAAAAATACTTACTACTTGCTGCAAGATCATGTATGCTTGCATGTTCTGAGTGCTCTCTTATTGCATATTTCTTTTAAACATTGAGCACGCAACAGAAAGAATACCTAGACTTAGGATATGTTTTCGTTAGCCAAAATATATGCCTAAGTAAAATCATACCCAACCGTCTAGAACACTTCAGTGAAAGGAAAAATGTTTTCAGCTCCTACGTCCCTAAGACTTCACACCGTGAGATTCATGCTCGGCTTCGAGTCGCCCTGGGGGAGCGACCTCCAGTAGGAAAGTATTTGCATGAGTCAATAACAAGGTGAATTGGGGAAGTCGTTCATAGTAAGTGGGCGAAGGTTGTGTGTCAACACATCCTACGGTCTCCTCCATTAGGTTGCACCATGAGATTTCCATGATGCGCCTTCGAGTCTGCCCTGGGAGCGACGACCCCTTAGGAGGGTTGTATCATGGGATTCGGAACACCGCAAACTCTAGAAATGGATAGGGTCTCATAGGTCCGTTTTCAGCATTGTCTTTCCAACCTCGGGAGCTTGTTGATTCCGATCTCTGAGGTCTGAAAATGGAGGGTCACACTTACAAGAATTACTAAGTGTTAATAACTTCTTGACCAAAGTAAACGATAGCTAAAAGATCTATTGGAATATGAGTTATTCTGGTAATAGTGATTAGCTGAGATTGTCTCAATTCAATGGAGGAGTGATAGACTGCCCCTAGGTGGATGTTGCTCTAAACGTTTGTAGTATGGTTGCAATAAGGAATAAATGATGGGAACTTTATTACTTTTGCTAAACTTGATTGGATAATATAAAAGGGTTAATAGCAATTTCACTAAAATTAATATGTTTACTTTTTTCAGCATGAGCAACTCAATAGTATAGTTACTAGCTTATGATAAACTTAACGGGGATAATTACGCAACGTGGAAATCAAATTTAAACACAATACTGGTAATTAATGATCTAAGGTTCGTTTTAACTGGGGAGTGTCCTTCAAACTCCGGCACAAATGCAAACTGAAATGTTCGGGATACATATGACAGATGGACAAGGGCAAAAGATAAAGCCTGCGTCTACATTCTGGCCAACATATCTGATGTATTGGCTAAGAAACACGATGGTATGGGTGCTGCCAAAGAGATTATGGAATCTCTGAAGGGGATGTTTGGACAACCGTCCTTCTCCCTTAGGCATGATGCCATCAAGTACGTTTATAACTGTCGCATGAGAAAAGAGACCCCTGTTAGAGAACATGTCCTGGACATGATGATACATTTCAATGTGCCAGAAGTAAACGGAGTTGCCATAGATGAGAAGAGTCTGGTTAGTTTTATTATGGAGTCTCTTCCGAAGAGCATCCTACAGTTGCACACAAATGCGATGATGAATAAAATTGAATATAACTTGACTACTCTTCTGAATGAGCTTCAGACTTATCAGTCCCTCCTGAAAACTAAGGGACATGAAGTGGAGGCAAACGTTGCTACCACTAAAAAGTTCTATAGAGGATCGTCCTCTGGGACGAAGTCTGGCCCTTTTTCTTCTAAAAATAAGAGTATTTCGAAGAAAAAGAAAGGGAAGGGGAAAAGTAAAACTCCTACTGACTGCAAAAGCAAGGTTCAAGTTGCAGATAAAGGAAAATGTTTCCACTGCAACGAGAATGGGCATTGGAAAAGAAACTGCCCAAAGTACCTTGCAGAGAAGAAAGTCGAAAAGGCGAAACAAGGTAAATATAATTTACTAGTTGTTGAAACATGTTTAATGGAGAGTGATGTCTCTTCCTGGATACTGGATTCAGGGGCCACTAATCATATTTGTTCTTCTTTTCGGGAAACTAGTTCCTGGAGAACGCTTGTGGAAGGCGAGATAACTCTCAGGGTTGGAACATGAGAGGTTGTCTCAGCAAAATCAGTGGGAGATTTGAAATTGTTTGTGGAGATAGATTCATTATATTAGATAATGTGTATCTTGTTCCTGGAATGAAAAGGAATCTTGTATCTATCTCTTGTTTGTTAGAACAATTGTATAAAGTATCTTTTGAAATTAATGAAGTGTTCATTAACAAAAGAGGTATTCCTATTTGTTCTGCAAAACTAGAAAACAACTTATATAAGTTAAAACCGACCAGAGCCAAAGCTATTTTAAATCTCGAGATGCTTAAAACGGCTGAGACGCAAAACAAAAGGAAAAAAGTTTCTTCAAGTACATATCTTTGGCACTTAAGACTTGGCCACATTAATCTCAATAGGATTGAGAGATTGGTTAAGAATGATCATCTAAGCCAAGTTTGAAGACAACTCTTTACCAGCATGTGAGTCTTGTCTTGAGGGGAAAATGACGAAAATATCTTTTACTGGAAAAGGTATTAGAGCTAAAGAATCCTTAGAACTCGAGCATTCAGACCTCTGTGGACCAATGAATGTCAAAGCACGAGGAGGATATGAATATTTCATCAGTTTCATAAATGATTTTTCAAGGTACGGTTATGTTTACCTAATGCATCATAAGTCCGGAGCTCTTGAAAAGTTCAAGGAGTATAAGGCTGAAGTTGAGAACTTATTAGGTAAAATAATTAAGACACTTCGATCAGATCGAGGTGGAGAGTACATGGATCTGAGATTCCAGGACTATTTGATAGAACATGGAATCCAGTCACAACTCTCTGCACCTAGTACACCTCAACAAAACGGTGTATCGGAGAGAAGAAACAAAACCTTATTAGACATGGTTCGATCGATGATGAGTGATAGCACTCAAAAAGTGCTAATATTTAGCTCCTAAGTCTTACGAATTAAGTAATTAATTATGCTTAATTGATATATTTTGTAGAAATTAATTGCTTAGGGGTAAATCAGACCATTGCATTAATTAAGGGCTTAAAATAATATTTTAGTGGATAATAATGATTAATTGTTTTAAGCGTTTATACCATATAGATTAATTAATCAAATATTATCTCAATTGTGATTAGTGGTCTAGTGGTGCAGGGGAACCTTGGTAGAACGATTGGCCAGAGTTCAAATTCCTCAGGCGCAGACCCTAGCGTCGAGACGCTGCCTATAGGGTCTCGACGCTACCCCGACAACAGGCGCTGGAAATTTTCGTACGAGCGTCGAGACCCTAACCTGTAGGGTCTCGACGCTCCGACTGTATAAAACCCATTTTTAGCATTTTTTAGGTCATTCACTCTCGGGTTTGGCTTTATTTTTCGCGTTTTCTCTCTAGATTCTTGGGGTTTTCTCCCCTTTTCTTCTATATCAAAGCAAAGACTTGGTTTATTTAGTTTGATTTTCATCCCGAACAAGGTAAGTGCTCTAATTTGAGGTTATGGGTTAAATTTGATGCGATTCATGAGGGTTTAGATCTTTAATTTTGAGCTTAGCATGACTGATTGGGCAATTTTATTTCTTCTAAGCATATCACATAAGCATGTTTGATTGATAGGAGTAGACGACCTTGATTTCCGGCATGTTTTATAGTTAAAGATTATGATGCCTTGCCTCTCTTAATCGCCAAGTAACATGGATAAGTTGAGCCATAGGTAACATAGGCTTCCTTGTTGATCTTGGTTGTAACTTATCTTGAAGAAATAGATAAATCGGAATATTAACTTAGGCTTCCAGGTTAAACATCCGTCGTAGTGCTCCCGTTACTGTCAATTAATCAATATGGGCGGCGTTGGCCCCCTGTTGATTCATTGCCACGTTTAATTAGAATCGAACATTCGTCTCTGTTCTTTATTTAATTTAGGATTGATCACCTTAGAGTAATTAAAGAATAGTCTACTTAGAACTCCACGTTTCTAATTAATTATTTGAGTTACTTGTATTAGTAGTTTCGTGCAAGTAAATTATGTGTTTAATTTTGATTTTTCTAAGTATGTTTGAATCCCAATGAATCGAGTCGCATCAAGGTCAACCCCGACCTTTAAAATTAGGAGCACATGTAATTAGTTTTAATTTTTCGTTAGCTATTTTATGCATGCTTTACTTTATTTTTCCATAACCAATCCCCCCTTTACTTTAATGTTTTATTTTATTGTTTTCATAAAAAAGGCAAATAGAAATTAATTAGGAGGAAATAATTTAGGTTCCCTGTGGATCGACCCGACTACCACTAGCTGCAAAGCTCAGTTGTAGCGGTATTATAAATGTTATTTTGGCGGGACTCGACATCCCGAAATTTATAGGATATTCAAAAATCCTACTACCAAAAATTAGAATCGAACATTGAATTAGTTATGCTTTTGCTAAGTATGTTTGAATCCCAATGAATCGAGTCGCATCAAGGTAAACCCCGACCCTTAAAATTAGGAGCACATGTAATTAGTTTTAATTTTCCGTGAGCTACTTTTATGCTTTTCTTTTATTTTACCGCTAGCAAATCCCCTCTTTACTTTAATGTTTTACTTTATCGTTTTTGTTTTAGTTAATTGAAAAGCAAATAAAAATTAATTAGGAGAAAATAATTAAGGTTCCCTGTGGATCGACCCGACTACCACTAGCTGCAAAGCTCAGTTGTAGCGGAATTATAAATGTTATTTTGGCGGGACTTGACATCCCGAAATTTATAGGATATTCCAAAATCCTAGTACCAATGAGCTATGCTCATTTGCCTGAATTATTTTGGGGATATGCAGTAGAGACTGTTGCCTACATTTTGAACAATGTTCCCTATAAAAGTGTTACTGGAACACCTTATGAGTTATGGAGAGGGCGTAAAACTAGTTTACGTCACTTCAGGATCTGGAGATGCCCGACACATGTGTTGGTGCAAAACCCTAAGAGATTGGAACCCCGTTCAAAAGTATGTTTATTCATAGGCTACCCAAAAGAATCGAAAGCTGGATACTTCTTCGATCCCAAAGAAAATAAAGTATTTGTATCGACAAATGCTACTTTTCTCGAAGAAGATCACCTGAGAGATCATCAACCTCGCAGTAAATTAGTATTGCGTGAAATTTCTAAAGAAGCTACAGATAGATCAACAAGAGTTGTTGATGAGATTGGTCCCTCAACAAGAGTTGTTGATGGAGCTAATACTTCTGATTACTCACATCCATCTCAAGAGTTGAGAGTGCGTCGACGTAGTGGGTGTTGGGTTTTATGTCCTAAAACTCGTGGTTTATAAACTGTTATGTTTGTAAATAATCTATTTAGAATAAAGAGTTATTAGTTTTATTTAGTAAAAGAGTTTACTGGAATAAAGTGAAACGTGTTTAGGTTAACATATACCAATAACCAACACCCTTGGCTGAATATGAGTACTTGAGCTTCATGTATGACATGATTGTGGATCAAGCTCAAGTAGTCAGTCAAAACGGTCTATAGTATACGGATAAGGCTGGGTACCTTATCCTGGTAACACTATAGGATGCGGCTCACTTTGTATTGTACAAAATGATGTGATCTGAATCGTTTCACATGGAGATGTGCGAGTGAGAGCGTCCTGTGCAAAGAGTTTGCATAAGACCGAACTGCGAAATATGTTGCTCTCTCTTTATAACACCGTTTACTAATGAGACCGACATTTTCATTTGATGGCCTAGATAACTCGATCTTAATCCTGAGCTTACTATGAACTCCTGCTTATTAGATAGTATCCTTAGACTTGTATGGGTGAGAGTGGCCCATTAACGCCGACTCAATAACTTACCATCTCAGGGATAAATTCTAATAGGTAGCTGGAGACATAGTGTAGTAAGATGGAGTTCACTCCTAACCCGTTCTTCAGGGTTAGTATATAGGTTGTTTCCTTAATAGCTGATTCTGGGGCTTGAACAATGAGCGCTCACACTCTCATGAGATGAGAGGGTTAAATGATCTGTTGGTTGGACCACTGTTTTTTTGTTCATTAGAGGTGTCAGTCGTACTTAAGGAACAAGACGTAATGCAAGGGTTAAACGGTTTAAAATGACCCAGCTGTGATTACGAACAACCTGTGAAGGGTCGACTTGCCTATAACGGTTATATCAGAGGACATAATATATCTACAGTGAGGAGAGTGCAACCCTCAGACTATAGTAGAGTCTCCGGGGGTTAACGAATGTTGATTAGTTCGGTTAAAAGACTTTTGACCGGATAATCTTGTATCGTTGGAGCTCATGATCTGTAGGTCCTTTAGGTTCTCTTGGCTAGCTCGGATAACGCCGTGCAACAGTATAAAAGAAAAGAAAAAGAAAAAGAATTTGAATTGTTCAAATTCGGCTTGTGGAAGAATGATGGACATATTTAAATATGATTTAAATATGGGAATGACCTAAAATATGAATAGGATTCATGTGTAAAAAAGTCGGTTTTCGGAAAACCGGGTTTAATCATATTATTTAATTAATATTTGATATTTGTTGTAAAACACTAGAACATTAACCACGATGGGAGAAAAAGAAAGTAGAGAGGATGTCTTCTCTATTCAGTTGTGATCTTCAAAAGTTACAATAACCAATATTTATAGGGTTTACAAGACCTAAAGAAGGTAAGGAAATGGAGAAATTAAAGGAGAAGATACAGGAGAAATAAAGGGGGGAAGTTAATGGGAGAAGATACATGCTATCTTAGGGACATCTTAAAATATTCATAACACTCCCCCTTAGATGTCCATAGTATATAGAATATATGCCTCGTTAAAACCTTATTAGGAAAAACCCAATGGGATAAAATCCTAGTGAACGAAAAAGAGTACATTATTCATATACTTTAAGAATTGCGTCATTAAAAACCTTGCTAGGAAAACCCAGTGGGATAAAACCATAGTAAAGGGAAAAAGAGTGCAACACATTTTCTCCCCCTCATGTAAACATTATTTGAGATCTTTGAATCGTCGCATTCCAATGTTGTGTATCAACTTCTCAAATGTTGCAGTAGGTAATGCCTTTGTAAATAAGTCCGCCAAGTTATCTTTTGAAGAAATTTGTTGAACATTGATGTCTCCTTTTGCTTCAAAGTCATGAGTGTAGAAGAGCTTTGGCGAGATATTTTTCGTTTTATCTCCATTGATATATCCCCCTTTAATTTGAGCTATACATGCTGTATTGTCTTCATATAATGTCGTGGGACAATCTTTGTTAGTAGGCAAACCACATTTTTCACAAATATTTTGAGTCATTGATCTTAGCTATACGCATTCTCGACTAGCTTCATGGATGGTCAGGATTTCAGCATGGTTCGAGGAAGTAGCTGTTATTGTTTGCTTCATAGACCGCCATGATATGGCAGTTCCTCCATATGTAAATACATAACCTGTTTGAGATCTACCTTTATGTGGATCAGATAAATAACCTGCATCTGCATAACCAACTAGTCCAAAATTCGATTTATTAGAGTAAAGTAAACCCATATCAATTGTCCCTCGAAGATAACGAAGGATGTTCTTAACTCCATTCCAATGTCTTTTTGTTGGAGAAGAACTGTATCTAGCTAATAAATTGACTGGAAACACTATATCTGGTCTTGTGTTATTAGCAAGGTACATTAGTGCACCTATTGCACTAAGGTATGGTACTTCAGGACCAAGAAGCTCTTCATTATCTTCTCGTGGTCGAAATATATCTTTCTTCACATCAAGTGAACGAACTACCATTGGAATGTTTAATGGATGTGCTTTGTCCATGTAGAATCTTTTTAAGATATTTTCTGTATAAGTTGATTGATGAATAAATATTCCATTGGCTAAATGCTCAATTTGCAACCCAAGGCAAAACTTTGTTTTTCCGAGATCTTTCATCTCAAATTCTTTCCTAAGATATTTTATTGCCTTTGGAAGCTCTTCGGGAGTTCCAATGATATTCAAATCATCAACATATACAGCAATAATAACAAATCCTGATTGTGATTTTTTTATAAAAACACATGGACAAATAGGGTTATTTTTATACCCTTCTTTCAACAAATATCCACTAAGACGATTATACCACATTCGTCTAGATTGTTTTAGTCCATATAAAGATCTCTGTAATTTAATGGAATATAATTCTTTAGTATTTGAATTATATGATTCTTGTATTTTTAATCCTTCAGGAATTTTCATATAAATATCATTATCAAGAGATCCATATAAATATGCTGTGACTACATCCATAAGATGCATGTCAAGGTTTTCATGCACAATCATACCAATTAGATATCTTAATGTTATTGCATCCACCACAGGTGAATATGTCTCCTCGTAGTCAATACCAGGCCTTTGTGAGAATCCTTGTGCAGCAAGTCTCGCTTTATATCTTGTAACCTCATTATTTTCATTTCTTTTTCTTACAAATACCCATTTGTATCCCACAGGCTTTACACCTTTTGGTGTCTGAACTACTGGCCCAAAAACCTCACGTTTTGAGAGTGAATTTAATTCTGTTTGGATTTTTTCTTTCCACTTGATCCAATCTTTCCTGTGTCGACATTATTCGACAGATTTTGGTTCAGAATCCTCATTTTCGTTAATAATATCGTGAGCAACATTGTGAGCAAAAGTGTTGTCAACAACTATATCAGACCGATTCCATCTTTTTCCTGTCATGACATAATTTATCGAGATCTCATTATTATCCTCTGGTATTTGATTTTCTTGAGTACTCATATTCAGGATTTCTTCTGGAATATCCACATTCTCAATTGAGTCATTTTCATTATTGATTATTCTTCTTTTCCGAGAATTTTTATTTTTGGAACCCATTGGTCTTACACGCTTTTGGCGTGTCTCGGACTTATTAGTTGTGACTACTTGCTGTATTGGGATGTCAATTTTAGATGGTGCATTTGCAGCTGGTATATATGACTTAGTTAATATCTGTAAATGCATCTGGCATTTGATTTGCAATATTTTGCAAGTGAATTATCTTTTGAACTTCTAGTTCACATTGGTTATTACGGGAATCTAAATGAGATAATAACGATGCATTCCATGCAACTTCATTTTTCAACTTCTTAATTTCTCCCCCTAATGTTGGAAAAATTGTCTCATTAAAATGACAATCAGCAAAGCGTGCAGTAAATACATCACCCGTCAGGGTTCAAGATATCTAATAATTGATGGTGAATCAAATCCAACATATATTCATAGTCTCCTTAGAGGACCCATCTTAGTACGTTGTGGTGGAGCAATTGGAATGTATACTGCACATCCAGAAATTCGTAGATGGGAAACATTTGGCTCCTGACCATAAGCTAATTGTATTGGAGAGGATTTATGGTAGGCTGCTGGCCTAAAGCGTATAAGCGATGCTGCATGCAAAATCGCGTGACCCCACACCGATATTGGGAGTTGTGCTCTCATAATCATTGGTCTAGAATTTAATTCTAATCGTTTTATAAATGATTATGCCAAATCATTTTGGGTATGAACATGAGCTACAAGATGTTCAACACTTAATCCCAATTGACATGCAATAATTATTAAATGTTTGGGATGTAAATTCACCAGCATTATCAAGACGATTTTTTTTTTTTAATTCCACAATCAGGAAATTGTGCTCTTAACTTAATTATTTGAGCGAGTAATCTTGCAAATGCAATGTTGCGACTTGATAATAAACACACATGGGACCATCTGCTGGATGCATCAATTAAAACCATAAATATCTAAATGGTCCACTTGGTGGATTAATAGGTCCACATATATCTCCATGAATTCGTTCTAAAAATGTAGGTGATTCAAATCCTACTTTAGCTGGTGAGGGTCTAATAATTAATTTACCTTGAGAGCAAGCATCACATGACAATTCATTAGATTGAAGAATCTTTTGTTCTGTCAATGGATGTCCACGTGAATTTTCAATAATTCTTCTCATCATTATAGACCCGGGATGACCCAATCTTTCATGTCAAACACTGAATATATCTGGATTCATGAACTTCAGGTTCATGGTTGCATATGTTTCAATTACTCGTATATGAGTATAATATAATCCTGAAGAAAAAGCAGGCAATGTTTCTACGGTACATTTTTCATGTGAAACAGCAGATGTAATATAAAGATACTCTATATTATTTTTACTATTAGTCTCAATATGATAACCATTATAACGTATATCTTTGAAACTCAAGAGATTTCTTTTTGATTTGCTAGAGTACAAAGCATTATTAATGGAGATTTTTGTTCCTCTAGGTAAGATAAGATTTGCTTTTCCAAATCCTTCAATCAAGTTTGCAGAACCCGATATTGTATTGACATTTGCTTCAAGCAATGTCAAGTTAGAAAAATATTTTCTACTTTTTAATATTGTGTGCGTAGTTGCACTATCTGCCAAACATACATCTTCATTTTGCATCTTTGAACCATCCAAAATATGAGAAATGTTCATAATTCTTCATTAAAGAAAAAAATTGATTTCAATAAAGCTAAAATAATAAATAAATAATACTGGAAAAACAATCATCACATAAAATTCAAACTAAATTAGTAAGCACTATAGTTATACTTAAAACATAAAACAATATTAGATTTCGAGATTCTCGTAATCAAAAGAAGGATTTGTTACTCCTTCAATAGTGTCGATCTTCTCTTCAGGAGATTAAAAAAAGTCTGTAACATCCAAATGTGTCATGTTTGGAGGGTTAATACATCATTTTGATAGGCAAAGTTTGCTTCCACTTGTTTCTCCTTTACCTTCAGTGAAGCTTGATAAAGATCAACTAAGTGCTTAGATGTACGACAGATACGAGACCAATGCCCTTGCATTCCACATCGAAAACATTGATTTTCAATGCTTTTAGAACTCTTATTTTGTGGAGTTTTTCCTTTATGATCATCATTATTTGTGGTTCTCTTGAAATTTGAATGATTATGGTGACCACCACGGAATGAATAATTATTCCTTCCTCTTCCACGGTCACGACCTCGACCTCGACCTTGACCACGATGATTAGAAGACACTGCATTCGCTTCCGGGAACGGTGTTGTTCTAGTTGGTCGAGATTCATGATTCTTCATCAATAACTGATACCACTCCAAAAGTGCTAATATTTAGCTCCTAAGTCTTGTAAATTAGACTAATTATTTGGGTTTAATTGATATATTTTGTATAATTTAATTGCTAAGGGGTAAATCGGGCATTTGCAATAATTAAGAGTTTAAATGAATATTTTATAATATTTTATTAATTAGTCGTTTTGAGTGATTAAGCTACATTAATTAAATAATCTAATCTTAACTCAAAATCGATTAATGGCTTGATGGTGCAGGATTTTCCCTCATTTTTTATAAAAGTCAACAGCCAACGGTCAACGGTCAACAGTCAATGGTCAACAACCCACGCAGCCCAGCCACCCCATCCGCCCGCACCAGACGCAGGCGCGGCCCACGACCCAGACAATGCGCGCACGGCCCATCTGCGCGCCTGCGACCCGCCCCGCGCCCCTGCGCCCGCTCCAGCGCCCATCAGGCGACCCGCGCGCGGCCCCTGCGCGGCCCAAACGGCCAATTTAGGCCGAGATTTCATATTTTTCAGCTTTTTAAGCATTTAGACCTAATTTTTCAGCCACCATTCATCGAGGAAAGAGAATTTTCGTTTATGAGTTTTTTGGCCTCGGGTTTGGTAATATTTTCATCAATTTTCAAGGTTTTGGACAATTTTGGATCGATTTTCAACACGTTTGGCTAAGGTAAGTGCTCTAATTTGAGTTAAGAATTTACTTTGATGCTTAGTGAGGGTTTTGTATGAATTTCTAGCATTGTGTTGTTGATTTCTTGCATCTCCAATCTGTATAAAGAACGAATGCTATGCCTTTCTAATTAGGATTGACACCCATAATTGTTACGCATGTTAGTAGGCTAAGCGTTAATTCTTGATAAGCTTTAATGCATTGTAGCGAGGGTCTACCTCGTGGCTAATCAATTCGAGCCCAAGTGACAGTGAGGGTATGAGTTGATTAACGTTTTCACGGTGGGCTCAAGGTTAGAAGAGAAATTGAATTAGTCTTAAGAAATAATTCGTCGCAATTATACCCGTTACTGTTCTCTAATTAATTCTTTGGGGTGCTTTGGACCTGGTTGGGACAAGACATTTTGCGTGCATGAAATATAATTACTTTACTAATTAGAATCCCGATGAACTAAGCGCATCAAGTAAATCCCGAGCACTCGAATTAGGAGCACAAATTACTTTATTTTATTTTACCGTTAGCTATTTTTTACCGCTTTCCTTTACTTTTACGTAACCTAATTCTCCGATTTAATTTATTGTTTAATTTGTTGTTTTAATTAAAAAGAAAATAGGAATTAATTAAGAGAAAATAATTTAGGTTCCCTGCGGATCGACCCGACTACCACTAGCTACAAGTTAGCTTAGTCATAGCGGTATTTATAAATTTCATTTTGGCGGGATTCGACATCCCGAAAAATAGTGGATATACCCAAAAATCCTCTACCAAAATTGGCGCCATTGCCGGGGAACCATTTAGATTCTCTTAGTTAAATTTTATTTGTTTAAAAACCACAAAAATATTTTCCTTTTCTTGTGTCTTCTTGTTTTAGCATGACAGATTTTCGACAACAATTTTGGGGACAATTTACAAGGAGCGAAACCGAGTTCCCTCTCCGAACCTCTGAGGAGAGGGTCATTATCAAGTTGTACCCCAATTTTGAGGAAGAAATCGAGGAATTTATGACATGCGGAGGCGAGAACGGTGAGACCGAGGAAGATGAGCTTGACCTCGAGGAGCATCCCGAAGAGACTAGTGATGCGAACGAGCTAAGGAGTGGAGCTGAGACTTCTTCAAGGTGGTGTACTCCGGAAGAATTTTTCGCATCTCCCAGTGATGAAGAAGATCTAAGAGAATTTTACAAGGTAAGTATATCTCCACCGATTGATTTTGACTTAGAGCATGAATTTTGTATTGAAAATTTATTTGAGGATTCATGCACTAATGAGCTCGAGCATCTGTCTGTTAATGAGAATATTTTTGGAAGTCTTTTCATGGATGATGTAGAATCAACTTGTGCTAAAAATGTTGTTGTGATGGATGAGGATGTGGCAATTGTGCCTCTAAAGAATTTATCTCCTTCTACTTTATCTTGTGATAATACATGTATTATAGGAGATTTATCTTGCATGCCCCCTTCCATCTGTGCTTCCGTTGATGTTGGTTGCCTTGAGAATTTTGATGTGATCCCTCCTTTGGTCGAGTCTTTAATTTCTGTTGAGTCTTTTATTTTTGTTGAGTCAGTTGAGTCTTCTTTGGTTTTGATAGAGTCTGTTGAGTCTTTATTTTTCCCATATATTGAAAATACCAAAAAGATAACAACTCTGTCCGACTGCCTCCAAAAGTCGAAGAGCTTGCTTCTCTTAGCAGGTTTTGTTGATTCAAGGAAGAAGGGGCCGAAGAAATACGAGAATTTTTATGTACCCTGACAGAGTGGAGGACACGTCGAGCATAACGGCGTTAAAAAATTGCGCTTCTTGGGAGGCAACCCATGTGTTTTTAAATTCTTGTCTTTACTTTCTGTTTTTTATTTTTCCTAGCTTAGTTTATTTGTTTTTCTTTTTGTAGGGGTTTGTGGCCTAAGAAACGAGATATTCGGGCAAGGACTGCGCTGCTCCAACCACCAACCTAACAAAATTCAGGGGAGGTTTTCTGTTCCCTTAAATTTTGTAATTTTAATTTCTTAGTCTGATGTGTGATACATAGATGACTATGTATCCTTTTAGGTTGGGGTGGAGAAGTTTGTTGGATTTTTGAAGTTGTTGAGCTGTGGAAATTCTGAATTAGAAGTGTTTTGGTGTGCTGTTGCATGTTGTTCGATGAGGACAATCTATGAAATGCTTTTAAATTCTTCGTATTTGCATATCTAGAAAAGCATGAGATTGTATGTGTTAGTTTAGCATTTTTTTAAAAAAAATATGTTGCTCCCTTGAATTTATCGAGCACGTAGCATCCTATTATTGGTTTTGTAGGCATAGTATTGTCTTATGTTGCATGAAATCTTGTTGTCACCCCGAAAGGCACCCCTAGGGAAGACTTGATGCATGATAGGTTGTATTAAATTAATCCTGTTATAGCGAACCTATTGCCTAAAATAAAATAAAAAAGAAAAAGACTAAGCATGAAAATAAAAGCTTCTGAGGTGCTCCTCCTTCTTAAAGTGCACGTTAAGAAGTGAGCATTAGTCCTTAAAAATGTGAAACTTGCTCGTAGTCAGATACGTTGTGCAATGGAACTGCGGGTAAGCTGAAAAACGAAGGCAAGTTTGACATGTTAGGCTCTCTTGGAGAAGAAAAAAAAAGTGATAGTTTAAAGAAAATAAAGAGTACAAAGTACTCAAGAAAAAATAAAATTTAGGCCTTTTAATTTGTTACTCTCTTGATTGTTGAAAAGCCGTAGACTGTTCTTTATTGCTAGAAGTAGGGGAAAAACGAGATGTAGAGTTGCATATGGTTTTTCTGAGTCTATAAGAGCTAGAATAGGTTGGCTAATCACACACGCACGTAGGGGAGTAACAGTTTAATTTTTTAAATGTTCTCAACTTATGCATGCAATCAATTGTTCTCTTTTGTTGTAAGTGCCTTGTTTTTTTAAAGCAAGAGGTTAGAGTCGTTGCATGCAATTTCATTCTTAGGAGCTAGTTCAGAGTTTTCCTTGCTCGAGGACTAGCAAGATTTAGGTTGGGGGTTTTGATAGCACTCCAAAAGTGCTAATATTTAGCTCCTAAGTCTTGTAAATTAGAATAATTATTTGGGCTTAATTGATATATTTTGTATAATTTAATTGCTAAGGGGTAAATCGGGCATTTGCGATAATTAAGAGTTTAAATGAATATTTTATAATATTTTATTAATTAGTCGTTTTGAGTGATTAAGCTACATTAATTAAATAATCTATTCTTAATTTAAAATTGATTAATGGCTTGATGGTGTAGGTCTTGTTAAGACAATGGGGTTGCTCAGGTTCAAATCTTGGTTAATGTAAGATTTTTTCTCATTTTTATAAGAGTCAACAGTCAATGGTCAACGGCCCATCAGGCGACCCATGCGAGGTCAATTTAGGCCCAGATTTTATATTTTTCAGGTTTTTAAGCATTTAGACCTAGTTTTTCAGCCACCATTCATCGAGGAGAGAGAATTTTTTATTTTGAGTTTTTTGGCCTCGGGTTTGGTGATATTTTCATCAATTTTCAAGGTTTTGGACAATTTTGGATCGATTTTCAACACGTTTGGCTAAGGTAAGTGCTCTAATTTGACTTAAGGATTTATTTTGATGCTTAGTGAGGGTTCTGTATGAATTTCTAGCATTGTGTTGTTGATTTCTTGCATCTCCAATCTGTATAAAGAACGAATGCCATGCCTTTCTAATTAGGATTGACACCCATAATTGTTACACATGTTAGTAGGCTAAGCGTTAATTCTTGATAAGCTTTAATGCATTGTAGCGAGTGAAGGGAATGAACTCTTCATTCCCCGCAGCGGAAGCGTTTGGAATCGATCTTTGTTTTATTTAGAATTAAACAAAAAAATACAAGTTCAAGCATATTACCTTTGAAGACTACAAAGCTCTTCTTGTGTTCCCTTTTCCACGAGATCTTCCTCGCTATGACTCGAACACGGGATCAAGCTTGTGGGAGCTCTTTGAAAGAATAAGAGAACAATTCTCTGCAGAAAGTGAGTAGTGTGTTTGGCCAACCCGTTGGCTAAACCTAAATGCCTTATTTATAATAAGGCTTTTAGGAATTAATTTTATTTTACAAAATACATTTTAATATCTAATATATTAAAATATGCATTTTATATTTATTTGAATCTTATTCAAATATTATAAAATTAATCTTTTATAATATACTTTAAACCAATTTGAATCTCATTCAAATAACATATGTATATAGTTTTTAATATTAATGTATCATATACATAAACTATTTCCTCTAATATTTAATGTATCAAATACAATAAATATATTTTACTCTTCTACATTTAATATATCAAATATATTAAATAATAATTTGAATATTTCAAATTTTTCTTTCAACTAAATTGATCCTTTTAGTGTTACTATGAGTTAGCAAGGGGACCTTATGGACCTACAGATTTATAAGCTTCAATGATACAAAATTAATTAATTAAACTCTTTAATTAATTGACTTTCATTCATTAACTCTAGGTCACTCCACTATAGGCCTAGAGTTGCACTCTTATGCACTGTAGGACAAGTTGTGTCCATGGATATAACCATTACATGCAAGTCGATCCTTCACGAGTTGTTCGTAATTACAGCTGGGTCAAAAGTCCGTTTTACCCCTGTAATTACATCTTACACCTTAAGTACCACTGATTCTCTAATGAACAACTTGTTTATGATCCAACCATAAACCAAGTCCCTCTCGGGCCAGTGAGAGGGTGGGGCCCCATTGTTCAAGTCCCGAAATCAGCACTTAAGGGAACTACTCATCTACTTTCCCTATATGGGAAGAAGTGAATTCCATCTTGTGAAACTTATGTTCCCAACTCCCTATTTGGTCAAGTCCCCAAAATGGTAGGCTTATTGAATCGGCTATAAAGGCCATTCTCACCCATACAAATCAAAGGACGAGCCCTCACAGGCAGGAGTTCATAACTCACTCAGGATTAAGATCGAGTCACATATGATCATCCTGTGAAATACTAATCTTCTCAAATAACGGATTTATAAAGAGAGATTATATATTTCGTGGTCCAGTCTTATACAAACTCATTGTATAGGATACCCCCACTCACATGTCTCTACATGAATGATTTGGATCAAATCATTTGTAACAATTACAAAGTGGGCCGTATCAATAGTGTTACCAGGATAAGGCACCCAACCTTATCCATATACTATAGACCCTTTAGGTTATTACATGAACATGATCCTCCCGTATGTCAACTACATACAGATCAAGATTACACTAATAACCTTGGATTTTATTTATATAATGAATATTATAAATTGCAAATATTAATAATAAAATAATTATCAAATAATTATTAATTAATTACGAGGCTTTAGGGTATAAATCCCAACAATCTCCCACTTGCACTAAAGCCGGTGAGACATATATCCTAGGGCATACTCTACACCCAACATGTTCTCCCACTTGCCCTAGTGAAGATGAGTCATGTCTCATAATCCTAGACATTCTAGGTGGCTTTCAAACACTTTAGCCTGGAAAGTCTTTTTATATAGATCAAAACGATTGTCAATTAAAAGTCATCTTGGTCCTACCATGATTCTTTCTCTCTCAGGATACCCTATATATTGATGTTATCTAAGTTCCTTAAGTTTAGCCATTACATAAAACGTTTTAGGCTTAACTATATCTGAAACATCTTTCAGACCAATAAGAAATTATTTGAGTTATTACTTCATAAGTAAGAACATTTAACTTGCACACCATACTCCATCATCTAGGGTAAACATAGATTTCCATAAATCTTTGTTAAAACCAGTGCATCTCGTAAAGATCAAATCTTTAACCTCATACACAAAAATATAATTTCTCAATTTATCCATAGATATTTTGAGAAAAGTTTTTATTTTTCCGTGCAATGGTCATACCATTGGGTTAACTAATAAATGCTAACCAATTTTACTGTCAAATGTCATGTCTCAAGTGTACATTAGATTTTCTCCCACTCAAACGTAGATAGTCAATCTTATGTTCTTAACATTTTGAAATGTCTTAGGACACTATTCCTTAGACAATCTAAACTTCATGTAAGAATGATACATTATCATTTTTTGAAGTACTACATCATATACTTGACAACAAATTTGTTAATATAAGATGTGTGAGACATAAATAACATTTTGTCCTCGAAAACTCTATTTTAGGACATACCCAGTAATTTAAATCATTCATTTGGAATTGGTTAGGTAGTCAACATTTTATGTTGGAATCAAATCTTACAGCATTCACAATGGGTAATAAGTCATCCACATAAAATATGAGAAAATTCCACTAAGTAATTAATGATTTTCTTGTCTATACAATATCATTAATATTTATTCAAAGTCATAGTTTTTGATACTTTTATCAAACCTTACATTCAAAAATCTAGTGATAATATTCATTTCATAAATGAACCTTTACTGCTTGCAAACCTTTTGCTTTTGATTTTTTAAATTGAACTCATGTAATTGATTTGTAAATGGATTCTTTAAGACTTCTTTTCAAAAAAAATATTTCTTAAACCTTCACTTGACATATCTCATATGCAACTATGAATTAGGAAATGCTTATATACTCTAATATGACAACAAATAAGAAAGTTTATCCATAGTTTACTTTCTCCATCTATATTTGTCATTAGTCTTATTTTGAAGGTCTGTACCTTCTTATTAACAAATCTTTTACTTTAGTAGATATATTCAAAACCTATGGGTTTTACCCCAACACGAATATCTACAAGTTCTAAATAAACATGAGTACATCTACTCTATCTCGAGATTTATGACTTTGGTCTACTAGTCTTTGTCATTGACCCTCATTTAAACTTTGAGGTCAAGAAGCCCTACATTTTGTCATCTAATATGACAACTTAGGCTTCATATAAGCTCTTGTAACGGTTGGGTCATCTCATAACTCTCCCACTACGATGAGGCTTATCCAATTCATGACTAGGATCCATTTGACTATCAAATGTAATTAAATTGTTAACAACTTTTGTTAACTATTTAGTGGCTTCACTTGGAACCAACTTTTCAACACTATTGAACATATTCAAGTTTCAGCATGTATGCTTAAAACTCTCAAAACTCGAAGGGTTGTAAACTAACTTTACTACTCTTCTATAATCTCAAAGTTGTCTCATGGACACCTTTTAGATAGAATCATGTTCACTATACAATCTATATTGTATATCCTAACAAGAGTCTTATAATGACGTGTAATTCTTTATTGTTCTGACCATGTCTAACAAGGTCTTGTTTCGCCTCTTACAGCACAATTTCACACAATTGTACTTTGTGCTAGAGTTGAGATAAAATCTCACTTTCTATCAATTAGTCTTAGTACATAACGTTCCTGTACTTTTCACTGTGATCTGATCATAGTGTTTTGATAGATTTACCTAATTGACCTTCAACTTGAGTCTTATATTCCTTGAACTTTTCAAAATATTCAGATTTATGTTGCATTAGTTTACGATACTTATTTCTTGAATAATCATTCGCTAGAGTGATATGAAATATTCATCAGTGTTCTTTGGCCTCTAGGCTTTTCCAACAAAAACCTATTAATTATCTTGCATGAAAGACAAGATCTTAAGACATATAAAGTAATTAACTCTAACATTTAGAGAATCACTTCGTAGTAGTCTTTTTATTCAAATTGATCAGAATCAATCTTGAATGCCAAAGACGGGTATCATATTTTAGGAGAATATAAATTGTCTTTATTTTCTGGATTCTATAATCCTGAATATCTCACTGTGTAATATTTTATATGTTAACAATTTAACACATACAAATTATTCTTATTTTTCGGCTGAACTTTTCAAACAATTTTGAAAATAAAAATTTAGTACTAAAATATTCATACTATATGAACATTTTATTAGTAATAAAGTTAGAGAAATTGAATTTCTCCTATGGTACTAAAAACACCATATTCAGCATTAAATAACAATTATTTCTTAAGGACATCTTAATGTCTCCCACTACATTAATTGAGATGGGTTTTCTGGTGCCAACAAGTAGAGATCATTCTACATAATTAAGTATTTTCCAAGAATTATATAAAATGTAATGAAGAACAAATCTTAATAGTGGATCTGAATCTACTATATAGGTGGTAATGGAAAAATCTAGTAAATCAAATTTACTTTTATCCATGTTCTTCTTATAGAGGTATTTCATAAATTCCTCTTATTATGACTACTATGCTAATTTAGAAACTATTTTCTTTTAGCTACAGTCATATGGTTTCTTTTCTTGGATTTTGGTAATACTTAATTTTTGAGATTATTTAGATAAATATCTAAATCTAGCTTTTATTGACTTCAACAATATCTCATATGTTGTTGTCATCTTCTTTATCTTCTTAGCTTGACATCTAATATGTCAAATAGAAAATTTGTATAAGCCATCTCGTTATATTGATTTATTATCATGTGCTTTACGAACAATTCGATTAGCATTGGCAACAGGTTTTTGAGAACATTTCTCAATAAAGACAAATTAAAGAAAAAATTTACACGGTCATTATATAGTGTTAACATTATTTTTCCAAGTGATATTATTTTCTCAATTTGACAAATTAGTAACGAAAATTAAAATTGAGAGAAATAGACATAATATTGAAATATATAAAAAATATATATATTTATCTAATAACATGCAATCAATATTCATTCAATTTCAGCATAGAAAACAAACAATTTGATAAATGAACCCTAAAACATTAATTTTTAATGCTATGATACTTTAGTGAGTTAGAACAAGTGCCGTCGTAGGGTAGGTCAAATGCTCCTTCACTAAACCGAGACAATCTCAACCAAGTGTTATCCCAAAATAACTCTTATTTCTATAACATTTAGTTACCATTAGTTTGGTCAAGAAAATTATTAACAATCTTAATGATATCTTTGTAAGTGTAACCCATCATTTTAGATTCTATAATTTTATCCCAACAAGTGCCGCCGTAGGGTAGGTCAAGTATTGGAAATAAAATTACAATCCTATCCTTCTTAGGAGATTCACCCTGATATTGACCCATGTAAACACCTTCCGTAGGGGGACGGTCCAAAAGCCGCCGCGAGGCCCCAAATGAATCTCACGTTGTGAAACAATGATAGAGACCGTAGGATATGTTGACACATTTCCTTTCCCACTTACTATTTAAAAATACTTCCTCAAGAGATTCACCCTGATATTGACCCATGTAAACACCTTCCGTAGGGGGACGGTCCAAAGCCGCCTCGAGGCCTCACATGAATCTCACGTTGTGAATCTATGGTAGAGACCGTAGGGTTATTTTGACATATGTCTTTCTCCCACTAAGTATTTTGAAATAGGGTTTTCTATTACTTAGACAAATTAGGCTAATCTCATTTATCTAAGTTTTTCAATCTACCCTTTCATAACCCTTATGTTGGTTAGATTGATTTTAATGTGAATTATCAAGTATATTAAACTATTTAAAACTAATCACATTATGAGCCTGCTTAATGAAATAAAATAAAATTTGACTAATTCAACCCCCAGGCCAGTTCTTAGGTAGAGGTGTTCCTTTTCAGTCAACTTAAGTACCTCACCTGAGTAACCTTTCTTAGACAGGGTTCCCTTATAGTCAAATTTTATTTCAAATTCATTAATCTTTAATTAACTATTAATTACTAGATCAATGAACTTCAGTTGATTTTAAGCCATGTTTTTTAATCCTATTAAAAAAATAATTCACCTTATGGATAATCTTGATTTTTTAACAATTTTAAACCCTTTAAAACAAAATTAAAGATTATCATATATTCTAATCTTATTAGAATAAAAGATAAACTAAATTCAAATATTTAAACTATTTAAAAAATGAATTAAATTATCTTTTAAATAAGGAAAAAAAAAAATCTAATCTTATTTGGAAAATATCCTAGGAGCTTATTTGGAAAATATCCTGGGAAATTTTTTTTCTCAATCTCATTGGGAAAAGATTTTTCTCAATCTCATTGGGAATTTTTTTTGTTTTTTTTTCAATCTCATTGGGAAAAGATTTTTCCCAATCTCATTGGAAAAGATTTCCCAATCTCGAAAAAATATCACTCTAGGAAAAGATATCCTAATTCTTATTAGAAAAATATGGATTCCTATTATGAAAGGAAGTATCCTAATTTAAAATTTCCAAATATAACAATTATATTGAAAGCTATGGAAATATAAACATATTAGGAAATCATCTAATCAAATTAGAAAGCATTTTAATCATAATATTCCAAATATAACACTTATATTAAAGATAATTAAAATGCATGATCATGCTTGACCTATGGTGGGATTTTAATCTAGATGGCATACTCAATGCAATCAATTAAAATTTAAAACATACATCAACATGCATAGTTAAATTGAAAACACAGCAAAATTGACCGGCATATTTGGCATATCCTAAGAAATTGAAAACTAATTTAAATAACAATAATTTAAATCCAAGACATATCTTGGTCTTCAATTCTTTCCTTTTTCAAAATTTAGGGTTTCAGAAACCCTAAAATATCTTTTCTATAGCCGCATGAAGAACTGATGAATCGGATAACACCTCATGTTGAACAAAGGCTGATGATGGTTTTATTCTCCGGTCACAATTTAACATATATATGTTTCTTAGACTATTTCAAATCTGTTGACTGCCACTTAAGAGATGAATCATATGCATAGGCATATAATGAAAGCACCAACTTAATGAACCATTCACATAGGCAATTGATGAAGCACTAATTGACTGATATGATGAATCATACACAACCATACGCCACCATTGATGAAGCACTGAATCCACTGAATCTCATTCAAGGGTTGATTCATAAATCAAATGAAATATGCCGAATTGTTCACCGTAAGCACCTCACCGCCGCAGACTAAAAAAAAAAAGAAAAAACTCACCTTTCTGAGTTTAAATTATTATTATTATTATTATTTTTTTTATTTTTTTTTTAACTTACAATATTACATGAATCCTAAACTCATAGAGTTTTACAATTGATCTAATCAAAATTTGTAAATTCTAATGCCAATCAAATATGCCTAAACAACAGTAAATTCGCAAACTATATATATCACATATATATAAACTTAAAATACCCACCATACACAATGTTAATTCTAAACAAAACTCAAAGACAAGCTCTGATACCAATTGAAGGGAATGAACTCTTCATTCCCCGCAGCGGAAGCGTTTGGAATCGATCTTTGTTTTATTTAGAATTAAACAAAAAAATACAAGTTCAAGCATATTACCTTTGAAGACTACAAAGCTCTTCTTGTGTTCCCTTTTCCACGAGATCTTCCTCGCTATGACTCGAACACGGGATCAAGCTTGTGGGAGCTCTTTGAAAGAATAAGAGAACAATTCTCTGCAGAAAGTGAGTAGTGTGTTTGGCCAACCCTTTGGCTAAACCTAAATGCCTTATTTATAATAAGGCTTTTAGGAATTAATTTTATTTTACAAAATACATTTTAATATCTAATATATTAAAATATGCATTTTATATTTATTTGAATCTTATTCAAATATTATAAAATTAATGTTTTATAATATACTTTAAACCAATTTGAATCTCATTCAAATAACATATGTATATAGTTTTTAATATTAATGTATCATATACATAAACTATTTCCTCTAATATTTAATGTATCAAATACAATAAATATATTTTACTCTTCTACATTTAATATATCAAATATATTAAATAATAATTTGAATATTTCAAATTTTTCTTTCAACTAAATTGATCCCTTTAGTGTTACTATGAGCTAGCAAGGGGACCTTATGGACCTACAGATTTATAAGCTTCAATGATACAAAATTAATTAATTAAACTCTTTAATTAATTGACTTTCATTCATTAACTCTAGGTCACTCCACTATAGGCCTAGAGTTGCACTCTTATGCACTGTAGGACAAGTTGTGTCCATGGATATAACCATTACATGCAAGTCGATCCTTCACGAGTTGTTCGTAATTACAGCTGGGTCAAAAGTCCGTTTTACCCCTGTAATTACATCTTACACCTTAAGTACCACTGATTCTCTAATGAACAACTTGTTTATGATCCAACCATAAACCAAGTCCCTCTCGGGCCAGTGAGAGGGTGGGGCCCCATTGTTCAAGTCCCGAAATCAGCACTTAAGGGAACTACTCATCTACTTTCCCTATATGGGAAGAAGTGAATTCCATCTTGTGAAACTTATGTTCCCAACTCCCTATTTGGTCAAGTCCCCAAAATGGTAGGTTTATTGAATCGGCTATAAAGGCCATTCTCACCCATACAAATCTAAGGACGAGCCCTCACAGGCAGGAGTTCATAACTCACTCAGGATTAAGATCGAGTCACATATGATCATCCTGTGAAATACTAATCTTCTCAAATAACGGATTTATAAAGAGAGATTATATATTTCGTGGTCCAGTCTTATACAAGCTCATTGTATAGGATACCCCCACTCACATGTCTCTACATGAATGATTTGGATCAAATCATTTGTAACAATTACAAAGTGGGCCGTATCAATAGTGTTACCAGGATAAGGCACCCAACCTTATCCATATACTATAGACCCTTTAGGTTATTACATGAACATGATCCTCCCGTATGTCAACTACATACAGTTCAAGATTACACTAATAACCTTGGATTTTATTTATATAATGAATATTATAAATTGTAAATATTAATAATAAAATAATTATCAAATAATTATTAATTAATTACGAGGCTTTAGGGCATAAATCCCAACAGCGAGGGTCTAGCTCGTGGCTAATCAATTCGAGCCCAAGTGACAGTGGGGGTATGAGTTGATTAACGTTTTCACGGTGGGCTCAAGGTTAGGAGAGAAATCGAATTAGTCTTAAGAAATAATTCGTCGCAATTATACCCGTTACTATTTTCTGATTAATTGATGGCTTATCACCTTAGATTAATTAAGAAGCATGTTTAATTAGAATTGACGTCTCTAATTAATTCTTTGGGGTGCTTTGGACCCGGTTGGGACAAGGCATTTTGCGTGCATGAAATAGAATTACTTTGCTAATTAGAATCCCGATGAACTAAGCGCATCAAGTAAATCTCGAGCACTCGAATTAGGAGCACAGGTTACTTTATTTTACTTTACCGTTAGCTATTTTTACCGCTTTCCTTTACTTTTACGTAACCCAATTCTCCGATTTACTTTATTGTTTAATTTGTTGTTTTAATTAAAAAGCAAATAGGAATTAATTAAGAGAAAATAATTTAGGTTCCCTGCGGATCGACCCGACTACCACTAGCTACAAGTTAGCTTAGTAATAGCGGTATTTATAAATTTTATTTTTGCGGGATTCGACATCCCGAAAAATAGTGGATATACCCAAAAATCCTCTACCAATTTTTTTTTTTTTTTTTTAAGTTGAGCTTCTCTGCTTCCTTCATTCTTCTTCTTCCTATCTTTTTCTTCTTTCGGAGACCCACTACCCCGTTGCTCGGCGCCAAGGATAACGGGACTACCTGGGGTGGTCCTCGGGGCGTTATTAAGAAGAGGCCGGAAGAGTTCGTGACGAGGAACGGCCGACGGACTTGAAGAAATTTGGAACTACAACGGTATGTATTTCTAATTTCTTATTTCCGTCGTTTTGAGCATGTTTTCTATTTGTTAAATTGATGAAATTATAGTATCATCGATCCAAAATCGCTTCCGCTGCGTATATCGCTCCTATAGTGGGAGGGTTGTGCAACAACCTGACCGTTATATGGGTTTAGTAGAAACTCAAATCATCATACCAGATGATGGAATAAAGGATCCATTGACCTATAAACAGGCAATGAATGATGTTGACAAAGATTAGTGGATCAAAGTCATGGACCTCGAAATGGAGTCGATGTACTTCAATTCGGTCTGGGAACTTGTAGATCAACCAGATGGGGTAAAATCTATTGGTTGTAAATGAATCTACAAAAGAAAACGAGACCAAGTTGGTAAGGTACAGACCTTTAAAGCTCGATTAGTGACAAAGGGTTATACCCAGAGAGAGGGGGTAGACTATGAAGAAACCTTCTCTCCTTGATAGCTCTAAAATAGAGCTATAATTATAGCCTCAAATCTAGCTAAATGCCATGCTTAATTTAGTTAAATTGCCTTTTTATAGGTATTTTCGTGGCGAAGAGCTCGGGAAGTCCATTTATGATTTTCGGGGCTAAAGCGGTCATTTAAGAGGTTTCGGGAAGTGTTCGGGTCAAGAAGATAGGCCAAACGGAGCTCGGGAGCAAAAACGACCCAAAATTGGGCTTAGACCCGAGAGGGCAGCGCCCAAGCGCCGGCGCCCAGCGCCCAGGCGCCCATCGGAGCCAGACGCCCACGCCCGCGCACACCCACGCGCACGCCCGCGCCCAGACCGCCCACACTCGCGCCGCACGCCCGCGCCCAGACCGCCCACGCCCGCGCGCCCCGCGCGCGCTCCGCCTGCGCCCGTGTCCGCCGACGCCCGCGCGCGTCGCTCGCCTGCCTCAGCGCCCGAGCGCCCGTCATCGTAAGTCCGCACGCGCGCCCGCGCGCGCCGCTCGGCCGCTCGCCCGTGTCCGCGCGCGCACCCCTTCCCTGACGCAAAATGCCCGTCATCTAAAGTCCTGAAGCCCGTCCTTAAAAGTCAAGAAATTCCCAATTTTGTAAATTTTCTCGAGAGCTCAGCGCCTAGGCGCTGTCTCAATTCTGTGTGCGCGCCCCCGCGGCTCCTAGGCGCTGACTTATGGCGCCTAGGCGCTAGTCTGACGCAGAAATGGGTATTTAAGTCCGTTTTTGCTGTTTTTAGGTCATTCTTTTCCCATTCTCGATCAATTTTTCCGCCCTCTTTCTTTGTAGAGCTCAAATCTTGAGCCAAAATACGTTTCTTACCTATTTCTAATACATTTGAGTGGATTTCTCTTGATTTTCTCTTGAATTAAATGTGGCCACATTTGTTTGGGTTGTTGATAAATTATAGAGATAGAATAAAATCGAGTTCCATTGTTAGAGATTTCATCAATTGGCTCGTCACACGATTACCCGTCGCTCGCGACTAATCCTAATTTGGGAGAGCGATCGCCCCTAAGTTAGAATTATTAGCGAAGTTTAGTTAGGAGCTGTCAATTCCTTATTAATTAATTGGGATTATTAGTTCTAATTAAAGCATGGGAGCACTTGTTTTAATTGGGTCTTTTAATGTGTGTGATTGTTAACAAAAACCGGCTAAGTATATTTTGTGTCTATGATCCGAACCACATCAACAACCAATCCCGACACTCAAATTAGGAGCACGTGTTCCGTTTATTTTCCTTGCATTTATTTTTCTCGCATTTTATTTTTAGTTTTCCGTTAGCTATTTTTCTGTTTTACATTAAATTCTCCGTTAGCGTTTTCCCCCTTTATTTCACTGTTTTAATTTGAGTTTTATTAAAAACAAATAGAAGTTAATTAAGAGAAAATAACTTAGGTTCCTTGTGGTTCGACACCCTGATGGAGCGTTGATGGAACGCAGCGGAAGCGATTTGGATCATAGACACTTTAATTTCATCAATTTAAACAAATGGAAACATGCAAAAGCAATGAAAAAGAGAAATTAGAACACATACCCTTGTCGTTCGTATTTCTCCAAATTCACCGCCAGAAGCTCCTCACGAGCTCAACGAGCCTTCTCACGAAACCTTCGTGGACCACCCACGGTAGTCCCGCTATCCTCAGGCCGAGAAACGGAGTAGTGGGACTCCTTTTACAAGAGAAAAGAAGGAAGAAGCTTCACTGAAGAAAACTGATTTTTCAATCAGAGAAGAAGAAGACGTAAAGATAGAGAGAGAATCTCAATTGAATTCTCAATTCAATTAGAGAACCCAAAATGCACTATCAATTTGTTTTCTTTTTTTTCTTTTTTTTTTTTTTTTTTTTTTTTTTTTAAATCAATTGATCTGACTCATATATATATACTCTGTATATATAACATGTGTCTTACATCTTGCATGTAAGACACATGTATATATATATATATATATATATTTATATATTATTATTATTAAAAATAATAATAATTATTTTATTAATTAAACATTTTAATTAATAAAATCTATATATATATTTTAATTAATATTATTTAATCAATATCAAATATTAATTAAATAATATAATTAAACCCGATTTTCCGAAAACCGACTTTTTGCACATGAATCCTGTTCATGTTTTCAGACCAATCTCATATTTAAATCATATTTAAATATGTCCATATTTAAATCATATTTAAATATGTCTATCCTTCTTCCACAAACCCGAATTTGACTGATTCAAATTCTTTTCTTTTCTTTTATATTGTTTCACGGCTTTATCCGAGCTAGCCAGGAGAACCGTAAGGACCTACAGATCATGAGCTCCAACGATACGAGATTATCCGGTCAAAACTCTTTCAACCGAACTAACCAACATTCGTTAACCCCCGGAGACTCCACTAAAGTCCAAGGGCTGCACTCTCCTCAATGTAGATATATTGTGTCCTGTTGATATAACTATCATCAGTAAATCGATCCTTCACAGGTCGTTCATAATCACAACGGGTCATTTAAACCGTTTAACCCTTGTATTATATCTTGTTCCTTAAGTACCACTGACACCTCTAATGAACAATTGATTTGTGGTCCAACCATCAAATCAGATTCTTCCCTGATCAGGAGAGGATGGGCCCATTGTTCAAGACCTGGAGTCAGCACTTAAGGGAACAACCTCTCTACTAACCCTTAAAGCGGGTAGGAGTGAATTCCAATCTTGCTACAACTTTGTCCCCAGCCACTTATTCAATCTTATCCCCAAGATGGTAGGAATATTGAGTCGGCGATCTGGCCACTCTCACCCGTACAAATCAAAGGATAAGGTTGAATAAACAGGAGTTCATAGTAAGCTCAGGATTGAGATCGAGTTACCTAAGTCATCATATGAAAAAACCGGTCTTTACAGTAAACGGTGTTATAAAGAAAGAGCGATTTTATTTCTTGGTTCGGTCTTGTGCAAACTCATTGCACAGGACGCCCTCACTCACATGTCTCTACATGAAACGATTCGAATCACATCGTTTTGTACTATACAAAGTGAGCCGCGTCCAATAGTGTCCCCAGAATAAGGTACCCAGCCTTATCCCTATACTATAGACCATTTTTGGCTGTCTACTTGAACTTGATTCACATTCATGTCACACATGAAGTTCAAGTACTCACACTATCGCCATGGGTGTTAGTTATTGGTATAGGTTAATACAAACACAATTCACTAAAATTCAATAACAACTTTATTGAAATATAATATATACATTCAAACAGTTTACAAACTACGAGTTTTAGGACATAAAACCCAACAAACTCCCACTTGGACTAAAACGTCAGTGGAGTACATGCTGGTCGAGAGAACTAGAATATCAAATATCTAAAGTTTCTCCCACTGTCCTACTGAGCATCTCGCAGCCCTAGACTTTT
Organism: Herpetospermum pedunculosum; assembly: GCA_028017165.1. Taxonomy (NCBI): domain Eukaryota; kingdom Viridiplantae; phylum Streptophyta; class Magnoliopsida; order Cucurbitales; family Cucurbitaceae; genus Herpetospermum; species Herpetospermum pedunculosum. Next base: position 46,717,715 of record CM051527.1, read on the forward strand.
TAGGTGTCTCTCAAACACTTTAGCCGTGAGAGACTTAGTAAACGGATCAACAATGTTGTGCTCCGAGGCTACCTGTGTGACAATCACATCTCCTCGTTGCACTATCTCCCTAATGAAATGATATTTCCGCTCAATATGCTTTCCACGCTTATGGCTTCTAGGTTCTTTAGAATTTGCCACTGCACCGCTGTTATCACAATAAAGGGTGATTGACAAGTTCATATTTGGAACAACTTCCAAATCTGTCAAGAACTTCCTAAGCCATACAGCTTCCTTCGCTGCTTCGCAAGCTGCGACATACTCAGCTTCCATGATGGAGTCAGCAATACAACCTTGCTTTATACTCCTCCATACTATTGCTCCTCCGTTAAGAGTGAACACTGATCCTGATGTAGATTTCCTGGAATCTATATCAGTCTGAAAATCAGAGTCAGTGTATCCTGCAAGGATCAAATCCTTCGCTCCATACACAAGCACATAGTCTCTCGTTCTCCTAAGATACTTGAGGACGTGTTTAATGGCTGTCCAGTGATCATATCCTGGATTGGACTGGAACCTACTGACAATTCCTACTGCATAGCAGATGTCGGGTCTTGTACACAACATAGCGTACATGAGACTACCAACTGCAGATGCATAGGGAATTCGTCTCATATCCTCAACCTCTTGAGGTGTCTTAGGAGACTGTTCCTTAGACAAGTGAATTCCATGCCTAAAAGGCAGCGAACAGTTCTTGGAATTCTGCATCGAATATCTTGTTAACACCTTGTCAATATAAGATGCTTGAGACAGCGCTAGCACTTTGTTCTTACGATTCCTTATGATCTGAATCCCTAGAACAAACTGATCCTCTCCCAAATCTTTCATTTGGAATTGGGTCGCTAGCCAATTCTTAACGTCAGTTAGGAACCCTACATCATTCCCAATGAGTAGTATATCGTATACGTACAAGACTAAGAAAGCTACAACAGTATTGACTACTTTCTTGTAAACACAAGGTTCGTCAATATTTTGTTCAAAGCCATAAGATTTGATCGCCGTATCAAACCTTATATTCCAGGATCTAGATGCTTGCTTCAACCCATAAATGGATCGATTAAGCTTGCAAACCTTTTGCTCTTGACCCTGAAGTATGAATCCCTCTGGTTGAGCCATATAGATACTCTCCTCAAGATTACCATTCAGAAAGGCAGTCTTGACATCCATTTGCCAGATTTCATAATCATAAAATATAGCAATGGATAAGAGTATTCTAATCGACTTTAACATGGCAACAGGCAAAAAGGTTTCTTCATAGTCCACCCCTTCTCTTTGGGAATAACCTTTTGCCACAAGTCGAGCCTTAAAGGTTTGCACCTTACCGGCTTGGTCTCGTTTTCTCTTGTAGATCCACTTGCAACCGATAGGTCTTTCACTATCTGGTTGGTTGTTGCGTGCTCAATGTGTAAAAGAAATAAGCAATAAGAGAGAGAGAGCACTCAGAACATGCAAGCATACATGATCTTGTAGCAAGTAGTAAGTATTTTTTCATTCGTTTTCCCACAGAGATTTATTATTAGCTACTCGTGAAGTGTATTGTTAAGCAAGAATTGGTGAATTTGATGGGGTAGATTTGGTTTTAAAGTTCCTATTTACTAATGAATATATAAAGGATAGCAACATGAACAAGTGCAAGTCAATGAAAAACTCAAATGTAAAGAGAAGAGATTAATAAACGAAGAGGAAAATGGCTAAGGCAGAATTTTTAACTTAACAGAATTGCGAGAACAGCAATTTTACCGCAATGTTACTAACAGCGAAAGTGTGTAAAATGGAGAAACAAGGGCTACTAACGACTCCTCTATAGGCATTTTCACACGATTCTCAAGCATTGGATCAACTCACTATGCATCAAACTAACTCATTCTCATGTATCTACCGATTTCATGCATTAGATTCTTTAGTTTACTCATGTCCAAGTAAGGTCTTAAGCATCTTGTTAAAGCAGTAAGTTATGATTTGTACTAGGAAAACGCCTATTCCTAGGTCGTTTTCTGGCTACCTTGAGAGGCTAGCATGAGTGTATGACTCTGAACTCTTACTCCTTCCAGAGGTTAGGAGTTCTTTGGACAAAATGGATGGCCAATCGAAATTGCCCGTGGGATGATGCTTACATACAATCAATGCATTCGAGAGCTATCCTACATGCTTGGTTCACGTGTTTTAGCCTATAGTATTGTCATTAGCATGCCCCTATGTGACTTAGCTACTTATGGATGTAGAGAGAACAGAAATATTAGATGAAGTAGACATGCTTAGAAGAAAATTAGACTTAAAACAACAAGGAAAAACAGTAGACAGCAAAGACAAGGAACTGCGAAATAATGAATTGTGCCTCTGATTAATCAAGCGTTTGAACTAAACAAATGAAGACTTAGAGTTACTAACATAAAGACAGAAATGAACGAAATAGAATGGACTAACTAATGGAAAAGAAATGACAACAAACGGTGCTGGAAATGAAAACTAAAGACAGAAAGCAAGTAAAGTGAGCTTGAACGCCTCGTCGCAAACGCCTCGGCTGAAGGGAGAGAAAGGTAAGCCTTGCTTGGATGAATCCAATCAGGAGAGAAGAAGAATCTTCCCTCCTTCCTATCAGATTGTCGACTCCAACAGCAGAACCTCTCAAACCGACAGACGGAGAAGAGAATGAATGGAAAAGACTGCGCTGCGAAGAGACTTCTACGCTTTCGGATGATGATTAAACCTTCCTCTTTGACCTCCTTTTATAGTGTTCTGCAGGTGCGATTGGGCCAAGGAGAACCATCCATCCTCAACGTCGTACTTCAAAATGGATGGAGGAGAAAGAACGAATCCTTGAAATATCGGATTACAACAGAAAAAGGTTAGCCAACTTACGGATTTCACTTAAAACATTGCGGTTTTAGCAATGTTTCCGCAATGCTTCCGCAATGCACAATTTTCATTCTTTTAACTTCCTTTTTCATTCATTTTCTTTCCTTTTGCACACAAGTCCTAATTTAGCTTCCTTCTTCTAATTCTCATATATAAGCATAGGTTTAAGCTAAATTCTATCAAAAACACTTAAGAGTGTACATCTTTCTAAGATAAATAAGTCCTAAAAAGGTCACTTTTGGAGACGTAACACACCCCCAAACTTAAGGTTTTGCTCGTCCTCGAGCAATCTAAAGACTTACTTAGGCTGCTGTTTTATCCTCTTTAACCACTTGTTGACTCCCCTACATTCCTATCTATGGCAGTGCTGTCCTGTGACACACTTCTAAGTTTACAACTATCCTCTTATTTTGCTTCTTCTGACTTCGCACGCCTAATGATCCTACTGTTTCATTAACTCCTTACAGCTGATCTACTCGCTTCTGTCATATCGTGCAACTATCCCTAAGGTTTCAAATTCTACCTAGCTTTACCCCAGACTCAGTACATGCTTCTAGTTTTTACTTTTGAGCTACCTAGGATTCCTTAGAGTCATGCCAATCTTAGTATTAACAGTGACAGTAGTACTTTTAGAGAACAAACTAAAACCTGGCATCACTACATTGGACATACATTCATCTCCCTAAACAACCCTACAAGCTACAACTTTGTGCTCAGCTAATTGAGGATCAGAGTTCTTTTTATTCAGGACACCCAAGCCACAAAGTTGCAACTCCTAGGTATACATTCTTCTTCCCTATTTCTTCCTTTTTTTCTTTCTTACTTAGGTGGAGCCTCTCCTTTGGTTGCCTTTTGATGCAATGCCACTTGTGGGTTACACACTTGGCACTGATTACTCAGCAACTTTGAGAGAGACACCCCTCTTTATTCTATTTTTCATTTTTTTTTTCAGCTCATCATTTTTTTGTAAAGGAGAAGAAGAATGCTTATGCTTAAAGGGAGAGAGGAATGTTCCTAGGCCTAGGGTGGCCTCCCCCAAACTTAAACTACTCATTGTCCCCAATGAGTGTCTGAGGTGGCACACCCCCAAACTTACCTAGAAGCATCTAGTATAGGGCAAAACAAATAGAATCTAAAAGTCCTAGGCATAGACAGAACATTCTAAAAGCAAACATCACAGCAGCAGAAATTTATAAAAACAGGCAGGGAAGGACTTAAAGCTACGCATGCTGAGCAATTTTAAGAGGCTAATTTAAACTATCAAAGGTGTCTTATGACACTCATCCAGCATGCATGTAGATAAGCTATATAAGGCAGTTAAGATAGCAGCAAAAGAACAAAATTAAACAGAACCAGCCTAACTAAACAGTCGGTCAAAAACATGCAATTACTAACAAAAATTGCGGATTCCGCAATTATTTCGCAATGGCTACAGGGCAGGTATATCAGTGATCAAGGCCCCTATGCATGCTCTTTCCAGTCATTTAAGCTATACAAAAAGGAAACTAAACTAATCTACCTATTCAGCTACCATCAAACTACACTAAACAAATTTAAACAACAAAAATAAAGAACTAAAAACAGATCAAAATTTAACTCAAAACAGCAGAATTCACATGACTGAACAAAAAAAAGCAGTTTGATTATATTTTTTTTCTTTTAGGGAACAGAAAATACTCCCTTGAGTGCCAATCAACCTAGCACTCAGATATCCTCATCATCATCATCCCTTCTTGGTCTTGGAGGTGCCCATGGAGTCAGTAGGTCCGTGGGGAACTCAGGAAAGATGCAGCCTAATTGGTCAGCAACATCTTTATCCCTTGCCTGCGCATATGTGGCCCATTGCGCCATCTTCTTCTGCAGATCCATCAGACAGGCCATTGACAGAGACTGAGCAGCAGCCAGGCCATCTAGCTCGAACTCCATGTTCCCCTTCCTTCGCATCCTCAAGGCAGTAGGCACCTCCAGGTGCCCCGTGTAGGCCAGCTGCCTTTCCATTCGCTCGATTCGTACCCCTGCACGTAAGCAAAGCTTAGTGATTGTATTAGGAAAGAAAAGTGGACCCTTACCCTTTTTGGCGCAGTCAGCGATTGAGGCTGCAATGACCTCGCCTACATTGATTGTGAGGCCCCTCATGATTGCATAAACCAGCAGCGATCTGCCTTGGTTGATGGTGGTCTCGTGGGTCACTGGGACAACCTCCTCCGCACGAATGAGAATTTGGCTGTGAGGGTAGCACTCATCAGAGTGTGCTTCCCATTGCGTGAAACTGTCCACGCTGCCTCAGGTTGGCCAATGATCCGAATTGCTTCCTCCAGAACAGCTTCTGTTGGCTCATCCATGATCCTGGCATAGTCAGTGTGCTTCTGCCCCTTGAGGCCATAGGCTTCATTGATTGCCTTAGCTGAGAAATCCACCTCGACTCCTCTGACCACAGATAGGCCATCCTCAGGGTTCATCAAATTGGCGTAGAAATCATACACCATGCTGGAGTAGGCGGGGATGGGTGGTCTGCACAGCTCTTCCCAGCCATGATTGGTGATCCCTGTTGCGTGCTCAATGTGTAAAGATAAATAAGCAATAAGGTAGAGAGAGCACTTAGAACATGCAAGCATACATGGTCTCACAGCAAGTAGTAAGTATATTTCATTCGTTTTTTCCACAGAGACTCATTTTTAGCTATTCGCGAAGTGTGATTGTTAAGAAAGATGGGATGAATTTGATGGGGTAAAATTGGTTTTTAATTATCTACTTTTTGCTGAATGTATAAAGGGATATAACATAAACAAATGCAAGTTGAAACTAGACTTAAAAGACAAGAGATGGAATTAACAAACGAGGAAGAAAACAGCTAAACAGAATGAAAATCTGGCAGAATTGCGAGGACCGCAATGTTACCGCAATTAAATAACAGCGAAACTGAGTAAATGGGTGAATTAAGGGCTACTAATGACTATCCTATAGGCATTTTATTACGATTCTCAAGCATTGGACCAACTCTCTATACATCAAACTCACTCTATCTCAAGTATCGTCCGATTCCATGCATTAGAGTCTTAAGTTTACTCGACTTCAAAGTAAGGTCTTAAGCATCTTGTTAAAACAGGAGTGTTTAGTTTGTACTAGGGAAACGCCTATTCCTAGGCCGTTTCCTGATTACCATGAAAGGCTAGCATGATTATATGACTCTGAACTCTTACTCCTTCCAGAGGTTAGGAGTTCTTTGGACAAAATGGATGGCCAATCGAAATTGCCCGTGGGATGAAGCTTACATACAATCAATGATTCGAGAGCTATCCTACATACTTGATGCACGTTTTTTAGCCTATAGTTCTGTCATTAGCATGCCCCTAAGTGGCTTAGCTACTCATGGATATATGGAGAACAGAAAGGGTAGATAAAACAGACATGCTTAGAAGAGAAATATGCTTAAAACAATAAGACAAAACGTAGCAGCAGAAGGTGGAAACTGTGAAATGCAGAATTTTACTTTGATTACTTTGAATGTTTGAACGACAAACGAAAGCTTCAAAAGAAATGATTCAAAGACAGACAACAACGAAATGCAGTAATTAAAGCACTAGGCTAAGAACAACAATGATCAAACTGGAAATAAGAAGAAGAACGACATAAAAGCAGTAAAGGTGCTTGAAAAGCTTCGTTGCAGTCGCCTCGAATGAAGGGGATGACAGGTCAGCCTTGCTTGGATGAATCCAATCGAGAGAGAAGAAGAATCTTCTCTCCTTCCTATCAGATTATCGATTCCAACAGCTGAGACTCTCACTCCAACAGACGGCAAAGGAAAACAGAGAGAAATGATGGACTGCGAGAAGACTTCTGCGCTTCGAATGATCAAACCTCCGACTTTGGCCCCCTTTTATAGTAGTTTGCAGGTGCGTTTGGGCCAAGGAGAACCATCAATCTTCAACGTCATATATCAGAATGGATGGAGGAGAAAGAATGAATCCCTGAAATTACGGAAATTAACGGAAAAAGATCAGTCAACTTACGGTTTTCACTTGAATAATTGCGGCCTCAGCAATGTTTTCGCAATTCATTCGCAATGCTCATTTTTTCATTCTTTTCCTTCGGTTTTCAACCCTTTTTCTACCTATTGTACATAAGTCCTAGATTAGCTACCTTCTTCTAATTCTCATATTAAAGCATAGGTTTAGGCTAAATGCTATCAAAAACACCTAGAAGTGTACATCTTCTTAAGCTAAATGGGTCCTAAATAAGTCACTTTCAGAGACTTAACACACCCCCAAACTTAAGGCTTTGCTTGTCCTCAAGCATACTAAGGACTTTCCTAGGCTGCTGTTTCTCCTTCTTTAACCACCTACTGACTCCCCTATATCCCTATCTATAGCACTGCTGTCTTGCGACACACTTCTTAGTTTTAAAACTACCCTCTTATCTAGCTTCTTCTGACTTCACCTGCCTAACACTCACCTGCTTTTGTTAACTTCCTACAACTGATCTATTTGCTTTTGTCATATCATGCCACTATCCCTAAGGTTTCAAATTCTGCTTAGCTTTACTTCAGACTCAGTACATGCTTCTAGCTTTATTTTTAATGTGCCTAGGATTCCTTAGAGTCATGCCAGTCTTAGTATTAACGGTGACAGTAGTACTTTTAGAGAACAACCTAAACCCTGGCATCACTACATTGGATAGACATTCATCTCCCTAAACAACCCTACAAGTTACAACTTTGTGCTTAGCTAATTGAGGATCAGAGTTCTTGTTAAATAGGACACCTAAGCCACAAAGTTATAACTCCTAGGTCTACATTCTTCTTCCCTACTCTTTTCCTTTTTTTCTTCTCTTACTTAGGTGGGACCTCTCCTTCGGTTGCTTTTTGATGCAATGCCACTTGTGGGTCACACACTTGGCACTGATTACTTAACAACCTAAGAGAAACCCCCCTCTTTATTCTATTTTTCATTTTTTTTTTTTTTAGTTCATCATTTTTTGTAAGGGAGAAGAAGAATGCTTATGTTTCTAAGGGAGAGAGGAATGTTCCTAGGCCTAGGGTGGCCTCCCCCAAACTTCAACTACTCATTGTCCCCAATGAGTGTCTGAGGTGGCACACTCCCAAACTATCCTAGAAGCATCTAGTCTAAGGTAAAACAAAGAGAATCTAAAGCCCTAGGCATAGACAGAACATTGAAAAGAAAATATCACAGTGGCAGAAACTTAACAAAAAAAAACAGACAGTTAAGGGCTTAAAGCTGTGCATGCTGAGCTTTTTAGAGGTCGATTTAAACTATCAAAGGGTGTCCTATGACACTCATCCAGCATGCATTTAGATAAGCTATATAAGGCGGTCATGTTAGCAGGAAAAGATAGAATTTAAACAGATCACAGCCTAGCTAAACAGACAGTCCAAAACATGCTTTTAGTCATGAAAATTGCGGGTACCGCAATTATTTCGCAATTAGATCAGGGCAGATATAACATTGATTAAGGCCCCTAAGCATGCTTTTTCCAGTAACTCAAGCATCCTAAAAATAAAACTAAACTATCCTACCTAGTCATCTAACATCAGACTATACTAAGCAACAAGAAAAACATAAAACTAAACATCTAAAACAGATCAAAATTGAACCAGAAACAGCATGGTCCTAACCGAAAGCAGAAAAATTGTTCTTTTTTTTTCTAAGGGAACAGCAATACTCCCTTTAGTGCACTTCAAACCAGCACTCAATTCTCGTCATCCTCATCTGGTTGCCGTGGTCTTGGGGGCACCCATGGAGTTAGGAGATTGGTAGGGAAGTCCGGGAAGATGCACCCCAGCTGGTCTGCAACTTCCTTATCCCTCGCCTGCGCATAAGTGGCCCATTGAGCCATTCTTCTCTGCATATCCATCAAGCAGGCCATGGATAAAGACTGTTCAGCAGCCAGCCTATCCAGTTCAAACTCCATATTCCCCTTTCTTCTCAGCCTCAGGTTAGCAGGCAGCTCCAAATGGCCTGTGTAAGGCATCTGCTGCTCCAGGCGCTCGGTGGGGACTCCTGCAAGCAAACATAGCTTGGTTATGGTATTAGGGAAAAACAAGGGTCCCTTACCTTTCTTTGCGCACTCAGCAATGGCAGCTGACATGATCTCCCCCACATTGACCGTGAGACCGCGCATGATGGCATAGACCAGCAGTGATCTACTCTGGTTGATTGTCGTCTCGTGGGTCACGGGGGACAGCTTTCTCCTCACAAAGGCAAACCAAACAGCTGCCTTTGCTGTCAGATTGGCACTCATTAAGGTGTGCCTCCCATTGCGTGAGACAGTCCACGCTGCTTCAGGCTGGCCAATTGTGCGAATTGCCTCTTCCAGCACTGCCTCAGTCGGCTCATCAACTATCCGCGCATAATCTGTGTGCGTTTGGCCCTTGAGACCAAAGGCTTCATTGATGGCTTTGGCTGAGAAATCCACTTCCACCCCTCTGACCACAGACAGGCCATCCTCAGGGCTGAGCACATTGGCGTAGAAATCGTACACCATGCTCGTGTAGGCTGGATTAGGCGGTCTGCAGAATTCCTCCCAGCCGTGGTTGATCACCCCTGCGCGCAAGAACTGCGGCAGGTCAGCAGGTCGGTCGAGGAAGCCTTTCTCGTGCAGCAACTCCCTCTTCCTTAACTCAGCACCCCTGGATTCAGCATCAGATGAGACATACCTCACTGACTGAGGTTCGTCTTCAGGGTAGAGCTTGGCCTTCCCCTTATCTGCTGGCTTGGCTGACTCGGCAGCCTCAACCTTGAGCCTTTTGAGTGATGGCTCCGTGCTTTCTTTGTCTGCTGAAGGCATTCTCTTGGCCTTCTTCTTCTTCAGCTTCTTTGATTTCTTGGCCTTGACAATCTTGGCCTTCTTCTTCTTCTTAATGTTGATCTGCTGGAGGCATGCCCCCAACGTCTCTTCCATAGAATCGTCCTGCTGTGCAGGCTCGGCAGGGCTATCTTCCCTCATAGGAGAGAAGACTTCGTCTTCCCCAGCATCTCCACTGCCCTGAGTGGACTCTTGATAATCCCCATAAGGGAATTCCGGATCAGGCCGTGGAGAATTGTGCTCTGCTGATGGTGTCCGCGCAGAACTCAGTGGCGAAGATGGCAGTTCAGGACTCTGCACTGCTGCAGGTGTCGGGTCAGAACTCTGAGGTACTGGAGACAACTCGGAACTCTGCGCAGGCGGCGACGACTCTGCGCTTGGCACTGGTTCAGATGGTGAAGGACTACGCGCAGGTGATGCGGATGGCGACGAACCTTCTTTGGCTGACTCGTGGGATGCACGATCAGTTTCTTGACTCTCCACAGAGGGAGTCTTTGCTGTGCTTGGTTCGGCGGCCATCTCGACACTCCACCGGCGTTTCTTAGGCGTGCCCACTTGCTCAGATGGTCCAGCAGGGATTTCAGTGACAACCCTCCACTTCTTCCTACGGATAGGAAGCTTAGGAAGAGGTCCGGTGCGAACGGCACCATCATCTGCAAGGGTGAGCAATGCTTCCCTCGCAGCCGCTTCAGCTGCGTCATCAGCCTTCTTCTTGGCTGCCGATCTTTCAGCCCTTGTGGAAACCATTGTCGAGTCTTGAAGATCTTGAGAGAAGAATCAAAGATGAAGAGAATCGCAGAGTTCTTGGAAATCAGAGAATGAGAGAATCGTATCGATCGAGCGCTTTCCAACGGATATAAAGGCAACGGAAAAATCCCAACGGCTCTTTTTTGCGAATCCAGCAATTCCAGCGCAATTCCAGGGATATTTTTTCATCAAAATCTCAAACTTTGCTCGTCCGTATCTTTTATTTGGCTCAACCGTTTCTTGATTTTAAAAGCTGGATTTACTCTCCTTGATCCCCTCTTTCGAATCCCTGCAAAAACAAATAAAAAAAACATTAAATACGCAATTAAAATCACACCACAAAACATACAAACGATAATCGGAAAAACAGAAAAAAATAAACTAAGGCATTGGCCTTGACTAAACGAGCACAGTAACCACTCGTTCTCTCTCGTTTTTAACTTCATGCTTCATTCAAGAGGAAGGCCGAGAGAGTCTTCACATCTCCTTCCTCATAGTAGTGCTTCAATCTAGCACCATTTACCATAAAAGGCTGTCCTTGCTGCAAGTTCTTTATCTCTATCGCACCATGAACAAAGACATTAGTAATAACAAATGGACCCGACCATCTGGACTTTAGTTTGCCTGGAAATAATTTCAATCGTGAGTTAAATAATAAAACAAGTTGGCCTTTCTTAAAGTCCTTGATCCTAAGTCTACTAACGTGCCAAATCTTGGTCTTTTCCTTATACATTTTGGCATTTTCATAAGACATATGTCTAAGCTCATCAAGCTCATGTAATTGCAGAGACCGCAACGTTCCCGCATCGGTCACGCAATAATTCAGCTCTTTTAAGGCCCAAAAGGCTTTGATTTCCAATTCGAAGGGCAAATGACATGCTTTTCCATATACTAGCCTATAAGGAGACATTCCTAGGGGTGTTTTATATGCAGTCCTATATGCCCACAGCGCATCATCACTTCATGCTAAACGACTATGATTGTTGGTACATAATAAATATTTCATTCAAAAAATAAACTACTCCTACCATACGAAATCTAAGCAAAGCATGATAAAATCCTAATTTAAGAGTTTAGGGATCAGAAATCTCCCTTGTCAATCTGCCTCATATGGATATTCTTCAATGTTTCGAGGCATCACTTCTGCTTCGTTAAGATACTTAAGTCTTGATTTACGGGGTCGGACATTCTGCCACACCTTGAAATTATTGATTCTTTCCAAGAGACTGCATGTTATAACATCCTAAGGTTTGTACTTTATGTGCGTTGGTACAACATAGGGTTGATGCGATGGGACTTCTTTTTCTGGCACATCTCTTTCCAACTCCTTTAGCTGGAGCATTTGTGGTGGTGGTGGATCAACTCTTTCATTGGTGGAGAAGCTTGTTGCAACCTCAAACATTTCAAATTCTTGTACCTCAAGCAGCGCATTAGTCTCTTTGGCCTCATCCAGCACGATTTCATTTTTCTCAACTTTCACCAACTCCACCATTTCATATGGAGATTCCATTGGATCACTCTTCTCAGATTCGAAAGTAACAAAGGATTCATCATCATAAAAATCGAACATCTGAGGGCATGGTGGTGGTGATTTTGCTATAGCAAGTAGATCTTGTAAGTCATTTGTGAGCTGGGCTAATTGCACATCAATTCTCCTCATGGATGCTTCATTCCTTTCCATGAATTCTATCCATAGCGCCTCCAAACTGGGTGATAATTCTTCATTTGGAGTTGGGGCATAATGTTGATAGTCTTCATGTTGGGGAAATTCTTCATAATGAGCAACTTGCACATGCTCTTCCCAAGGATTATTTGAGAGTTGCCACTGATCATGTTCACACATGTACGAATAATGGTTGTCATAGCTTTGTTGATATTGCCTCTCTTGATAATTCAATGTTGGGCAATTCTCCAAGTTATGACTATCCCCACAATAAGCACATGGCTGATAAAATTCTTCAAACTGTTGTGGGCAAACTCGTCCTCCAATTAAGTTCTGCAGCGTATTCATTTACTTTGTCGTACACATACGTTTTCCACCTGCAAAGTTTCTCTTTGTGCGAGTTGAGGTTTGGAAACTCTTTCATAAACTAGCTTGATAGTACCTGTAAAGGAAATGAAAGAAGATTAGCTCCAATAGATATTAAGAGTTGGTTTTCTAACTTAACAAACTTCGTTTTCACTTAAATAAGTCCCCGGCAGCGGCGCCAAAAACTTGTTGCGTGCTCAATGTGTAAAGATAAATAAGCAATAAGGTAGAGAGAGCACTTAGAACATGCAAGCATACATGGTCTCACAGCAAGTAGTAAGTATATTTCATTCGTTTTTTCCACAGAGACTCATTTTTAGCTATTCGCGAAGTGTGATTGTTAAGAAAGATGGGATGAATTTGATGGGGTAAAATTGGTTTTTAATTATCTACTTTTTGCTGAATGTATAAAGGGATATAACATAAACAAATGCAAGTTGAAACTAGACTTAAAAGACAAGAGATGGAATTAACAAACGAGGAAGAAAACAGCTAAACAGAATGAAAATCTGGCAGAATTTCGAGGACCGCAATGTTACCGCAATTAAATAACAGCGAAACTGAGTAAATGGGTGAATTAAGGGCTACTAATGACTATCCTATAGGCATTTTATTACGATTCTCAAGCATTGGACCAACTCTCTATACATCAAACTCACTCTATCTCAAGTATCGTCCGATTCCATGCATTAGAGTCTTAAGTTTACTCGACTTCAAAGTAAGGTCTTAAGCATCTTGTTAAAACAGGAGTGTTTAGTTTGTACTAGGGAAACGCCTATTCCTAGGCCGTTTCCTGATTACCATGAAAGGCTAGCATGATTATATGACTCTGAACTCTTACTCCTTCCAGAGGTTAGGAGTTCTTTGGACAAAATGGATGGCCAATCGAAATTGCCCGTGGGATGAAGCTTACATACAATCAATGATTCGAGAGCTATCCTACATACTTGATGCACGTTTTTTAGCCTATAGTTCTGTCATTAGCATGCCCCTAAGTGGCTTAGCTACTCATGGATATATGGAGAACAGAAAGGGTAGATAAAACAGACATGCTTAGAAGAGAAATATGCTTAAAACAATAAGACAAAACGTAGCAGCAGAAGGTGGAAACTGTGAAATGCAGAATTTTACTTTGATTACTTTGAATGTTTGAACGACAAAGGAAAGCTTCAAAAGAAATGATTCAAAGACAGACAACAACGAAATGCAGTAATTAAAGCACTAGGCTAAGAACAACAATGATCAAACTGGAAATAAGAAGAAGAACGACAGAAAAGCAGTAAAGGTGCTTGAAAAGCTTCGTTGCAGTCGCCTCGAATGAAGGGGATGACAGGTCAGCCTTGCTTGGATGAATCCAATCGAGAGAGAAGAAGAATCTTCTCTCCTTCCTATCAGATTATCGATTCCAACAGCTGAGACTCTCACTCCAACAGACGGCAAAGGAAAACAGAGAGAAATGATGGACTGCGAGAAGACTTCTGCGCTTCGAATGATCAAACCTCCGACTTTGGCCCCCTTTTATAGTAGTTTGCAGGTGCGTTTGGGCCAAGGAGAACCATCAATCTTCAACGTCATATATCAGAATGGATGGAGGAGAAAGAATGAATCCCTGAAATTACGGAAATTAACGGAAAAAGATCAGTCAACTTACGGTTTTCACTTGAATAATTGCGGCCTCAGCAATGTTTTCGCAATTCATTCGCAATGCTCATTTTTTCATTCTTTTCCTTCGGTTTTCAACCCTTTTTCTACCTATTGTACATAAGTCCTAGATTAGCTACCTTCTTCTAATTCTCATATTAAAGCATAGGTTTAGGCTAAATGCTATCAAAAACACCTAGAAGTGTACATCTTCTTAAGCTAAATGGGTCCTAAATAAGTCACTTTCAGAGACTTAACAATCCCTGCACGCAAGAATTGCGGCAGGTCTGCTAGTACGTCAAGGAACCCCTTCTCATGCAGCAGGTCCCTCTTCCTCAACTCAGTGCCCCTTGATTCTGCATCAGAGGACACATACCTCACAGATTGAGGCTCATCTTCGGGGTACAGCTTGGCTTTCCCCTTGTCTTTTGGTTTGGCTGATTCAGCAGCCTCGATCTTGAGCTTCTTTGGGGAAGGCTCACTACTAACCTTCTTTGAGGAAGGCTCACTACTAACCTTCTTTGAGGAAGGCTCACCCCTGGCTTTCTTTTTCTTGGACTTCTTCGAGGCTTTTGGCCGTTTGGCCTTGACAACCTTGGTGGCCTTCTTTCTCAATCTGGCCTTGGTTGTGATCTGTTGGAGGCAATCCCCCAACGTCTCATTCATCGAATCATCCCCCTCTGCAGGGCTGTCGGGGCTGACTTCCCTCAAAGGAGAGAAGACCTCTTCTTCTTCAGGTTCTTCGCCGCCCTGCACCGATTCTTGATGCTCTTCATCTGGAATTGCAGGTTCAGGCGTCTGGGAGACGGGTGATGCTTCAGGGCTCTGCGGTGGTGGAGTCTGTGCAGAGCTCTGTGGAGATGGAGAAGGTTCAGGGCTTCGCGCTGGTGGAGATGGCGAATGACTTTGTCTGGCCGTCTCGTAGGATGGACGGCCACTTTCTTGACTCTCCACAGAGGGAGTCTTCTTCTTGATTGCTGCATAAGCCACAGCCATACTCCACTTCCTCTTCTTGGGCGTTCCTGCTGGTTCAGATGGTCCAGCAGGAATCTCCGTCACTACCTTCCACTTCTTCTTGCGAATAGAAAGTTTGGGAAGGCGTTCAGTTCGCGCGGCTTCAGCATCTGCCAAGGCAAGGAGTGCCTCTCTCGCAGCTATTTCAGCGTCGTCTGCCTTCTTCTTGGATGCAGATCGCTCAGCTCTTGTTAGCACCATAGTTGAGTCGTAAGAATCTGGAAAGAGGGATTGCAGAGGAAGAAGGAGAGAGCTTTCTTGGAGTTCAGGGAATGAAGGAAACGTACGGATCAGAGCGCTTCTAACGGCTATAAGTAATGATGGAAATCCCAACGGCTATTTCTGTGGCGGATTTCGCAAATCTACCGCAATTAAATGGCCGTTGGAGATTTCCTACGTTTCAACTGCCCATATTTCCTCAACGTAATCTTCGATTTGGCCCAATATCTCCCCCGATTTTTTTATCCTAGATCCATCTCCTTGATTCCCTCTATCGATCCCCTATTAAAAGAAATAAAATCAACATCAAATTTGTAATTAAAATCACACAAAAATAAACACAAACAGTAACCGAAAGAATAGCAAAAAAAAAACTAAGGCATAGCCTCGCATGGACGAGCACAGTGTTCACTCGTCCTCTCTCGCTCTCATTTTCACGTTTCAGTCAAGAGGAAGGCCGAGAGAGTCTTCACATCTCCTTCCTCATAGTAATGCTTCAATCTTGCACCATTAACCATGAACGGTTGCCCGTGCTGCAGGTTCCTAATCTCGATTGCACCATGAACAAACACATTAGTTATCACAAAAGGACCTGACCATCTGGACTTAAGTTTGCCTGGAAATAATCTCAACCGTGAGTTAAATAATAAGACAAGCTGGCCTTTCTTAAAGTCCTTAATCCTAAGTCTACTATCATGCCAAATCTTGGTCCTTTCCTTATACATTTTAGCATTTTCATAAGACATATGTCTAAGCACATCAAGCTCATGTAATTGCAAAGACCGCAATGTTCCCGCATCGGTCACGCAATAATTCAGTTCTTTCAAGGCCCAAAATGCTTTAATTTCCAATTCGAATGGTAAGTGACATGCTTTGCCATACACAAGTCTATAAGGAGACATACCTAGGGGTGTCTTATATGCAGTCCTATATGCCCAAAGTGCATCCTCGAGTTTAAAAGACCAATCTTTTCTATTGGGTTTGACCACTTTTTCGAGTATGTTTTTAATCTCCCTATTTGAAATTTCAGCTTGGCCATTCGAATGTGGGTGATAAGGGGTGGCTACTCTATGTCTAACATTGTATTTAGCCAGCACTTTCTCCATAGCTTTATTAATAAAGTGTGTCCCTTCATCACTAATTATAGCACGAGGTGTACCAAACCTAGTAAAAATATGTCTATTAAGGAACTTAATGACTGTTTTGGCATCATTGTTTGGACATGCTATGGCCTCTACCAACTTAGACACATAGTCTACAGCTACAAGTATGTAAAGGTTACCTGATGATGGGGGAAATGGCCCCATGAAGTCAATGCCCTACACATCAAAGAGCTCCAACTCTAAGATGTAAGTGAGAGGCATCTCATCCTTTCGACTAAGGTTACCTGTTCTCTGGCATTCATCACAGCTGTGGGCGTATTCGTGGGCATCCTTGAAGATCGTGGGCCAATAGTAGCCACTCTGGAACACCTTTGCAGCTGTCCTTTGGCCACCAAAATGTCCACCATAGGGGGCTGTATGGCAGTGCTGCAGCACAGACTTCGCCTCAGCAGCTGACACACACTTCCTCAGCAAACCATCTGCACATGTCTTGTAGAGTGTAGGATCATCCCATATGAACTTCCTAGCTTCATGCAGGAACCTCTTCTTTTCTTGTCCTCCCTTGAAAGTTGGTAGTACCTGCTATGGAAGGAAGTTAGCAATGTCAGCAAACCAAGGCTCCTCATCGTTATCACGATGTGCTAATACAAAGACATGCTCATCGATAAAGGCATCAGAAATTGCGGTTTCCGCAATTTTTCCGCAATTATGCTGCAATCTGGAAAGATGATCCGCAACCACGTTTTCACATCCTTTCTTATCTCTAATGTCCAGATCAAACTCTTGCAACATCAATACCCACCTAATCAACCTAGGCTTAGCATCAGCCTTCCTCATAAGGTACTTTAGTGTAGAGTGATCTGTATACACGATTGTTCTAGTGCCTACAATGTAATTCCTAAATTTCTCACAGGCAAACACTACAGCTAGCATCTCCTTCTCAGTGGTTGTGTAATTACATTGTTCCTCATTAAGTGTCTTACTAGCATAGTATACAGGATGTGTTAACTTGTCAATCTTTTGTCCTAACATAACCCCTACAGCATAGTCACTTGCATCACATAACATCTCAAATGGGAGGTCCCAATTTGGTCCTACTATAATAGGTGCTTTGACTAATGCTTCCTTAAGGGTTGTTGTTGCGTGCTCAATGTGTAAAGATAAATATGCAAAAGGGTAGAGAGAGCACTTAGAACATGCAAGCATACATGGTCTCACAGCAAGTAGTAAGTATATTTCATTCGTTTTTTCCACAGAGACTCATTTTTAGCTATTCGCGAAGTGTGTTTGTTAAGAAAGATGGGATGAATTTGAGGGGATAGAATTGGTTTTTAATTACCTAAGTTTTGCTGAATGTGTAAAGGAATATACCATAAACAAATTAAAGTTAAAATCAGGCTCAAAGAACAAGAGATGGAATCAATAAACGAAGAAGAAAACAGCTACACAGAATGCAATTTAGAAGAATTGCGAGAACCGCAATTAATCCGCAATTAAATGGCAGCGAAACTGATTAAAAGGGTGAATTAAGGGCTACTAATGACTATCCTATAGGCAGTTTATTACGATTATCAAGCTTTGGATCAACTCTCTATACATCAAACTCACTCTATCTCAAGTATCGTCCGATTCCATGCATTAGAGACTCAAGTTTACTCGACTTCAAAGTAAGGTCTTAAGCATCTTGTTAAAACAGGAGTGTTTAGTTTGTACTAGGGAAACGCCTATTCCTAGGCCGTTTCCTGATTACCATGAAAGGCTAGTATGATTATATGACTCTGAACTCTTACTCCTTCCAGAGGTTAGGAGTTCTTTGGACAAAATGGATGGCCAATCGAAATTGCCCGTGGGATGAAGCTTACATACAATCAATGTTCGAGTGTTGAACCGACTACTTGACTCACGTTTTTTAGCCTATAGTTCTGTCATTAGCATTCCCCTAAGTGATTTTAGTTACTCATGGATATGTAGAGAACAGAAATGGTAGATAAAACAGACATGCTTAGAAGATAAATGTACTTAAAACAGCAAGCCAAAGCCGTAGCAGAAACAGATGGAAACTGTAAAATGCAGAAGTATACTTCGATTACTTAAAGTGTTTGAATGACAAAGGGAAGCTCTAAAAGAAATGAATTCAAGACAGACAACAACGAAATGCAGTAATTGAAATGCTAAACTAAGAACAACAGTGATCAGAAATGGAAATGAGAAGAACAGAGCAGAAAAACAGTAAAGGTTTGCTAGAAAACTCCGTGGCAGTCGCCTCGAATGATGGTGATGAAAAGTCAGCCGTGCTTGGATGAATCCAATCGAGAGAGAAGAAGAATCTCCTCTCCTTCCTATCAGATTATCGGTTCCAAAAGCTTAGACTCTCACTCCAACAGACGGCAAAGGAAAACAGATGGAAATGGTGGACTGCGAGAAGACTTCTGCGCTTCTGCGCTTCGAATGATGACTGAACCTCCGACTTTGACCCCCTTTTATAGTAGTTTGCAGGTGCGTTTGGGCCAAGGAGAACCATCAGTCTTCAACGTCATATATCAGAATGGATGGAGGAGAAAGAGCGAATCCCTGAAAAGTCGGATCTAAACAGAAAAATGTCAGCCAACTTACGGTTTTAACTTGAATAATTGCGGTCACCGCAATGTTTTCGCAATTCATTCGCAATGCTCATCTTTCCATTCTTTTCTTCGGTTTTCAACTCTTTTTCTACCTATTGTGCATAAGTCCTACATTAGCTACCTTCTTCTAATTCTCATATTAAAGCATAGGTTTAGGCTAAATGCTAACAAAAACACCTAACTGTGTACATCTTCTTAAGCTAAATGGGTCCTAAATAAGTCACTTTCAGAGACTTAACACACCCCCAAACTTAAGGCTTTGCTTGTCCTCAAGCATACTAAGGACTTACCTAGGCTGCTGTTTCTTCTTCTTTAACCACTCACTAACTCCCTTATAACCCTATCTCTAGCAATGCTGTCCTGTGACATACTTCTAAGTTTAGAACTAACCTCTTGTTCTAGCTTCTTCTGACTTCACCTGCCTACTATACCTACTGTCTTTGTTAACCCCCTACTACTAATCTAACTACTTTTGTGATATCATGCCACTATCCCTAAGGTTTCAAATTCTACCAAGCTTTACTCCAGACTCAGTACATGCTTCTAGCTTATTTTTAATGTGTCTAGGAATCCTTAGAGTCATGCCAGTCTTAGTATTAACAGTGACAGTGGTACTTTTAGAGAACAACCTAAGCCCTGGCATCACTACATTGGATATACATTCATCTCCCTAGACAAACCTAAAAGCTACAACCTTGTGCTTAGCTCATTAAGGATCAGAGTTCTTTTTACATAGGACATCTAAGCCACAAGATTATAACTCCCAAGCATACATTCTTCTTCCCCTATTTCTCTTTTTTTCTTTACTTAGGTGGAGTCTCCCCTTGGTTTGCCTTTTGATGCAATGCCACTTGTGGTTTACACACTTGGCACTGATCACTCAGCCACTTGAGAAAGACTCCCCTCTTTATTCTATTTTTTTCACTTTTTCTATTTATCACAAAACATTTTTTTTTTTTTTGGAGAAGAAGAATGCTTATGTCTTAAGGAAGAGAGGAATGTTCCTAGGCCTAGGGTGGCCTCCCCCAAACTTCAACTACTCATTGTCCCCAATGAGTGTTTGAGGTGGCACACCCCCAAACTTGTCCTAGAAGCATCTAGTCTAAAGCAAAACAAAGAGAATCTAAAAATCATAGGCATAGGCAAAACATTCTAAAAGCAATTATCCCAGCAGCAGAAAATTTGAACGTAACAGAAAGTTTTAAGGACTTATGGTTTCTGCATACTGAGCACTCTTTAGAGGCAAATTTAAACTATCAAAGGGTGTCCTATGACACTCATCCAGCATGCTTCAAGATCAGTTATATAAGGTGGTCATGCTAGCAGCAAAAGATAGAATGTAACAGATCACAGCCTAACTAAACAGACAGTCCAAAACATGCAAACATTCACAAAAATTGCGGGAACCGCAATTATTTCGCAATTCAATCTGGGCAGATTTAACATTGATTCAGGCCCCTAGCATGTTTTTTCCTGTTACTCATGCATCCTAAAAATAAAACTAAACTATCCTACCTAAACAGCTAACATCAGACTAGACTAAGCAAAAGAAAAAACATAAAACTGAACATTAAAAACAGATCAAAAATTTAATACAAAACAGCATACTACACATGATTCTATCAAAAAGCAGGAAAATTGTCTTTTGTTTCGTAAGGGATCAGTAATACTCCCTCTAGTGCTCTTCAAACCAGCACTCAATTCTCATCATCCTCATCTGGTTGCCTTGGTCGTGGGGGCACCCATGGAGTTAGGAGGTTGGTGGGGAAGTCTGGGAAGATGCACCCCAACTGGTCTGCAACTTCTCTGTCCCTCGCCTGCGCATAGTTGGCCCATTGAGCCATTCTCCTCTGCATGTCCATCAAGCAGGTCATGGATAGGGACTGTTCAGCAGCCAGCCTATCCAACTCAAATTCCATGTTGCCCTTTCTTCTCAGCCTTAGGTGTGCAGGCAACTCCAAATGGCCTGTGTAAGGCAGCTGCTGCTCCAAGCGCTCGGTGGGAACCCCTGCAAGCAAACACAATTTTGTTATAGTGTTGGGGAAAAATAATGGCCCCTTACCCTTTTTAGCACACTCAGCTATGGCAGCAGCGATGACTTCTCCCACGTTGATCGTGAGACCTCTCATTATAGCATAAACCAGCAGCGAACGGCTCTGGTTAATTGTAGTCTCATGAGTTACTGGGGAGAGTCTTCGTCTGACGAATGAAAACCACACAGCTGCCTTCGCCGTGAGGTTGGCACTCATGAGTGTGTGCCGCCCATTGCGTGACACCGTCCAGGAGGCTTCAGGCTGGCCAATTGTGCGAAGGGCCTCTTCTAACACAGCCTCGGTCGGCTCATCTACTATCCGTGCATAATCTGTGTGCGCTTGGCCCCTGAGACCAAAGGCTTCATTGATGGCCTTGGCTGAGAAATCAACTTCCACCCCTCTGACCACAGATAGGCCATCCTCAGGGCTGAGCACATTGGCGTAGAAATCGTACACCATGCTCGAGTAGGCTGGATTGGGAGGTCTGCAGAATTCCTCCCAGCCATGGTTGATCACCCCTGCGCGCAAGAACTGCGGCAGGTCAGCAAGTCGATCAAGGAACCCCTTCTCGTGCAACAGGTCCCTTTTTCTCAGCTCAACACCCCTGGATTCAGCATCAGATGAGACATACCTCACTGACGGAGGTTCATCTTCAGGGTAGAGTTTAGCCTTCCCCTTATCGGCTGGTTTGGATGATGCAGCAGCCTCCACCTTGAGGCGTTTGAGCGAAGGCTCAGCACTCTCCTCGTCTGCTGAAGGCACTCGTTGGGCCTTCTTCTTCTTCAGCTTTTTGGACTTCTTGGCCTTGCCCATCTTGGCCTTCTTCTTCTTTTTCTTAATGTTGATCTGTTGGAGGCAAGCCCCCAACGTTTCTTCCATAGAATCGTCCTGCTGTGCAGGCTCGGCAAGGCTATCTTCTCTCATAGGCGAGAAGACTTCGTCTTCTCCAGCATCTCCACTGCCTTGCGTGGACTCTTGATAATCCCCATATGGGAATTCAGGATCAGGCCGTGGAGAATTGTGCGCTGCTGATGGTATCGGCGCAGAACTCAGTGGCGAAGACTGCAGCTCAGGGCTCTGCGCTGCTGCAGGTGTCGGATCAGAACTCTGAGGTGCTGGAGACAGCTCAGGGCTCTGTGCAGGTGGTGACGATTCTGCGCTTGGCACTGGTTCAGACGAGAGGGGACTGCGCGCAGGTGATTCAGACGGCGACGATCCTTCTTTGGCTGACTCGTGGGACGCACGATCAGGTTCTTGACTCTCCACAGAGGGAGTCTTGGCTGTGCTTGGTTCGGCAGCCGTCTTGACAGTCCACCGGCGTTTCTTTGGCGTGCCCACTGGCTCAGATGGGCCAGCAGGGATCTCCGTGACCACCCTCCACTTCTTCCTACGAATAGGAAGCTTGGACAGACGGCCAGTGCGTACAGCACCCTCATCAGCAAGGGTGAGAAGCGCTTCCCTCGCAGCCGCTTCAGCTGCGTCATCGGCCTTCTTCTTGGCTGCGGATCTTTCAGCCCTAGTGGAAACCATTGTCGAGTCTTGAAGATCTGGAGAGAAGAATCAAGGATGGAGAGAATCGCAGAAATCTTGGAGATCAAAGAATGAGAGAATCGTATCAACGAGCGCGTTCTAACGGCTATAAATAAAACGGAAAAAATCCCAACGGCTCTTTTTGCGAATCCAGCAATTTTTGCGCAATTGTAGGGATATCTTTTCATCGAAATCTCCAACTTTGCTCGTCCGTATCTTTTATTTGGCTCAACCGTTTCTCGAGTTTTAAAGCCTGATTTACTCTCCTTGATCCCCTCTTTCGATTCCTTGCAAAAGTGAACAAAACAAACATTAAACACGTAATTAAAAACACATCACAAAACGTACAAACGATAAGCGAAAAAACAGTAAAAATAAACTAAGGCATTGGCCTTGACTGAACGAGCTCAGTAACCACTCGTTCTCTCTCGTTTCTAACTTCATGCTTCACGTAGGAGGAAGGCCGAGAGAGTCTTCACATCCCCCTCCTCGTAGTAGTGCTTCAACCTAGCACCATTGACCATAAATGGCTGGCCTTGCTGCAAATTTTTGATCTCTATGGCACCATGAACAAAGACATTAGTAATAATAAATGGACCTGACCATCTAGACTTTAATTTGCCTGGAAATAGCTTTAATCGTGAGTTAAATAACAATACAAGTTGGCCCTTCTTAAAGTCTTTGATCCTGAGTCTACTGTCATGCCATATTTTTGTCTTTTCTTTGTACATCTTGGCATTCTCATAGGCCATGTGCCTAAGCTCATCAAGTTCATGTAGCTGTAGAGATCTCAATGTCCCTGCATCCTTTACACAAAAATTTAATTCTTTCATGGCCCAAAATGCCTTGTTTTCCAACTCAAGTGGCAAGTGGCAAGCCTTGCCATACACCAACCTATAGGGAGACATTCCTAGAGGTGTCTTATATGCTGTTCTGTAAGCCCAAAGTGCATCCTCAAGCTTGAAAGACCAGTCTTTCCTATTAGGTTTGACTACCTTTTCTAGGATGTTTTTTATCTCCCTATTGGAAATCTCAGCTTGGCCATTTGAGTGTGGGTGGTAGGGAGTAGCTACCCTATGTCTAATGTTATATTTAGCCAATATCTTCTCCATAGCCTTATTAATGAAATGTGACCCCTCATCACTAATGATAGCACGAGGAGTCCCAAATCTAGTGAAAATGTGCCTATGCAAGAAGTTAGTGACTGTTTTAGCATCATTATTAGAACATGCCTTAGCTTCTACCCACTTTGACACGTAGTCTACTGCTACTAAGATGTACAGGTTACCTGATGATGGAGGGAAGGGTCCCATGAAATCAATGCCCCACACATCAAAGAGCTCCAACTCTAAGATGTAGGTGAGAGGCATCTCATCCTTACGACTGAGGTTACCTGTCCTTTGGCATTCGTCACAGTTGTGGGCATAGTTGTGGGCGTCCTTGAAGATTGTTGGCCAGTAGTAGCCACTCTGAAATACTTTAGCAGCTGTTCTTTGACCACCAAAGTGCCCACCGTAAGGAGATGAGTGACAGTGCTGCAGCACAGACTTCGCTTCAGTAGCTGAAACACACTTCCTCAACAACCCATCAGCACAGGTCCTGTAAAGTATGGGGTCATCCCAGATGAATTTCCTTGCTTCATGGAGGAACCTCTTCTTTTCTTGTCCTCCCTTGAACACTGGCAATACCTGTGATGCACGGAAGTTAGCAATGTCAGCAAACCAAGGTTCCTCATCGTTTTCACGATGAGTCAAAGCAAAGATATGTTCATCTATAAAAGCATCAGAAATTGCGGGGTCCGCAATTTTTTCGCAATTGTGCTGCAATCGAGACAGGTGATCTGCAACCACGTTTTCACATCCCTTCTTGTCCCGAATGTCCAAATCGAATTCCTGCAGCAATAACACCCATCTAATCAATCTAGGCTTAGCATCAGCCTTCCTCATAAGATATTTTAAAGCAGAATGGTCAGTATATACAATGGTCCTAGTTCCTACAATATAGTTCCTAAATTTTTCACAAGCAAATACTACAGCAAGCATCTCCTTCTCTGTAGTTGTATAGTTACATTGAGCCTCATTCAAGGTTTTACTAGCATAATAGACAGGATGTGTGAGCTTGTCAATCTTCTGTCCTAACATGACTCCTACAGCATAGTCACTGGCATCACATAGCATCTCAAATGGGAGATCCCAATTTGGTCCCACTATGATTGGTGCTGTGACCAGTGCTTCCTTAAGGGTTTTCCAAGCTAATACACATTCCTTAGAGAAGATGAATGGCCTACCTAGCTCCAGTAGCTCACATAGAGGCTTGGCTATCTTAGAGAAGTCCTTGATGAACCTTCTATAGAAGCCAGCATGCCCTAAGAAACTCCTAATGGCCTTGACATTCTGGGGCTCTACCAACTTCTCTATGACCTCTATTTTTGCCCTATCCACTTCCACACCTGCCCTTGATACTCTATGTCCTAAAACAATCCCTTCATCTACCATAAAGTGGCACTTTTCCCAATTTAGGACTAGGTGGGTTTCTTCACACCTAGTCAGGACTTTTCCTAGGTTCTCTAGACAGGTTTTAAATGAGTCCCCAAAGACTGAGAAGTCATCCATGAATATTTCTATTATGGACTCATCCAACTCAGAGAAGATCGCCATCATGCACCTTTGGAAAGTTGCCGGTGCATTGCATAAGCCAAAAGGCATTCTGCGGAAGGCAAACGTTCCAAAAGGGCAAGTGAAGGTAGTCTTCTCCTGATCCTTAGGGTCTATAGTGATTTGATTATAGCCAGAGTACCCATCTAAAAAACAATAGTAGGCTCTACCAGCTATTCTGTCTAGCATCTGGTCAATGAATGGTAGAGGGAAATGGTCTTTTTTAGTTTCTTTATTTAACTTTCTGTAATCCATACATACTCTCCACCCTGTGACAGTCCTTGTTGGAATCAGTTCGTTGTTCTCATTGACTACCACAGTTATTCCCCCCTTTTTAGGTACACATTGGATGGGGCTCACCCACTGGCTACTAGCTATGGGGAAAATTACTCCTGCATCTAACCACTTTATTATTTCTTTCTTTACTACCTCTTTCATAGAGGGGTTTAACCTACGCTGGTGATCTACCCTAGGTGTGTGCTCTTCCTCTAGTATGATTTTATGCATGCAATAAGAAGGGCTAATGCCTCGAATATCAGCAATAGTCCATGCTATAGCCTTTCTATGTTGCTTAAGCAGTAAAATTAAATCAACCTCATGCTGTTCACTTAGCTTAGAAGAAATAATTACAGGCAGCGTATCATTATCTCCTAGATATGCGTATTTGAGGTGAGTTGGTAGTGGTTTTAGTTCTAGAACAGGTGGATGCTCAATAGAGGGCTTTAACGGATTTACAGTTCTATCAGTTAAGTCTATAGTCATACATACATGCTGAGGTCTATCTACAGGCATATTCATTATGTCAGATACATTTAGATCATCTACATCTAATCCTACATATTCGTTAGCATGCTTGGTTAATAATACATGCTCTAATTGTTCTTCCATTAGTGAGTCAACAACATCAATGCTAGCACAAGACTCAGAATCAGAGGGATACCTTAAAGCTTTGTAAACACTAAATTTTACCTCTTCATCATGAACCCTCATAGTTAACTCACCTTTTTGCACGTCTATTAGTGCCCTACCTGTGGCTAGAAATGGTCTACCTAGCAGGATGGGAACCTCCTTGTCTGCCTCATAGTCCAGGACAATGAAATCTGCAAGGAAAATAAATTTGTCAACTTTAACTAGAATATCCTCAATCTTACCTTCTGGATATGCGATGGATCTGTCTGCTAGTTGTAAAGTGACTGTGGTTGGACGTGCTTCTCCCATTCCCAATTGGCGAAATAGGGACAGGGGCATGAGATTTATGCTGGCGCCCAGGTCACAAAGCGCTCTGCCCACATGCTTGCCTCCAAGTTCTACAGGTAGGGTGAAGGAACCAGGATCCTTCTCCTTCTTGGGCAGCTTGTTTTGGAGGATGGCACTGCACTCCTCGGTGAGGTTTACTGTTTCAAACTCACCAATTATTTTTTTGTTAGTAATAATGTCCTTCAAAAACTTTACATATGAAGGCATAGACTGTAAAACCTCTACAAAAGGAATGTTAACATGCACTTGCTTAAGTATTTCTAAAAATTTATTAAAATGAACTTCCTGTTCCTGCTTCTTCTTCAGCCTTCGAGGATATGGAGGTGGTGGCACATATGCAGGCACGTCAGGACGCCTTAGGATAGGTGGAGGCCTTGGAATTTCTTCTACGTCCTCTACAATTGGCTCTAGCCTGGCTCCTGATGTGCTAGTCGGTGGTGGACCTTGGCTCGGCAGAGACTCCAGTGGAGCACTAGACTCAGTGTTCTCTACTCTCTTTGGTGTGTCCTTTGTGTTGCTCACCAATGGTCTTCCACTCCTAAGTTCAATGGCTTGAACTTGTTCCTTGCCATCTCTCCTTGGTACCTCGGTATCAGCAGGGAGTCTACCTTGGGGCCTACTTTTAACTTCATTGGCTAATTGGCCTACTTGGTTTTCCAGGCTCCTAAGAGTAGCTTGCTGGCTCTGAAGAGTAGCATCATTCTTAGCTATATATTCCTTGAGTAGGTTTTCTACAGAAGATCCTACAGGTTGATTATAAGATTTTTGGTACATTGACTGGTTATGTTGGGGAGTGAAACCAGGTGTTCCACTCGGCCTAGGTTGGTTAGAATTTGGATTAGTGTTTTGTTGGCCACCCCATGACAGGTTAGGGTGGTTTCTCCAACCAGGGTTATAGGTGTTGGAGTAGGGGTTATTCCTAGGCTGCTGCTGGCTTCCTACATAGCAGACCGAGGATGGATTCCCAGGGCAGTATTCATAAGGGTGCCCTTCCCCACAGAATCCACAGATTGGTGCCTCGCCTTGATTTGGTTGAGTGCCCATTGACATGGCTGTGGCGGTATTGGCACTGGTTTGGAGATTGGCCTGAGCCATTTGTTTAACTAGGTTGGTCAGGGCGTTTATTTGGGTGCTCATGGCGCTTAGAGCATCCTTGTCTTGAGCCCTAGTTGGCTCTACTGGATCGTCTGACCACCTACAATGAGATGTTGAGATCTTCTCCAAGATCTCATAAGCTTCGTTGTTACTCTTGGACAACATGGAACCTCCAGCAGATGAATTTAGAACTTGTCTGGTGCTGGGGTTGCATCCTTTAAAGAAGACTTCTATTTGGATACACCATGGAATGCCATGGTGTGGACATTTAATGAGAAGGTCTTTGAATCTTGTCCAAGCTTCGTGAAGAGATTCACTTGGAGCTTGTTTGAATTTTATGATATCATCACGAAAGGTTGAATTCCTATCAGGTGGGAAATATTTGACTAGGAATTTTTCTGCTAAATCAGTCCAATTGCGGACAGATCCTGAGGGTAAAGAATTTAACCATGTTTTGGCCTTGTCCCTCAAAGAGTAAGGGAAAAGATATAGCCTCAGGGCTTCTTGGGAAACTCCAGGGATTAGGAATGTGTCACTAACTCCTAGGAAGTTCCTAAGGTGGTTATGGGGGTCCTCATTTTCTATTCCAAAGAATTGCCCCACAGTGGACAACATTTGGAACATCACTGGCTTTAACTCGAATGAGTTGGCAGTGATTTCAGGACGGATTATGCTGGGGTTCAGCTCCCCAGGCATAGGTACTAAATATGAAAGGATGGCGCTATCCTTGTCATTCGCTATTTCAATGGGGTTGCGAGTGACAGGCACCAGGTTTTGATTTACTCCAGCCATTTCTTCTTGAGGTAATTGCGGAGGAATTGTAGTCTCTGCAATGATTGGAGGTAAAAGGGTTTGTTTAAAGAGACGTTTCTTGGCTCTATTCCTAGCTCTAAGTAATCTCTCGGGCTCAGGGTTGAACTCTAGATCACTACTTGGAGTCTCATTCATAAACTACCCTAAATGGTACCTGAAAAAAAAAGAAATGAAAATGGATCAAATTCAATGAAAAATACTTTGATGTTTCAAACTTAACAAACTTCGTTTTCACTTAAAATAAGTCCCCGGCAGCGGCGCCAAAAACTTGTTGCGTGCTCAATGTGTAAAGATAAATATGCAAAAGGGTAGAGAGAGCACTTAGAACATGCAAGCATACATGGTCTCACAGCAAGTAGTAAGTATATTTCATTCGTTTTTTCCACAGAGACTCATTTTTAGCTATTCGCGAAGTGTGTTTGTTAAGAAAGATGGGATGAATTTGAGGGGATAGAATTGGTTTTTAATTACCTAAGTTTTGCTGAATGTGTAAAGGAATATACCATAAACAAATTAAAGTTAAAATCAGGCTCAAAGAACAAGAGATGGAATCAATAAACGAAGAAGAAAACAGCTACACAGAATGCAATTTAGAAGAATTGCGAGAACCGCAATTAATCCGCAATTAAATGGCAGCGAAACTGATTAAAAGGGTGAATTAAGGGCTACTAATGACTATCCTATAGGCAGTTTATTACGATTATCAAGCTTTGGATCAACTCTCTATACATCAAACTCACTCTATCTCAAGTATCGTCCGATTCCATGCATTAGAGACTCAAGTTTACTCGACTTCAAACTAAGGTCTTAAGCATCTTGTTAAAACAGGAGTGTTTAGTTTGTACTAGGGAAACGCCTATTCCTAGGCCGTTTCCTGATTACCATGAAAGGCTAGTATGATTATATGACTCTGAACTCTTACTCCTTCCAGAGGTTAGGAGTTCTTTGGACAAAATGGATGGCCAATCGAAATTGCCCGTGGGATGAAGCTTACATACAATCAATGTTCGAGTGTTGAACCGACTACTTGACTCACGTTTTTTAGCCTATAGTTCTGTCATTAGCATGCCCCTAAGTGATTTTAGTTACTCATGGATATGTAGAGAACAGAAATGGTAGATAAAACAGACATGCTTAGAAGATAAATGTACTTAAAACAGCAAGCCAAAGCCGTAGCAGAAACAGATGGAAACTGTAAAATGCAGAAGTATACTTCGATTACTTAAAGTGTTTGAATGACAAAGGGAAGCTCTAAAAGAAATGAATTCAAGACAGACAACAACGAAATGCAGTAATTGAAATGCTAAACTAAGAACAACAGTGATCAGAAATGGAAATGAGAAGAACAGAGCAGAAAAACAGTAAAGGTTTGCTAGAAAACTCCGTGGCAGTCGCCTCGAATGATGGTGATGAAAAGTCAGCCGTGCTTGGATGAATCCAATCGAGAGAGAAGAAGAATCTCCTCTCCTTCCTATCAGATTATCGGTTCCAAAAGCTTAGACTCTCACTCCAACAGACGGCAAAGGAAAACAGATGGAAATGGTGGACTGCGAGAAGACTTCTGCGCTTCTGCGCTTCGAATGATGACTGAACCTCCGACTTTGACCCCCTTTTATAGTAGTTTGCAGGTGCGTTTGGGCCAAGGAGAACCATCAGTCTTCAACGTCATATATCAGAATGGATGGAGGAGAAAGAGCGAATCCCTGAAAAGTCGGATCTAAACAGAAAAATGTCAGCCAACTTACGGTTTTAACTTGAATAATTGCGGTCACCGCAATGTTTTCGCAATTCATTCGCAATGCTCATCTTTCCATTCTTTTCTTCGGTTTTCAACTCTTTTTCTACCTATTGTGCATAAGTCCTACATTAGCTACCTTCTTCTAATTCTCATATTAAAGCATAGGTTTAGGCTAAATGCTAACAAAAACACCTAACTGTGTACATCTTCTTAAGCTAAATGGGTCCTAAATAAGTCACTTTCAGAGACTTAACAGTTGTCCAGGCTAGGAAACATTCTTTAGAGAAGATGAATGGCTTATTCAGCTCTAGAAGCTCACACAAAGGCTTGGAGATCTTTGAAAAGTTCTTAATGAACCTTCTATAGAATCCTGCGTGTCCTAAGAAACTTCTAATGGCTTTCACATTCTGAGGTTCCACCAACTTCTCTATTATCTCAATCTTGGCCCTATCGACCTCTACTCCTGCTCTAGACACTCTATGGCCTAGGACTATCCCTTCTTCCACCATGAAGTGGCATTTCTCCCAATTAAGGACTAGGTTGGTCTCCTCACACCTAGCCAGGACTTGTCCTAAGTTCTCCAAACAGTTCGTGAATGAATCACCAAAGACTGAGAAGTCATCCATAAATATCTCTATCATGGATTCATCTAAGTCAGAGAAGATTGCCAACATGCACCTTTGGAACGTTGCTGGTGCATTGCATAAGCCAAAAGGCATTCTGCGAAAAGCAAATGTTCCAAAAGGGCAAGTGAAGGTTGTCTTCTCTTGGTCCTTAGGGTCTATGGTGTTTTGGTTATATCCAGAATAACCATCTAAGAAACAGTAGTAAGCTCTACCAGTTATCCTATCTAACATCTGGTCAATGAATGGTAGAGGGAAGTGGTCTTTCTTTGTTTCCTTATTTAATTTCCTATAGTCCATGCAAACTCTCCATCCTGTAATAGTTCTGGTTGGAATCAGTTCATTGCTCTCATTCACTACTACAGTCATCCCCCCCTTCTTAGGTACACATTGTATAGGACTCACCCACTGACTACTAGCTATAGGGAAGATTACACCTGCATCTAACCACTTTATAATCTCTTTCTTAACTACCTCTTTCATAGAGGGGTTCAACCTACGTTGGTGATCTACTCGGGGTGTATGCTCTTCCTCTAAGATTATCTTATGCATGCAGTAAGAAGGGCTAATGCCTCTAATGTCAGCAATAGTCCATGCAATAGCCTTTTTATGCTGCCTAAGTAATAATATCAGTTCAACCTCATGCTTTTCACTTAATTTAGAAGAAATAATCACAGACAGGGTATCATTACTTCCTAGATATGCATACTTGAGGTGAGTGGGTAAAGGTTTCAATTCTAAGACAGGTGGATGCTCAATGGATGGCTTTAATGGATTCAAGGATCTGTCAGTCAAGTCATTATTCATACAAACATGCTGTATCCTATCTACAGGTATATCCATTATTTCAGAAACATTTAAATCAGTTAAATCTAATTGTACATATTCGTTAGCATGCTTAGTTAATAATTCATGCTCCAGCTGTTCTTCCATCAGTGAATCTACAATGTCCATGCTAGCACAAGATTCAGAGTCAGAGGGGTACCTTAAGGCTTTATAAACACTAAATTTAACCTCCTCATCATGAACCCTCATAGTGAGCTCACCTTTCTGGACATCAATCAGGGCCCTACCTGTGGCTAGAAATGGTCTGCCTAATAGGATGGGGACCTCCTTGTCTGCTTCATAATCCAGGATGATGAAATCTGCAAGGAAAATAAACTTGTCAACCTTTACAAGAATATCCTCAATCTTACCCTCAGGGTATGCTATGGATCTGTCTGCAAGTTGTAAGGTGACAGTGGTGGGACGTGCTTCTCCTATTCCTAGCTGGCGGAATAGTGATAGGGGCATGAGATTTATGCTGGCTCCCAGGTCACAAAGAGCTCTGCCCACGTGCTTGCCTCCTAGCTCTACTGGTAAGGTGAAGGAACCAGGATCCTTCTCCTTCTTGGGTAGCTTGTTCTGGAGTATGGCACTGCACTCCTCAGTGAGATTCACTGTTTCAAATTCACCAATTATCTTCTTGTTAGTGATTATATCTTTTAAAAACTTTACATAAGAGGGCATAGACTGTAGAACTTCTACAAAAGGAATATTGACATGCACTTGTTTAAGAATTTCTAAAAATTTGTTAAAGTGCACTTCCTGTTCTTGTTTTTTCTTTAGCCTTCGAGGAAATGGAGGTGGTGGCACATATGCAGGCACTTCAGGTCGCCTCAGGATAGATGGAGGCCTTGGGATTTCTTCGATCTCTTCTATGATTGGCTCCAGCCTTGCTCCTGATGTGCTTGGTGATGGTTGACCTTGGATTGGCAGAGACTCTAGTGGAGCACTAGACTCTTTGTTCTCTACTCTCTTTGGGGTTTCTTTAGTGTTGCTCACCAATGGTCTCCCACTTCTGAGTTCAATTACTTGAACTTGTTCTTTTCCATCTCTTCTTGGCACCTCAGTGTCAGCAGGAAGTCTACCTTGGGGCCTACTTTTGAGTTCATTGGCTAGTTGCCCTATTTGGTTCTCTAGGCTCCTGAGGGTAGCTTGCTGGCTTTGTAGAGTAGCATCATTCTTGGCGATGTACTCTTTGAGTAGATTTTCTACAGATGACCCTACTGGTTGGTTGTATGGTTTTTGATACATGGATTGGTTATGTTGGGGAGTGAAACCAGGTGTTCCACTCGGTCTTGGTTGGTTAGGAGTTTGGTTAGCATTCTGTTGGCCACCCCATGAAAGGTTTGGGTGGTTCCTCCAACCAGGATTGTAAGTGTTAGAGTAGGGGTTGTTCCTAGGCTGCTGTTGGCTTCCAACATAGCAGACTGAGGCTGGATTCCCAGGGCAGTATTCATACAGGTGCCCTTCCCCACAGAATCCACAGATAAGTGTCTCACCTTGACTTGGTTGTGTGCCCATTGACATGGCTGTGGCGGTGTTGACACTAGTTTGGAGATTGGCTTGAGCCATTTGTTTAACTAGGTTGGTCAGGGCGCTTATTTGACTACTCATGGCATTGAGTGCGTCCTTATTTTGAGCTCTACTTGGCTCGATTGGATCATCTGACCACCTACAGTGAGATGCTGAGATCTTCTCCAAGATCTCATAGGCTTCGTTATAACTCTTGGACAACATGGAACCTCCAGCAGATGAATTTAACACTTGTCTGGTGCTGGGGTTGCATCCTTTGAAAAAGACCTCTATTTGAATACACCATGGAATGCCATGGTGCGGACATTTAAGCAGAAGGTCCTTGAACCTTGTCCAAGCTTCGTGAAGGGACTCATTTTCAGCTTGTTTGAACTTGATTATGTCATCACGAAAGGTAGAATTCCTATCAGGTGGGAAATATTTAACTAGGAATTTCTCCGCCAAGTCTGTCCAATTGAGGACTGATCCAGAGGGTAATGAGTTTAACCACGTCTTTGCTTTATCCCTTAAAGAGTAAGGGAAGAGGTAGAGCCTCAAAGCTTCTTGGGAAACTCCAGGGATGATAAACGTATCACTAACTCCTAAGAAGTTTCTAAGATGGTTGTGGGGGTCCTCATTTTCCACTCCAAAGAATTGTCCCACAGTGGACAACATTTGGAACATCACTGGCTTTAACTCGAATGAGTTGGCAGTAATCTCAGGGCGGATTATGCTGGGGTTCAGCTCCCCAGGCATAGGTACTAGGTAGGAAAGAATGGCACTATCCTTGTCATTCGCTATTTCGATGGGATTGCGAGTGGTAGGTACCGGATTTGGGACTGGTCTGTCCATTTCTTCTTGATAGAATTGCGGAGGAATTGCGGTTTCCGCAATTATTGGAGGTATAGAGGGTTGGTTAAAGAGACGTTTCTTAGCTCTATTTCTGGCCCTAAGTAATCGCTCAGGCTCAGGATTGAACTCTAGATCGCTACTTGAAGGCTCATTCATAAACTAACCCAATGGTACCTGCAAAAGAAATGAAAATAGATCAGCTCCAATAGATAATAAACTTGGTGTTTCAAACTTAACAAACTTCGTTTTCACTAAACTAAATCCCCGGCAGCGGCGCCAAAAACTTGTTGCGTGCTCAATGTGTAAAAGAAATAAGCAATAAGAGAGAGAGAGCACTCAGAACATGCAAGCATACATGATCTTGTAGCAAGTAGTAAGTATTTTTTCATTCGTTTTCCCACAGAGATTTATTATTAGCTACTCGTGAAGTGTATTGTTAAGCAAGAATGGGTGGATTTGATGGGGTAGATTTGGTTTTAAAGTTCCTATTTACTAATGAATATATAAAGGATAGCAACATGAACAAGTGCAAGTCAATGAAAAACTCAAATGTAAAGAGAAGAGATTAATAAACGAAGAGGAAAATGGCTAAGGCAGAATTTTTAACTTAACAGAATTGCGAGAATAGCAATTTTACCGCAATGTTACTAACAGCGAAAGTGTGTAAAATGGAGAAACAAGGGCTACTAACGACTCCTCTATAGGCATTTTCACACGATTCTCAAGCATTGGATCAACTCACTATGCATCAAACTAACTCATTCTCATGTATCTTCCGATTTCATGCATTAGATTCTTTAGTTTACTCATGTCCAAGTAAGGTCTTAAGCATCTTGTTAAAGCAGTAAGTTATGATTTGTACTAGGAAAACGCCTATTCCTAGGTCGTTTTCTGGCTACCTTGAGAGGCTAGCATGAGTGTATGACTCTGAACTCTTACTCCTTCCAGAGGTAAGGAGTTCTTTGGACAAAATGGATGGCCAATCGAAATTGCCCGTGGGATGAAGCTTACATACAATCAATGCATTCGAGAGCTA
Organism: Herpetospermum pedunculosum; assembly: GCA_028017165.1. Classification (NCBI taxonomy): domain Eukaryota; kingdom Viridiplantae; phylum Streptophyta; class Magnoliopsida; order Cucurbitales; family Cucurbitaceae; genus Herpetospermum; species Herpetospermum pedunculosum. The sequence continues at coordinate 46,752,774 of CM051527.1, forward strand.
TCCTACATGCTTGGTTCACGTGTTTTAGCCTATAGTATTGTCATTAGCATGCCCCTATGTGACTTAGCTACTCATGGATGTAGAGAGAACAGAAATATTAGATGAAGTAGACATGCTTAGAAGAAAATTAGACTTAAAACAACAAGGAAAAACAGTAGACAGCAAAGACAAGGAACTGCGAAATAATGAATTGTGCCTCTGATTAATCAAGCGTTTGAACTAAACAAATGAAGACTTAGAGTTACTAACATAAAGACAGAAATGAACGAAATAGAATGGACTAACTAATGGAAAAGAAATGACAACAAACGGTGCTGGAAATGAAAACTAAAGACAGAAAGCAAGTAAAGTGAGCTTGAACGCCTCGTCGCAAACGCCTCGGCTGAAGGGAGAGAAAGGTAAGCCTTGCTTGGATGAATCCAATCAGGAGAGAAGAAGAATCTTCCCTCCTTCCTATCAGATTGTCGACTCCAACAGCTGAACCTCTCAAACCGACAGACGGAGAAGAGAATGAATGGAAAAGACTGCGCTGCGAAGAGACTTCTACGCTTTCGGATGATGATTAAACCTTCCTCTTTGACCTCCTTTTATAGTGTTCTGCAGGTGCGATTGGGCCAAGGAGAACCATCCATCCTCAACGTCGTACTTCAAAATGGATGGAGGAGAAAGAACGAATCCCTGAAATATCGGATTACAACAGAAAAAGGTTAGCCAACTTACGGATTTCACTTAAAACATTGCGGTTTTAGCAATGTTTCCGCAATGCTTCCGCAATGCACAATTTTCATTCTTTTAACTTCCTTTTTCATTCCTTTTCTTTCCTTTTGCACACAAGTCCTAATTTAGCTTCCTTCTTCTAATTCTCATATATAAGCATAGGTTTAAGCTAAATTCTATCAAAAATACCTAAGAGTGTACATCTTTCTAAGATAAATAAGTCCTAAAAAGGTCACTTTTGGAGACGTAACATTGGTCTACAAGATCCCAGACCGAATTGAAGTACATAGACTCCATTTCGAGATCCATGGCTTTAAGCCACTGGTCCTTGTCTATGTCATTCATTGCCTGTTTAAAGGTCAATGGATCCTCAACGCCATCATCAGGTATGGCGACTTGAGTTTCAGACAAGTCGATGTAGCGGTCAGGCTGTCTTACATCCCTCCCACTGCGTCGAGGTTTTCTCAACTCTTGAGAAGGACCAGCCTGATCAACAACCTTTGTTGATCCGTCTGTAGCTTTCTTGGAAAATTCGGACAAAACAATTTTGCTCGACGGTTGATGATCTCTCATGTGGTCTTCCTCTAAGAACGTGGCATTAGTCGATACTAGTACCTTGTTCTCATGAGGATCGTAAAATAGACCACCTTTCGTTTCCTTGGGGTAACCTACAAATAGGCACAATTTTGAACGATGTTCCAACTTCTTTGGATTGGGTACTAGCAAATGTGTCGGACACCCCCAAATCCTGAAGTGACGTAAACTACCTTTACGCCCTCTCCATAACTCATAAGGTGTTTCAGAAACACTCTTAGAGGGAACCATGTTCAAAATATATACTGCAGTCTCTACTGCATATCCCCAAAACGAACTAGGCAAATGAGCATAACTCATCATAGATCGAACCATGTCTAACAGGGTTCTATTTCTCCTCTCGGACACACCATTCTGCTGTGGTGTTCCTGGCGCTGAGAGTTGAGATACTATTCCATGTTCTATCATATAGTCCTGGAATCGTAAATCCATATACTCTCCACCTCGATCTGATCGGAGTATTTTTATCGATTTACCTAATGTATTCTCAACCTCTGCCTTATACTCTTTGAACTTTTCAAGAGCTTCGGACTTATGATGCATTAGATAAAGATAACCGTACCTAGAATAATCATCAATGAAACTGATGAAATATTCATACCCTCCTCGTGCTTTAACATTCAAAGGACCGCAGAGATCCGAATGCACGATTTCTAGAGGTTCTTTGGACCTATGACCGTTTTCAGAAAAAGATCGTTTGGTCATTTTGCCCTCAAGACAAGACTCACATGGCGGTAAAGAGTTGTCCTCTAAACGATTTAGCAGACCACTCTTAACCAATCTCCCAATCCTATTGAGATTAATGTGACCTAGTCTTAAGTGCCAAAGATAAGCACTTGGAGAAAGTTTCTGCCTTTTAGTTTGAGTCTCAGCTGTTTTAAACATTTCAGTGTTCAAAATAGCTTTGGCTTCGGTTGGTCTTAACACATACAAGTTGTTTTCAAGTTTCGCAGAACAAATACGTACACCTCTTTTGCTAATGAACGCTTCATTATGAACAAAAGATACTTTATACAACTGTTCTAACAAACAAGATGTAGATACAAGATTCCTCTGGAAGGTAGGAACCAGGAGTACATTTTCTAGTAAAACGAAACTATCTCTATACAACAACTTTACAGCTCCCACTGCTTCAGCTGAGACAACCTCTCCAGTTCCAACTCTGAGAGTTATCTCACCGCGAGAAAGTGGCTGCCAAGAACTAGTTTCCTGAAAAGAAGAACAAACATGGTTAGTAGCTCCTGAATCAAGTATCCAGGTATGACAATCATGTTCTACTAAACATGTTTCAACAACAAGTAAATCATATTTACCTTGTCTTTCCTTCTCAGCCTTTTTCTCTGCAAGATACTTTGGGCAATTCCGTTTCCAGTGCCCATCTACACCACAATGGAAACATTTTCCTTTGTCTGTAGATCTAGTCTTGCTCTTACCTGCAGCAGGTGCTTTTCCCTTCCTTTTATCTTTCTTCTTCTTTTGAATACTCTTATTCTTAATAGAAGAAAGTTCAGACCTACTCCCTGAAGATGACCCCTTTTGGAATTTCCTAGAAGTGACAACGTTTACCTCCTTGTCTTTTCCTTTAGAAGTCTGAAGGGACTGATAGGTCTGTAGCTCGCTGAGAAGAGAAGTCAAATTATACTTTATCTTGTTCATTACCAAATTGGTTCTGAACTGAAGGAAACTCTTCGGAAGAGATTCCATGATAAAGCTTACTTGACTTGACTCATCTATAGTAGCTCCGTTTACTTCCGCCACATTGAAGTGGACCATCATGTTAAGGACATGCTCCCTAACAGAGGTACCCTCTTTCATGCGAGAGTTGTAAACGTATTTGAGGGCTTCATGACAGACCGATGAGGACGAAAGTCCAAACATCTCCTGTAATGAAGACATGATTTCTTTAGCAGAAACCATATCCTCGTGCTTCTTAGCTAACACATCAGATATGCTGGCTAAGATATAGACTCGGGCTTTATCATTAGCCCTTGTCCATCTATCATATGCTTCTCGAACAGTTCGAGTCGCATCCGAGCTAGGAGGGAGAGGACAATCCTCTGATAAGACGAACCTTAGATCATCTAGAACGAGAATCGTATTCAAGTTCGATTTCCAGGTCGCGTAGTTATCGCCGGTTAACTTATCGGAAGCTAGTAAGTGAATGAAAGAGCTAGACATGCTGAAAAGAGAATGAATAATATTAGTGAAAAGGTTTTAACCTAATTTACACACCAATCAAGAATTTAGCAAAGAATAATAATGTACCCAAAACTCATTATTAAACTGCAACGATACTTCAGTGGGTCAGAATGGTCGCTACCGAGGGGCAGTCAAGCATTCCTTCACTGAATCAAGACATTCTTGACTAAATGCTAATACCAGAATATCTCATATTCCTATAGCATCTTAGTTATCGCTGTTTGGTCAAGATTTACTAACTCCTTAGCAAATCTCGTAAGTGTGACCCTCCATTTTTAGAATTCATAGGGCGGCCCCAACGATGCAACCGAATGGAAATGTCAAAGTTGGGAATGGCTCTATGTTTCTTTATCCATAAATGGTGATTGAGATGTTCCGATTCCTATGAAACGGCCCTCCGAATGGATCGGTACCACTTGTGGGCACCTAGCAGGCAGAACATAGGAATCTTACGGTTCAATCCAATGGAGGAGACCGCAGGATGTATTCACATACTTCCTTCTCCCACTTACTATAAATACTTTTTCCATTCACCTTGCTCTTGAATTATGCAAATACCATCCGAATGGGGATGCCCTATTCACATCACGAGGCCGAGCATAATTCTCACGGTGTGAACTTGACAGAGAACGTAGGAGGAGAGGGACATATCATATATACCTTCTCAACACCTCTACTAAGTATTTTCAGACGGAATGGGTAAATTACTCAGGCATTATCCGGCTAAGACAATAAGGCCTAAGTCTAGGTAAAACAAACTTTTACCTATGATGTCTAGGTGATAAACACTTTATTACCTCACACCACTCACGCATGCTCATAAAGCCGGGTTAACTTTACTCAAGTACCGGATGGTCCCCAGGTAGGAGGTGTTCCGTAAACCGTCAGCTTAAATACCTCCAACCTCGAACAGGATGTCCCCGGGTGAGTTTCTTGTAACCTTAGCATTTACAAGATATCGACCTATTCATCTAATGAAACGGAACGATACATTCAACCCTAAGTGAGCATGCCTTTGTCTTTGTTATAGATTTTAAAAGTCTATGCCAATTTTACAACGCTTTGCAAAACTAAGACTTACTACAACAAACTTCTACATGCTTCTCAAACATGCATCACTAAGGCATGACAAGTTGAATATTTAATTTCATAATTAATATAACAATTATATCGATTATGTTTTTAAATATACAACTCCTAATTCATAAATTAATATAACACTTATATCAATTCTCATGAATTAAGCATGCATCCTATACATTATAACACTTATAACAAACAAAATGCATCTAATGTTGGATGTTTAATTTCATAATTAATATAACACTTATATCAATTATTCTATTAAGCAAACAACATCTAATTCATGAATTAATATAACTCTTATATTAATACTCATGAATAAACATGCATCCTATACATTATAACACTTATAATATACCATGTGCATAAAATTAGGGCAACCTATGTTGTTGATTCAATTTCATAATTAATATAACACTTATATCAATTATCCTATTGAACTAATCAACAACTAATTCATTAATTAATATAACTCTTATATCAAAATTCATGAATTGCCAAATATGCATACGATATATTATAACACTTATAACATATTTTCAATGCATGAAGCATGCTTCCTACGGTGGGATTTTAAATCTATATGGCATACGTTATGCACATACAAACATGGAATTTAATTAAAACATACATTCGCAATGCATAATTAATTAAACACACTAAAGTGGATCAATTTTGGCATTTAGCAAGCAATAACTAATTTATTATAAGCTTGAACAACAAGCTACGTCTTGAGCAGACTTAGAACTCTTCGCACCGCCTTTGACCAACTTGCTTCCTCCGAACGCTTCGGCCAAAATTTCTTCGAATTTCTCCTCGTATTGCCCAGAACGAGTTTGAAATTACACCGAACATTTCGGCGAGTTTCAAACTCAAACTTCTTTCACAAAGAACCCTATATGGACTCTAATGACTCTAAAAATACAGACTCTTTAGCATGCATTAAAGCCCATACATTCTCGGGCAATTACAAATAAGAAATTCAAAAAGAAACTATGCCAAAATCGATATTCACTTTAGAATCCATTCAGAAACAATTTCTAAATAAAACCCACCATAACTTAAATTGATAGAAATTGAGTGGCCAAAAATGCTCTGATACCAATTGATGGAGCGTTGATGGAACGCAGCGGAAGCGATTTGGATCATAGACACTCTAATTTCATCAATTTAAACAAATGGAAACATGCAAAAGCAATGAAAAAGAGAAATTAGAACACATACCCTTGTCGTTCGTATTTCTCCAAATTCACCGCCAGAAGCTCCTCACGAGCTCACCGAGCCTTCTCACGAAACCTTCGTGGACCACCCACGGTAGTCCCGCTATCCTCAGGCCGAGAAACGGAGTAGTGGGACTCCTTTTACAAGAGAAAAGAAGGAAGAAACTTCACTGAAGAAAACTGATTTTTCAATCAGAGAAGAAGAAGACGTAGAGATAGAGAGAGAATCTCAATTGAATTCTCAATTCAATTAGAGAACCCAAAATGCACTATCAATTTGTTTTCTTTTTTCCTTTTTTTTTTTTTTTTTTTTTTTTAAATCAATTGATTTGACTCATATATATATATACTCTGTATATATATAACATGTGTCTTACATCTTGCATGTAAGACACATGTATATATATATATATATATATATATATATATATATTTATATATTATTATTATTAAAAATAATAATAATTATTTTATTAATTAAACTTTTTAATTAATAAAATATATATATATTTTAATTAATATTATTTAATCAATATCAAATATTAATTAAATAATATAATTCAACCCGGTTTTCCGAAAACCGACTTTTTGCACATGAATCCTATTCATGTTTTTAGACCAATCTCATATTTAAATCATATTTAAATATGTCCATATTTAAATCACTAAGGCATGACAAGTTGAATATGCCAATTTTAAAAGTCTATGCCAATTTTACAACGCTTTGCAAAACTAAGACTTACTACAACAAACTTCTACATGCTTCTCAAACATGCATCACTAAGGCATGACAAGTTGAATATTTAATTTTATAATCAATAGAACACTTATATCGATTATGCTCTTAAACATTCAACTCTTAATTCATAATCAATATAACACTTATATCAATACTCTGAATTAAGCATGCATCCTATACATTATAACACTTATAACAAACAAAATGCATCTAATGTTGGATGTTTAATTTCATAATTAATATAACACTTATATCAATTATTTTATTAAGCAAACAACATCTAATTCATGAATTAATATAACTCTTATATTAATACTCATGAATAAACATGCATCCTATACATTATAACACTTATAATATACCATGTGCATAAAACTAGGACAACCTATGTTGTTCATTCAATTTCATAATTAATATAACGCTTATATCAATTATTCTATTGAACTAACAACAACTAATTCATGAATTAATATAACTTTTATGTCAAAACTCATGAATTGTCAAATATGCATACGATATATTATAACACTTATAACATATTTTCAATGCATGAAGCATGCTTCCTACGGTGGGATTTTAAATCTATATGGCATACGTTATGCACATACAATCATGGAATTTAATTAAAACATACATTCGCAATGCATAATTAATTAAACATACTAAAGTAGATCGATTTTGGCATTTAACAAGCAATAACTAATTTATTACAAGCTTGAACAACAAGCCACGTCTTGAGCGGACTTCGAACTCTTCGCACCGCCTTTGACCAACTTGCTTCCTCCGAACGCTTCGGCCAAATTTTCTTCGAATTTCTTCTCGTATTGCCCAGAACGAGTTTGAACTTACACCGAACATTTCGGCGAGTTTCAAACTCAAACTTCTTTCACAAAGAAACCTATATGGACTCTAATAACTCTAAAAATACAGACTCTTTAGCATGCATTAAAGCCCATACATTCTCGGGCAATTACAAATAATGAAATTCAAAAAGAAACTATACCAAAATCGATATTCACTTTAGACGCCAATCAGAAATAATTTCTAAAATAAAACCCACCATAACTTAAATTGATGGAAATTGAGTGGCCAAAAACGCTCTGATACCAATTGGTATCAGAGCGTTTTTAGAGACTCTAATTTCATCAATTTAAACAAAACGGAAACATGCAAAAGCAATGAAAAAGAGAAATTAGAACACATACCCTTGTCGTTCGAATTTCTTCAATTTCACCGCCAGAAGCTCCCCACGAGCTCACCGAGTCTTCTCACGAAATCTTCGTGGACCACCCACGGTAATCCCGCTATCCTAAGGCCGAGAAACGGAGTAGTGGGACTCCTTTTACAAAAGAAAAGAAGGACGAAGCTTCACTGAAAGAAATCTTTACAGAGAGCTGCCGAGGAAGAAGACGGAAGTTATTTCAATTTGAAATTCAAAAACAAATTGAATACCCCAAAGAGCATTATCTTTTGTTTTTGTTTTTGTTTTTTTTTTTTTTTTTTTTTTTTAATTGATCTGATCTTTTATATATATACCCTGTATATAATCCTTACATGTGTCTTACATGCTTGCATGTAAGACACATGTATGTATGTATATATATATATATATATATATATATATATATATATATATATATATATATTTATATATTATTATTATTAAAAATAATAATAATTATTTTATTAGTTAAACTTTTTAATTAATAATAATAATTATTTTATTAGTTAAACTTTTTAATTAATAAAAATATATATATATATATATTAATTAATATTATTTAATTCAATATCAAATATTAATTAACAAATATAATTAAACCTGGTTTTCCAAAAACCGACTTTTTGCATATGAATCCAATTCATACTGTAGACCAATCTCATATTTAAATCAAATTTAAATAAATCCATATTTAAATCATATTTAAATATGTCTATCCTTCTTCCACAAACCCAAATTTGAACGATTCAAATTCTTTTCTTTTCTTTTATATTGTTTCACGGCTTTATCCAAGCTAGCCAGGAGAACCGTAAGGACCTACAGATCATGAGCTCCAACGATACGAGATTATCCGGTCAAAACACTTTCAACCGAACTAACCAACATTCGTTAACCCCCGGAGACTCCACTAAAGTCCAAGGGCTGCACTCTCCTCACTGTAGATATATTGTGTCCTGTTGATATAACTATCATCAGTAAGTCGATCCTTCACAGGTCGTTCATAATCACAACGGGTCATTTAAACCGTTTAACCCTTGTATTATATCTTGTTCCTTAAGTACCACTGACACCTCTAATGAACAATTGATTTGTGGTCCAACCATCAAATCAGATTCCTCCCTGATCAGGAGAGGATGGGCCCATTGTTCAAGACCTGGAGTCAGCACTTAAGGGAACAACCTCTCTACTAACCCTTAAAGCGGGTAGGAGTGAATTCCAATCTTGCTACAACTATGTCCCCAGCAACTTATTCAATCTTATCCCCAAGATGGTAGGCACATTGAATCGGCGATCTGGCCACTCTCACCCGTACAAATCAAAGGATAAGGTTGAATAAACAGGAGTTCATAGTAAGCTCAGGATTGAGATCGAGTTACCTAAGTCATCATATGAAAAAACCGGTCTTTACAGTAAACGGTGTTATAAAGAAAGAGCGATTTTATTTCTTGGTTCGGTCTTGTGCAAACTCATTGCACAGGACGCCCTCACTCACATGTCTCTACATGAAACGATTCGAATCACATCGTTTTGTACTATACAAAGTGAGCCGCGTCCAATAGTGTCCCCAGAATAAGGTACCCAGCCTTATCCCTATACTATAGACCATTTTTGGCTGTCTACTTGAACTTGATTCACATTCATGTCACACATGAAGTTCAAGTACTCACACTATCGCCATGGGTGTTAGTTATTGGTATAGGTTAATACAAACACAATTCACTAAAATTCAATAACAACTTTATTGAAATATAATATATACATTCAAACAGTTTACAAACTACGAGTTTTAGGACATAAAACCCAACACACCCGACTACCACTAGCTGCAAAGCTCTGTTGTATCGGATTTATAAATGTTATTTTGGCGGGTCTCGACAACCTGAACATTAGAGAAATTTTATTAAGTTAGAAAATCTCTTGCCAAAATTGGCGCCGTTGCCGGGGAACCAATTAGATTCTCTTAGTTAAATTTTATTTGTTTGAAAACCACAAAAATATTTTTCTTTTCTTGTGTCTTCTTGCTTTAACATGGCAGATTTTTCATTTTATTATTGGGGACGAGCTTCAAGTCATGAAGCTGAAGAAGCTTCTCAGAATCCTTTCCAAGGTATGTCACTAGAACAAATGGTTAATAAATTAGTTAATAGCACTCTTCAATTTTCGAAGGAATCTCGCCAGTCTCAGTTAGAGACTCAGGCTGTGTTGGGAAGAACGAGTGAGCAAGTTAACCGCTTGCTCAATCCAGCGAAGTGATTGGAGGGTGAGGAAGATCATCCAGTTGAGCATACCACTGAGGAGATGTACCCCGATTTTGAGGAAGGATTCGAGGAATTTCTGACATGCGGAGGCAAGAATGGTGAGGCCGAGGAGGTTTAGCTTGACCTCGAGGAGCATCCTGAAGAGACTAGTGATGCGAGCGAGCTAAGGAGTGGAGCTGAGACTTCATCAAGGTGGTATACTCGGGAAGAACTTTTCGCATCCCCCAGTGATGAAGAAGATCTCAGAGAATTTTACAAGGTAAGTATATCTCCACCTGTAGATTTTGACTTAGAGCATGAATTTTGTATTGAAAATTTATTTGAGGATTCATGCATTAGTGAGCTCGAGCATCTGTCTGTTAATGAGAATATTTTAGGAAGTCTTTTCATGGATGTTGTTGAACCAACTTGTGCTAAAAATGTTGTTGTGATGGATGAGGATGTGGCAATTGTGCCTCTAGAGAATTTATCTCCTTCTGCTTGATGGAACGCATGTAGCGCAGCGGAAGCGAGATGGATCATTGGCACTCTAATTTCATCAATTTAGCTAAATAAGAAACATGCACAAAGCTTTGAAATAAAAGGAATTAGAACACATACCTCTTGTAGTTCTAAAGACTTCTCTTCCAACGCTCGAATCTCCTCACGAACCCTTCGAAGCTTCCCTCGAACTCCTCGAGAACCACCTCCGGTAGTCCCGCTATCCTCGGGCCGAGCAACGGAGTGGTGGGACTCCTTTATGAAAGAAAAAGTTTGGAAGAAGAAGATGGGAAGATGAAAGTGATGAGGATTTTGTGAGAAGAAGTCTAACACTTAGCTTTCTAATTTCTCAAGTAACATGAACTCTTCATGCTCATCCAAATATTCAAACTCTTTGAAAATTCATCAACCCCAAACCATTTGAACTTCATCCAATTTATAGGCAATTCACATGCAACAAAGTCTTTGCTTAGCATGACACCTCAAATTGGATGGATTAGTCTTCAACCAAGTGTTCCAAAATTGATGAGTTTATATGCATGTTGTTGGTGATTCACAATCCACTTCACAACTTGGATAAACCCACTCAACTTGGATAAATCAACTCAACATGGATAATTCCACTTTGACTTATAATCACACTTGTAATATTTTGTCATTTTAAAATTAATTCATAATTAATTTTAATAAGCAAAATAAATTATAATTAATTAAACTTTTTAATTAATTAATATTATTATTTAATTCAATATCAAATATTAATTAAATAATAAGACTAATCCCGGTTTCTTAAACCGAATCATCACACATGAATCCCTATTCATGTTTTACACCGATCCCATATTTAAATCATATTTAAATATGTCCATCATTCTTCCAAAACCGAATTTCAATAAATTCAAATTCTTTTTCTCTCATATTGTTACACGGCTTAATCCGAGCTAGCCAGGAGAACCTAAAGGACCTACAGATCATGAGCTCCAACGATACGAGATTAACCGGTCAAACTCTTTAACCAAGCTAACCAACATTCGTTAACCTCCGGAGACTCCACTAAAGTCCAAGGGTTGCACTCTCCTCACCGTAGATATATTTCTGTCCTCTTGATATAACCATCATTAGTAAGTCGATCCTTCACAGGTCGTTCGTAATTACAGCTGGGTCAAAATAACCGTTTTACCCCCGTAATTACATCTTGTTCCTTAAGTCCCACTGATCCTCTAATGAACTATTGGTTTGTGGTCCAACCACCAAACCGATTGGTATGTGATCTCATCACTATACCAAGTCCCTCTCGGGCCAATGAGAGGGTGGGATCCCTAGTTCAAGACCCGGAGTCAGCACTTAAGGGAACAACCTCTCTACTAATCCCTTAGAGCGGGTAGGAATGAATTCCATCTCGCAGGACTATGTTCCCAGCTACCTACCCGGTCTTATCCCCAAGATGGTAGGCTTATTGAGTCGGCGATCTCGGGCCACTCTCACCCATACAAGTCAAAGGATAAGCCCGAATAAACAGGAGTTCATAGCGTGCTCAGGATTCAGATCGAGTTACCTAGGTCATCATATGAAAAAGTCGGTCTTTACAGTAAACGGAGTTATAAAGAAAGAGCGACTTGTTTCGCGGTTCAATCTTATGCAAACTCATTGCATAGGACGCCCCCACTCACATGTCTCCACATGAACGATTTCGGATCACATCGTTTGTACTATACAAAGTGGGCCGCGTCCAATAGTGTCCCAGGATAAGGTACCCAGCCTTATCCCTATAATATAGACCGTTCTGGCTATTACTTGAACTTGATCCACAATTATGTCATACATGAAGTTCAAGTATACAACCTATAGCCATGGGTTCTTTGTTTATTGGAGTTAGGTTAAAAGTAAAAACAATTCATTTTATTCAATAACAACTTTACTGAATAAATCTCAATAACAACTTTATTGCAAAATAGAATATACATTCAGTTTACAAACCACGAGTTTTAGGACATAAAACCCAACACTGCTTTATCTTGTGATAATATATGTATTATAGGAGATTTATCTTGCATGCCCCCTTCCATCTGTGCTTCTCTTGATGTTGGTTGCCTTGAGAATTTTGATGTGATCCCTCCTTTGGTCGAGTCTTTTATTTTTGTTGAGTCAGTTGAGTCTTCTTTTATTTTATTTCAGTCTGTTGAGTCTTTATTTTTCCCATATATTGAAAATACCAAAAAAATAACAACTCTGTCCGGCTGCCTCCAAAAGTCGAAGAGCTTGCTTCTCTTAGCAGGTTTTGTTGATTCAAGGAAGAAGGGGCCGAAGAAGTACGAGAACTTTTATGTACCCTGACAGAGTGGAAGACACGTCGAGCATAAGGACGTTAAAAATTTGCGCTTCTTGGGAGGCAACCCATGAGTATTTCAAATTTTTGTCTTTACCTTTAGTTTTTGTTTTCCTAGCTTAGCTTTTTCTTGCTTTCTTAGGTAATAAGCGAGAGACGATTTGCATTTTGGATCTGTTTTGAAGATGAGGTTGTGCATCCCTACTCACCGATCCCGCAAAAATTCAGGGGAGGTTTCTGTTCCCTTTAATTTTTGTCGTTATCATTGTTTATCTGTGGGATTAGATGCATTGAGGACAATCCAGTCTTTTAGGTGGGGGGTAGAATGTATAGTTGGACTTCGTTGTAGTTCTTGAGCATGTCATACTGTGATTTTGAGATGTTTAGGAATCTGAATGCATGTTGTCCGATGAGGACTTTCTGTGATTTGTTTGTAAATACTCCATAGTTGTGCATTGCGAGAAAGCCATGAGAATGTATGCATATTTTGAGCATATTTTAAATTTTTTTCGATTATTCCCCTACATTCACTAAGCACGTAGACCTCTTACTCTTAGCTCTGTAGGCTTAGAATAATTTTATTTGGTCTGAAAACTCGTTGTCACCCCGAAAGGTACCTTTAGGTAGGCTTCATGTGTTAGAATTTATAATGAATCATCTGTTTTAGCAAAGCTATATGCCTATAAAAAAATATTCATTGAGAGTAAGAGCATGTTTGAAATATACTATGAGGTGCTCCTCCTTCTTGTGTTGCCCGTGTAACCAGGGGCGATCGTGTAACCCACGGTTGTCACTGCATGAAAGGGGCAACTAACGGAAGTGAGCACTAGTCCTTAAAAACGTGAAGCGAAACAAATGCTTGACGTGTTAGGCTCTCAAGAAAAGAAAAGATGAAAAAAAAAAAATTAGTTAGGCCTTTTGTTTTGTTATTCTTTCCGACATTGAAAAGCCATTAGACTGTTCTTATTGCCAGAAGTAGGGGGAAGATGAGTATTAGGATCGATTAAGGTGGTTCCGGGTCTATGGAAGCTAGGATAGGAGGCGCTAATCACACACACACGTTAGGGAATAGGAGTTAATATTTTGAAATGTTCACAATTTATGCATATGCTTGATTGTTTTCCGTTAGCATGATTATCTTGTTTTTGCAAGTATTGAGATTCGAGTCGTCAGCATGCATGCTTATTTCTATGAGATAAATCTTAGTGTTCCTTGCTCGAGGACTAGCAAGATTCAGGTGGGGGGTATTTTGATAGCTCTAAAATAGAGCTATAATTATAGCCTCAAATCTAGCTAAATGCCATGCTTAATTTAGTTAAATTGCCTTTTTATAGGTGTTTTCGTGGCGAAGAGCTCGGGAAGTCCATTTATGATTTTCGGGGCTAAAACGGTCATTTAAGAGATTTCGGGAAGTGTTCGGGTCAAGAAGATAGGCCAAACGGAGCTTGGGAGCAAAAACGACCCAAAATTGGGCTTAGACCCGAGAGGGCAGCGCCCAAGCGCCGGCGCCCAGCGCCCAGGCGCCCATCGGAGCCAGACGCCCACGCCCGCGCACACCCGTGCGCACGCCCGCGCCCAGACCGCCCACACCCGCGCGCCCCGCGAGCGCTCCGCCCGCGCCCGTGTCTACCGACGCCCGCGCGCGTCGCTCGCCCGCCTCAGCGCCCGAGCGCCCGTCATCGTAAGTCCGCGCGCGCGCCCGCGAGCGCCGCTCGGCCGCTCGCTCGTGTCCGCGCGCGCCCTCGCCCACGCCTTGCCTCGCCCGCGCGCGCACCCCTTCCCTGACGCAAAATGCCCGTCATCTAAAGTCTTGAAGCCCGTCCTTAAAAGTCAAAAAATTCCCAATTTTGTAAATTTTCCCGAGAGCTCAGCGCCTAGGCGCTGTCTCAATTCTGTGCGCGCGCCCCCGCGGCGCCTAGGCGCTGACTTATGGCGCCTAGGCGCTAGTCTGACGCAGAAATGAGTATTTAAGTCCGTTTTTGCTGTTTTTAGGTCATTCTTTTCCCATTCTCTCTCAATTTTTCCGCCCCCTTTCTTTGTAGAGCTCAAATCTTGAGCCAAAATACGTTTCTTACCTATTTCTAATACATTTGAGTGGATTTCTCTTGATTTTCACAACGGGCAACTAAGGTAAGTGCTCTAATTTGGGTCTAGGGTTTATGTTGCTGATGTGTTAGGTGAGATCCGTTCTTTTTATCATTTTCTTGGCTTGTTCTAGCATTCAATTCATCTATAGCATCGATCTTAATGTCCAGCATGATTTTCTTAATGATTGACACTCGTTTAGTAAATTGTGTGTTGGTTCGATTAAAAATCCATGACTTAGCGATCGCACTTCATGTTTTGAGTAATTTAATATTGCATTCTGAATTAAATGTGGCCACATTTGTTTGGGTTGTTGATAAATTATAGAGATAGAATAAAATCGAGTTCCATTGTTAGAGATTTCATCAATTGGCTCGTCACACGATTACCCGTCGCTCGTGACTAATCCTAATTTGGGAGAGCGATCGCCCCTAAGTTAGAATTATTAGCGAAGTTTAGTTAGGAGCTATCAATTCCTTATTAATTAATTGGGATTATTAGTTCTAATTAAAGCATGGGAGCACTTGTTTTAATTGGGTCTTTTAATGTGTGTGATTGTTTACAAAAACCGGCTAAGTATATTTTGTGTCTATGATCCGAATCACATCAACAACCAATCCCGACACTCAAATTAGGAGCACGTGTTCCGTTTATTTTCCTTGCATTTATTTTTCTCGCATTTTATTTTTAGTTTTCCGTTAGCTATTTTTCTGTTTTACATTAAATTCTCCGTTAGCGTTTTCCCCCTTTATTTCACTGTTTTAATTTGAGTTTTATTAAAAACAAATAGAAGTTAATTAAGAGAAAATAACTTAGGTTCCTTGTGGTTCGACACCCGACTACCACTAGCTGCAAAGCTCTGTTGTATCGGATTTATAAATATTATTTTGGCGGGTCTCGACAACCTGAACATTAGAGAAATTTTATTAAGTTAGAAAATCTCTTGCCACTCCTGTTGTCATGTTAAAATCAATTAGAATACTCTTGTCTATTGTCACTTATTATGATTATGAGATTTGGCATATGGATGCCAAGACAACCTTTTTGAATGACAATCTTGAAGAGAGTATCTATATGTCTCAATTAGAGGGGTTTATAGTACAACATCAAGAACAAAAAGTTTGTAAGCTTAAACGATCCATTTATGGGTTGAAACAAGCATATAGATGTTGGAATATAAGGTTTGATATTGCGATAAAATCTTATGGTTTCGAACAAAACCTTGACGAACCTTGTGTTTTCAAGAAGATTGTCAAAACATCTATAGCATTCCTCGTGTTATATGCCGATGATATCTTACTCATTGAGAATGATGTAAGATGCCTGACTGACGTCAAGAAATGGCTAGCAACTCAATTCCAAATGAAGGATTTGGGAGAAGCTCCATATATTCTTGGGATCCAAATAGTTCAGAACCGCAAGAATAGAACATTAGCCATGTCTCAAGCATCCTATATTGACAAGATGTTGTCAAATATAAGATGCAGAATTCCAAGAGGGGATTGCTACCCTTCAGGCATGGAATTCACTTGTCGAAGGAACAATGTCCTAAGATACCTGAAGAAGTTGAGGATATGAGACGCATTCCCTATGCATCAGCAGTTGGAAGTTTGATGTATGTTATGTTGTGTACACGACCCGACATATGCTATGCAGTAGGTGTTGTCACCAGGTTTCAGTCCAATCCTGAACTTATACATTGGACAACCGTTAAGAATATCCTCAAGTATCTTAGGAGAACGAGGGATTGCATGCTCGTGTATAAAGGTAAGGATCAGATTCTTACAGGATACACTGATTCTGATTTTCAGTCGGATAGAGATTCGAGAAAATCAACTTCGGGATCAGTGTTCACTCTTTATGGAGGAGTTGTAGTATGGTGGAGTATCAAGCAAAGTTGTGTTGTTGACTCCACTATGGAAGCGAAATACGTAGCTGCCTGTGAAGCAGCAAAAGAAGTTGTATGGCTCAGAAAGTTTTTGAATGATTTGGAAGTGGTTCCAAATATGCAACTGCCTATCACCCTCTTTTGTGATAATAGTGGAGCAGTTGCAAATTCAAAAGAGCCAAGGAGCCATAAACGCGGGAAACATATTGAGCATAAATATCATCTCATTCGAGAGATCGTCCAACGAGGAGATGTTATTGTGAAATAGATAGCCTATGAGGACAACACTGCTGATCCATTTACAAAGGCTCTCACGGCTAAAGTGTTTGAGGGTCACCTAGTAAGACTAGGACTACAGGATGTATAATCTAGGGCAAGTGGGAGAAAACTATGGGTATGTGATGCCCTAGTTTATTGTATTTATTTCTCATTCTGAAAAACTCAACATTATGTATATATATGGATATATTTTTTTTAGCACTGGAGTTGTAGTCCAAGTGAGAGTTTGTTGGGTTTTATGTCCTAAAACTCGTGGTTTGTAAACGATAAATGTTGCGTGCTCAATGTGTTGAAATAATTAGGCAATAAAAGAGATAGAGCACTCAGAACATGCAAGCATACATGATCTTATAGCAAGTAGTAAGTATATTTCATTCGTTTTCCCACAGAGATTTATTTTTAGCTATTCGCGAAGTGTTTTGTTAAGAAAGAAGGGGTGGATTTGATGGGGTAAAATTGGTTTTTAATTATCTAATTTTTGCTGAATGTGTAAAGGGTAGTAACATAAACAAGAACAAGTTAAAGCTAAGCTCAAATGAAAAGAGACGAGACTAATAAATGAAGATAAAAACAGCTAGACAGAATTGTACTTAAGCAGAATTGCGGAGACAGCAATTCTACCGCAATTAAATAACAGCGAAAGTGTGTAAATGGGTGAATTAAGGGCTACTAATGACTATCCTATAGGCATTTTTATACGATTCTCAAGCACTGGATCTACTCTCTATGCATCAAACTATCTCAATCTCATGTATCGTCCGATTCCATGCATTAGATTCTTTAGTTTACTCAACTCAAAGTAAGGTCTTAAGCATCTTGTTAAGGCAGAAAGATATGGTTTGTACTAGGGAAACGCCTATTCCTAGGCCGTTTCCTGGTTACCTTGAAAGGCTAGCATGATAATATGACTCTGAACTCTTACTCCTTCCAGAGGTTAGGAGTTCTTTGGACAAAATGGATGGCCAATCGAAATTGCCCGTGGGATGAAGCTTACATACAATCAATGCTTCGAGAGCTATCCTACATGCTTGATTCACGTTTTTTAGCCTATGGAGTTGTCATTAGCATGCCCCTAAGTGACTTAGTTACTCATGGATATAAGGAGAACAGAACTAAAGGATAAGATAGACATGCTTAGAAGGGAAATGTGCTTAAAACAGCAAGGGAAAGCAGTAGAATGCAAAGGCGAGAGACTGTGAAATACTGAATTTTGTGTTTGATTAATTGATTGTTTGAATGAACATAAGAGATACTTAAAGTAAAGAACAGCAAGACAGAACACAACGAAATGAACTAAACTAGCCACAAGAACGGAAACAACACAAGACAGAGTTGTAAAGTAGAAATGAATAACAGAAAGCAGTAAAACAGCTCGAATGTCTCGTGCAGCCGCTTCGAATGAAGGATGAGAAAGGTCAGCCTTGCTTGGATGAATCCAATCGGGAGAGAAGAAGAATCTCCTCTCCTTCCTATCAGATTATCGATTCCAACAGCTGAGCTTCGCAAACCAGCAGACGGCAAAGGAAAACTAGGAGAAAAGATGGACTGCGAGAAGACTTCTACGCTTTCGGATGATGATTGAACCCTCGACTTTGACCCCTATTTATAGTAATCTGCAGGTGCATTTGGGCCAAGGAGAACCATCAATCTTCAACGTCGTACTTTAGAATGGATGGAGGAGAAAGAACGAATCCCTGAAATAACGGAAATTAACAGAAAAAGATCAGTCAACTTACGGTTTTCACTTGAAACATTGCGGTGACCGCAATGTTTCCGCAATGCTTTCGCAATGCTTGTTTTTCATTCTTTTCCTTCGGTTTTCAACTCTTTTCTTTCCTATTGTACATAAGTCCTAATTTAGCTACCTTCTTCTAATTCTCATATTTAAGCATAGGTTTAGGCTAAATGCTATCAAAAACACCTAAGAGTGAACATCTTTCTAAGCCAATTAAGTCCTAAAAAGGTCACTTTTGGAGACGTAACACACCCCCAAACTTAAGGTTTTGCTTGTCCTCAAGCAATCTAAGGACTTTCCTAGGCTGCTGTTTCTTCTTCTTTAACCACTTCCTAACTCCCCTATATCCCTATCTATAGCACTGCTGTCCTGTGACACACTTCTAAGCTTAAAACTACCCTCTTATCTAGCTTCTTCTGACTTCGCCTGCCTAACACTCCTTCTGTTTTCATTAACTCCCTACAACTGATCTATTTGCTTTTGTCATATCATGCCACTATCCCTAAGGTTTCAAAATTCTGCCTAGCTTTACCTCAGACTCAGTACATGCTTCTAGCTTTATTTTTAATGTGTCTAGGATTCCTTAGAGTCATGCCAGTCTTAGTATTAACGGTGACAGTAGTACTTTTAGAGAACAACCTAAACCCTAGCATCACTACATTGGATATACACTCATCTCCCTAAACAACCCTACAAGTTACAACTTTGTGCTTAGCTAATTGAGGATCAGAGTTCTTTTTAAATAGGACATCTAAGCCACAAAGTTATAACTCCTAGGTATACATTCTTCTTCCCTATTCTTTTCCCTTTTTCTTACTTAGGTGGGGCCTCTCCTTTGGTTGCCTTTTGATGCAATGCCACTTGTGGGTCACACACTTGGCACTGATTACTTAGCAACCTAAGAGAGACCCCTCTCTTTATTCTATTTTTCATTTTTTTTTTTTCAGTTCATCATTTTTTGTAAAGGAGAAGAAGAATGCTTATGTTTCTAAGGGAGAGAGGAATGTTCCTAGGCCTAGGGTGGCCTCCCCCAAACTTCAACTACTCATTGTCCCCAATGAGTGTCTGAGGTGGCACACCCCCAAACTATCCTAGAAGCATCTAGTCTAAGGTAAAACAAAGAGAATCTAAAGCCCTAGGCATAGACAAAACATTCGAACGGCAAATATCACAGCAGCAGTAATTTTTAAAAAAAACAGACAGATAAGGGCTTAAAGCTGTGCATGCTGAGCGTTTTAGAGGTTAATTTAAACTATCAAAAGGGTGTCCTATGACACTCATCCAACATGCATTTAGATAAGCTATATAAGGTAGTCATGTTAGCAGCAAAAGATAGAATTTAAACAGATCACAGCCTAGCTAAACAGACAGTCCAAAACATGCTTTCAGTAATAAAAATTGCGGGTACCGCAATTATTTCGCAATCAAGATAGGGCAGATAAAACAGTGATTAAGGCCCCTAAGCATGCTCTTTCCAGTCATTCAAGCTCTTCTAGAAATAAAACAAAACTAACCTACCTAGTCACCTATCATCAGACTATACTAAGCAAAATTAAAAACATGAAACTAAGCATCTAAAACAGATCAAAAAGTGTACTAAAAAAAACAGCACAATGCACATAGTCTATCAGAAAGCAGAAAATTGTCTTTTTTTTTTTCTAAGGGAACAACAATACTCCCTTCAGTGCAATTCAAACCAGCACTCAAATGTCTTCATCCTCATCTGGTTGTCGTGGTCGTGGGGGCACCCATGGAGTCAGGAGATTTGTGGGGAAGTCAGGGAAGATGCACCCAAGTTGGTCTGCAACTTCCTTGTCCCGTGCCTGCGCGTAAGTGGCCCATTGAGCCATCCTGCTCTGCATATCCATCAGGCATGCCATGGATAGTGACTGATCAGCAGCCAGCCTATCCAATTCAAACTCCATATTCCCCTTCCTCTTCAGCCTCAAGCTAGCAGGCAGCTCCAAGTGGCCTGTGTAAGCCATCTGCTGCTCCATTCGCTCAATGGGGACTCCTCACGGACTGAGGCTCATCTTCAGGGTAAAGCTTGGCTTTCCCTTTGTCTGTTGGCTTGGATGACTCTGCAGCCTCAACCTTGAGTCTTTTGAGCGATGGCTCAGTGCTCTCCTTGTCTGATGAAGGCGCCCTCTTGGCCTTCTTCTTTTTCAGCTTCTTGGATCGCTTGGCCTTGAGAATCTTGGCCTTCTTCTTCTTCTTGAGCTTTGCCTCGATGGTGATCTGCTGAAGGCACGCCCCCAGCGTCTCCTCCATTGAGTCAGTCTTCTGTTCAACATTCTCCGGGCTAGCTTCCCTCACAGGCGAGAAAACCTCCTCGTCCTCACCTTCCCCACTGCCCTGCGTTGATTCTTGGTACTCCCCATATGGGAATTCAGGGTCAGGCCGTGGGGAAGTGTGCGACGGCGTGGTGCTTTGCTCTGCTGTAGGTGTCTGTGCAGAACTCTGTGGTGAAGACGGCTGCTCAGGGCTCTGCGCTGGTGGCGATGAAGAGAGCTCTGGGCTTCGCACTGGCGAGGGGCTGCGCTTGGCTGCCTCATGGGATGGCTGGCTTTGTTCTTGACTCTCCACAGAGGGAGTCTTGTTCTTGACTTCTTTATCGGCCACAGCCATACTCCATCGACGCTTCTTGGGTGTGCCTGCTGGCTCAGAGGGTCCAGCAGGGATTTCAGTGACAACCTTCCACTTCTTCTTGCGAATCGGAAGTTTGGGAAGGCGTTCAGTCCGCGCAGCGTCAGCCGTAGCCAAGGCGAGCAGTGCGTCTCTCGCAGCTGCTTCAGCGTCGTCAGCCTTCTTCTTGGCTGCAGATCTTTCAGCCCTCGTGAACACCATTGTTGAATCTTGGAGGTTTGGAGAGAAGAATCAAAGATGAAGAGAATTGCAGCTGTCTTGGAATTCAGAGAGTGAGAGAATCGTACAGATCAAGCGCCTTCTAACGGATATAAAGGAAACGGCTAAATCCCAACGGCTATATTTTTGCGGATCCTGCAAATCCAGCGCAATTTTAGGGATATTTTTTCATCAAAATGTCAATCTTTGCTCGTCCGTATCTTTTATTTGGCTCAATCTTTTCTTGATTTTTAAAGCTGGAATCTTTGCTCGTCCGTATCTTTTCCTTGATTCCCTCTTTCGATTCCCTACAAAAAGAAATAAAAGCAACATCAAATTCGTAATTAAAATCATACAACAAAACACCCAAACGATAACCGGAAAATCGCAAGAAAATAAACTAAGGCATGAGCCTTATGTTGACGAGCACAGCAATCACTCGTCCTCTCTCGTTCTCGTTTTCATGCTTCAGTCAAGAGGAAGGCCGAGAGAGTCTTCACATCTCCTTCCTCATAGTAGTGCTTCAACCTTGCACCATTAACCATAAACGGTTGGCCTTGCTGCAAGTTCTTTATCTCTATGGCACCATGAACAAACACATTAGTAATCACAAATGGACCTGACCACCTAGACTTAAGTTTCCCTGGAAATAGTTTCAACCGTGAGTTAAACAACAAGACAAGTTGACCCTTCTTAAAGTCCTTAACTCTAAGTCTACTATCGTGCCAAATCTTGGTCTTTTCCTTATACATTTTAGCATTTTCATAGGCCATATGTCTAAGCTCATCAAGCTCATGTAATTGCAAAGACCGCAGTGTTCCCGCATCATTTACGCAAAAATTCAATTCCTTCATGGCCCAAAATGCTTTGATTTCTAACTCAAGTGGTAAGTGACAAGTCTTGCCATATACCAGCCTATAAGGAGACATACCTAGGGGTGTCTTATATGCTGTCCTATAAGCCCAAAGTGCATCCTCAAGCTTAAAGGACCAGTCTTTCCTATTAGGTTTGACCACTTTTTCTAGGATGTTCTTAATTTCCCTATTTGAAATTTCAGCCTGTCCATTCGAGTGTGGGTGATAGGGAGTGGCTACTCTATGTCTAATGTTATACTTAGCCAACACTCTCTCCATAGCCTTGTTAATGAAATGTGACCCCTCATCACTAATGATGGCACGAGGTGTCCCAAACCTAGTAAAAATGTGCCTATGCAAGAATTTGGTGACTGTTTTAGCATCATTATTGGGACATGCTTTGGCCTCTACCCACTTGGATACGTAGTCTACTGCTACCAAAATGTAAAGGTTACCTGATGA
This sequence comes from Herpetospermum pedunculosum, assembly GCA_028017165.1. NCBI lineage: Eukaryota > Viridiplantae > Streptophyta > Magnoliopsida > Cucurbitales > Cucurbitaceae > Herpetospermum > Herpetospermum pedunculosum. The sequence goes on from CM051527.1 coordinate 46,775,759, forward strand.
TGGAGGGAATGGCCCCATGAAGTCAATGCCCCACACATCAAAGAGCTCCAACTCTAAGATGTAGGTGAGGGGCATCTCATCCTTTCGACTGAGGTTACCTGTTCTTTGGCATTCATCGCAGCTGTGGGCATAGTTGTGGGCATCCTTGAAGATCGTTGGCCAATAGTAGCCACTCTGAAATACCTTTGCAGCTGTTCTTTGACCACCAAAGTGTCCACCATAAGGAGCTGTGTGACAATGCTGTAGCACAGACTTCGCTTCAGCAGCTGAAACACACTTCCTTAGCAAGCTGTCAGCACATGTTCTGTAAAGTGTGGGGTCATCCCAGATGAATTTCCTTGCTTCATGAAGGAACCTCTTCCTCTCTTGTCCTCCCTTGAAAACTGGTAATACCTGTGATGCAAGGAAGTTAGCAATGTCAGCAAACCAAGGTTCCTCATCGTTATCACGATGAGTCAAAACAAAGACATGTTCATCAATAAAAGCATCAGAAATTGCGGGTTCCGCAATTTTTTCGCAATTGTGCTGCAATCGAGAAAGGTGATCCGCAACCACATTTTCACATCCTTTCTTGTCTCGAATGTCCAAATCAAATTCCTGCAGCAATAACACCCACCTAATCAACCTAGGCTTAGCATCAGCCTTCCTCATGAGATACTTTAAGGCAGAGTGGTCAGTGTACACAATTGTCCTAGTGCCTACAATATAGTTCCTGAATTTCTCGCAAGCAAACACTACAGCAAGCATCTCTTTCTCAGTAGTTGTATAATTACATTGAGCCTCATTCAAGGTCTTACTAGCATAATAGACAGGGTGTGTTAGCTTGTCAATCTTCTGTCCTAACATAACCCCTACAACATAGTCACTAGCATCACATAACATCTCAAATGGGAGATCCCAATCTGGCCCTATAATAACAGGTGCGGTGACTAGTGCTTTCTTAAGGGTTGTCCAAGCTCCTACACATTCCTTAGAGAAGATAAATGGCCTATTTAGTTCTAGCAGCTCACTGTTGCGTGCTCAATGTGTAAAGATAAATATGCAAAAGGGTAGGGAGAGCACTTAGAACATGCAAGTATACATGGTCTCACAGCAAGTAGTAAGTATATTTCATTCGTTTTTTCCACAGAGACTCATTTTTAGCTATTCGCGAAGTGTGATTGTTAAGAAAGATGGGATGAATTTGATGGGGTAAAATTGGTTTTTAATTATCTAATTTTTGCTGAATGTATAAAGGGATATAACATAAACAAATGCAAGTTGAAATTAGATGCAAAGGACAAGAGATGGAATTAATAAACGAGGAAGAAAACAGCTAAACAGAATGCAACTTAGCAGAATTGCGAGAACCGCAATTAATCCGCAACTAACTCAACAGCAAAAGTATGTAAATGGGCGAATTAAGGGCTACTAATGACTATCCTATAGGCAGTTTATTACGATTATCAAGCTTTGGATCAACTCTCTATACATCAAACTCACTCTATCTCAAGTATCGTCCGATTCCATGCATTAGAGTCTTAAGTTTACTCGACTTCAAAGTAAGGTCTCAAGCATCTTATTTACGCAGGAGTGTTCAGTTGTACTAGGGAAACGCCTATTCCTAGGCCGTTTCCTGATTACCATGAAAGGCTAGCATGATTATATGACTCTGAACTCTTACTCCTTCCAGAGGTTAGGAGTTCTTTGGACAAAATGGATGGCCAATCGAAATTGCCCGTGGGATGAAGCTTACATACAATCAATGTTCGAGTGTTAATCTGCCTACTTGATTCACGTTTTTTAGCCTATAGTTCTGTCATTAGCATGCCCCTAAGTGACTTAGCTACTCATGGATATATAGAAAACAGAAATGGCAGATAAGATAGACATGCTTAGAAGGGAAATGTGCTTAAAACAATAAGCCAAACCCGTAGCAGAAGATAGGAAATGAGAAATGCAGAAATGAACTTTAATTACTGAAATTGTTTGTTGAACAGACAAAAGCTGTAAAGTAAATAGCAACAAGACAGAAAGCAACGAACTAACTAATCTAGCTACTTAGGAAAAGAACAGCACGAAGCAGAATGTAAAACAGAAGAGAAAGACAGAAAAACAGTAAAGAGTTGCTGGAAAGCTTCGTGGCAGTCGCCTCGAATGAAGGGGATGAAAGATCAGCCTTGCTTGGATGAATCCAATCGAGAGAGAAGAAGAATCTTCCCTCCTTCCTATCAGATTATCGATTCCAACAGCTGAGACTCTCACTCCAACAGACGGCAAAGGAAAACAGATGGAAATGGTGGACTGCGAGAAGACTTCTGCGCTTCGAGTGATGATCAAACCTCCGACTTTGGCCCCCTTTTATAGTAGTTTGCAGGTGCGTTTAGGCCAAGGAGAACCATCAATCTTCAACGTCATATATCAGAATGGATGGAGGAGAAAGAACGAATTCCTGAAATAACGGAAATTAACAGAAAAAGATCAGTCAACTTACGATTTTCACTTGAATAATTGCGGTCACCGCAATGTTTTCGCAATTCATTCGCAATGCTCATTTTTTCATTCTTTTCCTTCGGTTTTCAACCCTTTTTCTACCTATTGTACATAAGTCCTAATTTAGCTACCTTCTTCTACTTCTCATATTTAAGCATAGGTTTAGGCTAAATGCTATCAAAAATACCTAAGAGTGAACATCTTTCTAAGCTAATTAAGTCCTAAAAAGGTCACTTTTGGAGACGTAACACACCCCCAAACTTAAGGTTTTGCTTGTCCTCAAGCAAACTAAGGACTTCCCTAGGCTGCTGTTTCTTCTTCTTTAACCACTTACTGACTCCCCTATATCCCTATCTATAGCACTGCTGTCCTGTGACACACTTCTAAGCTTAAAACTACCCTCTTATCTAGCTTCTTCTGACTTTGCCTGCCTAACACTCCTTCTGTTTTCATTAACTCCCTACAACTGATCTATTTGCTTTTGTCATATCATGCCACTATCCCTGAGGTTTCAAATTCTGCCTAGCTTTACTTCAGACTCAGTACATGCTTCTAGCTTTATTTTTAAATTGTCTAGGATTCCTTAGAGTCATGCCAGTCTTAGTATTAACGGTGACAGTGGTACTTTTAGAGAACAACCTAAACCCTGACATCACTACATTGGATAGACATTCATCTCCCTAAACAACCCTACAAGTTACAACTTTGTGCTCAGCTAATTGAGGATCAGAGTTCTTTTTATTTAGGACATCTAAGCCACAAAGTTGCAACTCCTAGGTGTACATTCTTCTTCCCTATTTTTTTCCTTTTTCTTTCTTACTTTGGTGGAGCCTCTCCTTTGGTTGCCTTTTGATGCAATGCCACTTGTGGGTTACACACTTGGCACTGATTACTCAGCAACCTAAGAGAGACACCCCTCTTTATTCTATTTTTCATTTTTTTTTTTTTCAGCTCATCATTTTTTATAACGGAGAAGAAGAATGCTTATGCTTTAAGGGAGAGAGGAATGTTCCTAGGCCTAGGGTGGCCTCCCCCAAACTTCAACTACTCATTGTCCCCAATGAGTGTCTGAGGTGGCATACCCCCAACTTTCCTAGAAGCATCTAGTCTAAAGTAAAACAAAGAGAATCTAAAGCCCTAGGCATAGATAAAACATTCGAACGACAAATATCACAGCAGCAGTAAAAAAAAAACAGACAGATAAGGGCTTAAAGCTGTGCATGCTGAGCTTTTTAGAGGTTGATTTAAACTATCAAAGGGTGTCCTATGACACTCATTCAGCATGCATTTAGATAAGCTATATAAGGTAGTCATGATAGCAGCAAAAGATGGAATTTAAACAGATCACAGCCTAGCTAAACAGACAGTCCAAAACATGCTTTCAGTCATGAAAATTGCGGGTACCGCAATTATTTCGCAATTAGATCAGGGCCGATATAACAGTGATTAAGGCCCCTAAGCATGCTCTTTCCAGTCATTCAAGCTCTTCTAAAAATAAAACAAAACTAACCTACCTAGGCTCCTATCATCAGACTATACTAAGCAAAATTAAAAACATAAAACTAAGCATCTAAAACAGATCAAAAATGTACTCAAAAGTAACAGAATTCACATAGTTCAACGAAAAGCAGTTTGATTTTTTTTTTATTATTAGGGAACAGAAATACTCCCTTTTCAATCTGCCTCATATGGATATTCTTCAATGTTTCGAGGCATCACTTTTGCTCCTTTAAGATACTTAAGTCTTGATTTACGGGGTCGGACTTTCTGCCACACCTTGAATTTGTTGATTCTTTCAAAGAGACTGCATGTTATAACATCCCAAGGTTTGTACTTTCTGTGCGTTGGTTTTGTTTCTACAATATTTGCTACAACATAGCTTTGATGCGATGGGACTTCTTTTTCTGGCACAACTCTTTCTAACTCCTTCAGCTGGAGCATTTGTGGTGGTGGTGGCTCAACTCTTTCATTGGTGGAGAACCTTGCTACAACCTCAAACATTTCAAATTCTTGTTCCTCAAGCAGCGCATTAGTCTCTTTGGCCTCATCCAGCACAATTTCATTTTTCTCACCTTTCACCAACTCCACCATTTCATATGGATATTCCATTGGATCACTTTTCTCAGATTCGAAGGTAACAAAGGATTCATCATCATAAAAATCGAATATCTGAGGGCATGGTGGTGGTGAATTTGCCATAGCAAGTAGATCTTGTAAGTCATTTGTGAGCTGGGCTAATTGCACATCCATTCTCCTCATGGATGCATCATTCCTTTCCATGAATTCTCTCCATAGCGCCTCCAAAGTGGGTGATAATTCTTCATTTGGAGTTGGGGCATAATGTTGATAGTCTTCATGTTGGGGGAACTCTTCATAATGAGCAATTTGCACATGCTCTTCCCAAGGATTATTTGAGAGTTGCCACTGATCATGTTCACACATGTACGAATAATGGTTGTCATAGCTTTGTTGATATTGCCTCTCTTGATAATTCAAGGTTGGGCAATTCTCCAAGTTATGATTATCCCCACAATAAGCACATGGCTGATAAAGTTCTTCAAACTGTTGTGGGCAAACTCTTCCTCCAATTAAGTTTTGCAGCGTATTCATTTACTTTGTCGTACACATACGTTTTCCACCTGCAAAGTTTCTCTCTGTTGCGAGTTGAGGTTTGAAAACTCTTTCATAAACTAGCTTGATAGTACCTGTAAAAGAAATGAAAGAAGATTAGCTCTCAATAAGCAATGAACTTGTTTTTTCAAACTTAACAGACTTCGTTTTCACTTAAAATAAGTCCCCGGCAACGGCGCCAAAAACTTGTTGCGTGCTCAATGTGTAAAGATAAATATGCAAAAGGGTAGGGAGAGCACTTAGAACATGCAAGCATACATGGTCTCACAGCAAGTAGTAAGTATATTTCATTCGTTTTTTCCACAGAGACTCATTTTTAGCTATTCGCGAAGTGTGATTGTTAAGAAAGATGGGATGAATTTGATGGGGTAAAATTGGTTTTTAATTATCTAATTTTTGCTGAATGTATAAAGGGATATAACATAAACAAATGCAAGTTGAAATTAGATGCAAAGGACAAGAGATGGAATTAATAAACGAGGAAGAAAACAGCTAAACAGAATGCAACTTAGCAGAATTGCGAGAACCGCAATTAATCCGCAACTAACTCAACAGCAAAAGTATGTAAATGGGCGAATTAAGGGCTACTAATGACTATCCTATAGGCAGTTTATTACGATTATCAAGCTTTGGATCAACTCTCTATACATCAAACTCACTCTATCTCAAGTATCGTCCGATTCCATGCATTAGAGTCTTAAGTTTACTCGACTTCAAAGTAAGGTCTCAAGCATCTTATTTACGCAGGAGTGTTCAGTTGTACTAGGGAAACGCCTATTCCTAGGCCGTTTCCTGATTACCATGAAAGGCTAGCATGATTATATGACTCTGAACTCTTACTCCTTCCAGAGGTTAGGAGTTCTTTGGAAAAAATGGATGGCCAATCGAAATTGCCCGTGGGATGAAGCTTACATACAATCAATGTTCGAGTGTTAATCTGCCTACTTGATTCACGTTTTTTAGCCTATAGTTCTGTCATTAGCATGCCCCTAAGTGACTTAGCTACTCATGGATATATAGAAAACAGAAATGGCAGATAAGATAGACATGCTTAGAAGGGAAATGTGCTTAAAACAATAAGCCAAACCCGTAGCAGAAGATAGGAAATGAGAAATGCAGAAATGAACTTTAATTACTGAAATTGTTTGTTGAACAGACAAAAGCTGTAAAGTAAATAGCAACAAGACAGAAAGCAACGAACTAACTAATCTAGCTACTTAGGAAAAGAACAGCACGAAGCAGAATGTAAAACAGAAGAGAAAGACAGAAAAACAGTAAAGAGTTGCTGGAAAGCTTCGTGGCAGTCGCCTCGAATGAAGGGGATGAAAGATCAGCCTTGCTTGGATGAATCCAATCGAGAGAGAAGAAGAATCTTCCCTCCTTCCTATCAGATTATCGATTCCAACAGCTGAGACTCTCACTCCAACAGACGGCAAAGGAAAACAGATGGAAATGGTGGACTGCGAGAAGACATCTGCGCTTCGAGTGATGATCAAACCTCCGACTTTGGCCCCCTTTTATAGTAGTTTGCAGGTGCGTTTAGGCCAAGGAGAACCATCAATCTTCAACGTCATATATCAGAATGGATGGAGGAGAAAGAACGAATCCCTGAAATAACGGAAATTAACAGAAAAAGATCAGTCAACTTACGGTTTTCACTTGAATAATTGCGGTCACCGCAATGTTTTCGCAATTCATTCGCAATGCTCATTTTTTCATTCTTTTCCTTCGGTTTTCAACCCTTTTTCTACCTATTGTACATAAGTCCTAATTTAGCTACCTTCTTCTACTTCTCATATTTAAGCATAGGTTTAGGCTAAATGCTATCAAAAATACCTAAAAGTGAACATCTTTCTAAGCTAATTAAGTCCTAAAAAGGTCACTTTTGGAGACGTAACACTCACACAGAGGCTTGGCTATCTTAGAAAAGTCCTTAATGAACCTTCTGTAGAAACCAGCATGCCCTAAGAAACTCCTAATGGCCTTGACATTCTGAGGCTCTACCAACTTCTCTATGATTTCTATCTTTGCCCTATCAACTTCTACACCTGCCCTTGACACTCTATGACCTAAGACAATCCCCTCATCTACCATGAAGTGACACTTTTCCCAATTAAGGACTAAGTTAGTCTCTTCACATCTAGCCAAGACTTGTCCTAGGTTCTCTAGACAGTTGGTGAATGAATCCCCAAAGACTGAAAAGTCATACATGAATATCTCTATCATGGATTCATCCAAATCAGAGAAGATTGCCAACATGCACCTTTGGAAAGTTGCCGGTGCATTGCATAAGCCAAAAGGCATTCTGCGAAAGGCAAAAGTTCCAAAAGGGCAAGTAAAGGTAGTCTTTTCTTGGTCTTTGGGGTCTATAGTGATCTGGTTATACCCTGAATAACCGTCTAGGAAACAGTAATAGGCTCTACCAGCTATTCTGTCTAACATTTGGTCAATGAAGGGTAGAGGGAAGTGGTCTTTTTTAGTTTCTTTATTTAGCTTCCTATAATCCATGCATACTCTCCATCCTGTGACAGTCCTAGTTGGAATCAGTTCATTGTTCTCATTGACTACCACAGTCATCCCACCCTTCTTAGGTACACACTGTATAGGGCTTACCCACTGACTACTAGCTATTGGAAAGATCACACCAGCATCTAACCATTTAATTATCTCTTTCTTAACTACCTCTTTCATAGAGGGATTCAGTCTACGTTGGTGATCTACTCTAGGTGTGTGCTCTTCCTCTAGTATAATCTTATGCATGCAATAAGAAGGGCTAATGCCTCTAATATCAGCAATAGTCCATGCAATAGCCTTCCTATGTTGCTTAAGCAGTAATATCAGTTCAACCTCATGCTTTTCACTTAATTTAGAAGAAATGATAACATGCAGAGTTTCATTACTCCCTAAATATGCATACTTGAGGTGAGTGGGGAGTGGCTTTAATTCTAATACAGGTGGATGCTCAATGGATGGCTTTAAAGGATTTAAGGCTCTATCAGTTAAGTCAATATTCATACAAACATGCTGAGGGTTATTTACAGATATGTCCATTATCTCAGCTATGTTTAAGTCAGTTAATTCTAATCCTACATATTCATTGGCATGCTTGGTTAATAATACATGCTCCAATTGTTCTTCCATTAAAGAGTCTACAACGTCCATGCTAGCACAGGATTCAAGGTCAGAGGGGTACCTTAAAGCTTTATACACACTAAATTTCACCTCTTCATCATGAACCCTCATAGTAAGCTCACCTTTTTGGACGTCTATCAGTGCCCTACCTGTGGCTAGAAATGGTCTGCCTAACAGGATGGGGATCTCCTTGTCTGCTTCATAATCCAGGATAATGAAATCTGCAAGGAAAATAAACTTGTCAACCTTTACTAAAATATCCTCAATCTTACCTTCTGGGTATGCAATAGATCTGTCTGCTAATTGTAAAGTGACAGTGGTTGGACGTGCTTCTCCTATTCCTAGCTGGTGGAATAGTGATAGGGGCATGAGGTTTATGCTGGCGCCCAGGTCACAAAGCGCTCTGCCCACGTGCTTGCCTCCAAGTTCTACAGGTAAGGTGAAGGAACCAGGATCCTTCTCCTTCTTGGGCAACTTGTTTTGGAGTATGGCACTGCACTCCTCAGTGAGGTTTACTGTTTCAAACTCACCAATTATTTTTTTGTTAGTAATAATATCTTTCAAAAACTTCACATAGGAAGGCATAGACTGTAAAACTTCTACAAAAGGAATGTTGACATGCACTTGCTTAAGAATTTCTAAGAATTTATTAAAATGCACTTCCTGTTCCTGCTTCTTCTTAAGCCTTCGAGGATATGGAGGTGGTGGCACATATGCAGGCACGTCAGGGCGCCTTAGGATAGGTGGAGGCCTTGGAATTTCTTCTATCTCCTCAATAATTGGCTCTAGCCTGGCTCCTGATGTGCTAGTCGGTGGTGGACCTTGGTTTGGTAGAGACTCTAGTGGAGCACTAGACTCAGTGTTCTCTACTCTCTTTGGTGTGTCCTTTGTGTTGCTCACCAAGGGTCTACCACTTCTAAGTTCAATTGCTTGAACTTGTTCTTTACCATCTCTCCTTGGCACCTCGGTGTCAGCAGGGAGTCTACCTTGGGGCCTACTCTTGAGTTCATTGGCTAATTGGCCTATTTGGTTCTCTAGGCTCCTAAGAGTGGCTTGCTGGCTTTGAAGAGTAGCATCATTCTTAGCTATGTATTCCTTGAGTAAGTTTTCTATAGAAGATCCTACAGGTTGGTTGTATGGTTTTTGATACATTGATTGGTTATGTTGGGGAGTGAAACCAGGTGTTCCACTCGGTCTAGGTTGGTTAGGATTTTGGTTAGTATTCTGTTGGCCACCCCATGACAGGTTTGGGTGGTTCCTCCAACCAGGGTTGTAAGTATTGGAATAGGGGTTGTTCCTAGGCTGCTGCTGGCTTCCAATGTAGCAGACTGAGGCTGGATTCCCAGGGCAGTATTCATACAGGTGCCCTTCCCCACAGAATCCACATACAAGTGTCTCACCTTGACTTGGTTGGGTGCCCATTGACATGGCGGTAGCGGTGTTGACACTTGTTTGGAGATTGGCTTGAGCCATTTGCTTAACTAGGTTGGTCAGGGCATTTATTTGGCTGCTCATCGCACTTAGAGCATCCTTGTCTTGAGCCCTAGTTGGCTCAACTGGATCATCTGACCACCTACAGTGAGATGCTGAGATCTTCTCCAAGATCTCATAGGCCTCGTTGTAACTCTTGGACAACATGGAACCACCAGCAGATGAATTCAAGACTTGTCTAGTGCTGGGGTTGCATCCTTTGAAAAAGACCTCTATTTGGATACACCATGGGATGCCATGATGTGGACATTTGAGAAGAATGTCCTTGAACCTTGTCCAAGCTTCGTGAAGAGATTCATTATCAGCTTGTTTGAACTTAACTATATCATCACGAAAGGTAGAATTCCTATCAGGTGGGAAGTATTTGACTAGGAATTTCTCTGCTAAGTCTGTCCAGTTGCGGACAGATCCAGAAGGTAATGAGTTCAACCATGTTTTGGCTTTGTCCCTCAAAGAGTAAGGGAACAAGTATAGCCTCAAAGCTTCTTGGGACACTCCAGGGATGATGAAGGTATCACTAACTCCTAAGAAGTTCCTAAGATGGTTGTGGGGGTCCTCATTTTCCACTCCAAAGAATTGCCCCACAGTGGACAACATTTGGAACATCACTGGCTTTAACTCGAATGAGTTGGCAGTGATTTCAGGACGGATTATGCTGGGGTTCAGCTCCCCAGGCATAGGTACTAAATATGAAAGAATGGCACTATTCTTGTCATTCGCTATTTCGATGGGGTTGCGAATGACAGGTACCTGATTTGGAACTATCTCGTCCATTTCTTCGATTTCAGGTATGATTTGAGGTATAGGAGGTTGTTTAAAAAGTCGTTTCTTTGCTTTGTTTCTAGCTCTAAGTAGTCTCTCAGGCTCATGATTGAACTCTAGATATCTACTTGAAGGCTCACTCATAAACTAACCCAACTAGTACCTGCAAAAGAAATGAAACAGATCAGCTTTAATAGGCAATAAACTTGGTATTTCAAACTTAACAAACTTCGTTTTCACTTAAAATAAATCCCCGGCAGCGGCGCCAAAAACTTGTTGCGTGCTCAATGTGTTGAAATACTTAGGCAATAAAAGAGATAGAGCACTCAGAACATGCAAGCATACATGATCTTATAGCAAGTAGTAAGTATATTTCATTCGTTTTCCCACAGAGATTTATTTTTAGCTATTCGCGAAGTGTTTTGTTAAGAAAGAAGGGGTGGATTTGATGGGGTAAAATTGGTTTTTAATTATCTAATTTTTGCTGAATGTGTAAAGGGTAGTAACATAAACAAGAACAAGTTAAAGCTAAGCTCAAATGAAAAGAGACGAGACTAATAAATGAAGATAAAAACAGCTAGACAGAATTGTACTTAAGCAGAATTGCGGAGACAGCAATTCTACCGCAATTAAATAACAGCAAAAGTGTGTAAATGGGTGAATTAAGGGCTACTAATGACTATCCTATAGGCATTTTTATACGATTCTCAAGCACTGGATCTACTCTCTATGCATCAAACTATCTCAATCTCATGTATCGTCCGATTCCATGCATTAGATTCTTTAGTTTACTCAACTCAAAGTAAGGTCTTAAGCATCTTGTTAAGGCAAAAAGATATGGTTTGTACTAGGGAAACGCCTATTCCTAGGCCGTTTCCTGGTTACCTTGAAAGGCTAGCATGATAATATGACTCTGAACTCTTACTCCTTCCAGAGGTTAGGAGTTCTTTGGACAAAATGGATGGCCAATCGAAATTGCCCGTGGGATGAAGCTTACATACAATCAATGCTTCGAGAGCTATCCTACATGCTTGATTCACGTTTTTTAGCCTATGGAGTTGTCATTAGCATGCCCCTAAGTGACTTAGTTACTCATGGATATAAGGAGAACAGAACTAAAGGATAAGATAAACATGCTTAGAAGGGAAATGTGCTTAAAACAGCAAGGGAAAGCAGTAGAATGCAAAGGCGAGAGACTGTGAAATACTGAATTTTGTGTTTGATTAATTGATTGTTTGAATGAACATAAGAGATACTTAAAGTAAAGAACAGCAAGACAGAACACAACGAAATGAACTAAACTAGCCACAAGAACAGAAACAACACAAGACAGAGTTGTAAAGTAGAAATGAATAACAGAAAGCAGTAAAACAGCTCGAATGTCTCGTGCAGCCGCTTCGAATGAAGGATGAGAAAGGTCAGCCTTGCTTGGATGAATCCAATCGGGAGAGAAGAAGAATCTCCTCTCCTTCCTATCAGATTATCGATTCCAACAGCTGAGCTTCGCAAACCAGCAGACGGCAAAGGAAAACTAGGAGAAAAGATGGACTGCGAGAAGACTTCTACGCTTTCGGATGATGATTGAACCCTCGACTTTGACCCCTATTTATAGTAATCTGCAGGTGCATTTGGGCCAAGGAGAACCATCAATCTTCAACGTCGTACTTCAGAATGGATGGAGGAGAAAGAACGAATCCCTGAAATAACGGAAATTAACAGAAAAAGATCAGTCAACTTACGGTTTTCACTTGAAACATTGCGGTGACCGCAATGTTTCCGCAATGCTTCCGCAATGCTTGTTTTTCATTCTTTTCCTTCGGTTTTCAACTCTTTTCTTTCCTATTGTACATAAGTCCTAATTTAGCTACCTTCTTCTAATTCTCATATTTAAGCATAGGTTTAGGCTAAATGCTATCAAAAACACCTAAGAGTGAACATCTTTCTAAGCCAATTAAGTCCTAAAAAGGTCACTTTTGGAGACGTAACAATAAACATATTTTATTACTAATAAAGTGTTATTGAGGTTTATTCAATAAAGTTATTATTGAATATGTGAATTGTTTATTTCATTTTAGAAAACCCTAAATTCAATAAACTAAGATTCATGGCTATAACATGAGTACTTGAACTTTATGTGGAGACATAAAAGTGGATCAAGTTCGAGTAAATAGCCAAAACGGTCTATAGTATACGGATAAGGTTGGATACCTTATCCTGGGGACACTAGTGATTAGATCACATACCAATCGGTTTAGTGCTTGGATCACAAACCAATTGTTCATTAGAGGATCAGTGAGACTTAAGGAACAAGATGTAATTATGGGGGTAAAACAAATATTTGACCCAATCGTAAATTACGAACAGCCTGTGAAGGGTCAACTTACTAATCATGGTTATATCGAGTAGACAGAAATATATCTGCAGTGAGGAGAATGCAACTACTAGGTTATAGTGGAATGTCCTGGTAGGTAACGAATGTTGATTACCTAGGTTAAAGAGTTTAATCGGTTAATATCAGATCGTTGGAGCTCATGATTTGTAGGTCCATAAGGTCCCCCTGCTAGCTCATATCGGACTAAACCTTAGAACAGTGTGACGAGTGAATTCGGAGTGTTTGAATTCGGATTAAGGAATAAACGTTAAATATATGTGATATATTTAATGGCATAACGTTCAATTTTGAATTGAACAATAGAGAGAGATTGAGATATTTAAATAAGATTTAAATATCGAAAAGATGAATAGGGATTCATAATTAAGTATATCTGGAAGGATCAGGATTAGTGTTGTATTTATTGGATATTAAATTTGAATTAATTAAATTGTTTAATTAATTCTTTAATCTTAATTTAATTTAATTTAAAATTAATTATTTGAATTAATCTTTAAATTGAATTAATTTGATCAAAGTTAGTTAAAAGTCAAAATGTTGACAATTGATTAAAACTTTGAAAGTCAAAAGTCAAATGTTGACTCCACCCTTGAAAGTCAATAGTCAATATAATGACTAAAGTTAGTGGAAAAATTCAATTCTTGAGTTATTGGGAAAAACCATTTGTTGGTGTTTTTATGACTCAAACTTTTTTTTGCTAAGTATTGATCCCACATCAAGCCACTAATCCCACTAAATTGAGTGGATTCTAGATGTCATCCTATTGTTAACTCAATTTTGCATGATTTTGCATGTAGTCTTCTATATATACAAAGGGTTAATTAGATTAAGTTCTTCTTGGAATTTTGAATAAATTTGAGAATTGTAAAGACAATTTATCTTCAATTTCCTTTCAAATTAGTCACTCAAAGGATCCCACAATCCCGTTCTAAGGCCGGAGAATAGTCGGGAAGACTCTCGTGGTGGTTCGTGACCGTTACGTTCGAAGATCGGGTTTGGAATCGAGAAGAATTTGAGCTTCAAAGGTAATTTCTAATTTATTATCTTTGATTTTCAAATTACATGTTTTTTTCCTTTGAAATTAACAAAATACGAGTACTTAAATCCATCGTTGCTTCCGCTATGCATGCCGAATCTCTTTCAATCTCACCTTCAGCAAGCAGCTGCCAGGAACTAGTTTCCTTGAAGGAAGAACAAACATGGTTAGTGGCTCCTGAATCCAGTATCTAGGCAGAACTATCATGTTCTACTAAACATGTTTCAACAACGAGTAAATCATATTTACTTTGTTGTTTCTTCTCAACTTTCCTCGCCATGAGGGTATCATGACAGATCGATGAGGACAGTTGTCCAAACATCGTCTGTAATGAATCCATGATCTCCTTAGCGGAGACCATCACCTCATGCTTCTTAGCTAACACATCAGATGTGCTGGCCAAGATGTAGACTCGGGCTTTATCATTAGCCCTAGTCCACTTGTAAAATGCATCTCGAACAGTTCGAGTTGCATACGAGCCAGGAGGGAGAGGACATTCCTCTGTTAAGACAAACCTAAGATCATCGATAACAAGAATCGTATTCAAGTTCGATTTTCAGGTCGTGTAGTTTGATGGAGCGACTTGCGCAGCGGAAAGCGATTTCGGACCGATGATACTCTAATTTCATCAATTTAACAAATAGAAAACATGTTCTAAAGACGGAAATAAGAAATTAGAAATACATACCCTTGTAGCTCCAATTTCTTCAAGTCCGCCGGCCGATTCTCGTCACGAACTCTTCTAGCCTCTTCTCACGAACGCGCCAAGGACCACCCCAGGTAGTCCCGCTATCCTCGGCGCCGAGCAACGGAGTTGTGGGACTCCGAAAAGAAAAGAAACGAAACGAAAGAGAGATGGGGAGAAGAAGAAGAAGATGGCAGAGGCTGAAAGTTTAAAAAAAAAAAACTTTCAATTTTTCCTCACTTCAAGCCGTCTGCTAAAATGAAGGAGAATTCAATCTCATTGAATACCCTTCTACATCTATATCCTTATCTCTGGCCCAAAAACCCTTATATATTTTTATTACGTATACATATATATTAAACAAAAAAACAACAAGTGTCTTACATGCATTATGCATGTAAGACACTTTCATTTTTTTTTTTTTTTTTTATATATATATATATATAATAATAAATATTTTATTAATTAATTAAACTTTTTAATTAATTAATATTATTTAATTCAATATCAAATATTAATTAAATAATATGGCTAAACCCGGTTTTCCGAAAACCGATTTTTTGCACATGAATCCTATTCATGTTTTAGGCCATTCCCATATTTAAATCATATTTAAATATGTCCATCCTTCTTCCCTAAACCGAATTTGAACAATTCAAATTCTTTTCCTTTTTCCCGAATTTGAACAATTCAAATTCTTTTTCTTTTCTTTTATACTGTTGCACGACGTTATCCGAGCTAGCCAGGAGAACCTAAAGGACCTACAGATCATGAGCTCCAACGATACGAGATTATTCGGTCAAAACTCTTTTAACCCGAATCAATCAACTTTCGTTAACCCCCGGAGACTCCACTATAGTCCGAGGGTTGCACTCTCCTCACTGTAGATATATTATGTCCTCTGATATAACCGTCACTGGCAAGTCGACCCTTCACAGGTTGTTCGTAATCACAGCTGGGTCGTTTAAACCGTTTAACCCCTGCATTACATCTTGTTCCTTAAGTACCACTGACACCTCTAATGAACAATAGATCTGTGGTCCAACCATCAGATTAGTTAACCCTCTCATCACATGAGAGTGTGAGCGCTCATTGTTCAAGCCCCGGAGTCAGCTATTAAGGGAACAACCTATCTACTAACCCTGAAGAGCGGGTTAGGAGTGAACTCCAATCTTGCTGTACTATGTCCCCAGCTACCTATTCGACTTTATCCCCAAGATGGTAGGCTTATTGAGTCGGCGCGAATGGGCCACTCTCACCTGTGCAAGTCAAAGGATACTATCGAATAAGCAGGAGTTCATAGCGAGCTCAGGATTGAGATCGAGTTACCTAGGCCATCAATATGTATAAGTCGGTCTCATCAGTAAACGGAGTTATAAAGAGAGAGCGACTTAATACGCGGTTCGGTCTTATGTAAACTCTTTACACAGGACGCCCTCACTTCTCACATCTCTATGTGGAACGATTCGGATCACATCGTTCTGTACAATACAAAGTGAGCCGCATCCAATAGTGTTACCAGGATAAGGTACCCAGCCTTATCCGTATACTATAGACTGTTTTGACTGACTACTTGAGCCTGATCCACAATCATGTCATACATGAAGCTCAAGTACTCATATTCAGCCAAGGGTGTTGGTCATTGGTATAGGTTAAACCAAACACGTTTCACTTTATTCCAGTAAACTCTTTTACTGAATAAAACTAATAACTCTTTATTCTAAATAGAATATATACAAACATAACAGTTTACAAACCACGAGTTTTAGGACATAAAACCCAACAAACTCCCACTTGGACTTAAACGTCCGTGGTGTACATGTTAGGTGGAGAAAACTAATGTATCATATATCAGAAGTTTTCTCCCACTGTCCTCTCCAGCAACTCGGAGCCCTAGACTCTTCTAGGTGTCTCTCAAACACTTTAGCCATGAGAGACTTAGTAAACTAATCAGCATGAAGTACTACAAGGCTTTCCATGTGACCATCACATCTCCTCGTAGCACTAACTGTGAGCTCAACTTATAAACTTATTGCTGCTTCACAAGCTGCAAATAGACTTAGCTACTAACGAGGTATCAACAATACAACTATTGTATTCTACTCCTCTAAGTACAAGGACAAAACTTTAACCGGAATCCAATCTAATTGGACTAATAATACTGACAGCTCCCACTGCATAGCACATATCGGGCCATGTATCTCAAAAGATACATCTGACCTCCAATATGTAAATACACTTGGGTGCATCTCGTATCCTCAACACTTGAGGTGTCTAAGGAAACCATTTCCATAGACCATCAAATATTGACAACAACTTGTCAATAAAAGATTTTAGAGACAACACTAGCGATTTGTTCTTACGACTCAGATCAAGCTGAATCCTTAGAACAAACAAAGCCTACCTCCAGATCAACTATTTGGGAGTGGGTCGCTAGTTTATGCTTAAATGTCAGAAATGAATCCTACATCATTCTCAATGATTAGGACAAAATTACGGGAATATATTATGAAAGCTTTAACATTGATTAAACACTTGTCCAACAAGTTTTATCAATGTAATGTTCAAAACCATAAGATTTGAAAAACAAACCTTATAAATCAGAATATAGATGCTTATTTCAATTCATAAATGGATTGAAGAAGCTCGCAAACGATTTGCTCTTAATCCTGAAAAATGTATCTCCCTGGTTAAGACTAATAGATACTCTATCAAGATAGCTAGTCTTGATATCCATTTACCTTATCCTATCAAATAGAACAGGACAATGGATACGAGTATTCTATATAACTTACATCTGACAACAAGAGATGAAGTTAATACACAATTAACCTCTTCTCTTCAGGACAGTCCCTTTGCCAGAAAGTCAAGTATTAGAGGTTTTCACCTCATAGACTTGGTCTGTAAACCCCTTGAAGATCCATGGCTTTGAGCCACTGGTTCTTGTTTATGAACTCACTGTCATCATCAAGCATGATAACTAGAGTCATACAACATACTAATATAGCAGGCTGAATTATCTCATAATTCTCCCACTGCATTAAAACTTTCTCAACACTTGAGAAGAACCAGCAAAACTAACAACCATTGTTAATTTATAGCTTCCAATAAAACAAGATAAGTCTTAACACTTTAGTTGTTACCAAGTTTAATAGAACACTACTTGTATACATCTTTTGCAAAATGAACCATTCATTAAAAAACAAAAGATACTATATACATCTAAAGCGTTCAAAAACTTGAGTTTGTAGACAATAATTACAACACTTGAAATTATTTCTATACAAACAACTAAACAAACAAGCAAGCTCCCACTGTATAAACTGTGTAGACGTCTTCATAAGGCATCTTCGTCAAGAAACTGGCAAACAGGAACTAGTTTCCTGAAATAGAATAACAAACATGATTAGTGGTTCCTGAATCAACATCCAGGTATGACAATCATAATCCACAGTTCATGTTTAGACAAAAGATAAATCACATTTACCTTGTCGTTCATTCTGTGCCTTTTTCTCCGCAAGGTATTTAGGGCAGTTTCGCTTCCAGTGCCCTTCTTCACCACAATGAAAACACTTTCCACTGTGTGTAGCTTTAACCTTGCCTACAGCTGGGGTTTTGCCCTTCCTAGCACTTCTCTTCTTCTTGTGAATAATCTTATTACTCACAGTTAGAGGTTCAGATTTAGTCCCAGACCCAGACCCTTTCTGGAACTTCACAGAAGTGGTAACATTTACCTCCTTATCCTTTCCTTTCGAGGTATGCAGGGATTGATAAATCTGAAGCTCGTTTAGAAGAGACGTCAGATTGTATTCTATCTTATTCATGACCATATTGGTCCTGAAGTGCAGGAAACTCTTCGGAAGAGATTCCAAGATAAATCCAACCTGACCTTGTTCATCGACGGTTGCTCCATTTACTTCTGCAGTATTGAAGTACACCATCATGTTAAGGACATGTTCCCTAACAGAGGTTCCTTCAGCCATACGGCAGTTGTAAATGTGCTTGAGGGCTTCATACCTAAGAGATGAAGAAGGCTTTCCAAACATCTCTTGTAGTGAAGCCATGATTTCCTTAGCGGAAACCATCCCCTCATGCTTCCTCGACAAAACATCAGATATGCTTGCCAGGATATAAACTCGAGCTTTATCATTAGCCCGAATCCAACCGTCATATGCTTCACGAACAGTTCGTGAGGCATTTGAACCAGGAACCGGAGGACACTCCTCTGTTAAGACAAATCTTAGGTTGTCGAGAACCAAAACTGCATTAAGGTTCGACTTCCACGTCCCAAAATTTTCACCCGTTAATTTGTCGTGTGCTAACAACTGTATAAAAGAGCTCGACATGCTGAAAAAGAATGTAAATCTATTAGTGAAACGATTTTAACCTATTTAAACCAATTAAGAGATTTAGCAGCAAATAAAAAAACCAAACTCTTTATTTACATGCAACGATACTTTAGTGAGTTAGAATGGTCGCTACCGACTGGTAGTCAAGCATTCCTTCACTAAACCAAGACATTCTTGACTAAATGCTAACACCAGAATAACTCTTATTCCTATAGCATCTTAGTTATCGTTTTTGGTCAAGATTTACTAACACCTTAGCAAATATGCAAGTGTGCCCCTCCATTTTTAGAACGCACAGGACGGCCCCAACAACGCAACCGACTGGAATGACAAAGTTGGGAATGGCCCTATGTTTCTTTATCCATTCAGGTGACTGACTTGTTCGACCCCCATGAAACGGCCCTCCGACTAGATTGGTGCCTCCTAGGGTCACCTTGTAGGCGGAACATGGGAATCTCACGGTTCAATCCAATGGAGGAGACCGTAGGAAATACTGACGTACTTCCTTCTCCCACTTACTATAGATACTTACTCCATTCACCTTGCTATTGAAAGTTGCAAACACCACCCGACTGGAGATGCCTCTAATGGCATCATGAGGCCAAGCAAAATTCTCACGTTGTGAACTATAGGGAGTGCGTAGCAGGAGAGGGATATATCATATATTCCTTCTCAACACATCTACTAAGTATCGTGGACGGTTTTTAGGGTAAACACTCAGGTTTTATCCGGCTAAGAAAATAAAACCTTAAGTCTAGGCAAACTATTTACCTGAGATGTCTAGGTTATAAACACTTTATTAACCTCACACCTCTCCCGCACGCTCATAAAGCCTGGTTAACTTTACTCAAGTACCGGATCGTCCCCAGGTAGGAGGTGTTCCGTAAACCGTCAGCTTAAATACCTCCAACCTCGAACAGGATTTCACCGGGTGAGTTTCTCATAACCTTAGCATTTACGAGATTTCGACCTATTCATCTAATGAACCTGATCGACTCATTTAACCCTAAATGAACATGCTTTTCTTTGTTATAGATTTTAAAAGTCTAAGTCATTTTTACAACACTTGCAAAACTAGACTTTCTACAACAACTTCTATATGCTTCTCAAACATACATTCGCTAAGGCATGACAAGTTGAATATTTAACTTCATAATCAATATAACACTTATATCGATTATGCTCTTAAATATACAACTCCTAATTCATAAATTAATATAACACTTATATCAATTATTTATGAATTAAGCATGCATCCTATACATTATAACAATTATAACATACAAAAATGCATCTTGGTTGGATGTTTAATTTCATAATTAATATAACACTTATATTAATTATTCTATTAAGCAAACAAGAACTAATTCATGAATTAATATAACACTTATATTAATACTCATGAATTAAACATGCATCTAATACATTATAACACTTATAACCTACAATATGCATACAACCATGGCAACCTATGTTGTATATTTAATTTCATAATTAATATAACACTTATATCAATTATTCTATTAAATTAGCAACATTCAATTCATGAATTAATATAACACTTATATTAATACTCATGAAGTCCCAAATATGCATACTATAAATTATAACACTTATAACATAATACCAATGCATGGAGCATGCTTCCTATGGTGGGATTTTAAATCTATATGGCATACGTTATGCACATACAAACATGGATTTTAATTAAAACATACATTCACAATGCATAATTAATTAAACACACTAAAGTGGATCGATTTTGGCATTTAGCAAGCAATAACTATTTTATTACAAGCTTAAGCAACAAGCTAAGTCTTGAGCCGACTTCGAACTCTTCGCACCGCCTTTGACCAGCTTGCTTCCTCCGAACGCTTCGGCCAATTTCTCTTCAAATTTCTCCTCGTAATGCCTAGAACGAGTTTGAACTTATACCGAACATTTCGGCGAGTTCCAAACTCAAGCTTCTTTCACAAAGAAACCTATATGGACTCTAATGACTCTAAAAATACAGACTCTTCTGCACGCATTAAAGCCCATACATTCTCGGGCAATTACATATAATGAAATTCAAATAGAAACTATGCCAAAATCGATATTCACTTTAGACATCCATTCAGAAACAATTTCTAATTAAAATACCCACCAACTTAAATTGATGCAAATTGAGTTAATCACAAAATCGCTCTGATACCAATTGATGGAGCGACTTGCGCAGCGGAAAGCGATTTCGGACCGATGATACTCTAATTTCATCAATTTAACAAATAGAAAACATGTTCTAAAGACGGAAATAAGAAATTAGAAATACATACCCTTGTAGCTCCAATTTCTTCAAGTCCGCCGGCCGATTCTCGTCACGAACTCTTCTAGCCTCTTCTCACGAACGCGCCAAGGACCACCCCAGGTAGTCCCGCTATCCTCGGCGCCGAGCAACGGAGTTGTGGGACTCCGAAAAGAAAAGAAACGAAACGAAAGAGAGATGGGGAGAAGAAGAAGAAGATGGCAGAGGCTGAAAGTTTAAAAAAAAAAAACTTTCAATTTTTCCTCACTTCAAGCCGTCTGCTAAAATGAAGGAGAATTCAATCTCATTGAATACCCTTCTACATCTATATCCTTATCTCTGGCCCAAAAACCCTTATATATTTTTATTACGTATACATATATATTAAACAAAAAAAACAACAAGTGTCTTACATGCATTATGCATGTAAGACACTTTCATTTTTTTTTTTTTTTTTTATATATATATATATATAATAATAAATATTTTATTAATTAATTAAACTTTTTAATTAATTAATATTATTTAATTCAATATCAAATATTAATTAAATAATATGGCTAAACCCGGTTTTCCGAAAACCGATTTTTTGCACATGAATCCTATTCATGTTTTAGGCCATTCCCATATTTAAATCATATTTAAATATGTCCATCCTTCTTCCCTAAACCGAATTTGAACAATTCAAATTCTTTTCCTTTTTCCCGAATTTGAACAATTCAAATTCTTTTTCTTTTCTTTTATACTGTTGCACGACGTTATCCGAGCTAGCCAGGAGAACCTAAAGGACCTACAGATCATGAGCTCCAACGATACGAGATTATTCGGTCAAAACTCTTTTAACCCGAATCAATCAACTTTCGTTAACCCCCGGAGACTCCACTATAGTCCGAGGGTTGCACTCTCCTCACTGTAGATATATTATGTCCTCTGATATAACCGTCACTGGCAAGTCGACCCTTCACAGGTTGTTCGTAATCACAGCTGGGTCGTTTAAACCGTTTAACCCCTGCATTACATCTTGTTCCTTAAGTACCACTGACACCTCTAATGAACAATAGATCTGTGGTCCAACCATCAGATTAGTTAACCCTCTCATCACATGAGAGTGTGAGCGCTCATTGTTCAAGCCCCGGAGTCAGCTATTAAGGGAACAACCTATCTACTAACCCTGAAGAGCGGGTTAGGAGTGAACTCCAATCTTGCTGTACTATGTCCCCAGCTACCTATTCGACTTTATCCCCAAGATGGTAGGCTTATTGAGTCGGCGCGAATGGGCCACTCTCACCTGTGCAAGTCAAAGGATACTATCGAATAAGCAGGAGTTCATAGCGAGCTCAGGATTGAGATCGAGTTACCTAGGCCATCAATATGTATAAGTCGGTCTCATCAGTAAACGGAGTTATAAAGAGAGAGCGACTTAATACGCGGTTCGGTCTTATGTAAACTCTTTACACAGGACGCCCTCACTTCTCACATCTCTATGTGGAACGATTCGGATCACATCGTTCTGTACAATACAAAGTGAGCCGCATCCAATAGTGTTACCAGGATAAGGTACCCAGCCTTATCCGTATACTATAGACTGTTTTGACTGACTACTTGAGCCTGATCCACAATCATGTCATACATGAAGCTCAAGTACTCATATTCAGCCAAGGGTGTTGGTCATTGGTATAGGTTAAACCAAACACGTTTCACTTTATTCCAGTAAACTCTTTTACTGAATAAAACTAATAACTCTTTATTCTAAATAGAATATATACAAACATAACAGTTTACAAACCACGAGTTTTAGGACATAAAACCCAACAAAAGTTATCGCCATTTAGTTTATCGGAAGCTAGTAATTGGAAAACGAGCTAGACATGCTGAAAAAGAATAAATTCTATTAGTGAATTGATTTTAACCCATTTTAGACATCCAATCAAGATTTAGCAAAAGTAATAATGTACCCAAAAACTCATTAATAATTTGTAACGATACTTCAGTGAGTCAGAGCAACCGCTACCGAGGGGCAGTCAATCACTTCTTCACTAAACCAAGACATTCTTGACTAAATGCTAATACCGGAATAACTCATATTCCTATAGCACCTTAGTTGTCGCTACTTCGGTCAAGAATCTACTTACAACTTAGTAATCCTTTGTAAGTGTGACCCGCCATTTTCAGAACTCAGAGGTCAGCCCCAACAGTGCAACCAAATGGAAATGTCAGAAGTGGGAATCGACCTAAGAGACCCTATCCATTTCTAGAGATTGAGTTGTTCCGACTCCCATGAAACGACCCTCCGAATGGACGGTGCTACTATGGGCGACCAACAGGCGGAACATGGGAATCTCACGGTTCACTCTAATGGAGGAGACTGCAAGATGTATTTAAATACTTCCTTCTCCCACTAACTATAAATACTTTTTCCATTAACCTTGCTCTTGATTTATGCAAACACCATCCGAATGGGGATGCCCTATTGACATCACGAGGCCGAGCATAAATCTCACGGTCTGAACTTCGCGGAGAGCGTAGGAGGAAATTGATATATCATATATACCTTCTCAACACCCTACTAAGTATTTTATAAGGTTTGGGTATACTTTTACTTAGGCATTCTCCGGCTAAGACAATAAAACATAAGTCTAGGTAAAACAGGATTTTACCTAAGATGTGTAGGTGATAAACGCTTTAAAACCTTACACCTCTCACGTGCATGCTCATAAAAAGGGTAACTTAACTCAAGTATCGGGTCGATCCCCAGGTAAGAGGTGTTTCGTAAACCGTCATCTTAAATACCTCCAACCTTAGTACAGGATCTCACCGGGTGAGTTCTCTTGTAACCTTAGCTTTAGAAGATATCGACCTATTTTAACTATTAAACCAGATCGATACTAAAATCCTAATCGCATTGGAATTCTTTAACCCTGAATGAGCATGCATTTATCTTTGTTATAGATTTTAAATGTCTATCTCATTTTACAACGCTTTATAAAACAAAGACATTCTATAACATGCTTCCTAAGCTAGAATATAACTATTCCATTCATTCTATAACATGCTTCCCAAGCAAGAATATAACCATTATATTCAACTAAGGCAACTATGTTGTATGTTTAATTTCATAATTAATATAACATTTATATCAATTACACTTTTAAACAAGCAACATCCAATTCATAAATTAATATAACACTTATATTAATTCTCATGAATTAAGCATGCATACTGTTACGTCTCCAAAAGTGACTATTTTAGGACTTATTTGCTATAGAAAGATGTACAACCTTAAGCGTTTTTGGTAGAGTTTAGCTTAAACTTGTGCTTATATATGAAAATTAGTAGAATGAAGCTAAATGAGGACTTATGTGTAAAAGGAAAGAAAAAGAACCAAAAACAAAGCTACAGACTTGAAATTTGCACATTGCTGAAACATTGCGAAAACATTGCGGTTTCAGCAATGTTTTAAGTGAAATCTGTTAAGTTGTCTAACCAATTTCTATTTTGTTACGATCTTTCAGCAGCCCATTCCTTCTCCTGCTGCCATGTGGAAGGTCGACGTTCAGAATGGATGGTCCTCCTTGGCTGAAGACTACCTGCAAAACCCTATAAAAGGAGGTCAAGATGGAAGGACAAACACACACTTGAAGGCGTAGACTTCCCATCTCGACGCAGTCTTTTCTGCTCTTTTTCTCTCTTCCGTTTGTTGGTTTGAAGGACTCAGCTGTTGGAGTCGTTAATCTGAGAGGAAGAAAAGAAGATTTGTCTTCTCTTCTGATTAGATTCATCCAAACAAGGCTCTCCTTCTCCCTTCATCCGAGGCGTTCGCGACGAGGGGCTCTGCGCATGCATCTACTTGCCTTTACTGCTTTTTGTTTCTGTTTTCATTACTGGCTGTTGTTATTTACCTTTTGTTTGCTACATTAGTTCATTTCGTCTCCTTCTGTTTAGTTTCCATCAGTTTAGAGTTGGTGCTTTGTAAGTTTTGAACCTTGGTAAATCGAAGAAGTATTTTGTTTAACTCACGAAGTCTTTGTTGCTTTTCTCGTTTCTGTTTCCTTTTGTTTCCACTTAACTACTGCTAAACATGTCTACACCATCTAATCTTTCCATTCCATCTCCATCCATGAGTAACTAAACCACATAAGGGTATGCTAATGACAAGTCTATAGGTAGAAATACGTGAATCAAGCATGTAGGTTAGTCTCGAATGCATTGAATGTATGTAAGCTTCATCCCACGGGCAATTTCGATTGGCCATCCATTTTTTCCAAAGAACTCCTAACCTCTGGAAGGAGTAAGAGTTCAGAGTCGTACATTCATGCTAGCCTTTCATGGTATCCAGAAAACGACCTAGGAATAGGCGTTTTCCTAGTACAAATCATAAACTTGCTTTTATAAATAGATGCTTAAGGCCTTACTTGGACATGAGTAAACTAAAGGATCTAATGCATGAAATCTAAAGATACATGAGAATGAGTTAGTTTGATGCATGATGAGTTGATCTACTGCTTGAGAATCGTATGAAAAAGCCTATAGAGGAGTCGTTAGTAGCCCTTGTTTCCCTACTTTACCCCTAATTCGTTGTTAGTAACATTGCTAGAAAATTGCTGTTTCCGCAATTTTTTTCCTTCTACATTCGAGTTTACCTATCTACTTGCACTTGCTTATGCTTTCATATCTCGCACGTTCCTTAATAGTTAGGCACTTTAAACCCAAATCTACCCCATTTAAACCACCCTTTCTCACTTAACATCTCACTTCGTTAGTCACTAAGAATAAATCTCTGTGGGAAATCGAATGAAAAAATACTTATTACTTGCTACAAGACCATGTATGCTTGCATGTTCTGAGTGCTCTCCCATTGCATCTTTATTTTAAACATTGAGCACGCAACACATACTATACATTAGAACAACTATAACATATTTTTAATGCATGGAGCATGCTTTCTAGGGTGTGATTTTAAATCTATATGACATACTTTATTCACATACAAGGGACTTTAATTAAAACATACATTCACAATGCATAATTAATTAAACACACTAAAGTGGACCAGTTTTGGCATCACAGGCAAGCAAGCAACTAAATTATTACAAGAATAATTCATAAACTAGGTTGAGACGCTTCCGAACCCTTCGAACCGCCCCGAACCGGCTTGAATTTGCTTGACCCAGCCAAAAAACAGCAACTACAAGCTTCAAATAAGCTGAACCGGTCCAAAACAGCTATCCCGACTTCAACAGCCCAAACCGGACCAATAACGACCCAAACCGAACCAAACGAATGCTGAACTGGACCACCAGAGGGTGAAGAACAAGGAACCGGTCTGACTTTTAGTGAACCAGACCGCCCGAGGACTGAACCAGACCGTTTCTTCCACCTTGCGTTGAACCGGTTTTGTGCTGTTTTTCCGGACACCCGAGCTTCTGTCTTCGAATTGAAAGCCTATATGGACTCTAATGACTCCGAATTTTTACAGACTCTTCTGCACACATTAAAGCCCATACACCCTCGAGCAATTACAAAACAAAGTATAAATCGAAGCTCAAATAAATATGCCAAAACCGGAAAAACACTTTAGACGCCCAGAAAAAATAATTTCTAAAACAAATACCCACCGAGCTCAAATTGATGCAAATTGAGTGACAAAAAAAAACTCTCTAATACCAATTGATGGAGCGCATGTAGCGCAGCGGAAGCGAGTCAGATCAATTGACACTCTAATTTCATCAATTTAGCAAAACATGAAACATGCTTAAAACTAGGAAATAAAAAAAATTAGAACACATACCTCTTGTAGTTCTAAAATCTTCTATTTTGATGCTCGAATCTCCTCACGAACCCTTCAAAGCTTCTCTCGAACTCTTCGAGAACCACCTCCGGTAGTCCCACTATCCTCGGGCCGAGCAACGGAGTGGTGGGACTCCTTTACAAGAGAAAAACTTTGGAAGATGAAGATCGATAGAGAATAGATCTTTGTGATGCGAGTTTTGAAGAAGAATTGTCACACAATCAAAGCTTCCAACAAAACTCAAACATCATCAATATTAAATCATTTGATCTTCATCCAATTTATAGGTCATTCACATGCAACAAACTCTTTGCTTAGCATGACACCTCAAAATGGATAAATTAGTCTTCACACAAGTGTTCAACAATTGATGAGTTTATGCATGTAGTTAGTGATTCACAATCCATTTACTAAACTTGGATAAACCCACTCGACTTGGATAAATCCACTCAACTTGGATAATCCCACCTGTATTATTTTGTCATTTTAAAATTAATTCATAATTAATTTTAATAAACAAAATAAATTTTAATTAATTAAACTTTTTAATTAATTTTTTTTTACACAAGAAACAAGAAAATTCATTGAGAAAATGAAAAGAGACTAATGCTCAAAAGGAACAAAATCCACAAAAGAGAAAATAAATAAAAAAACTAAGAAAAAAATTACATAGGAGAAATAAAACAGGACCAGTTGAGAATAATATCTCGCAAAGATAAGTTTTCAAAGAGCTTAGAGAGAGAACACCAAGAAGAAGCTTTCAGATAAGCCGCTTCATAACAATCGAGCCAAGGACGACTTTTGTTCTGAAAAACCCTTTGATTTCTTTCAAACCACAAATCTGAAAGTAGAGCTTTAACCGCATTCCGCCATAATATTTTCTTTTTAGGAGCCGCATAAGGACCAATGAGACACTGAAGCGCGTTTGCTTTGAAAGAGCCATCAAAAACCCAAAGAACTCTGAATACCTCGAAGTGCTTGTTCCACATCTTTCTTGAGTAATGACAATCAAAAAATATATGTTGAAGGGAATCTGAGTCTGAGAAGCAGAAGGAACAAACTGTCGGAGATAGGCAATGAAAAGGCAATTTTTTTTGTAGAACATCTGAACAATTCAAGGATCCATTTAGCATTATCCATAACAATATGTTGACTCGCTTTGGACACTTGGTTTTCCAATAAGAAAAGTAAACTTCGTCGTCCACGAGAATTGAAGAGGATGTGAAGTGACGGGTTAATGATTTAACTGAAAAGATCCCCGATTTCTCTAAAGACCACACCCTTGAATCAGGCTGGGAAACAACTTGAAGAGGAGAAATATCGCCCAAAAGCCGCTGAAAGTCAAGTATTTCTCCATCTTTAAGTAATCGACGAAAGCAAAAATTCCAAGAAAGAGTGATCGTATCCCAATAATCACAAACTGATCCTTCTTGAGAAGAACAAATCAAATACAAACGAGGGAATCTGGACTTTAAAGAAGTATTGTCTGTCCATTGGTCATGCCAAAAGAGAATTCTTCTACCGTTCCCCAACTTTAAATGGGCCAAAAAATCAACTTGTTTCCACACCTTTGAAATGCTCGACCAAGGGCTTCTAAGACTCAAGCCCCTCTTACCTTTAGTATGCCAATTATGAGGAGAAGAACCATGAATACTAACAATTATTTTCCGCCAAAAAGCCTCAGGCTCGTGCATAAAACGCCAACCCCATTTTGCTATCAAAGCCTTGTTTTTGTGCTGTAATGCACCAATGCCGAACCCTCCCTCCTCTTTTGAGTTTGTTGTCAAGCTCCATCTCACCAAGTTATTAATCTTACCCCCAACATTGCCTTCCCAAAAGAAAGATCTCAACAATCTTTCCACGGTAAAAAAGACATTGGCTTGCATTTGAAAGATTGACATGTAATATATTGGAATACAAGAAAGTACCGAGTTACATAATGTCATACGACCTCCTCGAGAAAGATTGAAGCGCTTTCGCCGGTCTAACTTCTTTTGTAGCTTATCAATTACGGGCTGCCAAAAAGAAAAATTCTTTGGGTGACCACCGAGGGGTAGGCCGAGATATATGAAGGGCAAAGCTTCTACTTTGCAATTAAGACGAGAGGACATTTGTTGAAGCTTGATGTCGTCAATATTTATGCCACTGATAGAAGATTTCTCCCAATTTACATTCAAAAAACTCTACTGTCTTAATTAAAGTTTCAAACATACCATCCTCAAACTTGCAAAACAAAAGTGTGTCATCAGCGAATTGAAGGATTGGAACATGTACTTTGTCTTGGCGAACTACAAAACCTTCAAAAGCTCCTTTAACATAAACTTTTTAATTAATTAATATTATTATTTAATTCAATATCAAATATTAGTTAAATAATAAGACTAATCAGGGTTTCTTAAACCGAATCATCACACATGAATCCCTATTCATGTTTTAGATCGATCCCATATTTAAATATGTCCATCATTCTTCCAAAAATGAATTTGAATAAATTCAAATTCTTTTTCTCTCATATTGTTACACGGCTTAATCCGAGCTAGCAAGGAGAACCTAAAGAACCTACAGATCATGAGCTCCAACGATACGTGATTAACTGGTCAAACTCTTTAGCCAAGCTAACCAACATTCGTTAACCCCCGGAGACTCCACCAAAGTCCAAGGGTTGCACTCTCCTCACCGTAGATATATTTATGTCCTCTTGATATAAGCATCATCAGTAAGTCGATCCTTCACATGTCGGTCGTAATTACAGCTGGGTCAAAATAACCGTCTTCCCCCGTAATTACATCTTATTCCCTAAGTCTCACTGATCCTCTAATGAATTATTGGTTTGTGGTCCAACCACCAAACCGATTGGTATGTGATCTCATCACTATACCAAGTCCCTCTCGGGCCAATGAGAGAGTGAGATCCCTAGTTCAAGACCCGGAGTCAGCACTTAAGGGAACAACCTCTCTACTAATCCCTCAAGGCGGGTAGGTGTGAATTCCATATTGCAGAACTATGTTCTCAGCTACCTACCCGGTCTTATCCCCAAGTGAAGGAAATGAACTCTTCAAACCCACGCAGCGGAAGCGATTGGAATCGTTACTTTGAGTTTATTTAGAATTAAACTAAAAACAAGATTAAGCAAATATATTATCTTTGAAGACCACAAATCTTCTTGTGGTCCTTTTCCACGAGATCTTCCTCTCTATGACTCGAACACGGGATCAAGGCTTGTGGGAGCCTCCTTGAAAGAATTGAGTTTTTTAGAGAACAATTCTCTCTAGGAAAATTGACTAGTATGTTTTGCCAATCTTTTGACTAAACCTAAATGTCCTATTTATAGGGCCTTTAGGAATTAATTTTATTTAATAAAATATCATTTAATATCCATTATATTAAAATATGTATTTTATATTTATTTGAATCTCGTTCAATTATCATAAAATTAATGATTTATAATATACATTTAACCAATTTGAATCTCATTCAAATTTTATATGTATATATAATTTTCAATATTAATGTATCTAAATACATCAACTAATATTAATTTGAACATTTCAAATTTTTCTTTCAACTAAATTGATCCTTTTAGTGTTACTATGAGCTAGCAAGGGGACCTTATGGACCTACAGATTATAAGCTCCAATGATACAAAATTATTTAATTAAACTCATTAATTAACTAATTTGCATTCATTAACTCTAGGTCACTCCACTATAGGCCTAGAGTTGCATTCTTATGCACTGTAGAACAAGTTGTGTCAATGGATATAACCATTACATGCAAGTCGATCCTTCACGAGTTGTTCGTAATTACAGTTGGGTCAAAAGTCCGTTTTACCCCTGTAATTACATCTTACACCTTAAGTACCACTGATTCTCTAATGAACAATATGTTTATGATTCAACCATAAACCAAGTCCCTCTCGGGCCAATGAGAGGGTGGAGCCCCATTGTTCAAGTCCTGAAATCAGTACTTAAGGGAACTACTCATCTACTTTCCCTATATGGGGAGGAGTGTATTCCATCTTGTGAAACTTATGTTTTCAGCTCCCTGTTTGGTCAAGTCCCCAAAATGGTAGGCTTATTGAATCGACTATAAAGGTCATTCTCACCCATACAAATCAAAGAACGAGTGGTAAAGAACTTTTGAATGTACTCCAAAATTCAAGCTGTCGAGCTTGCCAAAATAAAATTTATAATACCGAAACTACTAAGCTTTGCAGCTAGTGGTAACGGGTGTCGAACCACAGGGAACCTAAATCAATCTCTCTTAACTAATTTCTATTTGTATTTTAAATTTAAACTCAAAATAAAATTGTGAAATAAAGGGGAAGTTAATTAAAACTAAAGTAAACGGGAAACTTAAACTAACGGAAAATTAAATAGCGAAAAATAAAGAACGGAAAAATTAATGTAACATGTGCTCCTAATTCGAGGGAGAGGGATTTTCTTGATGCGCTTAGATCATAGGGATTCTAATCATGCTTAGCAATTTAATCTCATGCACTCGAAATGTTTGCTCGTTTCCGAAGCAAACATCCCAATGAATTAATTAGAGGCTCTAATTAAACATGCTCATTAATTAATCTAAGTTGATCAAGCCTAAACTGATTAAAGAACAGTAACGGGTAGCATCGCGACGAATTAACCCGGAGACTAAAAAGATTTTTCCTCTTTACCCAAAATCCAACATGAAGGTTAACTAATTTCTACCCCCAACTGTCACTTGGGATCAAACTAAATACCCAAATTCAGATTCGTGTTACCTAGCGATTGAGGCAATTATACGTCCTAATCTCTAACGGTAAAGCATGCATAAGGACTCAGGCGTCACTCCTAATCAGTTACACCAGCTATTGAGATGAAGTTTAAGGAAGAAGATGCAAGAAATCTAACAATTACAAGCTGGAAAATTCATACAAATCATCCCTAAGCATCAAGATTACCCCTAAATCTCAAATTAGAGCACTTACCTTAGTTGCCCATTGTGAAAATCAAGAGAAATCAACAAGAAATCAACTCCAATGTATTAGAATAGGTAAGAAATAAGTTTTGGCTCAAGAAACGGGCTCTACAAAAGATGGGGGCGGAAGAAATTGAGAGAGAATGACCTAAAATCAGCAAAAACGGACTTAAATACCCATTTCTGCGTCAGACTAGCGCCTAGGCGCCATAAGTCAGCGCCTAGGCGCTGACCTCTCTGGAAAAATTTACAAACCGGTCATTTTTGTTGACTTTTAATGACGGGCTTCTGCTGAGTTTTAATGACGGGCATTTTGCGTCAAGGCTAGGGTGCGCGGCGAGGCGAGGGCGCGTGCGGGACTTTTGATGACGGGCGCTCGGGCGCGCAGCGAGGCGAGGCGAGGGCGCGTGCGGGACTTTTGATGACGGGCGCTCGGCGCGGAGGCGGAGCGGGCGAGGGCGCGCGGGCGTGGGCGCCGGGGTCTTTAATGTCGGGCGTGCTGGCTTGGTTCCTCCGTTGGGCGCCTGGGCGCTGGGCGCTGCCCTCTCGGGTCTTGGCCCATTTTTGGGTCATTTTGGCTTCCGAGCTTCTTTTGGCCTATCTCTTTGACCCGAACACTTCCCGAAACCTCTAAAATGACTGATTTAGCCCTGAAATTCATAATTTGACTTCCCGAGCTTTTTGCCACGAAATACCTAAAATAAGAAGATTTAATTGAATTAAGCATGACATTTAGCTAGATTTAGGCTATAATTATAGCTCTATTTTAGAGCTATCAAAATACCCCCCACCTGAATCTTGCTAGTCCTCGAGCAAGGAACACTTTGATTTATCTCATAAGAATAAGCATGCATGCTGACGACTCAAATCTCAAAACTTGTGAATACAAGATATTAATGCTAACGGAAAAAACAAACAAGTGCATGCATAAGTTAAGAACATTTCAAAATTTTAAATCTTACTCTCTCACGTGTGTGTGTGCTTAGCTTCTCCTACTCTAGCTCTTATAGACCCGGAATTCCTTTAATCGATCCTAGAACTCGTTTTCCCCCTACTTCTAGCGTTGAAAACAGTCTAATGGCTTAACGGGTCGGAAAAAGCAACAAAACAATTGGCCCAATTCTTTTCTTCTTTACCATGGTACTTTGTACCATTTTCTTGTTTTTTATTTTTCTTCTTTCGAGAGAGCCTAACACGTCAAGCTTAATTCACTTCACGTTTTGAAGGACAATTGTTCACTTCAATTAGCCACCCTTTCATGCAGAGGCAACCGTGGGTTACACGATCGCCCCTGATTACACAGGCAACACAAGAAGGAGGAACACCTCAAGAAAGAACATTTTTCATGCTTTTTACTCGCAAAAAATTGAAAAATTTTAGGCATAAATTTTTGCTTACAACAAATGAGTTATTACAAATTCTAACACATCAAGCCTCCTTAATATGCCTTTCGAGGTGACAACAAATTTTCAGATCAAATAAAATAACTCTAAGCCTATCAGAACCAAGAGTAAGAGGGCTATGTGCTCGATGAATGTAGAGAGTATTCAGATTTTTTTTAAAATAAGCTCAAAATATGCATACAACTCATGGTTTACTCGAAATGCACAAATATGGAGTATTCACGAGTAAATCACAGACAGTCCTCATCGGACAACATGCATTCAGATTCTCATACATCTCAAAATCAGACCATCCATGCACAAACACTATAAAGAAGTCCAAAACTAAATTCTACCCCCCACCTAAATGACTGCATTGTCCTCAATGCATCTATTCCCACAGATAAACAATTAAAATGACAAAAATCAAAGGGAGTAGAAACCTCCCCTGAATTTTTGCGGGGTTGGTGAGTAGGGATGCGCAACCTTGTCTTCAAAATATATCCGAAATGCAGGTCGTCTCTTGCTTATTACCTAAGAAAGCAAGAAAAAGCTAAGCTAGGGAAATAAAAACTAAAAGTAAAGACAAAAATTGAAATACTCATGGGTTGCCTCCCAAGAAGTGCAAATTTTTAACGTCGTTATGCTCGACGTGTCCTCCACTCTGTCAGGGTACGTAAAAATTCTCGTACTTCTTCGGCCCCTTCTTCCTTGAATCAACAAAACCTGCTAAGAGAAGCAAGCTCTTCGACTTTTGGAGGCAGCCGGACAGAGTTGTTATTTTTTTGGTTTTTTTTATATATGGAAAAATAAAAGACTCAACAGACTCAAACAAAATAAAAGCAGACTCAACTGACTCGACATAAATAAAAGACTCAACTAACTGAACAGAAAATAAAGACTCGATATGGGAGGGGATCAGATAAAAATTCTCCAAAAGACCAACATTCTCAGATGCATAGATGGAAGGGGACATGCTAAATGAATCTCCTATAATACATGAATCATTACAAGGCAAAGCAAGAGGAGATAAATTTTCAAACGGCACAATTGCCACTTCCTCATCCATCAAAACATTATTTTCAGCACAAGTTGGTTCTAACTCATCAGGGAAAAGATTTCCAAAAACATCTTCAACATCAGAAATATACTCAAGCTCATCCATGCATGATTCTTCAAATAAATTTTCAATACAAAATTCATGCTCTGAATCGAAATCAATAGGTGGAGGAATACTTACCTCTAAGAATTCTCTGAGATCTTCTTCATCATAGGCGAGGAATGCTGCCCATAATTTCAATCCTAGAGAAGTCTCAGCTCCACTCAGCTCATTCGCATCGTCAGTCTCCTCAGGATATTCCTCGGGGCTAAGCTCAGACATCAAAGGAAAGTACTCGGGGCACAAGTCTTCCCGAGGCTCTTCTTGAGGCTGAACGTGTTCTTGATGGAATATGGTTGTTGGCTTCTGCAATTCAAAGTTAGAAGTGGCCATTCGTGCAACCATTTGTTCCAATAACAAACCTGAGCGAGCTTGACTTTCCACTTGAGCTTTGTTGTATGCCTGATAATCCTCAAAAGTTGATTTAAGCAAAGCAGTAATTTCAGACATTTGAACTTTCAATCCACTGATTTTATTAGAGAGGGATCCTTCGGAACCATACATTTTTTTTTTCTAACAAATAAAATTTAACTAAGAGAAATTAAATGGTTCCCCGGCAACGGCGCCAATTTTGGTAGAGCACTTTTGAATGTACTCCAA
This sequence comes from Herpetospermum pedunculosum, assembly GCA_028017165.1. NCBI lineage: Eukaryota > Viridiplantae > Streptophyta > Magnoliopsida > Cucurbitales > Cucurbitaceae > Herpetospermum > Herpetospermum pedunculosum. Next base: position 46,810,878 of record CM051527.1, read on the forward strand.
AATTCAACCTGTCGAGACTTGCCAAAATAAAGTTTATAATACCGAAACTACTAAGCTTTGCAGCTAGTGGTAACGGGTGTCGAACCACAGGGAACCTAAATCAATCTCTCTTAACTAATTTCTATTTGTATTTTAAATTTAAACTCAAAATAAAACTGTGAATTAAAGGGGAAGTTAATTAAAACTAAAGTAAACGAGAAACTTAAACTAACGGAAAATCAAATAGCGAAAAATATAGAACGGAAAAATTAATGTAACATGTGCTCATAATTCGAGGGATAGGGATTTTCTTGATGCGCTTAGATCATAGGGATTCTAATCATGCTTAGCAATTTAATCTCATGCACTCGAAATGTTTGCTCGTTTCCGAAGCAAACATCCCAATGAATTAATTAGAGGCTCTAATTAAACATGCTCATTAATTAATCTAAGTTGATCAAGCCTAAACTGATTAAAGAACAGTAACGGGTAGCATCGCGACGAATTAACCCGGAGACTAAATCGATTTTTCCTCTTTACCCAAAATCCAACATGAAGGTTAACTAATTTCTACCCCCAGCTGTCACTTGGGATCAAACTAAATACCCATATTCAGATTCGTGTTACCTAGCGATTGAGGCAATTATACGTCCTAATCTCTAACGGTAAAGCATGCATAAGGACTCAGGCGTCACTCCTAATCAGTTACACCAGCTATTGAGATGAAGTTTAAGGAAGAAGATGCAAGAAATCTAACAATTACAAGCTGGAAAATTCATACAAACCATCCCTAAGCATCAAGATTACCCCTAAATCTCAAATTAGAGCACTTACCTTAGTTGCCCATTGTGAAAATCAAGAGAAATCAACAAGAAATCAACTCCAATGTATTAGAATAGGTAAGAAATAAGTTTTGGCTCAAGAAACGGGCTCTACAAAAGATGGGGGCGGAAGAAATTGAGAGAGAATGACCTAAAATCAGCAAAAACGGACTTAAATACCCATTTCTGCGTCAGACTAGCGCCTAGGCGCCATAAGTCAGCGCCTAGGCGCTGACCTCTCTGGAAAATTTACAAACCGGACATTTTTGTTGACTTTTAATGACGGGCTTCTGCTGAGTTTTAATGACGGGCATTTTGCGTCAAGGCTAGGGTGCGCGGCGAGGCGAGGGCGCGTGCGGGACTTTTGATGACGGGCGCTCGGGCGCGCAGCGAGGCGAGGCGAGGGCGCGTGCGGGACTTTTGATGACGGGCGCTCGGCGCGGAGGCGGAGCGGGCGAGGGCGCGCGGGCGTGGGCGCCGGGGTCTTTAATGTCGGGCGTGCTGGCTTGGTTCCTCCGTTGGGCGCCTGGGCGCTGGGCGCTGCCCTCTCGGGTCTTGGCCCATTTTTGGGTCATTTTGGCTTCCGAGCTTCTTTTGGCCTATCTCTTTGACCCGAACACTTCCCGAAACCTCTAAAATGACTGATTTAGCCCTGAAATTCATAATTTGACTTCCCGAGCTTTTTGCCACGAAATACCTAAAATAAGAAGATTTAATTGAATTAAGCATGACATTTAGCTAGATTTAGGCTATAATTATAGCTCTATTTTAGAGCTATCAAAATACCCCCCACCTGAATCTTGCTAGTCCTCGAGCAAGGAACACTTTGATTTATCTCATAAGAATAAGCATGCATGCTGACGACTCAAATCTCAAAACTTGTGAACACAAGATATTAATGCTAACGGAAAAAACAAACAAGTGCATGCATAAGTTAAGAACATTTCAAAATTTTAAATCTTACTCTCTCACGTGTGTGTGTGCTTAGCTTCTCCTACTCTAGCTCTTATAGACCCGGAATTCCTTTAATCGATCCTAGAACTCGTTTTCCCCCTACTTCTAGCGTTGAAAACAGTCTAATGGCTTAACGGGTCGGAAAAAGCAACAAAACAATTGGCCCAATTCTTTTCTTCTTTACCATGGTACTTTGTACCATTTTCTTGTTTTTTATTTTTCTTCTTTCGAGAGAGCCTAACACGTCAAGCTTAATTCACTTCACGTTTTGAAGGACAATTGTTCACTTCAATTAGCCACCCTTTCATGCAGAGGCAACCGTGGGTTACACGATCGCCCCTGATTACACAGGCAACACAAGAAGGAGGAACACCTCAAGAAAGAACATTTTTCATGCTTTTTACTCGCCAAAATTTGAAAAATTTTAGGCATAAATTTTTGCTTACAACAAATGAGTTATTACAAATTCTAACACATCAAGCCTCCTTAATATGCCTTTCGAGGTGACAACAAATTTTCAGATCAAATAAAATAACTCTAAGCCTATCAGAACCAAGAGTAAGAGGGCTATGTGCTCGATGAATGTAGAGAGTATTCAGATTTTTTTTAAAATAAGCTCAAAATATGCATACAACTCATGGTTTACTCGAAATGCACAAATATGGAGTATTCACGAGTAAATCACAGACAGTCCTCATCGGACAACATGCATTCAGATTCTCATACATCTCAAAATCAGACCATCCATGCACAAACACTATAAAGAAGTCCAAAACTAAATTCTACCCCCCACCTAAATGACTGCATTGTCCTCAATGCATCTATTCCCACAGATAAACAATTAAAATGACAAAAATCAAAGGGAGTAGAAACCTCCCCTGAATTTTTGCGGGGTTGGTGAGTAGGGATGCGCAACCTTGTCTTCAAAATATATCCGAAATGCAGGTCGTCTCTTGCTTATTACCTAAGAAAGCAAGAAAAAGCTAAGCTAGGGAAATAAAAACTAAAAGTAAAGACAAAAATTGAAATACTCATGGGTTGCCTCCCAAGAAGCGCAAATTTTTAACGTCGTTATGCTCGACGTGTCCTCCACTCTGTCAAGGTACGTAAAAATTCTCGTACTTCTTCGGCCCCTTCTTCCTTGAATCAACAAAACCTGCTAAGAGAAGCAAGCTCTTCGACTTTTGGAGGCAGCCGGACAGAGTTGTTATTTTTTTGGTTTTTTTTATATATGGAAAAATAAAAGACTCAACAGACTCAAACAAAATAAAAGCAGACTCAACTGACTCGACATAAATAAAAGACTCAACTAACTGAACAGAAAATAAAGACTCGATATGGGAGGGGATCAGATAAAAATTCTCCAAAAGACCAACATTCTCAGATGCATAGATGGAAGGGGACATGCTAAATGAATCTCCTATAATACATGAATCATTACAAGGCAAAGCAAGAGGAGATAAATTTTCAAACGGCACAATTGCCACTTCCTCATCCATCAAAACATTATTTTCAGCACAAGTTGGTTCTAACTCATCAGGGAAAAGATTTCCAAAAACATCTTCAACATCAGAAATATACTCAAGCTCATCCATGCATGATTCTTCAAATAAATTTTCAATACAAAATTCATGCTCTGAATCGAAATCAATAGGTGGAGGAATACTTACCTCTAAGAATTCTCTGAGATCTTCTTCATCATAGGCGAGGAATGCTGCCCATAATTTCAATCCTAGAGAAGTCTCAGCTCCACTCAGCTCATTCGCATCGTCAGTCTCCTCAGGATATTCCTCGGGGCTAAGCTCAGACATCAAAGGAAAGTACTCGGGGCACAAGTCTTCCCGAGGCTCTTCTTAAGGCTGAACGTGTTCTTGATGGAATATGGTTGTTGGCTTCTGCAATTCAAAGTTAGTAGTGGCCATTCGTGCAACCATTTGTTCCAATAACAAACCTGAGCGAGCTTGACTTTCCACTTGAGCTTTGTTGTATGCCTGATAATCCTCAAAAGTTGATTTAAGCAAAGCAGTAATTTCAGACATTTGAACTTTCAATCCACTGATTTTATTAGAGAGGGATCCTTCGGAACCATACATTTTTTTTTTCTAACAAATAAAATTTAACTAAGAGAAATTAAATGGTTCCCCGGCAACGGCGCCAATTTTGGTAGAGCACTTTTGAATGTACTCCAAAATTCAAGCTGTCGAGACTTGCCAAAATAAAATTTATAATACCGAAACTACTAAGCTTTGCAGCTAGTGGTAACGGGTGTCGAACCACAGGGAACCTAAATCAATCTCTCTTAACTAATTTCTATTTGTATTTTAAATTTAAACTCAAAATAAAACTGTGAATTAAAGGGGAAGTTAATTAAAACTAAAGTAAACGGGAAACTTAAACTAACGGAAAATCAAATAGCGAAAAATATAGAACGGAAAAATTAATGTAACATGTGCTCATAATTCGAGGGATAGGGATTTTCTTGATGCGCTTAGATCATAGGGATTCTAATCATGCTTAGCAATTTAATCTCATGCACGCAAAATGTTTGCTCGTTTCCGAAGAAAACATCCCAATGAATTAATTAGAGGCTCTAATTAAACATGCTCATTAATTAATCTAAGTTGATCAAGCCTAAATTGATTAAAGAACAGTAACGGGTAGCATCGCGACGAATTAACCCGGAGACTAAATCGATTTTTCCTCTTTACCCAAAATCCAACATGAAGGTTAACTAATTTCTACCCCCAACTGTCACTTGGGATAAAACTAAATACCTATATTCATATTCGTGTTACCTAGAAATTGAGGCAATTATACGTCCTAATCTCTAACGGTAAAGCATGCATAAGGACTCGGGTGTCACTCCTAATCAGTTACACAAGCTATTGAGATGAAGTTTAAGGAAGAAGATGCAAGAAATCTAACAATTACAAGCTGGAAAATTCATACAAACCCTCCCTAAGCATGAAGATTACCCCTAAATCTCAAATTAGAGCACTTACCTTAGTTGCCCGTTGTGAAAATTAAAAGAAATCAACAAGAAATAAACTCCAATGTATTAGAATAGGTAAGAAATAGGTTTTGGCTCAAGAAAAGAGCTCTACAAAAGATGGGGGCGGAAGAAATTAAGAGAGAATGCCTAAAATCAGCAAAAACGGACTTAAGTACCTATTTCTGCGTCAGACTTGCGCCTAGGCGCCATAAGTCAACGCCTAGGCGCCGCGGGAGCGCGCGCACAGAATCGGGACAGCGCCTAGGCGCTGACCTCTCTGGAAAATTTACAAACCGGGCAATTTTATTGACTTTTAATGACGGGCTTCTGCTGAGTTTTAATGACGGGCATTTTGCGTCAAGGCTAGGGCGCGCGCGGGACGAGCGAGTGTCTGGCGCGGAGGCGGAGCGGGCGAGGGCGCGCGGGCGTGCGGGCGTGGGCGTCTGTGTCTTTAATGTCGGGCACGTTGGCTTGGTGCCTCCGTTGGGCACTGCCCTCTCGGGTCTTGGCCCATTTTTGGGTCATTTTGGCTCCCGAGCTCCTTTTGGCCTATCTCTTTGACCCGAACAGTTCCCGAAACCTCTAAAATGACTGATTTAGCCCTAAAATTTATAATTTGACTTCCCGAGCTCTTTGCCACGAAATACCAAAAATAAGAAGATTTAATTGAATTAAGCATGACATTTAGCTAGATTTAAGGCTATAATTATAGCTCTACACCCAACACGTTCTCCCACTTGCCCTAGTGAAGATGAGACTGTTGGGTTTTATGTCCTAAAACTCGTAGTTTGTAAACTATTTGAATGTATATATTCTATTTCAATAAAGTTGTTATTGAATTTTAGTGAATTGTGTTTGTATTAACCTATACCAATAACTAACACCCTTGGCGATAGTGTGAGTACTTGAACTTCATGTGTGACATGAATGTGGATCAAGTTCAAGTAGACAGCCAAAATGGTCTATAGTATAGGGATAAGGCTGGGTACCTTATCCTGGGGACACTATTGGACGCGGCTCACTTTGTATAGTACAAAACGATGTGATTCGAATTATTTCATGTAGAGACATGTGAGTGAGGGCGTCCTGTTCAATGAGTTTGCACAAGACCGAACCAAGAAATAAAATCGCTCTTTCTTTATAACACCGTTTACTGTAAAGACCGGTTTTTTCATTTGATGACTTAGGTAACTCGATCTCAATCGTGAGCTCACTATGAACTCCTGTTTATTTGACCTTATCCTTTGATTTGTACGGGTGAGAGTGGCCAGATCGCCGACTCAATAAGCCTACCATCTTGGGGATAAGATCAAATAAGTGGTTGGGGACATAGTTGTGCGAGATGGAATTCACTCCTACCCGTTTTATGGGTTAGTAGAGAGGTTGTTCCCTTAAGTGCTGACTCCAGGTCTTGAACAGTGGGCCCATCCTCTCCTGATCAGGGAGGAATCTGATTTGATGGTTGGACCACAAATCAATTGTTCATTAGAGGTGTCAGTGGTACTTAAGGAACAAGATATAATACAAGGGTTAAACGGTATAAATGACCCGTTGTGATTATGAACGACGTGTGAAGGATCGACTTACTGATGATAGTTATATCAACAGGACACAATATATCTACAGTGAGGAGAGTGCAGCCCTTGGACTTTAGTGGAGTCTCCGGGGGTTAACGAATGTTGGTTAGTTCGGTTGAAAGAGTTTTGACCGGATAATCTCGTATCGTTGGAGCTCATGATCTGTAGGTCCTTACGGTTCTCCTGGCTAGCTCGGATAAAGCCGTGAAACAATATAAAAGAAAAGAAAAGAATTTGAATCGTTCAAATTCGGGTTTGTGGAAGAAGGATAGACATATTTAAATATGATTTAAATATGGATATATTTAAATATGATTTAAATATGAGATTGGTCTACAGTATGAATTGGATTCATATGCAAAAAGTCGGTTTTCGGAAAACCGGGTTTAATTATATTATTTAATTAATATTTGATATTGAATTAAATAATATTAATTAATATATATATATATATATTTTTATTAATTAAAAAGTTTAATTAATAAAATAATAATTATTATTTTTAATAATAATAATATATAAATATATATATATATATATACATGTGAGACACATGTAAGGATTATATACAGGGTATATATATAAAAGATCAGATCAATTAAAAAAAAAAAAAAAACAAAAACAAAAGATAATGCTCTTTGGGGTATTCAATTTGTTTTTGAATTTCAAATTGAAATAACTTCCGTCTTCTTCCTCGGCAACTCTCTGTAAAGATTTCTTTCAGTGAAGCTTCGTCCTTCTTTTCTTTTGTAAAAGGAGTCCCACTACTCCGTTTCTCGGCCTGAGGATAGCGGGATTACCGTGGGTGTGAACTATCGCTATAAACTCAAGCTGTCGAGGCTTGCCAAAATAAATTTATAATGCCTATTGCCAAGGCTTTGCAGCCAGTGGTAACAGGGTCGATCCAAGGAATAGGAGAGTTGAATTTACTAATGAAATTGAGATTTGATCGATTAATTGGTAACGGGGGGTTTTAATCATGCAAAGAAATCAATACGAAAGCTAACGGAAGAAAGAAGTAATATGTAGAAAACGTGTGCACGGTTTGGGGAGTCTCGGGGTCAATTGTTAGACAAATACAACTTATCATTTAATTCTAATAACATGGAATTCAGTTTACCAAGCACGCGGACGACTACCAGAGAAGCCCCAAAGTAGCCGACTTCATGGATTTTAATTAGGCCACACAGTCCTAATTACACGTTATCTAATCTCACATTAAGATGATCAGTCCTAAGATGAATTTAGACAGTTACTAGCTAACCGCGACGAACATTCGGGCGTGAACTCTAATTGCTAGTAGGTTGCCCGCAAACGCCGTATGCAACCAACAATTATCCTACCCGACCCGATACTTCGATTTAGTTCTATTTACCTGTGTTACTTAGTCGAGCAGTGAGAGGCACGGCATCGCTACTCTTTAACATACACAACATGCGAAACTATCCGAGTGTCAATCAACATAATTTAGCATGCGCGTTGGATTAAGCAAAGTAAATGAATGCTATGTAAACAGAACCAATATGCAAATTCATACTCAGATTATCAAAGCAATAGTGTCTAACAAAATTCCCCTAAACAAAATCCCAAACCGGTCACCCTTACCTTAGCCGCTCATGGCGCGGATCGTCAATCCCGCTCCACCAACGACCAATGAAGAGTTCATCTACCTATTACAAATGGAAGTGGAGCTCACTCGCATGCCAACAATGGCGGAGCTCCACGGAAAATAGAGAGAAAATGGGGAAGAAGGGAAGAAGAATCGTCGGAATCGGCTGAGAGATGAAGAAGATGAAGCCCCGAGAAGAATTGCCAAAAAAGTGCAGAAAAATCGTCTTTTAGCTACTGCCTTCGTCGTAGCGTCGAGACGCTAGGCCCTAAGTGATCCGCGCGCGCGCGCGCTGGCGTCGCGACGCTGCCCCGATGAATTTCCTGCGCGCGCCTCCTCCGGAGCGTCTCGACGCCAAGCAGGGTCTCGACGCCAGGGCAGCGTCGAGCTAGCGTCTCGACGCTATCACTCGACGCTTGCTCTCGGGTTTTTCCAGCGTCAAGCCAGCGTCTCGACGCTATAGCTCGACGCTGGCTCTCGGGTTTGGGGCTGATGCTTTGCCTCTCCAAGGCTGTTTTGGCCCGTTTCTTCACGGAACAAACTCCCCTCTTCCCGATGCATTCCCGGGGCGCTAAAACTCTGCTTTAAGCTCTCGAACACGCCCAATGGACGCACGAGCTCTTTGCCGCTTTTCTCCTACAAAAGAGATACATTTAATCAATTGGAAGCGGTCTTTAGCTATAATTAGGACGTATTTAATAGCTCCAAAATGGAGTTATCAAACACCCCCAACTTAAACATTGCTAGTCCTCGAGCAAGCACTACAAAGACATTGACTCTAAGGACGCGTTTACATATATTCTAACTCAAACCTCCATGCATATTGAAATTTAAACACGAGCACAATCATGGAAGCATTTTGTTCATGCATTAACTAGGACATATCAAAAATTAACTCTTGCCCCCTAACGTGTGTGTGTGCTAGACAACCACTCCTAAACTCACGTAAACCCGGAAAACCAACATGCAACGCACATCCCGTTTTCCCCCTACTTCTAGCGTTTAAGAACAGCTACACTTGACTTACACGAGAGAGAGAAACAAATTAAGAGACCTAATTATTTTCTCATTCTTTTTCTTTCTTTTCAAAAGTACTTTGTACTCTTTTATTTGGGTTCTTTGAACCAACTTTTCATTTCTTTTTCTTTCCTACTCGAGTTGCCTAACACGTCAAATTCATGCATGAAACTTCACGTTTTTAAGGACTAACGCTCACTTCTTTTAAGCGCAAATAAGAAGGAGGAGCGCCTCGAGAGGAACTTTTCTACAAAACATGCTTTTCTATTTTTTTTACATTAGGCTAAGCACATGCTTTCTCAATTAATTAGCTACTAACTCTCATGCAACAAGCTACCTAAGGGTGCCTTTCGGGGTGACAACGAGAATTAGCTGAACATGCGACAGACCAAGCTTACGGAATCTAGGGAGAAGTTGCTAAGTGCGCGATGAGTGCAAGGGAGCAACAGAAAAAATTTTAAAATTTTTGACATGAACCTAATAAACACAAAACTCATGCAAAAACTCGATTATGAACATGCTCAGAATTCCAAAATGCATTTCCTAGGCTATCACAGTCAGAAAACAGTAAACAGAGTCCCAAGCACTTCAATATCTTTATAACACTTCTCAACAAACTACACATGCACATCCATCGGACTACTCCACCCCCAACTTCAAAATTTGGCATTGTCCTCAATGCCAACCAGTCAGATACATCAAAGTAAAAGGGAAGAAGAAATACACTTCCCTGACTCTTGGTGAAGCTGGCGAGGGCGAGGAAGCGGCGCACGAACGCATTAGAGCCCAAAATTGTCTTCTCTTCCTCGATTCCCTAAAAAAAAAACAGCAAGCTAATTAATACTAAAAAGCGATAAAACTAAACTAAAGCATAAAAACAGTTCAACACTCGGGTGCCTCCGAGAAGCGCAGAATTTTTAAAGTCGGTTGCTCGACTGTATTCTCTCAACAGACTCATCCATAGTCTGTAGGTGCGGGGGACGATCCATACTTGTCCAAGGCCACACCTTTTCCACCGTTCACCTGAAAAATATTTTGCACTCTTCGTGCCTCGGGCACGTGAATATCAGACATGTTAGTGCAAAAACCATCAGTATCATCCATCAAATTCAAATCATAAATTTTAACCGAGACATGGGAACCATCCCTCAAGCGCGAGGGTAGACTCCCATTCTCATCATGCTCACAAACAACAGAAACATTCGCAACAGATTTCCCATCAAATAAAGAAAACTCATGCAAAGTATCATCAAACTCTAATGACACGACGCCCTTATACACATCGATTTTAACCCTAGCGGTCTTAAGAAAAGGGCGTCCTAACAGCATAGAGGACGAAGCATGCAATGAACTTTCTTTCATATCTAAAACAAGGAAATCGGCGGGAAACGTCATATTCCCAACTCTAACTAAAACATCCTCTACCTTCCCCCTAGGACAGATGCTCGACCCATTAGCCAACTGAACAGAAACATTACACGCATGCATTTCATTTAAATTCAGTTCACGATATAATGCATACGACATAACATTAACAGAGGCTCCTAGGTCTAACATGGCATTATGAACAATTTTACTACCTATAGTGCATGGGATAGTAAAAGTACCTGGATCGTTGCACTTTGCAGGCAACGTACCTGGGAGTATGGCAGAGACGTTCTCTTTCTTTTTCTCAGTCCCTCTGGACTTTCTCTTTGTAGTGCACCAGCTCCTTAAGAATTTTGCATATTTGGGCACTTGACTGACTGCCTCTAGGAGCGGGATATTCACCATCACCTTCTGGAAGGTTCGAAGGACCTCCTCGTCATCGGATTCCAAAGTAGGCTTCGCAAGCCTACTCGGGAATGGTGCTTTGGCAACATCCACAGGCACACTGACCTTCTCATTTCTTTTCTCATTCTGAGTCTCAAGAGCAATCGGGGCGGACTCGTTCAGGCTGTCCGTGGCTTCCTTCGCAGCTCTGGCGGAAAGTGACTTCCCACTGCGCAGCTGAATGGCACTCACATTTTCACATGAGTTAACTGTAGTTTGGGAAGGAAGCTTCCCTGAGCTCTTGCTCTCAATCTTACTAATAGACACCGCCATTTGTGTCAGCTGCTTGTTCAAATTCTGCAGCTCTGCCTTATGAGAATTTAGCTCCTCGCGAGCCTCTTTCTGGAACTGGCTGGTGCTAGTCACGATGGTCCTGACCATATCTTCAAGTGAGCTGGAGGAGCTCGAGGCTTGAGCTTGGGTGGAAGAGTTAGGCCTATCCTGGGATTGGCCTTGGAAGCGATTTTGTCCTTCCCTGTTCCCATAGCTGAAGTTAGGATGGTCACGCCAACCGGGGTTGTAAGTGTTAGCATATGGATCATACTTCCTTGGGTTGGAAGCATATCCCCCGATTGCATTGACCTCCGCCTCTTCGCGTTGTCCTCCAACAATTTTCTTCAACATACTACCTATCTCGGCCACCTGGGCCCTCATTTCAGACATCTCATGGCTCTGAGCCACGCTGTGCACTTGTCCTTGCCCCCTGATCCCAAACTGCTGCGAGTTGGTAGCCATATTTGCAATGAGCTGCTTGGCCTCAACTGGGGTCTTGTCAATCAGTGCCCCTCCACTCGCTGCATCGATCATCTGCCTGTCGTGGGGTGTCATCCCCTCATAGAAATACTGTATGAGCAGCTGATCGGCGATCTGGTGGTGTGGGAAACTCGCGCACAGGCGCCCAAAGCGTTCCCAATACTCATGCAGGGACTCACCTACATCCTGGGTGATCCCATAAATCCTCTTCCGCAGAGTGGTGGCCAAGGACGCGGGAAAGTACTTCTCCAAAAATACCCGCTTCATGTCCTGCCACGTGGTGATGGATCCGGAAGGCAAATAATACAGCCAATCCTTGGCCTTGTCCTTGAGCGTGAAGGGGAATGCCCTCATGTTCAGCTGCTCTTCCGTGACCCCTGCGGGCTTCATCCCCGCGCAGACGCAATGGAACTCCATCAAATGCTTGTTCGCGTCCTCTCCTGCGTTTCCATGGAAAGAAGGTAACTGGTGAATTAAACCAGATTTCAACTCAAAGTTACCTGCTACCACGGGGTAGTTAATGCACAAGGGCTGCAGGTTCAGGTCTGGCGCTGCCAGTTGCTTCAGCGTCCGTGGCGCTTCACCTTGCGCCATCTCGTCAAACAAGAAGGGATTGCCTTCTTCTCTTTCAAACGTTCCTTGCCCCTCCCGGGCTTCTCTACGCAACCGCCGCTCCTCTCTGTCAATCTCAGGGATATACTGCAAACTACCCTCAGAGGAACGGGTCATACACAAACAAAAATCTAAACATACAACATACAAACGGAAAAAATTTTCAGTCAACCATCAATAAATCAAATTTAAACTTCAATCATAAATCCAATCAATTGCCTATTCCCCGGCAACGGCGCCAATTTTGGTAACGATATTTTTGAACTATCGCTATAAACTCAAGCTGTCGAGGCTTGCCAAAATAAATTTATAATGCCTATTGCCAAGGCTTTGCAGCCAGTGGTAACAGGGTCGATCCAAGGAATAGGAGAGTTGAATTTACTAATGAAATTGGGATTTGATCGATTAATTGGTAACGGGGGGTTTTAATCATGCAAAGAAATCAATACGAAAGCTAACGGAAGAAAGAAGTAATATGTAGAAAACGTGTGCACGGTTTGGGGAGTCTCGGGGTCAATTGTTAGACAAATACAGCTTATCATTTAATTCTAATAACATGGAATTCAGTTTACCAAGCACGCGGACGACTACCAGAGAAGCCCCAAAGTAGCCGACTTCATGGATTTTAATTAGGCCACACAGTCCTAATTACACGTTATCTAATCTCACATTAAGATGATCAGTCCTAAGATGAATTTAGACAGTTACTAGCTAACCGCGACGAACATTCGGGCGTGAACTCTAATTGCTAGTAGGTTGCCCGCAAACGCCGTATGCAACCAACAATTATCCTACCCGACCCGATACTTCGATTTAGTTCTATTTACCTGTGTTACTTAGTCGAGCAGTGAGAGGCACGGCATCGCTACTCTTTAACATACACAACATGCGAAACTATCCGAGTGTCAATCAACATAATTTAGCATGCGCGTTGGATTAAGCAAAGTAAATGAATGCTATGTAAACAGAACCAATATGCAAATTCATACTCAGATTATCAAAGCAATAGTGTCTAACAAAATTCCCCTAAACAAAATCCCAAACCGTCACCCTTACCTTAGCCGCTCATGGCGCGGATCGTCAATCCCGCTCCACCAACGACCAATGAAGAGTTCATCTACCTATTACAAATGGAAGTGGAGCTCACTCGCATGCCAACAATGGCGGAGCTCCACGGAAAATAGAGAGAAAATGGGGAAGAAGGGAAGAAGAATCGTCGGAATCGGCTGAGAGATGAAGAAGATGAAGCCCCGAGAAGAATTGCCAAAAAAGTGCAGAAAAATCGTCTTTTAGCTACTGCCTTCGTCGTAGCGTCGAGACGCTAGGCCAGCGTCTCGACGCTGTGCCCTAAGTGATCCGCGCGCGCGCGCGCTGGCGTCGCGACGCAAGGCCAGCGTCGCGACGCTGCCCCGATGAATTTCCTGCGCGCGCCTCCTCCGGAGCGTCTCGACGCCAAGCAGGGTCTCGACGCCAGGGCAGCGTCGAGCTAGCGTCTCGACGCTTGCTCTCGGGTTTTTCCAGCGTCGAGCCAGCGTCTCGACGCTATAGCTCGACGCTGGCTCTCGGGTTTGGGGCTGATGCTTTGCCTCTCCAAGGCTGTTTTGGCCCGTTTCTTCACGGAACAAACTCCCCTCTTCCCGATGCATTCCCGGGGCGCTAAAACTCTGCTTTAAGCTCTCGAACACGCCCAATGGACGCACGAGCTCTTTGCCGCTTTTCTCCTACAAAAGAGATACATTTAATCAATTGGAAGCGGTCTTTAGCTATAATTAGGACGTATTTAATAGCTCCAAAATGGAGTTATCAGGGTGGTCCACGAAGATTTCGTGAGAAGGCTCGGTGAGCTCGTGGGGAGCTTCTGGCGGTGAAATTGAAGAAATTCGAACGACAAGGGTATGTGTTCTAATTTCTCTTTTTCATTGCTTTTGCATGTTTCCGTTTTGTTTAAATTGATGAAATTAGAGTGTCTAAAAACGCTCTGATACCAATTGGTATCAGAGCGTTTTTGGCCACTCAATTTCCATCAATTTAAGTTATGGTGGGTTTTATTTTAGAAATTGTTTCTGATTGGCGTCTAAGGTGAATATCGATTTTGGTATAGTTTCTTTTTGAATTTCATTATTTGTAATTGCCCGAGAATGTATGGGCTTTAATGCATGCTAAAGAGTCTGTATTTTTAGAGTTATTAGAGTTCATATAGGTTTCTTTGTGAAAGAAGTTTGAGTTTGAAACTCGCCGAAATGTTCGGTGTAAGTTCAAACTCGTTCTGGGCAATACCAGAAGAAATTCGAAGAAAATTTGGCCGAAGCGTTCGGAGGAAGCAAGTTGGTCAAAGGCGGTGCGAAGAGTTCGAAGTACGCTCAAGACGTGGCTTGTTGTTCAAGCTTGTAATAAATTAGTTATTGCTTGTTAAATGCCAAAATCGATCCACTTTAGTATGTTTAATTAATTATGCATTGCGAATGTATGTTTTAATTAAATTCCATGATTGTATGTGCATAACGTATGCCATATAGATTTAAAATCCCACCGTAGGAAGCATGCTTCATGCATTGAAAATATGTTATAAGTGTTATAATATATCGTATGCATATTTGGCAATTCATGAGTTTTGACATAAAAGTTATATTAATTCATGAATTAGTTGTTGTTAGTTCAATAGAATAATTGATATAAGCGTTATATTAATTATGAAATTGAATGAACAACATAGGTTGTCCTAGTTTTATGCACATGGTATATTATAAGTGTTATAATGTATAGGATGCATGTTTATTCATGAGTATTAATATAAGAGTTATATTAATTCATGAATTAGATGTTGTTTGCTTAATAAAATAATTGATATAAGTGTTATATTAATTATGAAATTAAACATCCAACATTAGATGCATTTTGTTTGTTATAAGTGTTATAATGTATAGGATGCATGCTTAATTCAGAGTATTGATATAAGTGTTATATTGATTATGAATTAAGAGTTGAATGTTTAAGAGCATAATCGATATAAGTGTTCTATTGATTATAAAATTAAATATTCAACTTGTCATGCCTTAGTGATGCATGTTTGAGAAGCATGTAGAAGTTTGTTGTAGTTAGTCTTAGTTTTGCAAAGCGTTGTAAAATTGGCATAGACTTTTAAAATATATAACAAAGAAAAAGGCATGCTCACTTAGGGTTGAATGTATCGTTCCGTTTCATTAGATGAATAGGTCGATATCTTGTAAATGCTAAGGTTACAAGAAACTCACCCGGGGACATCCTGTTCGAGGTTGGAGGTATTTAAGCTGACGGTTTACGGAACACCTCCTACCTGGGGACCATCCGGTACTTGAGTAAAGTTAACCCGGCTTTATGAGCATGCGTGAGTGGTGTGAGGTAATAAAGTGTTTATCACCTAGACATCATAGGTAAAAGTTTGTTTTAACTAGACTTAGGTTTTATTGTCTTAGCCGGTTAATACCTGAGTAATTTACCCATTCCGTCTTAAAATACTTAGTAGAGGTGTTGAGAAGGTATATATGATATATCCCTCTCCTCCTACGTTCTCTGTTAAGTTCACACCGTGAGAATTATGCTCGGCCTCGTGATGTCAATAGGGCATCCCCATTCGGATGGTATTTGCATAATTCAAGAGCAAGGTGAATGGAGAAAGTATTTATAGTAAGTGGGAGAAGGAAGTATGTCAATACATCCTGCGGTCTCCTCCATTGGATTGAACCGTGAGATTCCTATGTTCCGCCTGCTAGGTGCCCACAAGAGGTACCGATCCATTCGGAGGGCCGTTTCATAGGAATCGGAACATCTCAATCACCATTTATGGATAAAGAAACATAGAGCCATTCCCAACTTTGACATTTCCATTCGGTTGCATCGTTGAGGCCGCCCTATGAATTCTAAAAATGGAGGGTCACACTTACGAGATTTGCTAAGGAGTTAGTAAATCTTGACCGAACAGCGATAACTAAGATGCTATAGGAATATGAGATATTCTGGTATTAGCATTTAGTCAAGAATGTCTTGATTCAGTGAAGGAATGCTTGACTGCCCCTCGGTAGCGACCATTCTGACCCACTGAAGTATCGTTGCAGTTTAATAATGAATTTTGGGTACAATATTATTCTTTGCTAAATTCTTTATTGGTGTGTAAATTAGGTTAAAACCTTTTCACTAATATTTTCATTCTTTTTTCAGCATGTCTAGCTCTTTTATTCACTTACTAGCTTCCGATAAGTTAACCGGCGATAACTACGCGACCTGGAAATCGAACTTGAATACGATTCTCGTTCTAGATGATCTCAGGTTCGTCTTATCAGAGGATTGTCCTCCCCCTCCTAGCTCGGATGCGACTCGAACTGTTCGAGAAGCATATGATAGATGGACAAGGGCTAATGATAAAGCCCGAGTCTATATCTTAGCCAGCATATCTGATGTGTTAGCTAAGAAGCACGAGGATATGGTTTCTGCTAAAGAAATCATGTCTTCATTACAGGCGATGTTTGGACTGCCGTCCTCATCGGTCTGTCATGAAGCCCTCAAATACGTTTACAACTCTCGCATGAAGGAGGGTACCTCTGTTAGGGAGCATGTCCTTAGCATGATGGTCCACTTCAATGTGGCGGAAGTAAATGGAGCTACTATTGACGAGTCAAGTCAAGTAAGCTTTATCATGGAATCTCTTCCGAAGAGTTTCCTTCAATTCAAAACCAATATGGTAATGAACAAGATAAAGTATAATTTGACTTCTCTTCTCAGCGAGCTACAGACCTATCAGTCCCTTCACACTTCTATGGGAAAAGAGAAGGAGGCAAACGCTGTCACTTCTAGGAAATTCCAAAAGGGGTCGTCATCAGGGAGTAGGTCTGAACTTTCTTCTATTAAGAATAAGAGTATTCAAAAGAAGAAGAAAGATAAAAGGAAGGGAAAAGCACCTGCTGCTGCTAAGAGCAAGACTAAATCTACAGACAAAGGAAAATGTTTCCATTGTGGTGTAGATGGGCACTGGAAACGGAATTGCCCAAAGTATCTTGCAGAGAAAAAGGCTGAGAAGGAAAGACAAGGTAAATATGATTTACTTGTTGTTGAAACATGTTTAGTAGAACATGATTGTCATACCTGGATACTTGATTCAGGAGCTACTAACCATGTTTGTTCTTCTTTTCAGGAAACTAGTTCTTGGCAGCCACTTTCTCGAGGTGAGATAACTCTCAGAGTTGGAACTGGAGAGGTTGTCTCAGCTAAAGCAGTGGGAGATGTAAAGTTGTTGTATAGAGATAGTTTCATTTTACTAGAAAATGTACTCCTGGTTCCTACCTTCCAGAGGAATCTTGTATCTATATCTTGTTTGTTAGAACAGTTGTATAAAGTATCTTTTGTTCATAATGAAGCGTTCATTAGCAAAAGAGGTGTACGTATTTGTTCTGCGAAACTTGAAAACAACTTGTATGTGTTAAGACCAACCGAAGCCAAAGCTATTTTGAACACTGAAATGTTTAATACAGCTGAGACTCAAACTAAAAGGCAGAAACTTTCTCCAAGTACTTATCTTTGGCACTTAAGACTAGGTCACATTAATCTCAATAGGATTGGGAGATTGGTTAAGAGTGGTCTGCTAAATCGTTTAGAGGACAACTCTTTACCGCCATGTGAGTCTTGTCTTGAGGGCAAAATGACCAAACGATCTTTTTCTGAAAAAGGTCATAGGTCCAAAGAACCTCTAGAAATCGTGCATTCGGATCTCTGCGGTCCTTTGAATGTCAAAGCACGGGGAGGGTATGAATATTTCATCAGTTTCATTGATGATTATTCTAGGTACGGTTATCTTTATCTAATGCATCATAAGTCCGAAGCTCTTGAAAAGTTCAAAGAGTATAAGGCAGAGGTTGATAACACATTAGGTAAATCGATAAAAACACTCTGATCAGATCGAGGTGGAGAGTATATGGATTTAAGATTCCAGGACTATATGATAGAACATGGAATAGTATCTCAACTCTCAGCGCCAGGAACATCACAGCAGAATGGTGTGTCCGAAAGGAGAAATAGAACCCTGTTAGACATGGTTCGATCTATGATGAGTTATGCTCATTTGCCTAATTCGTTTTGGGGATATGCAGTAGAGACTGCAGTATATATTTTGAACATGGTTCCCTCTAAGAGTGTTTCTAAAACACCTTATGAGTTATGGAGAGGGCGTAAAGGTAGTTTACGTCACTTCAGGATTTGGGGGTGTCCGGCACATGTGCTAGTACCCAATCCAAAGAAGTTGGAACATCGTTCAAAATTGTGCCTATTTGTAGGTTACCCCAAGGAAACGAAAGGTGGTCTATTTTACGATCCTCATGAGAACAAGGTACTAATATCGACTAATGCCAGGTTCTTAGAGGAAGACCACATGAGAGATCATCAACCGTCGAGCAAAATTGTTTTGTCCGAATTTTCCAGGAAAGCTACAGACGGATCAACAAAGGTTGTTGATCAGGCTGGTCCTTCTCAAGAGTTGAGAAAGCCTCGACGCAGTGGGAGGGATGTAAGACAGCCTGACCGCTACATCGGCTTGTCTGAAACTCAAGTCGTCATATCTGATGATGGCGTTGAGGATCCATTGACCTTTAAACAGGAAATGAATGACATAGACAAGGACCAGTGGCTTAAAGCCATGGATCTCGAAATGGAGTCTATGTACTTCAATTCGGTCTGGGATCTTGTAGACCAACCAGATAGTGAAAGACCTATCGGTTGCAAGTGGATCTACAAGAGAAAACGAGACCAAGCCGGTAAGGTGCAAACCTTTAAGGCTCGACTTGTGGCAAAAGGTTATTCCCAAAGAGAAGGGGTGGACTATGAAGAAACCTTTTCTCCTGTTGCCATGTTAAAGTCTATTAGAATACTCTTATCCATTGCTACATTTTATGATTATGAAATCTGGCAAATGGATGTCAAGACTGCCTTTCTGAATGGTAATCTTGAGGAGAGTATCTATATGGCTCAACTAGAGGGATTCATACTTCAGGGTCAAGAGCAAAAGGTTTGCAAGCTTAATCGATCCATTTATGGGTTGAAGCAAGCATCTAGATCCTGGAATATAAGGTTTGATACGGCGATCAAATCTTATGGCTTTGAACAAAATATTGACGAACCTTGTGTTTACAAGAAAGTAGTCAATACTGTTGTAGCTTTCTTAGTCTTGTACGTAGACGATATACTACTCATTGGGAATGATGTAGGGTTCCTAACTGACGTTAAGAATTGGCTAGCGACCCAATTCCAAATGAAAGATTTGGGAGAGGCTCAGTTTGTTCTAGGGATTCAAATCATAAGGAATCGTAAGAACAAAGTGCTAGCGCTGTCTCAAGCATCTTATATTGACAAGGTGTTGTCAAGATATTCGATGCAGAATTCCAAGAAAGGTTCGCTGCCTTTTAGGCATGGAATTCACTTCACTAAGGAACAGTCTCCTAAGACACCTCAAGAGGTTGAGGATATGAGACGAATTCCCTATGCATCTGCAGTTGGTAGTCTCATGTACGCTATGTTGTGTACAAGACCCGACATCTGCTATGCAGTAGGAATTGTCAGTAGGTTCCAGTCCAATCCAGGATATGATCACTGGACAGCCGTTAAACACGTCCTCAAGTATCTTAGGAGAACGAGAGACTATGTGCTTGTGTATGGCGCGAAGGATTTGATCCTTGCAGGATACACTGACTCTGATTTTCAGACTGATATAGATTCTAGGAAATCTACACCAGGATCAGTGTTCACTCTTAACGGAGGAGCAATAGTATGGAGGAGTATAAAGCAAGGTTGTATTGCTGACTCCACCATGGAAGTTGAGTATGTCGCAGCTTGCGAAGCAGCGAAGGAAGCTGTATGGCTTAGGAAGTTCTTGACAGATTTGGAAATTGTTCCAAATATGAACTTGCCAATCACCCTTTATTGTGATAACAGCGGTGCAGTGGCAAATTCTAAAGAACCTAGAAGCCATAAGCGTGGAAAGCATATTGAGCGGAAATATCATCTCATCAGGGAGATAGTGCAACGAGGAGATGTGATCGTCACACAGGTAGCCTCAGAGCACAACATTGCTGATCCGTTTACTAAGTCTCTCACGGCTAAAGTGTTTGAGAGACACCTACAAAGTATAGGGCTGCGAGCTGCTCAGTAGGACAGTGGGAGAAACTTTAGATATTTGATATTCTAGTTCTCTCGACCAGCATGTACTCCACTGACGTTTTAGTCCAAGTGGGAGTTTGTTGGGTTTTATGTCCTAAAACTCGTAGTTTGTAAACTGTTTGAATGTATATATTCTATTTCAATAAAGTTGTTATTAAATTTTAGTGAATTGTGTTTGTATTAACCTATACCAATAACTAACACCCTTGGCGATAGTGTGAGTACTTGAACTTCATGTGTGACATGAATGTGGATCAAGTTCAAGTAGACAGCCAAAATGGTCTATAGTATAGGGATAAGGCTGGGTACCTTATCCTGGGGACACTATTGGACGCGGCTCACTTTGTATAGTACAAAACGATGTGATTCGAATCGTTTCATGTAGAGACATGTGAGTGAGGGCGTCCTGTGCAATGAGTTTGCACAAGACCGAACCAAGAAATAAAATCGCTATTTCTTTATAACATCGTTTACTGTAAAGACCGATTTTTTCATTTGATGACTTAGGTAACTCGATCTCAATCCTGAGCTCACTATGAACTCCTGTTTATTTGACCTTATCCTTTGATTTGTACGGGTGAGAGTGGCCAGATCGCCGACTCAATAAGCCTACCATCTTGGGGATAAGATCAAATAAGTGGCTGGGGACATAGTTGTGCGAGATGGAATTCACTCCTACCCGTTTTAAGGGTTAGTAGAGAGGTTGTTCCCTTAAGTGCTGACTCCAGGTCTTGAACAGTGGGCCCATCCTCTCCTAATCAGGGAGGAATCTGATTTGATGGTTGGACCACAAATCAATTGTTCATTAGAGGTGTCAGTGGTACTTAAGGAACAAGATATAATACAAGGGTTAAACGGTATAAATGACCCGTTGTGATTATGAACGACCTGTGAAGGATCAACTTACTGATGATAGTTATATCAACAGGACACAATATATCTACAGTGAGGAGAGTGCAGCCCTTGGACTTTAGTGGAGTCTCCGGGGGTTAACGAATGTTGGTTAGTTCGGTTGAAAGAGTTTTGACCGGATAATCTCGTATCGTTGGAGCTCATGATCTGTAGGTCCTTACGGTTCTCCTGGCTAGCTCGGATAAAGCCGTGAAACAATATAAAAGAAAAGAAAAGAATTTGAATCGTTCAAATTCGGGTTTGTGGAAGAAGGATAGACATATTTAAATATGATTTAAATATGGACATATTTAAATATGATTTAAATATGGACATATTTAAATATGATTTAAATATGGACATATTTAAATATGATTTAAATATGAGATTGGTCTACAGTATGAATTGGATTCATATGCAAAAAGTCGGTTTTCGGAAAACCGCGTTTAATTATATTATTTAATTAATATTTGATATTGAATTAAATAACATTAATTAATATATATATATATATTTTTTTTATTATATATATATATATATATATATATATACATGTAAGGATTATATACAGGGTATATATATAAAAGATCAGATCAATTAAAAAAAAAAAAAAAAAAAAAAACAAAAACAAAAGATAATGCTCTTTGGGGTATTCAATTTGTTTTTGAATTTCAAATTGAAATAACTTCCGTCTTCTTCCTCAGCAGCTCTCTGTAAAGATTTCTTTCTGTGAAGCTTCGTCCTTCTTTTCTTTTGTAAAAGGAGTCCCACTACTCCGTTTCTCGGCCTGAGGATAGCGGGATTACCGTGGGTGGTCCACGAAGATTTCGTGAGAAGGCTCGGTGAGCTCGTGAGGAGCTTCTGGCGGTGAAATTGAAGAAATTCGAACGACAAGGGTATGTGTTCTAATTTCTCTTTTTCATTGCTTTTGCATGTTTCCGTTTTGTTTAAATTGATGAAATTAGAGTGTCTATGATCCAAATCGCTTCCGCTGCGTTCCATCAACGCTCCATCAGAGACATGTCTCATAATCCTAGAAATTCTAGGTGTCTCTCAAACACTTTAGCCTCGAAAGTCTTTTTATATAGATCAAAACGATTGTCAACTAAAACTCATTGCGGTCCCTACCATGATGCTTTCTCTCTCAGCATGATACCTTATACATTGGTGGTTTCTCAGTTCCTTAATTTTAGTCATTATACCACTACTTTATCCTAATAAAGTGTGATAGACTTAACCATATCTGGAACGTCGTTCAGATTAATAGGAGACTGTTTTTGCTATATACAAATTATTTTATTGCTTCATAAGCAAAAATATTAACTTGTATATCAAGCTCTACCACCTAAGGTGATCATAGATTTCCATAAATCTTTGTCAAAGCAAGTGCATCTCGTAAAGATCAAATCTTTAACCCCATATACAGAATTATAATTTCTCATTTTATCCATAGATATTTTGAGAAAAGTTTTTAATTTTCCGCGCAATGGTCATACCATTGTGCTAACTAATATAAACTAACCAATTTTACTGTCAAATGTCATGTCTCATGTATACATAGATTTTCTCCCACTCAAACGTAGATAGTCAATCTAATGTTCTCAACATTTTGAAATGTTTAAGGACACTATTCCTTAGACAAGATAAACTTCATGTAAAAATGATACAGTATCAGTTTTGAAGTATTACATCATATACTTGACAACAAATTTGTCAATATAAGATGTGTGAGACATAGATAACATTTTGTCCTCGAAATCTCTACTTTTAGGACATACCCAGTAATTTAAATCATTCATTTGGAATTGGTTAGATAGTCAACTATTTATGTTGGATTGAAATCTTACATCATTCACAATGAGTAGTAAGTCATTCACATAAAATATGAGAATACTCTACTAAGTAATTAATGATTTTCTTTTCTATACAATATCATTAATATTTATTCAAAGTCATAGTTTTTTAATACTTTTATCAAACCTTACATTAAAATATCTAGTGATCAAATTCATTTCATAAATGAACATTTACTACTTGCAAACCTTTTGCTTTTTATCATTAATATTTATTCAAAGTCATAGTTTTTTAATACTCATGTACTTGATTTGTAAATGCATTGTTTAAGATTTCTTTTCAGAAAAGATTTCTTAAACCTTCACTTGACATATCTCATATGCAACTATGAATTATGGAATGCTTATAGACTTAGTATGACAACAAATGAGAAAGATTACCCATGGTTTACTTTCTCCCACTATATTTGTCATTAGTCTTATTTTGAAGGTTTGTACCTTCCTATTTACAAATCTTTTACTTTTGTGGATATATTAATAACTTATGGGTTTTATCCAATCAAGAATATCTACAAGTTCTAGATAAAGTATATATACTTTATCTCTAGGTTTATGACTTTGGTTTACAAATCCATGTCAATAGCTCTCAATTTTGTCATCTAATATGGCAACTTAGGCTTCAATTAAACCCTCGTATCGGTCCGTTCATCTCATAACTCTCCCACTACGATGAGGCTTATCTAATTTAGGACTAAGATCCATTTGACTATCAAATGTAATTAAATTGTTAACAACTTTTGTTAACTATTTAGTGGCTTCACTTGGAACCATATCAACATTATTGAACATATTGAAGTTTCAGCATGTATGCTTAAAATTCCCAAAATATGAAGGGTTGTAAACTAGTTTTACTACTCTTCTATAATTCCAAAATTGTCTCGTAGACACATTTTACAGGGAATCATGTTCACTATACAATCTCTATTGTATATCCTAACAAGTGTATGATAGTGACGTGTAATTCTTTATTGTTCTGACCATGTCTAACATAAGGCCTCGTTTCTCCTCTTGCAGCACAATTTCACTAAATGGTACTTTGTGCTAGAGTTGAGAACAAATATTATTTTCTATCAATTAGTCTTAGTGTAACGCCCCGCGTTTCTAAATTAGTGAATTTAGATGGAGTTATGCCTTTAATCTCTTCTAGTCCGTTAATTCTAAGTGAATTGGACTTCATTGTCCATGATTCTAATTTGAAAAATTAGAATTTTAGTTTAGTCCCTCAAGTTAGATCAATTTAATTTTTAATAAATTTCGAGAAAAGAGATTTATTATTTAATCTTTAATTTCAAGGTTTGAGGATTTTCTCATTTCTAAGTTGGGTGATTTTGGAAAAGAGAGAATTTGGTTTTATAGAAATGCTAGCATTTCTCCCTTTCATTTATGGTCATTTCTTTCTTTTGGGATTTAAAGGACAAAGGCAACTTAAGCCAAAGAAAAACAAATCCCTAATTTCATCTAAACAATCCCTAATTCCATCCTTACTCTCTTCCTCCCCCAACCGCACGCAACCCTCCCCCTTCAGCCTTCTCCTTCACGAAGCCCCTTCACCTTCTTCTACCGGCGAAGCCTGCAGCAACAACCCATGAACAAGGCAAGTTGCACGCCCATCCACTCGTCTTCTCCTCCATTCAACAGCCTACGGTAGCAAGCGGCGGTGACCCGCAACCACGCCCCCATCTCCGCGATCCACCTGCGACATATCCATCTTCGGCATCGGCGAGAAGCGCAACCCACGCGCGCGACGCCCTTCGACAATCTCCAGCCCAACCTCAGCCTCGATCAACGATCCACGGCATGAGCGAGCGGCGATGACCAATCTTCGGCGTTCGCAGACGTCGGCGGCACACTCGGACCACGCCGCGATTCATCTGCGGCGTTGCGAGCAAACGACAGATCTGCAGCGAGCTCACCTTGACGGATCCAGATCTGTGCAGCCGCAACATCGAGCCTTCGGTTTTCTTTGTTTCGGCCAACGACTAGACGACTCCCTTCTCTCGATGCGACGGGATTCGGCGGTGAGTTTTATTATCAGATTTATTTTCCCTTTCTCATTCCGACAACCCATGAAGCATTTCGTTTCTATAGGTGAGACCTCACCCGTGCATTTTCGTCGACTAGCGGCAATTTTCTTCTCTTCGACAGGGTTCGCCATCGACACACGCTTAATCGACCTCAGATTTAGATTAATCATTTGTTAATGACTTCAAAATTGGAGGTATAGGCTCCGTCGATCACCAACCAGCAAGGTGTCGAGCCATTTTGGTAAGCTTCAGTAGGTAACTTCAAGCCTTAAACCTCCTTCAATGTCTTTTAGGTGTTTTAGCTTAGTTTCTAATGTGTGTAATCTGTCCGTTGTAGTTTCGGACCCTGTCGAACACCAACCGACAAGCATTCAATTATGTTCGGTGAAACTCGGTAAATTCCAGCACGTTCTAGTCCCATTTAAACAGTTATAAGTTGTTGTTGTTTAGATGTTAACAATTGGAAACTCTTATTTGTAGGTTCTAATCGACTGCTAAGCGTTTAACTAAGTTTAAGGGAGATTTTGGGTGCCTTTCGAATAGTTTTGGAGAGCTTGGAATGTTTGGTAAGTAGTTCTTACTTGTGGAGTCTGTTTGATATTTGTGGTATGTTAGAACGCATGCTTTACTGATTACATTATATTATGTGTTATATGAACTGTGTATGTTGTTGTATCTCTAATAAGACTAAGTACATCTGAGTGCTTAGCAATACATATGTTTTAGTTTACGATCTCTCTGATAAGACTACGCACATCTGAGTGCTTAGAAATCCATATGTTGTTGTTTGTGAATTCCTTGATAAGACTAAGCACATGTGAGTGCTTAGCATAATCGTGTGCTGTTGGTTATTGGTAACGATATTTTTGAACTATCACTATAAACTCAAGCTGTCGAGGCTTGCCAAAATGTAATTTATAAGCCTATGACCAAGGCTTTGCAGCCAGTGGTAACAGGGTCGATCCAAGGAGTAGGTAGATTGAAATTACTAATGAAATTGGGATTTAATTAATTGATTGATTTTCGTAACGAGGGATTTTAGCATGCAAGGGAAATAATAATAAAGCTAACGGAAGAATAATAAGCAGAAAAACGCGTTCACGGTTTGGGAGTTTCGGGATTAATTGCTAGACAATTTCGGTTCATCATTTAATGCTAAATTCATGGTATTCAGTTTATTATGCACGCGGACGACTACCAGAGAAGCCCCAAAGTAGCCGACTCCATGGATTTTAATCAGACCACACAGTTCCAATTATACGTTATCCAAACTTACATTAAGGTGATCAACCCTAAGATAAATCTAGACAGTTACTAGCTAACCGCGACGAACATTTAAGCGTGAATTCTAATTGCTAGTAGATTGCCCGCAAACGCTGTATGCAATCAACAACTATCCTACACGACTTAATACTTCGATTTAGTTTTATCTACCTGTGTTACTTAGTCGAGCAGTGAGAGGCACGACATCGCTACTCTTTAACATACACAACATGCAAGATGACTCGAGTGTCAATCGTCGAAATCTAACATGCGCGTTGGATTAAGCAAAGTAGATAAATGCTAATAAACAGAACCAATATGCATCATCAAAACGTAAATTATCAGAACCAAAATTGCTAACAAAATCTCCCTAAACTATTCCCAAACCGTTCACCCTTACCTTAGCCGCTCATGGCGCGGTTTGTCAAATCCGCTCCAACCACGGCCATGGAAGGCGTCATCAACGTATTACAAGGAAAGGGGAGCTCACTAGCATGCCAACAATGGCGGAGATCCAAGAGAAATACAGAAAAATAGAGGAAGAAGAAGATGAAGAAGACTAAAAATGGTGAAGAACTCCCAAAAATCTGCAGAAAATCGTCCTAATAAGCTTCTGCAATCGTCGCAGCGTCGAGACACTAGGCCAGCGTCTCGACGTTGTGCCCTAAGTTTTTCGCGCGCGACGCTGCCCGGATAAATTTCCTGCGCGCGCCTTCTCCGAAGCGTCTCGACGCCAAGCAGGGTCTCGACGCCAGGCAGCGTCGAGCTAGCGTCTCGACGCTATCACTCGACGCTTGCTCTCGGGTTTTTCCAGCGTCGAGCCAGCGTCTCGACGCTATAGCTCGACGCTGGCTCTCGGGTTTGGGGGCTGGAACTTTGCCTCTCCTAGGCAGTTTTGGCCCGTTTCTTCACGGATCAACTTCCCCTTTCCCGACGCACTCCCGGGGCATTAAAACTCCACTTTAAGCACTCGAACGGGCCCAACGGACGCACGAGCTCTTTGCCGCATTTCTCCTACAAATGAGATATATTAACCAATTAAACGCGGACTTTAGCTATACTTAGGAAGTATTTAATAGCTCCAAAATGGAGTTATCAAACACCCCCAACTTAAACATTGCTAGTCCTCGAGCAAGCACTACAAAGACATTGACTCTAAGGACGCGCCTACATGCAACGAACTTAAACTTCCATGCATATTGAAAACTTAAACATAACATAATCATGGAAGCATTTTGTTCATGCATTAACTAGGACATATCAAAAATTAACTCTTGCCCCCTAACGTGTGTGTGTGCTAGCCAACCACTTCTAAACTCACGTAAAACCGGAAAATCCACATGCAACGCACATCCCGTTTTCCCCCTACTTCTAGCGTTTAAGAACAGTCTAAACTTGACTTACACGAGAGAGAGAGAAGCAAATTAAGAGACCTAATTGTTTTTCTCATTCTTTTTCTTTTCACAAGTACTTTGTACTCTTTTATTTAGGTTCTTTGAACCAACAATTTATTCACTTTTTTCTTTCCAACTCGAGCTGCCTAACACGTCAAACTTTGGCAAAAGCTTCACGTTTTTAAGGACTAACGCTCGCTTCTTTAGCGCTACAAAGAAGGAGGAGCGCCTCGAGAGGAATTTTCTAACAAACATGCTTTTCTATTTTTTTTAAAATTAGGCTAAGCACATGCTTTCTCAATTAACTAACCACTAACTGTCATGCAACAAGCTACATATGGGTGCTTTTCGGGGTGACAACGAGAATTAGTGCTACATGCAATTTTTCGAGCCTACGGAATCTAGGAAGGGGCTGCTAAGTGCTCGATAAGTGCAAGGGAGCAACAGAAAAAATTTTAAAATTTTTGACATGAACCTAATAAACGCAAAACTCATGCAAAAACTCGATTATGAACATGCTCAGATTTCCAACATGCATTTCCTACGCTATCATCGTCAGAAAACAGTAAACAGAGTCCCAAGCACTTCAATATCAATATAGCACTTCTCAACAAACTACACATGCGTATCCATCAGACCAACTCCACCACCAACTTCAAAATTTGGCATTGTCCTCAATGCCAACCAGTCAGATATACAAAGTAAAAGGGAAGAAGAAGTACACTTCCCTGACTCTTTGTGAAGCTGGCGAGGGCGAGGAAGCGGCGCACAAACGCATCAGAGCCCAAAATTGTCTTCTCTTCTCAATTCCTAACAAAAAATAGCAAGCAAATTAAAACTAAGTTAATCTAAAAAGCAACTAAACTAAACTAAAGCATAAAAAACAGTCCATCGCTCGGGTGCCTCCGAGAAGCGCAGAATTTTTAAAGTCGTTTGCTCGACTGTATTCTCTCCACAGACTCATCCATAGTCTGTAAGTGTGGGGGACGATCCAGACTTGTCCACGTCCACACTTTTCCTGTAATCATCATGAAAAATATTTTGCACTCTTCGTGCCTCAAGCACGTGAATATTCGAATTGTTAGTGCAAAAACCAGCATTACTATCAAACAAATTCAAATCAGATTTTCTAACTCAGACATGGGAACCATCCCTCAAGCGCGAGGGTAGACTCCCACTCTCGTCATGCTCAATCACAGATACATTCTCAGCAGATTTCCTATCAAATAATGAAAACTCATGCAAAATATCATCAAACTCTAACGAAACGACGCCCTTAAACACATCGATTTTGGCCCTAGCGGTCTTAAGGAAAGGGCGTCCTAACAAGATAGAGAACGATGCATGCGATGACTTTTCATTCATGTCTAAAACAAGGAAGTCAGCGGGGAACATCATATCCCCAACTCTAACCAGAACATCTTCTACTTTCCCCCTAGGACATATGCTTGACCCATTAGCCAACTGGACATACACGTTACACTCATGCAATTCATTTAAATTTAAATCAAGAAACAGTGCATAAGACATAACATTCACAGAGGCTCCTAAGTCTAACATGGCATTATGAACGACCTTACTACCTATAGTGCAAGGGATAGTGAAGGTACCTGGATCGTTGCACTTTGCAGGCAACGTACCTGGGAGTATAGCAGAAACGTTCTCTTTTCTCATCTCGGTCCCTCTGGACTTCCTTTTCTTCGTGCACCAGCTCCTTAGAAATTTGGCATACTTGGGCACTTGACTGACTGCCTCTAGGAGCGGGATATTTACCATCACCTTCTGGAAGGTACGAAGGACCTCCTCGTCATCGGATTCCACAGTAGGCTTCGCAAGCCTACTTGGGAATGGTGCTCTGGTAACATCCTCAAGTACACTGACCTTCTCATCTTTTTTCTCATTCTGAACCTCTGGAGCAGGCGGGGCGGACTTGTTCAGGCTGTCCGTAGCTTCCTTCACAGCTCTAGTGGAAAGTGATTTCCCACACCGCAGCTGAATAGCACTCACGTTTTCCCATGAGTTGACTGTAGTTTGGGAAGGAAGCTTCCCTGAGCTCTTGCTCTCAATCTTACTGATAGACACCGCCATTTGTGTCAGCTGCTTCTTCAGATTCTGCAGCTCGGCCTTGTGAGAATTAAGCTCTTCACGAGCTTCTTTTTGAAACTGGCTGGTGCTGGTCACGATGGTTCTGACCATCTCTTCTAATGAGCTGGAGGAGCTCGAGGCTTGAGCCTGGGTGGAAGAATTAGGCCTATCCTGAGACTGGCCTTGGAAGCGAGATTGTCCTTCCCTGTTCCCATAGCTAAAGTTGGGATGGTCGCGCCAACCGGGGTTATATGTGTTGGAATATGGGTCGTACTTCCTTGGGTTGGAAGCGTACCCCCGATCGCGTTGACCTCCTCCGCCTCGCGGGTTCCTCCAACCATCTTTTTCAGCATACTTCCTATCTCGGCCACCTGGGCCTTCATCTCAATCAATTCATGGCTCTGAGCCACGCTATGGACTTGTCCTTGCCCCCGAATACCGAACTGCTGCGAGTTTGTTGCCATGTTCGCTATGAGCTGTTTGACCCCTTGGTAACGATATTTTTGAACTATCACTATAAACTCAAGCTGTCGAGGCTTGCCAAAATATAATTTATAAGCCTATGACCAAGGCTTTGCAGCCAGTGGTAACAGGGTCGATCCAAGGAGTAGGTAGATTGAAATTACTAATGAAATTGGGATTTAATTAATTGATTGATTTTCGTAACGGGGGATTTTAGCATGCAAGGGAAATAATAATAAAGCTAACGGAAGAATAATAAGCAGAAAAACGCGTGCACGGTTTGGGAGTTTCGGGATTAATTGCTAGACAATTTCGGTTCATCATTTAATGCTAAATTCATGGTATTCAGTTTATTATGCACGCGGACGACTACCAGAGAAGCCCCAAAGTAGCCGACTCCATGGATTTTAATCAGACCACACAGTTGCAATTATACGTTATCCAAACTTACATTAAGGTGATCAGCCCTAAGATAAATCTAGACAGTTACTAGCTAACCGCGACGAACATTTAAGCGTGAATTCTAATTGCTAGTAGATTGCCCGCAAACGCTGTATGCAATCAACAACTATCCTACACGACTTAATACTCCGATTTAGTTTTATCTACCTGTTCTACTTAGTCGAGCAGTGAGAGGCACGACATCGCTACTCTTTAACATACACAACATGCAAGATGACTCGAGTGTCAATCGTCGAAATCTAACATGCGCGTTGGATTAAGCAAAGTAGATAAATGCTAATAAACAGAACCAATATGCATCATCAAAACGTAAATTATCAGAACCAAAATTGCTAACAAAATCTCCCTAAACTATTCCCAAACCGTTCACCCTTACCTTAGCCGCTCATGGCGCGGTTTGTCAAATCCGCTCCAACCACGGCCATGGAAGGCGTCATCAACGTATTACAAGGAAAAGGGAGCTCACTAGCATGCCAACAATGGCGGAGCTCCAAGAGAAATACAGAAAAATAGAGGAAGAAGAAGATGAAGAAGACTAAAAATGGTGAAGAACTCCCAAAAATCTGCAGAAAATCGTCCTAATAAGCTTCTGCAATCGTCGCAGCGTCTCGATGCTGTGCCCTAAGTTTTCCGCGCGCGCCTTCGATGGCGTCGCGACGCTGGGTCAGCGTCGCGACGCTGCCCCGATAAATTTCCTGCGCGCGCCTCCTCCGAAGCGTCTCGACGCCAAGCAGGGTCTCGACGCTTGCTCTCGGGTTTTTCCAGCGTCGAGCCAGCGTCTCGACGCTATAGCTCGACGCTGGCTCTCGGGTTTGGGGGCTGGAACTTTGCCTCTCCTTGGCAGTTTTGGCCCGTTTCTTCACGGATCAACTTCCCCTTTCCTGACGCACTCCCGGGGCATTAAAACTCCACTTTAAGCACTCGAACGGGCCCAACGGACCCACGAGCTCTTTGCCGCATTTCTCCTACAAATGAGATATATTAACCAATTAAACGCGGACTTTAGCTATACTTAGGAAGTATTTAATAGCTCCAAAATGGAGTTATCAGTTATATATGTTCTCTGTTAAGACTAAGCACATATGAGTGCTTAGCAATACGTGTTGTTGAATATGGTTTCTTTGATAGGGCTTTGCACTACTGAGTGCTTAGTATAGTTGAGTGAGTTCTTGAATATATTGATCTGATGATTCGATCATTTATGTGTGTGTTGCATTGTGGTGAAGTTCTTTGTGTATGATGTGTTGATTGGACAACATGATAAATGTGTTGTGGGTGTGTTGTACATATTCATGTTGGGTGGTTTCGAGTTTGGGCTAGTTACATGACGTAGGATTCATGTAGTCTAGCGAGGTTGTGAGAAAAGTGTGTAACTTGTGGTTACAGGGAATGTTCAGTGAATACTAGTGCGCCTCGGGTACGAATGGTCGAGGGGTAGTATGTCACTAAGGAAGTAGGGTGAATATCAGTGCACCTCGGGTACAAATGGTCGAGGGGTGATATGTCACCATGGTTTAAGCAAGTGTTGGGCGCCGCGGGAAGGGCCAACACGTTGCAAAGTCATCGGTGCGCCTTGGGTACAAATGGTCAAGGGGCGATGCAACAGTTCGAGGCCTTGGGTATAAATGGTCAAGGGTCGAACGCTGAGCGCCGTAGAGGAGTGTCGAGGCCCTGGGTATAAATGGTCAGGGGTCGATGTGACTCGAAGGAGTTAGTCTCAGAGGGCTTGTGAGGGCCACCAGTTGAGTTGAGATTACGCGGTGGAGTCCGAGAGTGGACTTAGGGAACTCAATAACGTCTAAAAGAGCTTGTGAAGCTGGGGTTGAGTCGGAGATGATTCAATGGAGTTTGAGAAGAACTGGATAGAGTTGTTAGTACTCGGTTGTATTTTGAGAGAGCTTGTTAGAGCTCAAGTTAGTTGATGGGTATGTATGACACGAGCGTATGCATGATGTTGTTGTTATTTATGTATTGAGCATGTTCAAATGATTATTGTTGATATGTTTTATGTGAGAAGCACATCGTTGTGATGCATGTATGTTTGTTGTTTTGTGGCTCCTCAGGTAGAAGCTACTTACCAGTACGTGTTATGTACTGACTTCCACAAATTATGCAATTTTTGCAGGTGATGAGTACTACTACGAGCTTGGTGATGCTGACGAGGAGACGTGAGAAAAATAGACCATTAGCTGAATATCTTTTATGTATTTATAGTTAGTCAAGTGTTATTTATTTATGAAGTTGCTTCCGCTGGTTTCAGTCTTTATGTTATTTCTAGTAGTTGGCTTAGGGCTAAAAGTTGTATACGGGCTAAAGTTATTATCCTCTTCTTGTTTCAGTTCGTTTTAGAGTTCAACATTGGTCTTATAAAGTTAATAAGGTTGTATGTTTTGTAGTTAGACTTGAGTTGTCTTTCAGGATTTCGGCCTGAAGGGTTTGGTTTGAGTTTTTCTGCTTTTCAAGTGTTACATAATTGGGTAGTTATTAAGGTTACGTCGTTATGCTGCCGAAATTCTCGGAGCAATACGGTTAGTTTAAATGAGATTTAAAAGTCAGTTGTTAGTAACGTACTCGAGATTAGTCTAAAATTACGGGTCGTTACAGTTGGTATCAGAGCGGAGTTGTTCCTGTAGACTAACCTAGATCCTAGGTTGTTGAGTAGTTTGTTAAGTAGTTAGAGCAAATGGTCCTTCTCATTCTCCTCTCCATCACCAGGTATGTATACTCATTTTGTTATATATTTGTTTGCATTATTGCTTTATTGTTTGATTTGCCTGGTTGTCTGCTAGGAAGGACCATTGTTTGACTTGTTTGTTTTATTAATTTATATGAGGTGTATTGCATGCTGTCTTGAGTTATTAGTAGTTAAGCATAGGATGTTCCATCTAGGTTGTTTGTTAGTAGGCATAGGATGCTCCCATACTTGACTAGATAGCTTGCGCTTTTGTTTGTGTCGGCTTTGTGTTAGTAGGTTTAGTTGTTGCTTTCGAGTAGGGTTAAATCCTTTGCTCCTTGGAAGTTAGTAAGTTGGCTTTAGATTCCTAGTAAGTGAGACCAAGACCCTAAGGAAATAGTTTCTTAGAAAAGAAAAGAAGGAACCAAGGCTAAGTCTTCAAAGTTGTTAGACTTGGTTGGAAGTGGGGTTGTTCTTGGAAGCATGTTAAAGTAGTTGTTTTACTTTTGAAGCATGAGTGAGCTTAGTGGGTTTTGGTAGAGTGGTTAGTAACGATTCACTTGTTTGGTTTGAAAATTTTGGAACGATATCGTTATCCAAGATACTTTATGGAATGACACCAACCTAGTTGGATGAGTGTACAATGTAAGTGAAAGAACTTTTGGATAAAGGAATATTCGATCAGTTTGTTTTCTCGGGTGCCTAAGTATCCTCCCTCTCCCTTTATTTAACTTTTTGACCAACTTAAAGGAGCCGAGTGTTCTCGAAGGTAGGTTTGTGTTCAGAGCAAAGTAAGAATATTATTGAGTTTACCACGTTGACTTTAAGGCACGCAAATGCTTTGGCAACTTTCATGGACCTCATGAATCGAGTTTCAAGAGCTTTCTACCCTCGTTCATGATAAGTAATTATGGACGACATTATTTGTTTATCCAATACTAAAACCAAGAAGCATCACAAGAACACCTCATGCAAGTTTGATGGCTTTGAGAAGTAGTGAAACTGCATTCCAAGTTTTCTAAGTTGAGATATAAGTTTACTAATGCCAACAAGAGGATCATGTTTGGTTAACGACGCAGTGGTGCAGGCCAAGGAAAATCTTACCTTCACTAGTGATTCAACTTTGTTTCACCAAGGAAGGTTGAGCGTTGTTGCGTGCTCAATGTGTAAAAGAAATAAGCAATAAGAGAGAGAGAGCACTCAGAACATGCAAGCATACATGATCTTGTAGCAAGTAGTAAGTATTTTTTCATTCGTTTTCCCACAGAGATTTATTATTAGCTACTCGTGAAGTGTATTGTTAAGCAAGAATGGGTGGATTTGATGGGGTAGATTTGGTTTAAAAATGCCTAATTACTAATGAATCAATAAAGGATAGCAACATGAACAAGTGCAAGTCAATGATAAACTCAACCGTAAAGAGAAGGGATTAATAAACGAAGAGAAAAATAGCTAAGCAGAATTTTTAACTTAGTAGAATTGCGAGAACAACAATTTTACCGCAATGTTACTAACAGCGAAAGTGTGTAAAATGGAGAAACAAGGGCTACTAACGACTCCTCTATAGGCATTTTCACACGATTCTCAAGCATTGGATCAACTCACTATGCATCAAACTAACTCATTCTCATGTATCTTCCGATTTCATGCATTAGATTCTTTAGTTTACTCATGTCCAAGTAAGGTCTTAAGCATCTTGTTAAAGCAGTAAGTTATGATTTGTACTAGGAAAACGCCTATTCCTAGGTCGTTTTCTGGCTACCTTGAGAGGCTAGCATGAGTGTATGACTCTGAACTCTTACTCCTTCCAGAGGTTAGGAGTTCTTTGGACAAAATGGATGGCCCATCGAAATTGCCCATGGGATGAAGCTTACATACAATCAATGCATTCGAGGGCTATCCTACATGCTTGGTTCACGTGTTTTAGCCTATAGTATTGTCATTAGCATGCCCCTATGTGACTTAGCTACTCATGGATGTAGAGAGAACAGAAATATTAGATGAAGTAGACATGCTTGGAAGAAAATGAAAGACAAAACAGCAAGGAAAAACAGTAGGCAGAGAAGGTAAAGACAAAGTGCGAAATGATGAATTGTGCTTTGATTAATCAATTGTTTGAATGAACAGATGAAGACGTAAGATTACTAACATAAAGACAGAAAGCAACGAAATGGAATGGATTAACTAATGGAAAAGAAATAACATCAAACGGTGCTGGAAATGAAAAGTAAAGACACAAAGCAGTAAAATGAGCTTGAACGCCTCGTCGCAAACGCCTCGGCTGAAGGGAGAGAAAGGTAAGCCTTGCTTGGATGAATCCAATCAGAAGAGAAGATGAATCTTCTCTCCTTCTTATCAGATTGTCGATTCCAACAGCTGAACCTCTCAAACCAACAGACGGAGAAGAGAATGAATGGGAAAGACTGCGCTGCGAAGAGACTTCTACGCCTTCGGATGATGTTTCAACCCTCTACTTTGACCTCCTTTTATAGTATTCTGCAGGTGCGATTGGGCCAAGGAGAAAGAACGAATCCCTGAAATATCGGATTACAACAGAAAAAGGTTAGCCAACTTACGGATTTCACTTAAAACATTGCGGTTTTAGCAATGTTTCCGCAATGCACAATTTTCATTCTTTCAACTTCCTTTTTCATTCCTTTCCTTTCCTTTTGCACACAAGTCCTAATTTAGCTTCCTTCTTCTAATTCTCATATATAAGCATAGGTTTAAGCTAAATCCTATCAAAAACACCTAAGAGTGTACATCTTTCTAAGATAAATAAGTCCTAAAAAGGTCACTTTTGGAGACGTAACACACCCCCAAACTTAAGGTTTTGCTCGTCCTCGAGCAATCTAAGGACTTACTTAGGGTGCTGTTTTGTCCTCTTTAACCACTTGCCGACTCCCCTACATTCCTATCTATAGCAGTGCTGTCCTGTGACACACTTCTAAGTTTACAACTACCCTCTTACTTCGCTTCTTCTGACTTCGCATGCCTAAAGCTCCTACTGATTCATTAACCCCTTACAGCTGATCTACTTGCTTCTGTCATATCGTGCCACTATCCCTAAGGTTTCAAATTCTACCTAGCTTTACCCCAGACTCAGTACATGCTTCGAGTTTTTACTTTTGAGCTACCTATGATTCCTTAGAGTCATGCCAGTCTTAGTATTAACAGTGACAGTAGTACATTTAGAGAACAACCTAAACCCTGGCATCACTACATTGGACATACATTTATCTCCCTAAACAACCCTACAAGCTACAACTTTGTGCTCATCTAATTAAAGATCAGAGTTCTTTTTATTCAGGACATCCAAGCCACAAAGTTGCAACTCCTAGGTATACATTCTTCTTCCCTATTTCTTCCTTTTTCTTTCTTACATTGGTGGAGCCTCTCCTTTGATTGCCTTTTGATGCAATGCCACTTGTGGGTTACACACTTGGCACTGATTACTCAGCAACCTAAAAGAGAGACACCCCTCTTTATGTTTTCATGTTTTTTTTTTTTCAGCTCATCATTTTTTTTTTTAAAGGAGAAGAAGAATGCTTATGCTCTAAGGGAGAGAGGAATGTTCCTAGGCCTAGGGTGGCCTCCCCCAAACTTAAACTACTCATTGTCCCCAATGAGTGTCTGAGGTGGCACACCCCCAAACTTATCTAGAAGCATCTAGTCTAGGGTAAAACAAAGAGAATCTAAAAAGCCCTAGGGATAGACAGAACATTCTAAAAGCAAACATTACAGCAGCAGCAATTTATAAAAAACAGGCAGGGAAGGACTTAAAGCTATCAAAGGTGTCTTATGACACTCATCCAGCATGCATTTAGATAAACTATATAAGGTAATCAAGATAGCAGCAAAAGACAAAATTTAAACAGAACCAGCCTACCTAAACAGTCAGTCAAAAACATGCATTTACTAATAAAAATTGCGGATTCCGCAATTATTTCGCAATGGATACAGGACAGATATATCAGTGATCAAGGCCTGATAACTCCATTTTGGAGCTATTAAATACGTCCTAATTATAGCTAAAGGCCGCTTCCAATTGATTAAATGTATCTCTTTTGTAGGAGAAAAGCGGCAAAGAGCTCGTGCGTCCATTGGGCGTGTTCGAGAGCTTAAAGCAGAGTTTTAGCGCCCCGGGAATGCATCGGGAAGAGGGGAGTTTGTTCCGTGAAGAAACGGGCCAAAACAGCCTTGGAGAGGCAAAGCATCAGCCCCAAACCCGAGAGCCAGCGTCGAGCTATAGCGTCGAGACGCTGGCTCGACGCTGGAAAAACCCGAGAGCAAGCGTCGAGTGATAGCGTCGAGACGCTAGCTCGACGCTGCCCTGGCGTCGAGACCCTGCTTGGCGTCGAGACGCTCCGGAGGAGGCGCGCGCAGGAAATTCATCGGGGCAGCGTCGCGACGCTGGCCTTGCGTCGCGACGCCAGGCGCGCGCGCGCGCGGATCACTTAGGGCACAGCGTCGAGACGCTGGCCTAGCGTCTCGACGCTACGACGAAGACAGTAGCTAAAAGACGATTTTTTTGCACTTTTTTGGCATTTCTTCTCCGAGCTTTTTCTTCTTCTTCTTCCAAGCGATTCCGGCGATTCTTCCCTTCTTCTTCCCCATTTTCTCTCTACTTTCCGTGGAGCTCCGCCATTGTTGGCATGCGAGTGAGCTCCATTCCCATTGTAATAGGTAGATGAACTCTTCCATGGTCGTTGGTGGAGCGGGATTGACGATCCGCGCCATGAGCGGCTAAGGTAAGGGTGACGGTTTGGGATTTTGTTTAGGGGAATTTTGTTAGACATTATTGCTTTGATAATCTGAATTTAGATTGCATATTGGTTCTGTTTACGTGCATTTGTTTACCTTGCTTAATCCAACGCGCATGTTAAATTATGTTGATTGACACTCGGATAGTTTCGCATGTTGTGTATGTTAAAGAGTAGCGATGCCGTGCCTCTCACTGCTCGACTAAGTAACACAGGTAAATAGAACTAAATCGAAGTATCGGGTCGGGTAGGATAATTGTTGGTTGCATACGGCGTTTGCGGGCAACCTACTAGCAATTAGAATTCACGCTCGAATGTTCGTCGCGGTTAGCTAGTAACTGTCTAAATTCATCTTAGGACTGATCATCTTAATGTGAGATTAGATAACGTGTAATTAGGACTGTGTGGCCTAATTAAAATCCATGAAGTCGGCTACTTTGGGGCTTCTCTGGTAGTCGTCCGCGTGCATAGTAAACTGAATTCCATGTTATTAGAATTAAATGATAAGTTGTATTTGTCTAGCAATTGACCCCGAGACTCCCCAAACCGTGCACACGTTTTCTACATATTATTTCTTTCTTCCGTAAGCTTTCGTGTTGATTTCTTTGCATGATTAAAACCCCCCGTTACCAATTAATCGATCAAATCCAAATTTCATTAGTAAATTCAACTCTCCTATCCCTTGGATCGACCCTGTTACCACTGGCTGCAAAGCCTTGGCAATAGGCATTATAAATTTATTTTGGCAAGCCTCGACAGCTTGAATTTATAGCGATAGTTCAAAAATATCGTCTACCAAAATTGGCGCCGTTGCCGGGGAATAGGCAATTGTTTGAATTTATGATTGGAGTTTGAATTTGATTTATTGATGGTTGACTGAAAATTTTTTCTGTTTGTATGTTGTATGTTTAGATTTTTGTTTGTGTATGACCCGTTCCTCTGAGGGTAGTTTGCAGTATATCCCTGAGATTGACAGAGAGGAGCGGCGGTTACGCAGAGAGGCCCGGGAGGGGCAAGGAACGTTTGAAAGAGAAGAAGGCAATCCCTTCTTATTTGACGAGATGGCGCAAGGCGATGCGCCACGGACGCTGAAGCAACTGGCAGCGCCAGACCTGAACCTGCAGCCTTTGTGCATTAACTACCCCGTGGTAGCAGGTAACTTCGAGCTGAAATCTGGTTTAATTCACCAGTTACCTTCTTTCCATGGAAACGCAGGTGAGGACGCGAACAAACATTTGATGGAGTTCCATTGCGTCTGCGCGGGGATGAAGCCCGCAGGGGTCACGGAAGAGCAGCTGAACATGAGGGCATTCCCCTTCACGCTCAAGGACAAGGCCAAGGATTGGCTATACTATTTGCCTTCCGGATCCATCACCACGTGGCAGGACATGAAGCGGGTATTTTTGGAGAAGTACTTTCCCGCGTCCTTGGCCACCACTCTGCGGAAGAGGATTTATGGGATCACCCAGGATGTAGGTGAGTCCCTGCATGAGTATTGGGAACGCTTTGGGCGCCTGTGCGCGAGTTTCCCACACCACCAGATCGCCGATCAGCTGCTCATACAGTATTTTTATGAGGGGATGACGCCCCACGATAGGCAGATGATCGATGCAGCGAGTGGAGGGGCACTGATTGACAAGACCCCAGTTGAGGCCAAGCAGCTCATTGCAAATATGGCTACAAACTCGCAGCAGTTTGGGATCAGGGGGCAAGGACAAGTGCACAGCGTGGCTCAGAGCCATGAGATGTCTGAAATGAGGGCCCAGGTGGCCGAGATAGGTAGTATGTTGAAGAAAATTGTTGGAGGACAACGCGAAGAGGCAGAGGTCAATGCAATCGGGGGGTATGCTTCCAACCCGAGGAAGTATGATCCATATGCTAACACTTACAACCCCGGTTGGCGTGACCATCCTAACTTCAGCTATGGGAACAGGGAAGGACAAAATCGCTTCCAAGGCCAGCCCCAGGATAGGCCTAACTCTTCCACCCAAGCTCAAGCCTCGAGCTCCTCCAGCTCACTTGAAGATATGGTCAGAACCATCGTGACTAGCACCAGCCAGTTCCAGAAAGAGGCTCGCGAGGAGCTAAATTCTCATAAGGCAGAGCTGCAGAATTTGAACAAGCAGCTGACACAAATGGCGGTGTCTATTAGTAAGATTGAGAGCAAGAGCTCAGGGAAGCTTCCTTCCCAAACTACAGTTAACTCATGTGAAAATGTGAGTGCCATTCAGCTGCGCAGTGGGAAGTCACTTTCCGCCAGAGCTACGAAGGAAGCCACGGACAGCCTGAACGAGTCCGCCCCGATTGCTCTTGAGACTCAGAATGAGAAAAGAAATGAGAAGGTCAGTGTACCTGTGGATGTTGCCAAAGCACCATTCCCGAGTAGGCTTGCGAAGCCTACTTTGGAATCCGATGACGAGGAGGTCCTTCGAACCTTCCAGAAGGTGATGGTGAATATCCCGCTCCTAGAGGCAGTCAGTCAAGTGCCCAAATATGCAAAATTCTTAAGGAGCTGGTGCACTACGAAGAGGAAGTCCAGAGGGACTGAGAAAAAGAAAGAGAACGTCTCTGCCATACTCCCAGGTACGTTGCCTGCAAAGTGCAACGATCCAGGTACTTTTACTATCCCATGCACTATAGGTAGTAAAATTGTTCATAATGCCATGTTAGACTTAGGAGCCTCTGTTAATGTTATGTCTTATGCATTATATCGTGAACTGAATTTGAATGAAATGCATGAATGTAATGTTTCTGTTCAGTTGGCTAATGGGTCGAGCATCTGTCCTAGGGGGAAGGTAGAGGATGTTTTAGTTAGGGTTGGGAATATGACGTTTCCCGCCGATTTCCTTGTTTTAGATATGAAAGAAAGTTCATTGCATGCTTCGTCCTCTATGCTGTTAGGACGCCCTTTTCTTAAGACCGCTAGGGTCAAAATCGATGTGTATAAGGGCGTCGTGTCGTTAGAGTTTGATGATACTTTGCATGAGTTTTCTTTATTTGATGGGAAATCTGTTGGAAATGTGTCTGTTGTTGAGCATGTTGAGAATGAGAGTCTACCCTCGCGCTTGAGGGATGGTTCCCATGTCTCTGTTAAAATTTCTGATTTAAATATGTGCGATGATAATGCTGGTTTTTGCACTAACAATGCTGATATTCACGTGCCCGAGGCACGAAGAGTGCAAAATGTTTTTCAGGTGAACGATGGAAAAGGTGTGGCCATGGACAAGTATGGATCGTCCCCCGCACCTACAGACTATGGATGAGTCTGTTGAGAGAATACAGTCGAGCAACCGACTTTAAAAATTCTGCGCTTCTCGGAGGCACCCGAGTGTTGAACTGTTTTTTGTGCTTTAGTTTAGTTTTATCGCTTTTTAGTATTAATTTAGCTTGCTGTTTTTTTTTTTTTTTAGGGAATCAAGGAAGAGAGGGCAATTTTGGGCTCTGATGCGTTCGTGCGCCGCTTCCTCGCCCTCGCCAGCTTCACAAAGAGTCAGGGAAGTGTATTTCTTCTTCCCTTTTACTTCTTGTATCTGACTGATTGGCATTGAGGACAATGCCAAATTTTGAAGTTGGGGGTGGAGTAGTCCGATGGATGTGCATGTGTAGTTTGTTGAGAAGTGTTATAAAGATATTGAAGTGCTTGGGACTCTGTTTACTGTTTTCTGACTGTGATAGCCTAGGAAATGCATTTTGGAATTCTGAGCATGTTCATAATCGAGTTTTTGCATGAGTTTTGTGTTTATTAGGTTCATGTCAAAAATTTTAAAATTTTTTCTGTTGCTCCCTTGCACTCATCGCGCACTTAGCAACTTCTCCCTAGATTCCGTAAGCTTGGTTTATCGCATGTTTAGCTAATTCTCGTTGTCACCCCGAAAGGCACCCTTAGGTAGCTTGTTGCATGAGAGTTAGTAGCTAATTAATTGAGGAAGCATGTGCTTAGCCTAATGTAAAAAAAAAAATAGAAAAGCATGTTTTGTAGAAAAGTTCCTCTCGAGGCGCTCCTCCTTCTTATTTGCGCTTAAAAGAAGTGAGCGTTAGTCCTTAAAAACGTGAAGTTTCATGCATGAATTTGACGTGTTAGGCAACTCGAGTAGGAAAGAAAAAGAAATGAAAAGTTGGTTCAAAGAACCCAAATAAAAGAGTACAAAGTACTTTTGAAAAGAAAGAAAAAGAATGAGAAAATAATTAGGTCTCTTAATTTGTTTCTCTCTCTCGTGTAAGTCAAGTGTAGCTGTTCTTAAACGCTAGAAGTAGGGGGAAAACGGGATGTGTGTTGCATGTTGGTTTTCCGGGTTTACGTGAGTTTAGGAGTAGTTGTCTAGCACACACACACGTTAGGGGGCAAGAGTTAATTTTTGATATGTCCTAGTTAATGCATGAACAAAATGCTTCCATGATTGTGCTCGTGTTTAAATTTCAATATGCATGGAGGTTTGAGTTAGAATACATGTAAGAGCGTCCTTAGAGTCAATGTCTTTGTAGTGCTTGCTCGAGGACTAGCAATGTTTAAGTTGGGGGTGTTTGATAACTCCATTTTGGAGCTATTAAATACGTCCTAATTATAGCTAAAGGCCGCTTCCAATTGATTAAATGTATCTCTTTTGTAGGAGAAAAGCGGCAAAGAGCTCGTGCGTCCATTGGGCGTGTTCGAGAGCTTAAAGCAGAGTTTTAGCGCCCCGGGAATGCATCGGGAAGAGGGGAGTTTGTTCCGTGAAGAAACGGGCCAAAACAGCCTTGGAGAGGCAAAGCATCAGCCCCAAACCCGAGAGCCAGCGTCGAGCTATAGCGTCGAGACGCTGGCTCGACGCTGGAAAAACCCGAGAGCAAGCGTCGAGTGATAGCGTCGAGACGCTAGCTCGACGCTGCCCTG
The DNA here is from genome assembly GCA_028017165.1 of Herpetospermum pedunculosum. Lineage (NCBI taxonomy): Eukaryota > Viridiplantae > Streptophyta > Magnoliopsida > Cucurbitales > Cucurbitaceae > Herpetospermum > Herpetospermum pedunculosum. The sequence continues at coordinate 46,853,920 of CM051527.1, forward strand.
GCGTCGAGACCCTGCTTGGCGTCGAGACGCTCCGGAGGAGGCGCGCGCAGGAAATTCATCGGGGCAGCGTCGCGACGCTGGCCTTGCGTCGCGACGCCAGCGCGCGCGCGCGGATCACTTAGGGCACAGCGTCGAGACGCTGGCCTAGCGTCTCGACGCTACGACGAAGACAGTAGCTAAAAGACGATTTTTCTGCACTTTTTTGGCATTTCTTCTCCGAGCTTTTTCTTCTTCTTCTTCCAAGCGATTCCGGCGATTCTTCCCTTCTTCTTCCCCATTTTCTCTCTACTTTCCGTGGAGCTCCGCCATTGTTGGCATGCGAGTGAGCTCCATTCCCATTGTAATAGGTAGATGAACTCTTCCATGGTCGTTGGTGGAGCGGGATTGACGATCCGCGCCATGAGCGGCTAAGGTAAGGGTGACGGTTTGGGATTTTGTTTAGGGGAATTTTGTTAGACATTATTGCTTTGATAATCTGAATTTAGATTGCATATTGGTTCTGTTTACGTGCATTTGTTTACCTTGCTTAATCCAACGCGCATGTTAAATTATGTTGATTGACACTCGGATAGTTTCGCATGTTGTGTATGTTAAAGAGTAGCGATGCCGTGCCTCTCACTGCTCGACTAAGTAACACAGGTAAATAGAACTAAATCGAAGTATCGGGTCGGGTAGGATAATTGTTGGTTGCATACGGCGTTTGCGGGCAACCTACTAGCAATTAGAATTCACGCTCGAATGTTCGTCGCGGTTAGCTAGTAACTGTCTAAATTCATCTTAGGACTGATCATCTTAATGTGAGATTAGATAACGTGTAATTAGGACTGTGTGGCCTAATTAAAATCCATGAAGTCGGCTACTTTGGGGCTTCTCTGGTAGTCGTCCGCGTGCATAGTAAACTGAATTCCATGTTATTAGAATTAAATGATAAGTTGTATTTGTCTAGCAATTGACCCCGAGACTCCCCAAACCGTGCACACGTTTTCTACATATTATTTCTTTCTTCCGTAAGCTTTCGTGTTGATTTCTTTGCATGATTAAAACCCCCCGTTACCAATTAATCGATCAAATCCAAATTTCATTAGTAAATTCAACTCTCCTATCCCTTGGATCGACCCTGTTACCACTGGCTGCAAAGCCTTGGCAATAGGCATTATAAATTTATTTTGGCAAGCCTCGACAGCTTGAATTTATAGCGATAGTTCAAAAATATCGTCTACCAAGGCCCCTATGCATGCTCTTTCCAGTCATTTAAGCTATACAAAAAGGAAACTAAACTAATCTACCTATTCAGATACCATCAAACTACACTAAACAAATTTAAACAACAAAAATAAAGAACTAAAAACAGATCAAAATCTAACTCAAAACAGCAGAATTCACATGGTTCAACAAAAAGCAGTTTGATTATTATTTTTTCCTTTTAGGGAACAGAAATACTCCCTTGAGTGCTTCTCAATCTAGCACTCAGATGTCCTCATCATCATTATCCTTCCGTGGTCTTGGGGGCGCCCATGGAGTCAGTACGTTCGTGGGGAACTCAGGAAAGATGCAGCCTAATTGGTCAGCAACATCTTTATCCCTTGCCTGCGCATATGTGGCCCATTGCGCCATCTTCTTTTGCAGATCCATCAGACAGGCCATTGACAGAGACTGAGCAGCAGCCAGGCCATCTAGCTCGAACTCCATGTTCCCCTTCCTTCGCATCCTCAAGGCAGTAGGCAACTACAGGTGCCCCGTGTAGGCCAGCTGCCTTTCCATCCTCTCGATTGGTACCCCTGCACGTAAGCAGAGCTTAGTAATTGTATTAGGAAAGAAAAGTGGACCCTTACCCTTTTTGGCGCAGTCAGCGATTGAGGCTGCAATGACCTCGCCAACGTTGATTGTGAGGCCCCTCATGATCGCATAGACCAGCAGCGATCTGCCTTGGTTGATGGTGGTCTCGTGGGTTACTGGGGACAGCTTCCTCCGCACGAAGGAAAACCAGACAACAGCCTTGGCTGTGAGGGTAGCACTCATCAGGGTGTGCTTCCAATTGCGTGAAACTGTCCATGCTGCCTCAGGTTGGCCAATGATCCGAATTGCTTCCTCCAGGACAGCTTCTGTTGGCTCATCAATGATCCTGGCATAGTCAGTGTGCTTCTGCCCCTTGAGGCCATAGGCTTCGTTGATTGCCTTTGCTGAGAAATCCACCTCGATTCCTCTGACCACAGATAGGCCATCCTCAGGGTTCATCAAGTTGGCGTAGAAATCATACACCATGTTGGAGTAGGCGGGGATGGGTGGTCTGCACAGCACTTCCCAGCCATGATTGGTGATCCCTGCACGCAAGAATTGCGGCAGGTCTGCAAGTGCGTCAAGAAACCCCTTCTCATGCAGCAGGTCCCTCTTCCTCAACTCAATGCCTCTTGACTCAGCATCAGAGGACACATAACTCACAGATTGAGGCTCATCTTCGGGATACAGCTTGGCTTTCCCCTTGTCCTTTGGTTTGGCTGATTCAGCAGCCTCAATCTTGAGCTTCTTCAGAGAGGGCTCACTACTAACCTTCTGCGAAGATGGCGCACCGCTGGCTTTCTTTTTCTTGGACTTCTTTGACGTCTTTGGTCGTTTGGCCTTGACACCCTTGGTGGCTTTCTTTCTCAATTTCGCCTTGGTTGAGATCTGTTGGAGGCAATCCCCCAATGTCTCATCCATCGAATCATCCCCCTGCGCTGGGCTCTCGGGGCTGACTTCCCTCAAAGGAGAGAAGACCTCTTCTTCTTCAGCTTCTTCACCGCCCTGCGCCGATTCTTGATGCTCTGCATCTGGGATTTCAGGTTCAGGCGTCTGGGAGATGGGTGATGCTTCAGGGCTCTACGGCGGTGGAGATTGCTTAGAGCTCTGTGGAGATGGAGAAGGTTCAGGGCTTCGCGCTGGTGGAGATGGCGAATGGCTTTGTCTGGCCGTCTCATAGGATGGACGGCCACTTTCTTGACTCTCCACAGAGGGAGTCTTCTTCTTGATTGCTGCGTCGGCCACATCCACCTTCCACTTACGTTTCTTGGGCGTTCCTGCTGGTTCAGACGGCCCAGCAGGGATCTCCGTCACCACCTTCCACTTCTTTCTACGAACAGGCAGCTTGGGCAGACGTTCGGTTCGCGTGGCTTCAGCATCTGCCAAGGCAAGGAGTGCCTCTCTCGCAGCTATTTCAGCGTCGTCTGCCTTCTTCTTGGACGCAGATCTCTCAGCTCTTGTTAGCACCATGGTGGAATCGTAGAAATCTGGAAAGAGGGAGTGCAGAGGAAGAAGAAGAGAGCTTTCTTGGAGTTCAGGGAATGAGGGAAGCGTACGGATCAGAGCGCTTCTAACGGCTATAAGTAATGATGGAAATCCCAACGGCTATTTCTGTTGCGGATTTCGCAAATCTACCGCAATTAAATGGTCGTTTGGAGATTTTCTTGAATTTAAATGCCAATCTTCTCTCAACTGAATCTTTGATTTGGCCCAATATCTCCCTCGATTTTTAATCTTGAATTCATCTCCTTGATTCCCTCTATCGATACCCTATTAAAAGAAATAAATCCAACATCAAATTCGTAATTAAAATCACACAAAAATATACACAAATCGTAACCGAAAGAATAGCAAAAAATAAACTAAGGCATAGCCTCGCATGGACGAGCACAGTGATCACTCGTCCTCTCTCGCTCTTATTTTCACGTTTCAGCCAAGAGGAAGGCCGAGAGAGTCTTCACATCTCCTTCCTCATAATAATGCTTCAATCGTGCACCATTAACCATGAACGGTTGCCCTTGCTGCAGGTTCCTAATCTCGATTGCACCATGAACAAACACGTTAGTAATTACAAAAGGACCTGACCATCTGGACTTAAGTTTTCCTGGAAATAATCTCAACCGTGAGTTAAATAATAAGACAAGCTGGCCTTTCTTAAAGACCTTAATCCTAAGTCTACTATCATGCCAAATCTTAGTCTTTTCCTTATACATTTTAGCATTTTCATAGGACATATGTCTAAGCTCATCAAGCTCATGTAATTGCAGAGACCCCAATGTTCCCGCATCGGTCATGCAATAATTCAACTCTTTTAGGGCCCAAAATGCTTTAATTTCTAATTTGAATGGTAAGTGACATGCTTTGCCATACACAAGTCTATAAGGAGACATACCTAGGGGTGTCTTATATGCAGTCCTATATGCCCAAAGTGCATCCTCGAGTTTAAACGACCAATCTTTTCTATTGGGTTTGACCACTTTTTCAAGTATGTTCTTAATCTCCCTATTTGATATTTCAGCTTGACCATTCGAATGTGGGTGATAAGGGGTGGCTACTCTATGTCTAACATTGTATTTAGCCAACACTTTTTCCATAGCTTTATTAATAAAGTGTGTCCCTTCATCACTAATTATAGCACGAGGTGTACCAAACCTAGTAAAAATATGTCTATTAAGGAACTTAATGACTGTTTTGGCATCATTGTTTGGACATGCTATGGCCTCTACCCACTTAGATACATAGTCTACTGCTACAAGAATGTAAAGGTTACCTGATGATGGGGGAAATGGCCCCATGAAGTCAATGCCCCACACATCAAAGAGCTCTAACTCTAAGATGTAAGTGAGAGGCATCTCATCCTTTCGACTAAGGTTACCTGTTCTCTGGCATTCATTACAGCTATGTGCGTATTCATGGGCATCCTTGAAGATCGTGGGCCAATAGTTGCCACTCTGGAACACCTTTGCAGCTGTCCTCTGGCCACTAAAGTGTCCACCATAGGGGGCTGTATGGCAGTGCTGCAGCACAGACTTCGCCTCAGCAGCTGACACACACTTCCTTAGTAAACCGTCTGCACATGTCTTGTAGAGTGTAGGATCATCCCATATGAACTTCCTAGCTTCATGCAGGAACCTCTTCTTCTCTTGGCCTCCCTTGAAAGTTGGTAGTACCTGCGATGCAAGGAAGTTAGCAATGTCAGCAAACTAAGGTTCCTCATCGTTATCACGATGTGCTAATACAAAGACATGCTCATCGATAAAAGCATCAGGAATTGCGGTTTCCGCAATGTTATCGCAATTATGTTGCAATCTGGAAAGATGATCTGCAACCACGTTTTCACATCCTTTCTTATCTCTAATGTCCAGATCAAACTCTTGTAGCAACAATACCCACCTAATCAACCTAGGCTTCGCATCAGCCTTCCTCATAAGGTATTTTAGTGAAGAGTGATCTGTATACACGATTGTCCTAGTGCCCACAATGTAATTCCTAAACTTCTCACAGGCAAATACTACAGCTAGCATCTCCTTTTCCGTAGTTGTGTAATTACATTGTGCCTCATTAAGTGTCTTACTAGCATAGTATACAGGGTGTGTTAGTTTGTCAATCTTTTGTCCTAGCATAACCCCTACAGCATAGTCACTTGCATCACATAACATCTCAAATGGGAGAACCCAATTTGGTCCTACTATAATAGGTGCTTTGACTAATGCTTCCTTAAGGGTTGTCCAGGCTAGGAAACATTCTTTAGAGAAGATGAATGGCTTATTCAGCTCTAGAAGCTCACACAAAGGTTTGGAGATCTTAGAAAAGTTCTTAATGAACCTTCTATAGAAACCTGCGTGTCCTAAGAAACTTCTAATGGCTTTCACATTCTGAGATTCCACTAACTTCTCTATTATTTCAATCTTGGCCCTATCGACCTCTACTCCTGCTCTAGACACTCTATGACCTAGGACTATCCCTTCTTCCACCATGAAGTGGCACTTTTCCCAATTAAGGACTAGGTTGGTCTCCTCACACCTAGCCAGGACTTGTCCTAAGTTCTCTAAACAGTTTGTGAATGAATCACCAAAGACTGAGAAGTCATCCATAAATATCTCTATCATGGATTCATCTAAGTCAGAGAAGATTGCCAACATGCACCTTTGGAACGTTGCTGGTGCATTGCATAAGCCAAAAGGCATTCTGCGAAAAGCAAATGTTCCGAAAGGGCAAGTGAAGGTTGTCTTCTCTTGGTCCTTAGGGTCTATAGTGATCCGGTTATATCCTGAATAACCGTCTAGAAAGCAGTAATAGGCTCTACCAGCTATCCTGTCTAACATCTGGTCAATAATGGTAGAGGGAAGTGGTCTTTCTTAGTTTCCTTATTCAATTTCCTATAATCCATACAAACTCTCCATCCTGTAATAGTTCTAGTTGGAATCAGTTCATTGCTCTCATTTACTACTACAATCATCCCCCCCTTCTTAGGTACACATTGTATAGGGCTCACCCACTGACTACTAGCTATAGGGAAGATTACACCTGCATCTAACCACTTTATAATCTCTTTCTTAACTACCTCTTTCATAGAGGGGTTCAACCTACGTTGGTGATCTACTCGGGGTGTATGCTCTTCCTCTAAGATTATCTTATGCATGCAGTAAGAAGGGCTAATGCCTCTAATGTCAGCAATAGTCCATGCAATAGCCTTTTTATGCTGCCTAAGTAATAATATCAGTTCAACCTCATGCTTTTCACTCAATTTAGAAGAAATAATCACAGGCAGAGTATCATTACTCCCTAGATATGCATACTTGAGGTAAGTGGGTAAAGGTTTCAATTCTAAGATAGGTGGATGCTCAATGGATGGCTTTAATGGATTCAAGGATCTGTCAGTCAAGTCATTATTCATACAAACATGCTGTATCCTATCTACAGGTATATCCATTATTTCAGAAACATTTAAATCAGTTAAATCTAATTGTACATATTCATTAGCATGCTTAGTCAATAATTCATGCTCTAGCTGTTCTTCCATCAGTGAATCTACAATGTCCATGCTAGCACAAGATTCAGAGTCAGAGGGGTACCTTAAGGCTTTATAAACACTAAATTTAACCTCCTCATCATGAACCCTCATAGTGAGCTCACCTTTCTGGACATCAATCAGGGCCCTACCTGTGGCTAGAAATGGTCTGCCTAATAGGATGGGGACCTCCTTGTCTGCTTCATAATCCAGGATGATGAAATCTGCAAGGAAAATAAACTTGTCAACCTTTACAAGAATGTCCTCTATCTTACCCTCAGGGTAGGCTATGGATCTGTCTGCAAGTTGTAAGGTGACAGTGGTGGGACGTGCTTCTCCTATTCCTAGCTGGCGGAATAGTGATAGGGGCATGAGGTTTATGCTGGCTCCCAGGTCACAAAGAGCTCTGCCCACGTGCTTGCCTCCTAGCTCTACTGGTAAGGTGAAGGAACCAGGATCCTTCTCCTTCTTTGGTAGCTTGTTCTGGAGTATGGCACGGCACTCCTCAGTGAGATTCACTGTTTCAAATTCACCAATGATCTTTTTGTTAGTGACTATATCCTTTAAAAACTTAACATAAGAGGGCATAGACTGTAGAACTTCTACAAAAGGAATATTCACATGCACTTGTTTAAGAATTTCTAAAAATTTGTTAAAGTGCACTTCCTGTTCTTGTTTTTTCTTTAGCCTTCGAGGAAATGGAGGTGGTGGCACATATGCAGGCACTTCAGGTCGCCTCAGGATAGGTGGAGGCCTTGGGATTTCTTCTATCTCTTCTATGATTGGCTCCAGCCTTGCTCCTAATGTGCTTGTTGGTGGTTGATCTTGGTTTGACAGAGAATCCAGTGGAGCACTAGACTCTTCATTCTCTACTCTCTTTGGTGCTTCTCTAGTGTTGCTCACCAATGGTCTACCACTTCTGAGTTCAATTGCTTGAACTTGTTCTTTTCCATCTCTCCTTGGCACCTCAGTGTCAGCAGGAAGTCTACCTTGGGGCCTACTTTTGAGTTCATTGGCTAGTTGCCCTATTTGATTCTCTAGGCTCCTGAGGGTAGCTTGCTGGTGTTACGTGCTCAATGTGTTAAAATAATTAGGCAATAAGATAGAGAGAGCACTCAGAACATGCAAGCATACATGATCTTATAGCAAGTAGTAAGTATTTTTTCATTCGTTTTCCCACAGAGATTTATTATAAGCTATTCATGAAGTGTAAAGTTAAGAAAGAAGGGGTGGATTTGATGGAGTAGAATTGGTTTTAAATTGTCTATTTCCTACTGAATACGTAGAGGGTAGCAACATAAACAAATGCAAGTCAAAGTTAAACTCAAATGAAAAGAGACGAGAGTAATAAACGAAGACAAAAACAGCTAGACAGAATTGTAACTTAAGCAGAATTGCGGAAACAGCAATTCTACCGCAATTTTAACAACAGCGAAAGTGTGTAAAATGGAGAAACAAGGGCCACTAACGACTCCTCTATAGGCTTTTTCATACGATTCTCAAGCATTGGATCGACTCTCTATGCATCAAACTCACTCAATCTCATGTATCGTCTGATTCCATGCATTAGATTCTTTAGTTTACTCATGTCCAAGTAAGGTCTTAAGCATCTTGTTAAAGCAGAAAGTTATGGTTTGTACTAGGAAAACGCCTATTCCTAGGTCGTTTTCTGGCTACCTTGAAAGGCTAGCATGAGTGTATGACTCTGAACTCTTACTCCTTCCAGAGGTTAGGAGTTCTTTGGACAAAATGGATGGCCAATCGAAATTCCCCGTGGGATGATGCTTACATACAATCAATGCTTCGAAAGCTATCCTACATGCTTGATTCACGTTTTTTAGCCTATAGTGTTGTCATTAGCATGCCCCTATGTGACTTAGTTACTCATGGATATGGGGTAAACAGAAATAAGAGATGAAGGAAACTGATAACTCTATTTTGGAGTTATTAAATACGTCCTAATTATAGCTAAAGGCCGCTCGCAATTGATTAAATGTATCTCTTTTGTAGGAGAAAAGCGGCAAAGAGCTCGTGCGTCCGTTGGACATGTTCGAGCGCTTAAAGCAGAGTTTTAGCGCCCCGGGAATGCATCGGGAAGAGGGGAACTTGTTCCGTGAAGAAACGGGCCAAAACAGCCTTGGAGAGGCAAAGCATCAGCCCCAAACCCGAGAGCCAGCGTCGAGCTATAGCGTCGAGACGCTGGCTCGACGCTGGAAAAACCCGAGAGCAAGCGTCGAGTGATAGCGTCGAAACGCTAGCTCGACGCTGCCCTTGCGTCGAGACCCTGCTTGGCGTCGAGACGCTTCGGAGGAGGCGCGCGCTGGAAATTCATCGGGGCAGCGTCGCGACGCTGGCCTAGCGTCGCGACGCCATCGCGCGCGCGCGCGGATTACTTAGGGCACAGCGTCGAGAAGCTGGCCTAGCGTCTCGACGCTACGACGAAGGCAGTAGCTAAAAGACGATTTTTCTGCACATTTTTGGGCATCTTCATCTTCATCTTCTTCATCTCTCAACGGATTCCGGCGATTTTTAGCTTCTTCTTCTCCGTTTTCTCTCTATATTCCGTGGAGCTCCGCCATTGTTGGCATGCTTGAGAGCTCCACTCTCCACTGTAATAGGTAGATGAACTCTTCCATGGTCGTTGGTGGAGCGGGATTGACGCACCGCGCCATGAGCGGCTAAGGTAAGAGTGACGGTTTGGGATTTGTTTAGGGGAATTTTGTTAGACATTTAATGCTTTGATAATTTGAGTATAATTTTGCATATTGGAATCTGATTATTGGCATCTGTTTACCTTGCTTAATCCCACGCTCATGCTAAATTACGTTGATTGACACTCGGGTAGCTTCGCATGTTGTGTATGTTAAAGAGTAGCGATGCCGTGCCTCTCACTGCTCGACTAAGTAACACAGGTAAATAGAACTAAATCGAAGTATCGGGTCGGGTAGGATAAATGTTGGTTGCATACAGCGTTTGCGGGCAACCTACTAGCATTTAGAATTCACGCTCGAATGTTCGTCGCGGTTAGCTAGTGACTGTCTAAATTCATCTTAGGACCGATCATCTTAATGTGAGCTTAGATAACGTGTAATTAGAACTGTGTGGTCTAATTAAAATCCATGGAGTCGGCTACTTTGGGGCTTCTCTGGTAGTCGTCCGCGTGCTAAATAAACTGTATTCCATGTCGTTAGAATTAAATGATAAGCTGAATGTTGTCTAACAATTGATCCCGAGACTCCCCAAACCGTTCACACGCTCTCTACATATTATTCTTCCTTCGTTACTTTCTTCATTATTTCTCTTGCAATTAAAACCCCCCGTTACCAATTAATCAATTAAATCCAAATTTTGATTATACTTTTGATCATTCCTATTCCTTGGATCGACCCTGTTACCACTGGCTGCAAAGCCTTGGCAATAGGCATTATAAATCGTATTTTGGCAAGCCTCGACAGCTTGAGATTAGGCGGATATTCAAAAATCCGTCCACCAAAATTGGCGCCGTTGCCGGGGAATAGGCAATTGGTTGAATTTATGATTGGAGTCTGAGTTTGATTTATTAATGGTTGACTGAAATTTTTTTCTGTTTGTATGTTGTATGTTTAGATTTTTGTTTGTGTATGACCCGTTCCTCTGAGGGTAGTTTGCAGTATATCCCTGAGATTTACAGAGAGGAGCGGCGGTTACGTAGAGAAGCCCGGGAGGGGCAAGGACAGTTTGAAAGAGAAGAAGGCAATCCCTTCTTGTTTGACGAGATGGCGCAAGGTGATGCGCCACGGACGCTTAAGCAGCTGGCAGCGCCAGACCTGAACCTGCAGCCTTTGTGCATTAACTACCCCGTGGTAGCAGGTAACTTCGAGTTGAAATCTGGTTTAATTCACCAGTTACCTTCTTTCCATGGAAACGCAGGTGAGGACGCGAACAAGCATTTGATGGAGTTCCATTGCGTCTGCGCGGGGATGAAGCCCGCAGGAGTCACGGAGGAGCAGCTGAACATGAGGGCATTCCCCTTCACGCTCAAGGATAAGGCCAAGGATTGGCTGTACTATTTGCCCTCCGGATCCATCACCACGTGGCAGGATATGAAGCGGGTATTTTTGGAGAAATACTTTCCCGCATCCCTAGCCACCACACTGCGGAAGAGGATATATGGGATCACCCAGGATGTAGGTGAGTCCCTACATGAGTATTGGGAACGCTTTGGGCGCCTGTGCGCGAGTTTCCCACACCACCAGATCGCCGATCAGCTGCTCATACAGTACTTTTATGAGGGGATGACGCCCCACGACAGGCAGATGATCGATGCAGCGAGTGGAGGGGCACTGATTGACAAGACCCCAGTTGAGGCCAAGCAGCTCATTGCAAATATGGCTACCAACTCGCAGCAGTTTGGGATCAGGGGGCAAGGACAAGTGCACAGCGTGGCTCAGAGCCATGAGATGTCTGAAATGAGGGCCCAGGTGGCCGAGATAGGCAGTATGCTGAAGAAAATAGTTGGAGGACACTGCGAAGAGGCGGAGGTCAATGCAATCGGGGGGTATGCTTCCAACCCTAGGAAGTATGATCCATATGCTAACACTTATAACCCCGGTTGGCGTGACCATCCAAATTTCAGCTATGGGAACAGGGAAGGACAAAATCGTTTCCAAGGCCAGTCCCAGGATAGGCCTAACTCTTCCACCCAGGCTCAAGCTTCGAGCTCCTCCAACTCGCTTGAAGAGATGGTAAGAACCATCGTGACTAGCACCAGCCAGTTTCAGAAAGAGGCTCGCGAGGAGCTAAATTCTCATAAGGCAGAGCTGCAGAATTTGAACAAGCAGCTGACACAAATGGCGGTGTCTATCAATAAGATTGAGAGCAAGAGCTCGGGGAAGCTTCCTTCCCAAACTACAGTAAACTCATGTGAAAACGTGAGTGCCATTCAGCTGCGCAGTGGGAAGTCACTTTCCACCAGAGCTGCGAAGGAAGCCACGGACAGCCTGAACAAGTCCGCCCCGACTGCTCCTGAGACTCAGAATGAGAGAAGAGATGAGGATGTTGCCAGAGCACCATTCCCGAGTAGGCTTGCGAAGCCTACTTTGGAATCTGAGGATGCGGAGGTCCTTCGAACCTTCCAAAAGGTGGTGGTCAACATCCCACTTCTTGAGGCCGTAAGCCAAGTGCCAAAATATGCCAAGTTTCTCAAGAAGTGGTGTACGAGTAAGAGAATGTCGAGAAAAAGCGACGAGACGAAGAAAGAAACCGTCTCCGCAATCTTCTAAATTCATTGAAAATGCCATGTTAGATCTCGGTGCCTCGATTAATGTCATGTCTTATGATGTTTTTAAAGAACTTGAACTGTGTACTTTAATCGAGTCCAATATAGTTATCCAACTAGCCGATCGATCTTGTGTGCATCCTTTAGGGAAGATTGAGGATGTTTTAGTCAAAGTAAAGGACTTACTGTTTCCATGCGATTTTTATGTGCTGAATATGAACGAAAATTCTTCGCATGTTTCCTCTTCTATTTTGTTAGGCCGCCCATTTATGAAGACCGCTAAGGTCAAGATAGATGTTGATAGGGGTGCCTTATCTGTAGAATTCGATGGAATGGTGAATGAATTTTTTATTAATGCATCGAAGTCGTATGTGAATGATGGAAATGTGTCTGTGGTTATGCATTACGAGAATGGGAGTCTACCCTCGCGCTTGAGGGATGGTTCCCATGTCTCTGTCAAAATTTCTGATTTAAATATGTGTGATGATACTGCTAGTTTTTGCACTAACACTTCTTATATTCACGTGCCCAAGGCGCGAAGAGTGCAAAACAATTTTCAGGTAGATGGCAGGAAAGGTGTGGCCAAGGACAAGTATGGATCGTCCCCCGCACCTACAGACTATGGATGAGTCTGTTGAGAGAATACAGTCGAGCAACCGACTTTAAAAATTCTGCGCTTCTCGGAGGCACCCGAGTGTTGAACTGTTTTTGTGTTTTAGTTTAGTTTTATTGCTTTTTAGATTAACTTAGTTTTAATTAGCTTGCTGTTTTTTTTAGGAATCGAGGATGAGAAGACAATTTTGGGCTCTGATGCGTTCGTGCGCCGCTTCCTCGCCCTCGCCAGCTTCACCAAGAGTCAGGGAAGTGTATTTCTTCTTCCCTTTTACTTTGATGTATCTGACTGGTTGGCATTGAGGACAATGCCAAATTTTGAAGTTGGGGGTGGAGTAGTCCGATGGATGTGCATGTGTAGTTTGTTGAGAAGTGCTATAAAGATATTGAAGTGCTTGGGACTCTGTTTATTGTTTTCTGACTGTGATAGCCTAGGAAATGCATGTTGGAATTCTGAGCATGTTCATAATCGAGTTTTTGCATGAGTTTTGTGTTTCTTAGGTTCATGTCAAAAATTTTAAAATTTTTTCTGTTGCTCCCTTGCACTCATCGCGCACTTAGCAACTTCTCCCTAGATTCCGTAAGCTTGGTTTGTCGCATGTTTAGCTAATTCTCGTTGTCACCCCGAAAGGCACCCTTAGGTAGCTTGTTGCATGAGAGTTAGTAGCTAATTAATTGAGGAAGCATGTGCTTAGCCTAATGAAAAAAAAAAAAATAGAAAAGCATGTTCTATAGAAAATTTTCTCTCGAGGCGCTCCTCCTTCTTTTTAAGCGCTTAAAAGAAGTGAGCGTTAGTCCTTAAAAACGTGAAGTTTTATGCATGAATTTGACGTGTTAGGCATCTCGAGTAGGAAGGAAAAAGAAATGAAAGGTTGGTTCAAAGAACCCAAAATAAAATAGTACAAAGTACTTTTGAAAAGAAAGAAAAAGAATGAGAAAATAATTAGGTCTCTTAATTTGCTTCTCTCTCTCGTGTAAGTCAAGTGTAGCTGTTCTTAAACGCTAGAAGTAGGGGGAAAATGGGATGTGCGTTGCATGTTGGTTTTCCGGGTTTACGTGAGTTTAGGAGTGGTTGTCTAGCACACACACACGTTAGGGGGCAAGAGTTAATTTTTGATATGTCCTAGTTAATGCATGAACAAATGCTTCCATGATTATGCTCGTGTTCAAATTTTAATATGCATGGAGGTTTGAGTTAGAATATATGTAAACGCGTCCTTAGAGTCAATGTCTTTGTAGTGCTTGCTCGAGGACTAGCAATGTTTAAGTTGGGGGTGTTTGATAACTCTATTTTGGAGCTATTAAATACGTCCTAATTATAGCTAAAGGCCGCTCGCAATTGATTAAATGTATCTCTTTTGTAGGAGAAAAGCGGCAAAGAGCTCGTGCGTCCGTTGGACATGTTCGAGCGCTTAAAGCAGAGTTTTAGCGCCCCGGGAATGCATCGGGAAGAGGGGAACTTGTTCCGTGAAGAAACGGGCCAAAACAGCCTTGGAGAGGCAAAGCATCAGCCCCAAACCCGAGAGCCAGCGTCGAGCTATAGCGTCGAGACGCTGGCTCGACGCTGGAAAAACCCGAGAGCAAGCGTCGAGTGATAGCGTCGAGACGCTAGCTCGACGCTGCCCTGGCGTCGAGACCCTGCTTGGCGTCGAGACGCTTCGGAGGAGGCGCGCGCTGGAAATTCATCGGGGTAGCGTCGCGACGCTGGCCTAGCGTCGCGACGCCATCGCGCGCGCGCGCGGATTACTTAGGGCACAGCGTCGAGACGCTGGCCTAGCGTCTCGACGCTACGACGAAGGCAGTAGCTAAAAGACGATTTTTCTGCACATTTTTGGGCATCTTCATCTTCATCTTCTTCATCTCTCAACGGATTCCGGCGATTTTTAGCTTCTTCTTCTCCGTTTTCTCTCTATATTCCGTGGAGCTCCGCCATTGTTGGCATGCTTGAGAGCTCCACTCTCCACTGTAATAGGTAGATGAACTCTTCCATGGTCGTTGGTGGAGCGGGATTGACGCACCGCGCCATGAGCGGCTAAGGTAAGAGTGACGGTTTGGGATTTGTTTAGGGGAATTTTGTTAGACATTTAACGCTTTGATAATTTGAGTATAATTTTGCATATTGGAATCTGATTATTGGCATCTGTTTACCTTGCTTAATCCCACGCTCATGCTAAATTACGTTGATTGACACTCGGGTAGCTTCGCATGTTGTGTATGTTAAAGAGTAGCGATGTCGTGCCTCTCACTGCTCGACTAAGTAACACAGGTAAATAGAACTAAATCGAAGTATCGGGTCGGGTAGGATAAATGTTGGTTGCATACAGCGTTTGCGGGCAACCTACTAGCATTTAGAATTCACGCTCGAATGTTCGTCGCGGTTAGCTAGTGACTGTCTAAATTCATCTTAGGACCGATCATCTTAATGTGAGCTTAGATAACGTGTAATTAGAACTGTGTGGTCTAATTAAAATCCATGGAGTCGGCTACTTTGGGGCTTCTCTGGTAGTCGTCCGCGTGCTAAATAAACTGTATTCCATGTCGTTAGAATTAAATGATAAGCTGAATGTTGTCTAACAATTGATCCCGAGACTCCCCAAACCGTTCACACGCTCTCTACATATTATTCTTCCTTCGTTACTTTCTTCATTATTTCTCTTGCAATTAAAACCCCCCGTTACTAATTAATCAATTAAATCCAAATTTTGATTATACTTTTGATCATTCCTATTCCTTGGATCGACCCTGTTACCACTGGCTGCAAAGCCTTGGCAATAGGCATTATAAATCGTATTTTGGCAAGCCTCGACAGCTTGAGATTAGGCGGATATTCAAAAATCCGTCCACCAGAAACATGCTTAGAAGAGAGATATACTCAAAACAGTAAGGAAAAACAGTAGCAGCAAAAGTTAAGAAACTTGTGAAATAACAACTATGCTTTGATTACTTGATTGTTTGAATGGACAATGAAAGGAACTTAAAGTGCATAACAGAAAGACATAACACAACGAAATGGACTGATCGAGTTACAAGAAAAGAAACAACATCAAACTAAAGCTGGAAAATGGAAATGAAGACAGAAAGCATAAAAACGAGCGTGAACGCCTAGTTGCAGATGCCTCGGCTGAAGGGGATGAAAGAATAGCTTTGCTTGGATGAATCCAATCGGGAGAGAAGATGAATCTTCTCTCCTTCCTATCAGATTGTCGATTCCAACAGCTGAGACTCTCACACCAACAGACAGAGAAGAACGACAGGAGAAAAGATGGAGCTGCGAGAAGACTTCTACGCTTTCGGATGATGTTTGAACCCTCGACTTTGACCCCCTTTTATAGCAATCTGCAGGTGCGTTTGGGCACAGGAGAACCATCAATCTTCAACGTCGTACTTCAGAATGGATGGAGGAGAAAGAACGAATCCCTGAAATAACGGAAATTAACAGAAAAAGATCAGTCAACTTACGGTTTTCACTTGAAACATTGCGGTTTCAGCAATGTTTCCGCAATGCTATCGCAATGCTTGTTTTTCATTCTTTTCCTTCGGTTTTCACCCCTTTTCTTTCCTATTGTACATAAGTCCTAATTTAGCTACCTTCTTCTAATTCTCATATTTAAGCATAGGTTTAGGCTAAATGCTATCAAAAACACCTAAGAGTGAACATCTTTCTAAGATAATTAAGTCCTAAAAAGGTCACTTTTGGAGACGTAACACACCCCCAAACTTAAGGTTTTGCTTGTCCTCGAGCAATCTAAGGACTTTCCTAGGCTGCTGTTTCTTCTTCTTTAACCACTTACTAACTCCCTATATTCTTATCTACAGCAGTGCTGTCCTGTGACACACTTCTAAGCTTAAAACTATCCTCTCATCTAGCTTCTTCTGATTTCGCATGCCTAATACTCCTACTGTCTTTATTAACTCCCTACACTGATCTACCTGCTTTTGTCATATCCTGCCACTATCCCTAAGGTTTCAAATTCTACCTAGCTTTACCCCAGGCTCAGTACATGCTTCTAGTTTATACTTATGAGCTACCTAGGATTCCTTAGAGTCATGCCAGTCTTAGTATTAATGGTGACAGTAGTACTTTTAGAGAACAACCTAAGCCCTGGCATCACTACATTGGATATACACTCATCTCCCTAAACAACCCTACAAGCTACAACTTTGCTCTTAGCTAAATTGAGGATCAGAGTTCTTTTTAAACAGGACATCTAAGCCACAAAGTTGCAACTCCTAGGTATACATTCTTCTTCCCTATTTCTTCTTTTTCTTTCTTTCTTACTTTTGTGGAGCCTCTCCTTTGGTTGCCTTTTGATGCAACGCCACTTGTGGGTTACACATTTGGCACTGATTACTCAGCAACATAAGAGAGACTCCCCCCTTTATTCTTTTTTCATTTTCTCTTTTCAGCTCATTTTTTTTTTTTTAAAGGAGGAGAAGAATGCTTATGTTTTAAGGGAGAGAGGAATGTTCCTAGGCCTAGGGTGGCCTCCCCCAAACTTCAACTACTCATTGTCTCCAATGAGTGTCTGAGGTGGCACACCCCCAAACTTGTCCTAGAAGCATCTAGTCTAAGGTAAAACAAAGAGAATCTAAAAGCCCTAGGCATAGACAGAACATTATAAAAGAAAATATCACAGCAGCAGAAAATTGAAAAAAAAACAGACAGGCAAGGACTTACAGCTATGCATGCTGAGCTTTTTAGAGGTTAATTTAAACTATCAAAGGGTGTCCTATGACACTCATCCAGCATGCTTTAAGATAAGCTATATAATGTAGTCATGACAGCAGCAAAAGACAGAATTTAAACAGATCACAGCCTAGCTAAACAGACAGTCCAAAACATGCATTCAGTAATAAAAATTGCGGTAACCGCAATTATCTCGCAATAGATACAGGGCAGATATAACAGTGATTAAGGCCCCTAAGCATGCTTTTTTCCCGTCACTCAAGCTCTACAAAAATAAAACTAAACTAACCTACCTACTCAGCTGTCACCAGACTACACTAAACAATTAAAAAACTTAAAACTAAGTAACTAAAACATATCAAAATATTAACTAAAAACAGCATAATTCACATGGTCAAACAGAAAGCAGATTTTGTTTTTTTTTATTGTAAGGGAACAACAATACTCCCTTGAGTGCAATTCAAACCAGCACTCAGATGTCTTCATCCTCATCAGGCCGTCGTGGTCGTGGAGGCACCCATGGATTCAGGAGATTCGTGGGAAAATCAGGGAAGATGCATCCAAGTTGGTCAGCAACTTCCTTGTCCCGTGCCTGTGCGTAAGTGGCCCATTGAGCCATCCTCTTCTGCATATCCATCAGGCAAGCCATGGACAGCGACTGATCAGCAGCCAATCTATCCAGCTCGAATTCCATGTTCCCCTTCCTTTTTAGCCTCAAGCCAGCAGGTAGCTCCAAATGGCCTGTGTAAGCCATCTGCTGCTCCATTCGCTCAATGGGAACCCCTGCAAGCAAACAGAGTTTAGTTATAGTATTAGGGAAAAACAATGGGCCCTTACCTTTCTTGGCGCACTCAGCAATGGCAGCTGACATGACTTCACCCACGTTGATCGTGAGACCTCGCATGATTGCATAGACCAGCAGCGATCTGCCCTGGTTGATGGTGGTCTCATGAGTCACGGGGGACAGCTTCCTCCTCACGAAGGCAAACCATACAGCCGCCTTAGCTGTGAGGTTGGCACTCATGAGAGTGTGCCTCCCATTGCGTGACACGGTCCAGGATGCTTCAGGCTGGCCAATGGTCCGAATGGCCTCTTCCAGGACTGCCTCAGTAGGCTCATCAACAATCCTCGCATAGTCAGTATGTTTTTGGCCCTTGAGGCCATAGGCTTCGTTGATGGCTTTTGCTGAGAAGTCCACTTCTACCCCCCTGACCACAGACAACCCCTCCTCAGAATTCCTCAGGTTGGCGTAGAAGTCATACACCATGCTTGTGTAAGCCGGATTGGGTGGTCTGCACAACTCTTCCCATCCATGATTTGTAATTCCTGCGCGCAAGAACTGCGGCAGGTCAGCAGGTCTGTCGAGGAAGCCCTTCTCGTGCAGCAACTCCCTCTTCCTCAGCTCAACGCCTCTGGACTCAGCGTCAGAAGACACGTACCTCACTGATTGAGGCTCATCTTCAGGGTAAAGCTTGGCCTTCCCTTTGTCCTTTGGTTTGGCTGACTCCGCAGCCTCAATCTTGAGCTTCTTGAGCGATGGCTCAGCACTCTCTCCCTCTGATGCCAGCGCCCTCTTGGCCTTCTTTTTCTTTGATTTCTTGGGCCGTTTGGCTTTGATATTCTTGGCAGCCTTCTTCTTCTTCAGCTTTGCCTTGGTTGTGATCGCATGGAGGCAAGCCCCCAATGTTTCTTCCATAGAATCATCCTTCTGCGCAGGACTCTCAGGGCTGGCTTCCCTCAACGGAGAGAAGACCTCTTCTTCCTCACCTTCCCCACTGCCCTGCGTCGATTCTTGGTACTCCCCATATGGGAATTCAGGGTCAGGCCGGGGGGAAGTGTGCGAAGGAGTGGTGCTTTGTGCTGCTGTAGGGGTCTGTGCAGAACTCTGCGGTGATGAAGGCAGCTCAGGGCTCTGTGCTGGCGGCGATGAAGAGAGCTCAGGGCTTTGAACAGGTGGAGATGGTGAAGGGCTGCGCTCAGCTGTCTCGTGGGATGGCTTGCCTCGTTCTTGACTCTCCACAGAGGGAGTCTTGTTCTTGATTGCTTCCTCAGCCACAGCCATACTCCACTTGCGCTTCTTGGGTGTGCCTGCTGGTTCAGAGGGTCCAGCAGGTATCTCTGTGACGACCTTCCACTTCTTCTTGCGAATCGGAAGTTTGGGAAGGCGTTCGGTGCGCGCAGCATCAGTCTCAGCCAAGGCAAGCAGTGCGTCTCTCGCAGCCGTTTCAGCTTCGTCAGCCTTCTTCTTGGCCGCAGATCTTTCAGCCCTCGTGAGTACCATTGTTGAATCGTGGAGGTTTGGAGAGAAGAATCACAGATGAAGAGAAACGCAGATTTCTTGGAGTTCAGTTATTTGGGAAATCGTATAGATCAACGCGCGTCTCAACGGATATAAAGAAAACGGAAAAATCCCAACGGCTATATTTTTGCGGATTCTGCAAATCCAGCGCAATTCTAGTGACCGTTGGAGATTTTTTCATTTAAATGTCAATCTTTGCTCAACCGTATCTTTGATTTGGCCCAATATCTTCTTGATTTATAAAACTGAATTTAATCCCCTTGATTCCCTCTATTGATTCCCTACAAAAAGAAATAAAATCAACATCAAATTCGCAATTAAAATCATACAAACTTATACACAAACGATAACCGGAAAATCGCAAAAAATAAACTAAGGCATGAGCCTCATGTTGACGAGCACAGCAATCACTCGTCCTCTCTCGTTCTTAATTTCACGCTTCAGTCAAGAGGAAGGCCGAGAGAGTCTTCACATCTCCTTCCTCATAGTAGTGCTTCAACCTTGCACCATTAACCATGAATGGTTGACCTTGCTGCAGGTTCTTTATCTCGATGGCACCATGAACAAACACATTAGTAATTAGAAACGGACCTGACCATCTAGACTTAAGTTTGCCTGGAAATAATTTCAATCGTGAGTTAAATAATAAGACAAGCTGGCCTTTCTTGAAGTCCTTAATCCTAAGTCTACTGTCGTGCCAAATCTTGGTCTTTTCCTTATACATTTTGGCATTCTCATAAGACATATGTCTAAGCTCATCAAGCTCATGTAATTGCAGAGACCGCAACGTTCCCGCATCGGTCACGCAATAATTCAACTCTTTTAGTGCCCAAAATGCCTTAATTTCTAACTCAAATGGAAGATGACAAGCTTTACCATACACAAGTCTGTAAGGAGACATGCCTAGGGGTGTCTTATATGCAGTTCTATACGCCCAAAGTGCATCCTCGAGTTTAAATGACCAGTCCTTTCTATTAGGTTTGACCACTTTTTCTAGGATGTTCTTAATCTCCCTATTAGAAATTTCAGCCTGACCATTCGAGTGTGGGTGATAAGGAGTGGCTACTCTATGTCTAATGTTATACGTAGCCAACACTCTCTCCATAGCCTTATTAATGAAATGTGTTCCCTCATCACTAATGATAGCACGAGGTGTTCCAAACCTAGTAAAAATGTGCCTATGCAAGAATTTTATTACTGTTTTAGCATCATTATTGGGACATGCTATGGCCTCTACCCACTTGGATACATAATCTACTGCCACTAATATGTAAAGGTTACCTGAGGATGGGAGAAATGGTCCCATGAAGTCAATGCCCCATACATCAAAGAGCTCCAACTCTAAGATGTAGGTGAGAGGCATTTCATCCTTGCGACTGAGGTTACCTGTTCTTTGGCATTCATCACAGCTGTGTGCATACTTGTGTGCATCCTTGAAGATTGTTGGCCAATAGTAGCCACTCTGAAATACCTTTGCAGCTGTTCTTTGGCCACCAAAGTGTCCACCATAAGGAGCTGTGTGGCAGTGCTGCAGCACAGACTTCGCCTCAGCAGCTGAAACACACTTCCTTAGCAAACCGTCAGCACATGTTTTGTAAAGTGTGGGATCATCCCATATGAATTTCCTTGCTTCATGAAGGAACCTCTTCTTCTCTTGTCCTCCCTTGAAAGTTGGTAGTACCTGTGATGCAAGGAAGTTAGCAATGTCAGCAAACCAAGGTTCCTCATCGTTATCACGATGAGTCAATACAAAGACATGTTCATCAATAAAAGCATCAGAAATTGCGGGTTCCGCAATTTTTTCGCAATTATGCTGCAATCTAGAAAGATGATCCGCAACCACATTTTCACTTCCTTTCTTATCTCTAATGTCTAGATCAAACTCTTGCAGCAGCAGTACCCACCTAATCAACCTAGGCTTAGCATCAGCCTTCCTCATAAGGTACTTTAAAGCAGAATGGTCAGTGTACACGATTGTCCTAGTGCCTACAATATAGTTCCTAAATTTCTCACAAGCAAACACTACAGCTAGCATCTCCTTCTCAGTGGTTGTGTAGTTGCATTGTGCCTCATTAAGTGTCTTACTAGCATAATAGACAGGGTGTGTTAACTTGTCAATCTTCTGTCCTAACATAACCCCTACAGCATAGTCACTGGCGTCACATAACATCTCAAAGGGAAGATCCCAATTAGGCCCTACTATAATAGGTGCTGTGACTAGTGCTTTCTTAAGGGTTTTCCACGCTAGGACACACTCTTTAGAGAAAATGAATGGTTTGTTTAGCTCTAGAAGCTCACATAGAGGCTTGGAGATCTTAGAAAAGTCCTTAATGAACCTTCTATAGAAACCAGCATGCCCTAAGAAACTTCTAATGGCCTTGACATTTTGAGGTTCTACCAATTTCTCTATTATTTCAATTTTTGCCCTGTCAACTTCTACACCTGCCCTTGACACTCTATGACCTAAGACAATCCCCTCATCCACCATGAAATGGCACTTTTCCCAATTTAGGACTAGGTTGGTCTCCTCACACCTAGCCAGGACTTGTCCTAGGTTCTCTAGACAGTTGGTAAAGGAATCCCCAAAGACTGAGAAATCATCCATGAATATCTCTATCATGGACTCATCCAAATCAGAGAAGATTGCCAACATGCACCTTTGGAAAGTTGCCGGTGCATTGCATAAGCCAAAAGGCATTCTGCGAAAGGCAAAAGTTCCAAAAGGGCAAGTGAAGGTAGTCTTCTCTTGGTCCTTAGGGTCTATAGTGATCTGGTTATACCCTGAATAACCGTCTAAGAAACAGTAGTAGGCTCTACCAGCTATCCTGTCTAACATTTGGTCAATGAATGGTAGAGGGAAATGGTCTTTTTTGGTCTCTTTATTTAGTTTCCTATAATCCATGCAAACTCTCCATCCCGTGATAGTCCTTGTTGGAATCAGTTCATTGTTCTCATTGACTACCACAGTCATCCCCCCCTTCTTAGGTACACATTGTATAGGGCTCACCCACTGACTACTAGCTATGGGGAAGATCACACCAGCATCTAACCATTTAATTATTTCCTTTTTAACTACCTCTTTCATAGAGGGATTCAACCTACGTTGGTGATCTACTCTAGGTGTATGCTCTTCCTCTAGTATAATCTTATGCATGCAATAAGAAGGGCTAATGCCTCTAATATCAGCAATAGTCCATGCAATAGCCTTCCTATGTTGCTTAAGTAGTAAAATCAGTTCAACCTCATGCTTTTCACTTAATTTAGAAGAAATAATCACAGGCAAAGTATCATTACTTCCTAGATATGCATACTTGAGGTGAGTGGGGAGAGGTTTTAATTCTAAGACAGGTGGATGCTCAATGGATGGTTTTAATGGATTCAAAGATTTTTCAGTTAAGTCAATATTCATACAAACATGCTGAGGGTTATTTACAGGTATGTCCATTATCTCAGCTATGTTTAAGTCAGTTAATTCTAATCCTACATAGTTATTAGCATGCTTAGTCAACCATTCATGCTCCAATTGTTCTTCCATTAACGAATCTACAATGTCCATGCTAGCACAAGATTCAGAGTCAGAGGGGTACCTTAAGGCTTTATAAACACTAAATTTCACCTCTTCATCATGAACCCTCATAGTGAGCTCACCTTTTTGGACATCTATTAGTGCCCTACCTGTGGCTAGAAATGGTCTGCCTAACAGGATGGGGACCTCCTTGTCTGCTTCATAATCCAGGATAATGAAATCTGTAAGGAAAATAAACTTGTCAACCTTTACTAAAATATCCTCAATCTTACCCTCAGGGTATGCAATGGATCTGTCTGCTAGTTGTAAAGTGACAGTGGTTGGACGTGCTTCTCCTATTCCAAGCTGGCGGAATAGTGATAGGGGCATGAGGTTTATGCTGGCTCCCAGGTCACAAAGAGCTCTGCCCACGTGCTTGCCTCCCAGCTCTACAGGTAAAGTGAAGGAACCAGGATCCTTCTCCTTCTTGGGTAGCTTGTTCTGGAGTATGGCACTGCACTCCTCAGTGAGATTGACTGTTTCAAACTCACCAATTATTCTCTTGTTAGTTATAATATCCTTCAAAAACTTTACATAAGAAGGCATAGATTGTAAAACTTCTACAAAAGGAATATTAACATGCACTTGCTTAAGAATTTCTAGAAATTTATTAAAGTGCACTTCCTGTTCTTGTTTTTTCTTTAGCCTTCTAGGAAATGGAGGTGGTGACACATATGCAGGCACATCAGGTCGCCTCAGGATAGGTGGAGGCCTTGGAATTTCTTCTATCTCCTCTATGATTGGCTCTAGCCTTGTTCCTGGCGTGCTTGTTGGTGGTGGACCTTGGTTTGGCAGAGACTCCAGTGGAGCACTAGACTCAGTGTTCTCTACTCTCTTTGGTGTGTCTTTGGTGTTGCTTACCAATGGTCTACCACTTCTAAGTTCAATTGCTTGAACTTGTTCTTTACCATCTCTCCTTGGCACTTCAGTGTCAGCAGGGAGTCTACCTTGGGGCCTACTTTTGATTTCATTGGCTAGTTGCCCTATTTGGTTCTCTAGGCTCCTAAGAGTAGCTTGCTGGCTCTGTAGAGTGGCATCATTCTTGGCTATGTATTCCTTAAGTAAGTTTTCTACAGAAGATCCTACAGGTTGGTTGTATGGTTTTTGATACATGGATTGGTTATGTTGAGGAGTGAAACCAGGTGTTCCACTCGGCCTTGGTTGGTTAGGAGCTTGGTTAGCATTCTGTTGGCCACCCCATGACAGGTTTGGGTGGTTCCTCCAACCAGGGTTGTAAGTATTGGAATAGGGGTTGTTCCTAGGCTGCTGTTGGCTTCCAATATAGCAGACTGAGGATGGATTCCCAGGGCAGTATTCATACAGGTGCCCTTCCCCACAGAATCCACAGATAAGTGTCTCACCTTGACTTGGTTGGGTGCCCATTGACATGGCTGTGGCGGTGTTGACACTTGTTTGGAGATTGGCTTGAGCCATTTGCTTAACTAGGTTGGTCAGGGCATTTATCTGGCTGCTCATTGCACTTAGAGCATCCTTGTCTTGAGCTCTAGTTGGCTCAACTGGATCATCTGACCACCTACAGTGAGATGCTGAGATCTTCTCCAAGATCTCATAGGCCTCGTTGTAACTCTTGGACAACATGGAACCACCAGCAGATGAATTCAAGACTTGTCTAGTGCTGGGGTTGCATCCTTTGAAAAAGACCTCTATTTGGATACACCATGGGATGCCATGGTGTGGACATTTAAGAAGAAGATCTTTAAACCTTGTCCAAGCTTCGTGAAGAGACTCCGTGTCAGCTTGTTTGAACTTGATTATGTCATCACGAAAGGTAGAATTCCTATCAGGTGGGAAGTATTTGACTAGGAATTTTTCTGCTAAGTCTGTCCAATTCCGAACAGATCCAGAGGGTAATGAGTTCAACCATGTTTTGGCTTTGTCCCTCAAAGAGTAAGGGAAAAGGTATAGCCTCAAGGCTTCTTGGGAAACTCCAGGGATGATGAAGGTATCACTGACTCCTAAGAAGTTTCTAAGATGGTTGTGGGGATCCTCATTTTCCACTCCAAAGAATTGTCCCACAGTGGACAACATTTGGAACATCACTGGCTTTAACTCGAATGAGTTGGCAGTGATTTCAGGACGGATTATGCTGGGGTTCAGCTCCCCAAGCATAGGTACTAGGTACGAGAGTATGGCGCTATCCTTGTCATTCGCTATTTCGATGGGATTGCGAGTGACAGGCACCGGATTTGGAACTATTCCATCCATTTCTTCTTGAGACAATTGCGGAGGAATTGCGGTTCCCGCAATTACTTGAGGTAAAGGGGGTTGTTTAAAGAGACGTTTCTTGGCTCTATTTCTGGCCCTAAGTAATCTCTCAGGCTCAGGATTGAACTCTAGATCACTACTTGAAGGCTCACTCATAAACTAACCCAATAGTACCTGCAAAAGAAATGAAACAGATCAGCTACAATAGATGGTGAACTTGGTGTTTCAAACTTAACAAACTTCGTTTTCACTTAAATAAATCCCCGGCAGCGGCGCCAAAAACTTGTTACGTGCTCAATGTGTTAAAATAATTAGGCAATAAGATAGAGAGAGCACTCAGAACATGCAAGCATACATGATCTTATAGCAAGTAGTAAGTATTTTTTCATTCGTTTTCCCACAGAGATTTATTATAAGCTATTCATGAAGTGTAAAGTTAAGAAAGAAGGGGTGGATTTGATGGAGTAGAATTGGTTTTAAATTGTCTATTTCCTACTGAATACGTAGAGGGTAGCAACATAAACAAATGCAAGTCAAAGTTAAACTCAAATGAAAAGAGACGAGAGTAATAAACAAAGACAAAAACAGCTAGACAGAATTGTAACTTAAGCAGAATTGCGGAAACAGCAATTCTACCGCAATTTTAACAACAGCGAAAGTGTGTAAAATGGAGAAACAAGGGCTACTAACGACTCCTCTATAGGCTTTTTCATACGATTCTCAAGCATTGGATCGACTCTCTATGCATCAAACTCACTCAATCTCATGTATCGTCTGATTCCATGCATTAGATTCTTTAGTTTACTCATGTCCAAGTAAGGTCTTAAGCATCTTGTTAAAGCAGAAAGTTATGGTTTGTACTAGGAAAAAGCCTATTCCTAGGTCGTTTTCTGGCTACCTTGAAAGGCTAGCATGAGTGTATGACTCTGAACTCTTACTCCTTCCAGAGGTTAGGAGTTCTTTGGACAAAATGGATGGCCAATCGAAATTGCCCGTGGGATGAAGCTTACATACAATCAATGCTTCGAGAGCTATCCTACATGCTTGATTCACGTTTTTTAGCCTATAGTGTTGTCATTAGCATGCCCCTATGTGACTTAGTTACTCATGGATATGGGGTAAACAGAAATAAGAGATGAAGGAAACATGCTTAGAAGAGAGATATACTCAAAACAGTAAGGAAAAACAGTAGCAGCAAAAGTTAAGAAACTTGTGAAATAACAACTATGCTTTGATTACTTGATTGTTTGAATGGACAATGAAAGGAACTTAAAGTGCATAACAGAAAGACAGAACACAACGAAATGGACTGATCGAGTTACAAGAAAAGAAACAACATCAAACTAAAGCTGGAAAATGGAAATGAAGACAGAAAGCATAAAAACGAGCGTGAACGCCTAGTTGCAGATGCCTCGGCTGAAGGGGATGAAAGAATAGCTTTGCTTGGATGAATCCAATCGGGAGAGAAGATGAATCTTCTCTCCTTCCTATCAGATTGTCGATTCCAACAGCTGAGACTCTCACACCAACAGACAGAGAAGAACGACAGGATAAAAGATGGAGCTGCGAGAAGACTTCTACGCTTTCGGATGATGTTTGAACCCTCGACTTTGACCCCCTTTTATAGCAATCTGCAGGTGCGTTTGGGCCAAGGAGAACCATCAATCTTCAACGTCGTACTTCAGAATGGATGGAGGAGAAAGAACGAATCCCTGAAATAACAGAAATTAACAGAAAAAGATCAGTCAACTTACGGTTTTCACTTGAAACATTGCGGTTTCAGCAATGTTTCCGCAATGCTATCGCAATGCTTGTTTTTCATTCTTTTCCTTCGGTTTTCACCCCTTTTCTTTCCTATTGTACATAAGTCCTAATTTAGCTACCTTCTTCTAATTCTCATATTTAAGCATAGGTTTAGGCTAAATGCTATCAAAAACACCTAAGAGTGAACATCTTTCTAAGATAATTAAGTCCTAAAAAGGTCACTTTTGGAGACGTAACAGCTGGCTTTGTAGAGTAGCATCATTCTTGGCGATGTACTCTTTGAGTAGATTTTCTACAGAAGACCCTATTGGTTGGTTGTATGGTTTCTGATACATGGATTGGTTATGTTGGGGAGTGAAACCAGGTGTTCCACTCGGTCTTGGTTGGTTAGGAGCTTGGTTAGCATTCTGTTGGCCACCCCATGAAAGGTTTGGGTGGTTCCTCCAACCAGGATTGTAAGTGTTAGAGTAGGGGTTGTTCCTAGGCTGCTGTTGGCTTCCAACATAGCAGACTGAGACTGGATTCCCAGGGCAGTATTCATACAGGTGCCCCTCCCCACAGAATCCACAGATTAGTGTCTCACCTTGACTTGATTGTGTGCCCATTGACATGGTTGTGGCGGTGTTGACACTAGTTTGGAGATTGGCTTGAGCCATTTGTTTAACTAGGTTGGTCAGGGCGCTTATTTGGCTACTCATGGCATTGAGTGCGTCCTTATTTTGAGCTCTACTTGGCTCGATTGGATCATCTGACCACCTACAGTGAGATGCTGAGATCTTCTCCAAGATCTCATAGGCTTCGTTATAACTCTTGGACAGCATGGAACCACCAGCAGATGAATTTAGCACTTGTCTGGTGCTGGGGTTGCATCCTTTGATAAAGACCTCTATTTGGATACACCATGGGATGCCATGGTGTGGACATTTAAGCAGAAGGTCCTTGAACCTTGTCCAAGCTTCGTGAAGGGACTCATTTTCAGCTTGTTTGAACTTGATTATGTCATCACGAAAGGTAGAATTCCTATCAGGTGGGAAATATTTTACTAGGAATTTCTCCGCTAAGTCTGTCCAATTGAGGACTGATCCAGAGGGTAATGAGTTTAACCACGTCTTTGCTTTGTCCCTTAAAGAGTAAGGGAAGAGGTAGAGCCTCAAGGCTTCTTGGGAAACTCCAGGGATGATAAAGGTATCACTAACTCCTAGGAAGTTTCTAAGATGGTTGTGGGGATCCTCATTTTCCACTCCAAAGAATTGTCCCACAGTGGACAACATTTGGAACATTACTGGCTTTAACTCGAATGAGTTGGCAGTAATTTCAGGGCGGATTATGCTTGGGTTTAGCTCCCCAGGCATAGGTACTAGGTAGGAAAGAATGGCACTATCCTTATCATTCGCTATTTCGATGGGATTGCGAGTGGTAGGTACCGGATTTGGGACTGGTCTGTCCATTTCTTCTTGATAGGATTGCGGAGGAATTGCGGTTTCCGCAATTATTTGAGGTATAGAAGGTTGGTTAAAGAGACTTTTCTTAGCTCTATTTCTGGCCCTAAGTAATCTCTCAGGCTCAGGATTGAACTCTAGATCGCTACTTGAAGGCTCATTCATAAACTAACCCAATGGTACCTGCAAAAGAAATGAGAATAGATCAGCTCCAATAGATATTAAACTTTGTGTTTCAAACTTAACAAACTTCGTTTTCACTAACTAAATCCCCGGCAGCGGCGCCAAAAACTTGTTGCGTGCTCAATGTGTAAAAGAAATAAGCAATAAGAGAGAGAGAGCACTCAGAACATGCAAGCATACATGATCTTGTAGCAAGTAGTAAGTATTTTTTTATTCGTTTTCCCACAGAGATTTATTATTAGCTACTCGTGAAGTGTATTGTTAAGCAAGAATGGGTGGATTTGATGGGGTAGATTTGGTTTAAAAATTTCTAATTACTAATGAATCAATAAAGGATAGCAACATGAACAAGTGCAAGTCAATGATAAACTCAACCGTAAAGAGAAGGGATTAATAAACGAAGAGAAAAATAGCTAAGCAGAATTTTTAACTTAGTAGAATTGCGAGAACAGCAATTTTACCGCAATGTTACTAACAGCGAAAGTGTGTAAAATGGAGAAACAAGGGCTACTAACGACTCCTCTATAGGCATTTTCACACGATTCTCAAGCATTGGATCAACTCACTATGCATCAAACTAACTCATTCTCATGTATCTTCCGATTTCATGCATTAGATTCTTTAGTTTACTCATGTCCAAGTAAGGTCTTAAGCATCTTGTTAAAGCAGTAAGTTATGATTTGTACTAGGAAAACGCCTATTCCTAGGTCGTTTTCTGGCTACCTTGAGAGGCTAGCATGAGTGTATGACTCTGAACTCTTACTCCTTCCAGAGGTTAGGAGTTCTTTGGACAAAATGGATGGCCAATCGAAATTGCCCATGGGATGAAGCTTACATACAATCAATGCATTCGAGGGCTATCCTACATGCTTGGTTCACGTGTTTTAGCCTATAGTATTGTCATTAGCATGCCCCTATGTGACTTAGCTACTCATGGATCTAGAGAGAACAGAAATATTAGATGAAGTAGACATGCTTGGAAGAAAATGAAAGACAAAACAGCAAGGAAAAACAGTAGGCAGAGAAGGTAAAGACAAAGTGCGAAATGATGAATTGTGCTTTGATTAATCAATTGTTTGAATGAACAGATGAAGACGTAAGATTACTAACATAAAGACAGAAAGCAACGAAATGGAATGGATTAACTAATGGAAAAGAAATAACATCAAACGGTGCTGGAAATGAAAAGTAAAGACAGAAAGCAGTAAAATGAGCTTAAACGCCTCGTCGCAAACGCCTCGTCGCAAACGCCTCGGCTGAAGGGAGAGAAAGGTAAGCCTTGCTTGGATGAATCCAATCAGAAGAGAAGATGAATCTTCTCTCCTTCCTATCAGATTGTCGATTCCAACAGCTGAACCTCTCAAACCAACAGACGGAGAAGAGAATGAATGGGAAAGACTGCGCTGCGAAGAGACTTCTACGCTTTCGGATGATGTTTCAACCCTCTACTTTGACCTCCTTTTATAGTATTCTGCAGGTGCGATTGGGCCAAGGAGAACCATCCATCCTCAACGTCGTACTTCAAAATGGATGGAGGAGAAAGAACGAATCCCTGAAATATCGGATTACAACAGAAAAAGGTTAGCCAACTTACGGATTTCACTTAAAACATTGCGGTTTTAGCAATGTTTCCGCAATGCTTCCGCAATGCACAATTTTCATTCTTTTAACTTCCTTTTTCATTCCTTTCCTTTCCTTTTGCACACAAGTCCTAATTTAGCTTCCTTCTTCTAATTCTCATATATAAGCATAGGTTTAAGCTAAATCCTATCAAAAACACCTAAGAGTGTACATCTTTCTAAGATAAATAAGTCCTAAAAAGGTCACTTTTGGAGACGTAACAAGCGTGTCAAAGGATTATCATTTCAAGCGAGAATTGTCAAAAGAGACACCCAAAACACATTTTATGCATCCTAGTAGCACCAAGATATACAAGGACCTTTAAGGAACATGTTAGTGGCCTAGCATGAAGAGAAAGTTTGCTCAGTTCGTTACTAAGCGTGTGACGTGTCAGCAAGCTTCGAGGCAAAAACCTATTACTTTATTGCAACTCTCAAGCATTCCTAATTAGAAGTAAGAATTTAATTTAGGAAGGATTGATTGTTTTGAGATCCTTGCTAAGGAGACCATCATATTAAGAAACCAAGTTATTATTTTGGTAAAGGTTTTGAGGAACCATAGGTTGAGCAAGCAACTTGGGAAATATAAGTTACTTACGAGTAGCTTACTTTCGAGGACGAAAGTTTCTAAAGGGGGGAAGTCTGTAACGCCCCGCGTTTCTAAATTAGTGAATTTAGATGGAGTTATGCCTTTAATCTCTTCTAGTCCGTTAATTCTAAGTGAATTGGACTTCATTGTCCATGATTCTAATTTGAAAAATTATAATTTCAGTTTAGTCCCTCAAGTTAGATCAATTTAATTTTTAATAAATTTCGAGAAAAGAGATTTATTATTTAATCTTTAATTTCAAGGTTTGAGGATTTTCTCATTTCTAAGTTGGGTGATTTTGGAAAAGAGAGAATTTGGTTTTATAGAAATGCTAGCATTTCTCCCTTTCATTTATGGTCATTTCTTTCTTTTGGGATTTAAAGGACAAAGGCAACTTAAGCCAAAGAAAAACAAATCCCTAATTTCATCTAAACAATCCCTAATTCCATCCTTACTCTCTTCCTCCCCCAACCGCACGCAACCCTCCCCCTTCAGCCTTCTCCTTCACGAAGCCCCTTCACCTTCTTCTACCGGCGAAGCCTGCAGCAACAACCCATGAACAAGGCAAGTCGCACGCTCATCCACTCGTCTTCTCCTCCATTCAACAGCCGACGGCAGCAAGCGGCGGTGACCCGCAACCACGCCCCCATCTCCGCGATCCACCTGCGACATATCCATCTTCGGCATCGGCGAGAAGCGCAACCCACGCGCGCGACGCCCTTCAACAATCTCCAGCCCAACCTCAGCCTCCATCAACGATCCACGGCGTGAGCGAGCGGCGATGACCAATCTTCGGCGTTCGCAGACGTCGGCGGCACACTCGGACCACGCCGCGATTCATCTGCGGCGTTGCGAGCAAACGACAGATCTGCAGCGAGCTCACCTTGACGGATCCAGATCTGTGCAGCCGCAACATCGAGCCTTCGTTTTTCTTTGTTTCGGCCAACAACTAGACGACTCCCTTCTCTCGGTGCGACGGGATTCGGCGGTGAGTTTTATTATCAGATTTATTTTCCCTTTCTCATTCCGACAACCCATGAAGCATTTCGTTTCTGTAGGTGAGACCTCACCCGTGCGTTTTCGTCGACTAGCGGCAATTTTCTTCTCTTCGACAGGGTTCGCCATCGACACAGGCTTAATCGACCTCAGATTTAGATTAATCATTTGTTAATGACTTCAAAATTGGAGGTATAGGCTCCGTCGATCACCAACCAGCAAGGTGTCGAGCCATTTTGGTAAGCTTCAGTAGGTAACTTCAAGCCTTAAACCTCCTTCAATGTCTTTTAGGTGTTTTAGCTTAGTTTCTAATGTGTGTAATCTGTCCGTTGTAGTTTCGGACCCTGTCGAACACCAACCGACAAGCATTCAATTATATTCGGTGAAACTCGGTAAATTCCAGCACGTTCTAGTCCCATTTAAATAGCTATAAGTTGTTGTTGTTTAGATGTTAACAATTGGAAACTCTTATTTGTAGGTTCTAATCGACTGCTAAGCGTTTGACTAAGTTTAAGGGAGATTTTGGGTGCCTTTCGAATAGTTTTGGAGAGCTTGGAATGTTTGGTAAGTAGTTCTTACTTGTGGAGTCTGTTTGATATTTGTGGTATGTTAGAACGCATGCTTTACTGATTACATTATATTATGTGTTATATGAACTGTGTATGTTGTTGTGTCTCTGATAAGACTAAGTACATCTGAGTGCTTAGCAATACATATGTTTTAGTTTACGATCTCTCTGATAAGACTACGCACATCTGAGTGCTTAGAAATCCATATGTTGTTGTTTGTGAATTCCTTGATAAGACTAAGCACATGTGAGTGCTTAGCATAATCGTGTGCTGTTGGTTATATATGTTCTCTGTTAAGACTAAGCACATATGAGTGCTTAGCAATACGTGTTGTTGAATATGGTTTCTTTGATAGGGCTTTGCACTACTGAGTGCTTAGTATAGTTGAGTGAGTTCTTGAATATATTGATCTGATGATTCGATCATTTATGTGTGTGTTGCATTGTGGTGAAGTTCTTTGTGTATGATGTGTTGATTGGACAACATGATAAATGTGTTGTGGGTGTGTTGTACATATTCATGTTGGGTGGTTTCGTGTTTGGGCTAGTTACATGACGTAGGATTCATGTAGTCTAGCGAGGTTGTGAGAAAAGAGTGTAACTTGTGGTTACAGGGAATGTTCAGTTAATACTAGTGCGCCTCGGGTACAAATGGTCGAGGGGTAGTATGTCACTAAGGGAAGTAGGGTGAATATCAGTGCACCTCGGGTACAAATGGTCGAGGGGTGATATGTCACCATGGTTTAAGCAAGTGTTGGGCGCCGCCGGAAGGGCCAACACGTTGCAAAGTCATCGGTGCGCCTTGGGTACAAATGGTCAAGGGGCGATGCAACAGTTCGAGGCCTTGGGTATAAATGGTCAAGGGTCGAACGCTGAGCGCCGTAGAGGAGTGTCGAGGCCCTGGGTATAAATGGTCAGGGGTCGATGTGACTCGAAGGAGTTAGTCTCAGAGGGCTTGTGAGGGCCACGAGTTGAGTTGAGATTACGCGGTGGAGTCCGAGAGTGGACTTAGGGAACTCAATAACGTCTAAGAGAGCTTGTGAAGCTGGGGTTGAGTCGGAGAAGATTCAATGGAGTTTGAGAAGAACTGGATAGAGTTGTTAGTACTCGGTTGTATTTTGAGAGAGCTTGTTAGAGCTCAAGTTAGTTGATGGGTATGTATGACACGAGCGTATGCATGATGTTGTTGTTATTTATGTATTGAGCATGTTCAAATGATTATTGTTGATATGTTTTATGTGAGAAGCACATCGTTGTGATGCATGTATGTTTGTTGTTTTGTGGCTCCTCAGGTAGAAGCTACTTACCAGTACGTGTTATGTACTGACTCCCACAAATTATGCAATTTTTGCAGGTGATGAGTACTACTACGAGCTTGGTGATGCTGACGAGGAGACGTGAGAAAAATAGACCATTAGCTGAATATCTTTTATGTATTTATAGTTAGTCAAGTGTTATTTATTTATGAAGTTGCTTCCGCTGGTTTCAGTCTTTATGTTATTTCTAGTAGTTGGCTTAGGACTAAAAGTTGTATACGGGCTAAAGTTATTATCCTCTTCTTGTTTCAGTTCGTTTTAGAGTTCAACATTGGTCTTATAAAGTTAATAAGGTTGTATGTTTTGTAGTTAGACTTGAGTTGTCTTTCAGGATTTCGGCCTGAAGGGTTTGGTTTGAGTTTTTCTGCTTTTCAAGTGTTACATAATTGGGTAGTTATTAAGGTTACGTCGTTATGCTGCCGAAATTCTCGGAGCAATACGGTTAGTTTAAATGAGATTTAAAAGTCAGTTGTTAGTAACGTACTCGGGATTAGTCTAAAATTACGGGTCGTTACACTTAGTACGTAAGGTTCCTGTACTTTTCACTGTGATCTGATCATAGTGTCTTGATAGATTTACATAATTGACTTTCAACTTGAATCTTATATTTCTTGAACTTTTCAAAATATTCAGACTTATGTTGTATTAGGTTACGATACTCATTCCTTGAATAATCATCAGCTAGAGTGCTGAAATATTCATCCGTGTTCTTTGGCATGTAGGCTTTTCCAACAAAAGCCTATTGGTTATCTTGTATGAAAGGCAAGATCTTAAGACATATAAAGTAATTAACTCTAACATTTAGAGAATTACCTCTTAGTAGTCTTTTTATTCAAATTGATCGGAATCAATCTTGAGCGCTAAAGACAAGTATCATATTTTAGGAGAATATAAATTGTCTTTACATTATGGATTCTATAATCCTGAATTTCTCAATGTGTAGTAATTTATATGTTAACAATTAACACATACAAATTGTTTTTATCTTCAGCTGAACTTTTCAAACAATTTTGAAAATAAAAATTTAGTACTAAAATATTCGTTATGAACATTTTATTAGTAATAAAGTTAGAGAAATTATGAATTTCTCCTATGGTACTAAAAATACCATAATTCAACATTAAATAACAATTATTTCTTATGGACATCTTAATGTCTCTCACTACATTAATTGAGATGGGTTTTCTGGTGCCAACAAGTAGAGATCATTCTACATTATTTTCCAAGAATTATATAAAATGTAATGAAAAACAAATCTCAATAGTGGATCTGAATCTACTATATAGGTGGTAATGATTATTTTCCACAAAAAAATCTATGAAATCAAATTTACTTTTATTCATGTTCTTCTTATAGAGGTATTTCATAAATTCCTCTTGTGACTACCTTGCTAATTTAGAAACTATTTTCTTTCAGCTACAGTCATATGGTTTCTTTTCTTAGATTTTGGTAATACTTAATTTTTGAGATTATTTAGATAAATATCTAAATCTAGCTTTTATTGACTTCAACAATATCTCATATGTTGTTGTCATCTTCTTTATCTTCTTAGTTTGACATCTAATATGTCAAATAATTTTTTTTATAAGTCATCTCGTTATCTTGATTTATTAATCATGTGCTTCACGAACAATTCGATTAACATTGACAACAGGTTTTTTAGAACATTTCTCAATAAAGACAAATTAAAGAAAAATTTACACTGTCATTATATAGTGTTAACATTATTTTTCCAAGTTATATTATTTTCTCAATTTGACAAATTAGTAACGAAAATTAAAATTGAGAGAAATAGACATAATATTGAAATATATAAAAAAAAATATTATTTAACAACATGCAATCAATATTCATTCAATTTCAGCATAGAAAACAAACGATTTGATAAATGAACCTTAAAACATTAATTTCTAATGCTATGATACTTTAGTGAGTTAGAACAAGTGTCGCCGTAAGGTAGATCAAATGCTCTTTCACTAAACTGAGACAATCTCAACCAAGTGTTATCCCAAAATAACTCTTATTTCTATAACATTTAGTTACCATTTGTTTGGTCAAGAAAATCATTAACAACCTTAATTAAATCTTTGTAAGTGTAACCCATCATTTTAGATTCTATAATTTTATTCCAACAAGTGTCGTCATAGGGTAGGTCAAGTATTGAGAATAAAATTACAATCCTATCCTTCTCAGGAGATTCACCCTGATATTGACCCATGTAAACACCTTCCGTAGGGGGACGATCCAAAAGTCGCCGCGAGGCCCCACATGAATCTCACGTTGTGAACGAATGATAGAGACCGTAGGATATGTTGACACATTTCCTTCTCCCATTTACTATTTTCAAAATACTTTCTCTAGAGATTCACCCTGATATTGACCCATGCAAACACCTTCCGTAGGGGGACGGTTCAAAATCCGCCGCGAGGCCCCGCATGAATCTCACTTTGTGAATTTATAATAGAGACGGTAGGATACCTTGACATATGTCATTCTCCCACTAAGTATTTTGAAATAGGGTTTTCTATTACTTACACAAATTAGGCTAATTTCATTTATCTAAGTTTTTCAATCTACCCTTTCATAACCCTTATGTTTGTTAGATTGATTTTAATGTGAATTACCAAGTATATTAAACTATTTAAAACTAATCACATTATCAGTCTGCTTAATGAAATAGAATAAAATTTGACTACTTCGACCCTAGGCTAGTTCTCAGGTAGAGGTGTTCATTTTCAGTCAACTTAAGTACCTCACCCCAGTAACCTTTCTTAGACAGGGTTCCCTTATAGTCAATTTTTATTTCAAATTCATTAATCTTTAGTTAACTATTAATTACTAGATTAATGAACTTCAATTGATTTTAAGCAATGATTTTAATCCTATTAAAAACTAATTCACCTTATGGATAATCTAGATATTTTACCATTTTAAACCCTATAAAGAAAAGTTAAAAGACTATCATATATTCTAATCTTATTAGAAAATACCAAAATTCTATTAAGAAAACATCTAAATCCCAATGGAAAAAATTTCATAATCTTTATTATGAAAAAATGAATTTCTATTAGAAAGTAAATATCTTAATCTCATTAGGAAAAATTCATAATCTTTACTATGAAAGGATGAATTCTTATTGGAAAAGAAATATCCTAATTTCATTAGGAAAAATTCATAATCATTATTATGAAAATATGATTTTTTATTAGAAAAGAAATATCATAATCACATTAGGAAAAATTCTAATCTCATTGGAAAAAAAATCATATTAATCCTTATTAGGAATATCCCAATCTCATTAGGAAAATTTATAATTCTTATTATGAAAATATGAATCTCTTAATCTCATTAAGAAAATTTCATAATCTTTATTATGAAAACATGAATTCTTATTAAAAAGAAAAAATCCAAATCTCATTGGGAAAATTTCATAATCTCTATTATGAAAATATGAATTCCTATAATGAAATAAAAAATCCTAATTTAAAAAATTCAAATATAACAATTATATTGAAGGATATGAAAATATAAACATATTAGGAAATCCTCTAATCAAATTAGAAGACATTTTAATCATAATCTTCCAAATATAACAATTATATTAAAAAATAATTAAAACGCATGATCATGCTTAACCTATGGTGAGATTTTAATCTAGATGACATACTTTATGCAATCAAATAATAAAATTAAATCATACATCAACATGCATAATTAAAATTAAAAATACAGCAAAATTGACCGACATATTTGGCATATCCTAAGAATTAAAAGCAATTTAAATTACAATAATTTAAACCCAAGACATATCTTGGTCCTCAATATCTTTTCCTTTTTTAATATTCCAAATTTGAATCCAATTTCCATAACTTAATTTGGACATTCCAAATCAAATCTATAGACATTCCAAATCTGAATTTAAATTTCTAGAATTTATTTTGGACCTTCCAAATTTAATTCACATTCAAAATCAGAATCCAAAATTTTCAGAATTGAATTTGGACATTCCAAATCAAATCGACATTCCAAATCTGAATTTAAATTTTTAGAATTGATTTTGGACATTCCAAATTTAATGTATGTATTTAATGTATAGACATTCCAAATCTGAATCTAAATTTCCAGAATTTATTTTGGATCTTCCAAATCCAATTCATGGACATTCAAAATCAGAATCCAAATTTTTCAGAATTGAATTTGGACATTCCAAATTCAATCCATCATCTTCAATTGTGTGCGATTCACAATCTTCAAATGGAATTAAATCGTCAATTTTGTAATGGCTTTAAAAAAAAATACAAACAAGTCCTAACTCTTTCGAGTTTCACAGTTGATTTAATCAAAGCCATAAATCTAATGCCAC
The DNA here is from genome assembly GCA_028017165.1 of Herpetospermum pedunculosum. Taxonomy (NCBI): domain Eukaryota; kingdom Viridiplantae; phylum Streptophyta; class Magnoliopsida; order Cucurbitales; family Cucurbitaceae; genus Herpetospermum; species Herpetospermum pedunculosum. Next base: position 46,892,190 of record CM051527.1, read on the forward strand.
AAATACGTCTAAACAGTCAATTTCGCAAACCACATATCTCATGCATGAAATAATTAAATACCTACCATTCATGAACTTTAATTCAAAATAAAATCAAAGATTGCTCTGATACCAATTCAAGGGAATGAACTCTTCAAACCCACGCAGCGGAAGCGTTTGGAATCGTTACTTTGAGTTTATTTAGAATTAAACTAAAAACAAGATTAAGCAAATATATTACTTTTGAAGACCACAAATCTTCTTGTGTTCCTTTTCCACGAGATCTTCCTCGCTATGACTCGAACACGAGATCAAGGCTTGTGGGAGCCTCTTTGAAAGAATGGAGTTTTTGAGAGAACAATTCTCTCCAGTGAAATTGACTAGTATGTTTTGCCAACCTTTTGGCTAAACCTAGGGTCTTTAAGAATTACTTTTATTTAACAAAATATCATTTAATATCCATTATATTAAAATATGTATTTTATATTTATTTAAATTTCATTCAAATATCATAAAATTAATCATTTATAATATAAATTTAACCAATTTGAATCTCATTCAAATTTTATATATATATATATCATTTTCAATATTAATGTATCTAAATACATCAACTAATATTAATTTGAACATTTCAAAATTTTCTTTCAACTAAATTGATGCTCTTAGTGTTACTATGAGCTAGCAAGGGGACCTTATGGACCTACAGATTATAAGCTCCAATGATACAAAATTAATTAATTAAACTCATTAATTAACTAATTTGCATTCATTAACTCTAGGTCACTCCACGATAGGCCTAGAGTTTCATTCTTATGCACTGTAGGACAAGTTGTGTCCATGGATATAACCATTACATGCAAGTCGATCCTTCACGAGTTGTTCGTAATTACAGCTGGGTCAAAAGTCCGTTTTACCCCTGTAATTACATCGTGTGATAGGCTTCAAATGTATTTCAGCATTTGAACTTCTATTTTATTTTTCTTACAAAAATAAAATACAAACAAAAATCCTAACCCTTAGGGTCTCACAATTGATCTAATCAAAGCGATAAAACTAATGCCAATCAAATATGCCTAAACAATCAATTTGCAAACCAGCCAAAGCGAGCATGGCTCAGCGGGCATATGTATGTCTTAATGACCAAGAGGTCTGTGGTTCGAATCCCCCCACCCCCAATGTACTCAAAAAAAAAAAAAAAAAAAATTTGCAAACCACGTATATATCACATATCCCAACACCAAGATGGTAGGCTTATTGAGTCGGCGAACTCGGGTCACTCTAAAAAATCTTCTTATAAAGAAAGAGCGACACTATGCAAAGCGGGCCACGTCCAATAGTATCCCCAGGATAGGTCACTCTAAAAAATCTTCTTATAAAGAAAGAGCGACACTATGCAAAGCGGGCCACGTCCAATAGTATCCCCAGGATAAGATACCCAACTTTATCCCTATAATATAGATCGTTCTGGCTATGAAAGAGCGACACTATGCAAAGCGGGCCACGTCCAATAGTGTCAGGAATCTTTTTATAAACGAAGTTATAAAGAAAGAGCGACACTATGCAAAGCGTCCCCAGGATAAGATACCCAACTTTATCCCTATAATATAGATCGTCCTGGCTATGAAAGAGCGACACTATGCAAAGCGGGCCACGTCCAATAGTGTCAGGAATCTTTTTATAAACGAAGTTATAAAGAAAGAGCGACACTATGCAAAGCGGGCCACGTCCAATAGTATCCCCAGGATAAGATACCCAACTTTATCCCTATAATATAGATCGTCCTGGCTATTACTTGAACTTGATCCACAATAGTATCCCCAGGATAAGATACCCAACTTTATCCCTATAATATAGATCGTCCTGGCTATTACTTGAACTTGATCCACAATCATTTGAACTTGATCCACAATCATGTCACACATGAAGTTCAAGTATACAACCTATAGTCATGGGTTCTTTATTTATTGAAGTTAGGTTAAAAGTAAACACAATTCACTTTATTCAATAACAAATTTAATGAATAAATTTCAATAACAACTTTATTGCAAAATAGAATATACATTCAGTTTTAGGACATAAAACCCAACAATTATCTAGGTGATTTATTATGCACCAGGATCGAACCTCGGTGCGTAAATTCTTGCACAGGTGCGTGGTTTTGCACATCAAACCCCACTCTAGGGGCTTTAGGTGTGTTACCCGTTGCACCAGGTGGTTGTTTGATAAATTGTTTTAAAAGTCTGCACTAAGGCAGAATCGAACCCTCACTTTCTACTATCTTAGGTGAAACGCTCATCCATTGCACCAAGTGGTTGTTCAATGCATTATTACCGCCCAAATTTTAAAATCGAACAACCGCTTGGTGTAGTGGGTGAGTGATAAATAATAAAAAGAAATAATTTGAATAGAGGTACCAGATAGAAAACTCACAAAATACAATAGTGTTGGGCGAATATTGAAAAAGTATAATAAAATGAATATTCCACTTTAAATTTCAGTTAAAAATAAATCGAAATATTATTCAATTTAACTAAAGTTTATTTTATATAAAAATGTAAGATAAAAATGTCATTAAAGATGCTCTCGACAGTGGAATCTTAAAATCTTAAAATTCAATGATTCAAAAGGTGCTTTGTGCGAGATTTAGGTTTCTGCTACTTTAGTTGATAGAATTCACATAGGGAGGGAAGTCTGCGGTGGTTATCTCTTTCCTGATTTGGTGTTAACATGGAAGAACTTACATAAAAGTGGAAATCAGTTTGGAAAGGTTGAGGAACTAAATAACTGGGCGGGCCCTTCCATGCGTGTTTGGGTACTATTGAATGTTTCCAAACCCCTCCCTAGAGGTAAAAAGCTAAAAAATAGTGATGGTAAATCAGTTTAAAGCTCGTTTCTGTATGAAAAGTTGCCTGATTTGTGTTTTAATTATGGGATTATTGGGCCCTCCCATAGGCGATGCTAACAGAGTTCACATTCGATTCCCAAAACCTGCAAGAGAATCAATACGACCACCGGATGAAAGCATCAATTTAAAGAAAGACCTCCCATAGTGGATTTTTTTGAAACATATCATGTGATTTTTTTCACTTGCATAGGGTTTGCAACAGGGAGATCCATATTTCAAAATTGAAACACACCCTTTTGTTTCTTTGGCGAATTCGATTTCAATTTGAGTCAATATTCTTTTCAATTTGAGATAATCTGAACCCTCTATTTTTTCATTGTTCTTGGGTTTGATCACATCGGTAGGAGGAGAAGAAGAGAGAAGAGAGAAGGAGGAAGAAGAGACAAAGGAGAGAGGACACCACAACCTCAAAATTGTCACATCACCAAAATTTAATCAACAAATAACTGACATGTCAGATTTCGTTACGTGCTCAATGGAAGTCAATGACTATTTAGAACTATTTCTCAAACCTCAAGATGAAAATGTTCATTTTAAAACTTGAGGGACCAAATAGACATCTAACTCAAACCTAAGGGACCAAAAAGTGTATTTTGTCCTATTTTTTTTTTAAATCTTAGTCAATTATTTTTTAATAATTAATTATATAAGATAATATAATTATTATAAAACCAAAATTTTTAATTATTATTTCAAATTTAATTTTTATATATATTTATATAAAAATAAGTTGAAATATCATTTTGGTTCGTGTATTTTGAGACGTGTTTTATTTTAGTTATGGTACTTTCAAATGTTCAAATTAGTCTCATACATTCAATAAATATTAAAATTATTCATAAGTTTATTGTTAACTTTTTCAAAAAAATTTCTAGCCTTCTATTAACTCCTATAAATTTTGGAAACATATTCACATTGTGTTTTCTTGAATGACAATTATTATTCTTATTTTACCAAGTTCGGTAAAAAAAAGTCAAATTGAGCATAACTCAATGGTAATTGATATATACTATTTTCTATGAGGTCTGAAGTCCAATCCTCATCTTGTACTTAAAAAAAGAAAAATAAATTAGGGCTAAAGTATAACCAACAAAATAGTTTTTTTTTTTTTTTTTTTTACAATATGGTAAGGGATTGTATATTTTATGTCAGTTGAATTATGCTCATGTTGACAAACTAAAATCAAAATACAGTTTTTTTTTACAATATAGTAAGGGATTACATGTTATAAAATCTTATCTCAATCTAACGACAATAACTAAATGAGGGCTAAAGTATAACCATCAATTTTTTTTTTTTTTACAATATGGTAAGGGATTAAGGGATTGCACGTTTTATGTCAAGTCCCCCAACATATATATCAAGTCCACCAACATAAAGTTTTGGATCCGCCACTAGCCGAGGTGCTCATGTTGACAAACTAAAATCAAAATATATCAAGTCCCCAACATAAAGTTTTGGATCCGTCACTGGCAGAGGGATGACCGTAGCTCACAAAAAATAAACAAAAAGAAGAAGGAAAGATAAGAAAGAGAGAGAATAATGTTTAATTATCAAATCATCTTTGCGTAGTCAACTAACACGATTTAAGGATTTTTTAAAACTATTTCCTAAATGTCAGGACTATGCCCATTTTTTAGACTTTAGGACCAAATTGAAAGGACCAAAAATATATTTTATCTTCTTTTTTTTCCTTCCCAGGAGCCATTCTAAACTTACCAAAGCGTAAGTATTTATACCTTGGAGCTGTTATTTAGATTGACTTGAATATTTTAGATTTAAAAATTTAATTGATGATATTGTATCTATTTCAGTCTTTAAATTTTAAAATAACTAATTACATTTTAAAATATTGAATAATAGTTCTAATCATTATGCAACGCTCAACCCTATGCCAATTGAGCTATGCTCGGTTTGGCATCATTATGCAACTCTTAATGCATATTGTGTTAACTTGCATTGAGTTGGTATTGAGTTGGTAGGGCATGACACATAAATTATAAAATGAAGTTGAAAATTTTATAAAATAAAGTAGTATATTGTTGGAATTCCCATTAGTAGGGCAACATATAAAACAATAATATTGTGTATGCTATTATTATTAATAATTATAAAGTGATTAATTTATGTGATTAATGATTGAGACTATATAATTTATGATCATGGGTTAAATGTATAATTATACTATTATGCATAAATACATTAGTTATTTGTGTTTTGTTGAGGGCTTGTAACACAAATAATAAATCTCATTAACAGATTATATTTAGTTTTATAAAGGTTATGATTCATGCTCTTGCATCACGTAGATTTTTTCTCATCCCGAGAAACCTAACACTTTCTACTGTAAAACAAGCCGTAGAATTTTTCGTGATTTCTCCAAGCAGTAGAAAGTCAAATCAGTGGAATCATGAATCCAACCACGAATGCTGATACACTTCCGCTTCTTTAGGATTCTCTTGAATTCTTCATGGATAATCTTTCTTGGCTTTTGTTGAAATTCTGAATTTAAACTCTGAAAAATTGGTTTAAATTTTAGAATTGATTGAAGAACTATATGTATGGATGTTCATATTTTATTCGTTCTTGATTTTTCCTTCATATCATGATGATTTAGGTTCTTTTTATCAATAATCTTACTTGATTTTGCTTTAAAATTGGAGAATTCTAGAAGAAGAAACTCAATTTTTTTGGATTATGTGTTGTGCCCTCACCAGTCTACGCACATTTGAGTAATAAAGAATAAAAATAAAAATAAAAAAACAAAATCATATATTTGGGAGATTTCTTCTTTTTTATTTATTATTATTATTATTATTATTAACTAATCCTTTAACGAATACAGAATCCGTACAATTTTTTTAAAAATGTGGTTTTGCCATATTTATATGATAAATTGATGTTAAATTAAATTTGTTGATTAAATTAATTAAAATAAGACGTCACCAAAGTGACCTCTCTTATAGAAATTATTTATAACATTATTTATTTAATTTATTTGGGTGTTTGCATATTATTGTCTTTTGTTTACCCGTTCAAAGGAAGGTTAATATTGGGTAGATTGCACATACACTTGTGGTGATAAATATGTGACGATTAACAAAATTAAGCATGTAAATTATGAGACTATCCAAAATTATTTTATTATTTGGTGTGACTTTATCATCACTATTTGATCACTACAACATGACACCACTTATGGTTAATATTATTGTCCAAAGACTTGATCCTATTGTTGTGTTGGGTGTCTTGTAATGGGATAAACCATGATTTAATTTTGTAGATTGTTTTGACAATTAATAAAGTTTGTTATTAATTATGAATGTGTCTATTTGTCTATTTTTGTTCTTTAACAGTTAATATTTCTATAGTATCTGCTAACATAAATAATATCATGATTCTTAACGAAACAAATTTCAAGGATTGGAAAGAAAATATGCACATTGTTTTGGGATGCATGGATCTAGACCACTTCGAATTGAGCAATCTCTTTCTCTTACGGACGTGAGTTCTCCTGAAGACAGAAGGAACTTTGAGAAGTGGGAACGCTCAAACCGGATGAGTCTCATGATCATAAAGTGTGGCATTCCATAAGCATTTAGGGGTGTGGTATCTGATGAGATTATCCACTGCCAAAGATTTTCTTTCTGAAATTGAGAAACAGTTTGCTCAAAACGATAAGGTTGAAACAAGCACGCTTCTGCAACGCTTAATTTCATTGAAATATAAGGGGAAAGAAAATATGAGAGAGTACATTATGGAAAGGTCTCACATTGCTTCATCGCTTAAGGCTCTTAAGCTCGACTTGTCAGATGACTTGTTTATGCATCTGGTATTGATTTCTCTTCCAACATTGTACAATCAATTGAAGGTCAGTTATAACTACCAAAAGGAGAAATGAACTCTTAACGAGCTTATTTTCTACTGTGTACAAAAGAAAGAGAGGTTGAAGCAAGAAAGGACTGAAAGTGCTCATTTGGCCAGTACCTCTAAGGATAAGGGCAAAAGAAGAAAGATAAATGAAGCTGCTAAAGCTCCAGCACCACCTAAATAGCCTAAGGCTAATGATGGTTATTTTTTCTGTGGTGGTATGATAGCTCCATTTTAAAGCTATATTTATGTCCCTAATTCATGCTAATTATGTGCTTAATCTTGTTTATCTGTGTTAATTATAGGTGTTCTCGGTAAATTGTTCTCAGGCACCTTTGACGTCGTTCGAGGCTTAATATCACGTTTTAAGATCCTAAGAACACCTTGGGGAAAGAACCGTGCAAAAATATGAAGAATTGGCGTTTTGGGGAGCTCAAAGGCAAAATTCCATGCAAAAACCCGAAAGCAACCGTTGAGCAGGGAGCGTCTAGACGCTGGCTCGACGCTGGGCCGAGCGTCTCGACGCTCTGAAGTCTGAAGCGCCCGAGAGCAAGCGTCGAGTGGGCAGCGTCTCGACGCTCGCTCGACGCTGCACAGCGTCTCGACGCCGCGCGAGCGTCTCGACGCCGCGCGAGCGTCTCGGCGCCACCCCGACTCAGCGCGCTGGAATTTTAGGGCGCAGTGTCTCGACGCTCCGACGGAATATATATTAAACTGTCCGATTTCCAGCGGGGAACATCATCTTCTACCTCGGGCTCCGCACCATTTTTGACGTTTTTCAAGCTATTTCCACCATGGGAGGAGCCATGGAGCTTGGATTGGAGCCACTTCAAGTCACATTCATCATGAGTGAGTAGTTTATAGCGTTTTGGCCCGGGATTGTAAGGGATTAATGTAATTAGCAATTTTGGTGAGGTTTATGTTTCAAATTCTGATATGGCTAGAACATTGATTGAATTAGTTTCTTCTTCTATGCATATTACATGAATGTGTTTGATTGATAGGATTAGACAACTTTGATTTCAAGCATGATTCGTTAGTTAAAGATTTTGATGTCGTGCCTCTCTTGATCGCCAAGTAACATGGATTGACGATGCCATAGAGCGCATAGGCTTCCTTGCGTTCTTGGCGTTCGTTCTTCTCGAAGTTGAAATTAAAATTGATAGACTAATTTGGCTTCCACGTTAGATAATCTTCGTAGTTAGCCCGTTGCTATCGATTGTTCTTGGGAGAGCGTTGGCCCCCAATGTCCAATCGATATGTTTAATTAGCATAATTTACTGTGCCTAATTATTATCCATGGGGCGTGTTTGAATTGATTAATTGATAACTTCATTTTGGAGCTATTATTCACTTCCTAATTCTAGCTAAATTCCGCTTTTAATTGGTTTATTTATCTCGTTTATAGGAGATTTGCGGAAAAGAGCTCGTGCGTCCATTGGACCCGTTTTGGAGCTAAGAGTGGTGTTTTACCGCCCCGGGAGTGCATCGGGAAAAGGGCAAGTTGATCCAAGAAGAACCGGACCAAAATTGCCTAGGACAGGCAATTTTCCAGCTCAAACCCGAGAGCAAGCGTCGAGACGCTTGCTCGACGCTCCCTGGCGTCGAGACCCTGCCGTGGCGTCGAGACGCTCCGAAGGAGGCGCGCGCAAGAAATCATCGGGCCAGCGTCGAGACGCTCGCCTAGCGTCTCGACGCCATCGCGAGGCGCGCGCGGATTAATTAGGTCGCAGCGTCGCGACGCTGCCCTAGCGTCTCGACGCTCCGACGATTTTAAAGGGCTGCAAGACGATTTTGCAGCCAACTTTTGCCATTTTTTGAGAACTTCATCTCCTTCCTCTCGGTTTTTCTTATCTCTTTAGCTTAGCTCCGCCATTTGTGGCATGTTTTGGAGCTTTTAACTTGTAATAGGATAGAGATGACTTCCATGGCCTCCGTTGGAGCGGTGGTGACAATCCGTCCCATGGACGGCTAAGGTATTGTGAACGGTTTGGTATAATTTGAGGGATTATTTGTTATATTTCTATGCTTTGATAATCCATGCTTTAAATTTCAACTTGGTTTCTAATTTGTATGCATTTATTGTTCTTATTTCATCTTATGCATGCATTAGATTTCGTCGACTGACAATCGCGTTTTCTAGCTTATGTTAGCGTTAAAGAGTAGCGATGCCGTGCCTCTCACTATTCGACTAGTAACACAGAACAATGAAAATAAATCGGAGTATCGAGTCATGCATGATAGTTGTTGGTTACATTCAGCGTTGGCGGGTAGCCAGTTAGCAATTTGATTACGTGGTCGAATGTCCGTCGCGGTATGCTAGTGACTGTTTAGAGTCAATTTGGGGCTGATCACCCTAAGGAAACTTTAAATAATGTTTAATTGGATCTTCTGATTTGGTTAATTACTATGGAGCCGGTTACACTAGGGGTTTCCCGGGGTAACCGACCGCGTGTATTACAAACTTTTAGCCTTAGGATTGTATTAAATGATAAGCTGTAGAATGTCTAACAAAGAAATCCTGAAAATCCCCAAACCGTACACTCGTCATTCTCTCTCTCTTTTAATTTTCCATTAGCGATTAATTCCTTTATTTGCATGCTTAAACTCCCCCTCGTTACAAAAACCCAACTGATCAATTAATTTCAATTCCAATTTAATTTCAATCACGTCCTTCTCCGTGGATCGACCCTGTTACCACTAGCTGCAAAACTTTGGTTAATAGGCTTATAAATTGTATTTTGGCAAGCCTCGACAGCTTGAATTTGGAGTACCACATAAAGTGCTCTACCAAAATTGGCGCTGTTGCCGGGGAAGGGCAAAAATTGATTGAAATCATGTTTGAATTTGAATTTGGTTGATTGGTTGTGTGCTGAAAAGTTTTTCCGTTTGTAGTTTGTATGTTTAAAATTTTGTTTGTGTATGACCCGTTCTTCTGAGATTAGTGGATTGCAGTTTATACCTGAGATCAAAAGAGAAGAGCGGCGGTTGAGAAGAGAGGCCCGCGAGGGGCAGAGATTGTTTGAAGAAGAAGGCGATCCCTTCTTTGGTGACGAGATGGCGCAAGGAGAAGCGCCAAGGACGCTGAAACAGCTGGCAGCGCCATATTTAAATTTGCAACCCCTGTGCATCAACTACCCTGTGGTAGCAGGTAATTTTGAATTAAAATCCGGTTTAATTCACCAGTTGCCTTCTTTCCATGGCAATGCAGGCGAGGATGCAAACAAGCATTTGATGGAGTTTCATTGCGTCTGTGCGGGGATGAAGTCCGCAGGAGTGACGGAGGAGCAGCTGATATTGAGGGCATTCCCCTTTACGCTTAAGGACAAAGCCAAGGATTGGCTTTACTATCTGCCCTCCGGATCGATTACGACGTGGCAGGACATGAAGAGGGTTTTCCTAGAGAAGTATTTCCCTGCGTCCCTGGCCACAACTCTGAGGAAAAGAATTTATGGGATCACTCAAGACGTGGGTGAGTCTCTGCATGAGTACTGGGAACGCTTTGGGCGCCTGTGCGCAAGCTTCCCGCACCATCAGATTGTCGATCAGCTCCTGATCCAGTATTTTTATGAGGGTATGACGCCTCATGATCGGCAGATGATCGACGCAGCGAGCGGTGGGGCTCTGATTGACAAGACCCCGGTTGAGGCCAAGCAGTTTATTGCAAACATGGCAGCCAACTCGCAGCAGTTTGGTATTCGTGGGCAGGGGCAAGTTCACAGTGTGACCCAGAGCCATGAGATGACAGAGATGAAGGCCCAGGTGGCCGAGATTGGAAATTTATTGAAAAAATTTGTCGGAGGAAACCGCGAGGCGGAGAAGGTGAACGCAATCGGGGGATATGCTTCGAACCCAAGGAAGTATGATCCTTACTCGAACACATACAACCCCGGTTGGCGCGATCACCCCAATTTCAGCTATGGGAATAGGGAAGGACAACAACGCTTCCAAGGCCAGTCCCATGATAGGCCTAATACTTCCACCCAAGCTCAAGCCTCGAGCTCCTCTAGTTCATTGGAAGAGATGGTTCGAACCATCGTGACGTCGACCAGCCAATTTCAGAAAGAAGTTCGAGAAGAGCTAAACTCACACAAAGCCGAGCTGCAAAATTTGAACAAGCAGCTGACGCAAATGTCGGTGTCGATAAGCAAAATAGAGAGCAAGAGCTCTGGGAAGCTTCCTTCCCAAACCACGGTGAACTCATGTGAGAACGTGAGTGCAATCCAGCTGAGGAGTGGGAAATCAGTTCCCTCCAGAGCCGTGAAGGAAGCCAAGGACAGTTTGAATGAGTCCTCCCCGATTGCTCCGAAGAATCTGAATGATGTTGAGAAAGAAGAAGTGAATGTGCAAGAGAATGTCGCCAAAGCACCCTTCTCCAGTAGGCTTGTGAAGCCTACTTTGGAGACCGAAGACGAAGAGGTCTTGAGAACCTTCCAGAAGGTGATGGTGAACATACTGCTTCTTGAGGCAGTGAGCCAAGTGCCAAAATATGCCAAATTTCTCAAGACCTGGTGCACGAAGAAGAGAAAATCCAGAGGGACTGAAAAGAGAAAGGAGAATGTTTTTGCGATCCTCCCAGGTACGTTGCCCGCCAAGTGCAACGACCCAGGTATGTTTACTATCTCATGCATGATAGGTAGTAAAGTAGTCAAAAATGTCATGCTTGACCTTGGAGCTTCTGTGAACGTTATGTCTTATGCTTTATTTCTTGAACTGAACTTAAATGAATTGCATGAGTGTGACGTGGTTGTCTAGTTAGCTAACAGGTCGAGTATATTTCCTAGAGGGAAGGTTGAGGATGTTCTCGTGAGAGTGGGTGAGATGATGTTCCCAACTGATTTTCTCGTGCTTGATATGAATGAAAAATCTTTGCATGCTTCGTCCTCTATGTTGTTAGGACGCCCTTTTCTTAAGACCGCGAAGGTCAAAATTGATGTGTTCAAGGGTGTAATTTCCTTAGAGTTTGATGATACAGTGCATGAGTTTTCTTTATTTGAGAAGAAGTCTGTGGAGCATGTATCTTGTGTTGAGTATGTCGAGAATGGGAGTCTTACCTCGCGCTTGAGGGATGATTCTCATTTCTCAGTAAAAAAATCTGATCTTAATTTGATTGAAGTTGATGCTGTTTTTTGCACTAACAAATGTGATATTCACGTGCTTGAGGCACGAAGAGTGCAAAAAGTTTTGAATGATGATTGCAGGTGTAGTGTGGAAGAGGACAAGACTGGAACGTCCCCCGCACTATCAGAATATGGATGAGTCATTGGAGAGAATTCAGTCGAGCAAACGACTTTAAAAATCATGCGCTTCTCGGAGGCACCCGAGTGATGAAATGTCTTTCTATCTTAGTTTAGTTGCTGTTTTTTGTTGTTTTTAGTTTAGTTTAGACTTATGTAGTTTGCTGTTTTTTGTTAGGAATCAAGGAAGTTGAGGAAAATTTTGGGCTTCGATGATGAACGCGCCGCTTCCTTTCCCTCACCAACTTCACAAAGAGTCAGGGAAGTGTAGTTTCTTTTTCCCTTTAACTTTGTGTATCTGACTAAGTGGCATTGAGGACAATGGCAACTTTTGAAGTTGGGGGTGGAGTGTGGACGAGCATGTGTAGTCGGTTGGGCAGTGCTAATTTTGAATATTGAAGTGCTTGGGACTCTGTTTACTGTTTTCTATCTATGAAAATCTAGGAAATGCATGTTGGAAATCTGAGCACGTACATAATCTAGTTTTTGCATGACGAGTTTTGCATTCATTAGGTTCATGTCAAAAATTTTAAAAAAATTTATGTTGCTCCCTTGCATCTATCGAGCACTTAGCAACCTCATCTTAGATTCCGTAGGCTTAGTCAATGGCATGTAGCATTAATTCTTGTTGTCACCCCGAAAGGCACCCTTAGGTAGCTTGTTGCATGAGAGTTAGCGGTCGATTAATCGAGTTAGCTTACGCTAAGCCTAAAGTAAAAAAAAAATAGAAAAGCAAGTTGGTTAGAAAATTCTCTCGAGGCGCTCCTCCTTCTTATTGGTGCACCTAAGAAGTGAGCGTTAGTCCTTAAAAACGTGAAGTTTATGCATGAATTTGACGTGTTAGGCAGCTCGAGGTTGGAAAGAAAAAGAGAATAAAATGTTGGGTTCAAAGAACCTTAATAAAGAGTACAAAGTACTCGTGAAAAGAAAATGTGTATGAGAAAATTTAGGTCTCTTAGTTTGCTACTCTCTCTCATGTAAGTCAAGTGTAGACTGTTCTTAAACGCTAGAAGTAGGGGGAAAACGGGATGATTTGTTGCATGTGGTTTTTCCGGGCTTATGTGGGTTTAGGATAGGTTGTCTAGCACACACACACGTTAGGGAGCGATAGTTAATTTTTGATATGTTCGTAGTAAATGCATGCACAGATTGCTTTCATGATTATGTTGTGTTTGAATTTGTAAAATGCATTGAGATTTGAGTTAGTAGCATGTAAGCTTGTCCTTAGAGTCAATTTCTTTATTAGCCTTGCTCGATGACTAGCAAGATTCAAGTTGGGGGTGTTTGATAACTCCATTTTGGAGCTATTATTCACTTCCTAATTCTAGCTAAATTCCGCTTTTAGTTGGTTTATTTATCTCGTTAATAGGAGATTTGCGGAAAAGAGCTTGTGCATCCATTGGACCCGTTTTGGAGCTAAGAGCGGTGTTTTAACGCCCCGGGAGTGCATCGGGAAAATGGCAAGTTGATCCAAGAAGAACCAGACCAAAATTGCCTAGGAGAGGCAATTTTCCAACTCAAACCCGAGAGCCAACGTCGAGCAGACAGCGTCGAGACGCTTGCTCGACGTTGCCTGGCGTCGAGACCCTACCGTGGCGTCGAGACGCTCCGAAGGAGGCGCGCGCAAGAAATCATCGGGCCAGCGTCGAGACGCTCGCCTAGCGTCTCGACGCCATCGCGAGGCGCGCGCGGATTAATTAGGTCGCAGCGTCGCGACGCTGCCCTAGCGTCTCAACGCTCCGACGATTTTAAAGGGCTGCAAGACGATTTTGCAGCCAACTTTTGCCATTTTTTGAGAACTTCATCTTCTTCCTCTCGGTTTTTCTTCTCTCTTTAGCTTTGCTCCGCCATTTGTGGCATGTTTTGGAGCTTTTAAATTGTAATAGGATAGAGATGACTTCCATGGCCTCCGTTGGAGCGGTGGTGACAATCTGTCCCATGGACGGCTAAGGTATTGTGAACGGTTTGGGATAATTTGAGGGATTATTTGTTAGATTACTATGCTTTGATAATCCATGCTTTAAATTTCAACTTGGTTTCTGATTTGTATGCATTTATTGTTCTTACTTCATGCTATGCGTGCGTTAGATTTCGCCGACTGACAATCGCGTTTTCTAGCTTATGTTAGCGTTAAAGAGTAGCGATGCCGTGCCTCTCACTATTCGACTATTAACACAGAACAATGAAAATAAATCGGAGTATCGAGTCATGTATGATAGTTGTTGGTTACATTCAGCGTTGGCGGGTAGCCAGTTAGCAATTTGATTACGTGGTCGAATGTCCGTCGCGGTATGCTAGTGACTGTTTAGAGTAAATTTGGGGCTGATCACCCTAAGGAAACTTTAAATAATGTTTAATTGGATCTTCTGATTTGGTTAATTACTATGGAGCCGGTTACACTAGGGGTTTCCCGGGGTAACCGACCGCGTGTATTACAAACTGTTAGCCTTAGGATTGTATTAAATGATAAGCTGTAGAATGTCTAACAAAGAAATCCCGAAAATCCCCAAACCGTGCACTCGTCAATCTCTCTCTCTTTTAATTTTCCATTAGCGATTAATTCCTATATTTGCATGCTTAAAATTAAGTTGAATTGGCATAATTCCCTGTGGACCGACCCCATTATCACTATGCTACTAATCGCTCGGTGATCGGGTAATTACAAATTTATTTTGGCGGGTCTCGACAACCCGATATTTGGCGATTGTTCAAAATTACCGCTACCAAAATTGGCGCCGTTGCCGGGGAATTAAGGTTAATTCGGCCTAATTTAGATTTAATTTGTGACTTTTTGAATTTTAATTTTGATTTGTTTATTCTTTTATTATTTGCAAAATTTGATTTGTTTGTTAAGTGTGCTAGAGTGCTAAATTTGAATTGAGAAAATGGAAGTTTCTATGGATGGCAATGAGGCTGAAGTTCAGAAAACACTTAGACAGTGGGGGTCGGTTGATTTGGACCGCTGTTACGTCTCCAAAAGTGACCATTTTAGGACTTATTTATCTTAGAAAGATGTACACTCTTAGGTGTTTTTGATAGGATTTAGCTTAAACCCATGCTTATATATGAGAATTAGAAGAAGGAAGCTAAATTAGGACTTGTGTGCAAAAGGAAAGAAAAGAAATGAAAAACGAAGTTAAAAGAATGGAAACTGTGCATTGCGGAAGCATTGCGGAAACATTGCTAAAACCGCAATGTTTCAAGTGAAATCCGTAAGTTGGCTAACCTTTTTCTGTTGTGATCCGATATTTCAGGGATTCGTTCTTTCTCCTCCATCCATGTTGAAGTACGACGTTGAGGATGGATGGTTCTCCTTGGCCCAATCGTACCTGCAGAATACTATAAAAGGAGGTCAAAGAGGAGGGTTGAAACATCATCCGAAAGCGTAGAAGTCTCTTCGCAGCTCCATTCTTTCTCCTGTTTTTCTCTTCCGTCTGTTGGGTTGGAAAGCTTAGCTGTTGGAGTCGACAATCTGATAGGAAGGAGAGAAGATTCATCTTCTCTTCTGATTGGATTCATCCACGCAAGGCTTACCTTTCTCTCTCTTCAGCCGAGGCATCTGCGACGAGGCGATCTAGCACACCTTTACTGCTTTCTGTCTTTAACTTCTTATTTCCAGCACCATTTGTTGTTATTTCTTTTCCATTAGTTAATTCATTCCATTTCGTTGCTTTCTTTCTTTATGTTAGTAACTTTAAGTCTTCATTTGTTAGTTCAAGCGCTTGATTAATCAAAAGCACAATTCATTATTTCGCAGTCTCTTTGTCTTTGCTGTCTACTGTTTTCCCTTGCTGTTTTAAGTTTAATCTTCTTCTCATCATGCCTACTTCATCTAATATTTCTGTTCTCTCTACATCCATGAGTAACTAAGTCACATAGGGGCATGCTAATGACAAATCTGTAGGAAGAAACACGTGAACCAAGCATGTAGGATAACTCTCGAATGCATTGATTGTATGTAAGCTTCATCCCACGGGCAATTTCGATTGGCCATCCATTTTGTCCAAAGAACTCCTAACCTCTGGAAGGAGTAAGAGTTCAGAGTCATACACTCATGCTAGCCTCTCAAGGTAGCCAGAAAACGACCTAGGAATAGGCGTTTTCCTAGTACAAATCATAACTTGCTGTTTTAACAAGATGCTTAAGACCTTACTTGGACATGAGTAAACTAAAGAATCTAATGCATGAAATCGGAAGATACATGAGAATGAGTTAGTTTGATGCATAGTGAGTTGATCTAATGCTTGAGAATCGTGTGAAAAAGCCTATAGAGGAGTCGTTAGTAGCCCTTGTTTCCACATTTTACACACTTTCGCTGTTAGTAACATTGCGGTAAAATTGCTGTTCTCGCAATTCTTTCTAGTTAAAATTCTGCCTTAGCCATTTTTCTCTTCGTTTATTAATCTCTTCTCTTTACATTTAAGTTTATCATTGACGTGCACTTGTTTATGCATCTATCCTTTACATATTCCTTAGTAATTAGGCAACTTAAAACCAAATCTACCCCATCAAATCCACCCAATCTGGCTTAACAATACACTTCGCGAGTAACTAATAATAAATCTCTGTGGGAAAACGAATGAAAAAATACTTATTACTTGCTACAAGATCATGTATGCTTGCATGTTCTGAGTGCTCTATCCTTGCATATTTCTTTTAAACATTGAGCACACAACAAGTTTTTGGCGCCGCTGCCGGGGATTTAGTTTAGTGAAAACGAAGTTTGTTAAGTTAGAAACACAAAGTTTAATATCTATTGGAGCTGATCTATTTTCATTTCTCTTGCAGGTACCATTGGGTTAGTTTATGAATGAACCTTCAAGTAGCGATCTAGAGTTCAACCCTGAGCCTGAGAGATTACTTAGGGCCAGAAATAGAGCCAAGAAACGTCTCTTTAACCAACCCTCTATACCTCCAATAATTGCTGAAACCGCGGAGTCTCCGCAATTCTATCAAGAAGAAATGGATATACCAGTCCCAAATCCGGTACCTACCACTCGCAATCCCATCGAAATAGCGAATGATAAGAATAGTGCCATTCTTTCCTGCCTAGTACCTATGCCTGGGGAGCTAAACCCAAGCATAATCCGCCCTGAAATTACTGCCAACTCATTCGAGTTAAAGCCAGTAATGTTCCAAATGTTGTCCACTGTGGCACAATTCTTTGGAGTGGAAAATGAGGATCCCCACAACCATCTTAGAAACTCCCTAGGAGTTAGTGATACCTTTATCATTCCTGGAGTTTCCCAAGAAGCCTTGAGGCTCTACCTCTTCCCTTACTCTTTAAGGGACAAAGCAAAGACGTGGTTAAACTCATTACCCTCTGGATCAGTCCTCAATTGGACAGACTTGGCGGAGAAATTCCTAGTTAAATATTTTCCACCTGATAGGAATTCTACCTTTCGTGATGACATAGTCAAGTTCAAACAAGCTGAAAATGAGTCCCTTCACGAAGCTTGGACAAGGTTCAAGGACCTTCTGCTTAAATGTCCACACCATGGCATTCCATGGTGTATCCAAACAGAGGTCTTTTTCAAAGGATGCAACCCTAGCACCAGGCAAGTGCTAAATTCATCTGCTGGTGGTTCCATGCTTTCCAAAAGTTATAATGAAGCCTATGAGATCCTGGAGAAGATCTCAGCATCTCACTGTAGGTGGTCAGATGATCCAATAGAGCCAAGTAGAGCTCAAGATAAGGACGCACTCAATGCCATGAGTAGCCAAATAAGCGCCCTGACCAACCTAGTCAAACAAATGGCTCAAGCCAATCTCCAAACTAGTGTCAACACCGCCACAGCCATGTCAATGGGCACACAACCAAGTAAAGGTGAGACACTTATCTGTGGATTCTGTGGGGAGGGGCACCTGTATGAATACTGCCCTGGGAATCCAGCCTCAGTCTGCTATGTTGGAAGCCAACAGCAGCCTAGGAACAACCCCTATTCCAACACTTACAATCCTGGTTGGAGGAACCACCCAAATCTTTCATGGGGTGGCCAGCAAAATACTAACCAAGCTCCTAACCAACCAAGACCGAGTGGAACACCTGGTTTCACTCCCCAACATAACCAATCCATGTATCAAAAACCATACAACCAACCAGTAGGGTCATCTGTAGAAAATCTACTCAAAGAGTACATCGCCAAGAATGATGCTACTCTACAAAGCCAGCAAGCTACCCTCAGGAGCCTAGAGAACCAAATAGGGCAACTAGCCAATGAACTCAAAAGTAGGCCCCAAGGTAGACTACCGGCTGACACTGAGGTACCAAGGAGAGATGGAAAAGAACAAGTTCAAGCAATTGAACTTAGAAGTGGGAGACCATTGGTGAGCAACATAAAAGAAACCCCAAAGAGAGTAGAGAACAAAGAGTCTAATGCTCCACTGGAATCTCTGCCAAACCAAGGTCAACCACCAATAAGCACATCAAGGGCGAGGCTGGAACCAATCATAGAAGAGATAGAAGAAATTCCAAGGCCTCCACCTATCCTGAGGCGACCTGAAGTGCCTGCATATGTGCCACCACCTCCATTCCCTCGAAGGCTAAAGAAAAAACAAGAACAGGAAGTGCACTTTAACAAATTCTTAGAAATTCTTAAACAAGTGCATGTGAATATTCCTTTTGTAGAAGTTCTACAGTCTATGCCTTCTTATGTTAAATTTCTGAAGGATATAATCACTAACAAGAAAATCATTGGTGAATTTGAAACAGTGAATCTCACTGAGGAGTGCAGTGCTATACTCCAGAACAAGCTACCCAAGAAAGAGAAGGATCCTGGTTCCTTCACCCTACTGTTACGTCTCCAAAAGTGACCTTTTTAGGACTTAATTAGCTTAGAAAGATGTTCACTCTTAGGTATTTTTGATAGCATTTAGCCTAAACCTATGGTTAAATATGAGAATTAGAAGAAGGTAGCTAAATTAGAACTTATGTACAATAGGAAAGAAAAGGGTTAGAAACCGAAGGAAAAGAATGAAAAAAACTGCATTGCGACAGCATTGCGAAAACATTGCTGAAGCCGCAATTATTCAAGTGAAAACCGTAAGTTGACTGATCTTTTTCTGTTAAATTCCGTGATTTCAGGGATTCGTTCTTTCTCCTCCATCCATTCTGATATACGACGTTGAAGATTGATGGTTCTCCTTGGCCCAAACGCACCTGCAAACTACTATAAAAGGGGGTCAAAGTCGGAGGTTCAAAGATCATCCGAAAGCGTAGAAGTCTTCTCGCAGTCCATCTTTTCTCCTGTTTTCCTTTGCCGTCTGCTGGTTTGCGAAGCTCAGCTGTTGGAATCGATAATCTGATAGGAAGGAGAGGAGATTCTTCTTCTCTCCCGATTGGATTCATCCAAGCAAGGCTGTCCTTTCTCATCCTTCATTCGAGGCGACTGCAACGAGTCATTCGAGCTGTTTATTGCTTTCTGTTCTTCATTTCTATTTTTCCAACTCTGCCTTGTTGTTGTTTCTTTTCTAATAGCTAGATTAAGATAATTCGTTGTGTTCTGTCTCTCTGTCATTTTGCTTTAAGCTTTCTTTTGTCTATTCAAACAATCAAGTAATCAAGTTTCAATTCCGTATTTCACAGTTTCTGCCTTTTCATTCTACTGCCTTCCCTTACTGTTTTAAGCACATTTCCCTTCGAAGCATGTCTGTTTTATCCTTTAGTTCTGTTCTCCTTATATCCATGAGTAACTAAATCACTTAGGGGCATACTAATGACAACTCCATAGGCTAAAAAACGTGAATCAAGCATGTAGGATAGCTCTCGAACATTGATTGTATGTAAGCTTCATCCCACGGGCAATTTCGATTGGCCATCCATTTTGTCCAAAGAACTCCTAACCTCTGGAAGGAGTAAGAGTTCAGAGTCATATTATCATACTAGCCTTTCAAGGTAACCAGGAAACGTCCTAGGAATAGGCGTTTCCCTAGTACAAACCATATCTTTCTGCCTTAACAAGATGCTTAAGACCTTACTTTGAGTTGAGTAAACTAAAGAATCTAATGCATGGAATCGGACGATACATGAGATTGAGATAGTTTGATGCATAGAGAGTAGATCCAGTGTTTGAGAATCGTATAAATATGCCTATAGGATAGTCATTAGTAGCCCTTAATTCGCCCATTTACACACTTTCGCTGTTATTGTAATTGCGGTAGAATTGCGGTCTCCGCAATTCCGTCTAAGTTTCCATTCTGTTTCGCTATCTTTGCATTCATTTATTAATTTCGTTTCTTTTCATTTTAGTTTAGCTTTGACTTGTTCTCGTTTATGTTACTACCCTTTACACATTCAGCAAAAATTAGACCATTAAAAACCAATTTTACCCCATCAAATCCACCCCTTCTTTCTTAACAAAACACTTCGCGAATAGCTAAAAATAAGTCTCTGTGGGAAAACGAATGAAATATACTTACTACTTGCTATAAGATCATGTATGCTTGCATGTTCTGAGTGCTCTCTCTCTCTTATTGCTTATTCTTATTAACACATTGAGCACGCAACAAGTTTTTGGCGCCGCTGCCGGGGACTTATTTTAAGTGAAAACGAAGTTTGTTAAGTTTGAAAAAAAAAAACAAGTTTATTGCTTATTGAAGCTGATCTGTTTCATTTCTTTTGCAGGTACTATTGGGTTAGTTTATGAGTGAGCCTTCAAGTAGAGATCTAGAGTTCAATCCTGAGCCCGAGAGACTATTTAAAGCCAGAAATAAAGCCAAGAAACGTCTTTTTAAACAACCCCCTATACCTCAAATCATACCTGAAATCGAAGAAATGGACGAGATAGTTCCAAATCAGGTACCTGTCATTCGCAACCCCATCGAAATAGCGAATGACAAGAATAGTGCCATTCTTTCATATTTAGTACCTATGCCTGGGGAGCTGAACCCCAGCATAATCCGTCCTGAGATCACTGCCAACTCATTCGAGTTAAAGCCAGTGATGTTCCAAATGTTGTCCACTGTGGGACAATTCTTTGAAATAGAAAATGAGGACCCCCACAACCATCTTAGGAACTTCTTAGGAGTTAGTGATACCTTCATCATCCCTGGAGTTTCCCAAGAAGCCTTGAGGCTATACTTGTTCCCTTACTCTTTGAGGGACAAAGCCAAAACATGGTTGAACTCATTACCCTCTGGATCTGTCCTCAATTGGACAGATTTAGCAGAAAAATTCCTAGTCAAATACTTCCCACCTGATAGGAATTCTACCTTTCGTGATGACATAGTTAAATTCAAACAAGCTGATAATGAGTCTCTTCACGAAGCTTGGACAAGATTCAAAGACCTTTTCATTAAATGTCCACACCATGGCATTCCATGGTGTATCCAAATAGAAGTCTTTTTCAAAGGATGCAACCCCAGCACCAGACAAGTTCTAAATTCATCTGCTGGTGGTTCCATGTTGTCCAAGAGTTACAACGAAGCTTATGAGATCCTGGAGAAGATCTCAACATCTCACTGTAGGTGGTCAGATGATCCAGTCGAGCCAACTAGAGCTCAAGACAAGGATGCTCTTAGCGCCATGAGCACCCAAATAAACGCCCTGACCAACCTAGTTAAGCAAATGGCTCAGGCTAATCTCCAAACCAGTGCCAATACCGCCACAGCCATGTCAATGGGCACCCAACCAAGTCAAGGCGAGGCACTTATCTGTGGATTCTGTGGGGAAGGGCACCCATATGAATACTGCCCTGGGAATCCATCCTCAGTCTGCTACATTGGAAGCCAGCAGCAGCCTAGGAATAACCCCTACTCACAAACTTACAACCCTGGTTGGAGAAACCACCCAAACCTGTCATGGGGTGGCCAACAGAATGTTAACCAAAATTCTAACCAGCCTAGACCGAGTGGAACACCTGGTTTCACTCCCCAACATAACCAATCAATGTATCAAAAACCATACAACCAACCTGTAGGATCTTCTGTAGAAAACTTACTCAAGGAATACATAGCTAAGAATGATGCTACTCTTCAAAGCCAGCAAGCTAGTCTTAGGAGCCTAGAGAACCAAATAGGCCAATTGGCCAATGAACTCAAAAGTAGGCCCCAAGGTAGGCTTCCTGCTGACACCGAGGTGCCAAGGAGAGATGGTAAGGAACAAGTTCAAGCAATTGAACTCAGAAGTGGTAGACCATTGGTGAGCAACACAAAGGACACACCAAAGAGAGTAGAGAACACTGAGTCTAGTGCTCCACTGGAGTCTCTGCCAACCCAAGGTCCACCACCAACAAGCACATCAGGAACAAGGCTAGAACCAATTATTGAGGAGATAGAAGAAATTCCAAGGCCTCCTCCAATCCTAAGGCGACCTGACGTGCCTGCATATGTGCCACCACCTCCATATCCTCGAAGGCTTAAGAAGAAACAAGAACAGGAAGTGCACTTTAACAAATTTCTTGAAATTCTTAAACAAGTGCATGTCAACATTCCTTTTGTAGAAGTTTTACAATCTATGCCTTCATATGTAAAGTTTTTGAAGGACATTATTACTAACAAAAAAATAATTGGTGAGTTTGAAACAGTAAACCTCACTGAGGAGTGCAGTGCCATACTCCAAAACAAGTTGCCCAAGAAGGAGAAGGATCCTGGTTCCTTCACCTTACCTGTAGAACTTGGAGGCAAGCATGTGGGCAGAGCGCTTTGTGACCTGGGCGCCAGCATAAACCTCATGCCCCTATCACTATTCCGCCAGCTAGGAATAGGAGAAGCACGTCCAACCACTGTCACTTTACAACTAGCAGACAGATCCATTGCATACCCTGAAGGTAAGATTGAGGATATTTTAGTAAAGGTTGACAAGTTTATTTTCCTTGCAGATTTCATTATCCTGGATTATGAAGCAGACAAGGAGGTCCCCATCCTGCTAGGTAGACCATTTCTAGCCACAGGTAGGGCACTAATAGATGTTCAAAAAGGTGAGCTCACTATGAGGGTTCATGATGAAGAGGTGAAATTTAGTGTTTATAAAGCCTTAAGGTACCCCTCTGATTCTGAGTCTTGTGCTAGCATGGATATTGTTGACTCACTAATGGAAGAACAATTAGAGCATGTACTATTAACTAAGCATGCTAATGAATATGTACAATTAGATGTAGCTGACTTAAATGTATCTGAAATAATGGATATGCCTGTAGATAAACCACAACATGTATGTATGAATATAGACCTAACTGATAGATCATTAAATCCTTTAAAGCCATCCATTGAGCATCCACCTGTTTTAGAACTAAAACCACTACCCACTCACCTCAAGTATGCATATTTAGGGAGTAATGAAACTCTGCCTGTTATCATTTCTTCTAAATTAAGTGAAAAGCATGAGGTTGAACTGATATTACTACTTAAGCAACATAGGAAGGCTATTGCATGGACTATTGCTGATATTAGAGGCATTAACCCTTCTTATTGCATGCATAAGATTATACTAGAGGAAGAGCACACACCTAGAGTAGATCATCAACGTAGGCTGAATCCCTCTATGAAAGAGGTAGTAAAGAAAGAAATAATAAAATGGTTAGATGCTGGTGTGATCTTCCCCATAGCTAGTAGTCAGTGGGTAAGCCCTATACAGTGTGTACCTAAAAAGGGTGGGATGACTGTGGTAGTCAATGAGAACAACGAACTGATCCCAACTAGGACTGTCACGGGGTGGAGAGTATGTATGGATTATAGGAAGCTCAATAAAGAAACTAAAAAAGACCACTTCCCTCTACCATTCATTGACCAGATGCTAGACAGAATAGCTGGTAGAGCCTACTACTGTTTCTTAGACGGTTATTCAGGGTATAACCAGATTACTATAGACCCTAAAGACCAAGAAAAGACTACCTTTACTTGCCCTTTTGGAACTTTTGCCTTTCGCAGAATGCCTTTTGGCTTATGCAATGCACCGGCAACATTCCAAAGGTGCATGTTGGCAATCTTTTCTGACTTGGATGAGTCCATGATAGAAATATTCATGGATGATTTCTCAGTCTTTGGGGATTCATTTACAAACTGTCTAGAAAATTTAGGACAAGTCCTAACCAGATGTGAAGAGACCAACTTAGTCCTTAATTGGGAGAAGTGTCATTTCATGGTGGACGAGGGGATTGTCCTAGGTCATAGAGTGTCGAGAGCAGGTGTAGAAGTTGACCGAGCAAAAATAGAAATCATCGAGAAGTTGGTAGAACCACAAAATGTCAAAGCCATTAGAAGTTTCTTAGGGCATGCTGGCTTCTATAGAAGGTTCATTAAGAACTTTTCTAAGATAGCCAAGCCTCTGTGTGAGCTTCTAGAACTAAACAGGCCATTCATCTTCTCTAAGGAATGTGTAGTAGCTTGGACAACCCTTAAGAAAGCACTAGTCACAGCACCTGTTATAGTAGGGCCAGATTGGGATCTCCCATTTGAGATGTTATGTGATGCTAGTGACTATGCTGTAGGGGTTATGTTAGGACAGAAGATTGACAAACTAACACACCCTGTCTATTATGCTAGTAAAACACTTAATGAGGCACAATGTAATTATACAACTACTGAGAAAGAGATGCTTGCTGTAGTGTTTGCTTGTGAGAAATTCAGGAACTATATTGTAGGCACTAGGACAATTGTGTACACTGACCATTCTGCCTTGAAATATCTTATGAGGAAGGCTGATGCTAAGCCTAGGTTGATTAGGTGGGTGTTATTGCTGCAGGAATTTGATTTGGATATTCGAGACAAGAAGGGAAGTGAAAATGTGGTTGCGGATCACCTTTCTCGATTGCAGCACAATTGCGAAAAAATTGCGGAACCCGCAATTTCTGATGCTTTCATTGATGAACATGTCTTTGTTTTGACTCATTGTGATAACGATGAGGAACCTTGGTTTGCTGACATTGCTAACTTCCTTGCATCACAGGTATTACCAGTTTTCAAGGGAGGACAAGAGAAGAAGAGGTTCCTTCATGAAGCAAGGAAATTCATATGGGATGACCCCACACTTTACAGAACCTGTGCTGACGGCTTGCTAAGGAAGTGTGTTTCAGCTGCTGAAGCGAAGTCTGTGCTGCAGCACTGCCACACAGCTCCTTATGGTGGACACTTTGGTGGCCAAAGAACAGCTGCAAAGGTATTTCAGAGTGGCTACTATTGGCCAACAATCTTCAAGGATGCCCACGACTATGCCCACAGCTGCGATGAATGCCAAAGAACAGGTAACCTCAGTCGAAAGGATGAGATGCCCCTCACCTACATCTTAGAGTTGGAGCTCTTTGATGTGTGGGGCATTGACTTCATGGGGCCATTCCCTCCATCATCAGGTAACCTTTACATTTTAGTAGCAGTAGACTACGTTTCCAAGTGGGTAGAGGCCAAAGCATGTCCCAATAATGATGCTAAAACAGTCACCAAATTCTTGCATAGGCACATTTTTACTAGGTTTGGGACACCTCGTGCCATCATTAGTGATGAGGGGTCACATTTCATTAACAAGGCTATGGAGAGAGTGTTGGCTAAGTATAACATTAGACATAGAGTAGCCACTCCCTATCACCCACACTCGAATGGACAAGCTGAAATTTCAAATAGGGAAATTAAGAACATCCTAGAAAAAGTGGTCAAACCTAATAGGAAAGACTGGTCCTTTAAGCTTGAGGATGCACTTTGGGCTTATAGGACAGCATATAAGACACCCCTAGGTATGTCTCCTTATAGGCTGGTATATGGCAAGGCTTGTCACTTACCACTTGAGTTAGAAAACAAAGCATTTTGGGCCATGAAGGAATTGAATTTTTGTGTAAAGGATGCAGGAACACTGAGGTCTTTGCAATTACATGAGCTTGATGAGCTTAGACATATGGCCTATGAAAATGCTAAGATGTATAAGGAAAAGACCAAGATTTGGCACGATAGTAGACTTAGAGTTAAGGACTTTAAGAAGGGTCAACTTGTTTTGTTGTTTAACTCACGGTTGAAACTATTTCCAGGGAAACTTAAGTCTAGATGGTCAGGTCCATTTGTGATTACTAATGTGTTTGTTCATGGTGCCATAGAGATAAAGAACTTGCAGCAAGGTCAGCCGTTTATGGTTAATGGTGCAAGGTTGAAGCACTACTATGAGGAAGGAGATGTGAAGACTCTCTCGGCCTTCCTCTTGAATGAAGCATGAAAACGAGAACGAGAGAGGACGAGTGATTGCTGTGCTCGTCAACATAAGGCTCATGCCTTAGTTTATTTTTTTTGCAATTTTCCGGTTATCATTTGTGTGTTTTGTTGTGTGATTTTAATTACGAATTTGATGTTGTTTTTATTTCTTTTTGTAGGGAATTGAAAGAGGGGATCAATGAGAGTAACTCCAGCTTTAAAAATCAAGAAAAGATTGAGCCAAATCAAAGATACGGCCGAGCAAAGATTGACATTTTGATGAAAAAATATCCCTAAAATTGCGCTGGAATTGCAGGATCCGCAAAAATATAGCCGTTGGGATTTAGCCGTTGCCTTTATATCCGTTAGAAGGCGCTCGATCGATACGATTCTCCCACTCTCTGATTTCCAAGAAAACTGCGAGTCTCCTCATCTTTGATTCTTCTCTCCAAATCTCCAAGATCCAACAATGGTACTCACGAGGGCTGAAAGGTCTGCGGCCAAGAAAAGGGCTGATGAAGCTGAAACGGCTGCGAGGGAAGCACTTCTTGCCCTCGCAGATGCTGGTGCTGCACGCACCGAACGCCTTCTCAAGCTTCCGATCCGTAGGAAGAAGTGGAGGGTTGTCACAGAAATCCCTGCTGGACCTTCTGAACCAGCGGGCACACCCAAGAAGCGCCGGTGGAGTGTCGAGATGGCCGCCGAACCAAGCAAAGCAAAGACTCCCTCTTTGGAGAGTCAAGAAACGGATCGTGCGTCCCACGAGTCGACCAAGAAGGGTTCGTCGCCATCTGCATCGCCTGCGCACAGCCCTTCACCATCTGAACCAGTGCAGAGCCCAGAGCTCCCTTCATCGCCGCCTGCACAGAGCCCTGAGTTGTCTTCATCACCTCAGAGTTCTGCACAGACACCTTCAGCAGAGCAACCAACCACGCCGTCGCACACTTCCCCACGGCCTGACCCTGAATTCCCATATGGGGAGTACCAAGAATCGACTCAGGGCAGTGGGGAAGTTGAGGAAGACGAGGTGTTCTCTCCGTTGAGGGAAACCATTCCTGAGAGCCCTGCGCAGCAGGATGATTCCATGGAAGAGACGCTGGGGGCATGCCTCCAGCAGATCAACATCAAGGCAAAGCTCAAGAAGAAGAAGAAGGCCAAGATTCTTAAGGCCAAGCGATCCAAGAAGCTGAAGAAGAAGAAGGCCAAGAAGGTGCCTTCGTCAGAAAAAGAAAGCACTGAGCCATCGCTCAAAAGACTCAAGGTTGAGGCTGCAGAGTCAGCCAAGCCAGCAGATAAAGGGAAGGCCAAGCTCTACCCTGAAGATGAGCCTCAGTCAGTGAGGTATGTGTCCTCTGACGCTGAGTCCAGAGGCGTTGAGTTGAGGAAGAGGGAGTTGCTGCACGAGAAGGGCTTCCTCGACAGACCTGCTGACCTGCCGCAGTTCTTGCGCGCAGGAATTATAAATCACAGCTGGGAAGAGTTGTGCAGGCCGCCCAATCCAGCTTACACGAGTATGGTGTACGACTTCTACGCCAACCTGCGAAACTCTGAGGAAGGGCTTTCTGTGGTGAGGGGAGTAGAGGTGGACTACTCAGCAAAAGCCATCAACGAAGCTTATGGCCTCAAGGGCCAAAGACACACTGATTATGCGAGGATCGTTGATGAGCCTACTGAGGCAGTGCTGGAGGAGGCCATTCGAACAATTGGCCAGCCTGAAGCAGCGTGGACTGTATCACGCAATGGGAGGCACACCCTCATGAGTGCCAACCTGACAGCAAAGGCAGCTGTATGGTTTGCCTTTGTGAGGAGAAAGCTGTCCCCTGTGACCCATGAGACGACCATCAACCAGAGCAGATCGCTGCTGGTCTACGCCATTATGCGAGGTCTCACGGTCAATGTGGGGGAAATCATGTCAGCTGCCATTGCTGAGTGCGCCAAGAAAGGTAAGGGACCACTGTTTTTCCCTAACACCATAACCAAACTATGTTTGCTTGCAGGAGTCCCCATTGAGCGAATGGAGCAGCAGATGGCTTACACAGGCCACTTGGAGCTGCCTGCTAGCTTGAGGCTGAAGAGGAAGGGGAATATGGAGTTCGAACTAGATAGGCTGGCTGCTGATCAGTCACTATCCATGGCGTGCCTGATGGATATGCAGAAGAGGATGGCTCAATGGGCCACGTACGCGCAGGCAAGGGACAAGGAGGTTGCAGACCAACTTGGGTGCATCTTCCCTGACTTCCCTACAAATCTCCTGACTCCATGGGTGCCTCCACGACCACGACAACCAGATGAGGATGAAGACGTTTGAGTGCTGGTTTGAATTGCACTGAAGGGAGTATTGCTGTTCCCTAAGAAAAAAAAAAACAATTTTCTGCTTTCTGATAGACTATGTGAATTATGCTGTTTTTTTAGTCCACTTTTGATCTGTTTTAGATGCTTAGTTTTATGTTTTTAATTTTGCTTAGTATAGTCTGATGATAGGAGCCTAGGTAGGTTAGTTTTGTTTTATTTCTAGAAGAGCTTGAATAACTGGAAAGAGCATGCTTAAGGGCCTTAATCACTGTTATATCTGCCCTGATCTAATTGCGAAATAATTGCGGTACCCGCAATTTTCATGACTGAAAGCATGTTTTGGACTGTCTGTTTAGCTAGGCTGTGATCTGTTTAAATTCCATCTTTTGCTGCTATCATGACTACCTTATATAGCTTATCTAAATGCATGCTGAATGAGTGTCATAGGACACCCTTTTGATAGTTTAAATCAACCTCTAAAAAGCTCAGCATGCACAGCTTTAAGCCCTTATCTGTCTGTTTTTTTATTATTCCTGCTGCTGTGATATTTGCTGTTTGAGTGTTTTGTCTATGCCTAGGGCTTTAGATTCTCTTTGTTTTACCTTAGACTAGATGCTTCCAGGATAGTTTGGGGGTGTGCCACCTCAGACACTCATTGGGGACAATGAGTAGTTGAAGTTTGGGGGAGGCCACCCTAGGCCTAGGAACATTCCTCTCTCCCTTAGAAACATAAGCATTGTTCTTCTCCTTTACAAAAAAAATGATGAACTGAAAAAAAAAAAAAAAAAAAAAATGAAAAATAGAATAAAGAGGGGGTCTCTCTTAGGTTGCTAAGTAATCAGTGCCAAGTGTGTGACCCACAAATGGCATTGCATCAAAAGGCAACCAAAGGAGAGGCCCCACCTAAGTAAGAAAAAGGGAAAAGAATAGGGACGAAGAATGTATACCTAGGAGTTATAACTTTGTGGCTTAGATGTCCTATTTAAAAAGAACTCTGATCCTCAATTAGCTAAGCACAAAGTTGTAACTTGTAGGGTTGTTTAGGGAGATGAGTGTTTATCCAATGTAGTGATGCCAGGGTTTAGGTTGTTCTTTAAAAGTACTACTGTCACTGTTAATACTAAGACTGGCATGACTCTAAGGAATCCTAGACACATTAAAAATAAAACTAGAAGCATGTACTGAGTCTGAGGTAAAGCTAGGCAGAATTTGAAACTTTAGGGATAGTGGCATGATATGACAAAAGAAAGAAGATCAGTTGTAGGGAGTTAATGGAAACAGATGGAGTGTTAGGCAGGCGAAGTCAGAAGAAGCTAGATAAGAGGGTAGTTTTAAGTTTAGAAGTGTGTCACAGGACAACAGTGCTATAGATAGGGATATAGGGGAGTTAGTAAGTGGTTAAAGAAGGAGAAACAGCAGCCTAGGGAAGTCCTTAGATTGCTTGAGGACAAGCAAAACCTTAAGTTTGGGGGTGTGTTACGTCTCCAAAAGTGACCTTTTTAGGACTTAATTAGCTTAGAAAGATGTTCACTCTTAGGTATTTTTGATAGCATTTAGCCTAAACCTATGCTTAAATATGAGAATTAGAAGAAGGTAGCTAAATTAGAACTTATGTACAATAGGAAAGAAAAGGGTTAGAAACCGAAGGAAAAGAATGAAAAAAACTGCATTGCGACAGCATTGCGAAAACATTGCTGAAGCCGCAATTATTCAAGTGAAAACCGTAAGTTGACTGATCTTTTTCTGTTAAATTCCGTGATTTCAGGGATTCGTTCTTTCTCCTCCATCCATTCTGATATACGACGTTGAAGATTGATGGTTCTCCTTGGCCCAAACGCACCTGCAAACTACTATAAAAGGGGGTCAAAGTTGGAGGTTCAAAGATCATCCGAAAGCGTAGAAGTCTTCTCGCAGTCCATCTTTTCTCCTGTTTTCCTTTGCCGTCTGCTGGTTTGCGAAGCTCAGCTGTTGGAATCGATAATCTGATAGGAAGGAGAGGAGATTCTTCTTCTCTCCCGATTGGATTCATCCAAGCAAGGCTGTCCTTTCTCATCCTTCATTCGAGGCGACTGCAACGAGTCATTCGAGCTGTTTATTGCTTTCTGTTCTTCATTTCTATTTTTCCAACTCTGCCTTGTTGTTGTTTCTTTTCTAATAGCTAGATTAAGATAATTCGTTGTGTTCTGTCTCTCTGTCATTTTGCTTTAAGCTTTCTTTTGTCTATTCAAACAATCAAGTAATCAAGTTTCAATTCCGTATTTCACAGTTTCTGCCTTTTCATTCTACTGCCTTCCCTTACTGTTTTAAGCACATTTCCCTTCGAAGCATGTCTGTTTTATCCTTTAGTTCTGTTCTCCTTATATCCATGAGTAACTAAATCACTTAGGGGCATGCTAATGACAACTCCATAGGCTAAAAAACGTGAATCAAGCATGTAGGATAGCTCTCGAACATTGATTGTATGTAAGCTTCATCCCACGGGCAATTTCGATTGGCCATCCATTTTGTCCAAAGAACTCCTAACCTCTGGAAGGAGTAAGAGTTCAGAGTCATATTATCATACTAGCCTTTCAAGGTAACCAGGAAACGTCCTAGGAATAGGCGTTTCCCTAGTACAAACCATATCTTTATGCCTTAACAAGATGCTTAAGACCTTACTTTGAGTTGAGTAAACTAAAGAATCTAATGCATGGAATCGGACGATACATGAGATTGAGATAGTTTGATGCATAGAGAGTAGATCCAGTGTTTGAGAATCGTATAAAAATGCCTATAGGATAGTCATTAGTAGCCCTTAATTCGCCCATTTACACACTTTCGCTGTTATTGTAATTGCGGTAGAATTGCGGTCTCCGCAATTCCGTCTAAGTTTCCATTCTGTTTCGCTATCTTTGCATTCATTTATTAATTTCGTTTCTTTTCATTTTAGTTTAGCTTTGACTTGTTCTTGTTTATGTTACTACCCTTTACACATTCAGCAAAAATTAGACCATTAAAAACCAATTTTACCCCATCAAATCCACCCCTTCTTTCTTCACAAAACACTTCGCGAATAGCTAAAAATAAGTCTCTGTGGGAAAACGAATGAAATATACTTACTACTTGCTATAAGATCATGTATGCTTGCATGTTCTGAGTGCTCTCTCTCTCTTATTGCTTATTCTTATTAACACATTGAGCACGCAACACCTACCTGTGGAGTTAGGAGGCAAGCACGTGGGAAGAGCTCTTTGTGACCTGGGAGCCAGCATAAACCTCATGCCCCTATCACTATTCCGCCAGTTAGGACTAGGAGAAGCACGTCCCACCACTGTCACCTTACAACTTGCAGACAGATCCATAGCCTACCCTGAGGGTAAGATTGAGGATATTCTTGTAAAGGTTGACAAGTTTATTTTCCTTGCAGATTTCATCATCCTGGATTATGAAGCAGACAAGGAGGTCCCCATCCTATTAGGCAGACCATTTCTAGCCACAGGTAGGGCCCTGATTGATGTCCAAAAAGGTGAGCTCACTATGAGGGTTCATGATGATGAGGTTAAATTTAGTGTTTTTAAAGCCTTAAGGTACCCCTCTGACTCTGAATCTTGTGCTAGCATGGACATTGTAGATTCACTGATGGAAGAACAGCTTGAGCATGAGTTATTAACTAAGCATGCCAATGATTATGTACAATTAGATTTAACTGATTTGAATGTTTCTGAGATAATGGACATACCTGTAAATAATCCTCAGCATGTTTGTATGACTACTGATTTAACTGAAAGATCCATGAATCCATTGAAACCATCCATTGAGCATCCACCTATCTTAGAATTAAAACCACTGCCTGAACATCTTAAGTATGCATATTTAGGAAGTAATGATACTCTGCCTGTGATTATTTCATCTAAATTGAGTAAGAAGCATGAGGTTGAGCTGATATTATTACTTAGGCAACATAGAAAGGCTATTGCATGGACTATTGCTGACATTAGAGGCATTAGCCGTTCCTACTGCATGCATAAGATAATATTAGAGGAAGAGCATACACCCCGAGTAGGTCACCAACGTAGGCTGAACCCCTCTATGAAAGAGGTAGTTAAAAAAGAAATCATAAAGTGGTTAGATGCAGGTGTAATCTTCCCTATAGCTAGTAGTCAGTGGGTAAGTCCTATACAATGTGTACCTAAGAAAGGGGGGATGACTGTAGTAGTAAATGAGAGCAATGAACTGATTCCAACTAGAACTATTACAGGATGGAGAGTTTGCATGGATTATAGGAAATTGAATAAGGAAACAAAGAAAGATCACTTCCCTCTACCATTCATAGATCAGATGTTAGACAGGATAGCTGGTAGAGCCTATTACTGCTTTCTGGATGGTTATTCTGGATATAACCAAATCACTATAGACCCTAAGGACCAGGAGAAGACCACCTTCACTTGCCCTTTTGGAACCTTTGCCTTTCGCAGAATGCCTTTTGGCTTATGCAATGCACCAGCAACGTTCCAAAGGTGCATGTTGGCAATTTTTTCTGACTTAGATGAATCCATGATAGAGATATTTATGGATGACTTCTCAGTCTTTGGTGATTCATTTACAAACTGTTTAGAGAACTTAGGACAAGTCCTGGCTAGGTGTGAGGAAACCAACCTAGTCCTTAATTGGGAGAAATGCCACTTCATGGTGGAAGAAGGGATAGTCCTAGGCCATAGAGTGTCTAGAGCAGGAGTGGATGTCGATAGGGCCAAGATTGAAATAATAGAGAAGTTAGTAGAACCTCAGAATGTGAAAGCCATTAGAAGTTTCTTAGGACACGCAGGCTTCTATAGAAGGTTCATTAAGAACTTTTCAAAGATCTCCAAGCCCTTGTGTGAGCTTCTAGAGCTGAACAAACCATTCATCTTCTCTAAAGAATGTTTCTTAGCCTGGAAAACCCTTAAGGAGGCATTAGTCAAAGCACCTATTATAGTAGAACCAAATTGGGACCTCCCATTTGAGATGTTATGTGATGCAAGTGACTATGCTGTAGGGGTTATGCTAGGACAAAAGATTGACAAGCTAACACACCTTGTATACTATGCTAGTAAGACACTTAATGAGGCACAATGTAATTACACAACCACTGAGAAGGAGATGCTAGCTGTAGTGTTTGCCTGTGAGAAGTTTAGGAATTACATTGTAGGCACTAGAACAATCGTGTATACAGATCACTCTGCACTAAAGTACCTTATGAGGAAGGCTGATGCTAAGCCTAGATTGATTAGGTGGGTATTGTTGCTGCAAGAGTTTGATCTGGACATTAGAGATAAGAAAGGCTGTGAAAATGTGGTTGCGGATCATCTTTCCAGATTGCAACATAATTGCGATAACATTGCGGAAACCGCAATTTCTGATGCCTTTATCGATGAGCATGTCTTTGTATTAGCACATCGTGATAACGATGAGGAACCTTGGTTTGCTGATATTGCTAACTTCCTTGCCTCGCAGGTACTACCAACTTTCAAGGGAGGACAAGAAAAGAAGAGGTTCCTGCATGAAGCTAGGAAGTTCATATGGGATGATCCTACACTTTACAAGACATGTGCAGATGGTTTGCTGAGGAAGTGTGTGTCAGCTGCTGAGGCGAAGTCTGTGCTGCAACACTGCCATACAGCCCCCTATGGTGGACACTTTGGTGGCCAAAGGACAGCTGCAAAGGTGTTCCAGAGTGGCTACTATTGGCCCACGATCTTCAAGGATGCCCACGAATACGCACACAGCTGTGATGAATGCCAGAGAACAGGTAACCTTAGTCGAAAGGATAAGATGCCTCTCACTTACATCTTAGAGTTGGAGCTCTTTGATGTGTGGGGCATTGACTTCATGGGACCATTTCCCCCATCATCAGGTAACCTTTACATACTTGTAGCTGTAGACTATGTGTCTAAGTGGGTAGAGGCCATAGCATGTCCAAACAATGATGCCAAAACAGTCATTAAGTTCCTTAATAGACATATTTTTACTAGGTTTGGTACACCTCGTGCTATAATTAGTGATGAAGGGACACACTTTATTAATAAAGCTATGGAAAAAGTGTTGGCTAAATATAATGTTAGACATAGAGTAGCCACCCCTTATCACCCACATTCGAATGGCCAAGCTGAAATATCAAATAGGGAGATTAAAAACATACTCGAAAAAGTTGTCAAACCCAATAGAAAAGATTGGTCGTTTAAACTCGAGGATGCACTTTGGGCATATAGAACTGCATATAAGACACCCCTAGGTATGTCTCCTTATAGACTTGTGTATGGCAAAGCATGTCACTTACCATTCGAATTGGAAATTAAAGCGTTTTGGGCCTTGAAAGAACTGAATTATTGCGTGACCGATGCGGGAACATTGCGGTCTCTGCAATTACATGAGCTTGATGAGCTTAGACATATGTCCTATGAAAATGCTAAAATGTATAAGGAAAAGACTAAGATTTGGCATGATAGTAGACTTAGGATTAAGGACTTTAAGAAAGGCCAACTTGTCTTGTTATTTAATTCAAGGTTGAGATTATTTCCAGGCAAACTTAAGTCCAGATGGTCAGGTCCTTTTGTAATAACTAACGTGTTTGTTCATGGTGCAATCGAGATTAGGAACCTGCAGCAAGGGCAACCGTTCATGGTTAATGGTGCACGATTGAAGCATTACTATGAGGAAGGAGATGTGAAGACTCTCTCGGCCTTCCTCTTGACTGAAACGTGAAAATAAGAGCGAGAGAGGACGAGTGATCACTGTGCTCGTCCATGCGAGGCTATGCCTTAGTTTATTTTTTGCTATTCTTTCGGTTACGATTTGTGTATATTTTTGTGTGATTTTTATTACGGATTTGATGTTGATTTTATTTCTTTTAATAGGGGATCGATAGAGGGAATCAAGGAGATGACTCCTGAATTAATAATCGGGGAAGATATTGGGCCAAATCAAAGATTGAGTTGAGGAAATATGGGCATTTGAAACGAAGAAATCTCCAACGGCCATTTAATTGCGAAAGATTTGCTGAATTCGCAACAGAAATAGCCGTTGGGATTTTCATCATTACAAATAGCCGTTGGAATAGCGTTGGCCCATACGCTTCCTTCATTCACAGAACTCCAAGAAATCTCTCTCCTTCTTCCTCTGCAATCCCTCTCTCCAAATTCCTACGATTCCACCATGGTGCTAACGAGAGCTGAGAGATCTGCGTCCAAGAAGAAGGCCGCCGACGCTGAGATAGCTGCGAGAGAGGCACTTCTTGCCTTGGTAGATGCTGAAGTCGCGCGAACCGAATGCCTTCCCAAGCTCCCTGTCCGCAAGAAGAAGTGGAAGGTGGTGACGGAAATCCCTGCTGGGCCATCTGAACCAGCAGGAACGCCCAAGAAGAGGAAGTGGAGTATGGCCGTTGACGATGCAACGATCAAGAAGAAGACTCCCACTGTGGAGAGTCAAGAAAGTGGCCGTCCATCCTACGAGACGAACAGACAAAGCCATTCTCCATCTCCACCAGCGCAAAGCCCTGAACCGTCTCCGTCTCCACAGAGCTCTGAACAAACTCCACCGCCACAGAGCCCTGAGGCATCACCCATCTCCCAGACGCCTGAACCTGAAATTCCAGAAGAAGAGAATCAAGAATCGGCGCAGGGCGATGAAGCAGCTGAAGAAGAAGATATCTTCTCTCCTTTGAGGGAAGTCAGCCCCGAGAGCCCAGCACAGGGGGATGATTCGATGGATGAGACATTGGGGGATTGCCTCCAACAGATCACAACCAAGGCGAGATTGAGAAAGAGAGCCACCAAGGTTGTCAAGGCCAAACGGCCAAAAGCTTCGAAGAAGTCCAAGAAAAAGAAAGCCAGGGGTGAGCCTTCATCAAAGAAGGTTAGTGGTGAGCCCTCTCCAAAGAAGCTCAAGATCGAGGCTGCTGAATCAGCCAAAGCAAAAGATAAGGGGAAGGCCAAGCTGTACCCCGAAGATGAGCCTCAAACAGTGAGGTATGTGTCATCTGATGCGGAGTCGAGGGGGACTGAGTTAAGGAAGAGGGACCTGCTGCATGAGAAGGGGTTCCTTGACGCGCTAGCAGACCTGCCGCAATTCTGGCGCGGAGGGATCACCAATCACGGCTGGGAAGAGCTGTGCAGACCACCCGTCCCCGCCTACTCCAGCATGGTGTATGATTTCTACGCCAACTTGATGAACCCTGAGGATGGCCTATCTGTGGTCAGAGGAATTGAGGTGGATTTCTCAGCGAAGGGAATCAATGAAGCCTATGGCCTCAAGGGTAAAAAACACACTGATTATGAAAGGATCATTGATGCGCCAACTGAGGCGGTCCTAGAGGAAGCGCTGAGGATCATTGGCCAACCTGAGGCAGCGTGGACGATTTCGCGCAATGGGAAGCACACGCTGATGAGTGCTACCCTCACAGCCAAAGCAGCTGTTTGGTTCTCATTTGTGCGGAGGAGGTTATCCCCAGTGACCCACGAGACCACCATCAACAAGGCAGATCGCTGCTGGTCTATGCGATCATGAGGGGCCTCACAATCAACGTTGGTGAGATCATTGCAGCCTCAATCGCAGACTGCGCCAAAAAGGGTAAGGGTCCACTTTTCTTTCCAAATACAATCACTAAGCTTTGCTTACGTGCAGGGGTTCCAATCGAGCGGATGGAAAGGCAGTTGGCCTACACGGGGCACCTAGAGTTGCCTACAGGCCTGAGGATGCGCAGAAAGGGGAACATGGAGTTCGAGTTAGACGGCCTGGCTGCTGCTCAATCTCTGTCAATGGCCTGTTTGATGGACCTGCAGAAGAAGATGGCTCAATGGGCTACATATGCACAGGCAAGGGATAAGGATGTTGCTGACCAATTGGGCTGCATCTTTCCTGAGTTCCCCACGGACCTACTGACACCATGGGCGCCTCCAGGACCACGGAGGGATGATGATGATGAGGACATCTGAGTGCTAGGCTGATTGGCACTCAAGGGAGTATTTTCTGTTCCCTAAAAAAAAAAAAAATTTTAACTGCTTTTTCGTAAACTGTGTGGATGCTGCTATTTTGGAATCAATTTTGATCTGTTTTTAGTTCTTTATTTTTGCTGTTTAGAATTGCTTAGTATAGTCTGATGGTAGCTGAATAGGTAGATTATGTTAGTTTCCTTTTTGTATAGCTTAAATGACTGGAAAGAGCATGCATAGGGGCCTTGATCACTGATTTATCTGCCCTATATCCATTGCGAAATAATTGCGGAATCCGCAATTTTTGTTAGTAATTGCATGTTTTTGACTGACTGTTTAGCTAGGCTGGTTCTGTTTAATTTTGTTCTTTTGCTGCTATCTTGACTACTTTATATAGCCTTTCTATAAGCATGCTGGATGAGTGTATTAAGGCATCTTTGATAGTTTAGATTAGCCTCTTAAAACTGCTCAGCATGCGTAGCTTTAAGTCCTTACCTGCATGTTTTTATAAATTTCTGCTGCTGAAATGTTTGCTTTTAGAATGTCTGTCTATCCCTAGGGTTTTTTAGATTCTCTTTGTTTTACCCTAGACTAGATGCTTCTAGGACAAGTTTGGGGGTGTGCCACCTCAGACACTCATTGGGGACAATGAGTAGTTTAAGTTTGGGGGAGGCCACCCTAGGCCTAGTGATAGCTCCATTTTGGAGCTATAATTTTGTCCCTATTTCACGGTTATTAGTTGCTTAATCTTGCTTTTATGTGATTATTGCAGGTGTTCTCGATGATTCGCTCTCGAGAGCGTTTCGACG
Organism: Herpetospermum pedunculosum; assembly: GCA_028017165.1. Lineage (NCBI taxonomy): Eukaryota > Viridiplantae > Streptophyta > Magnoliopsida > Cucurbitales > Cucurbitaceae > Herpetospermum > Herpetospermum pedunculosum. The sequence continues at coordinate 46,930,336 of CM051527.1, forward strand.
CTTTTCAGAGCTTAATATCGCGTTTTAAAGGCCTAAGAACACTTCCGGGGAAGATCCATGCAAAGGCATGAAGGATGAGTACTTTGGAGAAATTGAAGGCAAAAATCCATGCATCAACCCGAGAGCTAGCGTCGAGTGACAGCGTCGCGACGCTAGCTCGACGCTGCCCTAGCGTCTCGACGCTCCGAAGTCTGAAGCGCTGAATTGAAGAAAAAACCCGAGAGCAAGCGTCGAGCGATAGCGTCTCGACGCCACCCCGACTGCGCGCGCGCGTTATTTAGGGCGCAACGTCGAGACGCTGCCCTAGCGTCTCGACGCTACGACGGACTACTTAACATTTTTGTCCGATTTTAGCCGCCAATATCATCTTCTACCTCGAGCTCCGCGCCTGATTTGACGTCCAGCAGCTGTTTTCCACCATGGGAGGGGCTAGGAAGCTCGATTTGAAGCCGTCCCACACCACACAAGTCATGAGTGAGTAGATTTACCATTTTTGGCTCGGGATTGTAAGGATAAATGTAGTATGAACTCTTGGTGAGGTTGTAGGATTGAAATTCTGAATTGGTTGGATATTTTATTGAATTGAGTTCTATTTCTTAGCTTAATCTATGAGCACGTTTGAATGATTTAGGACTAGGCACCCTTGATTTTGAGCATGTTCATTTGTTAAAGGATTTGATGCCGTGCCTCTCGTTTCCGCCAAGTAACAAGGAATTGTGGCACCTTGAGCGTATTGGCGTCCTTACGCTCTTGGTGTTCGTTCTTCCCGAATTAGAATTCCAAATCGACATACTAATTTCGCGTCAAAATTAGACAGTTGTCACAGTTAGCTTGTTGCTACCGTTCGGTCTTGGGAGAGCGTTGGCCGCCAATGTCCGAACGGTATGCTTGATTAGCATGATTATTTATGTCTAATTAAATCCATGGAGCATGTCTGGGTTATTTATTAATTTTAGACGAGCTGTGCATTCGTTAATTTATTCAACCATAAAACTCGTCATCCTATGATCCAAGAGGTTTGCTAAATTTATCCCCGATCGTCCCGAGTCGGAAACTCCGTTAGCTAAAATTTTCCCATTTGCTTTGTTCATCTTAATTACTTGAAAACCAACAATTACCCCTTATTTCACTTATATTAATAGTTTGCAAATTTAATTAAGATTAAGTCAAAATACCTTAATTCCCTGTGGATCGACCCCGTTGCTACTATTCTACAAATAGTTTAGTGATTTCGGGCACTTATAAATTCATTTTGGCGGGTCTCGACAACCCGATGATTGGCGATAGTTCCATAATATCGTTACCAAAATTGGCGCCGTTGCCGGGGACTTAAGTGTAATTCGGCCTAATTTAAATTTGATTTGTAGACTTTTGATTTTTACCTTAAAATTTTGTTTATTCTTTTATTATTTGCAGTTTTGATCTGTTTGTTTAAGTGTGCTAGAAGTGCCAAATTTTTTATTGAGAAAATGGAGATTGATGATGAGATTGGAGCCCCAAAAACGCTCAGACAGTGGACATCATTTGCTATGGGCCATCAACCCTCTTGTATTTCCTACCCGGAAATTTCAGGTGAGTTTGTGCTTAAATCGGGTTTAATTGACCATTTACCCTCTTTTTGTGGTGAAGCAGATGAGGATCCCTTTAAACATCTCAAGGAGTTTCAAATGACAAGTTCTGCGATGAAGCCAGGCGGCATTACTAAAGATCAGCTCTACCTGAGAGCTTTTCCATTCACCCTGAAAGGTGAAGCTCGAGATTGGCTGCATTACTTGCCATCGGGAACCATTTTCACTTGGGAAAAGTTGCAGAGTCTATTCTTGGAAAGGTATTTCCCAGCTTCAAAAGCCAGAGCTGTGAAAAAAGATATCCACCATTTCAAGCAAGGAAAGGACGAGGCGTTTCACGAATGCTGGGAGAGGTTCATTAAACTCTGTGAAAAATGCCCGAACCATTTGATAACAGAAGCCGCGCTTATCGAATTCTTCTATGATGGGTTGCTTCCGCATGACTGCCAGATGCTTGATGCATCGAGTGGAGGAGCCCTTTGGGAGAAGACACCTGCGGAAGCCAGACAGTTGATTTCTAATATGGCTGAGAACCGTCGTCAATACGGGGGAAGAAACGAGCATTCTAAGATGTCTTCCGACATAGAAGTGCTCAAGGAACAAGTATCTCAGGTATTTGGTTTAGTTCATACGATGCAAGAAAAATCATCTCAGGCTGTTTCTTCTATTTCAGGTCAAGCCATTGAAGGCATGTTTAAATCGCTCATGGAAGCTAGCAATGAGACAAGGTCGCAGATAAAATCTCTAAGAGATGAGTTCTCGGAGGTGAAGGAAAGAATGAGCAAGATCGAATCCAAAGCGGAAGGTGTTAGTGCAATAAACCTCAGGAGTGGTAAAGAAGTGCCATCTCAAACCACTCTCGAGAGTCCTCCAAAAGATTCAGAGACATCTCCAGATAAGTGTTCTTAAGCACCCTCTGAAACTGTTGTAACTCCTCCTATTATTTCTATGAAGTCTTACACTCCCGTTGCTCCTTTTCCTAGTAGGCTGGCAAGGCCATCTAAGGAGGCCGACGACGCAGATGTTCTTCAGACACTGAGAAAGGTTGGGATCAATATACCGCTGCTTGATGCAATTCAGCAAATCCCAAGGTACGCCAAATTTCTGAAGGAGATGTGCACTATGAAGAGGAAGACCAAAAGTGCTGAGAGAGTCGTGGTAAGCAAGAATGTTTCTGCCCTGATAACCCAAGGTATTCCAAACAAATGTCAGGACCCAGGTATGTTTCTCTTGCCATGTACTATAGGGGATAGAGAAATCGAGCACGCTATGCTAGACTTAGGAGCTTCAATTAATGTTATGCCATACTCAGTCTACAAGAATCTCGGTTTAGAAGGTATGCAGGAAACTAGTATAATTATCCAATTAGCTAATAGGTCTACTATTCGTCCTCTAGGATTGATTGAAGATGTGTTGGTTAAGGTTAAGGATTTGATATTCCCTGCTGATTTTTATGTGATAAAAATGGAAGAAAATACATCCACCACTTCTGTTTTACTTGGTAGACCATTCATGAAAACCGCTAAGACAAAAATTAATGTGCATGATGGTACCTTATCTGTTGAGTATGAAGGGGATGTATTCGAATTTAATGTATTTGATGCCATGAAACAACGTGCTGATGTGCATTCTGTCTGTAAAATTGATCTGATAGATACTTTAGAACAAGAAGAATGCATGACTGTTGTTGATGGGGATGACCCACTCGTTTTTACTGAAATTGTTGGCGAAGTTGAAAGTAGTGTTCCCATATTGACTGATTCTTCTGAACAACCTACTTTTGCTTTAGAGACATGTGAAAAGCCAACTAAAATATTACCATCTCTTTTGCAGGCTCCCAAGTTGGAATTAAAGGAGTTGCCGGGTCATCTCAAGTACGTGTACTTGGGTGAGGTTGAGACACTCCCGGTAATTATTTCCAAGGAGCTTACATCGGAGCAAGAAGGCGAGTTGATCGAGGTTTTGAAAAAGAACAAAAGAGCCATGGGATGGACATTGGCAGACTTGCATGGGTTGAGCCCAGTGCTGTGCATGCACAAGATTCGGCTGGATGAGGAAGCAAAACCATCCCGAGAGCCTCAACGGAGACTGAACCCTGCAATGAAAGAGGTAGTGTTGTCTGAGATACACAAACTCCTGGATGCAGGTATTATCTTTCCCATTTCTGATAGCCAGTGGGTTAGCCCTATTCATGTTGTACCTAAAAAGACGGGCATAACTGTAATTAGAAATGATAAGGGGGAGTTAGTACCTAAGAGAGTACAAAATGGGTGGAGAATGTGTATTGATTTTAGAAAACTGAATGATGTGACTAAGAAGGACCACTTTCCTATTCCCTTCATAGATCAAATGGTGGAGCGTTTAGCTGGGAAACCATTCTTCTGTTTTCTTGATGGTTTTTCTGGGTTTTATCAAATTCCCATAGCCCAGGAAGACCAAGAAATGACTACTTTTACCTGTCCATTCGGAACTTACGCATATAGGAGAATGCCCTTTGGGCTTTGTAATGCTCCAGGGAATTTTCAGCGATGCATGATGAGCATATTTTCTGAATTTGTAGAAAAATGCATCGAAGTCTTTATGGATGATTTTACTGTATATGGAAGTTCATTTAAAGATTGCCTGTTTAACTTGTCTAGAGTCATGGAAAGATGCATCGAAACTAATCTTGTTTTAAATTTTGAAAAGTGTCATTTCATGGCCAGTCAGGGCATAGTATTGGGTCATGTTGTGTCTGCTAAGGGGATAGAGGTTGATAAAGCAAAAATTGATGTCATATCTGATTTACCTTACCCCACGAATCTTCGGGAAGTACGTTCTTTTCTTGGTCACGCAGGTTTTTACCGCAGGTTCATTAAAGACTTCTCGAAGATAGTGACTCCGATGACAAGCTTGCTGAAAAAAGATGTTCCATTCTGTTTTGACAAACAGTGCAAGCTTGCCTTCGATGTTCTGAAAAAGTGCTTGACCAATGCACCCATCATTCATCCACCGCAGTGGGGGACTCCTTTCGAGATTATGTGCGACGCAAGCAATTATGCCGTAGGCGCTGTGTTGGGCCAGAGGATAGACAAGAAGATCCATGTGATTTATTATGCCTCTAGGACGCTCAATTCCGCGCAGATCGGTTACACAACAACAGAGAAGGAGCTGCTTTCCATTGTCTTCGCTCTTGATAAATTTCGGCCATATATTCTTGGATCTAAAGTAATTGTTTTTTCTGATCATGCAGCAGTTCGATACTTGATGAACAAGAAAGACTCGAAGCCTAGACTGCTCAGATGGGTATTATTACTCCAGGAGTTCGACGTCTCTGTTCAGGACAGAAAAGGATCAGAAAATACCGTTGCTGACCACTTGAGCCGTATTGTGCGTAATGAGGACGATCTGCCTCTGAATGACGAATTCCCTGATGAAGTTCTTTTCAAGGTGAGTGTGGAGACACCATGGTACGCCGACATTGTCAATTACTTGGTCACAGGTACGTTCCCATTCGACTTTTCATATAATCAAAGAGCTAAGCTGAAGAGCGAAGCCAAGACGTATGTTTGGGAAGAACCCATTTTATGGAAATTTTGTGCTGACCAGGTAATTAGGAAGTGCGTCCCTAAGTCTGAACATAGGTCCATCCTTACCTTTTGCCATGAATTTGCATGTGGGGGACACTTTGGGCAAAATAGGACTGCAAGAAAAATATTAGATTGTGGGTTTTTCTGGCCATCATTGTTTAAGGACTGTTATGAGTTTTGTAAATCTTGTGATCAGTGTCAGAGAAAAGGGACCATCACTAGTAGGAATGAAATGCTCCAAAACCCCATTTTAACTTGTGAAATTTTTGAGGTTTGGGGTATGGACTTTATGGGACCCTTTCCCCCTTTCATTTGGTTTTGTCTATATCTTATTGGCTGTGGACTACGTGTCTAAATGGGTGGAAGCTAAGGCCACCAAAGTTGATACTGCTAATGTTGTTTCCAGTTTTGTCAAATCTAATATTTTTAGCAGGTATGGAGTTCCACGAGCCATCATAAGTGACCAAGGGAGCCATTTCTGCAACAAGACGATCCAGGCCTTGATGAGGAAGTATGGGGTAAATCACAAAATCTCTACCCCGTACCATCCTCAAACCAATGGCCAAGCAGAAGTCTCCAATCGAGAGGTGAAGAGCATCCTCGAAAAAACAGTAAGTCCAGGAAGGAAGGATTGGAGCCTCAGGCTGGACGACGCTTTGTGGGCTTACCGTACGGCTTACAAAACCCCCATAGGGATGTCTCCCTACCGGATGGTTTATGGTAAAGCCTGTCATCTCCCCGTGGAGATCGAGCACAAAGCTTACTGGGCCGTGAAGAAGTGCAACATGGACTTTGACTTGGCGGGCGAAGAAAGACTCCTCAAATTGCAAGAACTGGAGGAGCTTCGCCTGGATGCATATGAGAACTCGAAGACCTACAAGGAAAAGACCAAAATGTTCCACGACAGACGAGTCGTCAGGAAACACTTCGAAGTTGGTCAGAAGGTCCTCTTGTTCAACTCCCGCCTGAAGTTCATGCCAGGTAAACTTCGTTCCAGGTGGCTTGGTCCTTTCATTATAACTGATGTCCATCACTATGGTGCAGTCAAAATTCAGAGCTTGGATACGGAGAAGGAGTACACAGTGAATGGCCAGAGACTGAAGATCTTTCATGAGGGAATGTCAGAGGATTTCGACGATCATGCCTACTTGAAAGAGCCTGATTACGAGAAAGGATAAATTGGGTTTTGGTAAAGTCGAGCAATCGACTCTAAAAATTTGCGCTACTCGGAGGCACCCGAGCTTGAACTGTACATGCTTTTTGTTTACATACCGTCTTTAGGATTAGTTTAGATTTCTACTCTGATGTTGTGAATTTTCAGGTGAAACAATGGCTCATCCTTGCGGTGTATTGGCTAAGGTTAAAGCGCACTCTCCAACCCTCTAAGTCACAATTCAGGGGAGGTTTTCTTTCCTTTTGTTTTGACTGCGCATATTTGATCCAATGAGGACATTGCCAATTTTTAAGTTGGGGGTGGTGGGTTGTGCCTTATAGCGATTGTCGAGCTTAGTTGTGGAATCCTGATTAACTTGTTGAGTTATGGTGAATGCATGTTAGTCCGATTATGAAATTCTGTGATGTACTGCTAAGGTCTTCGTATGTGTGTTTGTCGTGAAATTCAGCATAATTGCATATGTTAAGGCCATTTTGAAAAATTTTCAAAATTATTTTCCTGTTTAAGCTTCGCATGTTAGCACTCTATCTTGGATCTGTGGGTTTAGGGTAGCTCTGTTTGTTTTGAAATTCGTTGTCACCTCGAAAGGCAACCTTAGGATGGGCTAAGATTCGCTCTTGTTTGTAATCCGTGCGCTTAAAATTTTACCATGATTTTTAGACTAAAAGAAAAATGAATGCAAGTTTATAAAAAGAAAATAATCTCATGAGGCGTTCCTCCTTCTTGAGTTGCCTTAGTAGCCAGGGGCGGTCGTGAAACCCACGGTCGCCACTGCATGAAAAGGGAGCACAAAGAAGTGAACGCTAGTCCTTAAAAATGTGAATTTTTCCCGTAGTCAGATGCATTGTGCAATGAAATTGCAGGCAAGCTGAAACGAAAGTAAAATTGACATGTTAGGCGCTCATGGAGATCAAAGAAAAAGAGAGGAAAGATGCCTTGCGATATATTACTTGCATAGACGATGAACTGCACTTAGACTGTTTCGTTAAGCCATAAGTAGGGGGAAAACGAAGTTTTAGGATAGATAGAGCTGTTCTAAGCCTGTTGAAATCTAAGATCGAGGAGCTAAGTCCGAAGCATAAATAGGGAAACATCTTTAAATTTTTCAAATTTGTCTTAACCAATGCATGCATGCAACTGTTTCTTTCAAATGCAAATGCCCTGTCGTTTCCAGTACTAAGAATCGAGTCCCTAGCATGCATTCTCGTTGTATTTTATTAATCAGAATTCCACCTTGCTCGAGGACTAGCAAGAATTAAGTTGGGGGTGTTTGATAGTCCATTTTGGATCTATAATTGTGTCCCTATTTCACGGTTATTAGTTGCTTAATCTTGCTTTTATGTGATTATTGCAGGTGTTCTCGATGATTCGCTCTCGAGAGCGTTTCGGCGCTTTTCAGAGCTTAATATCGCGTTTTAAAGCCCTAAGAACACTTCCGGGGAAGATCCATGCAAAGGCATGAAGGATGAGTACTTTGGAGAAATTGAAGGCAAAAATCCATGCATCAACCCGAGAGCTAGCGTCGAGTGACAGCGTCGCGACGCTAGCTCGACGCTGCCCAGCGTCGAGACGCTGCCCTAGCGTCTCGACGCTCCGAAGTCTGAAGCGCTGAATTGAAGAAAAAACCCGAGAGCAAACATCGAGCGATAGCGTCTCGACGCTCGCTCGACGCTCGCTCGACGCCGCACAAGCGTCTCGACGCTGTGCGAGTGTTAAGTCTCTGAAAGTGACTTATTTAGGACCCATTTAGCTTAGGAAGATGTACACTTTTAGGTGTTTTTGATAACATTTAGCCTAAACCTATGCTTTAATATGAGAATTAGAAGAAGGTAGCTAATCTAGGACTTATGTACAATAGGTAGAAAAAGGGTTGAAAACCGAAGGAAAAGAATGAAAAAATGAGCATTGCGAATGAATTGCGAAAACATTGCAGTGACCGCAATTATTCAAGTGAAAACCGTAAGTTGACTGATCTTTTTCTGTTAATTTCCGTAATTTCAGGGATTCGTTCTTTCTCCTCCATCCATTCTGATATATGACGTTGAAGGTTGATGGTTCTCCTTGGCCCAAACGCACCTGCAAACTACTATAAAAGGGGACCAAAGTCGGAGGTTTGATCATCATCCGAAAGCGTAGAAGCCTTCTCGCAGTCCACTTTTTCTCCCTGTTTTCCTTTGCCGTCTGTTGGAGTGGGAGTCTCAGCTGTTGGAATCGATAATCTGATAGGAAGGAGAGGAGATTCTTCTTCTCTCTCGATTGGATTCATCCAAGCAAGGCTGACCTCTCATCCCTTCCATTCGAGGCGACTGCAACGAAGTTTTCAAGCAACCTTTACTGCTTTTCTGTCTTTTTCTTCTCATTTCCAGTTTTGATTAGTTGTTGTTCTAGTTTAGTGTTTTACTTACTGCATTTCGTCGTTGTCTGTCTTGGAATCATTTCTTTCAAAGTTTTCTTTTGTCGTTCAAACACTCAAAGTAATCAAAGTACAATTCTGCATCTCACAGTTTCCACCTTTTTCTGCTACGGTTTTGTCTTGCTGTTTTAAGCACATTTCTCTTCTAAGCATGTCTGTTTTATCCACCCTTTCTGTTCTCCATATATCCATGAGTAGCTAAGTCACTTAGGGGCATGCTAATGACAGAACTATAGGCTAAAAAACGTGCATCAAGTATGTAGGATAGCTCTCGAATCATTGATTGTATGTAAGCTTCATCCTACGGGCAATTTCGATTGGCCATCCATTTTGTCCAAAGAACTCCTAACCTCTGGAAGGAGTAAGAGTTCAGAGTCATATAATCATGCTAGCCTTTCATGGTAATCAGGAAACGGCCTAGGAATAGGCGTTTCCCTAGTACAAACTAAACACTCCTGTTTTAACAAGATGCTTAAGACCTTACTTTGAAGTCGAGTAAACTTAAGACTCTAATGCATGGAATCGGACGATACTTGAGATAGAGTGAGTTTGATGTATAGAGAGTTGATCCAAAGCTTGAGAATCGTAATAAAGTGCCTATAGGATAGTCATTAGTAGCCCTTAATTCACCCATTTACACACTTTCGCTGTCAATTAATTGCGGTAACATTGCGGTCCTCGCAATTCTGCCATTTTACCATTCTGTTTAGCTGTTTTCTTCTTCGTTTATTAATTCCATCTCTTGTCTTTTGCGTCTAGTTTCAACTTGCATTTGTTTATGTTATATTCCTTTATACATTCAGCAAAACTTAGATAATTAAAAACCAATTTTACCCCATCAAATCCACCCCATCTTTCTTAACAAATACACTTCGCGAATAGCTAAAATGAGTCTCTGTGGAAAAAACGAATGAAATATACTTACTACTTGCTGTGAGACCATGTATGCTTGCATGTTCTAAGTGCTCTCTCTACCCTTTTGCATATTTATCTTTACACATTGAGCACGCAACAAGTTTTTGGCGCCGCTGCCGGGGATTTAGTTTAGCGAAAACGAAGTTTATTAAGTTAGAAAACCAACTCTTAATATCTATTGGAGCTAATCTTCTTTCATTTCCTTTACAGGTACTATCAAGCTAGTTTATGAAAGAGTTTCCAAACCTCAACTCGCAACAGAGAGAAACTTTGCAGGTGGAAAACGTATGGGTACGACAAAGTAAATGAATACGCTGCAGAACTTAATTGGAGGACGAGTTTGCCCACAACAGTTTGAAGGATTTTACCAGCCATGTGCTTATTGTGGGGATAATCATAACTTGGAGAATTTCCCAACATTGAATTATCAAGAGAGGCAATATCAACAAAGCTATGACAACCATTATTCGTACATGTGTGAACATGATCAGTGGCAACTCTCAAATAATCCTTGGGAAGAGCATGTGCAAATTGCTCATTGTGAAGAGTTCCCCCAACATGAAAACTATCAACATTATGCCCCAACTCCAAGTGAAGAATTATCACCCACTTTGGAGGCACTATGGATAGAATTCATGGAAAGGAATGATGCATCCATGAGGAGAATGGATGTGCAATTAGCTCAGCTCACAAATGACTTACAAGAGCTACTTGCTATAGCAAAATCACTACCACCATGCCCTCAGATGTTCGATTTTTATGATGATGAACCTTTTGTTACCTTCGAATCTGAGAAGAGTGATCCAATGGAATCTCCATATGAAATGGTGGAGTTGGTGACAGTTGAGAAAAATGAAATTGTGCTGGATGAGGCCAAAGAGACTAATGCGCTGCTTGAGGAACAAGAATTTGAAATGTTTGAGGTTGTAGCAAGCTTCTCCACCAATGAAAGAGTTGAGCCACCACCACCACAAATGCTCCAGCTGAAGGAGTTAGAAAGAGTTGTGCCAGAAAAAGAAGTCTCATCGCATCAAAGCTATGTTGTAGCAAATATTGTAGAAACAAAACCAACGCACAGAAAGTACAAACCTTGGGATGTTATAACATGCAGTCTCTTTGAAAGAATCAACAAATTCAAGGTGTGGCAGAATGTCCGACCCCGTAAATCAAGACTTAAGTATCTTAAAGGAGCAAAAGTGATGCCTCGAAACATTGAAGAATATCCATATGAGGCAGATTGACAAGGGAGTATTTCTGTTCCTTAAAAGAAAAAAAAAATAATAATCAAACTGCTTTTCGTCGAACCATGTGAATTCTGCTGTTTTGAGTAAATATTTGGTCTGTCTTTAATTCTTTATTTTTGCTGTTTAAATTTGTTTAGTGTAGTCTGATGGTAGCTGAATAGGTAGATTAGTTTAGTTTCATTTTTGTATAGCTTGAATGACTGGAAAAAGCATGCATAGGGGCCCTGATCACTGATATATCTGCCCTGTATCTATTGCGAAATAATTGCAGAATCCGCAATTTTTATTAGTAAATGCATGTTTTTGACTGACTGTTTAGCTAGGCTGGTTCTGTTTAAATTCTGTCTTTTGCTGCTATCTTGACTACCTTATATAGCTTATCTCAAAGCATGCTGGATGAGTGTCATAGGACACCTTTGATAGTTTAAATTAGCCTCTTAAAAGTGCTCAGCATGCATAGCTTTAAGTCCTTACCTGCCTGTCTTTACGAATTTATGCTGCTGTGATATTTACTTTTAGAATGTTCTGTCTATGCCTAGGTCTTTTAGATTCTCTTTGTTTTACCTTAGACTAGATGCTTCTAGGACAAGTTTGGGGGTGTGCCACCTCAGACACTCATTGGGGACAATGAGTAGTTTAAGTTTGGGGGAGGCCACCCTAGGCCTAGGAACATTCCTCTCTCCCTTAGAAACATAAGCATTCTTCTTCTCCTTTACAAATAAAATGATGAACTGAAAAAAAAAAAAAGTTGAAAAATAGAATAAAGAGGGGAGTTTCTCTCAAGTTGCTAAGTAATCAGTGCCAAGTGTGTAAACCACAAGTGGCATTGCATTAAAAGGCAACCCAAGAAGAGACCTCACCTAAGTAAAAAAGGAAAAAGGGAGAAATAGGGGAAGAAGAATGTATGCTTAGGAGTTATAATCTTGTGGCTTAGATGTCCTTTTCAAAAAAAAAAAAAAGAACTCTGATCCTCAATGAGCTAAGCACAAGGTTGTAGCTTTTAAGTTTGTCCAGGGAGATGAATGTATATCCAATGTAGTGATGCCAGGGTTTAGGTTGTTCTCTAAAAGTACCACTGTCACTGTTAATACTAAAACTGGCATGACTCTAAGGAATCCTAGACACATTAAAAATAAGCTAGAAGCATGTACTGAGTCTGGAGTAAAACTTGGTAGAATTTGAAACCTTAGGGATAGTGGCATGATATTATAAAAGTAGCTAGATCAGTAGTAGGGGGTTAATAAAAACAGCAGGTATAGTAGGCAGGTGAAGTCAGAAGAAGCTTGATAAGAGGTTAGTTCTAAACGTAGAGATGTGTCACAGGACAGCACTGCTAGAGATAGGGATATAGGGGAGTCAGTAAGTGGTCAAAGAAGATAAAATAACAAGCCTAAGTAAGTCCTTAGTATGCTTGAGGACAAGCAAAACCTTAAGTTTGGGGGTGTGTTAAGTCTCTGAAAGTGACTTATTTAGGACCCATTTAGCTTAGGAAGATGTACACTTTTAGGTGTTTTTGATAACATTTAGCCTAAACCTATGCTTTAATATGAGAATTAGAAGAAGGTAGCTAATCTAGGACTTATGTACAATAGGTAGAAAAAGGGTTGAAAACCGAAGGAAAAGAATGAAAAAATGAGCATTGCGAATGAATTGCGAAAACATTGCGGTGACCGCAATTATTCAAGTGAAAACCGTAAGTTGACTGATCTTTTTCTGTTAATTTCCGTAATTTCAGGGATTCGTTCTTTCTCCTCCATCCATTCTGATATATGACGTTGAAGGTTGATGGTTCTCCTTGGCCCAAACGCACCTGCAAACTACTATAAAAGGGGACCAAAGTCGGAGGTTTGATCATCATCCGAAAGCGTAGAAGCCTTCTCGCAGTCCACTTTTTCTCCATGTTTTCCTTTGCCGTCTGTTGGAGTGGGAGTCTCAGCTGTTGGAATCGATAATCTGATAGGAAGGAGAGGAGATTCTTCTTCTCTCTCGATTGGATTCATCCAAGCAAGGCTGACCTCTCATCCCTTCCATTCGAGGCGACTGCAACGAAGTTTTCAAGCAACCTTTACTGCTTTTCTGTCTTTTTCTTCTCATTTCCAGTTTTGATTAGTTGTTGTTCTAGTTTAGTGTTTTACTTACTGCATTTCGTCGTTGTCTGTCTTGGAATCATTTCTTTCAAAGCTTTCTTTTGTCGTTCAAACACTCAAAGTAATCAAAGTACAATTCTGCATCTCACAGTTTCCACCTTTTTCTGCTACGGTTTTGTCTTGCTGTTTTAAGCACATTTCTCTTCTAAGCATGTCTGTTTTATCCACCCTTTCTGTTCTCCATATATCCATGAGTAGCTAAGTCACTTAGGGGCATGCTAATGACAGAACTATAGGCTAAAAAACGTGCATCAAGTATGTAGGATAGCTCTCGAATCATTGATTGTATGTAAGCTTCATCCTACGGGCAATTTCGATTGGCCATCCATTTTGTCCAAAGAACTCCTAACCTCTGGAAGGAGTAAGAGTTCAGAGTCATATAATCATGCTAGCCTTTCATGGTAATCAGGAAACGGCCTAGGAATAGGCGTTTCCCTAGTACAAACTAAACACTCCTGTTTTAACAAGATGCTTCAGACCTTACTTTGAAGTCGAGTAAACTTAAGACTCTAATGCATGGAATCGGACGATACTTGAGATAGAGTGAGTTTGATGTATAGAGAGTTGATCCAAAGCTTGAGAATCGTAATAAAGTGCCTATAGGATAGTCATTAGTAGCCCTTAATTCACCCATTTACACACTTTCGCTGTCAATTAATTGCGGTAACATTGCGGTCCTCGCAATTCTGCCATTTTACCATTCTGTTTAGCTGTTTTCTTCTTCGTTTATTAATTCCATCTCTTGTCTTTTGCGTCTAGTTTCAACTTGCATTTGTTTATGTTATATTCCTTTATACATTCAGCAAAACTTAGATAATTAAAAACCAATTTTACCCCATCAAATCCACCCCATCTTTCTTAACAAATACACTTCGCGAATAGCTAAAATGAGTCTCTGTGGAAAAAACGAATGAAATATACTTACTACTTGCTGTGAGACCATGTATGCTTGCATGTTCTAAGTGCTCTCTCTACCCTTTTGCATATTTATCTTTACACATTGAGCACGCAACAGCGAGCGTCTCGACGCCACCCCGACTGCGTGCGCGCGTTATTTAGGGCGCAGCGTCGAGACGCTGCCCTAGCGTCTCGACGCTACGACGGACTACTTAACATTTTTGTCCGATTTTAGCCGCCATTATCATCTTCTACCTCGAGCTCCGCGCCTGATTTGACGTCCAGCAGCTGTTTTCCACCATGGGAGGGGCTAGGAAGCTCGATTTGAAGCCGTCCCACACCACACAAGTCATGAGTGAGTAGATTTACCGTTTTTGGCTCGGGATTGTAAGGATAAATGTAGTATGAACTCTTGGTGAGGTTGTAGGATTGAAATTCTGAATTGGTTGGATATTTTATTGAATTGAGTTCTATTTCTTAGCTTAATCTATGAGCACGTTTGAATGATTTAGGACTAGGCACCCTTGATTTTGAGCATGTTCATTTGTTAAAGGATTTGATGCCGCGCCTCTCGTTTCCGCCAAGTAACAAGGAATTGTGGCACCTTGAGCGTATTGGCGTCCTTACGCTCTTGGTGTTCGTTCTTCCCGAATTAGAATTCCAAATCGACATACTAATTTCGCGTCCAAATTAGATAGTTGTCACAGTTAGCTTGTTGCTACCGTTCGGTCTTGGGAGAGCGTTGGCCGCCAATGTCCGAACGGTATGCTTGATTAGCATGATTATTGATGTCTAATTAAATCCATGGAGCATGTCTGGGTTATTTATTAATTTTAGACGAGCTGTGCATTCGTTAATTTATTCAACCATAAAACTCGTCATCCTATGATCCAAGAGGTTTGCTAAATTTATCCCCGATCGTCCCGAGTCGGAAACTCCGTTAGCTAAATTTTCCCATTTGCTTTGTTCATCTTAATTACTTGAAAACCAACAATTACCCCTTATTTCACTTATATTAATAGTTTGCAAATTTAATTAAGATTAATTCAAAATACCTTAATTCCCTGTGGATCGACCCCGTTGCTACTATTCTACAAATAGTTTAGTGATTTCGGGCACTTATAAATTCATTTTGGCGGGTCTCGACAACCCGATGATTGGCGATAGTTCCATAATATCGTTACCACCTAGGAACATTCCTCTCTCCCTTAAAGCATAAACATTCTTCTTCTCCTTTACAAAAAAATGATGAACTGAAAAAAAAAAACAATAGAATAAAGAGGGGTGTCTCTCTTTTAGGTTGCTGAGTAATCAGTGCCAAGTGTGTAACCCACAAGTGGCATTGCATCAAAAGGCAACCAAAGGAGAGGCTCCACCAAAGTAAGAAAGAAAAAGGAAGAAATAGGGAAGAAGAATGTATACCTAGGAGTTGCAACTTTGTGGCTTAGATGTCCTGAATAAAAAGAACTCTGATCCTCAGTTAGCTGAGCACAAAGTTGTAGCTTGTAGGGTTGTTTAGGGAGATGAATGTATGTCCAATGTAGTGATGCAAGGGTTTAGTTTGTTCTCTAAATGTACTACTGTCACTGTTTATACTAAGACTGGCATGACTCTAAGGAATCCTAGGTAGCTCAAAAGTAAAAACTAGAAGCATGTACTGAGTCTGGGGTAAAGCTAGGTAGAATTTGAAACCTTAGGGATAGTTGCACGATATGACAGAAGCAAGTAGATCAGTTGTAGGGAGTTAATGAGATAGTAGGAGCATTAGGTATGCGAAGTCAGAAGAAGCAAAGTAAAAGGGTAGTTGTAAACTTAGAAGTGTGTCACAGGACAGCACTGCTATAGATAGGAATGTAGGGGAGTCAGCAAGTGGTTAGAGAAGATAAAACAGCAGCCTAAGTAAGTCCTTAGTTTGCTCGAGGACGAGCAAAACCTTAAGTTTGGGGGTGTGTTACGTCTCCAAAAGTGACCATTTTAGGACTTATTTATCTTAGAAAGATGTACACTCTTAGGTGTTTTTGATAGGATTTAGCTTAAACCCATGCTTATATATGAGAATTAGAAGAAGGAAGCTAAATTAGGACTTGTGTGCAAAAGGAAAGAAAAGAAATGAAAAACGAAGTTAAAAGAATGGAAACTGTGCATTGCGGAAGCATTGCAGAAACATTGCTAAAACCGCAATGTTTCAAGTGAAATCCGTAAGTTGGCTAACCTTTTTCTGTTGTGATCCGATATTTCAGGGATTCGTTCTTTCTCCTCCATCCATGTTGAAGTACGACGTTGAGGATGGATGGTTCTCCTTGGCCCAATCGTACCTGCAGAATACTATAAAAGGAGGTCAAAGAGGAGGGTTGAAACATCATCCGAAAGCGTAGAAGTCTCTTCGCAGCTCCATTCTTTCTCCTGTTTTTCTCTTCCGTCTGTTGGGTTGGAAAGCTTAGCTGTTGGAGTCGACAATCTGATAGGAAGGAGAGAAGATTCATCTTCTCTTCTGATTGGATTCATCCACGCAAGGCTTACCTTTCTCTCCCTTCAGCCGAGGCATCTGCGACGAGGCGATCTAGCACACCTTTACTGCTTTCTGTCTTTAACTTCTTATTTCCAGCACCGTTTGTTGTTATTTCTTTTCCATTAGTTAATCCATTCCATTTCGTTGCTTTCTGTCTTTATGTTAGTAACTTTAAGTCTTCATTTGTTAGTTCAAACGCTTGATTAATCAAAAGCACAATTCATTATTTTGCAGTCTCTTTGTCTTTGCTGTCTACTGTTTTCCCTTGCTGTTTTAAGTTTAATCTTCTTCTCATCATGCCTACTTCATCTAATATTTCTGTTCTCTCTACATCCATGAGTAACTAAGTCACATAGGGGCATGCTAATGACAAATCTGTAGGAAGAAACACGTGAACCAAGCATGTAGGATAACTCTCGAATGCATTGATTGTATGTAAGCTTCATCCCACGGGCAATTTCGATTGGCCATCCATTTTGTCCAAAGAACTCCTAACCTCTGGAAGGAGTAAGAGTTCAGAGTCATACACTCATGCTAGCCTCTCAAGGTAGCCAGAAAACGACCTAGGAATAGGCGTTTTCCTAGTACAAATCATAACTTGCTGTTTTAACAAGATTATTAAGACCTTACTTGGACATGAGTAAACTAAAGAATCTAATGCATGAAATCGGAAGATACATGAGAATGAGTTAGTTTGATGCATAGTGAGTTGATCTAATGCTTGAGAATCGTGTGAAAAAGCCTATAGAGGAGTCGTTAGTAGCCCTTGTTTCCACATTTTACACACTTTCGCTGTTAGTAACATTGCGGTAAAATTGCTGTTCTCGCAATTCTTTCTAGTTAAAATTCTGCCTTAGCCATTTTTCTCTTCGTTTATTAATTACTTCTCTTTACATTTAAGTTTATCATTGACGTGCACTTGTTTATGCATCTATCCTTTACATATTCCTTAGTAATTAGGCAACTTAAAACCAAATCTACCCCATCAAATCCACCCAATCTGGCTTAACAATACACTTCGCGAGTAACTAATAATAAATATCTGTGGGAAAACGAATGAAAAAATACTTATTACTTGCTACAAGATCATGTATGCTTGCATGTTCTGAGTGCTCTATCCTTGCATATTTCTTTTAAACATTGAGCACGCAACAACCGCCAACCTTCGTGTATTTCCTACCCGGAAATCACAGTTAAGTTTGAGCTTAAATCCGGTCTAATTAATCAATTGCCTTCTTTTTGTGGTGAAACAGGTGAAGACCCCATCAAGCATGTAAAAAACTTCCAAATGGTGAGTTCTGCTATGAGGCCGAGCGAAGTGACTGAAGATCAGCTCAACTTGAGGGCCTTCCCATTCACTTTGAAAGGGGAAGCACGAGATTGACTGCATTATTTACCTTCGGGAACCATTTCCACTTGGGGCGAGTTGAAGGGCAAGTTTTTGGAAAAATATTTTCCCGCCTCAAGAGCCGCACTTCTAAGGAAGCAGATCTACGAATTTGCTCAATCAGTTGAAGAGGCATTTCACGAGTGTTGGGAGCGATACGTTAAGCTATGCGAGAGCTGCCCGAACCATCAGATAACAGAGGCTGAGCTCATTCGGTCTTTCTATGACGGTTTGCAACCATATGACTGGCAGATGCTCGATGCTTCGAGTGGAGGAGCTCTTAGGGAAAAGACACCTGCGGAGGCTAGAGAGTTGATCTCCAACATGGCAGGGAACCTTCAGCAGTGCGGAGGAGGAAATGAGCAAGCTCGGTTGTTGACTAAAGTAGACAAGCTCCAAGCCCAAGTTTCTAAGGTATGTAGTGTTTTTCTTAAGCTGCAAGAAAACTCATCGCGAGCTCTTCCTTCAGTTTCAGGTCAATCCGTTGAAGGAATGTTCAAATCCTTTATGGAAATTAGCAAGGAAACCAGTGCACAGATTTGGTCACTGAGCGAGGGGATCACGGAGATCAAGGACATGATAAGTAAGGTGAAGACTAATGCGGCGGAAAGCATTAATGCCATTGCCCTCAGAAGTGGCAAAGAAATACCATCGCGGCCTGTGCCTGAAGATTCCCACAAGAATCCCGAGATGCCTGAAGAAAAGTGTCATCCAACACTTCTAGAGAACACGGTATGTGCTACCCCATCTTCTTCTATGAAGTCTTACATTCCCATTGCTCCTTTTCCTAGCAGGTTGGTGAGATCACCCAAGGAAGACAAGGACGTGGACATCCTCGATACAATGAAGAAAGTTGGAATCAACATACCATTGCTTGAGGCCATTCAACAAATTCCAAGGTATGCAAAATTGATAGCTCCATTTTGGAGCTATTTTTATGTCCCTAATTCATGATAATTATGTGCTTAATCTTGTTTATCTGTGTTAATTACAAGTGTTCTTGGCAATTCGTTCTCGGGCACGTTCGACGTCGTTCGAGGCTTAAAATCGCGTTTTAAGGTCCTAAGAACACCTCGGGGAAAGAACCATGCAAAATATGAAATATTGGCGTTTTGGGAAGTTAAAAGGCAAAATACCATGCAAAAACCCGAGAGCAAGCGTTAAGCAAGGAGCGTCTCGACGCTGGCTCAATGCTGCCCAAGCGTCTCGACGCTCCGAAGTCTGAAGCGTCAATTGGAAATCCCACCCGAGAGCAAGCGTCGAGTGGTCACCGTCTCGACGCTCACTCAACGCTACACAGCGTCTCAACGTCGCGAGAGCGTCTCGACACCGCCCCGACTCAGCGCGCTGGAACTTTAGGGCGCAGCGTTGAGACGCTGCCGTAGCGTCTCGGCGCTCCGACAGAGTATATATTAAAATGTCCGATTTTTAGCGCGGATTATCATCTTTTACTTCGGGCTCCGCACCTATTTGGACGTTTTTCAAGCCATTTCCGCCATGGGAGAAGCTAGGGAGCTTGGATTGAAGCCATTTCAAGTCGCATCCATCATGAGTGAGTAGTTTATAGCGTTTTTGGCTCGAGATTGTAAGGGATTAATGTAATTAGCATTTTTGGTGAGGTTGTTGTATTAAATTCTGATTTAGCTAGCACATTTGATTGGATTAGTTTCCTCTTCTTTGCATATTACATGAATGTGTTTGATTTATAGGACTGGACAACTTTGATTTCAAGCATGATTCATTAGTTAAAGATTTTGATGTCGTGCCTCTCTTAATCGTCAAGTAACACGGATTAATGATGCCATAGAGCGCATAGGCTTCCTTGCGTTCTTGGTGTTCGTTCTTCTCGAAGTAGAAATTAAAATCGATACACTAATTTGGCTTCCACGTTAGATAATCGTCGTAGTTAGCCCGTTACTATCGATTGGTCTTGGGAGAGCGTTGGCTGCCAATGTCCAATCGATATGCTTGATTAGCACAATTCATTGTGTATAATTATTATCCATGGGGCGTGTCAGAGTTGATTTATTGATTGAGACGAACTGTGTATTCATCCGAATGTTTAGCTAAAATTTTCCGTTAACCTGTGATCCGATAACTCCCTAATTCTTAGTCCCGAACGTCCCGAGTCGAACGCTCCGTTAGATAAGTTTTTATTTCCTCTTTGCGTTATTTTCCGTTAGCATATTTTAAACCAAAAATTTCCCCAATTCGTTTATTTTTCTAGTTTGCAAATTCAATTAAAATTAAGTCAAATTGGCACAATTCCCTGTGGATCGACCCCGTTACAACTAGGCTGCTAATAGCTTGGTGAATTCGGGCAATTACAAATTTATTTTGGCGGGACTCGACACCCCGAAATTTATAGGATATTTGTTACGTCTCCAAAAGTGACCTTTTTAGGGCTTAATTAGCTTAGAAAGATGTTCACTCTTAGGTGTTTTTGATAGCATTTAGCCTAAACCTATGCTTAAATATGAGAATTAGAAGAAGGTAGCTAAATTAGGACTTATGTACAATAGGAAAGAAAAGGGTTGAAAACCGAAGGAAAAGAATGAAAAACAAGCGTTGCGAAAGCATTGCGGAAACATTGCGGTTCCCGCAATGTTTCAAGTGAAAACCGTAAGTTGACTGATCTTTTTCTGTTAATTTCCGTTATTTCAGGGATTCGTTCTTTCTCCTCCATCCATTCTGAAGTACGACGTTGAAGATTGATGGTTCTCCTTGGCCCAAATGCACCTGCAGATTACTATAAATAGGGGTCAAAGTCGAGGGTTCAAGCATCATCCGAAAGCGTAGAAGTCTTCTCGCAGTCCATCTTTTCTCCTGTTTTTCTTTGCCGTCTGCTGGTTTGCGAAGCTCAGCTGTTGGAATCGATAATCTAATAGGAAGGAGAGGAGATTCTTCTTCTCTCCCGATTGGATTCATCCAAGCAAGGCTGACTTTTCTCATCCTTCATTCGAGGCGGCTGCAACGATACTTTCAAGCTTGCTTTACTGTTTTCTGTTCTTCATTTCCATGTTCCAACTCTGTCTTGTGTTGTTTCTGTTCTTGTGGTTAATTTAGGTCATTTCGTTGTGTTCTGTCTTTCTGTTCTTTACTTTAAGTATCCCTTATGTTCATTCAAACAATCAATTAATCAAACATAAAGTTCAGTATTTCACAGTCTCTCGCCTTTGCATTCTACTGCTTTCCCTTGCTGTTTTAAGCACATTTCCCTTCTAAGCATGTTTATTTTATCCTTTAGTTCTGTTCTCCTTATATCCATGAGTAACTAAGTCACTTAGGGGCGTGCTAATGACAACACTATAGGCTAAAAAACGTGAATCAAGCATATAGGATAGCTCTCGAAGCATTGATTGTATGTAAGCTTCATCCCACGGGCAATTTCGATTGGCCATCCATTTTGTCCAAAGAACTCCTAACCTCTGGAAGGAGTAAGAGTTCAGAGTCATACTATCATGCTAGCCTTTCAAGGTAACCAGGAAACGGCCTAGGAATAGGCGTTTCCCTAGTACAAACCATATCTTTCTGCCTTAACAAGATGCTTAAGACCTTACTTTGAGTTGAGTAAACTAAAGAATCTAATGCATGGAATCGGACGATACATGAGATTGAGATAGTTTGATGCATAGAGAGTAGATCCAGTGCTTGAGAATCGTATAAAAATGTCTATAGGATAGTCATTAGTAGCCCTTAATTCACCCATTTACACACTTACGCTGCTATTTAATTGCGGTAGAATTGCTGTCTCCGCAATTCTGCTTAAGTTAAAATTCTGTTTAGCTGTCTTTGCCTTCATTTATTAATTGCGTTTCTTTTCATTTGAGCTTAGATTTCACTTGTTCTCGTTGATGTTACTACCCTTTACACATTCAGCAAAAATTAGATAATTAAAAACCAATTTTACCCCATCAAATCCACCCCTTCTTTCTTAACAAAACACTTCGCGAATAGCTAAAAATAAATCTCTGTGGGAAAACGAATGAAATATACTTACTACTTGCTATAAGATCATGTATGCTTGCATGTTCTGAGTGCTCTATCCCTTTTATTGCCTAATTATTTCAACACATTGAGCACGCAACAATATTCAAAAATTCTAGTACCAAAATTGGGTCGTTGCCGAGGAATTGAGGTTAATTCGGCCTAATTTAGATTTAATTTGTAGACTTTTTGAATTCTAATTTTTATCTTTTTATTCTTTTATTATTTGCAAAATTTGATTTGTTTGTTTAGTGTGCTAGAGTGCTAAATTTCAATTGAGAAAATGGAAGTTGCTATGAATGGCAATGAAGCTGAAGTTCAGAAAACACTCCGACAGTGGGCGTTGGTTGATTTGGATCGCCAACCTTCGTCCATTTCTTACCCGGAAATTACAGGTAAGTTTGAGCTTAAATCCGGTCTAATTAATCATTTGCCTTTTTTTTGTGGTGAAACAGATGAAGACCTCGTCAAACATGTAAAGAAATTCCAAATGGTGAGTTCTGCTATGAGGCCAAGCGAAGTGGCTGAAGACCAGCTCAACTTGAGGGCCTTTCCGTTCACTTTGCGCGGGGAAGCACGAGACTGGCTGCATTATTTGCCTTCGGGAACCATTTCCACTTGGGGCGAGTTGAAGGGCATGTTTTTGGAGAAATATTTTCCCGCCTCGAGAGCCACATTTCTAAGGAAAGCAGATCTATGGATTTAATCAACCAGTTAAAGAAGCATTTCACGAGAGTTGGGAGCGATTCATTAAGCTATGTGAGAGCTGCCCGAACCATCAGATAATAGAGGCTGAGCTCATTCGGTCTTTCTATGACGGGCTGCAACCATATGACCGGCAAATGCTCGATGCTTCAAGTGGAGGAGCTCTCAGGGAGAAGACACCTGCGGAGGCTAGACAGTTGATCTCCAGCATGGCAGGGAATCTTCAGCAGTACGGAGTGGGGAATGCGCAAGCTCGATCGTCGACTGATGTGGAAGAGCTCAAGACTCAAATGTCTCGAGTATGTAGTGTTGTTCTTAAGATGCAAGAAAACTCATCGCAAATTCTTCCTTTTGTTTCAGGTCAATCCGTAGAAGGAATGTTCAGGTCATTTATGGAACTCAGTAAGGAAACCAGTGCACAGATTCGGTCACTGAGCGAGGGGATCACGAAGATCAATGACAGGATAAGTAAGGTGGAGGCCGATGCGGCGGAAAACGTTAAAGCCATTGCCCTCATAAGCGGTAGAGAAATACCATCGCGGCCTTCGCCTGAAGATTCTAGCAAGAGTCCCGAGATGCATGAAGAAAAGTGTCATTCCGCACCCCCAGAGAACACGGTATGTGCCACCCCACTTCTTTCTATGAAGTCTTACGTTCCCATTGCTCCTTTTTTCTAGCAGGTTGGTGAGGCCACTGTTAAGTCTCTGAAAGTGACTTATTTAGGACCCATTTAGCTTAAGAAGATGTACACATTTAGGTGTTTTTGTTAGCATTTAGCTTAAACCTATGCTTTAATATGAGAATTAGAAGAAGGTAGCTAATATAGGACTTGTGTACAATAGGTAGAAAAAGGGTTGAAAACCGAAGAAAAGAATGAAAAAATAACCATTGCAAATGAATTGCGGAATAATTGTGGTGACCGCAATTATTCAAGTTAAAACCGTAAGTTGGCTGATCTTTTTCTGTTTAGATCCGACTTTTCAGGGATTCGTTCTTTCTCCTCCATCCATTCTGATATATGACGTTGAAGATTGATGGTTCTCCTTGGCCCAAACGCACCTGCAAACTACTATAAAAGGGGGTCAAAGTCGGAGGTTCAGTCAGCATTCGAAGCGCAGAAGTCTTCTCGCAGTCCACCATTTCCATCTGTTTTCCTTTGCCGTCTGTTGGAGTGAGAGTCTAAGCTTTTGGAACCGATAATCTGATAGGAAGGAGAGGAGATTCTTCTTCTCTCTCGATTGGATTCATCCAAGCACGGCTGACTTTTCATCACCATCATTCGAGGCGACTGCCACGGAGTTTTCTAGCAAACCTTTACTGTTTTTCTGCTCTGTTCTTCTCATTTCCATTTCTGATCACTGTTGTTCTTAGTTTAGCATTTCAATTACTGCATTTCGTTGTTGTCTGTCTTGGATTCAGTTCTTTTAAAGCTTCCTTTGTCATTCAAACACTTAAAGTAATCGAAGTATATTTCTGCATTTTACAGTTTCCATCTGGTTCTGCTACGGCTTTGGCTTGCTGTTTTAAGTACATTTATCTTCTAAGCATGTCTGTTTCATCTACCATTTCTGTTCTCTACATATCCATGAGTAACTAAAATCACTTAGGGGCATGCTAATGACATAACTATAGGCTAAAAAAACGTGAGTCAAGTAGGCAGATTAACACTCGAACATTGATTGTATGTAAGCTTCATCCCACGGCCAATTTCGATTGGCCATCCATTTTGTCCAAAGAACTCCTAACCTCTGGAAGGAGTAAGAGTTCAGAGTCATATAATCATGCTAGCCTTTCATGGTAATCAGGAAACGGCCTAGGAATAGGCGTTTCCCTAGTACAAACTGAACACTCCTGTTTTAACAAGATGCTTAAGACCTTACTTTGAAGTCGAGTAAACTTGAGTCTCTCATGCATGGAATCGGACGATACTTGAGATAGAGTGAGTTTGATGTATAGAGAGTTGATCCAAAGCTTGATAATCGTCATAAACTGCCTATAGGATAGTCATTAGTAGCCCTTAATTCACCCTTTTAATCAGTTTCGCTGCCATTTAATTGTGGATTAATTGCGGTTCTCGCAATTCTGCTAAATTGCATTCTGTGTAGCTGTTTTCTTCTTCGTTTATTGACTCCATCTCTTGTTCTTTGAGCCTGATTTTAACTTTAACTTGTTTATGGTATATTCCTTTACACATTCAGCAAAACTTAGGTAATTAAAAACCAATTTTATCCCCTCAAATTCATCCCATCTTTCTTAACAAACACACTTCGCGAATAGCTAAAAATGAGTCTCTGTGGAAAAAACGAATGAAATATACTTACTACTTGCTGTGAGACCATGTATGCTTGCATGTTCTAAGTGCTCTCTCTACCCTTTTGCATATTTATCTTTACACATTGAGCACGCAACAAGTTTTTGGCGCCGCTGCCGGGGACTTATTTTAAGTGAAAACGAAGTTTGTTAAGTTTGAAACATCAAAGTATTTTTCATTGAATTTGATCCATTTTCATTTCTTTTTCAGGTACCATTTAGGGTAGTTTATGAATGAGACTCCAAGTAGTGATCTAGAGTTCAACCCTGAGCCCGAGAGATTACTTAGAGCTAGGAATAGAGCCAAGAAACGTCTCTTTAAACAAACCCTTTTACCTCCAATCATTGCAGAGACTACAATTCCTCCGCAATTACCTCAAGAAGAAATGGCTGGAGTAAATCAAAACCTGGTGCCTGTCACTCGCAACCCAATTGAAATAGCGAATGACAAGGATAGCGCCATCCTTTCATATTTAGTACCTATGCCTGGGGAGCTGAACCCCAGCATCATCCGTCCTGAAATCACTGCCAACTCATTTGAGTTAAAGCCAGTGATGTTCCAAATGTTGTCCACTGTGGGACAATTCTTTGGAATAGAAAATGAGGACCCCCATAACCACCTTAGGAACTTCCTAGGAGTTAGTGACACATTCCTAATCCCTGGAGTTTCCCAAGAAGCCCTGAGGCTATATCTTTTCCCTTACTCTTTGAGGGACAAAGCCAAAACATGGTTAAATTCTTTACCCTCAGGATCTGTCCGCAATTGGACAGATTTAGCAGAAAAATTCCTAGTCAAATATTTCCCACCTGATAGGAATTCAACCTTTCGTGATGATATCATAAAATTCAAACAAGCTCCAAGTGAGTCTCTTCACGAAGCTTGGACAAGATTCAAAGACCTTCTCATTAAATGTCCACACCATGGCATTCCATGGTGTATCCAAATAGAAGTCTTCTTTAAAGGATGCAACCCCAGCACCAGACAAGTTCTAAATTCATCTGCTGGAGGTTCCATGTTGTCCAAGAGTTACAACGAAGCTTATGAGATCTTGGAGAAGATCTCAACATCTCATTGTAGGTGGTCAGACGATCCAGTAGAGCCAACTAGGGCTCAAGACAAGGATGCTCTAAGCGCCATGAGCACCCAAATAAACGCCCTGACCAACCTAGTTAAGCAAATGGCTCAGGCCAATCTCCAAACCAGTGCCAATACCGCCACGGCCATGTCAATGGGCACTCAACCAAATCAAGGCGAGGCACCAATCTGTGGATTCTGTGGGGAAGGGCACCCTTATGAATACTGCCCTGGGAATCCATCCTCAGTCTGCTATGTAGGAAGCCAGCAGCAGCCTAGGAATAACCCCTACTCCAACACCTATAACCCTGGTTGGAGAAACCACCCTAACCTGTCATGGGGTGGCCAACAGAACACTAACCAAAATTCTAACCAACCAAGGCCGAGTGGAACACCTGGTTTCACTCCCCAACATAACCAGTCAATGTACCAAAAACCTTACAATCAATCTGTAGGATCTTCTGTAGAAAACCTACTCAAGGAATATATAGCTAAGAATGATGCTACTCTTCAGAGCCAGCAAGCTACTCTTAGGAGCCTGGAAAACCAAGTAGGCCAATTAGCCAATGAACTTAAAAGTAGGCCCCAAGGTAGACTCCCTGCTGATACCGAGGTACCAAGGAGAGATGGCAAGGAACAAGTTCAAGCAATTGAACTCAGGAGTGGAAGACCATTGGTGAGCAACACAAAGGACACACCAAAGAGAGTAGAGAACACTGAGTCTAGTGCTCCACTGGAGTCTCTGCCGAGCCAAGGTCCACCACCAACTAGCACATCAGGAGCCAGGCTAGAGCCAATTGTCGAGGACGTAGAAGAAATTCCAAGGCCTCCACCTATCTTAAGGCGTCCTGACGTGCCTGCATATGTGCCACCACCTCCTTATCCTCGAAGGCTTAAGAAGAAGCAGGAACAGGAAGTTCATTTTAATAAATTCTTAGAAATACTTAAGCAAGTGCATGTGAATATTCCTTTTGTAGAGGTTTTACAGTCTATGCCTTCATATGTAAAGTTTTTGAAGGACATTATTACTAACAAAAAAATAATTGGTGAGTTTGAAACAGTAAACCTCACCGAGGAGTGCAGTGCCATCCTCCAAAACAAGCTGCCCAAGAAGGAGAAGGATCCTGGTTCCTTCACCCTACCTGTAGAACTTGGAGGCAAGCATGTGGGCAGAGCGCTTTGTGACCTGGGCGCCAGCATAAATCTCATGCCCCTGTCCCTATTTCGCCAATTGGGAATGGGAGAAGCACGTCCAACCACAGTCACTTTACAACTAGCAGACAGATCCATCGCATATCCAGAAGGTAAGATTGAGGATATTCTAGTTAAAGTTGACAAATTTATTTTCCTTGCAGATTTCATTGTCCTGGACTATGAGGCAGACAAGGAGGTTCCCATCCTGCTAGGTAGACCATTTCTAGCTACAGGTAGGGCACTAATAGACGTGCAAAAAGGTGAGTTAACTATGAGGGTTCATGATGAAGAGGTAAAATTTAGTGTTTACAAAGCTTTAAGGTATCCCTCTGATTCTGAGTCTTGTGCTAGCATTGATGTTGTTGACTCACTAATGGAAGAACAATTAGAGCATGTATTATTAACCAAGCATGCTAACGAATATGTAGGATTAGATGTAGATGATCTAAATGAATCTGACATAATGAATATGCCTGTAGATAGACCTCAGCATGTATGTATGACTATAGACTTAACTGATAGAACTGTAAATCCGTTAAAGCCCTCCATTGAGCATCCACCTGTTCTAGAACTAAAACCACTACCAACTCACCTCAAATACGCATATCTAGGAGATAATGATACGCTGCCTGTAATTATTTCTCCTAAGCTAAGTGAACAGCATGAGGTTGATTTGATTTTACTGCTTAAGCAACATAGGAAGGCTATAGCATGGACTATTGCTGATATTCGAGGCATTAGCCCTTCTTATTGCATGCACAAAATTATTCTAGAGGAAGAGCACACACCTAGGGTAGATCACCAGCGTAGGTTAAACCCCTCTATGAAAGAGGTAGTGAAGAAAGAAATAATAAAGTGGTTAGATGCAGGAGTAATTTTCCCCATAGCTAGTAGCCAGTGGGTGAGCCCCATCCAATGTGTACCTAAAAAGGGGGGAATAACTGTGGTAGTCAATGAGAACAACGAACTGATTCCAACAAGGACTGTCACAGGGTGGAGAGTATGTATGGATTACAGAAAGTTAAATAAAGAAACCAAAAAAGACCATTTCCCTCTACCATTCATTGACCAGATGTTAGACAGAATAGCTGGTAGAGCCTACTATTGTTTTTTAGATGGGTACTCTGGCTATAATCAAATCACTATAGACCCTAAGGATCAAGAGAAGACTACCTTCACTTGCCCTTTTGGAACGTTTGCCTTCCGCAGAATGCCTTTTGGCTTATGCAATGCACCGGCAACTTTCCAAAGGTGCATGATGGCAATCTTCTCTGAGTTGGATGAGTCCATAATAGAAATATTCATGGATGACTTCTCAGTCTTTGGGGACTCATTTAAAACCTGTCTAGAGAACCTAGGACAAGTCCTGACTAGGTGTGAAGAGATCAACCTAGTCCTAAATTGGGAAAAGTGCCATTTTATGGTAGATGAAGGGATTGTCTTAGGACATAGAGTGTCAAGGGCAGGTGTGGAAGTGGACAGGGCAAAAATAGAGGTCATAGAGAAGTTGGTAGAGCCCCAGAATGTCAAGGCCATTAGGAGTTTCTTGGGGCATGCTGGCTTCTATAGAAGGTTCATCAAGGACTTTTCTAAGATAGCCAAGCCTCTATGTGAGCTACTGGAGCTAGGTAGGCCATTCATCTTCTCTAAAGAATGTGTAGAAGCTTGGAAAACCCTTAAGGAAGCACTGGTCACAGCACCAATCATAGTAGGACCAAATTGGGATCTCCCATTTGAGATGCTATGCGATGCTAGTGACTATGCTGTAGGAGTCATGTTAGGACAGAAGATTGACAAGCTCACACATCCTGTCTATTATGCTAGTAAGACCTTGAATGAGGCTCAATGTAACTATACAACTACAGAGAAGGAGATGCTTGCTGTAGTATTTGCTTGTGAAAAATTTAGGAACTATATTGTAGGAACTAGGACCATTGTATATACTGACCATTCTGCTTTAAAATATCTTATGAGGAAGGCTGATGCTAAGCCTAGATTGATTAGATGGGTGTTATTGCTGCAGGAATTCGATTTGGACATCCGGGACAAGAAGGGATGTGAAAACGTGGTTGCAGATCACCTGTCTCGATTGCAGCACAATTGCGAAAAAATTGCGGACCCCGCAATTTCTGATGCTTTTATAGATGAACATATCTTTGTTTTGACTCATCGTGATAACGATGAGGAACCTTGGTTCGCTGACATTGCTAACTTCCGTGCATCACAGGTATTGCCAGTGTTCAAGGGAGGACAAGAGAAGAAGAGGTTCCTCCATGAAGCAAGGAAATTCATCTGGGATGACCCCATACTTTACAGGACCTGTGCTGATGGGTTGTTGAGGAAGTGTGTTACAGCTGCTGAAGCAAAGTCTGTGCTGCAGCACTGTCACTCATCTCCTTACGGTGGGCACTTTGGTGGTCAAAGAACAGCTGCTAAGGTATTTCAGAGTGGCTACTACTGGCCAACAATCTTCAAGGACGCCCACAATTATGCCCACAACTGTGACGAATGCCAAAGGACAGGTAACCTCAGTCGTAAGGATGAGATGCCTCTCACCTACATCTTAGAGTTGGAGCTCTTTGATGTGTGGGCCATTGATTTCATGGGACCATTCCCTCCATCATCAGGTAACCTGTACATTTTAGTAGCAGTAGACTACGTGTCAAAGTGGGTAGAAGCTAAGGCATGTCCTAATAATGATGCTAAAACAGTCACTAACTTCTTGCATAGACACATTTTCACTAGATTTGGGACTCCTCGTGCTATCATTAGTGATGAGGGGTCACATTTCATCAATAAGGCTATGGAGAAAATATTGGCTAAGTATAACATTAGGCATAGGGTAGCTACTCCCTACCACCCACACTCAAATGGCCAAGCTAAGATTTCCAATAGGGAGATAAAAAACATCCTAGAAAAGGTAGTCAAACCTAATAGGAAAGACTGGTCTTTCAAGCTTGAGGATGCACTTTGGGCTTACAGAACAGCATATAAGACACCTCTAGGAATGTCTCCCTATAGGTTGGTGTATGGCAAGGCTTGCCACTTGCCACTTGAATTGGAAAACAAGGCATTTTGGGCCATGAAAGAATTAAATTTTTGTGTGAAGGATGCGGGGACATTAAGATCTTTACAGCTACATGAACTTGACGAACTTAGGCACATGGCCTATGAGAATGCCAAGATGTACAAAGAAAAGACAAAAATATGGCATGACAGTAGACTCAGGATCAAAGACTTTAAGAAGGGCCAACTTGTATTGTTATTTAACTCACGATTAAAGCTATTTCCAGGCAAATTAAAGTCTAGATGGTCAGGTCCATTTATTATTACTAATGTCTTTGTTCATGGTGCCATAGAGATTAAAAACTTGCAGCAAGGACAGCCATTCCTGGTCAATGGTGCTAGGTTGAAGCACTACTATGAGGAGGGGGATGTGAAGACTCTCTCGGCCTTCCTCCTACATGAAGCATGAAGTTAGAAACGAGAGAGAACGAGTGGTTACTGTGCTCGTTTAGTCAAGGCCAATGCCTTAGTTTATTTTTTCTGTTTTTTTTCGATGATCGTTTGTATGTTTTGTAGCGTGATTTTAATTACGTGTTTAATGTTTGTTTTGTTTGCTTTTGCAAGGAATCGAAAGAGGGGATCAAGGAGAGTAAATCAGGCTTTAAAACTCGAGAAACGGTTGAGCCAAATGAAAGATACGGGCAATCAAAGTTTGGAATTTTTATGAAATATTATCCCTAGAATTGCGCAGAAATTGCTGGATCCGCAAAAAGAGCCGTTGGGATTTTTTCCGTTTTATTTATAGCCGTTAGAACGCGCTCGTTGATACGATTCTCTCATTCTTTGATCTCCAAGATTTCTGCGATTCTCTCCATCTGTGATTCTTCTCTCAAGATCTTCAAGACTCGACGATGGTTTCCACTAGGGCTGAAAGATCCGCAGCCAAGAAGAAGGCCGACGACGCAGCTGAAGCGGCTGCGAGGGAAGCGCTTCTCGCCCTCGCTGATGAAGGTGCTGTACGCACTGGCCGTCTTGCCAAGCTTCCTATTCGTAGGAAGAAGTGGAGGGTGGTCACTGAGATCCCTGCTGGCCCATCTGCGCCAGTGGGCACGCCAAAGAAACGTCGGTGGACTGTCACGACTGCTGCCGAACCAAGCACCGCCAAGACTCCCTCTGTGGAGAGTCAAGAACCTGATCGTGCAGCCCACGAGTCAGCCAAACAAGGTTCGTCGCCGTCTGTGTCACCTGCGCGCAGCCCCCTCTCGTCTGAACCAGCGCCAAGCGCAGAATCGTCACTGCCTGCACAGAGCTTCGAGTTGTCTCCAGCACCTCAGAGTTCTGATCCGCCACTTGCAGCAGCGCAGAGTCCTGAACTGCCATCGTCGCCACTGAGTTCTGCGCATCTACCATCAGCAGAACACACTCCCACGCCATCGCACAAGGCTCCACAGCCTGATCCTGAATTCCCATATGGGGATTATCAGGAGTCCACGCAAGGCAGTGGAGATGCTGGGGAAGAAGAAGTCTTCTCTCCTATGAGGGAAGACAGCCCTGCCGAGCCTGCACAGCAGGATGATTCTATGGAGGAGACGTTGGGGGCATGTTTCCCACAACTCCAGGCAAGGCTCAAAAAGAAGAAGAAGGCCACGACTGGTAAGGCCAAAAAGTTGAAGAAAAAGAAGGCCAAGAAAGTGCCATCGACGGACAAGGAGAGTGCTGAGCCGTCGCTCAAACGCCTCAAGGTGGAGGCTGCTGCATCATCCAAACCGGCAGATAAGGGGAAGGCTAAACTCTACCCTGAAGATGAACCTCCGTCAGTGAGGTATGTCTCATCTGATGCTGAATCCAGGGGTGTTGAACTGAGGAAAAGGGACCTGTTGCACGAGAAGGGGTTCCTTGATCGACTTGCTGACCTGCCGCAGTTCTTGCGCGCAGGGGTGCTTAACCATGGCTGGGAGGAATTCTGCAGACCTCCCAATCCAGCCTACTCGAGCATGGTGTACGATTTCTACGCCAATGTGCTCAGCCCTGAGGATGGCCTATCTGTGGTCAGAGGGGTGGAAGTTGATTTCTCAGCCAAGGCCATCAATGAAGCCTTTGGTCTCAGGGGCCAAGCGCACACAGATTATGCACGGATAGTAGATGAGCCGACCGAGGCTGTGCTAGAAGAGGCCCTTCGCACAATTGGCCAGCCTGAAGCCTCCTGGACAGTGTCACGCAATGGGCGGCACACACTCATGAGTGCCAACCTCACGGCTAAGGCAGCTGTGTGGTTTTCATTCGTCAGACGAAGACTCTCCCCAGTCACTCATGAGACTACAATTAACCAGAGCCGTTCGCTGCTGGTTTATGCTATAATGAGAGGTCTCACGATCAACGTGGGAGAAGTCATCGCTGCTGCCATAGCTGAGTGTGCTAAAAAGGGTAAGGGACCATTATTTTTCCCCAACACTATAACAAAATTGTGTTTACTTGCAGGGGTTCCCACCGAGCGCTTGGAGCAGCAGCTGCCTTACACAGGCCATTTGGAGTTGCCTGCACACCTAAGGCTGAGAAGAAAGGGCAACATGGAATTTGAGTTGGATAGGCTGGCTGCTGAACAGTCCCTATCCATGGCCTGCTTGATGGACATGCAGAGGAGAATGGCTCAATGGGCCAATTATGCGCAGGCAAGGGACAGAGAAGTTGCAGACCAGTTGGGGTGCATCTTCCCAGACTTCCCCACCAACCTCCTAACTCCATGGGTGCCCCCACGACCAAGGCGACCAGATGAGGATGATGAGAATTGAGTGCTGGTTTGAAGAGCACTAGAGGGAGTATTACTGATCCCTTACGAAACAAAAGACAATTTTCCTGCTTTTTGATAGAATCATGTATAGTATGCTGTTTTGTATTCAATTTTTGATCTGTTTTTAATGTTTAGTTTTATGCTTTTTCTTTTGCTTAGTCTAGTTTGATGTTAGCTGAATAGGTAGGATAGTTTAGTTTTATTTTTAGGATGCATGAGTAACGGGAAAAAACATGCTAGGGGCCTGAGTTAATGTTAAATCTGCCCAGATTGAATTGCGAAATAATTGCGGTTCCCGCAATTTTTGTGACTGATTGCATGTTTTGGACTGTCTGTTTAGTTAGGCTGTGATCTGTTAAATTCTATCTTTTGTTGCTAGCATGACTACCTTATATAGCTGATCTTGAAGCATGCTGGATGAGTGTCATAGGACACCCTTTGATAGTTTAAATTTGCCTCTGAATAGTGCTCAGCATGCATAAACCATAAGGCCTTCAACCTGTCTGTTATGTTCAAATTTTCTGCTGCTGGGATAGTTGCTTCTAGAATGTTTTGCCTATGCCTAGGATGTTTAGATTCTCTTTGTTTTACTTTAGACTAGATGCTTCTAGGACAAGTTTGGGGGTGTGCCACCTCAAACACTCATTGGGGACAATGAGTAGTTGAAGTTTGGGGGAGGCCACCCTAGGCCTAGGAACATTCCTCTCTCCCTTAGAAACATAAGCATTCTTCTTCTCCTTTTAAAAAAAAAAAATGATGAACAAAATGAAAAAAAGAATAAAGGGGGGGAGTTTCTCTTAGGTTGCTGAGTAATCAGTGCCAAATGTGTAACCCACAAGTGGCGTTGCATCAAAAGGCAACCAAAGGAGAAGCTCCACCTAAGAAAAAAAAAGAGAAAAATATAGGGAAGAAGAATGTATACCTAGGAGTTATAACTTTGTGGCTTAGATGTCCTATTTAAAAAGAACTCTGATCCTCAAAGTAGCTAAGCACAAAAGTTGTAACTTGTAGGGTTGTTTTAGGGAGATGAGTGTATATCCAATGTAGTGATGCCAGGGCTTAGGTTGTTCTCTAAAAGTACTACTGTCACTGTTAATACTAAGACTGGCATGACTCTAAGGAATCCTAGACACATTAAAAATAAGCTAGAAGCATGTACTGAGTCTAGAGTAAAGCTTGGTAGAATTTGAAACCTTAGGGATAATAGCATGATATCATAAAAGTAGTTAGATCAGTAGTAGGGGGTTAACAAAAGCAGTGGGTATAGTAGGCAGGTGAAGTCAGAAGAAGCTAGACAAGAGGTTAGTTCTAAACTTAGAAGTGTGTCACAGGACAGCACTGCTAGAGACAAGAATATAAGGGAGTTAGTGAGTAGTTAAAGAAGAAGAAACAGCAGCCTAAGTAAGTCCTTAGTATGCTTGAGGACAAGCAAAGCCTTAAGTTTGGGGGTGTGTTAAGTCTCTGAAAGTGACTTATTTAGGACCCATTTAGCTTAAGAAGATGTACACATTTAGGTTTTTTTGTTAGCATTTAGCTTAAACCTATGCTTTAATATGAGAATTAGAAGAAGGTAGCTAATATAGGACTTGTGTACAATAGGTAGAAAAAGGGTTGAAAACCGAAGAAAAGAATGAAAAAATAACCATTGCAAATGAATTGCGGAATAATTGCGGTGACCGCAATTATTCAAGTTAAAACCGTAAGTTGGCTGATCTTTTTCTGTTTAGATCCGACTTTTCAGGGATTCGTTCTTTCTCCTCCATCCATTCTGATATATGACGTTGAAGATTGATGGTTCTCCTTGGCCCAAACGCACCTGCAAACTACTATAAAAGGGGGTCAAAGTCGGAGGTTCAGTCAGCATTCGAAGCGCAGAAGTCTTCTCGCAGTCCACCATTTCCATCTGTTTTCCTTTGCCGTCTGTTGGAGTGAGAGTCTAAGCTTTTGGAACCGATAATCTGATAGGAAGGAGAGGAGATTCTTCTTCTCTCTCGATTGGATTCATCCAAGCACGGCTGACTTTTCATCACCATCATTCGAGGCGACTGCCACGGAGTTTTCTAGCAAACCTTTACTGTTTTTCTGCTCTGTTCTTCTCATTTCCATTTCTGATCACTGTTGTTCTTAGTTTAGCATTTCAATTACTGCATTTCGTTGTTGTCTGTCTTGGATTCAGTTCTTTTAAAGCTTCCTTTGTCATTCAAACACTTAAAGTAATCGAAGTATATTTCTGCATTTTACAGTTTCCATCTGGTTCTGCTACGGCTTTGGCTTGCTGTTTTAAGTACATTTATCTTCTAAGCATGTCTGTTTCATCTACCATTTCTGTTCTCTACATATCCATGAGTAACTAAAATCACTTAGGGGCATGCTAATGACATAACTATAGGCTAAAAAAACGTGAGTCAAGTAGGCAGATTAACACTCGAACATTGATTGTATGTAAGCTTCATCCCACGGGCAATTTCGATTGGCCATCCATTTTGTCCAAAGAACTCCTAACCTCTGGAAGGAGTAAGAGTTCAGAGTCATATAATCATGCTAGCCTTTCATGGTAATCAGGAAACGGCCTAGGAATAGGCGTTTCCCTAGTACAAACTGAACACTCCTGTTTTAACAAGATGCTTAAGACCTTACTTTGAAGTCGAGTAAACTTGAGTCTCTCATGCATGGAATCGGACGATACTTGAGATAGAGTGAGTTTGATGTATAGAGAGTTGATCCAAAGCTTGATAATCGTAATAAACTGCCTATAGGATAGTCATTAGTAGCCCTTAATTCACCCTTTTAATCAGTTTCGCTGCCATTTAATTGCGGATTAATTGCGGTTCTCGCAATTCTGCTAAATTGCATTCTGTGTAGCTGTTTTCTTCTTCGTTTATTGACTCCATCTCTTGTTCTTTGAGCCTGATTTTAACTTTAACTTGTTTATGGTATATTCCTTTACACATTCAGCAAAACTTAGGTAATTAAAAACCAATTTTATCCCCTCAAATTCATCCCATCTTTCTTAACAAACACACTTCGCGAATAGCTAAAAATGAGTCTCTGTGGAAAAAACGAATGAAATATACTTACTACTTGCTGTGAGACCATGTATGCTTGCATGTTCTAAGTGCTCTCTCTACCCTTTTGCATATTTATCTTTACACATTGAGCACGCAACAGCCACCCAAGGAAGACAAGGACGGGGACATCCTCGATACGCTAAATAAAGTTGGAATCAACATACCACTGCTTGATGCCATTCAACAAATCCCAAGGTATGCGAAATTCCTCAAGGAGATGTGCACTAATAAGAGGAAAGCAAAGAGCATCGAAAGAGTGGTGGTAAGTAAAAATGTTTCTGCCTTGATCACGCAAAACATGCCAGATAAATGTCAGGATCCAGATATGTTTCTCTTACCATGCACCATAGGAGATAAGGAAATCCAGCATGCGATGCTAGATTTAGGGGCTTCGATTAATGTTATGTCATACTCTGTTTATAAAAGTATTGATCTGGAAGGGCTGCAGGAAACTAGTGTCATAATCCAATTAGCTGATAGGTCCTCTGTTCATCCTTTAGGAGTAATTGAGGATGTGTTAGTTCGGGTTAGAGATCTTATTTTTCCTGCTGATTTTTATGTGTTAAAAAGTGAAGATAATGCATCATCTGCTGCTTCAGTCCTGTTGGGTAGACCTTTCAAGAAAACTGTTAGGACTAAGATTAACGTGCATGATGGAACGTTGTCTGTGGAATATGGAGGAGAGGTGTTGAAATTCAATGTATTTAATCCCATGAAACACCATGCTGATGTGCATTCTGTCTGTAAAATTGATTTGATTGATACTTTAGAACAAGAAGAATGCATGACTAGTATTGATGGGGATGACCCATTTGTTTTTACTGAAATTGTTGGCGAGATTGAAAATAGCGTGCCCATTTTGTCTGATTCATGTGAGCAAGTTACCTTTGCTTTAGAGGCATGTGAAAAGCCAACTAAGATGTTACCATCTCTTTTGCAGGCTCCCAAGTTGGAACTTAAAGAGTTGCCGGGTCACCTCAAGTACGTGTACTTGGGAGAGGTGGAGACACTCCCGGTAATTATCTCTAATGAGCTTACATCAGAGAAGAAGAGCAAGTTGGTGGAGGTACTGAAAAAGAACAAAAGAGCGATAGGGTGGACCTTGGCGGATTTGCATGGGTTGAGTCTAGTTCTATGTATGCACAAGATCAGGCCGAATGAGGGAGCAAAGCCATCCCGAGAGCCTCAGAGGAGACTGAACCCAGCCATGAAAGAGGTAGTGTTGTCGGAGATACAGAAACTCCTAGATGCAGGTATCATCTATCCCATTTCTGATAGTCAGTGGGTTAGCCCAATTCATGTTGTACCTAAAAAGACGGGCGCAACTGTTATTAGGAATGAGAAGGGTGAGTTAGTGTCTAAACGAGTGCAAAATGGGTGGAGGATGTGTATAGATTTTCGAAAATTGAATGATGTGACTAAGAAGGATCATTTTCCTATCCTCTTCATAGATCAAATGGCGGAGCGTTTAGCTGGGAAGCCATATTTCTGTTTTCTGGATGGTTTTTCTGGGTTTTATCAAATTCACATAGCCCAGGAAGACCAAGAAAAGACTACTTTTACATGTCCATTTGGAACATACGCATATAGGAGAATGCCCTTTCGGCTTTGTAATGCTCTAGGGACTTTCCAGCGATGCATGATGAGCATATTTACTGAATTCGTATAAAAATGCATCGAGGTTTTTATGGACGATTTTACAGTATACGGGAGTTCATTTCAGGATTTCCTAATTAACTTGTCTAGAGTCATGGAAAGATACATTGAAACTAATCTTGTTTTACATTTCGAAAAGTGTCATTTCATGGCGAGTCAGGGCATAGTCCTTGGTCACGTTGTGTCAGCTAAGGGTATAGAGGTGGATAAAGCGAAAATTGATGTTATATCTGACTTACCTTATCCCACAAATCTTCGGGAAGTGCGTTCTTTTCTTGGTCATGCAGGTTTCTACCGCAGGTTCATCAAAGACTTCTCGAAGATAGTAACACCGATGACGAGCTTGCTTAAAAAAGACGTCCCATTCTGCTTTGACAAAGAGTGCAAGCTTGCCTTTGATGTGCTGAAGAAGTGCCTGACCAATGCACCCATTATTCATCCACCGCAGTGGGGGACCCCCTTCGAGATTATGTGCGATGCGAGCAATTACGCTGTTGGTGCTGTGTTGGGTCAGAAGATAGACAAGAAGAGCCATGTGATTTATTATGCCTCCAGGACGCTCAACTCCGCGCAGATCGGTTACACCACCACAGAGAAGGAGTTGCTCTCCATTGTTTTTGCTCTTGATAAATTTCGACCTTATATACTGGGATCTAAAGTGGTTGTATTTTCTGATCATGCAGCAGTTCGATATTTGATGAACAAGAAGGACTCGAAGCCTAGGCTACTCAGGTGGGTACTTCTCCTTCAGGAGTTCGATGTTTCAGTACAGGATAGGAAAGGATAATAAAATACAGTTGCTGACCACTTGAGCCGCATTGTGCGTGGAGAGGATGACTTGCCTCTGAATGACGAATAACCTGATGAAGTCCTCTTCCAGGTGAGCATGGAAATACCATGGTATGCCGACATAGTCAATTATTTTGTCACAGGTACGTTCCCATTTGATTATTCGTATAATAGGAGGGCTAAGCTGAAAAACGAAGCCAAGAATTATGTCTGGGAAGAGCCTATTGTTGCGTGCCTAATGTGTAAAAGAAATAAGCAATAAGAGAGAGAGCACTCAGAACATGCAAGCATACATGATCTTGTTAGCAAGTAGTAAGTATTTTTTCATTCGTTTTCCCACAGAGATTTATTATTAGTTACTCGCGAAGTGTATTGTTAAGCAAGAATGGGTGGATTTGATGGGGTAGAATTGGTTTTAAGTTGCCTAATTACTAAGGAATATGTAAAGGGTAGCAACATAAACAAGTGCAAGTCAATGATAAACTCAAATGTAAAGAGAATAGATTAATAAACGAAGAGGAAAATAGCTAAAACAGAATTTTTAACTTAGCAGAATTGCGAGAACAGCAATTTTACCGCAATGTTACTAACAGCGAAAGTGTGTAAAATGTGGAAACAAGGGCTACTAACGACTCCTCTATAGGCTTTTTCACACGATTCTCAAGCATTAGATCAACTCACTATGCATCAAACTAACTCATACTCATGTATCTTCCGATTTCATGCATTAGATTCTTTAGTTTACTCATGTCCAAGTAAGGTGTTAAACATCTTGTTAAAACAGTAAGTTATGATTTGTACTAGGAAAACGCCTATTCCTAGGTCGTTTTCTGGCTACCTTGAGAGGCTAGCATGAGTGTATGACTCTGCACTCTTACTCCTTCCAGAGGTTAGGAGTTCTTTGGACAAAATGGATGGCCAATCGAAATTGCCCGTAGGATGAAGCTTACATACAATCAATGCATTCGAGACCTATCCTACATGCTTGGTTCACGTGTTTTAGCCTATAGCCTTGTCATTACCATGCCCCTATGTGACTTAGTTACTCATGGATGTAGAGAGAACATAAATATTATATGAAGTAGACATGCTTAGAAGAAAACTAAGACAAAACAGCAAGGAAAAACAGTAGGCGGAAAGAGGAAGTGCGAAATGATGAATTGTGCTTTGATTAATCAATTGTTTGAATGAACAGATGAAGACTTAAAGTTACTAACATAAAGACAGAAAGCAACGAAATGGAATGGATTAACTAAGGTAAAAGAAATAACAACAAGCGGTGCTGGAAATAATAAATTAAAGACAGAAAGCAGTAAGATGTGCTAGATCGCCTCGTCACAGATGCCTCGCTGAAAGGAGAGAAAGGTAAGCCTTGCGTGGATGAATCCGATCAGAAGAGAAGATGAATTTTCTCTCCTTCCTATCAGATTGTCGACTCCAGCAGCTAAGCTTTCCAACCCAACAGACGGAAGAGAAAAACAGGAGAGAAATCGAGCTGCGAAGAGTTCTACGCTTTCGGATGAAGTTCCAACCCTCCTCTTTGACCTCCTTTTATAGTATTCTGCAGGTGCGATTGGGCCAAGGAGAACCATCCATCCTCAACGTCGTACTTCAATATGGATGGAGGAGAAAGAACGAATCCCTGAAATATCGGATCACAACAGAAAAAGGTTAGCCAACTTACGGATTTCACTTAAAACATTGCGGTTTTAGCAATGTTTCCGCAATGCGTCCGCAATGCACAGTTTTCATTCTTTTTTCTTCGTTTTTCATTTCTTTTCTTTCCTTTTGCACACAAGTCCTAATTTAGCTTCCTTCTTCTAATTCTCATATATAAGCATAGGTTTAAGCTAAATCCTATCAAAAACACCTAAGAGTGTACATCTTTCTAAGATAAATAAGTCCTAAAATGGTCACTTTTGGAGACGTAACACACCCCCAAACTTAAGGTTTTCCTCGTCCTCGAGCAAACTAAGGACTTACTTAGGCTGCTGTTTTATCATCTCTAACCACTTGTTGACTCCCCTAAATTCCTATCTATAGCAGTGCTGTCCTGTGACATACTTCTAAGTTTACAACTACCCTCTTACTTTGCTTCTTCTGACTTCGCATGCCTAATGCTCCTACTGTCTCATTAACTCCCTACGACTGATCTACTTGCTTCTGTCATATCGTGTAACTTTCCCTAAGGTTTCAAATTCTACCTAGCTTTACCCCAGACTCAGTACATGCTTCTAGTTTTTACTTTTGAGCTACCTAGGATTCCTTAGAGTCATGCCAGTCTTAGTATTAACAGTGACAGTAGTACTTTTAGAGAACAACCTAAACCCTGGCATCATTACATTGGACGTACATTAATCTCCCTAAACAATCCTACAAGCTACAACTTTGTGCTCAGCTACTTGAGGATCAGAGTTCATTTTATTCAGGACATCTAAGCCACAAAGTTGCAACTCCTAGGTATACATTCTTCTTCCCTATTTATTCCTTTTTTCTTTCTTACTTTGGTGGAGCCTCTCCTTTGGTTGCCTTTTGATGCAATGCCACTTGTGGGTTACACACTTGGCACTGATTACTCAGCAACTTTAAGACAGACACCCCTCTTTATTCTATTTTTCATATTTGTTTTCAGCTCATCATTTTTTTTTGTAACGGAGAAGAAGAATGCTTATGCTTTTAGGGAGAGAGGAATGTTCCTAGGCCTAGGGTGGCCTCCCCCAAACTTAAACTACTCATTGTCCCCAATGAGTGTCTGAGGTGGCACACCCCCAAACTTGTCCTAGAAGCATCTAGTCTAAGGTAAAACAAAGAGAATCTAAAAGCCCTAGGGATAGACAAAACATTCTAAAAGCAAACATTACAGCAGCAAAAATTTATAAAAACATGCAGGTAAGGACTTAAAGCTACGCATGCTGAGCAGTTTTAAGAAGTTAATCTAAACTATCAAAGATGCCTTAAGACTTTCATCCAGCATGCTTATAGATAGGCTATATAAGGCAGGCAAGATAGCAGCAAAAGAACAAGATTAAACAGAACCAGCCTAGCTAAACAGTCAGTCAAAGACATGCAATTACTAACAAAAATTGCGGATTCCGCAATTATTTCGCAATGGATACAGGGCAGATAAATCAGTGATCAAGGCCCCTATGCATGCTCTTTCCAGTCATTTAAGCTATACAAAAAGGAAACTAAGACAACCTACCTATTCAGATACCATCTAGCTACACTAAGCAATTCTAAATAACAAAAATACAAAACTAAAGACAGATTAAAAATGTACTCAAAAGTAACAGAATTCACATAGTTCAACGAAAAGCAGTTTTTTTTTTTTTGTAGGGAACAGAAAATACTCCCTTGAGTGCCAATCAGCCTAGCACTCAGATGTCCTCATCATCATCATCCCTCCGTGGTCCTGGAGGCGCCCATGGTGTCAGTAGGTCCGTTGGGAACTCAGGAAAGATGCAGCCCAATTGGTCAGCAACCTCCTTATCCCTTGCCTGTGCATATGTGGCCCATTGAGCCATCTTCTTCTGCAAGTCCATAAGGCAGGCCATAGTGAGGGACTGAGCAGCAGCCAGGCCATCTAACTCGAACTCCATGTTCCCCTTCCTGCGAATCCTCAGGCCTGTAGGCAGCTCCAGGTGCCCCGTGTAGGCCAGCTGCCTTTCCATCCGCTCGATTGGAACCCCTGCACGTAAGCAAAGCTTAGTGATTGTACTGGGAAAGAAAAGTGGACCCTTACCCTTTTTGGCGCAGTCAGCGATTGAGGCTGCAATGACCTCGCCCACATTAATTGTGAGGCCCCTCATGATCGCATAGACCAGCAGCGATCTGTCTTGGTTGATGGTGGTCTCGTGGGTCACTGGTGATAACCTCCTCCGCACGAATGAGAACCATACAGCTGCCTTGGCTGTGAGGGTAGCACTCATCAGCGTGTGCTTCCCATTGCGCGAAATCGTCCACGCTGCCTCAGGTTGGCCAATGATCCTCAGCGCTTCCTCCAGGACCGCCTGAGTTGGCGCATCAATGATCCTTGCATAATCAGTGTGTTTTTGACCCTTGAGGCCATAGGCTTCATTGATTGCCTTTGCTGAGAAATCCACCTCGATTCCTCTGACCACAGATAGGCCATCCTCAGGGTTCATCAAGTTGGCGTAGAAATCATACACCATGCTGGAGTAGGCGGGGACGGGTGGTCTGCACAGCTCCTCCCAGCCGTGATTGGTGATCCCTGCGCGCAAGAATTGCGGCAGGTCTGCTAGCGCGTCGAGGAACCCCTTCTCATGCAGCAGGTCCCTCTTCCTTAACTCAGTGCCTCTGGACTCAGCATCAGAGGACACATACCTCACTGTTTGAGGCTCATCTTCGGGGTACAGCTTGGCCTTCCCCTTATCTTTTGCTTTGGCTGATTCAGCAGCCTCGATCTTGAGCTTCTTTGGAGAGGGCTCACCACTAACCTTCTTTGATGAAGGCTCACCCCTGACTTTCTTTTTCTTGGACTTCTTCGAAGCTTTTGGCCGTTTGGCCTTGACAACCTTGGCGGCTCTCTTTCTCAATCTCGCCTTGGTTGTGATCTGTTGGAGGAAATCCCCCAATGTCTCATCCATCGAATCATCCCCCTGTGCTGGGCTCTCGGGGCTGACTCCCTTCAACGGAGAGAAGACCTCTTCTTCCTCAGCTGCTTCATCGCCCCGCGCCGATTCTTGATGCTCTTCATCTGGAATTTCAGGTTCAGGCGTCTGGGAGATGGGTGATTCTTCAGGGCTCTGCGCTGGTGGATTTTGTTCAGAGCTCTGTGGAGATGGAGAAGGTTCAGGGCTTCGCGCTTGTGGAGATGGCGAATGGCTTTGTCTGGCCGTCTCGTAGGATGGACGGCCACTTTCTTGACTCTCCACAGTGGGAGTCTTCTTCTTGATTGCTGCGTCGTCGACAGCCATACTCCACTTCCTCTTCTTGGGCGTTCCTGCTGGTTCAGATGGCTCAGCAGGGATCTCCGTTACTACCTTCCACTTCTTCTTGCGGACAGGGAGCTTGGGAAGGCGTTCGGTTCGCGCGACTTCAGCATCTGCCAAGGCAAGGAGTGCCTCTCTCGCAGCTATCTCAGCGTCAGCGGCCTTCTTCTTG
Source organism: Herpetospermum pedunculosum (assembly GCA_028017165.1). NCBI lineage: Eukaryota > Viridiplantae > Streptophyta > Magnoliopsida > Cucurbitales > Cucurbitaceae > Herpetospermum > Herpetospermum pedunculosum. The sequence continues at coordinate 46,973,861 of CM051527.1, forward strand.
GACGCAGATCTCTCAGCTCTCGTTAGCACCATGGTGGAATCGTAGGAATCTGGAAAGAGGGATTGCAGAGGAAGAAGGAGAGAGATTTCTTGGAGTTCTGTGAATGAAGGAAGCGTATGGGCCAACGCTATTCCAACGGCTATTTGTAATGATGAAAATCCCAACGGCTATTTATGTTGCGGATTCAGCAAATCTTTCGCAATTAAATGGCCATTGGAGATTTCTTCGTTTCAAATGCCCATATTTCCACAACTCAATCTTTGATTTGACCCAATATCTCCCCCGATTTTTAATCCAAGATTCATCTCCTTGATTCCCTCTATCGATCCCCTATTAAAAGAAATAAAATCAACATCAAATTTGTAATAAAAATCACACAAAAATATACACAAATCGTAACCGAAAGAAAAGCAAAAAAATAAACTAAGGCATAGCCTCGCATGGACGAGCACAGTTATCACTCGTCCTCTCTCGCTCTTATTTTCACGTTTCAGTCAAGAGGAAGGCCGAGAGAGTCTTCACATCTCCTTCCTCATAGTAATGCTTCAATCGTGCACCATTAACCATGAACGGTTGCCCTTGCTGCAGGTTCCTAATCTCGATTGCACCATGAACAAACACGTTAGTTATTACAAAAGGACCTGACCATCTGGACTTAAGTTTGCCTGGAAATAATCTCAACCTTGAGTTAAATAACAAGACAAGTTGGCCTTTCTTAAAGTCCTTAATCCTAAGTCTACTATCATGCCAAATATTAGTCTTTTCCTTATACATTTTAGCATTTTCATAGGACATATGTCTAAGCTCATCAAGTTCATGTAATTGCAGAGACCGCAATGTTCCCGCATCGGTCACGCAATAATTCAGTTCTTTCAAGGCCCAAAACGCTTTAATTTCCAATTCGAATGGTAAGTGACATGCTTTGCCATACACAAGTCTATAAGGAGACATACCTAGGGGTGTCTTATATGCAGTCCTATATGCCCAAAGTGCATCCTCGAGTTTAAACGACCAATCCTTTCTACTGGGTTTGACCACTTTTTCGAGTATGTTTTTAATCTCCCTATTTGATATTTCAGCTTGGCCATTCGAATGTGGGTGATAAGGGGTGGCTACTCTATGTCTAACATTATATTTAGCCAACACTTTTTCCATAGCTTTATTAATAAAGTGTGTCCCTTCATCACTAATTATAGCACGAGGTGTACCAAACCTAGTAAAAATATGTCTATTAAGGAATTTAATGACTGTTTTGGCATCATTGTTTGGACATGCTATGGCCTCTACCCACTTAGACACATAGTCTACAGCTACAAGTATGTAAAGGTTACCTGATGATGGGGGAAATGGTCCCATGAAGTCAATGCCCCACACATCAAAGAGCTCCAACTCTAAGATGTAAGTGAGAGGCATCTCATCCTTTCGACTAAGGTTACCTGTTCTCTAGCATTCATCACAGCTGTGTGCGTATTCGTGGGCATCCTTGAAGATCGTGGGCCAATAGTAGCCACTCTGGAACACCTTTGCAGCTGTCCTTTGGCCACCAAAGTGTCCACCATAGGGGGCTGTATGGCAGTGCTGCAGCACAGACTTCGCCTCAGCAGCTGACACACACTTCCTCAGCAAACCATCTGCACATGTCTTGTAAAGTGTAGGATCATCCCATATGAACTTCCTAGCTTCATGCAGGAACCTCTTCTTTTCTTGTCCTCCCTTGAAAGTTGGCAGTACCTGCGAGGCAAGAAAGTTAGCAATGTCAGCAAACCAAGGTTCCTCATCGTTATCACGATGTGCTAATACAAAGACATGCTCATCGATAAAGGCATCAGAAATTGCGGTTTCCGCAATGTTATCGCAATTATGTTGCAATCTGGGAAGATGATCCGCAACCACGTTTTCACATCCTTTCTTATTTCTAATGTCCAGATCAAACTCTTGCAGCAGCAATACCCATCTAATCAACCTAGGCTTAGCATCAGCCTTCCTCATAAGGTACTTTAGTGCAGAGTGATCTGTATACACGATTGTTCTAGTGCCTACAATGTAATTCCTAAACTTCTCACAGGCAAACACTACAGCTAGCATCTCCTTCTCCGTGGTTGTGTAATTACATTGTGCCTCATTAAGTGTCTTACTAGCATAGTATACAGGGTGTGTTAGATTGTCAATCTTTTGTCCTAGCATAACCCCTACAACATAGTCACTTGCATCACATAACATCTCAAAGGGAAGGTCCCAATTTGGTCCTACTATAATAGGTGCTTTGACTAGTGCTTCCTTAGGGGTTTTCCAGGCTAGTAAACATTCTTTGGAGAAGATAAATGGCTTATTCAGCTCTAGAAGCTCACACAAGGGTTTGGAGATCTTAGAAAAGTTCTTAATGAACCTTCTATAGAAACCTGCGTGTCCTAAGAAACTTCTAATGGCTTTCACATTCTGAGGTTCCACCAACTTCTCTATTATTTCAATCTTGGCCCTATCGACCTCCACTCCTGCTTCCACCATGAAGTTCACACAAGGGTTTGGACTATCCCTTCTTCCACCATGAAGTGGCACTTTTCCCAATTAAGGACTAGGTTGGTCTCCTCACACCTAGCCAGGACTTGTCCTAAGTTCTCTAAACAGTTTGTAAATGAATCACCAAAGACTGAGAAGTCATCCATAAATATCTCTATCATGGATTCATCTAAGTCAGAGAAGATTGCCAACATGCACCTTTGGAACGTTGCTGGTGCATTGCATAAGCCAAAAGGCATTCTGCGAAAGGCAAAGGTTCCAAAAGGGCAAGTGAAGGTGGTCTTCTCCTGGTCCTTAGGGTCTATAGTGATTTGGTTATATCCAGAATAACCATCTAGAAAGCAGTAGTAGGCTCTACCAGCTATCCTGTCTAACATCTGATCTATGAATGGTAGAGGGAAGTGATCTTTTTTTGTTTCCTTATTCAATTTCCTATAATCCATGCAAACTCTCCATCCTGTAATAGTTCTAGTTGGAATCAGTTCATTGCTCTCATTTACTACTACAGTCATCCCCCCTTTCTTAGGTACACATTGTATAGGACTCACCCACTGACTACTAGCTATAGGGAAGATTACACCTGCATCTAACCACTTTATAATCTCTTTCTTAACTACCTCTTTCATAGAGGGGTTCAACCTACGTTGGTGATCTACTCGGGGTGTATGCTCTTCCTCTAATATTATCTTATGCATGCAGTAGGAAGGGCTAATGCCCCTAATGTCAGCAATAGTCCATGCAATAACCTTTCTATGCTGCCTAAGTAATAATATCAACTCAATTTCATGCTTAGCACTCAATTTAGATGAGATAATAACAGACAGAGTATCATTACTTCCTAAATATGCATACTTCAGATGTTCAGGCATGGGTTTTAATTCTAAGACAGGTGGATGCTCAATGGATAGTTTTAATGGATTCAGGGATCTGTCAGTCAAGTCACTATTCATACAAACATGCTGTATTTTATCTACAGGTATATCCATTATCTCAGAAACATTCAAATCAGTTAAATCTAATTGTACATAATTATTAGCATGCTTAGTCAATAATTCATGCTCCAGCTGTTCTTCCATCAGTGAATCTACAATGTACATGCTAGCACAAGATTAAGAGTCAGAAGGATACCTCAGTGCTTTAAAAACACTAAATTTAACCTCCTCATCATGCACCCTCATAGTGAGCTCACCTTTTTGGACATCAATCAGGGCCCTACCTGTGGCTAGAAATGGGCTGCCTAATAGGATGGGGACCTCCTTGTCTGCTTCATAATCCAGGATGATGAAGTCTGCAAGGAAAATAAACTTGTCAACCTTTACAAGAATGTCCTCTATCTTACCCTCAGGATAGGCTATGGATCTGTCTGCAAGTTGTAAGGTGACAGTGGTGGGACGTGCTTGCCTCCTAGCTCTACTGGTAAGGTGAAGGAACCAGGATCCTTCTCCTTCTTTGGTAGCTTGTTCTGGAGTATGGCACTGCACTCCTCAGTGAGATTCACTGTTTCAAATTCACCAATAATTTTTTTGTTAGTGATTATATCCTTCAAAAACTTAACATAAGAGGGCATAGACTGTAAAACTTCTACAAAAGGAATATTAACATGCACTTGTTTAAGAATGGAGGTGGTGGCACTGCACTTCCTGTTCTTGTTTTTTCTTTAGCCTTCGAGGAAATGGAGGTGGTGGCACATATGCAGGCACTTCAGGTCGCCTCAGGATAGGTGGAGGCCTTGGAATCTCTTCTATCTCTTCTATGATTGGCTCCAGCCTTGCTCCTGATGTGCTTGGTGATGGTTGACCATGGTTTGGCAGAGATTCCAGTGGAGCATTAGACTCTTTGTTCTCTACTCTCTTTGGGGTTTCTTTCATGTTGCTCACCAATGGTCTACCACTTCTGAGTTCAATTGCTTGAACTTGTTCTTTTCCATCTCTCCTTGGCACCTCAGTGTCAGTAGGAAGTCTACCTTGGGGCCTACTTTTGAGTTCATTGGCTAGTTGCCCTATTTGGTTCTCTAGGCTCCTGAGGGTAGCTTGCTGGCTTTGTAGAGTAGCATCATTCTTGGCGATGTACTCTTGGAGTAGATTTTCTACAGATGACCCTACTGGTTGGTTGTATGGTTTTTGATACATGGATTGGTTATGTTGGGGAGTGAAACCAGGTGTTCCACTCGGTCTTGGTTGGTTAGGAGCTTGGTTAGTATTCTGTTGGCCACCCCATGAATGGTTTGGGTGGTTCCTCCAACCAGGATTGTAGGTGTTGGAATAGGGGTTGTTCCTAAGCTGCTGTTGGCTTCCAACATAGCAGACTGAGGCTGGATTCCCAGGGCAGTATTCATACAGGTGCCCTTCCCCACAGAATCCACAGATAAGTGTCTCACCTTGACTTGGTTGTGTGCCCATTGACATGGCTGTGGCGGTGTTGACACTAGTTTGGAGATTGGCTTGAGCCATTTGTTTGACTAGGTTGGTCAGGGCGCTTATTTGGCTACTCATGGCATTGAGTGTGTCCTTATTTTGAGCTCTACTTGGCTCGATTGGATCATTTGACCACCTACAGTGAGATGCTGAGATCTTCTCCAAGATCTCATAGGCTTCGTTATAACTCTTGGACAGCATGGAACCACCAGCAGATGAATTTAGCACTTGTCTGGTGCTGGGGTTGCATCCTTTGAAAAAGACCTCTATTTGAATACATTTAATCAGAAGGTCCTTGAACATTGTCCAAGCTTCGTGAAGAGACTCATTTTCAGCTTGTTTGAACTTGACTATGTATCACGAAAGGTAGAATTCCTATCAGGTGGGAAGTATTTAACTAGGAATTTCTCCGCTAAGTCTGTCCAATTGAGGACTGATCTACAGGGTAATGAGTTTAACCACGTCTTTGCTTTGTCCCTTAATGAATAGGGGAAGGGTAAAGCCTCAAGGCTTCTTGGGAAACTCCAGGGATGATAAAGGTATCACTAACTCCTAGGAAGTTTCTAAGATGGTTGTGGGGGTCCTCATTTTCCACTCCAAAGAATTGTCCCACAGTGGACAACATTTGGAACATTACTGGCTTTAACTCGAATGAGTTGGCAGTAATTTCAGGGCGGATTATGCTTGGGTTTAGCTCCCCAGGCATAGGTACTAGGTAGGAAAGAATGACACTATTCTTATCATTCGCTATTTCGATGGGATTGCGAGTGGTAGGTACCGGATTTGGGACTGGTATATCAATTTCTTCTTGATAGAATTGCGGAGACTCCGCGGTTTCAGCAATTATTGGAGGTATAGAGGGTTGGTTAAAGAGACGTTTCTTAGCTCTATTTCTGGCCCTAAGTAATCTCTCAGGCTCAGGATTGAACTCTAGATCGCTACTTGAAGGTTCATTCATAAACTAACCCAATGGTACCTGCAAAAGAAATGAAAATAGATCAGCTCCAATAGATATTAAACTTTGTGTTTCTAACTTAACAAACTTCGTTTTCACTAAACTAAATCCCCGGCAGCGGCGCCAAAAACTTGTTGCGTGCTCAATGTGTAAAAGAAATAAGCAATAAGAGAGAGAGCACTCAGAACATGCAAGCATACATGATCTTGTTAGCAAGTAGTAAGTATTTTTTCATTCGTTTTCCCACAGAGATTTATTATTAGTTACTCGCGAAGTGTATTGTTAAGCAAGAATTGGTGGATTTGATGGGGTAGAATTGGTTTTAAGTTGCCTAATTACTAAGGAATATGTAAAGGGTAGCAACATAAACAAGTGCAAGTCAATGATAAACTCAAATGTAAAGAGAAGAGATTAATAAACGAAGAGGAAAATAGCTAAAACAGAATTTTTAGCTTAACAGAATTGCGAGAACAGCAATTTTACTGCAATGTTACTAACAGCGAAAGTGTGTAAAATGTGGAAACAAGGGCTACTAACGACTCCTCTATAGGCTTTTTCACACGATTCTCAAGCATTAGATCAACTCACTATGCATCAAACTAACTCATACTCATGTATCTTCCGATTTCATGCATTAGATTCTTTAGTTTACTCATGTCCAAGTAAGGTCTTAAGCATCTTGTTAAAACAGTAAGTTATGATTTGTACTAGGAAAACGCCTATTCCTAGGTCATTTTCTGGCTACCTTGAGAGGCTAGCATGAGTGTATGACTCTGAACTCTTACTCCTTCCAGAGGTTAGAAGTTCTTTGGACAAAATGGATGGCCAATCGAAATTGCCCGTAGGATGAAGCTTACATACAATCAATGCATTCGAGAGCTATCCTACATGCTTGGTTCACGTGTTTTAGCCTATAGCCTTGTCATTACCATGCCCCTATGTGACTTAGTTACTCATGGATGTAGAGAGAACATAAATATTATATGAAGTAGACATGCTTAGAAGAAAACTAAAGACAAAACAGCAAGGAAAAACAGTAGGCGGAAAGAGGAAGTGCGAAATGATGAATTGTGCTTTGATTAATCAATTGTTTGAATGAACAGATGAAGACTTAAAGTTACTAACATAAAGACAGAAAGCAACGAAATGGAATGGATTAACTAAGGTAAAAGAAATAACAACAAGCGGTGCTGGAAATAAGAAATTAAAGACAGAAAGCAGTAAGATGTGCTAGATCGCCTCGTCGCAGATGCCTCGGCTGAAAGGAGAGAAAGGTAAGCCTTGTGTGGATGAATCCGATCAGAAGAGAAGATGAATCTTCTCTCCTTCCTATCAGATTGTCGACTCCAGCAGCTAAGCTTTCCAACCCAACAGACGGAAGAGAAAAACAGGAGAGAAATCGAGCTGCGAAGAGACTTCTACGCTTTCGGATGATGTTCCAACCCTCCTCTTTGACCTCCTTTTATAGTATTCTGCAGGTGCGATTGGGCCAAGGAGAACCATCCATCCTCAACGTCGTACTTCAATATGGATGGAGGAGAAAGAACGAATCCCTGAAATATCGGATCACAACAGAAAAAGGTTAGCCAACTTACGGATTTCACTTAAAACATTGCGGTTTTAGCAATGTTTCCGCAATGCTTCCGCAATGCACAGTTTTCATTCTTTTTTCTTCGTTTTTCATTTCTTTTCTTTCCTTTTGCACACAAGTCCTAATTTAGCTTCCTTCTTCTAATTCTCATATATAAGCATAGGTTTAAGCTAAATCCTATCAAAAACACCTAAGAGTGTACATCTTTCTAAGATAAATAAGTCCTAAAATGGTCACTTTTGGAGACGTAAGACCTACATTATGAAAATTTTGTGCAGACCAAGTAATTAGGAAGTGTGTCCCTAAATCTGAGCATAAGTCCATTCTTGAAATTTGTCATGAATTTGCATGTGGGGGGCACTTTGGGCAATCTAGGACAGCAAGAAAAATATTAGACTGTGGGTTTTTTTGGGCATCACTGTTTACAGACTGTTTTGAATTCTGTAAATCATGTGATCAGTGTCAAAGGAAAGGGTCCATCACGAGTAGGAATGAAATGCTCCAAACCTCCATATTGACTTGTGAAATTTTTTAGGTTTGGGGTATGGACTTTATGGGACCTTTCCCCCCTTCATGTGGTTTTGTCTATATATTGTTGGCTGTGCACTACGTGTCTAAGTGGGTGGAGGCCAAAGCCACCAAGGTTGATACTGCTAAAGTTGTTTCCAGTTTTGTCAAATCTAACATTTTTAGCAGGTATGGAGTTCCACGAGCCATTATAAGCGATCAGGGGAGTCACTTATGCAACAAGACGATCCAGGCTTTGATGAGGAGGTATGGGGTCAATCATAAAATATTTACCCCGTACCACCCTCAAACCAATGGCCAAGCCGAGGTCTCTAATCGAGAGGTGAAGAGCATCCTTGAGAAAACAGTAAGTCCTGGGAGGAAAGATTGGAGTCTCAGGCTAGACGACGCTTTGTGGGCCTATCGCACGGCTTACAAAACCCCCATAGGGATGTCTCCCTACCGAATGGTTTTTGGGAAAGCCCGACATCTCCCAGTGGAGATCGAGCACAAAGAGTTTTGGGCCGTGAAGAAGTGCAATATGAGCTTCGATTAGGCTGGCGAAGAAAGACTCCTCAAATTGCAAGAACTAGAGGAGCTTCGCTTGGACGCATACGAGAATTCAAGGATCTACAAGGAGAAGACCAAGTTGTTCCACGACAGACGAGTCATTCGGAAACACTTTGAAGTTGGTCAGAAGGTCCTCTTGTTCAATTCCCGCCTGAGGTTCATGCCAGGTAAACTTCGTTCCCGTTGGATTGGTCCTTTTATTATCACTCATGTCCATCATTATGGTGCAGTCAAGATTTAGAGCCTAGAAACAGGGAAGGAATCCACAGTGAATGGCCAGCGATTGAAAGTCTTCCACGAAGGGGAGATAGAGGATTTCGACGAACATGCCCACTTGAGGGAACCCGAGTATGAGAAAGGATGAAAAAGTGTTGGTAAAGTCGAGCAATTGACTCTAAAAATTTGCGCTTCTCGGAGGCACCCGAGTCTGAACTGTACATGCTTTTTGTTTACTTTACTGCTTTTAGGATTAGCTTAGGTTCTAACTCTCATGTTGTGAGTTTTCAGGAGAAATGATGGCTCGTCCTTGCGGTTTGCTTGAAAAAGAACAAGCGCGCTCTCCAACCCTCTAAATCACAATTCAGGGGAGGTTTTCTTTCCCTAGAATTTTGATTGCGCTTAATTATTCCAATGAGGACATTGTCTCTTTTTAAGTTGGGGGTGGTGGGTTGTGCTTTACAGCGATTGTCGAGCTTTGTTGTGGAATTCTGATAAATGTGCTCTGTTCAGACGTCTGCATGCTAGTTTGACTATGAAATTTTGTGATGTACTGTTGGAACCTCCGTATTTGTATCTGCAGTGAAATGTAGCATGTGTGTATTTGTTAAGCCCATTTCGAAAAAATTTCTTCGTTATTTCCTTGATTAAGCTTCGTGTTTAGCACTCTATCTTGGATCTGTGGGTTTAGGGTAGTTCTGCTTGATCTAAAATTCGTTGTCACCTCGAAAGACACCTTTAGGATGGGTTTGATTCGTTAGTGTTTGTAATTTTTGCGCTGAAATTATAACATGGTAAAAATGCTAAAAATGCTAAAAATGTAATCTCCTGAGACGTTCCTCATTCTTGAGTTGCCTAAGTAGCCAGGGGCGGTCGTGTAACCCACGGTCGCCACTGCATGAAAAGGAAGCACATCGAAGTGAACGCTAGTCCTTAAAAATATGAATTTTGCCCGTAGTTAGATGCATTGTGCAATGAAATTGCAGGCAAGCTAAAACGAAAGTAAAATTGACATGTTAGGCGCTCATGGAGATAAAAAAAAAAAGGGAGAAAGAAAAGAAGCCTTGCGATCTATTACTTGCCTTGACGATGAAAAGCCCCTAGACTGTTCTGTTTAGCCATAAGTAGGGGGAAAGCGAAGTCTTAGGTCAGTTGAGGCTGTTCTATGCCTTTAACTCTAGCACAAAGTTGAATTGTGTGATGATTCGGTTTAAGAAATCGTCAAGGCAAGTAATAGATCACTGGCTAGCTCGGATTTAATTATGGGATCGGTCTAAAATATGAATAGGGATTCATGTGTGATGATTCGGTTTAAGAAACCGAGATTAGTCTTATTATTTAATTAATATTTGATATTGAATTAAATAATAATATTAATTAATTAAAAACTTTAATTAATTATAATTTATTTTGTTTATTAAAATTAATTATGAATTAATTTTAAAATGACAAAATATTACAAGTGAGATTATCCAAGTTTAGTGGATTTATCCAAGTTGAGTGGATTTATCCAAGTTGTGAAGTAGATTGTGAATCACCAACAACATGCATAAACTCATCAATTTTGGAACACTTGGTTGAATACTAATCCATCCAATTTGAGGTGTCATGCTAAGCAAAGAGTTTGTCGCATGTAAATTGCCTATAAATTGGATGAAGTTCAAATGGTTTGAGGTTGATGAATTTTCAAAGAGTTTGAACATTTGGATGAGGGTTGATGAAGAGTTCATATTACTTGGAGAAATTAGAAATCTAAGTGTTAGATATTTCTCACAAAATCCTCATCACTTTCATCTTCCCATCTTCATCTTCCAAATTTTTTCTTTCATAAAGGAGTCCCACCACTCCGTTACTCGGCCCGAGGATAGCGGGACTACCGGAGGTGGTTCTCGAGGAGTTCGAGGGAAACTTCGAAGGTGTTCGTGAGGAGATTCGAGCAACGGGATTAGAAGGTTTTAGAATTACAAGAGGTATGTGTTATAGTTTCTTTTATTTCCTAGTTTTGAGCATGTTTCTAGTTTAGCTAAATTGATGAAATTAGAGTACCAATGATCCGACTCGCTTCCGCTGCGCTACATGTGCTCCATCAACCTCTACCTGGGAACTGGCCTGGGGGTTGAATTAGTAAAATTTTATTTAATTTCATTAAACAGACTCATAATGTTATTAGTTTTAAATAGTTTAATATACTTCGTAATTCACATGAAAATCAATCTAACCAACATAAGGGTTATTATGAAAGGGTTGATTGAAAAACTTAGATAAATGAAATTAGCTTAAGTTTTCTTAGTAATAGAAAACTCTATTTCCAAATACTTAGTGGGAGAAACATATATGTCAAGATAATCATACGGTCTCTATCATAGATTATTCACAACGTGGCTTTTGGATCGTCCCCCTACGGAAGGTGTTTGCATGGGCCAATATAGGGTGAATCTCTAAAAAAAAGTATTTTCAAAATAGTAAGTGGAAGGAGAAAATGTGTCAACATATCCTATGGTCTCTATCATTGGTTCACAACGTGATATCTGTGTGGGGCCTCGAGGCGGCTTTTGGACTGTTGTTGCGTGCTCAATGTGTTAATAAAAGTAAGCAATAAGGAAGAAAGAGCACTCAGAACATGCAAGCATACATGATCTTATAGCAAGTAGTAAGTATTTTTTCATTCGTTTTCCCACAGAGATTTATTTATAAGCTACTTGTGAAGTATAAAGTTAAGAAAGAAGGGGTGGATTTGAAGGGGTAAAATTGGTTTTTAATTTCCTACTTCTTACCGAATGTCTAAAGGAATGCAACATAAACAAATGCAAGTTGAAATTAGACTCAAAAGACAAGAGACGAAACTAATAAATGAAGAAGAAAACAGCTAAACAGAATGGTAACTTAGCAGAATTGCGGGCACCGCAATGTTTCCGCAATTGTAAAAACAGTGAAAGTGTGTAAAATGGAGAATTAAGGGCTACTAACGACTATCCTATAGGCATTTTAATACGATTCCCAAGCATTGTACCAACTCACTATGCATCAAACTCACTCTATCTCATGTATCGTCCGATTCCATGCATTAGATTCTTTAGTTTACTCAACTCAAAGTAAGGTCTTAAGCATCTTGTTAAAGCAGAAGTGTTTAGTTTGTACTAGGAAAACGCTTATTCCTAAGCCGTTTTCTGGTTACCTTGAAAGGCTAGCATGATTATATGACTCTGAACTCTTACTCCTTCCAGAGGTTAGGAGTTCTTTGGACAAAATGGATGGCCAATCGAAATTGCCCGTGGGATGAAGCTTACATACAATCAATGGTTCGAGAGCTATCCTACATGCTTGGTTCACGTTTTTTAGCCTATAGTTCTGTCATTAGCGTGCCCCTAAGTGACTTAGCTACTCATGGATATGGGGTAAGTAGAAATACGAGATGAAACAGACATGCTTAGAAGGAATTTAAAGACAAAACAGTAAGGGAAAGCAGTAGAATGCAGAGGCAAGAAACTGTGAAATGAAGAATGAAGATTTGATTACTTGATTGTTTGATTGGACAAAAGAAAGCTTTAAAGTAAATAACAGCAAGACAGAAAGCAACGAATTGGAGTGTTCTAACTATTAGAAAGAGAACAACACAAAGCAGAAATGTAAACTTAGAAAAGGAAAGACAGAAAGCAGTAAATGTTGCTTGGAAGCCTCGTCGCAACCGCCTCGGCTGAAGGGGATGAAAGAATAGCTTTGCTTGGATGAATCCAATCGGGAGAGAAGGTGGATCTTCTCTCCTTCCTATCAGATTGTCGATTCCAACAGCTGAGACTCTCACTCCAACAGACGGCAAAGGAAAACACGAAGAAAAATGGAGTTGCGAAAGGACTTCTACGCCTCCGGATGATGTTTGAACCTCCGACTTTGACCCCCTTTTATAGTAGTTTGCAGGTGCGTTTGGGCCAAGGAGAACCATCAATCTTCAACGTCGTATATCAGAATGGATGGAGGAGAAAGAACGAATCCCTGAAATCACGGAATTTAACAGAAAAAGATCAGTCAACTTACGGTTTTCACTTGAATAATTGCGGCTTCAGCAATGTTTTCGCAATGCTGTCGCAATGCAGTTTTTTCATTCTTTTCCTTCGGTTTTTAACCCTTTTCTTTCCTATTGTACATAAGTTCTAATTTAGCTACCTTCTTCTAATTCTCATATTTAAGCATAGGTTTAGGCTAAATGCTATCAAAAATACCTAAGAGTGAACATCTTTCTAAGCTAATTAAGTCCTAAAAAGGTCACTTTTGGAGACGTAACACACCCCCAAACTTAAGGTTTTGCTTGTCCTCAAGCAAACTAAGGACTTCCCTAGGCTGCTGTTTCTTCCTCTTTAACCACTTGCTAACTCCCCTATATCCCTATCTATAGCACTGCTGTCCTGTGACACACTTCTAAGCTTAAAACTACCCTCTTATCTAGCTTCTTCTGACTTTGCCTGCCTAACACTCCTTCTGTTTTCATTAACTCCCTACAACTGATCTATTTGCTTTTGTCATATCATGCCACTATCCCTGAGGTTTCAAATTCTGCCTAGCTTTACTTCAGACTCAGTACATGCTTCTAGCTTTATTTTTAATGTGTCTAGGATTCCTTAGAGTCATGCCAGTCTTAGTATTAACGGTGACAGTAGTACTTTTAAAGAACAACCTAAACCCTGGCATCACTACATTGGATAGACATTCATCTCCCTAAACAACCCTACAAGTTACAACTTTGTGCTTAGCTAATTTGAGGATCAGAGTTCTTTTTAAATAGGACATCTAAGCCACAAAGTTATAACTCCTAGGTATACATTCTTCTTCCCTATTCTTTATCCTTTTTCTTACTTAGGTGGGGCCTCGCCTCTGGTTGCCTTTTGATGCAATGCCACTTGTGGGTCACACACTTGGCACTGATTATTTAGCAACCTAAGAGAAACCCCCCTCTTTATTTCATTTTTTTTTTTTTTTTTTTTTCAGTTCATCATTTTTTTGTAAAGGAGAAGAAGAATGCTTATGTTTCTAAGGGAGAGAGGAATGTTCCTAGGCCTAGGGTGGCCTCCCCCAAACTTCAACTACTCATTGTCCCCAATGAGTGTCTGAGGTGGCACACCCCCAAACTTGTCCTAGAAGCATCTAGTCTAAGGTAAAACAAAGAGAATCTAAAAGCCCTAGGCATAGACAGAACATTCTAAAAGTAAATATCACAGCAGCAGAAATTCGTAAAGACAGGCAGGTAAGGACTTAAAGCTATGCATGTTGAGCACTTTTAAGAGGATAATTTAAACTATCAAAGGTGTCCTATGACACTCATCCAGCATGCTTTGAGATAAGCTATATAAGGTAGTCAAGATAGCAGCAAAAGACAGAATTTAAACAGAACCAGCCTAGCTAAACAGTCAGTCAAAAACATGCATTTACTAATAAAAATTGCGGATTCTGCAATTATTTCGCAATAGATACAGGGCAGATATATCAGTGATCAGGGCCCCAATGCATGCTTTTTCCAGTCATCCAAGCTATACAAAAATGAAACTAAACTAATCTACCTATTCAGCTACCATCAGACTACACTAAACAAATTTAAACAGCAAAAATAAAGAATTAAAGACAGACCAAATATTAACTCAAAACAACAGAATTCACATGGTTCGACGAAAAGCAGTTTGATTATTATATGTTTTTTTCTTTTAAGGAACAGAAATACTCCCTTGTCAATCTGCCTCATATGGATATTCTTCAATGTTTCGAGGCATCACTTTTGCTCCTTTAAGATACTTAAGTCTTGATTTACGGGGTCGGACATTCTGCCACACCTTGAATTTGTTGATTCTTTCAAAGAGACTGCATGTTATAACATCCCAAGGTTTGTACTTTCTGTGCGTTGGTTTTGTTTCTACAATATTTGCTACAACATAGCTTTGATGCGATGAGACTTCTTTTTCTGGCACAACTCTTTCTAACTCCTTCAGCTGGAGCATTTGTGGTGGTGGTGGCTCAACTCTTTCATTGGTGGAGAAGCTTGCTACAACCTCAAACATTTCAAATTCTTGTTCCTCAAGCAGCGCATTAGTCTCTTTGGCCTCATCCAGCACAATTTCATTTTTCTCAACTGTCACCAACTCCACCATTTCATATGGAGATTCATTGGATCACTCTTCTCAGATTCGAAGGTAACAAAAGGTTCATCATCATAAAAATCGAACATCTGAGGGCATGGTGATAGTGATTTTGCTATAGCAAGTAGCTCTTGTAAGTCATTTGTGAGCTGAGCTAATTGCACATCCATTCTCCTCATGGATGCATCATTCCTTTCCATGAATTCTATCCATAGTGCCTCCAAAGTGGGTGATAATTCTTCACTTGGAGTTGGGGCATAATGTTGATAGTTTTCATGTTGGGGGAACTCTTCATAATGAGCAATTTGCACATGCTCTTCCCAAGGATTATTTGAGAGTTGCCACTGATCATGTTCACACATGTACGAATAATGGTTGTCATAGCTTTGTTGATATTGCCTCTCTTGATAATTCAATGTTGGGCAATTCTCCAAGTTATGATTATCCCCACAATAAGCACATGGCTGGTAAAATCCTTCAAACTGTTGTGGGCAAACTCGTCCTCCAATTAAGTTCTGCAGCGTATTCATTTACTTTGTCGTACCCATACGTTTTCCACCTGCAAAGTTTCTCTCTGTTGCGAGTTGAGGTTTGGAAACTCTTTCATAAACTAGGTTGATAGTACCTGTAAAGGAAATGAAAGAAGATTAGCTCCAATAGATATTAAGAGTTGGTTTTCTAACTTAACAAACTTCGTTTTCACTAAACTAAATCCCCGGCAGCGGCGCCAAAAACTTGTTGCGTGCTCAATGTGTTGAAATAATTAGGCAATAAAAGAGATAGAGCACTCAGAACATGCAAGCATACATGATCTTATAGCAAGTAGTAAGTATATTTCATTCGTTTTCCCACAGAGACTTATTTTTAGCTATTCGCGAAGTGTTTTGTTAAGAAAGAAGGGGTGGATTTGATGGGGTAAAATTGGTTTTTAATTGTCTAATTTTTGCTGAATGTGTAAAGGGTAGTAACATAAACAAGAACAAGTCAAAGCTAAACTAAAATGAAAAGAAACGAAATTAATAAATGAATGCAAAGACAGCGAAACAGAATGGAAACTTAGACGGAATTGCGGAGACCGCAATTCTACCGCAATTACAATAACAGCGAAAGTGTGTAAATGGGTGAATTAAGGGCTACTAATGACTATCCTATAGGCATTTTTATACGATTCTCAAGCACTGGATCTACTCTCTATGCATCAAACTATCTCAATCTCATGTATCGTCCGATTCCATGCATTAGATTCTTTAGTTTACTCAACTCAAAGTAAGGTCTTAAGCATCTTGTTAAGGCAGAAAGATATGGTTTGTACTAGGGAAACGCCTATTCCTAGGCCGTTTCCTGGTTACCTTGAAAGGCTAGCATGATAATATGACTCTGAACTCTTACTCCTTCCAGAGGTTAGGAGTTCTTTGGACAAAATGGATGGCCAATCGAAATTGCCCGTGGGATGAAGCTTACATACAATCAATGTTCGAGAGCTATCCTACATGCTTGATTCACGTTTTTTAGCCTATGGAGTTGTCATTAGCATGCCCCTAAGTGACTTAGTTACTCATGGATATAGGGAAAACAGAACTAAAAGATAAAACAGACATGCTTAGAAGGGAAATGTGCTTAAGACAGTAAAGGAAAACAGTAGAATGTAAAGGAACGAAACTGTGAAATACTGAACTTTGCGTTTGATTAATTGATTGTTTGAATGAACATAAAAGATACTTAAAGTAAAGAACAGCAAGACAGAACACAACGAAATGAACTGAATGAACCACTAGAACAGAAACAACACAAGACAGAGTTTGTAAAGTAGAAATGAAGAACAGAAAGCAATAAAACAGCTCGAAATCTCGTTGCAGCCGTCTCGAATGAAGGATGAGAAAGGTCAGCCTTGCTTGGATGAATCCAATCGGGAGAGAAGAAGAATCTCCTCTCCTTCCTATCAGATTATCGATTCCAACAGCTGAGCTTCGCAAACCAGCAGACGGCAAAGGAAAACTAGGAGAAAAGATGGACTGCGAGAAGACTTCTACGCTTTCGGATGATGTTTGAACCTCCGACTTTGACCCCCTTTTATAGTAGTTTGCAGGTGCGTTTGGGCCAAGGAGAACCATCAATCTTCAACGTCGTATATCAGAATGGATGGAGGAGAAAGAACGAATCCCTGAAATCACGGAATTTAACAGAAAAAGATCAGTCAACTTACGGTTTTCACTTGAATAATTGCGGCTTCAGCAATGTTTTCGCAATGCAGTTTTTTCATTCTTTTCCTTCGGTTTTTAACCCTTTTCTTTCCTATTGTACATAAGTTCTAATTTAGCTACCTTCTTCTAATTCTCATATTTAAGCATAGGTTTAGGCTAAATGCTATCAAAAATACCTAAGAGTGAACATCTTTCTAAGCTAATTAAGTCCTAAAAAGGTCACTTTTGGAGACGTAACAACTGTCCCCCTACAGAAGATGTTTACATGGGTCAATATTAGGGGTGAATCTTCAGAGAATGGTAGAATTGTAATTTTATTTCCAATACTTGACCTACCCTACGACGACACTTGTTGGGATAAAATTATAGAATCTAAAATGATAGGTTATACTTACAAAGATCTAATTAAGTTTGTTAATGATTTTCTTGACCAAACTAATGATAACTAAATGTTTTAGAAATAAGAGTTCTTTTCGGATAACACTTGGTTGAGATTATCTCAGTTTCGTGGAAGGGCACTTGATCTACTCTACGACGACACTTGTTCTAATTCACTAAAGTATCATAGGATTAGAAATGAATGATTTAGGGTTCATTTATCAAATTGTTTGTTTCTATGCTGAAATTGAATGAAAATTGATTACATGTTATTAAATAGTTTTTATATATTTCGATATTATGGCATTGCTCTCATTTTTAATTTCAATACTGATTTGTCAAAATGAGAAAATTAAACCACTTGGAAAAATAATGTTAACACTATATAATGGCAGTGTAACTTTTTGAAATTGTCCTTATTGAGAAATGTTATTGAGAAATGTTCTAAAAAATCTATTGTCACTGCGAATCAAATTGTTCGTGAAGCACATGATTAATAAATCAAGATAACGAGATGACTTATAAATATTTCATGTTTGACATGTTGGATGTCAAGTTTAGAAGATAAAAAGATGACAACAATATATGAGATATTGTTGAAGTAAAAAAAACTAGATTTAATATTTATCTAAATTATCTCAAAAATTAAGTATTACCAAAATCTAAGAAACTAAATCACATGACTGTAGCTAATTAAAGAAAATAGTTTATGAGTTATCAAAGCAGTCATAATAAGAAGAACTTATGAAATAACTCCATAAGAAGAACAATGGTGGAAAATAAGTATTATCACCTAGATAGTAGATTCATATTCACTATAAAAAAAATTCATCAATGCCTTTTATATGTAATTCTTGAAAAATACTTAATGATGTATATGTTGGAACTAGAAAACTCATCTCAGTTTGGGTAGGCGGAGACATTAATATGTCACTAAGTAACAATTGTTGCTTAATGCTGAACATGGTGTTTTTATTACTATAAGAGAAATTCAATTTCTCTAACTTTATTACTAATAAAAGATTTATTCGGTATGAATATTTTAGTACTAGAGTTTTTATTTTCAAAATTGTTTGAAAAGTTGGTGGGCGGATTTTTGAATATCCACTTAATCTCAAGCTGTCGAGGCTTGCCAAAATACGATTTATAAAGCCTATGACCAAGGCTTTGCAGCCAGTGGTAACAGGGTCGATCCAAGGAATAGGAAGATTGAATTTACAAATGAAATTGGGATTTAATTGATTAATTGGTAACGGGGGGTTTTAACATGCAAGGGGAAATAATGAGAAAGCTAACGAAGAAAGAGTAATAAGAAGAGAGCGTGTGCACGGTTTGGGAGTCTCGGGATCAATTGTTAAACAAGTTCAATTTATCATTTAATGCTAATAACATGGAATTCAGTTTATTGAGCAGGCGGACGACTACCAGAGAAGCCCCAAAGTAGCTGACTCCATGGATTTTAATTAGACCACACAGTTCTAATTACACGTTATCTAAGCCTACATCAAGGTGATCAGCCCTAAGGTAAATTTAGACAGTCACTAGCTAACCGCGACGAACATTCGAACGTGAATTCTAATTGCTAGTAGATTGCCCGCAAACGCCGTATGCAATCAACAATTATCCTACCCGACTCGATACTTCGATTTAGTTCTATCTCCCTTTGTTACTTAGTCGAGCAGTGAGAGGCACGGCATCGCTACTCTTTAACATACACAACATGCGAAACTACTCGAGTGTCAATCGGCGTATTTTAACATGCGCGTTGGATTAAGCAAAGAAGATAGATGCAAAGTAAACAGAACCAATATGCATATCAAAACTCAGATTATCAAAACCAAATATGTTTAACAAAATCGTCCTAAACTAATCCCAAACCGTCACCCTTACCTTAGCCGCTCATGGCGCGGTTCGTCAATCCCGCTCCAACCACGGCCATGGAAGGATTCGTCTACTTATTACAATGGAAAGTGGAGCTCACTAGCATGCCAACAATGGCGAAGCTCCACGGAAAATAGAGAGAAAATGGGGAAGAAGAAGACCAAAACCAGCAAAAATGGGTGAGAGATGAAGAAGATGATCCTCTCCAAAGTGCAGAAAAATCGTCATTTAAGTTGCTGCAATCGTCGTAGCGTCGAGACGCTAGGCCAGCGTCTCGACGCTGTGCCCTAAGTTGCCGCGCGCGCTCGCGATGGCGTCGCGACGCTGGGTCAGCGTCGCGACGCTGCCCCGATGATTTCCTGCGCGCGCCTCCTCCGGAGCGTCTCGACGCCAAGCAGGGTCTCGACGCCAGGGCAGCGTCGAGCTAGCGTCTCGACGCTATCACTCGACGCTTGCTCTCGGGTTTTTCCAGCGTCGAGCCAGCGTCTCGACGCTGGCTCTCGGGTTTGGGGCTGAAGCTTTGCCTCTCCAAGGCTGTTTTGGCCCGTTTCTTCACGGAACAAGTTCCCCTCTTCCCGATGCATTCCCGGGGCGCTAAAACTCCACTTTAAGCGCTCGAACATGCCCAACGGACGCACGAGCTCTTTGCCGCTTTTCTCCTACAAAAAAGATATATTTAATCAATTGAAAGCGGACTTTAGCTATAATTAGGAAGTATTTAATAGCTCCAAAATGGAGTTATCAAACACCCCCAACTTAAACATTGCTAGTCCTCGAGCAAGCACTACAAAGACATTGACTCAAAGGACGCGTTTACATGCATTCTAACTCAAACCTCCATGCATATTGAAATTTAAACAGGAGTATAATCATGGAAGCATTTTGTTCATGTATTAACTTGGACATATCAAAAATTAACTCTTGCCCCCTAACGTGTGTGTGTTAGCCAACCACTCTTAAACTTCACGTAAACCCGGAAAACCTACATGCAACGCACATCCCATTTTCCCCCTACTTCTACCATTTAAGAACAGCTACACTTGACTTACACGAGAGAAAGAAGCAAATTAAGAGACCTAATTATTTTTCTCATTCTTTTTCTTTCTTTTCAAAAGTACTTTGTACTCTTTTATTTGGGTTCTTTGAACCAACTTTTCGTTTCTTTTTTCTTTCCAACTCGAGCTGCCTAACACGTCAAATTCATGCATAAACTTCACGTTTTTAAGGACTAACGCTCACTTCTTTAGCGCTACAAAGAAGGAGGAACGCCTCAAGAGGAATTTTCTATCAAACATGCTTTTCTATTTTTTTTTATATTAGGCTAAGCACATGCTTTCTCAATTAACTAACCACTAACTCTCATGCAACAAGCTATCTAAGGGTGCCTTTCGGGGTGACAACGAGAATTAGCTAAACATCCGATAAACAAAGCTTACGGAATCTAGGGAGAGGTTGCTAAGTGCGCGATAAGTGCAAGGGAGCAACAAAAAAAATTTTAAAATTTTTGACATGAACCTAAGAAACACAAAACTCATGCAAAAACTCGATTATGAACATGCTCAAATTTCCAACATGCATTTCCTAGGCTATCATCGTTAGAAAACAATAAACAGAGTCCCAAGCACTTCAATATCAATGCAACACTTCTCAACAAACTACACATGCATATCCGTCAGACTAACTCCACCCCCAACTTCAAAATCTGGCATTGTCCTCAATGCCAACCAGTCAGATACAACAAAGTAAAAGGGAAGAAGAAATACACTTCCCTGACTCTTGGTGAAGCTGGCGAGGGCGAGGAAGCGGCGCACGAACGCATCAAAGCCCAAAATTGTCTTCTCTTCCTCGATTCCTAAAAAAAAAAAAACAGCAAGCTAATTAAATCTAAGTTAATCTAGAAAGCAATAAAAACTAAACTAAAGAATAAAAACAGTCCATCGCTCGGGTGCCTCCGAGAAGCGCAGAATTTTTAAAGTCGGTTGCTCGACTGTATTCTCTCAACAGACTCATCCATAGTCTGTAGGTGCGGGGGACGATCCAGACTTGTCCTTGGCCACACCTTTCCTGCCATCCACCTGAAAAATATTTTGCACTCTTCGTGCCTCGGGCACGTGAATATCAGCAGTGTTAGTGCAAAAACCAGCATCATTATAACACAAATTTAAATCAGAAATTTTAACAGAGACATGGGAACCATCCCTCAAGCGCGAGGGTAGACTCCCATTCTCATCATGCTCAACAACAGATATATTTCCAGCAGATTTTCCATCAAATAAAGAGAACTCATGCAAAGTATCATCAAACTCCAGAGAAACAACGCCCTTAAACACATCAATCTTGACCCTAGCGGTCTTAAGGAAAGGACGTCCTAACAACATGGAGGACGAAGCATGCGATGAGTTTTCATTCATATCTAAAACAAGGAAATCAGCGGGAAACGTCATATTCCCAACTCTAACCAAAACATCCTCTACCTTCCCCCTAGGACAGATGCTTGACCCATTAGCCAACTGAACAGAAACATTACACTCATGCATTTCATTTAAATTCAGTTCACGAAACAATGCATAAGACATAACATTAACAGAGGCCCCTAAGTCTAACATGGCATTACGAACAACTTTACTACTTATAGTGCAAGGGATAGTAAAGGTACCTGGATCGTTGCACTTTGCTGGCAACGTACCTGGGAGTATGGCAGAGACGTTCTCCTTCTTTTTCTCAGTCCCTCTGGACTTCCTTTTCGTAGTGCACCAGCTCCTTAGAAATTTCGCATACTTGGGCACTTGATTGACTGCCTCTAGGAGCGGGATATTTACCATCACCTTTTGGAAGGTTCGAAGGACCTCCTCGTCATCAGATTCCAAAGTAGGCTTCGCAAGCCTACTCGGGAATGGTGCTCTGGTAACATTCTCAGATACACTGACCTTCTCGTCTTTTTTCTCAATCTGAGTCTCGGGAGCAGTCGGGGCTGACTTGTTCAGGCTGTCCGTGGCTTCCTTCGCAGCTCTGGTGGAAAGTGTCTTCCCACTGCGCAGCTGAATGGCACTCACGTTTTCACATGAGTTAACTGTAGTTTGGGAAGGAAGCTTCCCCGAGCTCTTGCTCTCAATCTTACTGATAGACACCGCCATCTGTGTCAGCTACTTGTTCAGATTCTGCAGCTCTGCCTTGTGCGAATTAAGCTCTTCTCGAGCCTCTTTTTGGAACTGGCTGGTGCTAGTCACGATGGTCCTTACCATCTCTTCAAGTGAGCTGGAGGAGCTCGAGGCTTGAGCCTGGGTGGAAGAATTGGGCCTATCCTGGGACTGGCCTTGGAAGCGAGACTGTCCTTCCCTGTTCCCATAGCTAAAATTTGGATGGTCGCGCCAACCGGGGTTATAAGTGTTTGCATATGGGTCGTACTTCCTTGGGTTGGAAGCGTACCCCCCGATCGCGTTGACCTCCGCATCCTCACGGTGTCCTCCAACGATTTTTTTCAACATACTGCCTATCTCGGCCACCTGGGCCCTCATCTCAGTCATCTCGTGGCTCTGAGCCACGCTGTGCACTTGTCCTTGCCCCCGAATACCGAATTGCTGCGAGTTTGTAGCCATATTTGCAATCAATTGCTTGGCCTCAACTGGGGTCTTGTCAATCAGTGCCCCGCCACTCGCTGCATCGATCATCTGCCGGTCATGGGGCGTCATCCCCTCATAAAAGTACTGAATCAACAACTGATCGGCAATCTGATGATGTGGGAAGCTCGCGCACAGGCGCCCGAAGCGTTCCCAGTATTCGTGCAGGGACTCACCTACATCCTGGGTGATCCCATAAATCCTCTTCCGCAGAGTGGTGGCCAAGGATGCGGGAAAGTATTTCTCCAAAAATACCCGCTTCATATCCTGCCACGTGGTGATGGATCTGGAGGGCAAGTAGTATAGCCAATCCTTGGCCTTGTCCTTGAGTGTGAAGGGGAATGCCCTCATATTCAATTGCTCCTCCGTGACCCCTGCGGGCTTCATTCCCGCGCAGACGCAATGGAACTCCATCAGATGTTTGTTCGCGTCCTCACCTGCGTTGCCATGGAAGGAAGGTAACTGGTGAATTAAACCAGATTTTAATTCGAAGTTACCTGCTACCACGGGGTAGTTAATGCACAAAGGCTGCAGGTTCAGGTCTGGCGCTGTCAGTTGCTTAAGCGTCCGTGGCGCATCACCTTGCGCCATCTCGTCAAATAAGAAGGGATTGCCTTCTTCTCTTTCAAACGTTCCTTGCCCCTCCCGGGCTTCTCTACGTAACCGCCGCTCCTCTCTGTCAATCTCAGGGATAAACTGCAAACTACTACCCTCAGAGGAACGGGTCATACACAAACAAAAATCCAAACATACAAGATACAAACAGAAAAAAATTTCAGTCAACCATCAATGAATCAAATTCAAACTTCAATCATAAATTCAATCAAATGCCTATTCCCCAGCAACGGCGCCAATTTTGGTGGGCGGATTTTTGAATATCCACTTAATCTCAAGCTGTCGAGGCTTGCCAAAATACGATTTATAAAGCCTATGACCAAGGCTTTGCAGCCAGTGGTAATAGGGTCGATCCAAGGAATAGGAAGATTGAATTTACCAATGAAATTGGGATTTAATTGATTAATTGGTAACGGGGGGTTTTAACATGCAAGGGGAAATAATGAGAAAGCTAACGAAGAAAGAGTAATAAGAAGAGAGCGTGTGCACGGTTTGGGAGTCTCGGGATCAATTGTTAAACAAGTTCAATTTATCATTTAATGCTAATAACATGGAATTCAGTTTATTGAGCACGCGGACGACTACCAGAGAAGCCCCAAAGTAGCCGACTCCATGGATTTTAATTAGACCACACAGTTCTAATTACACGTTATCTAAGCCTACATCAAGGTGATCAACCCTAAGGTAAATTTAGACAGTCACTAGCTAACCGCGACGAACATTCGAACGTGAATTCTAATTGCTAGTAGATTGCCCGCAAACGCCGTATGCAATCAACAATTATCCTACCCGACTCGATACTTCGATTTAGTTCTATCTCCCTGTGTTACTTAGTCGAGCAGTGAGAGGCACGACATCGCTACTCTTTAACATACACAACATGCGAAACTACTCGAGTGTCAATCGGCGTATTTTAACATGCGCGTTGGATTAAGCAAAGAAGATAGATGCAAAGTAAACAGAACCAATATGCATATCAAAACTCAGATAATCAAAACCAAATATGTTTAACAAAATCGCCCTAAACTAATCCCAAACCGTCACCCTTACCTTAGCCGCTTATGGCGCGGTTCGTCAATCCCGCTCCAACCACGGCCATGGAAGGATTCTTCTACTTATTACAATGGAAAGTGGAGCTCACTAGCATGCCAACAATGGCGGAGCTCCACGGAAAATAGAGAGAAAATGGGGAAGAAGAAGACCAAAACCAGCAAAAATGGGTGAGAGATGAAGAAGATGATCCTCTCCAAAGTGCAGAAAAATCGTCATTTAAGTTGCTGCAATCGTCGTAGCGTCGAGACGCTAGGCCAGCGTCTCGACGCTGTGCCCTAAGTTGCCGCGCGCGCTCGCGATGGCATCGCGACGCTGGGTCAGCGTCGCGACGCTGCCCCGATGATTTCCTGCGCGCGCCTCCTCCGGAGCGTCTCGACGCCAAGCAGGGTCTCGACGCTTGCTCTCGGGTTTTTCCAGCGTCGAGCCAGCGTCTCGACGCTGGCTCTCGGGTTTGGGGCTGAAGCTTTGCCTCTCCAAGGCTGTTTTGGCCCGTTTCTTCACGGAACAAGTTCCCCTCTTCCCGATGCATTCCCGGGGCGCTAAAACTCCACTTTAAGCGCTCGAACATGCCCAACGGACGCACGAGCTCTTTGCCGCTTTTCTCCTACAAAAGAGATATATTTAATCAATTGAAAGCGGACTTTAGCTATAATTAGGAAGTATTTAATAGCTCCAAAATGGAGTTATCAAAAGTTCAGCTAAAAATAAGAACAATTTGTATGTGTTAAATTGTTAACATATAAAATATTATACAATACTAAGATATTCAGGTTTATAGAATCCAGAATATGAAGACAAATTATATTCTCCTAAAGAATGATACTTATCTTTGGCGCTTAAGATTTATTCAAATCAATTTGAATAAAAAAAAGACTAATAACATGTGATTCTCTAAATGTTAGAGTTAATTACTTTATATGTCTTGAGATCTTCGCTTTCATGCAAGATAATTCAATATGTCTTTATTGGAAAAGCCTAGAAGGCCAAAGAACACTTTGAGCTTCCACGTTCTAACCCAAGTGAGTCTAGTGAATGTAAAAGCCAAAAGTGGTTGATGAATGTTTCATGACTCTAATTGATGATTATTCAAGGAAGAAGTATCTTTACCTAATGCAACATGAGTCTAAATATTTTGAAAAGTTCAAGGAATATAAGACTCTAGTTGAAAATCAATTAGGAAAATCTATCAAGACACTATGATCAGATCACAGTGAAAAGTACAGGAACCTTATGTACTAAGACTAATGGATAGAATGTGAGATTTTATCTCAACTCTAGCACAAAGTTGAATTGTGTGAAATTGTGCTGCCAGAGGAGAAACAAGGTCTTGTTAGACATGGTCAGAACAATAACGAATTACACGCCATTACTAGACTCTTGTTAGGATATTCAATATAGATTGTATAGTGTACATGATTCTCTCTAAAAAGTGTCCACGAGACAACTTTGAGATTATAGAATAGTAGTAAAGCTAGTTTACAACCTTTCGGGTTTTGAGAATTTTAAGCATACATGCTGAAACTATCTCGAAAAGACTGGAATATGTTAAATAGTGTTGATAAGTTGGTTCCAAGTGAAGTCATTACATAGTGAACAAAATTTGTTAACAATTTAATTACATTTAATAGTCAAATGGATCCTAGTCATGAATTGGATAAGCTTCATCGTAGTGGGAGAGTTATGATATTACCTGACCGTTACAAGAGCTTATATGAAGCCTAAGTTGTCGTATTACATGACAAAATGTAAGGCTTCTTGACCTCAAAGTAGAAATGAGGGTTAATGACAAAGACTAGTAGACCATAGTCATAAATATCAAGATAAAGTATATGTACTTCATCTTTATCTAGAACTTGTAGATATTCGTGATGGGGTAAAACCCATAGATTCTGAATATATCTACAAAGGTAAAAGATTTGTAAATAAGAAGGTTCAAACCTTCAAAATAAGACTAATGAAAAATATAGTGGGAGAAAGTAAATCATGTGTAATCTTTCTCATTTGTTGTCATACTAAAGTCTATAAGCATTCCCTAATTCATACTTGCATAGGAGATATGCCAAGTGAAGGTTTAAGAAATATTTTTCTGAAAAGAAATCTTACAGAATGCATTTACAAATCAATTACATGAGTTCATTTTCAAAAATTAAAAGCAAGATGTTTGCAAGTAGTAAATGTGCATTTATGAAATAAATTTGAACACTAGATTTTTTAATGTAAGATTAATAGAAGTATAAAAAATTATGACTTTGAATAAATATTAATGATCTTGTATAGACAAGAAAATCATTAATGGTTTAGTGGAGTTTTCTCATATTTTATGTGGATGACATATTACTCATTGTGAATGATGTAAAATTTCAATCCAACATAAAATGTTGACTACCTAACCAATTCCAAATAAATGATTTAAATTACTTGGTATGTTCTATAAGTAGAAATTTCAAGGACAAAATGTTATATATGTGATAGCACTCCGAAAGTGCTATTTTATAATCTTTAATTCTTGTTAGTTGATTCAAATTAATGTGTTTAATCATATGTTTTGCAGGAATCGAGCATTCATAGGTGAATGAGACACTTATATTAAATAAGAACTCAGAAGAGAAGTTTTAGAGTATAATATCAACAAACTGAGCCGCAGATGATACTATGGAGATAAAAATCTTTTAATGTTCAAAGTTGGAAGCTTAGTCTGATAGTGAAAGGTTGATTATGTTAGACTTTGATCTCAAGTTTGATTCTTGAAGAATGTGATTATTAATTGTATTTTTTACTCCAACCATCAGCTCGTACACGTGTCCGCTCCTCAGGAAACAACAGTCCAACAATGCGCAAAAACTCAGTCATCACTCCAACAAGCCACCTCAATATTCTCTCTCTCCATTTAAGAGATTTCTATTATTTTCCTTTGTAATTAAATATTTAGCGTCAGGATCGTCTTATCGATGTTCGGCTAAGCTTGTAATGCTTATATAGAGGTTTGTCGGGCTAAACGTTTTTATGAGATTTTATGTATTAAATTGAAATTTAATTTCTTGGTTAATTGTTTTCTATTCTTTGTTTATTTCATGTGCATTTAGTATTGATTAATGTAGCAGCTTAATCAATTAAATATTAATTGTTCATGTATGCTATGTTTGTAATTTGTGATGCGTAATTGTCATAAATTGCATGCTTAATTATAGTAGCAAGATGGTCAGGTTATGTTAAAGCAGATGTCTACAATGGGCCTATGGCCCAATCTAACATATAGCTCAGCCCACTCTCGTGTATTATTAGGGCTCACATGTACTTGTACATCATATCTATTTTACAAGTATAAATACAAGTGTTTCCCATAATCACCCTGGGTTGTGATAGGGAATTTTCTCATCTTTGATATATTTTCACTTGGTATCAGAGCTGGCCCTAATCGCAACATCTCTTATTTTCTCCTCAGCGCAATCATGACGTCACCGACTGAAGGAGAAACCTCAATTACTAGATCAATTACTAGATCAAGTCTATCAGATGACGTACAACCTGTAGGCACAACAAATGTGTCTCAGACAATTCAACGTGTTGAAGCAATTGGAGGAAGACTGGTACCTTTTGGAAACACCTTGAACACAACCCTCTCAATCAAACTCAATGAAAGTAACTATTTACTCTGGAAATCCATTGCACTGGTGATAGCTCCATTTTGGAGCTATAATTATGTCCCTAATTCACGTTTATTATTGGCTTAATCTTGTTTTTATGTGATTATTGCAGGTGTTCTCGGTAATTCGCCCTCGGGAGCGTTTCAGCGCTTTTCGAGGCTTAATATCGCGTTTTAAAGGCCTAAGAACACTTCCGGGGAAGATCCATGCAAAAGCATGAAGGATGAGCACTTTGGAGAAATTGAAGGCAAAAATCCATGCATCAACCCGAGAGCTAGCATCGAGCGACAGCGTCGCGACGCTAGCTGACGCTGCCCAGCGTCGAGACGCTCCGAAGTCTGAAGCGCTGAATTGAAGAAAAACCCGAGAGCAAGCGTCGAGCGATAGCGTCTCGACGCTCGCTCGACGCCGACAGCGTCTCGACGCCACCCCGACTGCGCGCGCGCGGATTATTTAGGGCGCAGCGTCGAGACGCTGCCCTAGCGTCTCGACCCTACGACAGATTACTTAAGTTTCTGTCCGATTTTAGCCGCCATTATCATCTTCTACCTCGAGCTCCGCGCCTGATTGGACGTCCAGCAGCTGTTTTCCACCATGGGAGGGGCTAGGAAGCTCGATTTGAAGCTGTCCCACACCACGCAAGTCATGAGTGAGTAGATTTACCGTTTTTGGCTCGGGATTGTAAGGATAAATGTAGTATGAACTCTTGGTGAGGTTGTAGGATTGAAATTCTGAATTGGTTGGATATTTTATTGAATTGAATTCTATTTCTTAGCTTAATCTATGAGCACGTTTGAATGATTTAGGACTAGGCACCCTTGATTTTGAGCATGTTCATTTGTTAAAGGATTTGATGTCGTGCCTCTCGTTTCCGCCAAGTAACAAGGAATTATGGCACCTTGAGCGTATTGGCGTCCTTACGCTCTTGGTGTTCGTTCTTCCCGAATTAGAATTCCAAATCGACATACTAATTTCGCGTCCAAATTAGATAGTTGTCACAGTTAGCTTGTTGCTACCGTTCGGTCTTGGGAGAGCGTTGGCCGCCAATGTCCGAACGGTATGCTTGATTAGCATAATTATTTATGTCTAATTAAATCCATGGAGCATGTCTGGGTTATTTATTAATTTTAGACGAGCTGTGCATTCGTTAATTTATTTAACCATAATACTCGTCATCCTATGATCCAAGAGGTTTGCTAAATTTATCCCCCATCGTCCCGAGTCGGAAACTCCGTTAGCTAAATTTTCCCATTTGCTTTGTTCCATCTTTGTTTCTTGAAAACCAACAATTACCCCTTATTTCACTTATATTAATAGTTTGCAAATTTAATTAAGATTAAGTCAAAATACCTTAATTCCCTGTGGATCGACCCCGTTGCTACTATTCTACAAATAGTTTAGTGATTTCGGGCACTTATAAATTCATTTTGGCGGGTCTCGACAACCCGATGATTGGCGATAGTTCAATAATATCGTTACCAAAATTGGCGCCGTTGCTGGGGAACTAAGTGTAATTCGGCCTAATTTAAATTTGATTTGTAAACTTTTGATTTTTACTTTAAAATTTTGTTTATTCCTTTATTATTTGCAATTTTGATCTGTTTGTTTAAGTGTGCTAGAAGTGCCAAATTTTTATTGAGAAAATGGAGATTGATGATGAGATTGGAGCCCCAAAAACGCTCAGACAGTGGACATCATTTGCTATGGGCCATCAACCCTCTTGTATTTCCTACCCGGAAATTTCAGGTGAGTTTGTGCTTAAATCAGGTTTAATTGACCATTTACCCTCTTTTTGTGGTGAAGCACATGAGGATCCTTATAAACATCTCAAGGCCTTTCAAATGACAAGTTCTGCGATGAAGCCAGGCGGCATTACTGAATATCAGCTCTACCTGAGAGCTTTTCCATTCACCTTGAGAGGTGAAGCTCGAGATTGGCTGCATTACTTGCCATCGGGGATCATTTTCACTTGGGAGAAGTTGCAGAGTCTATTCTTGGAAAGGTATTTCCCAGCTTCAAAAGCCAGAGCCGTGAAAAAAGATATCCGCCAATTTGAGCAAGGAAAGGACGAGGCATTTCACGAATGCTGGGAGAGGTTCATTAAACTCTGCGAGAAATGCCCGAACCATTTGATAGCAGAAGCCGCGCTTATCGAATTCTTCTATGATGGGTTGCTTCCGCATGACTGCCAGATGCTTGACGCATCGAGTGGAGGAGCCCTTTGGGAGAAGACACCTGCGGAAGCCAGACAGTTGATTTCTAATATGGCTGAGAACCGTCGCCAGTACGGAGGAAGGAACGAGTACGCTAAAATGTCTACCGACGTAGCAGAGCTCAAGGAACAAGTATCTCAGGTATTTGGTTTAATTCATGCGATGCAAGAAAAATCATCTCAAGCTGTTTCTTCTATTTCAGGTCAAGCCATTGAAGGCATGTTCAAATCGCTTATGGAAGCTAGCAATGAGACAAGGTCGCAGATAAAATCTCTAAGAGATGAGTTCACGGAGGTGAAGGAAAGAATGAGTAAAATTGAGCCCAAAGCGGAAGGCGTTAGTGCAATAAACCTCAGGAGTGGTAAAGAAGTGCCATCCCGTACCACTCCCGTGAGTCCTCCAAAAGATTCAGAGATATCTCCAGATAAGTGTTCTCAAGCACCCTCTGAAACTGTTGTAACTCCTCCTATTATTTCTATGAAGTCTTACACTCCTGTTGCTCCTTTTCCCAGTAGGCTGGCAAGGCCATCTAAGGAGGCCGACGATGCGGATGTTCTTGAGACGCTGAGAAAGGTTGGGATCAATATACCGCTGCTTGATGCAATTCAGCAAATCCCAAGGTACGCCAAATTTCTAAAGGAGATGTGCACCATGAAGAGGAAGACTAAAAGTGCTGAGAGAGTCGTGGTAAGCAAGAATGTTTCTGCCCTGATAACCCAAGGTATTCCAAACAAATGTCAGGACCCAGGTATGTTCCTCTTGCCATGTACTATAGGGGATAGAGAAATCGAGCACGCTATGTTAGACTTAGGAGCTTCAATTAACGTTATGCCATACTCAGTCTACAAGAGCCTCAGTTTAGATGGTATGCAGGAAACCAGTATAATTATCCAGTTAGCTAATAGATCTTCTATTCGTCCTCTAGGATTGATTGAAGATGTGTTGGTTAAGGTTAAGGATTTGATCTTCCCTGCTGATTTTTATGTGATAAAAATGGAAGAAAATACATCCACCACTTCTGTTTTACTTGGTAGACGATTCATGAAAACCGCTAAGACAAAAATTAACGTGCATGATGGTACCTTATCTGTTGAGTATGAAGGGGATGTATTCGAATTTAATGTATTTGATGCCATGAAACAACGTGTTGATGTGCATTCTGTCTGTAAAATTGATCTGATAGATACTTTAGAACAAGAAGAATGCATGACTGTTGTTGATGGGGATGACCCACTCGTTTTTACTGAAATTGTTGGCGAAGTTGAAAGTAGTGTTCCCATATTGACTGATTCTTCTGAACAACCTACTTTTGCTTTAGAGACATGTGAAAAGCCAACTAAAATATTACCATCTCTTTTGCAGGCTCCCAAGTTGGAATTAAAGGAGTTGCCGGGTCATCTCAAGTACGTGTACTTGGGTGAGGTGGAGACACTCCCGGTAATTATTTCCAAGGAGCTTACATCGGAGCAAGAAGGCGAGTTGGTTGAAGTTTTGAAAAAGAACAAAAGAGCCATGGGATGGACATTGGCAGACTTGCACGGGTTGAGTCCAGTGCTGTGCATGCACAAGATTCGGCTGGATGAGGGAGCAAAACCTACCCGAGAGCCTCAGCGAAGACTGAACCCTGCAATGAAAGAGGTAGTGTTGTCTGAGATACACAAACTCCTGGATGCAGGTATTATCTTTCCCATTTCTGATAGCCAATGGGTTAGCCCTATTCATGTTGTACCTAAAAAGACGGGCATAACTGTTATTAGGAATGATAAGGGAGAGTTAGTACCTAAGAGAGTGCAAAATGGGTGGAGAATGTGTATAGATTTTAGAAAACTGAATGATGTGACTAAGAAGGACCACTTTCCTATTCCCTTCATAGATCAAATGGTGGAGCGTTTAGCTGGGAAACCATTCTTCTGTTTTCTTGATGGTTTTTCTGGGTTTTATCAAATTCCCATAGCCCAGGAAGACCAAGAAAAGACTACTTTTACCTGTCCATTCGGAACTTACGCATATAGGAGAATGCCCTTTGGGCTTTGTAATGCTCCAGGGACTTTTCAGCGATGCATGATGAGCATATTTTCTGAATTTGTAGAAAAATGCATCGAAGTCTTTATGGACGATTTTACTGTATATGGAAGTTCATTTAAGGATTGCCTGTTTAACTTGTCTAGAGTCATGGACAGATGCATCGAAACTAATCTTGTTTTAAATTTTGAAAAGTGTCATTTCATGGCCAGTCAGGGCATAGTATTGGGTCATGTTGTGTCTGCTAAGGGGATAGAGGTTGATAAAGCAAAAATTGATGTCATATCTGATTTACCTTACCCCACGAATCTTCGGGAAGTACGTTCTTTTCTTGGTCACGCAGGTTTTTACCGCAGGTTCATTAAAGACTTCTCAAAGATAGTGACGCCGATGACAAGCTTGTTGAAAAAAGATGTTCCATTCTGTTTTGACAAACAGTGCAAGCTTGCCTTCGATGTTCTGAAGAAGTGCTTGACCAACGCACCCATCATTCATCCACCGCAGTGGGGGACTCCTTTCGAGATCATGTGCGACGCAAGCAATTATGCCGTAGGCGCTGTGTTGGGCCAGAGGATAGACAAGAAGCCATGTGATTTATTATGCCTCCAGGACGCTCAATTCCGCGCAGATCGGTTACACAACAACAGAGAAGGAGCTGTTTTCCATAGTTTTCGCTCTTGATAAATTTCGGCCATATATTCTTGGATCTAAAGTAATTATTTTTTCTGATCATGCAGCAGTTCGATACTTGATGAACAAGAATCACTCGAAGCCTAGACTGCTCAGATGGGTATTATTACTCCAGGAGTTCGACGTCTCTGTTCAGGACAGAAAAGGATCAGAAAATACCGTTGCTGACCACTTGAGCCGTATTGTGCGTAATGAGGACGATCTGCCTCTGAATGACGAGTTCCCTGATGAAGTTCTCTTCCAGGTAAGTGTGGAGACACCTTGGTACGCCGACATCGTCAACTACTTGGTCACAGGTACGTTCCCATTCGACTTTTCATATAATCAAAGAGCTAAGCTGAAAAGCGAAGCCAAGACGTATGTTTGGGAAGAGCCCATTTTATGGAAATTTTGTGCTGACCAGGTAATTAGGAAGTGCGTCCCTAAGTCTGAACATAAGTCCATCCTTACCTTTTGCCATGAATTTGCATGTGGGGGACACTTTGGGCAAAATAGGACTGCGAGAAAAATTTTAGATTGTGGGTTTTTCTGGCCATCATTGTTTAAGGACTGTTATGAGTTTTGTAAATCTTGTGATCAGTGTCAGAGAAAAGGGACCATCACTAGTAGGAATGAAATGCTCCAAAACCCCATTTTAACTTGTGAAATTTTCGAGGTTTGGGGTATGGACTTTATGGGACCCTTTCCCCCTTCATTTGGTTTTGTCTATATCTTATTGGCTGTGGACTACGTGTCTAAATGGGTGGAAGCTAAAGCCACCAAAGTTGATACCGCTAATGTTGTTTCCAGTTTTGTCAAATCTAACATTTTTAGCAGGTATGGAGTTCCATGAGCCATCATAAGCGACCAGGGGAGCCACTTCTGCAACAAAACGATCCAGGCCTTGATGAGGAAGTATGGGGTCAATCACAAAATCTCTACCCCGTATCATCCTCAAACCAATGGCCAAGCAGAGGTTTCCAATCGAGAAGTGAAGAGCATCCTCGAGAAAACAGTAAGTCCAGGACGGAAGGATTGGAGTCTGAGACTGGACGATGCTTTGTGGGCTTACCGTACGGCTTACAAAACCCCCATAGGGATGTCTCCCTACCGGATGGTTTATGGCAAAGCCTGTCATCTCCCAGTGGAGATCGAGCACAAAGCTTACTGGGCCGTGAAGAAGTGCAACATGGATTTTGATAAGGCTGGCGAAGAAAGACTCCTCAAATTGCAAGAACTAGAGGAGCTTCGCTTGGATGCATATGAGAACTCGAAGACCTACAAGGAAAAGATCAAGATGTTCCACGACAGACGAGTCGTCAGGAAACACTTCGAAGTTGGTCAGAAGGTTCTCTTGTTCAACTCCCGCCTGAAGTTCATGCCAGGGAAACTTCGTTCCAGGTGGCTTGGTCCCTTCATTATAACTGATGTCCATCACTATGGTGCAGTCAAAATTCAGAGCTTGGATACGGAGAAGGAATACACAGTGAATGGCCAGAGACTGAAGATCTTTCATGAGGGAATGTTGGTGCGCGGATTTTTGAATATCCACTTAATCTCAAGCTGTCGAGGCTTGCCAAAATACGATTTATAAAGCCTATGACCAAGGCTTTGCAGCCAGTGGTAACAGGGTCGATCCAAGGAATAGGAAGATTGAATTTACTAGTGAAATTGGGATTTAATTGATTAATTGGTAACGGGGGGTTTTAATCATGCAAGAGAAATAATGATGAAAGCTAACGGAAGAAAGAAATAATAAGAAGAGAACGTGTGCACGGTTTGGGAGTCTAGGGATCAATTGTTAGACAAATTCGACTTATCATTTAACGCTAATAACATGGAATACAGTTTATCGAGCACGCGGACGACTACCAGAGAAGCCCCAAAGTAGCCGACTCCATGGATTTTAATTAGACCACACAGTTCTAATTACACGTTATCTAAGCTCACATTAAGATGATCAGTCCTAAGATGAATTTAGACAGTCACTAGCTAACCGCGACGAACATTCGAGCGTGAATTATAATTGCTAATAGATTGCCCGCAAACGCCGTATGCAATCAACAATTATCCTACCCGACCCGATACTTCGATTTAGTTCTATCTACCTGTGTTACTTAGTCGAGCAGTGAGAGGCACGGCATCGCTACTCTTTAACATACACAACATGCGAAACTACCCGAGTGTCAATCAACGTATTTTAGCATGCGCGTTGGATTAAGCAAGGTAAATAGATGCTAATAAACAGAACCAATATGCATCAAAATCTGATTATCAAAGTCAAAAACGTCTAACAAAAATCATCCTAAAACATTCCCAAACCGTTCACCCTTACCTTAGCCGCTCATGGCGCGGTTTGTCAATCCCGCTCCAACAACGACCATGGAAGGATTCATCTACCTATTACAATGGAAAGTGGAGCTCACTAGCATGCCAACAATGGCGGAGCTCCACGGAAAATAGAGAGAAAATGGGGAAGAAGAAGACCAAAATCGTCCAAATCCGTCAAGAGATGAAGAAGATGAAGCTCTCTAAAAAAAGTGCAGAAAATCGTCTTTTAGCTGCTGTAATCGTCGTAGCGTCGAGACGCTAGGCCAGCGTCTCGACGCTGTGCCCTAAGTTTTCCGCGCGCGCGCTCGCGATGGCGTCGCGACGCAAGGCCAGCGTCGCGACGCTGCCCCGATGAAATTCCTGCGCGCGCCTCCTCCGGAGCGTCTCGACGCCAAGCAGGGTCTCGACGCCAGGGCAGCGTCGAGCTAGCGTCTCGACGCTATGACTCGACGCTTGCTCTCGGGTTTTTCCAGCGTCGAGCCAGCGTCTCGACGATATAGCTCGACGCTGGCTCTCGGGTTTGGGGCTGAAGCTTTGCCTCTCCAAGGCTGTTTTGGCCCGTTTCTTCACGGAACAAGTTCCCCTCTTCCCGATGCATTCCCGGGGCGCTAAAACTCTACTTTAAGCTCTCGAACATGCCCAACGGACGCACGAGCTCTTTGCCGCTTTTCTCCTACAAAAGAGATATATTTAATCAATTGAAAGCGGACTTTAGCTATAATTAGGAAGTATTTAATAGCTCCAAAATGGAGTTATCAAACACCCCCAACTTAAACATTGCTAGTCCTCGAGCAAGCACTACAAAGACATTGACTCTAAGGACGCGTTTACATATATTCTAACTCAAACCTCCATGCATATTGAAATTTAAACACGAGTATAATCATGGAAGCATTTTGTTCATGTATTTACTAGGACATATCAAAAATTAACTCTTGCCCCCTAACGTGTGTGTGTGCTAGTCAACCACTCCTAAACTCACGTAAACCCGGAAAACCAACATGCAACGCACATCCCGTTTTCCCCCTACTTCTAGCGTTTAAGAACAGCTACACTTGACTTACACGAGAGAAAGAAGCAAATTAAGAGACCTAATTATTTTCTCATTCTTTTTCTTTCTTTTCAAAAGTACTTTGTACTCTTTTATTTGGGTTCTTTGAACCAACTTTTCATTCTTTTTCTTTCTTTTCAAAAGTACTTTGTACTCTTTTATTTGGGTTCTTTGAACCAACTTTTCATTCTTTTTCTTTCCTACTCGAGCTGCCTAACACGTCAAACTTTGGCCAAAGCTTCACGTTTTTAAGGACTGACGCTCACTTCTTTTAAGCGCTAATAAGAAGAAGGAGCGCCTCGAGAGGAATTTTCTACCGAACATGCTTTTCTATTTTTTTTTTTTTATATTAGGCTAAGCACATGCTTTCTCAATTAACTAACTACTAACTCTCATGCAACAAGCTACCTAAGGGTGCCTTTCGGGCTGACAATGAGAATTAGCTAAACATGCGATAAACCAAGCTTACGGAATCTAGGGAGAGGTTGCTAAGTGCGCGATAAGTGCAAGGGAGCAACAGAAAAAATTTTAAAATTTTTGACATGAACCTAATAAACACAAAACTCATGCAAAAACTCGATTATGAACATGCTCAGATTTCCAACATGCATTTCCTAGGCTATCATAGTCAGAAAACAATAAACAGAGTCCCAAGCACTTCAATATCTTTGCAACACTTCTCAACAAACTACACATGCACATCCATCGGACTACTCCACCCCCAACTTCAAAATTTGGCATTGTCCTCAATGCCAACCAGTCAGATACAATAAAGTAAAAGGGAAGAAGAAATACACTTCCCTGACTCTAGGTGAAGCTAGCGAGGGCGAGGAAGCGGCACATAAACGCATCAGAGCCCAAAATTGTCTTCTCTTCCTCGATTCCTAAAAAAAAACAGCAAGCTAATTAATACTAAATTAATCTAAAAAGCAATAAAACTAAACTAAAGCATAAAAACAGTCCATCGCTCGGGTGCCTCCGAGAAGCGCAGAATTTTGAAAGTCGGTTGCTCGACTGAATTCTCTCAACAGACTCATCCATAGTCTGTAGGTACGGGGGACGATCCAGACTTGTCCTTGGCCACACCTTTCCTGCCATCCACCTGAAAAATATTTTGCACTCTTCGTGCCTCGGGCACGTGAATATCAGAAGTGTTAGTGCAAAAACCAGCATTATCATCACACATATTTAAATCAGAAATTTTAACAGAGACATGGGAACCATCCCTCAAGCGCGAGGGTAGACTCCCATTCTCATCATGCTCACAAACAGACACATTTCCAGCAGATTTTCCAAATAAAGAGAACTCATGCAAAGTATCATCAAACTCCAGAGAAACAACGCCCTTATACACATCAATTTTGACCCTAGCGGTCTTAAGAAAGGGACGTCCTAACAACATGGAGGACGAAGCATGCAATGAATTTTCATTCATATCTAAAACAAGGAAATCAGCGGGAAACGTCATATTCCCAACTCTAACCAAAACATCCTCTACCTTCTGTTGCGTGCTCAATGTGTTAATAAAAATGATAAATAAGAGAGAGAGAGCACTTAGAACATGCAAGCATACATGGTCTCACAGCAAGTAGTAAGTATATTTCATTCGTTTTTTCCACAGAGACTCATTTTTAGCTATTCGCGAAGTGTGATTGTTAAGAAAGATGGGATGAATTTGATGGGGTAAAATTGGTTTTTAATTATCTAATTTTTGCTGAATGTATAAAGGGATATAACATAAACAAATGCAAGTTGAAATTAGATGCAAAGGACAAGAGATGGAATTAATAAACGAGGAAGAAAACAGCTAAACAGAATGCAACTTAGCAGAATTGCGAGAACCGCAATTAATCCGCAATTAACTCAACAGCAAAAGTATGTAAATGGGCGAATTAAGGGCTACTAATGACTATCCTATAGGCAGTTTATTACGATTATCAAGCTTTGGATCAACTCTCTATACATCAAACTCACTCTATCTCAAGTATCGTCCGATTCCATGCATTAGAGTCTTAAGTTTACTCGACTTCAAAGTAAGGTCTTAAGCATCTTATTTACGCAGGAGTGTTCAGTTTGTACTAGGGAAACGCCTATTCCTAGGCCGTTTCCTGATTACCATGAAAGGCTAGCATGATTATATGACTCTGAACTCTTACTCCTTCCAGAGGTTAGGAGTTCTTTGGACAAAATGGATGGCCAATCGAAATTGCCCGTGGGATGAAGCTTACATACAATCAATGATTCGAGAGCTATCCTACATACTTGATGCACGTTTTTTTAGCCTATAGTTCTGTCATTAGCATGCCCCTAAGCGATTTAGCTACTCATGGATACATGGAGAACAAAAAGGGTAGATAAAACAGACATGCTTAGAAGAGAAATGTGCTTAAAACAACAAGACAAAACCGTAGCAGAACAAGATAGAAACTGTAAAATGCAGAATTGTACTTTGATTACTTTGAGTGTTTGAATGACAAAGGAAAGCTTTGAAAGAAATGAATCCAAGACAGACAACAACGAAATGCAGTAATTAAAACTCTAAACTAAGAACAACAGTGATCAGAAATGGAAATAAGAAGAACAGAACAGAAAAGCAGTAAAGGATTGCTGAAAAACTTCGTGGCAGTCGCCTCGAATGAAGGTGATGAAAAGTCAGCCTGGCTTGGATGAATCCAATCGAGAGAGAAGAAGAATCTCCTCTCCTTCCTATCAGATTATCGACTCCAAAAGCTGAGACTCTCACTCCAACAAACGGCAAAGGAAAACAGATGGAAATGGTGGACTGCGGGAAGACTTCTGCGCTTCGAGTGATGACTGAACCTCCGACTTTGACCCCCTTTTATAGTAGTTTGCAGGTGCGTTTGGGCCAAGGAGAACCATCAATCTTCAACGTCATATATCAGAATGGATGGAGGAGAAAGAACGAATCCCTGAAAAGTCGGATCTAAACAGAAAAAAGATCAGCCAACTTACGGTTTTAACTTGAATAATTGCGGTCACCGCAATGTTTTCGCAATTCATTCGCAATGTTTATTTTTTCATTCTTTTCCTTCGGTTTTCAACCCTTTTTCTACCTATTGTGCATAAGTCCTAAATTAGCTACCTTCTTCTAATTCTCATATTAAAGCATAGGTTTAGGCTAAATGCTAACAAAAACACCTACATGTGTACATCTTCTTAAGCTAAATGGGTCCTAAATAAGTCACTTTTAGAGACTTAACACACCCCCAAACTTAAGGCTTTGCTTGTCCTCAAGCATACTAAGGACTTACTTAGGCTGCTGTTTTCTCTTCTTTAACTACCTACCGACTCCCCTATATCCCTATCTCTAGCAGTGCTGTCCTGTGACACACTTCTAAGTTTAGAACTAACCTCTTATCAAGCTTCTTCTGACTTCACCTGCCTACTATACCTGCTGGTTTTGTTAACCCCCTACTACTGATCTAGCTACTTTTATGATGTCATGCCACTATCCCTCGGGTTTCAAATTCTACCAAGCTTTACTCCAGACTCAGTACATGCTTCTAGCTTATTTTTAATGTGTCTAGGATTCCTTAGAGTCATGCCAGTCTTAGTATTAACAGTGACAGTGGTACTTTTAGAGAACAACCTAAGCCCTGGCATCACTACATTGGATATACATTCATCTCCCTAGACAAACCTAAAAGCTACAACCTTGTGCTTAGCTCATTGAGGATCAGAGTTCTTTTTTAAATCGGACATCTAAGCCACAAGATTATAACTCCTAAGCATACATCCTTCTTCCCCTATTTCTCCTTTTCCCTTTTTTACTTAGGTGGAGTCTCTCCTTGGGTTGCCTTTTGATGCAATGCCACTTGTGGTTTACACACTTGGCACTGATTACTCAGCACTTGAGAGAGACTCCCCTCTTTATTCTATTTTTCACTTTTTCTATTTATCACAAAAAATTTTTTTTTTTTAGGAGAAGAAGAATGCTTATGTCCTAAGGAAGAGAGGAATGTTCCTAGGCCTAGGGTGGCCTCCCCCAAACTTCAACTACTCATTGTCCCCAATGAGTGTCTGAGGTGGCACACCCCCAAACTATCCTAGAAGCATCTAGTCCAAAGTAAAACAAAGAGAATTTAAAAATCCTAGGCATAGGCAAAACATTCTAAAAGCAACTATCCCAGCAGCAGAAATTTTGAACATAACAGACAGTTTTTAAGGACTTACGGTTTATGCATGCTGAGCACTATTCAGAGGCAAATTCAAACTATTAACGGGTGTCCTATGACACTCATCCAGCACGCTTTAAGATCAGCTATATAAGGTAGTCATGCTAGCAGCAAAAGATAGAATTTAACAGATCACAGCCTAACTAAACAGACAGTCCAAAGCATGCAATCAGTCACAAAAATTGCAGGAACCGCAATTATTTCGCAATTCAATCCGGGCAGATATAACATTGATTCAGGCCCCTAGCATGCTTTTTCCTGTAACTCATGCATCCTTAAAATAAAACTAAACTATCCTACCTATTCAGCTAACATCAGACTAGACTAAGCAAAAGAAAAAACATAAAACTAAACATTAAAAACAGATCAAAAGTTGAACACAAAACAGCATAATTCACAATATCCTATCAGAAAGCAGAAAAATTGTCTTTTGTTTCTTAAGGGAACAGCAATACTCCCTTTAGTGCACTTCAAACCAGCACTCAATTCTCATCATCCTCATCTGGTTGCCTTGGTCGTGGGGGCACCCATGGAGTTAGGAGGTTGGTGGGGAAGTCCGGGAAGATGCATCCCAACTGGTCTGCAACTTCCTTGTCCCTTGCCTGCGCATAGTTGGCCCATTGAGCCATTCTCCTCTGCATGTCCATTAAGCAGGCCATGGATAGGGACTGTTCAGCAGCCAGCCTATCCAACTCAAACTCCATATTCCCCTTTCTTCTCAGCCTCAGGTTCGCAGGCAGCTCCAAATGGCCTGTGTACGGCATCTGCTGCTCCAAGCGCTCGGTGGGGACTCCTGCAAGCAAACACAATTTTGTTATAGTGTTGGGGAAAAATAATGGCCCCTTACCTTTTCTGGCGCATTCAGCAATGGCAGCTGACATGATCTCCCCTACATTGACCGTGAGACCGCGCATGATGGCATAAACCAGCAGTGATCTACTCTGGTTGATTGTTGTCTCGTGGGTCACAGGGGACAACTTCCTCCTCACAAAGGCAAACCAAACAGCTGCCTTTGCTGTCAGATTGGCACTCATTAAGGTGTGCCTCCCATTGCGTGAGACAGTCCACGCTGCTTCAGGCTGGCCAATTGTGCGAATGGCCTCTTCCAGCACGGCCTCAGTCGGCTCATCAACTATCCGTGCATAATCTGTGTGCGTTTGGCCCTTGAGACCAAAGGCTTCATTGATGGCCTTGGCTGAGAAATCCACTTCCACCCCTCTGACCATAGACAGGCCATCCTCAGGGCTGAGCACGTTGGCGTAGAAATCGTACACCATGCTCGTGTAGGCTGGATTAGGCGGTCTGCAGAATTCCTCCCAGCCATGGTTGAGCACTCCTGCCCGCAAGAACTGCGGCAGGTCAGCGAGTCGATCAAGGAATCCCTTCTCGTGCAACAGGTCCCTCTTCCTGAGCTCAACACCCCTGGATTCCGCATCAGATGAGACATACCTCACTGACGGAGGTTCGTCTTCAGGGTAGAGTTTAGCCTTCCCCTTGTCTGCTGGTTTGGATGATGCAGCAGCCTCCACCTTGAGGCGTTTGAGCGAAGGCTCAGCACTCTCTTTGTCCGCCGAGGGCACCTTCTTGGCCTTCTTTTTCTTCAACTTCTTGGCCTTGCCAATCGTGGCCTTCTTCTTCTTCTTGAGTCTGGCCTTGATATTGATCTGCTGGAGGCATGCCCCCAACGTTTCTTCCATAGAATCGTCCTGCTGTGCAGGCTCGGCAGGGCTGTCTTCCCCAGCATCTCCACTGCCTTGCGTGGATTCTTGATAATCTCCATAAGGAAATTCCGGATCAGGCCGTGGAGAATTATGTCCTGCTGATGGTGTCTGCGCAGAACTCAGTGGCGAAGATTGCAGCTCAGGGCTCTGCGCTGCTGCAGGTGTCGGATCAGAACTCTGAGGTGCTGGAGACAACTCAGGGCTCTGTGCAGGCGGTGACGATTCTGCGCTTGGCACTGGTTCAGATGGGAGAGGGCTGCGCGCAGGTGAGGCAGACGGCGACGAACCTTCTTTGGCTGACTCGTGGGATGCACGATCAGTTTCTTGACTCTCCACAGAGGGAGTCCTTGCGGTGCTTGGTTCGGCGGCTGTCTTGACACTCCACCGGCGTTTCTTGGGCGTGCCCACTGGCTCAGATGGCCCAGCGGGGATCTCAGTGACCACCCTCCACTTCTTCCTACGAATAGGAAGCTTGGGAAGAGGACCGGTGCGAACGGCACCATCGTCTGCAAGGGCGAGAAGCGCTTCCCTCGCAGCCGCTTCAGCTGCGTCATCAGCCTTCTTCTTCGCTGCGGATCTTTCAGCACGTGTGGCCACCATTGCTAAATCTTGAAGAGCTTGAGAGAAGAATCAAAGATGGAGAGAATCGCTGAATTCTTGGATAGCAAAGAGAGAGATAATCGTAACGAACGAGCGGCTTCCAACGGATATAAAGGCAACGGATAAAATCCCAACGGCTCTTTTTGCGGATCCAGCAATTTTAGCGCAATTCCAGGGATATTATTTCATTGAAATCTCCAACT
Source organism: Herpetospermum pedunculosum (assembly GCA_028017165.1). Lineage (NCBI taxonomy): Eukaryota > Viridiplantae > Streptophyta > Magnoliopsida > Cucurbitales > Cucurbitaceae > Herpetospermum > Herpetospermum pedunculosum. Next base: position 47,017,145 of record CM051527.1, read on the forward strand.
TTGCCTGTCCGTATCTTTTATTTGGCTCAACCGTTTCTTGATTTTTAAAGTGGGATTTACTCTCCTTGATCCCCTCTTTCGATTCCCTACAAAAACAAATAAAACAAACATTAAATACGCAATTAAAAACACACCACAAAACATACAAACGATAATCGGAAAAACAGTAAAAATAAACTAAGGCATTGGCCTTGACTAAACGAGCACAGTAACCACTCGTTCTCTCTCGTTCTTTTTTGTCATGCTTCAGTCAAGAGGAAGGCCGAGAGAGTCTTCACATCCCCTTCCTCATAGTAGTGCTTCAACCTAGCACCATTGACCATAAATGGCTGACCTTGCTGCAAGTTCTTTATCTCTATTGCACCATGAACAAAGACATTAGTAACAACAAATGGACCCGACCATCTAGACTTTAGTTTGCCTGGAAATATCTTTAAACGTGAGTTAAATAATAGGACAAGTTGGCCTTTCCTAAAGTCTTTGATCCTAAGTCTACTGTCGTGCCATATTTTGGTCTTTTCTTTATACATTTTGGCATTCTCATAGGCCATATGCCTAAGCTCATCAAGTTCATGTAGTTGCAAAGACCTTAGTGTCCCCGCATCCTTTACACAAAAATTCAATTCTTTCATGGCCCAAAATGCCTTGTTTTCCAACTCAAGTGGCAAGTGGCAGGCCTTGCCATACACCAACCTATAGGGCGACATACCTAGAGGTGTCTTATATGCTGTCCTATAAGCCCAAAGTGCATCCTCAAGCTTAAATGACCAGTCTTTCCTATTTGGTTTGACTACCTTTTCTAGGATGTTCTTTATCTCCCTATTGGAAATTTCAGCTTGGCCATTCGAGTGTGGGTGATAGGGAGTAGCTACCCTATGTCTAATGTTATATTTAGCCAATATCTTCTCCATAGCCTTATTAATGAAATGTGACCCCTCATCACTAATGATAGCACGAGGAGTCCCAAATCTAGTGAAAATGTGCCTATGCAAGAAGTTAGTGACTGTTTTAGCATCATTATTAGGACATGCTTTGGCTTCTACCCACTTGGACACGTAGTCCACTGCTACTAAAATGTACAGGTTACCTGATGATGGAGGGAATGGTCCCATGAAATCAATGCCCCATACATCAAAGAGCTCCAACTCTAAGATGTAGGTGAGGGGCATCTCATCCTTGCGACTGAGGTTACCTGTCCTTTGGCATTCGTCACAGCTGTGGGCATAGTTGTGGGCGTCCTTGAAGATTGTTGGCCAATAGTAGCCACTCTGAAATACCTTCGCAGCTGTTCTTTGACCACCAAAGTGTCCACCGTAAGGAGATGAGTGACAGTGCTGCAGCACAGACTTCGCCTCAGCAGCTGAAACACACTTCCTCAACAACCCATCAGCACAAGTTCTGTAAAGTGTGGGGTCATCCCAGATGAATTTCCTTACTTCATGAAGGAACCTCTTCTTCTCTTGTCCTCCCTTGAACACTGGCAATACCTGTGAAGCACGGAAGTTAGCAATGTCAGCAAACCAAGGTTCCTCATCGTTATCACGATGAGCTAAAGAAAAAACATGTTCATCTATAAAAGCATCAGAAATTGCGGTCTCCGCAATTTTTTCGCAATTGTGCTGCAATCGAGAAAGGTGATCTGCAACCACATTTTCACAACCTTTCTTGTCCCGAATGTCCAAATCAAATTCCTGCAGCAATAACACCCATCTAATCAATCTAGGCTTAGCATCAGCCTTCCTCATAAGATATTTTAAAGCAGAATGGTCAGTATATACAATGGTCCTAGTGCCTACAATATAGTTTCTAAATTTTTCACAAGCAAATACTACAGCAAGCATCTCTTTCTCTGTAGTTGTATAATTACATTGAGCCTCATTCAAGGTCTTACTAGCATAATAGACAGGGTGTGTTAGCTTGTCAATCTTCTGTCCTAACATGACTCCTACAGCATAGTCACTGGCATCACATAGCATCTCAAATGGGAGATCCCAATTTGGTCCTACTATGATTGGTGCTGTGACCAGTGCTTCCTTAAGGGTTTTCCAAGCTACTACACACTCCTTAGAGAAGATAAATGGTCTATTTAGCTCTAGAAGCTCGCACAGAGGTTTGGCTATCTTAGAAAAGTCCTTAATGAACCTTTCTGTAGAAGCCAGCGTGCCCTAAGAAGCTCCTAATAGCCTTGACATTCTGGGGCTCTACCAACTTCTCTATGATCTCTATTTTTGCCCTATCCACTTCCACACCTGCCCTTGACACTCTATGTCCTAAGACAATCCCTTCATCTACCATAAAATGGCACTTTTCCCAATTCAGGACTAGGTTGGTCTCCTCACACCTAGTCAGGACTTGTCCTAAGTTTTCTAGACAGGTTTTAAATGAGTCCCCAAAGACTGAGAAGTCATCCATGAATATTTCTATCATGGACTCATCCAACTCAGAGAAGATTGCCATCATACACCTTTGGAAAGTTGCCGGTGCATTGCATAAGCCAAAAGGCATTCTGCGGAAGGCAAACGTTCCAAAAGGGCACGTGAAGGTAGTCTTCTCTTGGTCCTTAGGGTCTATAGTTATTTGGTTATAGCCTGAATAGCCATCTAAGAAACAATAGTAGGCTCTACCAGCTATTCTGTCTAGCATCTGGTCAATGAACGGTATAGGGAAATGGTCTTTTTTAGTTTCTTTATTTAGTTTTCTGTAATCCATACATACCCTCCACCCTGTGACAGTCCTTGTTGGAATCAGTTCGTTGTTCTCATTGACTACCACAGTTATTCCCCCCTTTTTAGGTACATATTGGATGGGGCTCACCCACTGGCTACTAGCTATGGGGAAAATTACTCCTGCATCTAACCACTTGATTATTTCCTTCTTCACTACCTCTTTCATAGAGGGGTTCAACCTACGCTGGTGATCTACCCTAGGTGTGTGCTCTTCCTCTAGTATAATTTTGTGCATGCAATAAGAAGGGCTAATGCCTCGAATATCAGCAATAGACCATGCTATAGCCTTCCTATGTTGCTTAAGCAGTAAAATTAAATCAACCTCATGCTGTTCACTTAGTTTAGAAGAAATAATTACAGGCAGCGTGTCATTATCTCCTAAATATGCATATTTGAGGTGAGTAGGTAGTGGTTTCAATTCTAGAATAGGTGGATGCTCAATGGAGGGCTTTAACGGATTTATAGTTCTATCAGTTAAATCTATATTCATACATACATGCTGTGGTTTATCTACAGGCATATCCATTATGTCAGATATATTTAAATCAGCTACATCTAATCCTACATATTCATTTGCATGCTTGGTTAATAATACATGCTCTAATTGTTCTTCCATCAGTGAGTCAACAACATCCATGCTAGCACAAGACTCAGAATCAGAGGGATACCTTAAAGCTTTGTAAACACTAAATTTTACCTCTTCATCATGAACCCTCATAGTTAACTCACCTTTTTGAACATCTATGAGTGCCCTACCTGTGGCTAGAAATGGTCTACCTAGCAGGATGGGGACCTCCTTGTCTGCCTCATAGTCCAGGACAATGAAATCTGCAAGGAAAATGAATTTGTCAACTTTAACTAGAATATCCTCAATCTTACCTTCTGGATATGCAATGGATCTGTCTGCTAGTTGTAAAGTGACAGTAGTTGGACGTGCTTCTCCCATTCCCAACTGGCGGAATAGGGACAGGGCATGAGATTTATGCTGGCGCCCAGGTCACAAAGCGCTCTGCCCACGTGCTTGCCTCCAAGTTCCACAGGTAAGGTGAAGGAACCAGGATCCTTCTCCTTCTTGGGCAGCTTGTTCTGGAGGATGGCACTGCACTCCTCAGTGAGGTTCACTGTTTCAAACTCACCAATTATTTTTTTGTTAGTAATAATGTCCTTCAAAAACTTTACATAAGAAGGCATAGACTGTAAAACCTCTACAAAAGGAATGTTAACATGCACTTGCTTAAGTATTTCTAAAAATTTATTAAAATGAACTTCCTGTTCCTGCTTCTTTTTAAGCCTTCGAGGGTATGGAGGTGGTGGCACATATGCAGGCACGTCAGGGCGCCTTAGGATGGGTGGAGGCCTTGGAATTTCTTCTACGTCCTCAACAATTGGCTCTAGCCTGGCTCCTGATGTGCTAGTTGGTGGTGGACCTTGGCTTGGCAGAGACTCCAGTGGAGCACTAGACTCAGTGTTCTCTACTCTCTTTGGTGTGTCCTTTGTGTTGCTCACCAATGGTCTCCCACTCCTAAGTTCAATTGCTTGAACTTGTTCTTTGCCATCTCTCCTTGGTACCTCGGTATCAGCAGGGAGTCTACCTTGGGGCCTCCTTTTAAGTTCATTGGCTAATTGGCCTATTTGGTTCTCTAGGCTCCTAAGAGTAGCCTGCTGGCTCTGAAGAGTAGCATCATTCTTAGCTATATATTCCTTGAGTAGGTTTTCTACAGAAGATCCTACAGGTTGATTGTAAGGCTTTTGGTACATTGACTGGTTATGTTGGGGAGTGAAACCAGGTGTTCCACTCGGCCTTGGTTGGTTAGGATTTTGGTTAGTGTTCTGTTGGCCACCCCATGACAGGTTAGGGTGGTTTCTCCAACCAGGGTTATAGGTGTTGGAGTAGGGGTTATTCCTAGGCTGCTGCTGGCTTCCAACATAGCAGACTGAAGATGGATTCCCAGGGCAGTATTCATAAGGGTGCCCTTCCCCACAGAATCCACAGATTGGTGCCTCGCCTTGACTTGGTTGGGTGCCCATTGACATGGCTGTGGCGGTATTGGCACTGGTTTGGAGATTGGCCTGAGCCATTTGCTTAACTAGGTTGGTCAAGGCGTTTATTTTGGTGCTCATGGCGCTTAGAGCATCCTTGTCTTGAGCCCTAGTTGGCTCTACTGGATCGTCTGACCACCTACAATGAGATGTTGAGATCTTCTCCAAGATCTCATAAGCTTCGTTGTAACTCTTGGACAACATGGAACCTCCAGCAGATGAATTTAAAACTTGTCTGGTGCTGGGGTTGCATCCTTTAAAGAAGACTTCTATTTGGATACACCATGGAATGCCATGATGTGGACATTTAAGAAGAAGATCTTTGAATCTTGTCCAAGCTTCGTGAAGAGACTCACTTGGAGCTTGTTTGAACTTTATGATATCATCACGAAAGGTCGAATTCCTATCAGGTGGGAAGTATTTGACTAGGAATTTTTCTGCTAAATCTGTCCAATTGCGGACAGATCCTGAGGGTAAAGAATTTAACCATGTTTTGGCTTTGTCCCTCAAAGAGTAAGGGAAAAGATATAGCCTCAGGGCTTCTTGGGAAACTCCAGGGATTAGGAATGTGTCACTAACTCCTAGGAAATTCCTAAGGTGGTTATGGGGGTCCTCATTTTCTATTCCAAAGAATTGTCCCACGGTGGACAACATTTGGAACATCACTGGCTTTAACTCGAATGAGTTGGCAGTGATTTCAGGACGGATTATGCTGGGGTTCAGCTCCCCAGGCATAGGTACTAAATATGAAAGGATGGCGCTATCCTTGTCATTCGCTATTTCAATGGGATTGCGAGTGACAGGCACCAGGTTTTGATTTACTCCAGCCATTTCTTCTTGAGGTAATTGCGGAGGAATTGTAGTCTCTGCAATGATTGGAGGTAAAAGGGTTTGTTTAAAGAGACGTTTCTTGGCTCTATTCCTAACTCTAAGTAATCTCTCGGGCTCAGGGTTGAACTCTAGATCACTAGATGGAGTCTCATTCATAAACTACCCTAAATGGTACCTGAAAAAGAAATAAAGATGGATCAAATTCAATGGAAAATAACTTGATGTTTCAAACTTAACAAACTTCGTTTTCACTTAAAATAAGTCCCCGGGCAGCGGCGCCAAAAACTTGTTGCGTGCTCAATGTGTTAATAAAAATGATAAATAAGAGAGAGAGAGCACTTAGAACATGCAAGCATACATGGTCTCACAGCAAGTAGTAAGTATATTTCATTCGTTTTTTCCACAGAGACTCATTTTTAGCTATTCGCGAAGTGTGATTGTTAAGAAAGATGGGATGAATTTGATGGGGTAAAATTGGTTTTTTATTATCTAATTTTTGCTGAATGTATAAAGGGATATAACATAAACAAATGCAAGTTGAAATTAGATGCAAAGGACAAGAGATGGAATTAATAAACGAGGAAGAAAACAGCTAAACAGAATGCAACTTAGCAGAATTGCGAGAACCGCAATTAATCCGCAATTAACTCAACAGCAAAAGTATGTAAATGGGCGAATTAAGGGCTACTAATGACTATCCTATAGGCAGTTTATTACGATTATCAAGCTTTGGATCAACTCTCTATACATCAAACTCACTCTATCTCAAGTATCGTCCGATTCCATGCATTAGAGTCTTAAGTTTACTCGACTTCAAAGTAAGGTCTTAAGCATCTTATTTACGCAGGAGTGTTCAGTTTGTACTAGGGAAACGCCTATTCCTAGGCCGTTTCCTGATTACCATGAAAGGCTAGCATGATTATATGACTCTGAACTCTTACTCCTTCCAGAGGTTAGGAGTTCTTTGGACAAAATGGATGGCCAATCGAAATTGCCCGTGGGATGAAGCTTACATACAATCAATGATTCGAGAGCTATCCTACATACTTGATGCACGTTTTTTTAGCCTATAGTTCTGTCATTAGCATGCCCCTAAGCGATTTAGCTACTCATGGATACATGGAGAACAAAAAGGGTAGATAAAACAGACATGCTTAGAAGAGAAATGTGCTTAAAACAGCAAGACAAAACCGTAGCAGAACAAGATAGAAACTGTAAAATGCAGAATTGTACTTTGATTACTTTGAGTGTTTGAATGACAAAGGAAAGCTTTGAAAGAAATGAATCCAAGACAGACAACAACGAAATGCAGTAATTAAAACTCTAAACTAAGAACAACAGTGATCAGAAATGGAAATAAGAAGAACAGAACAGAAAAACAGTAAAGGATTGCTGAAAAACTTCGTGGCAGTCGCCTCGAATGAAGGTGATGAAAAGTCAGCCTGGCTTGGATGAATCCAATCAAGAGAGAAGAAGAATCTCCTCTCCTTCCTATCAGATTATCGACTCCAAAAGCTGAGACTCTCACTCCAACAAACGGCAAAGGAAAACAGATGGAAATGGTGGACTGCGGGAAGACTTCTGCGCTTCGAGTGATGACTGAACCTCCGACTTTGACCCCCTTTTATAGTAGTTTGCAGGTGCGTTTGGGCCAAGGAGAACCATCAATCTTCAACGTCATATATCAGAATGGATGGAGGAGAAAGAACGAATCCCTGAAAAGTCGGATCTAAACAGAAAAAGATCAGCCAACTTACGGTTTTAACTTGAATAATTGCGGTCACCGCAATGTTTTCGCAATTCATTCGCAATGTTTATTTTTTCATTCTTTTCCTTCGGTTTTCAACCCTTTTTCTACCTATTGTGCATAAGTCCTAAATTAGCTACCTTCTTCTAATTCTCATATTAAAGCATAGGTTTAGGCTAAATGCTAACAAAAACACCTACATGTGTACATCTTCTTAAGCTAAATGGGTCCTAAATAAGTCACTTTTAGAGACTTAACACCTTCCCCCTAGGACAGATGCTCGACCCATTAGCCAACTGAACAGAAACATTACATTCATGCATTTCATTTAAATTCAGTTCACGATACAATGCATAAGACATAACATTAACAGAGGCTCCTAGGTCTAACATGGCATTATGAACAATTTTACTACCTATAGTGCAAGGGATAGTAAAAGTACCTGGATCGTTGCACTTTGCTGGCAACGTACCTGGGAGTATGGTAGAGACGTTTTCCTTCTTTTTCTCAGTCCCTCTGGACTTCCTTTTCGTAGTGCACCAGGTCCTTAGAAATTTCGCGTACTTGGGCACTTGACTGACTGCCTCTAGGAGCGGGATATTTACCATCACCTTTTGGAAGGTTCGCAGGACCTCCTCATCATCAGATTCCAGAGTAGGCTTCGCAAGCCTACTCGGGAATGGTGCTCTGGCAACATCCTCAGGTACACTGACCTTCTCATTTCTTTTCTCATTCTGAGTCTCGGGAGCAGTCGGGGCGGACTTGTTCAAGCTGTCCGTGGCTTCCTTCACAGCTCTGGTGGAAAGTGACTTCCCACTGCGCAGCTGAATGGCACTCACGTTTTCACATGAGTTTACTGTAGTTTGGGATGGAAGCTTCCCCGAGCTCTTGCTCTCAATCTTACTGATAGACACCGCCATCTGTGTCAGCTGCTTGTTCAAATTTTGCAGCTCTGCCTTATGAGAATTAAGCTCCTCTCGAGCCTCTTTCTGAAACTGGCTGGTGCTAGTCACGATGGTCCTTACCATCTCTTCAAGCGAGTTGGAGGAGCTCGATGCTTGAGCCTGGGTGGAAGAATTAGGCCTATCCTGGGACTGGCCTTGGAAGCGAGTTTGTCCTTCCCTATTCCCATAGCTGAAATTAGGATGGTCGCGCCAACCGGGGTTGTAAGTGTTTGCATATGGGTCGTACTTCCTTGGGTTGGAAGCATACCCCCCGATCGCGTTGACCTCCGCATCCTCACGGTGTCCTCCAACAATTTTCTTCAACATACTGCCTATCTCGGCCACTTGGGCCCTCATCTCAGTCATCTCGTGGCTCTGAGCCACGCTGTGCACTTGTCCTTGCCCCCGAATACCGAATTGCTGCGAGTTGGTGGCCATATTCGCAATCAACTGCTTGGCCTCAACTGGGTCTTGTCAATCAGTGCCCCTCCACTCGCTGCATCGATCATCTGCCGGTCATGGGGCGTCATCCCCTCATAAAAGTACTGGATCAATAACTGATCGGCAATCTGATGATGTGGGAAGCTCGCGCATAGGCGCCCGAAGCGTTCCCAGTACTCGTGCAGGGACTCACCTACATCCTGGGTGATCCCATAAATCCTCTTCCGCAGAGTGGTGGCTAAGGACGCGGGAAAGTATTTCTCCAAAAATACCCGCTTCATATCCTGCCACGTGGTGATGGATCCGGAAGGCAAATAGTACAGCCAATCCTTGGCCTTGTCCTTGAGCGTGAAGGGGAATGCCCTCATATTCAGTTGCTCCTCCGTGACCCCTGTGGGCTTCATTCCCGCGCAGACGCAATGGAACTCCATCAGATGTTTGTTCGCGTCCTCACCTGCGTTGCCATGGAAAGAAGGTAACTGGTGAATTAAACCAGATTTTAACTCGAAGTTACCTGCTACCACGGGGTAGTTAATGCACAAAGGCTGCAGGTTCAGGTCTGGCGCTGCCAGTTGCTTAAGCGTCCGTGGCGCATCACCTTGCGCCATCTCGTCAACCAAGAAGGGATTGCCTTCTTCTCTTTCAAACGGTCCTTGCCCCTCACGGGCTTCTCTCCGTAACCGTCGCTCCTCTCTGTCAATCTCAGGGATAAACTGCAAACTACCCTCAGAGGAACGGGTCATACACAAACAAAAATTCCAAACATACAATATACAAACAGAAAAAATTTTCAGCCAACCATCAATAAATCAAATTCAAACTTCAATCATAAATTCAATCAATTGCCTACTCCCCGGCAACGGCGCCAATTTTGGTGCGCGGATGTTTGAATATCCACTTAATCTCAAGCTGTTGAGGCTTGCCAAAATACGATTTATAAAGCCTATGACCAAGGCTTTGCAGCCAGTGGTAACAGGGTCGATCCAAGGAATTGGAAGATTGAATTTACTAGTGAAATTGGGATTTAGATGATTAATTGGTAACGGGGGGTTTTAATCATGCAAGAGAAATAATGATGAAAGCTAACGGAAGAAAGAAATAATAAGAAGAGAACGTGTGCACGGTTTGGGAGTCTAGGGATCAATAGTTAGACAAATTCGACTTATCATTTAACGCTAATAACATGGAATACAGTTTATCGAGCACGCGGACGACTACCAGAGAAGCCCCAAAGTAGCCGACTCCATGGATTTTAATTAGACCACACAGTTCTAATTACACGTTATCTAAGCTCACATTAAGATGATCAGTCCTAAGATGAATTTAGACAGTCACTAGCTAACCGCGACGAACATTCGAGCGTGAATTCTAATTGCTAATAGATTGCCCGCAAACGCCGTATGCAATCAACAATTATCCTACCCGACCCGGTACTTCGATTTAGTTCTATCTACCTGTGTTACTTAGTCGAGCAGTGAGAGGCACGGCATCGCTACTCTTTAACATACACAACATGCGAAACTACCCGAGTGTCAATCAACATATTTTAGCATGCGCGTTGGATTAAGCAAGGTAAATAGATGCTAATAAACAGAACCAATATGCATCAAAATCAGATTATCAAAGTCAAAAACGTCTAACAAAAATCATCCTAAAACATTCCCAAACCGTTCACCCTTACCTTAGCCGCTCATGGCGCGGTTTGTCAATCCCGCTCCAACAACGACCATGGAAGGATTCATCTACCTATTACAATGGAAAGTGGAGCTCACTAGCATGCCAACAATGGCGGAGCTCCACGGAAAATAGAGAGAAAATGGGGAAGAAGAAGACCAAAATCGTCCAAATCCGTCAAGAGATGAAGAAGATGAAGCTCTCTAAAAAATGTGCAGAAAATCGTCTTTTAGCTGCTGTAATCGTCGTAGCGTCGAGACGCTAGGCCAGCGTCTCGACGCTGTGCCCTAAGTTTTCCGTGCGCGCGCTCGCGATGGCGTCGCGACGCAAGGCCAGCGTCGCGACGCTGCCCCGATGAAATTCCTGCGCGCGCCTCCTCCGGAGCGTCTCGACGCTATAGCTCGACGCTGGCTCTCGGGTTTGGGGCTGAAGCTTTGCCTCTCCAAGGCTGTTTTGGCCCGTTTCTTCACGGAACAAGTTCCCCTCTTCCCGATGCATTCCCGGGGCGCTAAAACTCTACTTTAAGCTCTCGAACATGCCCAACGGACGCACGAGCTCTTTGCCGCTTTTCTCCTACAAAAGAGATATATTTAATCAATTGAAAGCGGACTTTAGCTATAATTAGGAAGTATTTAATAGCTCCAAAATGGAGTTATCAAATGTCAGAGGACTTCGACGATCATGCCTACTTGAAAGAGCCTGATTATGAGAAAGGATAAAATGAGTTTTGGTAAAGTCGAGCAATCGACTCTAAAAATTTGCGCTACTCGGAGGCACCCGAGCTTGAACTGTACATGCTTTTTGTTTACTTTCCGTCTGTAGGATTAGTTTAGATTTCTACTCTGATGTTGTGAATTTTCAGGTGAAACAATGGCTCATCCTTGCGGTTTATTGGCTAAGGTTAAAGCGCACTCTCCAACCCTCTAAGTCACAATTCAGGGAAGGTTTTCTTTCCTTTTGTTTTGACTGTGCTTATTTGGTCCAATGAGGACATTTTCAATTTCTAAGTTGGGGGTGGTGGGTTGTGCCTTATAGTGATTGTCGAGCTTTGTTGTGGAATCCTGATTAACTTGTTGAGTTATGGTGAAAGCATGCTAGTCCGATTATGAAATTCTGTGATGTACTGCTAAAGTCTTCGTATGCATGTTTGTTGTGAAATTGAGTATAATTGCATATGTTAAGGCCGTTTTGAAAAAAAATTAAAGTTATTTCCCTGTTTAAGCTTCGCATGTTAGCACTCTATCCTGGATCTGTGGGTTTAGGGTAGCTCTGTTTGTTTTGAAATTCGTTGTCACCTCGAAAGGCAACCTTAGGATGGGCTAAGATTCGCTCTTGTTTGTAATCCGCGCGCTTAAAATTTTAACATGATTTTTAGACTAAAAGAAAAATGAATGCAAGTTTATAAAAAGAAAATAATCTCATGAGGCGTTCCTCCTTCTTGAGTTGCCTTAGTAGCCAGGGGCGGTCGTGTAACCCACGGTCGCCACTGCATGAAAAGGATGCACAAAGAAGTGAACGCTAGTCCTTAAAAATGTGAATTTTGCCCGTAGTCAGATGCACTGTGCAATGAAATTGCAGGCAAGCTGAAACGAAAGTAAAATTGACATGTTAGGCGCTCATGGAGATCAAAGAAAAAGAGAGAAAAGATGCCTTGCGATATATTACTTGCATAGACGATGAACTGCCCTTAGACTGTTTTGATAAGCCATAAGTAGGGGGAAAGCGAAGTTTTAGGATAGATAGAGCTGTTCTAAGCCTGTTGAAATCTAAGATCGAGGAGCTAAGTCCGAAGCATAAATAAGGAAGCATCTTTAAATTTTTCAAATTGTTCTTAATCAATGCATGCATGCAGTTGTTTCCTTCAAATGCAAATGCCCTGTTGTTCCCAGTACTGAGAATCGAGTCCCTAGCATGCATTCTCGTTGTATTTTATTAATCAGAATTCCACCTTGCTCGAGGACTAGCAAGAATTAAGTTGGGGGTGTTTGATAGCTCCATTTTGGAGCTATAATTATGTCCCTAATTCACGTTTATTATTGGCTTAATCTTGTTTTTATGTGATTATTGCAGGTGTTCTCGGTAATTCGCCCTCGGGAGCGTTTCAGCGCTTTTCGAGGCTTAATATCGCGTTTTAAAGGCCTAAGAACACTTCCGGGGAAGATCCATGCAAAAGCATGAAGGATGAGCACTTTGGAGAAATTGAAGGCAAAAATCCATGCATCAACCCGAGAGCTAGCGTCGAGCGACAGCGTCGCGACGCGAGCTCGACGCTGCCCAGCGTCTCGACGCTCCGAAGTCTGAAGCGCTGAATTGAAGAAAAACCCAAGAGCAAGCGTCGAGCGATAGCGTCTCGACGCTCGCTCGACGCCGACAGCGTCTCGACGCTGTCGAGCGTCTCGACGCCACCCCGACTGCGCGCGCGCGGATTATTTAGGGCGCAGCGTCGAGACGCTGCCCTAGCGTCTCGACGCTACGACGGATTACTTAAGTTTCTGTCCGATTTTAGCCGCCATTATCATCTTCTACCTCGAGCTCCGCGCCTGATTGGACGTCCAGCAGCTGTTTTCCACCATGGGAGGGGCTAGGAAGCTCGATTTGAAGCCGTCCCACACCACGCAAGTCATGAGTGAGTAGATTTACCGTTTTTGGCTCGGGATTGTAAGGATAAATGTAGTATGAACTCTTGGTGAGGTTGTAGGATTGAAATTCTGAATTGGTTGGATATTTTATTGAATTGAATTCTATTTCTTAGCTTAATCTATGAGCACGTTTGAATGATTTAGGACTAGGCACCCTTGATTTTGAGCATGTTCATTTGTTAAAGGATTTGATGCCGTGCCTCTCGTTTCTGCCAAGTAACAAGGAATTATGGCACCTTGAGCGTATTGGCGTCCTTACGCTCTTGGTGTTCGTTCTTCCCGAATTAGAATTCCAAATCGACATACTAATTTCGCGTCCAAATTAGATAGTTGTCACAGTTAGCTTGTTGCTACCGTTCGGTCTTGGGAGAGCGTTGGCCGCCAATGTCCGAACGGTATGCTTGATTAGCATAATTATTTATGTCTAATTAAATCCATGGAGCATGTCTGGGTTATTTATTAATTTTAGACGAGCTGTGCATTCGTTAATTTATTTAACCATAATACTCGTCATCCTATGATCCAAGAGGTTTGCTAAATTTATCCCCCATCGTCCCGAGTCAGAAACTCCGTTAGCTAAATTTTCCCATTTGCTTTGTTCCATCTTTGTTTCTTGAAAACCAACAATTACCCCTTATTTCACTTATATTAATAGTTTGCAAATTTAATTAAGATTAAGTCAAAATACCTTAATTCCCTGTGGATCGACCCCGTTGCTACTATTCTACAAATAGTTTAGTGATTTCGGGCACTTATAAATTCATTTTGGCGGGTCTCGACAACCCGATGATTGGCGATAGGTCAATAATATCGTTACCAACTGGCTGTTATTAGAGGGCAAAGACTTGAAGGCTTTGTTCTTGGCACAAAAGCAGTACCATCAGAATTTATGGCTGCGGCCAAAGGCAACACAACAACTAATTTGAATGTTAATCCTCAGTATGAAGAACACATTGCCCTAGATCAAGCCCTTTTGGGCTGACTATTCGGTTCAATGGAACAAAGTGATGCTAGTGATGTAGTGAATCACACAACTTCAAGAGAAGTCTAGAAAGCCCTGGAAGAAAGATATGGATCAGCCAACAGAGCCAGGATTACCCAACTAAAAGCAACATTACAGAATACCAGAAAAGGTACAATGAAGATGATGGAATACTTAGCTCTTATGAAGCAAGCATCAGATAATTTAGCCTTGGCAGGAGAATCAATCACAAGAGTCTGCTCTCATTACAAATGTTCTCATAGGTTTGGATGCTGTATATCTTCTCATCACTTGTCAACTCAATTGCAAAATTGCCTTTAATTGGCAAGAGACTCATGCAACACTGACTGCATTTGAACAAACACTTATTCAGTTGAATGTCATACCTCAAAATTCAGAGGTAGGGAGTTTGATAGCGAATGCCATTTTTGGAAGACATAATTTCAATCAAAGAAATTCAAATGGTTCAAACAACATCAATCAAAAGAATCAGAATGTAATGCAAAACAGATGGCAAAATAAAGGCTATTACCCAAACTACTCCAGAGGAGGTGCTGATTGTTAAGTCTTTGAAAGTGACTTATTTAGAACTCATTTAGCTTAGGAAGATGTACACTTTTAGGTGTTTTTGTTAGCATTTAGCCTAAACCTATGCTTTAATATGAGAATTAGAAGAAGGTAGCTAAAATAGGACTTATGTACAATAGGTAGAAAAAGGGTTGAAAACCGAAGGAAAAGAATGAAAAAATGAGCATTGCGAATGAATTGCGAAAACATTGCGGTGACCGCAATTATTCAAGTGAAAACCGTAAGTTGACTGATCTTTTTCTGTTAATTTCCGTTATTTCAGGGATTCGTTCTTTCTCCTCCATCCATTCTGATATATGACGTTGAAGATTGATGGTTCTCCTTGGCCTAAACGCACCTGCAAACTACTATAAAAGGGGGCCAAAGTCGGAGGTTTGATCATCATTCGAAGCGCAGAAGTCTTCTCGCAGTCCATCATTTCTCTCTGTTTTCCTTTGCCGTCTGTTGGAGTGAGAGTCTCAGCTGTTGGAATCGATAATCTGATAGGAAGGAGAGAAGATTCTTCTTCTCTCTCGATTGGATTCATCCAAGCAAGGCTAACCTCTCATCCCTTCCATTCGAGGCGACTGCACGAAGCTTTTCAGCACCCTTTACTGCTTTTCTGTCGTTCTTCCTCTCATTTCCAGTTTGATTATTGTTGTTCTTAGTTTAGTATTTTACTTACTGCATTTCGTTGTTGTCTGTCTTGGATTCATTTCTTCAAAGCTTTCCTTTGTCATTCAAACACTCAAAGTAATCAAAGTACAATTCTGCATTTTACAGTTTCCACCTTGTTCTACTACGGTTTTGTCTCGCTATTTTACACACATTTCTCTTCTAAGCATGTCTGTTTTATCTACCCTTTCTGTTCTCCATATATCCATGAGTAGCTAAATCACTTAGGGGCATGCTAATGACAAAACTATAGGCTTAAAAAACGTGAATCAAGCATGTAGGATCGCCTTCAAACATTGATTATATGTAAGCTTCATCCCACGGGCAATTTCGATTGGCCATCCATTTTGTCCAAAGAACTCCTAACCTCTGGAAGGAGTAAGAGTTCAGAGTCATATAATCATGCTAGCCTTTCATGGTAATCAGGAAACGGCCTAGGAATAGGAGTTTCCCTAGTACAAACTAAACACTCCTGTTTTAACAAGATGCTTAAGACCTTACTTTGAAGTCGAGTAAACTTAAGTCTCTAATGCATGGAATCGGACGATACTTGAGATAGAGTGAGTTTGATGTATAGAGAGTAGATCCAGTGCTTGAGAATCGTATAAAAAGGCCTATAGGATAGTCATTAGTAGCCCTCAATTCACCCATTTACACACTTTCGCTGCTGTTTAATTGCGGTAACATTGCGGTCCCCGCAATTCTACTAAGTTTTCATTCTGTTTAGCTGTTTTCTTCTTCGTTTATCAATTCCATCTCTTGTTCTTTGAGTCTGATTTTAACCTTAATTTGTTTATGTTATATTCCTTTACATATTCAGCGCAACTTAGATAATTAAAAACCAATTTTACCCCCTCAAATCCACCCCATCTTTCTTAACAAAAACACTTCGAGAATAGCTAAAAACAAGTCTCTGTGGGAAAACGAATGAAATATACTTACTACTTGCTATAAGATCATGTATGCTTGCATGTTCTGAGTGCTCTCTCTCTCTTATTTATCATTTTTATTAACACATTGAGCACGCAACAAGTTTTTGGCGCCGCTGCCGGGGACTTATTTTAAGTGAAAACGAAGTTGTTAAGTCTGAAACATCAAAGTATTTTTCATTGAATTTGATCCATCTTCATTTCTTTTTCAGGTACCATTTAGGGTAGTTTATGAATGAGACTCCAAGTAGTGATCTAGAGTTCAACCCTGAGCCCGAGAGATTACTTAGAGCTAGGAATAAAGCCAAGAAACGTCTCTTTAAACAAACCCTTTTACCTCCAATCATTGCAGAGACTACAATTCCTCCGCAATTACCTCAAGAAGAAATGGCTGGAGTAAATCAAAACCTGGTGCCTGTCACTCGCAATCCCATTGAAATAGCGAATGACAAGGATAGCGCCATCCTTTCATATTTAGTACCTATGCCTGGGGAGCTGAACCCCAGCATAATCCGTCCTGAAATCACTGCCAACTAATTTGAGTTAAAGCCAGTGATGTTCCAAATGTTGTCCACTGTGGGGCAATTCTTTGGAATAGAAAATGAGGACCCCCATAACCACCTTAGGAACTTCTTAGGAGTTAGTGACACCTTCCTAATCCCTGGAGTTTCCCAAGAAGCCCTGAGGCTATATCTTTTCCCTTACTCTTTGAGGGACAAAGCCAAAACATGGTTAAATTCTTTACCCTCAGGATCTGTCCGCAATTGGACAGATTTAGCAGAAAAATTCCTAGTCAAATACTTCCCACCTGATAGGAATTCTACCTTTCGTGATGATATCATAAAGTTCAAACAAGCTCCAAGTGAGTCTCTTCACGAAGCTTGGACAAGATTCAAAGACCTTCTCATTAAATGTCCACACCATGGCATTCCATGGTGTATCCAAATAGAAGTCTTCTTTAAAGGATGCAACCCCAGCACCAGACAAGTTTTAAATTCATCTGCTGGAGGTTCCATGTTGTCCAAGAGTTACAACGAAGCTTATGAGATCTTGGAGAAGATCTCAACATCTCATTGTAGGTGGTCAGACGATCCAGTAGAGCCAACTAGGGCTCAAGACAAGGATGCTCTAAGCGCCATGAGCACCCAAATAAACGCCTTGACCAACCTAGTTAAGCAAATGGCTCAGGCCAATCTCCAAACCAGTGCCAATACCGCCACAGCCATGTCAATGGGCACCCAACCAAATCAAGGCGAGGCACCTATCTGTGGATTCTGTGGGGAAGGGCACCCATATGAATACTGCCCTGGGAATCCATCCTCAGTCTGCTATGTAGGAAGCCAGCAGCAGCCTAGGAACAACCCCTACTCCAATACCTATAACCCTGGTTGGAGAAACCACCCTAACCTGTCATGGGGTGGCCAACAGAACACTAACCAAAATCCTAACCAACCAAGGCCGAGTGGAACACCTGGTTTCACTCCCCAACATAACCAGTCAATGTACCAAAAGCCTTACAATCAATCTGTAGGATCTTCTGTAGAAAGCCTACTCAAGGAATATATAGCTAAGAATGACGCTACTCTTCAGAGCCAGCAAGCTACTCTTAGGAGCCTGGAAAACCAAGTAGGCCAATTAGCCAATGAACTTAAAAGTAGGCCCCAAGGTAGACTCCCTGCTGACACCGAGGTACCAAGGAGAGATGGCAAAGAGCAAGTTCAAGCAATTGAACTTAGGAGTGGAAGACCATTGGTGAGCAACACAAAGGACACACCAAAGAGAGTAGAGAACACTGAGTCTAGTGCTCCACTGGAGTCTCTGCCAAGCCAAGGTCCACCACCAACTAGCACATCAGGAGCCAGGCTAGAGCCAATTGTTGAGGAGGTAGAAGACATTCCAAGGCCTCCACCCATCCTAAGGCGCCCTGACGTGCCTGCATATGTGCCACCACCTCCATACCCTCGAAGGCTTAAGAAGAAGCAGGAACAGGAAGTTCATTTTAATAAATTTTTAGAAATACTTAAGCAAGTGCATGTTAACATTCCTTTTGTAGAGGTTTTACAGTCTATGCCTTCTTATGTAAAGTTTTTGAAGGACATTATTACTAACAAAAAAATAATTGGTGAGTTTGAAACAGTAAACCTCACCGAGGAGTGCAGTGCCATCCTCCAGAACAAGCTGCCTAAGAAGGAGAAGGATCCTGGTTCCTTCACCTTACCTGTAGAACTTGGAGGCAAGCACGTGGGCAGAGCGCTTTGTGACCTGGGCGCCAGCATAAACCTCATGCCCCTGTCCCTATTCCGCCAGTTGGGAATGGGAGAAGCACGTCCAACTACTGTCACTTTACAACTAGCAGACAGATCCATTGCATATCCAGAAGGTAAGATTGAGGATATTCTAGTTAAAGTTGACAAATTCATTTTCCTTGCAGATTTCATTGTCCTGGACTATGAGGCAGACAAGGAGGTCCCCATCCTGCTAGGTAGACCATTTCTAGCCACAGGTAGGGCACTCATAGATGTTCAAAAAGGTGAGTTAACTATGAGGGTTCATGATGAAGAGGTAAAATTTAGTGTTTACAAAGCTTTAAGGTATCCCTCTGATTCTGAGTCTTGTGCTAGCATGGATGTTGTTGACTCACTAATGGAAGAACAATTAGAGCATGTGTTATTAACCAAGCATGCAAATGAATATGTAGGATTAGATGTAGCTGATTTAAATGTATCTGACATAATGGATATGCCTGTAGATAAACCACAGCATGTATGTATGAATATAGATTTAACTGATAGAACTGTAAATCCTTTGAAACCCTCCATTGAGCATCCACCTGTTTTAGAACTGAAACCACTACCCACTCACCTCAAATATGCATATCTAGGAGATGATGATACGCTGCCTGTAATTATTTCTTCTAAGCTAAGTGAACAGCATGAGGTTGAATTAATTGTACTGCTTAAGCAACATAGGAAGGCTATAGCATGGACTATTGCTGATATTCGAGGCATTAGCCCTTCTTATTGCATGCACAAAATTATACTAGAGGAAGAGCACACCCCTAGGGTAGATCATCAGCGTAGGCTAAACCCCTCTATGAAAGAGGTAGTGAAGAAGGAAATAATAAAGTGGTTGGATGCAGGAGTGATTTTCCGCATAGCTAGTAGCCAGTGGGTGAGCCCCATCCAATGTGTACCTAAAAAGGGGGGAATAACTGTGGTAGTCAATGAGAACAACGAACTGATTCCAACAAGGACTGTCACAGGGTGGAGGGTATGTATGGATTACAGAAAACTAAATAAAGAAACTAAAAAAGACCATTTCCCTATACCGTTCATTGACCAGATGCTAGACAGAATAGCTGGTAGAGCCTACTATTGTTTCTTAGATGGGTACTCTGGTTATAATCAAATCACTATAGACCCTAAGGATCAAGAGAAGACCACTTTCACTTGCCCTTTTGGAACGTTTGCCTTCCGCAGAATGCCTTTTGGCTTATGCAATGCACCGGCAACTTTCCAAAGGTGCATGATGGCAATTTTCTCTGAGTTGGATGAGTCCATGATAGAAATATTCATGGATGACTTCTCAGTCTTTGGGGACTCATTTAAAACCTGTCTAGACAACCTAGGACAAGTCCTGGCTAGGTGTGAAGAGACCAACCTAGTCCTAAATTGGGAAAAGTGCCATTTTATGGTAGATGAAGGGATTGTCTTAGGACATAGAGTATCAAGGGCAGGTGTAGAAGTGGATAGGGCAAAAATAGAGATCATAGAGAAGTTGGTAGAGCCCCAGAATGTCAAAGCCATTAGAAGCTTCTTAGGGCATGCTGGCTTCTACAGAAGGTTCATTAAGGACTTTTCTAAGATAGCCAAGCCTCTGTGCGAGCTTCTAGAGCTAAATAGACCATTTATCTTCTCTAAAGAATGTGTAGTAGCTTGGAAAACCCTTAAGGAAGCACTAGTCACAGCACCTATCATAGTCGGACCAAATTGGGATCTCCCATTTGAGATACTATGCGATGCCAGTGACTATGCTGTAGGAGTCATGTTAGGACAGAAGATTGACAAGCTGACACACCCTGTCTATTATGCTAGCAAGACCTTGAATGAGGCTCAATGTAATTATACAACTACAGAGAAAGAGATGCTTGCTGTGGTATTTGCTTGTGAAAAATTTAGAAATTACATTGTAGGCACTAGGACCATTGTATACACTGACCATTCTGCTTTAAAATATCTTATGAGAAAGGCTGACGCTAAGCCTAGATTGATTAGATGGGTGTTATTGCTGCAGGAATTTGATCTGGACATTCGGGACAAGAAAGGATGTGAAAACGTGGTTGCAGATCACCTGTCTCGATTGCAGCACAATTGCGAAAAAATTGCGGAGACCGCAATTTCTGATGCTTTTATAGATGAACATGTCTTTGCTTTAGCTCATCGTGGTAACGATGAGGAACCGTGGTTCGCTGACATTGCTAACTTCCGTGCATCATAGGTATTGCCAGTGTTCAAGGGAGGACAGGAGAAGAAGAGGTTCCTTCATGAAGCAAGGAAATTCATCTGGGATGACCCCACACTTTACAGAACCTGTGCTGATGGCTTACTGAGGAAGTGTGTTTCAGCTGCTGAAGCGAAGTCTGTGCTACAGCACTGTCACTCATCTCCTTACGGTGGACACTTTGGTGGTCAAAGAACAGCGGCGAAGGTATTTCAGAGTGGCTACTATTGGCCAACAATCTTCAAGGACGCCCACAACTATGCCCACAACTGTGACGAATGCCAAAGGACAGGTAACCTCAGTCGCAAGGATGAGATGCCCCTCACCTACATCTTAGAGTTGGAGCTCTTTGATGTGTGGGGCATTGATTTCATGGGACCATTCCCTCCATCATCAGGTAACCTTTACATTTTAGTAGCAGTAGACTACGTGTCCAAGTGGGTAGAAGCCAAAGCATGTCCTAATAATGATGCTAAAACAGTCACTAACTTCTTGCATAGGCACATTTTCACTAGATTTGGGACTCCTCGTGCTATCATTAGTGACGAGGGGTCACATTTCATTAATAAGGCTATGGAGAAAGTATTGGCTAAATATAACATTAGACATAGGGTAGCTACTCCCTATCACCCACACTCGAATGGCCAAGCTGAAATTTCCAATAGGGAGATAAAGAACATCCTCGAAAAGGTAGTCAAACCTAATAGGAAAGACTAGTCATTTAAGCTTGAGGATGCACTTTGGGCTTACAGAACAGCATATAAGACACCCCTAGGCATGTCTCCCTATAGGTTGGTGTATGGCAAGGCTTGCCACTTGCCACTTGAGTTAGAAAACAAAGCATTTTGGGCCATGAAAGAATTGAATTTTTGTGTAAAGGATGCGGGGACATTGAGATCTTTGCAGCTACATGAACTTGACGAGCTTAGGCATATGGCCTATGAGAATGCCAAAATGTATAAAGAAAAGACCAAAATATGGCACGACAGTAGACTTAGGATCAAAGACTTTAGGAAAGGCCAACTTGTCCTATTATTTAACTCACGTTTAAAGATATTTCCAGGCAAACTAAAGTCTAGATGGTCAGGTCCATTTGTTATTACTAATGTCTATGTTCATGGTGCAATAGAGATAAAGAATTTGCAGCAAGGCCAGCCATTTATGGTCAATGGTGCTAGGTTGAAGCACTACTATGAGGAAGGAGATGTGAAGACTCTCTCGGCCTTCCTCTTGACTGAAGCATGACAAAGAGAACGAGAGAGAACGAGTGGTTACTGTGCTCGTTTAGTCAAGGCTAAATGCCTTAGTTTATTTTTACTGTTTTTCCGATTATCGTTTGTATGTTTTGTGGTGTGTTTTTAATTGGGTATTTAATGTTTGTTTTATTTGTTTTTGTAGGGAATCGAAAGAGGGAATCAAGGAGAGTAAATCAAGCTTTAAAAATCGAGAAACGATCGAGCCAAATAAAAGATACGGACGAGCAAAGTTTGAGATTTTGATGATAAAATATCCCTACAATTGCGCTAAAATTGCTGGATCCGCAAAAGGAGCCGTTGGGATTTTTTTTTTCCGTTGCATTTATAGCCGTTAGAACGCGCTCGATCGTTACGATTATCTCTCTCTTTGCTCTCCAAGAATTCAGCGATTCTCTCCATCTTTGATTCTTCTCCCAAGATCTTCAAGCCTCAGCAATGGTGTTCACACGAGCGGAGAGATCTGCAGCCAAGAAGAAGGCTGATGACGCAGCTGAAGCGGCTGCAAGGGAAGCGCTTCTCACCCTTGCAGACGATGGTGCCGTTCGCACCGGTCCTCTTCCCAAGCTTCCTATTCGTAGGAAGAAGTGGAGGGTGGTCACTGAGATCCCTGCTGGTCCCTCTGAGCCAGTGGGCACGCCCAAGAAACGCCGGTGGAGTGTCAAGACGGCCGCCGAACCAAGCACAGCAAAGACTCCCTCTGTGGAGAGTCAAGAAACTGATTGTGCATCCCACGAGTCAGCCAAAGAAGGTTCGTCGCCGTCTGCATCACCTGCGCGCAGCCCTCTCCCATCTGAACCAGTGCCAAGCGCAGAGTCGTCACCGCCTGCACAGAGCCCCGAGTTGTCTCCAGCACCTCAGAGTTCTGATCCGACACCTGCAGCAGCGCAGAGTCCTGAACCACCATCTTCGCCACTGAGTTCTGCGCAGACACCATCAGCAGAGCACAATCCCACGCCCTCGCACAACTCTCCACAGCCTGATCCTGAATTCCCATATGGGGATTATCAAGAGTCCACGCCGGGCAGTGGAGATGCTGGGGAAGACGAAGTCTTTTCTCCCATGAGGGAAGACAGCCCTGATGTTCCTGCACAGCAGGATGATTCCATGGAGGAGACGTTGGGGGCTCGCTTCCCGCAACTCAACATCAAGGCCAGGCTCAAGAAGAAGAAGAAGGCCAAGATTGACAAGGCCAAGAAGTTGAAGAAAAAGAAGGCCAAGAAGGTGCCGTCGACGGACAAAGAGAGTACTGAGCCTTCGCTCAAACGCCTCAAGGTGGAGGCTGCTGCATCATCCAAACCAGCAGATAAGGGGAAGGCTAAACTCTACCCTGAAGACGAACCTCCGTCAGTGAGGTATGTCTCATCTGATGCTGAATCCAGGGGTGCTGAGCTGAGGAAGCGGGACCTGTTGCACGAGAAAGGCTTCCTCGACCGACTTGCTGACCTGCCGCAGTTCTTGCGCGCAGGGGTGATCAACCACGGCTGGGAGGAGTTCTGCAGACCGCCTAATCCATCATACACGAGCATGGTGTATGATTTTTACGCTAATGTGCTCAGCCCTGCGGATGGCCTGTCTGTGGTCAGAGGGGTAGAAGTAGATTTCTCAGCCAAGGCCATTAATGAAGCATTTGGTCTCAAGGGCCAACCTCACACAGATTATGCGCGGATAGTTGATGAGCCGACTGAGGCAGTGCCGGAAGAGGCCATTCGCACAATTGGCCAGCCTGAAGCAGCGTGGACTGTCTCACGCAATGGGAGGCACACCTTAATGAGTGCCAATCTGACAGCAAAGGCAGCGGTTTGGTTTGCCTTTGTGAGGAGGAAGCTGTCCCCTGTGACACACGAGACGACAATCAACCAGAGTAGATCACTTCTGGTTTATGCCATCATGCGCGGTCTCACGGTCAATGTGGGGGAAATCATGTCGGCTGCCATTGCTGAATGCGCAAAGAAGGGTAAGGGACCCTTGTTTTTCCCTAATACCATAACCAAGTTATGTTTGCTTGCAGGAGTCCCCACCGAGCGCTTGGAGCAGCAGCTGCCTTACACAGGCCATTTGGAGCTGCCTGCTAACCTGAGGCTGAGAAGAAAGGGGAATATGGAGTTTGAATTGGATAGGCTGGCTGCTGAACAGTCCCTATCCATGGCCTGCTTGATGGACATGCAGAGGAGAATGGCTCAATGGGCCAACTATGCGCAGGCGAGGGATAAGGAAGTTGCAGACCAGCTGGGGTGCATCTTCCCGGACTTCCCTACTAATCTCCTAACTCCATGGATGCCCCCACGACCACGGCAACCAGATGAGGATGACGAGAATTGAGTGCTGGTTTGAAGTGCGCTGAAGGGAGTATTGCTGTTCCCTTAGAAAAAACAAACAATTTTTCTGCTTTCTGATAGATAATGTGCATTATGCTGTTTTTTGTTCAATTTTTGATCTGTTTTTAATGTTTAGTTTTATGTTTTTTCTTTTGCTTAGTCTAGTCTGATGTTAGCTGAATAGGTAGGATAGTTTAGTTTTATTTTTAGGAGGCATGAGTAACAGGAAAAAGCATGCTAGGGGCCTGAATCAATGTTAAATCTGCCCGGATTGAATTGCGAAATAATTGCGGTTCCCGCAATTTTTGTGACTGATTGCATGTTTTGGACAGTCTGTTTAGTTAGGCTATGATCTGTTATATTCTATCTTTTGCTGCTAGCATGACTACCTTATATAGCTGATCTTAAAGCATGCTGGATGAGTGTCATAGGACACGCTTTGATAGTTTAAATTTGCCTCTGAATAGTGCTCAGCATGCATAAACCGTAAGTCCTTAAAAACTGTCTGTTATGTTCAAATTTTCTGCTGTTGGAATAATTGCTTTTAGAATGTTTTGCCTATGCCTAGGATTTTTAGATTCTCTTTGTTTTACTTTAGACTAGATGCTTCTAGGACAAGTTTGGGGGTGTGCCACCTCAGACACTCATTAGGGACAATGAGTAGTTGAAGTTTGGGGGAGGCCACCCTAGGCCTAGGAACATTCCTCTCTTCCTTAGGACATAAGCATTCTTCTTCTCCTAAGAAAAAAAAATTGTGATAAATAGAAAAAGTGAAAAATAGAATAAAGAGGGGAGTCTCTCTCAAGTTGCTGAGTAATCAGTGCCAAGTGTGTAAACCACAAGTGGCATTGCATCAAAAGGCAACCCAAGGAGAGACTCCACCGAAGTAAAAAAGGGAGAAATAGGGAAGAAGAATGTATGCTTAGGAGTTATAATCTTGTGGCTTAGATGTCCTATGTAAAAAGAACTCTGATCCTTAATGAGCTAAGCACAAGGTTGTAGCTTTTAGGTTTGTCTAGGGAGATGAATGTATATCCAATGTAGTGATGCCAGGGCTTAGGTTGTTCTCTAAAAGTACCACTGTCACTGTAATACTAAGACTGGCATGACTCTAAGGAATCCTAGGCACATTAAAAATAAAGCTAGAAGCATGTACTGAGTCTGGAGTAAAGCTTGGTAGAATTTGAAACCTTAGGGATAGTGGCATGATGTCATAAAAGTAGCTAGATCAGTAGTAGGGGGTTAATAAAAACAGCAGGTATAGTAGGCAGGTGAAGTCAGAAGAAGCTTGATAAAGAGGTTAGTTCTAAACTTAGAAGTGTGTCACAGGACAGCACTGCTAGAGATAGGGATATAGGGGAGTCGGTGAGTAGTTAAAGAAGATAAAACAGCAGCCTAAGTAAGTCCTTAGTATGCTTGAGGACAAGCAAAGCCTTAAGTTTGGGGGTGTGTTAAGTCTCTGAAAGTGACTTATTTAGAACTCATTTAGCTTAGGAAGATGTACACTTTTAGGTGTTTTTGTTAGCATTTAGCCTAAACCTATGCTTTAATATGAGAATTAGAAGAAGGTAGCTAAAATAGGACTTATGTACAATAGGTAGAAAAAGGGTTGAAAACCGAAGGAAAAGAATGAAAAAATGAGCATTGCGAATGAATTGCGAAAACATTGCGGTGACCGCAATTATTCAAGTGAAAACCGTAAGTTGACTGATCTTTTTCTGTTAATTTCCGTTATTTCAGGGATTCGTTCTTTCTCCTCCATCCATTCTGATATATGACGTTGAAGATTGATGGTTCTCCTTGGCCTAAACGCACCTGCAAACTACTATAAAAGGGGGCCAAAGTCGGAGGTTTGATCATCATTCGAAGCGCAGAAGTCTTCTCGCAGTCCATCATTTCTCTCTGTTTTCCTTTGCCGTCTGTTGGAGTGAGAGTCTCAGCTGTTGGAATCGATAATCTGATAGGAAGGAGAGAAGATTCTTCTTCTCTCTCGATTGGATTCATCCAAGCAAGGCTAACCTCTCATCCCTTCCATTCGAGGCGACTGCACGAAGCTTTTCAGCACCCTTTACTGCTTTTCTGTCGTTCTTCCTCTCATTTCCAGTTTGATTATTGTTGTTCTTAGTTTAGTATTTTACTTACTGCATTTCGTTGTTGTCTGTCTTGGATTCATTTCTTCAAAGCTTTCCTTTGTCATTCAAACACTCAAAGTAATCAAAGTACAATTCTGCATTTTACAGTTTCCACCTTGTTCTGCTACGGTTTTGTCTCGCTATTTTACACACATTTCTCTTCTAAGCATGTCTGTTTTATCTACCCTTTCTGTTCTCCATATATCCATGAGTAGCTAAATCACTTAGGGGCATGCTAATGACAGAACTATAGGCTTAAAAAACGTGAATCAAGCATGTAGGATCGCCTTCAAACATTGATTATATGTAAGCTTCATCCCACGGGCAATTTCGATTGGCCATCCATTTTGTCCAAAGAACTCCTAACCTCTGGAAGGAGTAAGAGTTCAGAGTCATATAATCATGCTAGCCTTTCATGGTAATCAGGAAACGGCCTAGGAATAGGAGTTTCCCTAGTACAAACTAAACACTCCTGTTTTAACAAGATGCTTAAGACCTTACTTTGAAGTCGAGTAAACTTAAGTCTCTAATGCATGGAATCGGACGATACTTGAGATAGAGTGAGTTTGATGTATAGAGAGTAGATCCAGTGCTTGAGAATCGTATAAAAAGGCCTATAGGATAGTCATTAGTAGCCCTCAATTCACCCATTTACACACTTTCGCTGCTGTTTAATTGCGGTAACATTGCGGTCCCCGCAATTCTACTAAGTTTTCATTCTGTTTAGCTGTTTTCTTCTTCGTTTATCAATTCCATCTCTTGTTCTTTGAGTCTGATTTTAACCTTAATTTGTTTATGTTATATTCATTTACATATTCAGCGCAACTTAGATAATTAAAAACCAATTTTACCCCCTCAAATCCACCCCATCTTTCTTAACAAAAACACTTCGAGAATAGCTAAAAACAAGTCTCTGTGGGAAAACGAATGAAATATACTTACTACTTGCTATAAGATCATGTATGCTTGCATGTTCTGAGTGCTCTCTCTCTCTTATTTATCATTTTTATTAACACATTGAGCACGCAACACTGATCATTCAAATAACCACAACAGAAACAACTCCGATCATTCAAATAACAACAGAAACAACTTCAGAGGAAGAGGTGGTAGGAATAATAACTCTAAAATTATTTGTCAAATATGTGGTAAACGTGGTCATAGTGCAGCCATATGCTGGTGCCGACCTCATGAAGAACATATGAGGGCATCACCAAATAATGAAGGTCAAATGGCCTATATAGCTTCACTTGAGATAATTGGAGATCCGGCATGGTATGCAGGCAGTGGAGCTTCCAACCATGTTACCTATGATCAGAATATGATGAACATAAAGGAAGAATACAATGGTAAGGAAACTTTGATTGTTGGTGATGGTAATCAATTAGAAATTACTCACATTGGTAATGGTTTACTACCTTATTCTCCTCATCATGATCTAAAGCTAAAAAAAGTTTTGCATGTGCCTAAGATTGCGAAAAATTTGCTGAGTGTTTCAAAGTTGACTCGTGATAATAATGTTATTGTGGAATTTCACTCTCTTCTTTGTTTTGTGAAGGACAAGCTCACGGGCAAAGTGTGTAGGGATTTTAACAATATATAAAAAGGGTGGTTGTCCCACATCGAAAAGGTTCAGGTAAGTCATGTGCTCCTAGGACTATAAAAGGAGCCTATGGTTTTGGGTTTTAATCATCCTAGTTAGAAACGATTTAAGCTTGGTGTGCTAACTCTAGTTAAATTCCCTATTGTATTCTCTAGTGTTAGAGTTGGGCAAAATGGTGTAAGTGGTGCGAATTAGCTTTGAAGAGAGTGTCTTGTAATTGGGATCGGGGAGAGAATTATGTGTGATTGTAACAATTTTTCACATAGTGGAAGTTCTTTCTGGTGGGCCGTGGTTTTTCTTCGATTTTGGAGTTTTCCACGTAAATTTTTGTGTTTTCTATTTGTATTGCTTTCTTTTAATTTCTCAGTTATTTTCTGCTTATTTCTGCGGTAGAAGTGGGAGGTTTTTTCCCAACAAGTGGTATCAGAGCTTTAGGTTTGTAGTTTCTTGATTTCTGAGTATGCTCTGTGGTTGCAGCATTGTCTGAGCTTCCACATCAGAAAAGATTTCTTGAAACAAACTGGGTTGGTATTGTGAATAGTGTGGGTGTTACCTCTCCAAAAGTGCATTATTTAGGGCTTTAATTACCTAAAAATCATGTAAATTATCGAGTGTTTTTGTTAGAAGTTAGCTTAATGTGTGCTTAAAAGTGAGAATTTGAGAAATGATGCTAATTTAAGGCTTATTTGGAAAAGGAACGAAAAAGGATGCAAAATGGTGAAAAAACAGCTAAATTGTACATTGCAGGTACATTGCGGAAATATTGCGGCCCTCGCAATAGAACAGTCTTTGCTGCTGCATTTTTCCAGCCGTCAGTCTTTGTTGACTGCGATTTTCCAGTCGTCAACTCTCCCTGCTGCTGCCACATGTCAAGCTTGACTACCTCAAAAAGTTGAATGGTGATCCACGATTAATGAGCAGCCTTTGGCAACTACCTAAAAGCTATATAAAGAGGGTGAGATGAAGGATCAAAGCAATCGAATTGAATCCACTTCAATTCATTCCACACAATCTGAGAAGTGAGGAGATCCCGATCGTGAAGAAACCTGCAGACAAAACTCTTCCCCCGTTTGTTGGATCGAAGAAACAAGCCCTTGGCGTCGATAATTCGAGAGGAAGAAGAGAAGAACCCTCTTATCTTCTGATCGAAACTATCCCCAAGATCAGCTAACCTTCCCCTTCATCCGAGGCGATTCACGACTTGGAGGATCCTTACGCACCTTACTGCTTTCCTTTACTGCTTTCCTAATTACTTTATGCTTTCCTCTTAATGTTGTTCTGAATCATTTACTGCTTCTTCCTTTCATTGTTGCTTTCGGATTGACATATGTTTACGAATTATGATATGAATTGCTTTCTTACAAGAGTAATCAATTGGTTTTACTGAATTCTACATTCTGCCATCCCTTAATCAATTTGTTGAGTTCTTCATTTGATTATATTCCAATCAATTAGTTTTGTTGAGTTCTCCATTCTATGTTTAATCAATTCATTCCCTTTAGTTCTTCGAATACCATGAGTAACTAATCCAATAGAGGTTTGCTAAGGATGAATCTATAGGATAAAAGTATGTGAATTCAGCATGTAAAGTAGCATGATTGCATTGAATGTATGTGATCTTCATCCCATGGGCGATTTCGACTGGCGATCCATTTTGTCTAAAGAATTCCTAACCTCTGGAAGGAGTAAGAATTCAGAGTCATCCATTCATGTTAGCCTTTCATGGTAACCAGAGAGTGGCCTAGGAATAAGCATTCTCCTAGCACGTTGTTAGCATGTGCGTATAAATAGGTTTTATGTCTTGCTTGGATATGAGTAAACTAAAGATCTAATGCATGTAATCGAAAGATGCATGAGACCTAGCTAAGACGATGCATGATATGTTAATTTGCTGCTGAATGATCATAGATAAATGCCTATAGAGAACTCTTAAGCCAACCTTGCTATCTTACTTTAGTTTTTAATTGTTGCGAGTTTATTGCGAGATTATTGCGAGAGCCGCAATAACCATTTCTGCCTTTGCCTTAGTCTTTTTCAGTAGGTTTTAATCCATTGCGAATTTATTGCGAAAAGATTGCGAGATCCGCAATCCTACTTTTCCACATTATAACTTTACCTCTTTGCTTGCTTTGCATTTATGTTTACATTCTTCTTGCATCTTTTATAATTTTGTACCCCACCCAAAATCTATCCAATTTGAGTTACCTTATCTAATCTAACACACCAAATCGCTAGTCACTAAACTTAATCTCTATGGGAAAACAAATTAAATTATACTTATCACTTGCTGCAGACCATGTATACTTGCATGATCTGAGTGCTCTTTACACCTTTAAATTACATACACACTGAGCACGCAACAAGTTTTTGGCGCCGCTGCCGGGGATTTTGTTTAGTAAACACGATTTGTGTTATTTTAGAAGAGCTTAATTTATTGGAGCTAATCTTTTGCATTTATTTTACAGGTACCACGTTTCCAAATCACAATCTAGAATTTGATCCTGAGCCTGAAAGAACTTTAAGGGCCAGAAACAAAATTAAGAAACGCCTTTTTAAACAGCCAAAGCAACCTGTAATTCAGCACACTGTTGACCACTCAGAGTCAGTACAATTCGAACCACAATAAGCTGAAATAGATCGAGCAGAAGAAGCACCAAACCGAGCACCTAACATTCGCAATCCCATTGAAATTGCAAATGACAAGGATAATGCTATTCTATCATACCTTGTACCTATGCCTGAGGAGCTTAATCCAAGCATCATACGCCCAGAGATCATAGCTCACTCATTCGAACTGAAACCTGTTATGTTTCAGATGTTGTCCACAGTTGGACAATTCTTCGGAGTGAAGAATGAAGACCCCCACAATCACTTGAGGAATTTTCTGGGAGTGAGTGACACCTTTGTCATCTCAGGAGTTTCTCAAGAGGCTTTGCGACTGTACCTTTTTCCGTACTCACTAAGAGACAAAGCCAAGACATGGTTGAATTCCTTCCCCTCTGGTTCAATTGTCAATTGGACAGACCTAGCTGAGAAGTTCCTAGTCAAATATTTCCCCCCAGACAGGAACTCTAACTTCCGTGATGACATCAGCAAGTTCAAGCAAGCGGAAAGTGAATCATTACATGAAGCTTGGACCAGATTCAAAGATCTGCTACTCAAATGTCCACACCATGGCATTCCATGGTGTATTCAAATTGAAGTATTCTTTGAAGGATGCAACCCCAGCACAAGGCAAGTCTTGAATTCCTCAGCTGGAGGTTCGATGCTATCAAAGAGCTATAATGAAGCCTATGAGATTTTGGAGAAAATCTCAACATCACATTGTAGATGGTCAGATGACCCTGTGGAGCCAAACATAAGGAAGGCTCAAGACATGGATGCACTCAGTGCAATGAGCAGCCAGATCAATGCTCTGACCAACCTGGTGAAGCAAATGGCTCAAACCAACATTCAACAAAGTGTCAACACAGTGGCAGCTGTTTCAACAAGCACATCAGTGGCCAACCAAGTGGATGCACTAGTTTGTGGATTTTGTGGAGAAGGGCATGTGTATGAATATGGCCCTGCTAATCCAGCTTCTGTGTGTTATGTTGGAGGCCAACAACAAACAAGGAACAACCCCTACTCAAATACATATAACCCTGGCTGGAGAAACCACCAAAATCTCTCTTGGGGTGGACAACAAAGCACAAGCCAGGTGCCAAATCAACCAAGACCAAGTGGACCACCTGGGTTCACTCAACACACTCAAGGTAACCAACCCCCATATCAGAAACAATATGTCAACAACCAACCGATGGGAACATCAGTGGAGAACTTGCTGAAAGAATAGATAGCAAAGAATAATGCAACTTTGCAGAGCCAACAAGCAACCTTGAGAAGCTTAGAGAATCAAATTGGGCAGTTAGCAAACGAGCTGAAGAATAGGCCCCAAGGAAGACTGCCTGGAGACACAGAAACTCCAAGAAGGGATGGTAAGGAACAAGTTCAAGCTATTGAACTTCGAAGTGGAAGGCCATTGGTGATCAACAGCAGAGAGACACCAAAGAGAGTAGAGAATGAAGAGTCTAGTGCTCCACTGGAGTCTCTGCCTAATCTTGATCAAATACAACCAAGCACAACAAGGGTAAGGCTGAAACCTATCATTGAGGAACCAGAAGAAATTCCTAGGCCTCCCCCTATCATTAGGCAGCCTGAACTGCCTACCTATGTGCCACCACCTCCATTTCCTAGACGGCTCAGAAAGAAACAAGAACAGGAAGCTCATTTCCATAAGTTTTTGGAAATCCTGAAGCAAGTCCATGTTAATATTCCTTTTGTGGAAGTATTGCAGTCAATGCCAACCTATGTAGAGTTTTTAAAAGATATTATAACTAATAAAAAAGTTATTGGTGAGTTTGAAACAGTTAACCTCACAGAAGAGTGCAGTGCCATACTCCAAAACAAGCTGCCAAAGAAGGAGAAGGATCCTGGTTCCTTCACCTTGCCAGTAGAATTGGGAGGCAAACATGTGGGCAGAGCCTTGTGTGATCTGGGAGCCAGCATCAACCTTATGCCCTTGTCACTATTCCAACAGCTTGGGATAGGAGAAGCACGACCAACAACTGTCACCTTGCAACTTGCAGACAGATCCATCGCATACCCTGAAGGTAAGATTGAGGATATACTAGTCAAGGTTGACAAATTTATTTTTCTTGCAGATTTCATAATCTTGGACTACGAGGCAGACAAAGAGGTGCCAATCCTACTAGGCAGGCCTTTCTTAGCCACAGGTAGGGCCCTAATTGATGTCCAAAAAGGTGAACTCACCATGCGAGTCCATGATGAGGAGGTTAAGTTCACTGTTTTTAAAGCTTTAAGGTACCCTTCTGATCTTGAACACTCTGCAACTGTAGATATAGTAGACTCATTAATGGAAGATGAACTTGAGCATGAATTATTAGTCAAGCATGCTACTGATTATGCACAACTAGATTTGAATGACTTATATATTTATGAATTGATGGATGTATCTTTGGATAACCCTCAGCATGTATGCATGACCAATGAACTGTCTGAAAGAATTACAACTCCTATGATGCCATCAATTGAACAACCATCTGTATTAGAACTGAAACCATTGCCTGAACACCTTAAATATGATGGAGCGACATGCGCAGCGGTGGCGATTTCGGACCGATGATACTCTAATTTTATCAATTTAACAAATAGAAAACATGCTCTTAAAACGAAAATAAGAAAAATAGAAAACATACCCTTGTAGTTCTACTTTTCTTCGCGTTCCGCCGGCCGAACCTCGTCACGATCTCTTCAAGCTTCTTCTCACGAACGCGCCGAGGACCACCTCCGGTAGTCCCGCTATCCTCAGCGCCGAACAACAGAGTTGTGGGACTTCGAAACAAGAGAAAAGCAAAGAAAAGAAGGAGAAGAAGAAGATGGAATGGCTGGGGTTGAAGTAGAACTTCAAAAAAACTCAAGCATGGCCGTGAGGTTATTTTTCATCTAATGAAAAACAGAAGTAAAAAAGGAAAACTTCAAAGTGAAGTCATGCAAAGAGAAGTCGTGAACCCGAACTCATTACATTTGGCCATGCCAAATGGCAGCCATGCAAAAAAGGCATAATATATATATATATATATATAAAATAAAATTATTAATTAAAATCAATTCATAATTAATTTTAAATAATAATAAATATTTTATTTATTAAACTTTTAATAAATAAAAAATATATATATATATATTTAATTAATTAAACTTTTTAATTAATTAATATTATTTAATTCAATATCGAATATTAATTAAATAATATGCCCAAACCCGGTTTTCGGAAAACCGACTTTTTTGCACATGAATCCTATTCATGTTTTAGACCATTCCCATATTTAAATCATATTTAAATATGTCCATCATTCTTCCATAGACCGAATTTGAACAATTTAAATTATTTATCTTTTTCTTTTATTTTCTCTTATATTGTTGCACGGCGTTATCCGAGCTAGCCAGGAGAACCTAAAGGACCTACAGATCATGAGCTCCAACGATACGAGATTATTCGGTCAAAACTCTTTTAACCTGAATCAATCAACTTTCGTTAACCCCCGGAGACTCCACTATAGTCCGAGGGTTGCACTCTCCTCACTGTAGATATATTGTGTCCTCTTGATATAACCATCACAGGCAAGTCGACCCTTCACAGGTTGTTCGTAATCACAGCTGGGTCATTTAAACCGTTTAACCCCTGCGTTACATCTTTGTTCCTTAATTACCAGTGACACCTCTAATGAACAATTGATCAGTGGTCCAACCAACAGATCAGGAACCCTCTCTAACGAGGAGAGGGTAGGCGCCTATTGTTCAAGCCCCGGAGTCAGCTATTAAGGGAACAACCTATCTACTAACCCTGAAGGGAGAGTTAGGAGTAAACTCCATCTTACTACACTATGTCCCCAGCTACCTATTGGACGTTATCCCTGAGATGATAGGCTTATTGAGCGGACATTCTGCCACTCTCACCCATAAAAGTCTAAGGATAATGTCTAATAAGCAGGAGTTCATAGTAAGCTCAGGATTGAGATCGAGTTACCTAGGCCATCAGGTGAAATAGTCGGTCTCTTCAGTAAACGGTGTTATAAAGAGAGAGCGACTTTTCGTGGTTCAGTTTTACGCAAACTCATCGCGTAGGACGCCCCCGCTCGCACATCTCGATGTGAAACGACTCGGATCACATCGTTTTGTACAATACAAAACGGGCCGCATCCAATAGTGTTACCAGGATAAGGTACCCAGCCTTATCCGTATACTATAGACCGTTTTGACTGTCTACTTGAGCCTGATCCACATTCATGTCATACATGAAACTCAAGTACTCATGATCGTCAAGGGTGTTGGTCATTGGTATAGATTAATGCAAACACGTTTCACTATATTCCAGCAAACACCTTTACTGAATAAAACTTAATAACTCATTATTACTAAATAGATAAATTACAAACATAAAAGTTTACAAACCACGAGTTTTAGGACATTAAACCAAACAAACTCCCACTTGGACTTAAACGTCCGTGGTGTACATGTTGGCGAAGAGAACTATAATATCATATATCTATAGTCTTCTCCCACTATCCTATTTAGCAACCCGGAGCCCTAAACTCTTTAGGTATCTCTCAAACACTTTAGCCGTGAGAGACTTAGTAAACATTTCAGCATGAAGTACTATGAGGCATTCCATGTGACCATCACATCTCCTCATCCGCACTACTTAAGAGCTCAAAAAACACTTTTTATATGTTGCTAAACAAGCTGCAACAAATTTTTAGCTATTATAGAGGAATCATCAATACAACTCTTGTATTTCATTCCTTTATACTATGACAAATTATTAACCGATATAACTGACAACTCCCACTACATAAAACATATCGGGTCATCTTTCTAAGAAGAGATAGATCTTAACCCAAGATGTGTTAATGCGTAGGGGCAGCACCTCATAACATCGATTATTAACAACTCTTGTCAATATCAGATGTTAGGAGATTACACTAGCGATTTGTTCTTACGACTCAGATTAATCTGAATCCTTAGAATAAACAAGACCTCACCCAGATCACATATCTGGAAACAGGTCGCTAGTTTATGCTTAAGTGCCAGAAACTACATCCTATAACATTCTCAATGAATAGGACATTAATTACGGAAACATATTATGAAAGCTATAGTATTGATAAAACACTTGCCCGACAAAGTTTATCAATAACATGTTTAAGCCATAAGATTCGATTTGAACATCAAACCTTAATCATTCAAGATTAAGTTGCTAGTTTCAATCCATAAAAGAATTGAATAAGCTAACAAAACTATTTTGTTCTTAATCTTGCATATGACTCTCAGAGAGATTATGACTTATAGACACTCTGATCAAGATAGCTAGTCTTGATTTCTATTTATCTTATCCTATCTAGTATAGAACAAGAAAAGTAGATGAGAGTCGTCTAACAACTTACATCTGGTAACAAGTAAACAAGTTGATACACAATCAACCTCTTCACTTTGGGACAATCCCATTACCAGAAAGTCAAGCCTTAAAGGTTTTCACCTTAGAGGCTCGGTCATTTAACCCCTCGAAATTCTACAGCTTCGAACCATTGGTCCTTGTCTAAATAATTCATTGTCTAATTAAAGACAACGAATCCTCAAGTCATCATCTGGTATGATAACTTGAGTTTTATAGACAAACCAACAAGTTAGGGTTTTCTCAACTATTGAGAATAACCAACTCTACTATCAACAACCCTTGTTGATTTAGATATAGCTTTCCTCTAATACGCCTAGTCTTAACATCCATGTTGTTTTCTGAATTAATAGAACATGCAAGTATACATCTTTTGTGAAAATGAACTGTTCATTTATATACACCAAAAGATACTTATATACATATGCTCAAAATTACAGAAATATGTACAACTTAATTACACATATCGCATATGTGATTTAGGTTCATACAAACAACAACATCATAAGCACAAAACTCCCACTGTGCAGCTGAATAGACGTCTTCTCAAGTCATCCAGCACAGAGAAACCGACAATCAGGAACTAGTTTCCTGAAAGAAAAACAAACATGATTAGTGGTTCCTGAAAAACATTCAGGTATGACATTCATAAATCCACTATACATGTTTAGACAAATAAATCTCATTTACCTTGTCGTTCTTTCTCGGCATGTTTCTCTGCAAGGTATTTTGGGCAGTTGCGCTTCCAATGCCCTTCTTCGTTACAATGGAAACACTTTCCTTTGTCCGAAGACTTTACCTTGGCCACAAGCATAGGAGCTTTGCCTTTTCTCCTGTTACTCTTCTTCTTACGAATAGTCCTACTACTCGTAGCAGTTGCTTCAGACTTACTCCCAGACCCAGCCCCCTTCAGGAATTTCTTCGAAGTGACTACATTAGCCTCCTTCTCTTTTCCTTTAGAGGCATGAAGGGTCTGGTAAGTCTGCAACTCGTGCAGAAGAGTGGTCAAGTTGAATTCTATCTTATTCATGACCATATTTGATCTGAAATTCAGGAAACTCTGCGGGAGAGATTTCAAGATAAAACTTACTTGACTCTTCTCGTCAATCGCGGCTCCGTTCACTTCTGCCGTCATGAAGTGGACCATCATGTTAAGGACATGTTCCCTAACAGAGGTTCCTTCCTTCATTCGAGCATTATAAACGAATTTGAGGGCTTCATGGCGAAGAGATGAGGATGGTTGTCCAAACATTTCTTGCAATGAAAACATGATTTCTTTAGCAGAAACCATAACCTCATGCCTCTTGGCCAAGACATCCTGCATGCTTGCCAAGATATAGACTCGGGCTTTATCATTAGCCCTAATCCAGCGATCGTACGCCTCACGAACAGTTCGTGAAGCGTTTGAGCCAGGAGTTGGAGGACAGTCCTTCGTCAAGACAAATCTCAGGTCATCCAACACAAGAATCGTATTCAGGTTGGATTTCCAAGTTCCGTAATTCTCTCTGGTAAGTTTGTCGTTAGCTAATAATTGTACAAATGAGCTCGCCATGCTGAAAAAGAATGTAAACCTATTAGTGAAACGGTTTTAACCTATTTAAACCAATTAAAAAGATTTAGAAGCAAATAAAGTACCCAAACTCTTTATTTACTAACAACGATACTTTAGTAAGTCAGAATGGTCCCTACCGTAGGGTAGGTGAGCACTCCTTTACTAAATCAAGACATTCTTAACTAAATGCTATCACCAGAATAACTCATATTCCTATAGCATCTTAGTTATCGTTTTTGGTCTGGATTTACTAACTCCTTAGCAAATCCCGTAAGTGTGACCCTCCATTTTTAGAACGCACAGAACGGCCCCAACATAGCAACCGAATGGATGTCAGTGTTGGGAATGGCCCTATGTTTCTTTATCCATAAATGGTGACTGAGGTGTTCGATCTCCCATGCCCAGCCCTCCGTTTGGATGGTGCCCCTAGGGCAGCCTGCAGGCGGAACATGGGAATCTCACGGTTCAATCCAACGGAGGAGACCACAGGAAGCACCGACGCACTTCCTTCTCCCACTTACTATAGACAGTTACTCCATTCACCTTGCTATTGAAAGTTGCAA
Source organism: Herpetospermum pedunculosum (assembly GCA_028017165.1). NCBI lineage: Eukaryota > Viridiplantae > Streptophyta > Magnoliopsida > Cucurbitales > Cucurbitaceae > Herpetospermum > Herpetospermum pedunculosum. The sequence continues at coordinate 47,055,275 of CM051527.1, forward strand.
ACACCACCCGTCTGGAGATGCCCCATATGGCATCATGAGGCCAAGCAAAATTCTCACGTTGTGAACTTTAGGGAGTGCGTAGCAGGAGAGGGATATATCATATATTCCTTCTCAACACATCTACTAAGCATCGTAGACGGTAATTTTAGGGTAAATACTCCAGGTTATTTTTCATCTAATGAAAAACAGAAGTAAAAAAGGAAAACTTCAAAGTGAAGTCATGCAAAGAGAAGTCGTGAACCCGAACTCATTTCATTTGGCCATGCCAAATGGCAGCCATGCAAAAAAGGCATAATATATATATAAAATAAAATTATTAATTAAAATCAATTCATAATTAATTTTAAATAATAATAAATATTTTATTTATTAAACTTTTAATAAATAAAAAATATATATATATATTTAATTAATTAAACTTTTTAATTAATTAATATTATTTAATTCAATATCGAATATTAATTAAATAATATGCCCAAACCCGATTTTCGGAAAACCGACTTTTTTGCACATGAATCCTATTCATGTTTTAGACCATTCCCATATTTAAATCATATTTAAATATGTCCATCATTCTTCCATAGACCGAATTTGAACAATTCAAATTATTTATCTTTTTCTTTTATTTTCTCTTATATTGTTGCACGGCGTTATCCGAGCTAGCCAGGAGAACCTAAAGGACCTACAGATCATGAGCTCCAACGATACGAGATTATTCGGTCAAAACTCTTTTAACCCGAATCAATCAACTTTCGTTAACCCCCGGAGACTCCACTATAGTCCGAGGGTTGCACTCTCCTCACTGTAGATATATTGTGTCCTCTTGATATAACCATCACAGGCAAGTCGACCCTTCACAGGTTGTTCGTAATCACAGCTGGGTCATTTAAACCGTTTAACCCCTGCGTTACATCTTTGTTCCTTAATTACCACTGACACCTCTAATGAACAATTGATCAGTGGTCCAACCAACAGATCAGGAACCCTCTCTAACGAGGAGAGGGTAGGCGCCTATTGTTCAAGCCCCGGAGTCAGCTATTAAGGGAACAACCTATCTACTAACCCTGAAGGGAGAGTTAGGAGTAAACTCCATCTTACTACACTATGTCCCCAGCTACCTATTGGACGTTATCCCTGAGATGGTAGGCTTATTGAGCGGACATTCTGCCACTATCACCCATAAAAGTCTAAGGATAATGTCTAATAAGCAGGAGTTCATAGTAAGCTCAGGATTGAGATCGAGTTACCTAGGCCATCAGGTGAAATAGTCGGTCTCTTCAGTAAATGGTGTTATAAAGAGAGAGCGACTTTTCGTGGTTCAGTCTTACGCAAACTCATCGCGTAGGACGCCCCCGCTCGCACATCTCGATGTGAAACGACTCGGATCACATCGTTTTGTACAATATAAAACGGGCCGCATCCAATAGTGTTACCAGGATAAGGTACCCAGCCTTATCCGTATACTATAGACCGTTTTGACTGTCTACTTGAGCCTGATCCACATTCATGTCATACATGAAACTCAAGTACTCATGATCGTCAAGGGTGGTTGTCATTGGTATAGATTAATGCAAACACGTTTCACTTTATTCCAGCAAACACCTTTACTGAATAAAACTTAATAAATCATTATTACTAAATAGATAAATTACAAACATAAAAGTTTACAAACCACGAGTTTTAGGACATTAAACCCAACAAACTCCCACTTGGACTTAAACGTCCGTGGTGTACATGTTGGCGAAGAGAACTATAATATCATATATCTATAGTCTTCTCCCACTATCCTATTTAGCAACCCGGAGCCCTAAACTCTGTAGGTATCTCTCAAACACTTTAGCCGTGAGAGACTTAGTAAACATTTCAGCATGAAGTACTATGAGGCATTCCATGTGACCATCACATCTCCTCATCCGCACTACTTAAGAGCTCAAAAAACACTTTTTATATGTTGCTAAACAAGCTGCAACAAATTTTTAGCTATTATAGAGGAATCAGCAATACAACTCTTGTATTTCATTCCTTTATACTATGACAAATTATTAACCGATATAACTGACAACTCCCACTACATAAAACATATCGGGTCATCTATCTCAGAAGAGATAGATCTTAACCCAAGATGTGTTAATGCGTAGGGGCAACACCTCATAACATCGATTATTAACAACTCTTGTCAATATCAGATGTTAGGAGATTACACTAGCGATTTGTTCTTACGACTCAGATTAATCTGAATCCTTAGAATAAACAAGACCTCACCCAGATCACATATCTGGAAACAGGTCGCTAGTTTATGCTTAAGTGCCAGAAACTACATCCTATAACATTCTCAATGAATAGGACATTAATTACGGAAACATATTATGAAAGCTATTGTATTGATAAAACACTTGCCCGACAAAGTTTATCAATAACATGTTTAAGCCATAAGATTCGATTTGAACATCAAACCTTAATCATTCAAGATTAAGTTGCTAGTTTCAATCCATAAAAGAATTGAATAAGCTAACAAAACTATTTTGTTCTTAATCTTGCATATGACTCTCAGAGAGATTATGACTTATAGACACTCTGATCAAGATAGCTAGTCTTGATTTCTATTTATCTTATCCTATCTAGTATAGAACAAGAAAAGTAGATGAGAGTCGTCTAACAACTTACATCTGGTAACAAGTAAACAAGTTGATACACAATCAACCTCTTCACTTTGGGACAATCCCATTACCAGAAAGTCAAGCCTTAAAGGTTTTCACCTTAGAGGCTCGGTCATTTAACCCCTCGAAGATCTACAGCTTCGAACCATTGGTCCTTGTCTAAATAATTCATTGTCTAATTAAAGACAACGAATCCTCAAGTCATCATCTGGTATGATAACTTGAGTTTTATAGACAAACCAACAAGTTAGGGTTTTCTCAACTATTGAGAATAACCAACTCTACTATCAACAACCCTTGTTGATTTAGATATAGCTTTCCTCTAATACGCCTAGTCTTAACATCCATGTTGTTTTCTGAATTAATAGAACATGCAAGTATACATCTTTTGTGAAAATGAACTGTTCATTTATATACACCAAAAGATACTTATATACATATGCTCAAAATTACAGAAATATGTACAACTTAATTACACATATCGCATATGTGATTTAGGTTCATACAAACAACAACATCTTAAGCACAAAACTCCCACTGTGCAGCTGAATAGACGTCTTCTCAAGTCATCCAGCAAAGAGAATCCGACAATCAAGAACTAGTTTCCTGAAAGAAAAACAAACATGATTAGTGGTTCCTGAAAAACATTCAGGTATGACATTCATAAATCCACTATACATGTTTAGACAAATAAATCTCATTTACCTTGTCGTTCTTTCTCGGTGTTATAAAGAGAGAGCGACTTTTCGTGGTTCAGTCTTACTCAAACTCATCGCGTAGGACGCCCCCGCTCGCACATCTCGATGTGAAACGACTCGGATCACATCGTTTTGTACAATACAAAACGGGCCGCATCCAATAGTGTTACCAGGATAAGGTACCCAGCCTTATCCGTATACTATAGACCGTTTTGACTGTCTACTTGAGCCTGATCCACATTCATGTCATACATGAAACTCAAGTACTCATGATCGTCAAGGGTGTTGGTCATTGGTATAGATTAATGCAAACACGTTTCACTTTATTCCAGCAAACACCTTTACTGAATAAAACTTAATAACTCATTATTACTAAATAGATAAATTACAAACATAAAAGTTTACAAACCACGAGTTTTAGGACATTAAACCCAACAAAATATGCATATCTAGGAGAGAAAGATACCTTGCCTGTCATTATTTCATCCAAACTAAATAAACAACATGAAATTGCGTTAATATTGCTGCTTAAGCAACATAGAAAAGCTATTGGTTGGACGATTCCTGACATTAGGGGTATAAGTCCCTCTTATTGCATGCACAAGATATTGTTAGAGGAAGAACATACACCTAGAGTAGATCACCAACGTAGGTTGAACCCCTCTATGAAAGAGGTAGTTAAAAAAGAAATCATTAAATGGTTAGATGCAGGAGTGATCTTCTCAATATCCAATAGTCAGTGGGTCAGTCTTATCCAATGTGTACCAAAGAAGGGTGGTATGACTGTAGTAGTTAATAAAAACAATGAATTAATACCAACTCGAACTGTCACAGGATGGAGAGTATGTATGGATTATAGAAAACTTAATAAAGAAACTAAAAAAGACCATTTCCCTTTACCCTTCATAGACCAAATGCTAGATAAAATAGCTGGTCAAGCCTTCTATTGCTTTTTAGATGGCTACTCAGGGTACAACCAAATCACCATAGACCCTGAGGATCAAGAGAAAACAACATTTACATGTCCGTTTGGTACGTTTGCTTTTCGTAGAATGTCATTCGGCTTATGCAATGCACCATCAACGTTCCAAAGATGTATGTTGGCAATATTCTCTGATCTATACGAGTCTATAATAGAGATCTTTATGGATGACTTCTCAGTATTTGGTGATTCATTTAATCACTGTATAGCCAATCTAGGACAAATCCTCACTAGGTGTGAAGAAACCAACCTAGTTTTGAATTGGGAGAAATGCCACTTCATGGTGGAAGAAGGAATAGTACTAGGACATAGAGTGTCCAAAGCAGGAATATAGGTCGATAGGGCCAAGATAGAAGTCATTGAGAAGTTAGTTGAACCTAAGAATGTCAAAGCCATAAGAAGTTTCTTAGGTCACGCAGGATTTTATAGGAGATTTATAAAAGACTTTTCAAAAATCTCTAAACCCCTTTGTGAGCTTCTAGAGCTGAATAGAACATTTGTCTTCTCAAATGAGTGTTTAATAGCATGGACCAAACTTAAAGATGCCTTAGTCAAAGCACCAATCATAGTCGGGCCAAATTGGGATATGCCCTTTGAAATAATCTACCTCCATTTTGGAGCTATTATTCACTCCCTAATTCAAGCTATATGTCGTGTTTAATTGTTTAATATATCTCATTTTTAGGAGATTTACGGCGAAGAGCTCGTGCGTCTATTGGACTCGTTTTGTAGCTTAAAGTGGTGTTTTAACGCCCCGGGAGTGCTTCGGGAAAAGGGCAAGTTAATCCAAGAAGAACCAGACCAAAATTGCCTAGGAGAGGCAATTTTCCAGCCCAACGCTGCCCGGCGTCGAGACGCTTCGAGGGGCACGCGCGCAGGAAATTATCGGGCCAACGTCGAGACGCTCGCCCAGCGTCTCGACGCCATCGCGAGGCGCGCGCGGATTCATTAGGTCGCAGCGTCGCGACGCTGTCCCAGCGTCTCGACGCTCCGACGGATTTAAAGGGCTATAAGGACGATTTTGCAGCCATCTTCTTTGCTTCATCTTCTACCTCTCGGGTTTTTCTTAGTTTTTCTTCTTGCTCCGCCATTTGTGGCCATTTCTTGGAGCTTTTCATTGTATGTAAGTTAGGGATTATGGCCAAGGCATCCATGGGAGCGTTTGTGATGATTCTCCCCATGGCCGGCTAAGGTACGTGTGCGATTCGGGATAGTTTAGGGATATTTTGTTAGACACCGTCATTTTGATAATCCATGCTATAAATTCTGAATTGGCTTAGATTCTTGTGTGCATTTATTGTTCTTACTTAATCCCATGCATGTGTTAGATTTCGCCGACGGACAATCGAGTTTTCTAGCATGTGTTAGCGTTAAAGATTAGCGATGCCATGCCTCTCACTTTTCGCCTAGTAACACAAAACAATGAAACAAATCGAAGTATTGATTTATGCATGATAAATGTTGGGTACTTCAGCGTTGGCGGGTAGCCAGTTAGCATTAGGATTGCATGGTCGAATGTTCGTCGCGGTTAGCTAGTGACTGTTTAGAGTAAATTTGGAGCTGATCACTCTAGGGATATTTTAAACAATGTTTAATTGGACTGTTGGTTTAATTAATTATATGAAGCCGGTTACAAAAGGGAGTCCCAATAACCGATCGCGTGCATAACAAATTGATAGCCTAGATTTGAATTAAATGATGAATGATGGAATGTCTAACAAAAATCACGAAACTCCCCGAATCAAGCACTTGTTAATCTCTTTCTCTTTAATTCTTTCCGTTAGCGCTTTTATTTTTCTCATTGCATGATAAAACCCCCAAGTTACCAAAACTCAATCAATCAACCTTTTGGAATCTCGAACTTTAATTTCAATCATCTTAAGACCTTCTTTGTGGATCGACCCTGTTACCACTAGCTGCAAAGCTAAGGTTAATAGGTTTATAAATTTATTTTGGCGGGTCTCGACAACCCGAGATTTAGAGAGGATATTCAAAATCTGTCTCACCAAAATTGGCGCCGTTGCTGGGGAAGGCATAAATTGATTGAAATTATGTTTGATTTTGATTTTGGTTGATTTGTTGTGTGCTGAAAAATTTTCGGTTTGTTTTTGCATGTTTAAAATTTTTGTTGTTGTATGACCCGTTCTTCTGAGTTTAGTGGACTTCAGTTTATCCCTGATGTTGAGAGAGAAGAGCGGCGGTTGAGAAAAGAGGCTCGGGAGGGGCGAAGACTGTTTGAAGAAGAAGGCAATCCCTTCTTTGGCAACGAGATGGCGCAAGGAGAAGCGCCAAGGACTTTAAAGGAATTAGCCGCGCCAGACCTGAATTTGCAACCTCTGTGCATTAACTACCCCGTGGTAGCAGGTAATTTTGAGCTAAAATTTGGATTAATTCACCAATTACCTTCCTTTCATGGCAATGCAGGTGAGGATGCATATAAGCACCTGATGGAATTTCACTGTGTCTGTTCGGGGATGAAGCCCCCAGGTGTGACAGGAGAGCAGCTAAATTTAAGGGCATTCCCCTTCACGCTGAAAGATAAAGCCAAGGACTGGCTTTATTATCTGCCTTCCGGATCGATAACAACGTGGCAAGACATGAAGAGGGTCTTCTTAGAGAAATACTTCCCTGCGTCCCTTGCCACGACCTTGAGGAAAAGGATTTATGGGATCACCCAGGATGTAGGTGAGTCCCTACATGAATATTGGGAACCCTTTGGGCGCCTGTGCGCAAGCTTTCCGCATCATCAAATTGTCGATCAGCTCCTGATCCAATACTTTTATGAGGGCATGACGCCTCATGATCGGCAGATGATCGATGCCGCGAGTGGTGGGGCGTTAATTGACAAGACCCCGATTGAGGCCAAGCAGCTAATTGCAAACATGGCGGCCAACTCGCAGCAATTCGGTATTCGTGGGCAGGGGCAAGTTCACAGTGTGACCCAGAATCATGAGATGACTGAAATGAGGGCCCAGGTGGCCGAGATTGGAAACTTGCTGAAAAAGTTTGTAGGAGGTAACCGAGAAGAGGAGGTCAACGCGATCAGGGGATATGCTTCCAACCCGAGGAAGTATGATCCTTACTCGAGCACATACAACCCTGGTTGGCGTGACCATCCCAACATGAGCTACGGGAATAGAGACAGGCAGCAACGATTTCAAGGTCAGTCCTACGATAGACCTAACAATTCTACCCAAGCCCAGGCCTTGAGTTCCTCCAGCTCATTGGAAGAGATGGTTCAGACCATCGTTACATCGACAAGCCAATTCCAAAAAGAAGCTCGAGAAGAGCTAAACTCACACAAAGCGGAACTGCAAAATCTGAACAAGCAGCTGACCCAAATGGCGGTGTCGATAAGCAAAATTGAGAGCAAGAGCTCTGGGAAGCTTCCTTCCCAAACCACTATGAACTCATGTGAGAACGTGAGCTCAATCCAGCTAAGGAGTGGGAAATCAGTTCCCTCCAGAGCCGTGAAGGAAGCGAAGGACAGTTTGAATGAGTCCTCCCTAGTTGTTCTTGATGATTTGAACAAAGAGAAAAAAGAGAAAACTGTGCAAGAGTGTGTTCCCAAAGCACCCTTCCCCAGTAGGCTTGTGAAGCCTACTTTGGTGACCGACGACGAGGAGATCCTGAGAACCTTCCAGAAGGTGATGGTGAACATACCTCTTCTTGAGGCGGTGAGTCAAGTGCCCAAGTATGCTAAATTCCTCAAGAACTGGTGCACAAACAAACGAAAGTCCAGAGGGACTGAAAAGAAAAAGGAGAATGTCTGCGCAATCCTTCCAGGTACGTTGCCTACCAAGTGCAACGATCCAGGTACTTTTACTATCTCCTGCACTATAGGTAGTAAAGTAGTTAAAAATGCGATGTTTGATCTTGGTGCTTCTGTGAATGTCATGTCTTATGCTTTATTTCTGGAATTGAACTTAAACGAATTGCATGAGTGTGACGTGGTTCTCCAGTTAGCTAACGGGTCTAGCATATTTCCTAGAGGGAAGGTTGAGGATGTTTGGTAGATGTACTTTTGGGGTACTCCAAATTCAAGCTGTCGAGGCTTGCCAAAATACAATTTATAAACCCGAATACACCGAGCTATTTGTAGCTAAGTGGCAACGGGGTCGATCCACAGGGAAATAAGAAATTCAATCTAACTAAGTCTAATTTGCTAGAAATAAAAGAATGCACAAATTAAAGAATAGTAATTTGGTTTTGGGGGAAGGGACCTCCTAATTATGCTAACGGAAAATTAACAACGTGCAAAAAGTAAACGGTTGTGCTCAACTTCGAGAAATGGAATTGCTCGTTATGGATGTTCGGATCATTGATACGGTACGCGTTAGCTAATTCATGCACACAATTCATTTGGTTATTCCTAACTCAAATGACCCAAGGAATTAATTAGAAGCGTGCTAGTGACGGGAACATTGCGACGGCCTAATCCTAAGACTAAACCGGTTTCTCTCTTGCCTTAAGCCTAACATGAAAACGTTAATTAACTCAGTTTACCAATGTCACTTTGGGCCGAACTAATTAGCCATGCTTAGACCCGTGCTACCTAGCGGTATAGGCAATTATACGTCCCAACCTTTAGCCCTCTATCATCCATAAGAATTAGAGCGTCAATCTAATTTAGCTACACATGCTAGAATTTGACGAAGAACAAGCAAGAGAATGCATAATCAAGCTAATGTCTCAACAATTACAAAGGGGAAAAATCTCCCCAAACATCCAAAACTTACAAACCAAAACTCTAAATCAAGCACATACCTTGGTTTAGCCTTCAATGGAGGTTGGATTACTCCAATCCACCATGGAAGAGCTTGGAATCATGCACAAAGAAGGAGAAGAAGTACAAAAATGGCGGAAAATGGAGGTAGACCCGAGAGGAGAAGCTTGGAGAAGATGGAGGGATGAAAAGTGGCTGCAAAACTGAAGGTTTCACGCCTTTTAAGCTCGGAGCGTCGAGACGCTAGGCCAGCGTCTCGACGCTGTGCCCTAAGTTGGCTGCTGCGCGCGCGCGGGGCGGCGTCGAGACGCTGCGCGGCGTCGAGCGAGCGTCGAGACGCTTGCGCTCGACGCTTGCTCTCGGGTGGATCTTCAAAATCACGCTTCAGACTTCGGGGCGTCGAGACGCTCGGCCAGCGTCTCGACGCTGTCGGCGTTGAGCGAGCGTTGCGACGCGCGCTCGACGCTGATGCACGTCTATGGTGGGGAATTGTCGGGGCAGCGTCGAGCTAGCGTCGAGCTAGCGTCTAGACGCTGGGGCGCACGCAGATCTTCAATGACGGGCGCGCGGGCGAGGCGGACACGGGCAAGGGCGCGCGCGGACATGGGCGAGGCGGAGCGGGCGGGCGCGCGGGCGCGCGCGCGTGCTGCGTTCGTTGGGCGCCTGGGCGCTGGGCGCCGGCGCTTGGGCGCTGCCTCCTCGGCTCTTAGCCCACTTTTGGGTCGTTTTGGCTCCCGAGCTCCGTTTGGCCTATCGTTTTGACCCGAACACTTCCCGAAACATGTTAAATGACCTTTTTAGCCCCGAAAATCATCAATGGACTTCCCGAGCTCTTCACCATGAAATCACCTACAAGGAAGCATTTTAATCAATATATATCATGGTTTTAGCTAGAATTAGGGACATTAAGATAGCTCTATTTTGGAGCTATCAAAATACCCCCGACCTAAATCTTGCTAGTCCTCGAGCAAGGTATACTCTAAATAATCTCCAAAGAATCAAATGCATGCTTGGACTCTAATCTCAATGCTTGTGAAACAAGGTATTTGTAGTAAATTCAAAAACCATCAAAAGCATGCAAACGTTGAAATCATTTCAAAATTTAAACTCCTATTCCCTTACGTGTGTGTGTGTCTAGCACCTCTCAACCTAGCTCATGCAAGCCCGGAACAACCTTATACAGTCCTATGACTCGTTTTCCCCCTACTTATGGCGATAAGAACAGTCTAACGGCTTTTAGTGACAGGAATAGCAACAAAACATAAGGCCTAATTTTTATTCTTTTCTTTGAGTACTTTGTACCCATTTTCCTTTCTTTTGAACAACTTTTTTTTTTTTTTTTTTTTTCTCCTAGAGAGCCTAACACGTCAAGCCAAATTTAGCTTCACGTTTTTAAGGACCATTGCTCACTTCCATTAGTTCCCCTTTCATGCAGTGACAACCGTGGGTTACACGATCGCCCCTGGTTACACGGGCAACACAAGAAGGAGGAGCAACTCTAGAGGTTTTATTTTTCATGCATACCTTTTTTTTTTTTTAGGCAATAGCTTCGCTATACACAAATGAGTAATTACTACTTCCACACATCAAGCCTCCCTAATGGTACCTTTCGGGGTGACAACAAGGTTTCAGACAAAATAAGATCAGTCTAGACCTACAGAACTGAGGATAAGAGTGCTATGTGCTCAGTGAATGTAGGGAAATAACAGAAAAATTTTTAAAATAGGCTCAAAATGTGCATACATCGTCAAATTTTCGAACCATGCAAATACGGAGTGTTCACAAGCAAATCACAGACCGTCCTCATCGGACACATGCATTCAGATTCTAATCTAACAGCCAGAGTACACATGTGCTCGACAACTACTAAGAAGTCTCATCTCTATGTATCAACAAACTCCACCCCCCACCTTAAGATATGCATTGTCCCCAATGCATTCAACTATAAAAACAATAAAATTCTAAGGGAACAGAAAACCTCCCCTGAATCTTATGGAGCCGACGGGTGGAGATGTGCACCAACGTCCTCCAATGTGCTCTCGAATCGTCGACCGTTCCACCTTTTCTCCTAGGAAAACAAGAAAACAAACAACAACTCAAAAGCAAAATAAACAAAAGCAAAGCAATAAAGAACAGAATTACAGTTCAAACTCGGGTGCCTCCGAGAAGCGCAAATTTTTAAAGTCGATTGCTCGACTGTATTCTCTTGACCACTCATCCATAGTCAAACTTGGAAGATGCCCCATCCATCTTCCTAAGCACCTCTTTCCTGCGAAAATCCATGAACAATTCTTTCTCTCGTGCCTTCTGTGCACATACAACATCAAATTTAAATTTTGAAGGTTTAACAAAAGGTTGATCCCATAAAATTGATGCAAAAACATGAGAGAAATTTTCATGCATTCCTAAAGCATAAGGATCAGCAGGAAAGAACGGGTCATTAACTTTGCCCAAAACATCTTCCACCTTTTCCAAGGGGTGCACATAAGAATTATCAACCAATTGCAAAGTAGAACCAGATTCATGCAAGTCATTCATTTTAAGCTCATCAAAAACAGCATGCGACTCAACATTAACCGGTGGTTCTAAATCTAGCATGGCTTGATTAGTCATTTCATTTTCAAAGGTGCAAGGTAAAGTGGAAGGAAATAGATTAGCAGGATTCTCAGTTGTCAAAGTAGAAACAGATGAATCACAAAATTCAGTCAAGGATGGCTCATGCAACTCATAATCATCAAAAAGTTCAGTTAAAAATAATGGGTCATCCCCATCCTCAACAGTCATGTATTCATTATGAGCTACAGATTCAAATGTGTCTACTTTACAAAGAGAGAATACATCATCAACATGCTCTTCTACATTGGGCAAATGCATCTCAACAACCTCTCCGCCATACTCAACAGATAATATGCCCTTATCCACATTTATTTTAGTTTTAGCAGTTTTCATAAAGGGCCTACCTAATAAGATCGAAGCATGCGAAGAGGAATAATTTTCATCCATTTTCAGAACATAAAAGTCAACAGGAAAAATTAATTCATTAACTTGCACTAACACATCTTCAATAGTTCCTAAAGGATGCACAGAAGTTCTATCAGCAAGTTGAATAATTGTTCCTGTTTTAGTCATTCCTTTCAGTTTCAGTTTCTGATAAATGGAATACGGCATAACGCTAATGGAGGCTCCTAGATCGAGCATTGCTCTTCTAATGTGCATACCTCCAATCTTACAAGGGAGAGAGAACATACCTGGATCGCCGCATTTAACTGGTAAGTTCTTTGTGATCACAGCAGAGACGTTCTCACTTACCACGACACGTTCACTCTCCTTTGTCTTCCTCTGGTTGGTGCAAATTTTCCTGAGGAACTTGGCGTACCTCGGAATTTCCTTCAGAGCGTCCAACAGAGGGATGTTGATCTCTACTTTCTTGAATGTGTCCAGGAACTCCTTCTCGTAGTCCTCCTTAGGCGGTCTCGCTAACCTGCTAGGAAAAGGAGCCTTAGGCACATAAACTCTAGTACATGTAGGATCGAAATTTACCCCATGCCACCGTGGTTCGGGATTTTCTGTCTGTGGCTCGACGTGGCCATGATCGACTTCCACTGGCGGGGTACTAGTGGGAAGATGCTTCCCACTTCTCAGAGTGATGGCACTAGCGCTCTCCGCGTTCTGGTGCTCGATCACTGTCAACCTCTTACTTACTTGAATCACTGCATCGCTCAGAGTTTGAAAATGCTCTCGAGTTTCCTTATGTTGTGATTCAAGCATTTCTTCCAAGGATCTACCTGAAACAGAAAGACGGGGCTGTGAGTTATTTTTCAAAGCAAGAATAGTACTACTTACTTCAAAAAGTTGAGCCTTAAGCTCGTCCACGTCCCTTCTCAGGCGAGCATTCTCCTTGTCTTTATCTGCACCCCATTCCAAGCTTCTAGCTACGTTGGAAATTAAAGCTCTAGCTTCGGTGGGTGTCTTATCCATGAGCGAGCCTCCACTAGCGGCGTCTATCATCTGCTGCCCTTGGGGAAGCAAACCGTAGTAAAAACCCTGAATGAGGGACTGTTCGGCTATTTGATGATTGGGGCAATCCTCGCATAATCGACCAAACCTCTCCCAGCACTCAAGAACGCTCTCTTCAGCTCCTTGCTCAATTTTCAATATCTCCTTTCTGAGGGCGGCGGCCTTTTTCGCAGGAAAATACCTTTCTAAAAACGCCCTATTCAACTCCTTCCAAGTCGTGATGGATCCGGTCGGTAGGTAAAGTATCCAGTCTCTCGCCTTCTCCTTCAAGGTGAAGGGAAAGGTCCTGAGATGGAGTTGATCTGCGGTGATGTCATTGGTTCTGAATGACGCACACACCATCTGGAATGCCTTGAGGTGTCTGACGGGATCCTCATCTGTATTACCACAAAAAGAAGGTAATAAGTTAATCAGACCAGCTGTAAGTTCAAAATTACCTGTAGCTACCGGATACGAGATACTCGATGTGTTCCGGCCTAGCTCAGATGATGCAAGCTCCCTCAAGGTTCTTTGATGCTCATAATTACCCCCGACCTCCATCTTGGCGCTTCTTTTGAATTTTCAAAGAATGACTGCGCTCCAAAAACTCAAACAAAAACGCGTAAAATAATACAAAAGAATTAAACTGTACAAAAAGAAATAAAGAAAATTTTTTTTAAAACTAACAAACTAAACTTAACTAAACTAAATTAATTAATTCCCCGGCAGCGGCGCCAATTTTGGTAGAGCACTTTTGGGGTACTCCAAATTCAAGCTGTCGAGGCTTGCCAAAATACAATTTATAAACCCGAATACACCGAGCTATTTGTAGCTAAGTGGCAACGGGGTCGATCCACAGGGAAATAAGAAATTCAATCTAACTAAGTCTAATTTGCTAGAAATAAAAGAATGCACAAATTAAAGAATAGTAATTTGGTTTTGGGGGAAGGGAGCTCCTAATTATGCTAACGGAAAATTAACAACGTGCAAAAAGTAAACGGTTGTGCTCAACTTCGAGAAATGGAATTGCTCGTTATGGATGTTCGGATCATTGATACGGTTTACGCGTTAGCTAATTCATGCACACAATTCATTTGGTTATTCCTAACTCAAATGACCCAAGGAATTAATTAGAAGCGTGCTAGTGACGGGAACATTGCGACGGCCTAATCCTAAGACTAAACCGGTTTCTCTCTTGCCTTAAGCCTAACATGAAAACGTTAATTAACTCAGTTTACCAATGTCACTTTGGGCCGAACTAATTAGCCATGCTTAGACCCGTGCTACCTAGCGGTATAGGCAATTATACGTCCCAACCTTTAGCCCTCTATCATGCATAAGAATTAGAGCGTCAATCTAATTTAGCTACACATGCTAGAATTTGACGAAGAACAAGCAAGAGAATGCATAATCAAGCTAATGTCTCAACAATTACAAAGGGGAAAAATCTCCCCAAACATCCAAAACTTACAAACCAAAACTCTAAATCAAGCACATACCTTGGTTTAGCCTTCCATGGAGGTTGGATTACTCCAATCCACCATGGAAGAGCTTGGAATCATGCACAAAGAAGGAGAAGAAGTACAAAAATGGCGGAAAATGGAGGTAGACCCGAGAGGAGAAGCTTGGAGAAGATGGAGGGATGAAAAGTGGCTGCAAAACTGAAGGTTTCACGCCTTTTAAGCTCGGAGCGTCGAGACGCTAGGCCAGCGTCTCGACGCTGTGCCCTAAGTTGGCTGCTGCGCGCGCGCGGGGCGGCGTCGAGCGAGCGTCGAGACGCTTGCGCTCGACGCTTGCTCTCGGGTGGATCTTCAAAATCACGCTTCAGACTTCGGGGCGTCGAGACGCTCGGCCAGCGTCTCGACGCTGTCGGCGTTGAGCGAGCGTTGCGACGCGCGCTCGACGCTGATGCACGTCTATGGTGGGGAATTGTCGGGGCAGCGTCGAGCTAGCGTCTAGACGCTGGGGCGCACGCAGATCTTCAATGACGGGCGCGCGGGCGAGGCGGACACGGGCAAGGGCGCGCGCGGGCGCGCGCGGATGTTGCGTGCTCAATGTGTAAAGATAAGTATGCAAAAGGGTAGAGAGAGCACTTAGAACATGCAAGCATACATGGTCTCACAGCTAGTAGTAAGTATATTTCATTCGTTTTTTCCACAGAGACTCATTTTTAGCTATTCGCGAAGTGTATTTGTTAAGAAAGATGGGATGAATTTGATGGGGTAAAATTGGTTTTTAATTATCTAAGTGTTACTGAATGTGTAAAGGAATATACCATAAACAAGTTAAAGTTAAAATCAGGCTCAAAGAACAAGAGATGGAATCAATAAACGAAGAAGAAAACAGCTACACAGAATGCGTTTTAGCAAAATTGCGAGAACCGCAATTAATCCGCAATTAAATGGCAGCGAAACTGATTAAAAGGGTGAATTAAGGGCTACTAATGACTATCCTATAGGCAGTTTATTACGATTATCAAGCTTTGGATCAACTCTCTATACATCAAACTCACTCTATCTCAAGTATCGTCCGATTCCATGCATGAGAGACTCAAGTTTACTCGACTTCAAAGTAAGGTCTCAAGCATCTTGTTAAAGCAGGAGTGTTTAGTTTGTACTAGGGAAACGCCTATTCCTAGGCCGTTTCCTGATTACCATGAAAGGCTAGCATGATTATATGACTCTGAACTCTTACTCCTTCCAGAGGTTAGGAGTTCTTTGGACAAAATGGATGGCCAATCGAAATTGCCCGTGGGATGAAGCTTACATACAATCAATGTTCGAGTGTTAATCTGCCTACTTGACTCACGTTTTTTAGCCTATAGTTCTGTCATTAGCATGCCCCTAAGTGATTTTAGTTACTCATGGATATGTGGAGAATAGAAAAGGTAGATAAAACAGACATGCTTAGAAGATAAATATACTTAAAACAGCAAGCCAAAGCCGTAGCAGAAACAGATGGAAACTGTAAAATGCAGAAGTATACTTCGATTACTTAAAGTGTTTGAATGACAAAGGGAAGCTCTAAAAGAAATGAATTCAAGACAGACAACAACGAAATGCAGTAATTGAAATGCTAAACTAAGAACAACAGTGATCAGAAATGGAAATGAGAAGAACAGAGCAGAAAACAGTAGAGGTTTGCTAGAAAACTCCGTGGCAGTCGCCTCGAATGATGGTGATGAAAAGTCAGCCGTGCTTGGATGAATCCAATCGAGAGAGAAGAAGAATCTTCTCTCCTTCCTATCAGATTATCGACTCCAAAAGCTGAGACTCTCACTCCAACAAACGGCAGAGGAAAACAGATGGAAATGGTGGACTGCGAGAAGACTTCTGCGCTTCGAATCATTGCTGAACCTCCGACTTTGACCCCCTTTTATAGTAGTTTGCAGGTGCGTTTGGGCCAAGGAGAACCATCAATCTTCAACGTCATATATCAGAATGGATGGAGGAGAAAGAACGAATCCCTGAAAAGTCGGATCTAAACAGAAAAAGATCAGCCAACTTACGGTTTTAACTTGAATAATTGCGGTCACCGCAATTATTCCGCAATTCATTTGCAATGGTTATTTTTTCATTCTTTTCTTCGGTTTTCAACCCTTTTTCTACCTATTGTACACAAGTCCTATATTAGCTACCTTCTTCTAATTCTCATATTAAAGCATAGGTTTAAGCTAAATGCTAACAAAAACACCTAAATGTGTACATCTTCTTAAGCTAAATGGGTCCTAAATAAGTCACTTTCAGAGACTTAACACACCCCCAAACTTAAGGCTTTGCTTGTCCTCAAGCATACTAAGGACTTACTTAGGCTGCTGTTTCTTCTTCTTTAACTACTCACTAACTCCCTTATATTCTTGTCTCTAGCAGTGCTGTCCTGTGACACACTTCTAAGTTTAGAACTAACCTCTTGTCTAGCTTCTTCTGACTTCACCTGCCTACTATACCCACTTCTTTTGTTAACCCCCTACTACTGATCTAACTACTTTTATGATATCATGCTATTATCCCTAAGGTTTCAAATTCTACCAAGCTTTACTCTAGACTCAGTACATGCTTCTAGCTTATTTTTAATGTGTCTAGGATTCCTTAGAGTCATGCCAGTCTTAGTATTAACAGTGACAGTAGTACTTTTAGAGAACAACCTAAGCCCTGGCATCACTACATTGGATATACACTCATCTCCCTAAAACAACCCTACAAGTTACAACTTTTGTGCTTAGCTACTTTGAGGATCAGAGTTCTTTTTAAATAGGACATCTAAGCCACAAAGTTATAACTCCTAGGTATACATTCTTCTTCCCTATATTTTCCTCTTTTTTTTTCTTAGGTGGAGCTTCTCCTTTGGTTGCCTTTTGATGCAACGCCACTTGTGGGTTACACACTTGGCACTGATTACTCAGCAACCTAAGAGAAACTCCCCCCCTTTATTCTTTTTTTCATTTTGTTCATCATTTTTTTTTTTTAAAAGGAGAAGAAGAATGCTTATGTTTCTAAGGGAGAGAGGAATGTTCCTAGGCCTAGGGCGGCCTCCCCCAAACTTCAACTACTCATTGTCCCCAATGAGTGTTTGAGGTGGCACACCCCCAAACTTGTCCTAGAAGCATCTAGTCTAAAGTAAAACAAAGAGAATCTAAACATCCTAGGCATAGGCAAAACATTCTAGAAGCAACTATCCCAGCAGCAGAAAATTTGAACATAACAGACAGGTTTAAGGCCTTATGGTTTATGCATGCTGAGCACTATTCAGAGGCAAATTTAAACTATCAAAGGGTGTCCTATGACACTCATCCAGCATGCTTCAAGATCAGCTATATAAGGTAGTCATGCTAGCAACAAAAGATAGAATTTAACAGATCACAGCCTAACTAAACAGACAGTCCAAAACATGCAATCAGTCACAAAAATTGCGGGAACCGCAATTATTTCGCAATTCAATCTGGGCAGATTTAACATCAACTCAGGCCCCTAGCATGCTTTTTCCCGTTACTCATGCATCCTAAAAATAAAACTAAACTATCCTACCTATTCAGCTAACATCAAACTAGACTAAGCAAAAGAAAAAGCATAAAACTAAACATTAAAAACAGATCAAAAATTGAATACAAAACAGCATACTATACATGATTCTATCAAAAAGCAGGAAAATTGTCTTTTGTTTCTTAAGGGATCAGTAATACTCCCTCTAGTGCTCTTCAAACCAGCACTCAATTCTCATCATCCTCATCTGGTCGCCTTGGTCGTGGGGGCACCCATGGAGTTAGGAGGTTGGTGGGGAAGTCTGGGAAGATGCACCCCAACTGGTCTGCAACTTCTCTGTCCCTTGCCTGCGCATAGTTGGCCCATTGAGCCATTCTCCTCTGCATGTCCATCAAGCAGGCCATGGTTAGGGACTGTTCAGCAGCCAGCCTATCCAACTCAAATTCCATGTTGCCCTTTCTTCTCAGCCTTAGGTGTGCAGGCAACTCCAAATGGCCTGTGTAAGGCAGCTGCTGCTCCAAGCGCTCGGTGGGAACCCCTGCAAGCAAACACAATTTGGTTATAGTGTTGGGGAAAAATAATGGCCCCTTACCCTTTTTAGCACACTCAGCTATGGCAGCAGCGATGACTTCTCCCACGTTGATCGTGAGACCTCTCATTATAGCATAAACCAGCAGCGAACGGCTCTGGTTAATTGTAGTCTCATGAGTCACTGGGGAGAGTCTTCTTCTGACGAATGAAAACCACACAGCTGCCTTAGCCGTGAGGTTGGCACTCATGAGAGTGTGCCGCCCGTTGCGTGACACTGTCCAAGAGGCTTCAGGCTGGCCAATTGTGCGAAGGGCCTCTTCTAGCACAGCCTCGGTCGGCTCATCAACTATCCGTGCATAATCTGTGTGTGCTTGGCCCTTGAGACCAAAGGCTTCATTGATGGCCTTGGCTGAGAAATCAACTTCCACCCCTCTGACCACAGATAGGCCATCCTCAGGGCTGAGCACATTGGCGTAGAAATCGTACACCATGCTCGTGTAGGCTGGATTGGGAGGTCTGCAGAATTCCTCCCAGCCATGGTTGAGCACCCCTGCGCGCAGGAACTGCGGCAGGTCAGCAAGTCGATCAAGGAATCCCTTCTCGTGCAACAGGTCCCTTTTCCTCAGCTCAATACCCCTGGATTCAGCATCAGATGAGACATACCTCACTGACGGAGGTTCATCTTCAGGGTAGAGTTTAGCCTTCCCCTTATCGGCTGGTTTGGATGATTCAGCAGCCTCCACCTTGAGGCGTTTGAGCGAAGGCTCAGTACTCTCTTTGTCCGTCGATGGCACCTTCTTGGCCTTCTTTTTCTTCAACTTTTTGGCCTTTCCAGTCGTGGCCTTCTTCTTCTTTTTGAGCCTTGCCTGGAGTTGTGGGAAACATGCCCCCAACGTCTCCTCCATAGAATCATCCTGCTGTGCAGGCTCGGCAGGGCTGTCTTCCCTCATAGGAGAGAAGACTTCTTCTTCCCCAGCATCTCCACTGCCTTGCGTGGACTCTTGATAATCCCCATATGGGAATTCAGGATCAGGCTGTGGAGCCTTGTGCGATGGCGTGGGAGTGTGTTCTGCTGATGGTAGATGCGCAGAACTCAGTGGCGACGATGGAAGTTCAGGACTCTGCGCTGCTGCAAGTGGCGGATCAGAACTCTGAGGTGCTGGAGACAACTCGAAGCTCTGTGCAGGCAGTGACGATTCTGCGCTTGGCACTGGTTCAGACGAGAGGGGACTGCGCGCAGGTGACACAGACGGCGACGAACCTTCTTTGGCTGACTCGTGGGCTGCACGATCAGTTTCTTGACTCTCCACAGAGGGAGTCTTGGCGGTGCTTGGTTCGGCAGCAGTCGTGACAGTCCACCGACGTTTCTTTGGCGTGCCCACTGGCTCAGATGGGCCAGCAGGGATCTCAGTGACCACCCTCCACTTCTTCCTACGAATAGGAAGCTTGGAAAGGCGGCCAGTGCGTACAGCACCTTCATCAGCGAGGGCGAGAAGCGCTTCCCTCGCAGCCGCTTCAGCTGCGTCGTCGGCCTTCTTCTTGGCTGCGGATCTTTCAGCCCTAGTGGAAACCATTGTCGAGTCTTGAAGATCTTGAGAGAAGAATCAAGGATGGAGAGAATCGCAGAAATCTTGGAGATCAAAGAATGAGAGAATCGTATCAACGAGCGCGTTCTAACGGCTATAAATAAAACGGAAAAAATCCCAACGGCTCTTTTTGCGGATCCAGCAATTTTTGCGCAATTGTAGGGATATCTTTTCATCGAAATCTCCAACTTTGCTCGTCCGTATCTTTTATTCGGCTCAACCGTTTCTCGAGTTTTAAAGCCTGATTTACTCTCCTTGATCCCCTCTTTCGATTCCTTGCAAAAGCAAACAAAACAAACATTAAACACGTAATTAAAAACACATCACAAAACGTACAAACGATAAGCGAAAAAACAGTAAAAATAAACTAAGGCATTGGCCTTGACTAAACGAGCACAGTAACCACTCGTTCTCTCTCGTTCTTTTTGTCATGCTTAAGTCAAGAGGAAGGCCGAGAGAGTCTTCACATCCCCTTCCTCATAGTAGTGCTTCAACCTAGCACCATTGACCATAAATGGCTGTCCTTGCTGCAAGTTTTTAATCTCTATGGCACCATGAACAAAGACATTAGTAATAATAAATGGACCTGACCATCTAGACTTTAATTTGCCTGGAAATAGCTTTAATCGTGAGTTAAATAACAATACAAGTTGGCCCTTCTTAAAGTCTTTGATCCTGAGTCTACTGTCATGCCATATTTTTGTCTTTTCTTTGTACATCTTGGCATTCTCATAGGCCATGTGCCTAAGCTCGTCAAGTTCATGTAGCTGTAAAGATCTTAATGTCCCCGCATCCTTCACACAAAAATTTAATTCTTTCATGGCCCAAAATGCCTTGTTTTCCAACTCAAGTGGCAAGTGGCAAGCCTTGCCATACACCAACCTATAGGGAGACATTCCTAGAGGTGTCTTATATGCTGTTCTGTAAGCCCAAAGTGCATCCTCAAGCTTGAAAGACCAGTCTTTCCTATTAGGTTTGACTACCTTTTCTAGGATGTTCTTTATCTCCCTATTGGAAATCTCAGCTTGGCCATTTGAGTGTGGGTGGTAGGGAGTAGCTACCCTATGTCTAATGTTATATTTAGCCAATATCTTCTCCATAGCCTTATTAATGAAATGTGACCCCTCATCACTAATGATAGCACGAGGAGTCCCAAATCTAGTGAAAATGTGCCTATGCAAGAAGTTAGTGACTGTTTTAGCATCATTATTAGAACATGCCTTAGCTTCTACCCACTTTGACACATAGTCTACTGCTACTAAGATGTACAGGTTACTTGATGATGGAGGGAAGGGTCCCATGAAATCAATGCCCCACACATCGAAGAGCTCCAACTCTAAGATGTAGGTGAGGGGCATCTCATCCTTGCGACTGAGGTTACCTGTCCTTTGGCATTCGTCACAGTTGTGGGCATAGTTGTGGGCGTCCTTGAAGATTGTTGGCCAGTAGTAGCCACTCTGAAATACTTTAACAGCTGTTCTTTGACCACCAAAGTGCCCACCGTAAGGAGATGAGTGACAGTGCTGCAGCACAGACTTCGCTTCAGCAGCTGAAACACACTTCCTCAACAACCCATCAGCACAGGTCCTGTAAAGTATGGGGTCATCCCAGATGAATTTCCTTGCTTCATGGAGGAACCTCTTCTTTTCTTGTCCTCCCTTGAACACTGGTAATACCTGTGATGCACGGAAGTTAGCAATGTCAGCGAACCAAGGTTCCTCATCGTTATCACGATGAGTCAAAGCAAAGATATGTTCATCTATAAAAGCATCAGAAATTGCGGGGTCCGCAATTTTTTCGCAATTGTGCTGCAATCGAGACAGGTGATCTGCAACCACGTTTTCACATCCCTTCTTGTCCCGAATGTCCAAATCGAATTCCTGCAGCAATAACACCCATCTAATCAATCTAGGCTTAGCATCAGCCTTCCTCATAAGATATTTTAAAGCAGAATGGTCAGTATATACAACGGTCCTAGTTCCTACAATATAGTTCCTAAATTTTTCACAAGCAAATACTACAGCAAGCATCTCCTTCTCTGTAGTTGTATAGTTACATTGAGCCTCATTCAAGGTCTTACTAGCATAATAGACAGGATGTGTGAGCTTGTCAATCTTCTGTCCTAACATGACTCCTACAGCATAGTCACTAGCATCGCATAGCATCTCAAATGGGAGATCCCAATTTGGTCCTACTATGATTGGTGCTGTGACCAGTGCTTCCTTAAGGGTTTTCCAAGCTAATACACATTCCTTAGAGAAGATGAATGGCCTACCTAGCTCCAGTAGCTCACATAGAGGCTTGGCTATCTTAGAAAAGTCCTTGATGAACCTTCTATAGAAGCCAGCATGCCCTAAGAAACTCCTAATAGCCTTGACATTCTGGGGCTCTACCAACTTCTCTATGACCTCTATTTTTGCCCTATCCACTTCCACACCTGCCCTTGACACTCTATGTCCTAAGACAATCCCTTCATCTACCATAAAGTGGCACTTTTCCCAATTTAGGACTAGGTGGGTTTCTTCACACCTAGTCAGGACTTGTCCTAGGTTCTCTAGACAGGTTTTAAATGAGTCCCCAAAGACTGAGAAGTCATCCATGAATATTTCTATTATGGACTCATCCAACTCAGAGAAGATCGCCATCATGCACCTTTGGAAAGTTGCCGGTGCATTGCATAAGCCAAAAGGCATTCTGCGGAAGGCAAACGTTCCAAAAGGGCAAGTGAAGGTAGTCTTCTCTTGATCCTTAGGGTCTATAGTGATTTGATTATAGCCAGAGTACCCATCTAAAAAACAATAGTAGGCTCTACCAGCTATTCTGTCTAACATCTGGTCAATGAATGGTAGAGGGAAATGGTCTTTTTTGGTTTCTTTATTTAACTTTCTGTAATCCATACATACTCTCCACCCTGTGACAGTCCTTGTTGGAATCAGTTCGTTGTTCTCATTGACTACCACAGTTATTCCCCCCTTTTTAGGTACACATTGGATGGGGCTCACCCACTGGCTACTAGCTATGGGGAAAATTACTCCTGCATCTAACCACTTTATTATTTCTTTCTTTACTACCTCTTTCATAGAGGGGTTTAACCTACGCTGGTGATCTACCCTAGGTGTGTGCTCTTCCTCTAGTATGATTTTATGCATGCAATAAGAAGGGCTAATGCCTCGAATATCAGCAATAGTCCATGCTATAGCCTTCCTATGTTGCTTAAGCAGTAAAATTAAATCAACCTCATGCTGTTCACTTAGCTTAGAAGAAATAATTACAGGCAGCGTATCATTATCTCCTAGATATGCGTATTTGAGGTGAGTTGGTAGTGGTTTCAGTTCTAGAACAGGTGGATGCTCAATGGAGGGCTTTAACGGATTTACAGTTCTATCAGTTAAGTCTATAGTCATACATACATGCTGAGGTCTATCTACAGGCATATTCATTATGTCAGATACATTTAGATCATCTACATCTAATCCTACATATTCGTTAGCATGCTTGGTTAATAATACATGCTCTAATTGTTCTTCCATTAGTGAGTCAACAACATCAATGCTAGCACAAGACTCAGAATCAGAGGGATACCTTAAAGCTTTGTAAACACTAAATTTTACCTCTTCATCATGAACCCTCATAGTTAACTCACCTTTTTGCACGTCTATTAGTGCCCTACCTGTGGCTAGAAATGGTCTACCTAGCAGGATGGGAACCTCCTTGTCTGCCTCATAGTCCAGGACAATGAAATCTGCAAGGAAAATAAATTTGTCAACTTTAACTAGAATATCCTCAATCTTACCTTCTGGATATGCGATGGATCTGTCTGCTAGTTGTAAAGTGACTGTGGTTGGACGTGCTTCTCCCATTCCCAATTGGCGAAATAGGGACAGGGGCATGAGATTTATGCTGGCGCCCAGGTCACAAAGCGCTCTGCCCACATGCTTGCCTCCAAGTTCTACAGGTAGGGTGAAGGAACCAGGATCCTTCTCCTTCTTGGGCAGCTTGTTTTGGAGGATGGCACTGCACTCCTCGGTGAGGTTTACTGTTTCAAACTCACCAATTATTTTTTTGTTAGTAATAATGTCCTTCAAAAACTTTACATATGAAGGCATAGACTGTAAAACCTCTACAAAAGGAATGTTAACATGCACTTGCTTAAGTATTTCTAAAAATTTATTAAAATGAACTTCCTGTTCCTGCTTCTTCTTCAGCCTTCGAGGATATGGAGGTGGTGGCACATATGCAGGCACGTCAGGACGCCTTAGGATAGGTGGAGGCCTTGGAATTTCTTCTACGTCCTCTACAATTGGCTCTAGCCTGGCTCCTGATGTGCTAGTTGGTGGTGGACCTTGGCTCGGCAGAGACTCCAGTGGAGCACTAGACTCAGTGTTCTCTACTCTCTTTGGTGTGTCCTTTGTGTTGCTCACCAATGGTCTTCCACTCCTGAGTTCAATTGCTTGAACTTGTTCCTTGCCATCTCTCCTTGGTACCTCGGTGTCAGCAGGGAGTCTACCTTGGGGCCTACTTTTAAGTTCATTGGCTAATTGGCCTACTTGGTTTTCCAGGCTCCTAAGAGTAGCTTGCTGGCTCTGAAGAGTAGCATCATTCTTAGCTATATATTCCTTGAGTAGGTTTTCTACAGAAGATCCTACAGATTGATTGTAAGGCTTTTGGTACATTGACTGGTTATGTTGGGGAGTGAAACCAGGTGTTCCACTCGGCCTTGGTTGGTTAGAATTTTGGTTAGTGTTCTGTTGGCCACCCCATGACAGGTTAGGGTGGTTTCTCCAACCAGGGTTATAGGTGTTGGAGTAGGGGTTATTCCTAGGCTGCTGCTGGCTTCCTACATAGCAGACCGAGGATGGATTCCCAGGGCAGTATTCATAAGGGTGCCCTTCCCCACAGAATCCACAGATAGGTGCCTCGCCTTGACTTGGTTGGGTGCCCATTGACATGGCTGTGGCGGTATTGGCACTGGTTTGGAGATTGGCCTGAGCCATTTGTTTAACTAGGTTGGTCAGGGCGTTTATTTGGGTGCTCATGGCGCTTAGAGCATCCTTGTCTTGAGCCCTAGTTGGCTCTACTAGATCGTCTGACCACCTACAATGAGATGTTGAGATCTTCTCCAAGATCTCATAAGCTTCGTTGTAACTCTTGGACAACATGGAACCTCCACCAGATGAATTTAGAACTTGTCTGGTGCTGGGGTTGCATCCTTTAAAGAAGACTTCTATTTGGATACACCATGGAATGCCATGGTGTGGACATTTAATGAGAAGGTCTTTGAATCTTGTCCAAGCTTCGTGAAGAGACTCACTTGGAGCTTGTTTGAATTTTATGATATCATCACGAAAGGTTGAATTCCTATCAGGTGGGAAATATTTGACTAGGAATTTTTCTGCTAAATCTGTCCAATTGCGGACAGATCCTGAGGGTAAAGAATTTAACCATGTTTTGGCTTTGTCCCTCAAAGAGTAAGGGAAAAGATATAGCCTCAGGGCTTCTTGGGAAACTCCAGGGATTAGGAATGTGTCACTAACTCCTAGGAAGTTCCTAAGGTGGTTATGGGGGTCCTCATTTTCTATTCCAAAGAATTGTCCCACAGTGGACAACATTTGGAACATCACTGGCTTTAACTCAAATGAGTTGGCAGTGATTTCAGGACGGATTATGCTGGGGTTCAGCTCCCCAGGCATAGGTACTAAATATGAAAGGATGGCGCTATCCTTGTCATTCGCTATTTCAATGGGGTTGCGAGTGACAGGCACCAGGTTTTGATTTACTCCAGCCATTTCTTCTTGAGGTAATTGCGGAGGAATTGTAGTCTCTGCAATGATTGGAGGTAAAAGGGTTTGTTTAAAGAGACGTTTCTTGGCTCTATTCCTAGCTCTAAGTAATCTCTCGGGCTCAGGGTTGAACTCTAGATCACTACTTGGAGTCTCATTCATAAACTACCCTAAATGGTACCTGAAAAAGAAATGAAAATGGATCAAATTCAATGAAAAATATTTTGATGTTTCAAACTTAACAAACTTCGTTTTCACTTAAAATAAATCCCCGGCAGCGGCGCCAAAAACTTGTTGCGTGCTCAATGTGTAAAGATAAGTATGCAAAAGGGTAGAGAGAGCACTTAGAACATGCAAGCATACATGGTCTCACAGCAAGTAGTAAGTATATTTCATTCGTTTTTTCCACAGAGACTCATTTTTAGCTATTCGCGAAGTGTATTTGTTAAGAAAGATGGGATGAATTTGATGGGGTAAAATTGGTTTTTAATTATCTAAGTGTTACTGAATGTGTAAAGGAATATACCATAAACATGTTAAAGTTAAAATCAGGCTCAAAGAACAAGAGATGGAATCAATAAACGAAGAAGAAAACAGCTACACAGAATGCGTTTTAGCAAAATTGCGAGAACCGCAATTAATCCGCAATTAAATGGCAGCGAAACTGATTAAAAGGGTGAATTAAGGGCTACTAATGACTATCCTATAGGCAGTTTATTACGATTATCAAGCTTTGGATCAACTCTCTATACATCAAACTCACTCTATCTCAAGTATCGTCCGATTCCATGCATGAGAGACTCAAGTTTACTCGACTTCAAAGTAAGGTCTCAAGCATCTTGTTAAAGCAGGAGTGTTTAGTTTGTACTAGGGAAACGCCTATTCCTAGGCCGTTTCCTGATTACCATGAAAGGCTAGCATGATTATATGACTCTGAACTCTTACTCCTTCCAGAGGTTAGGAGTTCTTTGGACAAAATGGATGGCCAATCGAAATTGCCCGTGGGATGAAGCTTACATACAATCAATGTTCGAGTGTTAATCTGCCTACTTGACTCACGTTTTTTAGCCTATAGTTCTGTCATTAGCATGCCCCTAAGTGATTTTAGTTACTCATGGATATGTGGAGAATAGAAAAGGTAGATAAAACAGACATGCTTAGAAGATAAATATACTTAAAACAGCAAGCCAAAGCCGTAGCAGAAACAGATGGAAACTGTAAAATGCAGAAGTATACTTCGATTACTTAAAGTGTTTGAATGACAAAGGGAAGCTCTAAAAGAAATGAATTCAAGACAGACAACAACGAAATGCAGTAATTGAAATGCTAAACTAAGAACAACAGTGATCAGAAATGGAAATGAGAAGAACAGAGCAGAAAACAGTAGAGGTTTGCTAGAAAACTCCGTGGCAGTCGCCTCGAATGATGGTGATGAAAAGTCAGCCGTGCTTGGATGAATCCAATCGAGAGAGAAGAAGAATCTTCTCTCCTTCCTATCAGATTATCGACTCCAAAAGCTGAGACTCTCACTCCAACAAACGGCAGAGGAAAACAGATGGAAATGGTGGACTGCGAGAAGACTTCTGCGCTTCGAATCATTGCTGAACCTCCGACTTTGACCCCCTTTTATAGTAGTTTGCAGGTGCGTTTGGGCCAAGGAGAACCATAAATCTTCAACGTCATATATCAGAATGGATGGAGGAGAAAGAACGAATCCCTGAAAAGTCGGATCTAAACAGAAAAAGATCAGCCAACTTACGGTTTTAACTTGAATAATTGCGGTCACCGCAATTATTCCGCAATTCATTTGCAATGGTTATTTTTTCATTCTTTTCTTCGGTTTTCAACCCTTTTTCTACCTATTGTACACAAGTCCTATATTAGCTACCTTCTTCTAATTCTCATATTAAAGCATAGGTTTAAGCTAAATGCTAACAAAAACACCTAAATGTGTACATCTTCTTAAGCTAAATGGGTCCTAAATAAGTCACTTTCAGAGACTTAACAGCGGACATAGGCGAGGCGGGCGCGTGGGCGCGCGGGCGCGAGGCGAGGCGGGGCGCGCGGGCGCGCGCGCGTCTGGCCGTCTGGGCGCGGGCGTGCGGTGCTGGCGAGCGGCGCGCGCGTGCTGCGTTCGTTGGGCGCCTGGGCGCTGGGCGCCGGCGCTTGGGCGCTGCCTCCTCGGCTCTTAGCCCACTTTTGAATCGTTTTGGCTCCCGAGCTCCGTTTGGCCTATCGTTTTGACCCGAACACTTTCCGAAACATGTTAAATGACCTTTTTAGCCCCGAAAATCATCAATGGACTTCCCGAGCTCTTCACCATGAAATCACCTACAAGGAAGCATTTTAA
This sequence comes from Herpetospermum pedunculosum, assembly GCA_028017165.1. Classification (NCBI taxonomy): domain Eukaryota; kingdom Viridiplantae; phylum Streptophyta; class Magnoliopsida; order Cucurbitales; family Cucurbitaceae; genus Herpetospermum; species Herpetospermum pedunculosum. Next base: position 47,083,560 of record CM051527.1, read on the forward strand.
TCAATATATATCATGGTTTTAGCTAGAATTAGGGACATTAAGATAGCTCTATTTTGGAGCTATCAATGTTCTCGTGAGAGTGGGTGAAATGATGTTTCCTGCTGATTTTCTTGTGCTTGATGTTACGTCTCCAAAAGTGGCCTTTTTAGGACTAATTTATCTTAGAAAGATGTACACTCTTAGGTGTTTTTGATAGGATTTAGCTTAAACCTATGCTTATATATGAAAATTAGAAGAAGGTAGCTAAATTAGGACTTATGTAAAAAAGGAAAGAAAAGGATTGAAAACCGAAGTAAAAGAATGAAAAGTAAGCATTGCGGCAGCATTGCGGCAGCATTGCGGAAACATTGCTGAAACCGCAATGTTTCAAGTGAAAACCGTAAGTTGACTGATCTTTTTCTGTTAATTTCCGTTATTTCAGGGATTCGTTCTTTCTCCTCCATCCATTTTGAAGTACGACGTTGAAGATTGATGGTTCTCCTTGGCCCAAACGCACCTGCAGATTACTATAAAAGGGGGTCAAAGTCGAGGGTTCAATCATCATCCGAAAGCGTAGAAGTCTTCTCGCAGCTCCACCTTTTCTCCTGTTTTTCTTTGCCGTCTGTTGGTTTGCGAAGTTTAGCTGGTTGGAGTCGATAATCTGATAGGAAGGAGAGAAGATTCGTCTTCTCTCTCGATTGGATTCATCCAAACAAGGCTGATCTTTCTCATCCCTCAGCCGAGGCGGTTGCGACGAGGCGTTCGAGCTTGTTTTACTGTTTTCTGCTCTTTATTTCCATTTTCCAGCTTTGTATTGTTGTTGTTTCTTTCCTAGTAGCTAGATAAGTCCATTTCGTTGTGTTCTGTCTTTCTGTTATTCACTTTAAGTTTCTCTTTTGTTCATTCAAACAATCAAGTAATTAAAGCATAATTCATCATTTCTCAATTTCCTATCTTTGCAACTCACTGTCTTACCTTGCTGTTTTCAGTTTATTTATCTTCTAAGCATGTCTCTTTCATCTTTTCTTTCTGTTCTCCCTATATCCATGAGTAACTAAGTCACATAGGGGCATGCTAATGACAATACAATAGGCTAAAAAACGCGAACCAAGCATGTAGGATAGCTCTCGAAGCATTGGTTGTATGTAAGCTTCATCCCACGGGCAATTTCGATTGGCCATCCATTTTGTCCAAAGAACTCCTAACCTCTGGAAGGAGTAAGAGTTCAGAGTCATACACTCATGCTAGCCTTTCAAGGTAGCCAGAAAACGACCTAGGAATAGGAGTTTTCCTAGTACAAACCATAACTTTCTGCTTTAACAAGATGCTTAAGACCTTGCTTGGACATGAGTAAACTAAAGAATCTAATGCATGGAATCGGACGATACATGAGATTGAGTGAGTTTGATGCATAGAGAGTTGATCCAATGCTTGAGAATCGTGAGAAAATGCCTATAGAGAAGTCGTTAGTAGCCCTTGTTTCTCCATTTTACACACTTTCGCTGTTAGGAAAATTGCGGTAGAATTGCTGTTTCCGCAATTCTGCTAAGTTTACAATTTTGTTTAGCTGTTTTCTTCTTCGTTTATTAATCTCGTCTCTTTTCCTTTGAGTTTATCTTTGACTTGCTCTTGTTTATGTTGCTATCCTTTACATATTCCGTAGGATTTAGACAATTTAAAACCAATTCTCCCCCGTCAAATCCACCCATTCTTTCTTAACTTTACACTTCATGAATAGCTTATAATAAATCTCTGTGGGAAAACGAATGAAAAAATACTTACTACTTGCTATAAGATCATGTATGCTTGCATGTTCTGAGTGCTCTCTCTATCTTATTGCTTATTTATTCTAACACATTGAGCACGCAACAAGTTTTTGGCGCCGCTGCCGGGGATTTATTTAAGTGAAAACGAAGTTTGTTAAGTTTGAAATACCAAGCTTATTGTCTATTGTAACTGATCTGTTTCATTTCTTTTACAGGTACCATTGGGTTAGTTTATGAGTGAGCCTTCAAGTAGTGATCTAGAGTTCAATCCTGAGCCTGAGAGATTACTTAGGGCCAGAAATAGAGCCAAGAAACGTCTCTTTAACCAACCCTCTATACCTCCAATAATTGCGGGAACCGCAATTCGTCCGCAATTGTCTCAAGAAGAAATGGATGGAATAGTTCCAAATCCGGTGCCTGTCACTCGCAATCCCATCGAAATAGCGAATGATAAGGATAGCGCCATACTCTCTTACCTAGTACCTATGCCTGGGGAGCTGAACCCCAGCATAATCCGCCGTGAAATCACTGCCAACTCATTCGAGTTAAAGCCAGTGATGTTCCAAATGTTGTCCACTGTGGGACAATTCTTTGGAGTGGAAAATGAGGATCCCCACAACCATCTTAGAAACTTCCTAGGAGTCAGTGATACATTCATCATCCCTGGAGTTTCCCAAGAAGCCTTGAGGCTCTATCTGTTCCCTTACTCTTTGAGGGACAAAGCCAAAACGTTGTTAAACTCATTACCCTCTGGACCTGTCCTTAATTGGACAGACTTAGCAGAGAAATTCCTAGTCAAATACTTCCCACCTGATAGGATTCTACCTTTCGTGATGACATAATCAAGTTCAAACAAGCTGACACTGAGTCTCTTCACGAAGCTTGGACAAGGTTTAAAGACCTTCTTCTTAAATGTCCACACCATGGCATCCCATGGTGTATCCAAATAGAGGTCTTTTTCAAAGGATGCAACCCCAGCACCAGACCAGTTCTAAATTCATCTGCTGGAGGTTCCATGTTGTCCAAGAGTTACAACGAAGCCTATGAGATCTTGGAGAAGATCTCAGCATCTCACTGTAGGTGGTCAGATGATCCAGTTGAGCCAACTAGAGCTCAAGACAAGGACGCACTCAATGCCATGAGTAGCCAAATAAGCGCCCTGACCAACCTAGTCAAACAAATGGCTCAAGCCAATCTCCAAACAAGTGTCAACACCGCCACAACCATGTCAATGGGCACCTAACCAAGTCAAGGTGAGACACTTATCTGTGGATTCTGTGGGGAAGGGCACCTGTATGAATACTGCCCTGGGAATCCAGCCTCAGTCTGCTATATTGGAAGCCAGCAGCAGCCTAGGAACAACCCCTATTCCAATACTTACAACCCTGGTTGGAGGAACCACCCAAACCTGTCATGGGGTGGCCAACAAAATGCTAACCAAGCTCCTAACCAACCAAGACCGAGTGGAACACCTGGTTTCACTCCCCAACATAACCAATCAATGTATCAAAAACCATACAACCAACCTGTAGGATCTTCTGTAGAAAACTTACTTAAGGAATACATAGCCAAGAATGATGCCACTCTACAGAGTCAGCAAGCTAATCTTAGGAGCCTAGAGAACCAAATAGGGCAACTAGCCAATGAACTCAAAAGTAGGCCCCAAGGTAGACTACCAGCTGACACTGAGGTACCAAGGAGAGATGGTAAAGAGCAAGTTCAAGCAATTGAACTCAGAAGTGGGAGACCATTCGTGAGCAACACCAAAGAAACACCAAAGAGAGTAGAGAACACTGAGTCTAGTGCTCCATTGGAGTCTATGCCAAACCAAGGTCAACCCTCAACAAGCACATCAGGACAAAGGCTGGAGCCAATCATAGAGGAGATAGAAGAAATTCCAAGGCCTCCACCGATCCAAAGGCGACCTGAAGTGCCTGAATATGTGCCACCACATCCATTTCCTAGAAGACTAAAGAAAAAACAAGAACAGGAAGTGCACTTTAATAAATTTCTAGAAATTCTTAAGCAAGTGCATGTTAATATTCCTTTTGTAGAAGTTTTACAGTCTATGCCTTCTTATGTAAAGTTTTTGAAAGATATTATAACTAACAAGAAAATAATTGGTGAGTTTGAAACAGTCAATCTCACTGAGGAGTGCAGTGCCATACTCCAGAACAAGCTACCCAAGAAGGAGAAGGATCCTGGTTCCTTCACCTTACCTGTAGAGCTAGGAGGCAAGCACGTGGGCAGAGCTCTTTGTGACCTGGGAGCCAGCATAAACCTCATTCCCCTATCACTATTCCGCCAGCTAGGAATAGGAGAAGCACGTCCAACCACTGTCACCTTACAACTAGCAGACAGATCCATAGCATACCCTGAAGGTAAGATTGAGGATATTCTTGTAAAGGTTGACAAGTTTATTTTCCTTGCAGATTTCATTATCCAGGATTATGAAGCAGACAAGGAGGTCCCCATCCTGTTAGGCAGACCATTTCTAGCCACAGGTAGGGCACTGATAGATGTCCAAAAAGGTGAGCTCACTATGAGGGTTCATGACGAGGAGGTTAAGTTTAGTGTTTTTAAAGCACTGAGGTATCCTTCTGACTCTGAATCTTGTGCTAGCATGGACATTGTAGACTCATTAATGGAAGAACAATTGGAGCATGAATTGATGACTAAGCATGCTCATGAATATGTAGGATTAGAATTAACTGACTTAAACATAGCTGAGATAATGGACATACCTGTAAATAACCCTCAGCATGTTTGTATGAATATTGACTTAACTGAAAAATCTCTGAATTCATTAAAACCATCCATTGAGCATCCACCTGTCTTAGAATTGAAACCTCTCCCCACTCACCTCAAGTATGCATATCTAGGAAGTAATGATACTTTGCCTGTGATTATTTCTTCTAAATTAAGTGAAAAGCATGAGGTTGAACTGATATTACTACTTAAGCAACATAGGAAGGCTATTGCATGGACTATTGCTGACATTAGAGGCATTAGCCCTTCTTATTGCATGCATAAAATTATATTGGAGGAGGAGCATACACCTAGAGTAGATCACCAACGTAGGTTGAACCCCTCTATGAAAGAGGTAGTTAAAAAGGAAATAATAAAATGGTTAGATGCTGGTGTGATCTTCCCCATAGCTAGTAGTCAGTGGGTAAGCCCCTATACAATGTGTACCTAAGAAGGGGGGATGACTGTGGTAGTCAATGAGAACAATGAACTGATTCCAACAAGGACTATCACAGGATGGAGAGTTTGCATGGATTATAGGAAACTAAATAAAGAAACCAAAAAAGACCACTTCCCTCTACCATTCATTGACCAGATGCTAGATAGGATAGCTGGTAGAGCCTACTATTGCTTCTTAGACGGTTATTCAGGGTATAACCAGATTACTATAGACCCTAAGGACCAAGAGAAGACTACCTTCACTTGCCCTTTTGGAACTTTTGCCTTCCACAGAATGCCTTTTGGCTTATGCAATGCACCGGCAACTTTCCAAAGGTGCATGTTGGCAATCTTCTCTGATTTGGATGAGTCCATGATAGAGATATTCATGGATGATTTCTCAGTCTTTGGGGATTCATTTACAAACTGTCTAGAGAACTTAGGACAAGTCCTGGCTAGGTGTGAGGAGACCAACCTAGTCCTAAATTGGGAAAAGTGCCACTTCATGGTGGATGAAGGGATTGTCTTAGGTCATAGAGTGTCAAGGGCAGGTGTAGAAGTTGACAGGGCAAAAATTGAAGTATAGAGAAATTGGTAGAACCCCAAAATGTCAAGGCCATTAGAAGTTTCTTAGGGCATGCTGGTTTCTATAGGAGGTTCATTAAGGACTTTTCTAAGATCTCCAAGCCTTTATGTGAGCTTCTAGAGCTAAACAAACCGTTCATTTTCTCTAAAGAGTGTTTCCTAGCTTGGAAAACCCTTAAGGAAGCACTAGTCACAGCACCTATTATAGTAGGGCCTAATTGGGATCTCCCCTTTGAGATGTTATGTGATGCCAGTGACTATGCTGTAGGGGTTATGTTAGGACAGAAGATTGACAAGTTAACACACCCTGTATACTATGCTAGTAAGAAACTTAATGAGGCACAATGTAATTACACAACTACTGAGAAGGAGATGCTAGCTGTAGTGTTTGCTTGTGAGAAGTTTAGGAATTACATTGTAGGCACTAGGACAATCGTGTACACGGACCATTCTGCTTTAAAGTATCTTATGAGGAAGGTTGATGCTAAGCCTAGGTTGATTAGATGGGTTTTGCTGCTGCAAGAGTTTGATCTAGACATTAGAGATAAGAAAGGATGTGAAAATGTGGTTGCGGATCATCTTTCTAGATTGCAGCATAATTGCGAAAAAATTGCGGAAACCGCAATTTCTGATGCTTTTATTGATGAACATGTCTTTGTATTGACTCATCGTGATAACGATGAGGAACCTTGGTTTGCTGACATTGCTAACTTCCTTGCATCACAGGTACTACCAACTTTCAAGGGAGGCCAAGAGAAGAAGAGGTTCCTTCATGAGGCAAGGAAATTCATATGGGATGATCCCACACTTTACAAGACATGTGCTGATGTTCTGCTCAGGAAGTGTGTTTCAGCTGCTGAGGCGAAGTCTGTGCTGCAGCACTGCCATACAGCCCCCTATGGTGGACATTTTGGTGGCCAAAGGACAGCTGCAAAGGTGTTCCAGAGTGGCTACTATTGGCCAACGATCTTCAAGGATGCCCACGACTATGCCCACAGCTGTGATGAATGCCAAAGAACAGGTAACCTCAGTTGAAATGATGAGATGCCTCTCACCTACATCTTAGAGTTGGAGCTCTTTGATGTGTGGGGCATTGACTTCATGGGACCATTTCCCCCATCATCAGGTAACCTTTACATATTGGTAGCAGTAGACTACGTATCTAAGTGGGTAGAGGCCATAGCATGTCCCAATAATGATGCCAAAACAGTCATAAGATTCCTTCATAGACATATTTTTACTAGGTTTGGAACACCACGTGCTATCATTAGCGATGAAGGGACACATTTCATTAATAAGGCTATGGAGAGAGTGTTGGCTAAGTATAACATTAGACATAGAGTAGCCACTCCTTATCACCCACACTCGAATGGTCAGGCTGAAATTTCAAATAGGGAGATTAAGAACATCCTAGAAAAAGTGGTCAAACCCAACAGAAAGGATTGGGCGTTTAAACTCGAGGATGCACTTTGGGCGTATAGAACTGCATATAAGACACCCCTAGGCATGTCTCCTTATAGACTGGTGTATGGCAAAGCTTGTCACTTGCCATTCGAGTTAGAAATTAAAGCATTTTGGGCCCTAAAAGAGTTGAATTACTGCGTGACTGATGCAGGAACATTGCGGTCTTTACAATTACATGAGCTTGATGAGCTTAGGCATATGTCTTATGAAAATGCCAAAATGTATAAGGAAAAGACCAAGATTTGGCACGACAGTAGACTTAGGATTAAGGACTTCAAGAAAGGCCAGCTTGTCTTATTATTTAACTCACGATTGAAATTATTTCCAGGCAAACTTAAGTCTAGATGGTCAGGTCCATTTGTAATTACTAATGTGTTTGTTCATGGTGCCATCGAGATAAAGAACCTGCAGCAAGGACAACCATTCATGGTTAATGGTGCAAGATTGAAGCACTACTATGAGGAAGGAGATGTGAAGACTCTCTCGGCCTTCCTTTTGTCTGAAACGTGAAAACAAGAACGAGAGAGGACGAGTGATTGCTGTGCTCGTCAATATGAGGCTCATGCCTTAGTTTATTTTTTGCAATTTTCCGGTTACTGTTTGTGTATATTGTTGTGTGATTTTAATTAAGTATTTGATGTTGATTTTATTTATTTTTTTCAGGGAATCGATAGAGGGAATCAAGGAGAGGAAATTAAGATAAAAAAATCGAGGAGATATCAAGCCAAAACAAAGATACGGTTGAGGAAAGATTGGCATTTAAACGCAGAAAATCTCCAACGGTCACTAGAATTGTGCTGGATTTGCAGAATCCGCAAAAATATAGCCGTTGGGATTTTTTTTTTTTTGTTTTCTTTATATCCGTTAGAGGCGCGAAGATCCGTACGACTCTCCCATTATCTGAACTCCAGGAAATCTGCTTTTCTCTTCATATGTGATTCCTCTTTCCAAATCTCCACAGTTCGACGATGGTGCTAACAAGAGCTGAACGGTCGGCGTCCAAGAAGAGGGCTGACGAGGCTGAAACGGCTGCGAGGGAAGCACTTCTTGCCCCTGCAGACGCTGATGCTGCGCGAACTGAACGAATTCCCAAACTGCTGATCCGCAAGAAGAAGTGGAAGGTCGTCACAGAGATACCTGCTGGACCCTCTGAACCAGCAGGCACACCCAAGAAACGCAAATGGAGTATGGCGGTGGCCGAAGAAGCAAGCAAGGAAAAGACTCCCTCTGTGGAGAGTCAAGAAAGTGATCGTGTGTCACACGATTCGGCCAAGAAGAGCTCTTCACTATCTGCACCACCAGCGCGAAGCCCTGAGATTTCCCCTTCGCCGCAGAGTTCTGCACAGACCCCTACAGCAGCACAAAGCACTACACCTTCGCCCACTTCTCCACGGCCTGACCCTGAATTCCCGTATGGGGAGTACCAAGAATCGACGCAGGGCAGTGGGGAAGCTGAGGAAGAAGAGGTCTTCTCTCCGTTGAGGGAAGCCAGCCCTGGGAGTCCTGCGCAGAAGGATGATTCTATGGATGAGACACTGGGGGCTTGCCTCCAGCAGATTACAACCAAGGCGAGGTTGAAGAAGAAGAAGGCCGTCAACATTGTTAAGGCCAAACGGTCCAAGAAATCGAAGAAAAAGAAAGCCAAGAGGGTGCCTTCATCTGAGAAGGAGAGTGATGAGCCATCCCTGAAGAAGCTCAAGATGGAGGCTGCGGAGTCAGCCAAACCGAAAGACAAAGGGAAAGCCAAGCTTTACCCTGAAGATGAGCCTCAGTCAGTGAGGTACGTGTCTTCTGACGCTGAGTCTAGAGGCATTGAGCTGAGGAAAAGGGAGCTGCTGCACGAGAAGGGATTCCTCGACAGACCTGCTGACCTGCCACAATTCTTGCGCGCAGGAATCACGAATCACGGCTGGGAGGAGTTGTGCAGACCACCCAATCCAGCTTACACAAGCATGGTGTATGACTTCTACGCCAATTTGAGGAATTGTGAGGAGGGCCTGTCTGTGGTCAGAGGAGTCGAGGTAGACTTCTCAGCGAAGGCAATCAACGAAGCCTACGGCCTCAAGGGCCAGAAACACACTGATTATTCAAGGATCGTTGATGAGCCTACAGAAGCTGTCTTGGAGGAGGCCATTCGGATCATTGGCCAGCCTGAAGCATCATAGACAGTGTCGCGCAATGGGAGGCACACTCTCATGAGTGCCAACCTCACAGCCAAGGCGGCTGTCTGGATTTCCTTCGTGAGGAGGAAGCTGGCTCCCGTGACCCATGAGACCACAATCAACCAGAGCAGATCGCTGCTGGTCTATGCAATCATGCGAGGTCTCACAATCAACGTGGGCGAAGTCATTGCAGCTTCCATTGCTGACTGCGCCAAGAAGGGTAAGGGTCCATTGTTCTTCCCTAATACTATTACTAAACTCTGCTTGCGTGCAGGGGTCCCCATCGAGCGAATGGAACAGCAGATGGCTTACACAGGCCACTTGGAGCTGCCTACAGGCTTGAGGCTGAGAAGGAAGGGGAACATGGAATTCGAGCTGGATAGTTTGGCTGCTGCTCAGTCGCTGTCCATGGCGTGCCTGATGGATCTACAGAAGAGGATGGCTCAATGGGCCACCTACGCACAGGCAAGGGACAAGGAAGTTGCTGACCAATTGGGATGCGTCTTCCCTGAATTCCCCATGAACCTAATGACTCCATGGGCGCCTCCACGACCACGAGGGACTGATGATGAGGAAGATATATGAGTGCTAGTTTGAGGAGCACTAAAGGGAGTATTGCTGTTCCCTTAGAAAAAAATTTAAACTGCTTTTTGTTGAACCATGTACATTATGCTGTTTTGAGTTAAATGTTTTGATCTGTTTTAGTTGTTTAGTGTTAATTTTTAAATTGTTTAGTGTAGTCTGATGATAGCTGATTAGGTAGATTAGTTGAGTTTCGTTTTTAGAGAGCTTGAATGACTGGAAAAAGCATGCGTAGGGGCCTTACTCACTGTTATATCTGCCCTGTATCTATTGCGAAATAATTGCGGATACCGCAATTTTTATTAGTAAATGCATGTTTTTGACTGATTGTTTAGCTAGGCTGTGATCTGTTTAAATTCTATCTTTTGCTGCTATCATGACTACCTTATATAGCTTATCTTAAAGCAAGCTGGATGAGTGTCATAGGACACCCTTTGATAGTTTAAATTAACCTCTAAAAAGCTCAGCATGCATAGCTTTAAGTCCTTATCTGTCTGTTTTTTTCAAATTTCTGCTGCTGTGATATTTACTTTTAGAATGTTCTGTCTATGCCTAGGGCTTTTAGATTCTGTTTGTTTTACCTTAGACTAGATGCTTCTAGGACAAGTTTGGGGGTGTGCCACCTCAGACACTCATTGGGGACAATGAGTAGTTTAAGTTTGGGGGAGGCCACCCTAGGCCTAGGAACATTCCTCTCTCCCTTAAAAGCATAAGCATTCTTCTTCTCCTTTACAAAAAAAAAATGATGAACTGAAAAAAAAATGAAAAACAGAATAAAGAGGGGTGTCTCTCTTAGGTTGCTGAGTAATCAGTGCCAAGTGTGTAACCCACAAGTGGCATTGCATCAAAAGGCAACCAAAGGAAAGGCTCCACCTAAGAAAGAAAAAAGGAAAAAGTAGGGAAGAAGAATGTATACCTAGGAGTTGCAACTTTGTGGCTTAGATGTCCTGTTTAAAAAGAACTCTGATCCTCAATTAGCTGAGCACAAAGTTGTAGCTTGTAGGGTTGTTTAGGGAGATGAATGTATGTCCAATGTAGTGATGCCAGGGTTTAGGTTGTTCTCTTAAAGTACTACTGTCACTGTTAATACTAAGACTGGCATGACTCTAAGGAATCCTAGGTAGCTCAAAAGTAAAAACTAGAAGCATGTACTGAGTTTGGGGTAAAGCTAGGTAGAATTTGAAACCTTAGGGATAGTGGCATGATATGACAAAAGCAAGTAGATCAGTTGTAGGGAGTTAATGAAACAGTAGGAGTATTAGGCATGCGAAGTCAGAAGAAGCTAGATAAGAGGATAGTTTTAAACTTAGAAGTGTGTCACAGGACAGCACTGCTATAGATAGGGATATAGGGGAGTCAGTAAGTGGTTAAAGAAGATGAAACAGCAGCCTAGGCAAGTCCTTAGATTGCTCGAGGACAAGCAAAACCTTAAGTTTGGGGGTGTGTTACGTCTCCAAAAGTGGCCTTTTTAGGACTAATTTATCTTAGAAAGATGTACACTCTTAGGTGTTTTTGATAGGATTTAGCTTAAACCTATGCTTATATATAAAGGATTGAAAACCGAAGTAAAAGAATGAAAAGTAAGCATTGCGGCAGCATTGCGGAAACATTGCTGAAACCGCAATGTTTCAAGTGAAAACCGTAAGTTGACTGATCTTTTTCTGTTAATTTCCGTTATTTCAGGGATTCGTTCTTTCTCCTCCATCCATTTTGAAGTACGACGTTGAAGATTGATGGTTCTCCTTGGCTCAAACGCACCTGCAGATTACTATAAAAGGGGGTCAAAGTCGAGGGTTCAATCATCATCCGAAAGCGTAGAAGTCTTCTCGCAGCTCCACCTTTTCTCCTGTTTTTCTTTGCCGTCTGTTGGTTTACGAAGTTTAGCTGCTTGGAGTCGATAACCAAAGGAAAGGCTGATCTTTCTCATCCCTCAGCCGAGGCGGTTGCGACGAGGCGTTCGAGCTTGTTTTACTGCTTTCTGCTCTTTATTTCCATTTTCCAGCTTTGTATTGTTGTTGTTTCTTTCCTAGTAGCTAGATCAGTCCATTTCGTTGTGTTCTGTCTTTCTGTTATTCACTTTACGTTTCTCTTTTGTTCATTCAAACAATCAAGTAATTAAAGCATAATTCTTCATTTCTCAATTTCCTATCTTTGCAACTCACTGTCTTACCTTGCTGTTTTCAGTTTATTTATCTTCTAAGTATGTCTCTTTCATCTTTTCTTTCTGTTCTCCCTATATCCATGAGTAAGTAAGTCACATAGGGGCATGCTAATGACAATACTATAGGCTAAAAAACGCGAACCAAGCATGTAGGATAGCTCTCGAAGCATTGGTTGTATGTAAGCTTCATCCCACGGGCAATTTCGATTGGCCATCCATTTTGTCCAAAGAACTCCTAACCTCTGGAAGGAGTAAGAGTTCAGAGTCATACACTCATGCTAGCCTTTCAAGGTAGCCAGAAAACGACCTAGGAATAGGCGTTTTCCTAGTACAAACCATAACTTTCTTCTTTAACAAGATGCTTAAGACCTTGCTTGGACATGAGTAAACTAAAGAATCTAATGCATGGAATCGGACGATACATGAGATTGAGTGAGTTTGATGCATAGAGAGTTGATCCAATGCTTGAGAATCGTGAGAAAATGCCTATAGAGGAGTCGTTAGTAGCCCTTGTTTCTCCATTTTACACACTTTCGCTGTTAGGAAAATTGCGGTAGAATTGTTGTTTCCGCAATTCTGCTAAGTTTACAATTCTGTTTAGCTGTTTTCTTCTTCGTTTATTAATCTCGTCTCTTTTCCTTTGAGTTTAACTTTGACTTGCTCTTGTTTATGTTGCTATCCTTTACATATTTCGTAGGATTTAGACAATTTAAAACCAATTCTCCCCCGTCAAATCCACCCATTCTTTCTTAACTTTACACTTCATGAATAGCTTATAATAAATCTCTGTGGGAAAACGAATGAAAAAATACTTACTACTTGCTATAAGATCATGTATGCTTGCATGTTCTGAGTGCTCTCTCTATCTTATTGCTTATTTATTCTAACACATTGAGGACGCAACACTTGACATGAATAGGAACTCTTTGCATGCTTCGTCCTCTATGTTGTTAGGACGCCCTTTTCTTAAGACCGCGAGGGTCAAGATTGACGTGTTTAAGGGCGTAATTTCTTTATAGTTTGATGATACAGTGCATGAGTTTTCCTTGTTTAAAGAGAAGTGAGTGGAGAATGTTGCTTGTATGGAGTCAGTCGAGAATGAGAGTTTAACCTCGCGCTTGAGGGATGACTCTCATGTCTCTGTTAAAAAATCTGATTTAAATTTGATTGAAGTGGATGCTGTTTTTTGTACTAACCATGATGATATTCACGTGTTAGAGGCACGAAGAGAAAAGAAAGTTTTGGATGTTGATTGCAGGACAAGCGTGGACAAGGACATGTTTGGAACGTCCCCCGCGCTATCGGACTATGGATGAGTTCGAAGGGAGAATTCAGTCGAGCAAACGACTTTAAAAATTCTGCGCTTCTCGGAGGCACCCGAGTGTTGAACTGTTTTTTCTGTTTTTAGTTGCTGTTTTTGCTTTTAGTTTAGGTAATTTAGCTAATGTAGCTTGCTATTTTTTTTAGGTAATAAGGAGAGTTGAGGAAATTTTTGGCCCCGATGTGGAGCGCGCCGCGTCCTTTCCCTCGCCGACTTCACAAAGAATCAGGAAAGTGTCGTTTTTCTTTCCCTTTAACTTTTGTGTATCTAATTAAGGAGCATTGAGGACAATGCTCGCTTTTGAAGTTGGGGGTGGATTATGGATAAGCATGTGTAGTTTGTTGAGCAGTGTTTATTCTGAATTTGAAGTGCTTGGGACTCTGTTTATATGCTTTCTAATTATGATAATCTAGGAAATGCATTTTGGAAATCTGAGCATTTGCATAATCTAGTTTTTGCATGATGAGTTTTGCATTTATTAGGTTCATGTCGAAAATTTTAAATTTTTTTCTGTTGCTCCCTTGCATCTAGCGAGCACTTAGCAACCTCGTCTTAATCTCCGTAGGCTTAGTTTGATTGCATGTAGCATTAATTCTTGTTGTCACCCCGAAAGGCACCCTTAGGTAGCTTGTTCCATGAGAGTTAGTGGTCAAATTAATCGATTTAGCTTACGCTAAGCCTAAAGTAAAAAAATAGAAAAGCATGTTAGCTAGAAAATTCTCTCGAGGCGTTCCTCCTTCTTATTAGCGCTTAAGAAGTGAGCATTAGTCCTTAAAAACGTGAAGTTTAATGCATGAATTTGACGTGTTAGGCAACTCGAGGTTGGAAAGAAAAAGGAAATAAAAGTTGGGTTCAAAGAACCTCAATAAAGGGTACAAAGTACTCGTGAAAAGAAAAAGAATGAGAAAATGTTTAGGTCTCTTAATTTATTACTCTCTCTTATGTAAGTCAAGCTTAGACTGTTCTTAATCGCTAGAAGTAGGGGGGAAACATGATGATATGTTGCATGTGGTTTTTCCGGGCTTACGTAGGATTATGATACGTTGGCTAGTACACACACACGTTAGGGAGCGATAGTTAATTTTTGATATGTTCGTAATTAAATGCATGCGCTGATTGCTTTCGTGATTATGTTATGTTTAAATTTGCAAAATGCATCGAGGTTTGAATTAGTAGCATGTAAGCATATCCTTAGAGTCAAATTCTTTATTTGCCTTGCTCGAGGACTAGCAAGATTTAAGTTGGGGGTGTTTGATAACTCCATTTAGGAGCTATTATTCACTCCCTAATTCAAGCTATATGTCGTGTTTAATTGTTTAATATATCTCATTTATAGGAGATTTACGGCGAAGAGCTCGTGCGTCCATTAGACTCGTTTTGTAGCTTAAAGCGGTGTTTTAACGCCCCGGGAGTGCTTCGGGAAAAGGGCAAGTTAATACAAGAAGAACCAGACCAAAATTGCCTAGGAGAGGCAATTTTCCAGCCCAAACCCGAGAGCAAGCGTCGAGCAGACAGCGTCGAGACGCTTGCTCAACGCTGTCTGGCGTCGAGACGCTCCGAGGGGCGCGCGCGCAGGAAATTATCTGGCCAGCGTCTCGACGCCAACGCAAGGCGCGCGCGGATTCATTAGGTCGCAGCGTCGCGACGCTGTCCCAGCGTCTCGACGCTCCGACGTATTTAAAGGGCTGTAAGGACGATTTTGCAGCCATCTTCTTTACTTCATCTTCTACCTCTCGGGTTTTTCTTAGTTTCTCTTCTTGCTCCGCCATTTGTGGCCATTTCTTGGAGCTTTTCATTGTATGTAAGTTAGGGATTATGGCCAAGGCATCCATGGGAGCGTTTGTGACGATTCTCCCCATGGCCGGCTAAGGTACGTGTGCGATTCGGGATAGTTTAGGGATATTTTGTTAGACTCCGTCATTTTGATAATCCATGCTATAAATTCTGAATTGGCTTAGATTCTTTTGTGCATTTATTGTTCTTACTTAATCCCATTAATGTGTTAGATTTCGCCGACGGACAATCGAGTTTTCTAGCATGTGTTAGCGTTAAAGATTAGCGATGCCATGCCTCTCACTTTTCGCCTAGTAACACAGAACAAAGAAACAAATCGAAGTATTGATTTATGCATGATAAATGTTGGGTACTTCAGCGTTGGCGGGTAGCCAGTTAGCATTAGGATTGTGATAACTCCATTTTGGAGCTATTAAATACGTCCTAATTATAGCTAAAGGCCGCTCGCAATTGATTAAATGTATCTCTTTTGTAGGAGAAAAGCGGCAAAGAGCTGGTGCGTCCGTTGGACATGTTCGAGCGCTTAAAGCAGAGTTTTAGCGCCCCGGGAATGCATCGGGAAGAGGGGAACTTGTTCCGTGAAGAAACGGGCCAAAACAGCCTTGGAGAGGCAAAGCATCAGCCCCAAACCCGAGAGCCAGCGTCGAGCTATAGCGTCGAGACGCTGGCTCGACGCTGGAAAAACCCGAGAGCAAGCGTCGAGTGATAGCGTCGAGACGCTAGCTCGACGCTGCCCTGGCGTCGAGACCCTGCTTGGCGTCGAGACGCTTCGGAGGAGGCGCGCGCTGGAAATTCATCGGGGCAGCGTCGCGACGCTGGCCTAGCGTCGCGACGCCATCGCGCGCGCGCGCGGATTACTTAGGGCACAGCGTCGAGACGCTGGCCTAGCGTCTCGACGCTACGACGAAGGCAGTAGCTAAAAGACGATTTTTCTGCACATTTTTGGGAATCTTCATCTTCTTCATCTCTCAACGGATTCCGGCGATTTTTAGCTTCTTCTTCTCCGTTTTCTCTCTATATTCCGTGGAGCTCCGCCATTGTTGGCATGCTTGAGAGCTCCACTCTCCATTGTAATAGGTAGATGAACTCTTCCATGGTCGTTGGTGGAGCGGGATTGACGCACCGCGCCTTGAGCGGCTAAGGTAAGAGTGACGGTTTGGGATTTGTTTAGGGGAATTTTGTTAGACGTTTAATGCTTTGATAATCTGAGTATAATTTTGCATATTGGAATCTGATTATTGGCATCTGTTTACCTTGCTTAATCCCACGCTCATGCTAAATTACGTTGATTGACACTCGGGTAGCTTCGCATGTTGTGTATGTTAAAGAGTAGCGATGCCGTGCCTCTCACTGCTCGACTAAGTAACACAGGTAAATAGAACTAAATCGAGGTATCGGGTCGGGTAGGATAAATGTTGGTTGCATACAGCGTTTGCGGGCAACCTACTAGCATTTAGAATTCACGCTCGAATGTTCGTCGCGGTTAGCTAGTGACTGTCTAAATTCATCTTAGGACCGATCATCTTAATGTGAGCTTAGATAACGTGTAATTAGAACTGTGTGGTCTAATTAAAATCCATGGAGTCGGCTACTTTGGGGCTTCTCTGGTAGTCGTCCGCGTGCTAAATAAACTGTATTCCATGTCGTTAGAATTAAATGATAAGCTGAATGTTGTCTAACAATTGATCCCGAGACTCCCCAAACCGTTCACACGCTCTCTACATATTATTCTTCCTTCGTTACTTTCTTCATTATTTCTCTTGCAATTAAAACCCCCCGTTACCAATTAATCAATTAAATCCAAATTTTGATTATACTTTTGATCATTCCTATTCCTTGGATCGACCCTGTTACCACTGGCTGCAAAGCCTTGGCAATAGGCTTTATAAATCGTATTTTGGCAAGCCTCGACAGCTTGAGATTAGGCGGATATTCAAAAATCCGTGCACCAAAATTGGCGCCGTTGCCGGGGAGTAGGCAATTGTTTGAATTTATGATTGAAGTCTGAATTTGATTTATTAATGGTTGACTGAAAATTTTTTCTGTTTGTATGTTGTATGTTTAGATTTTTGTTTGTGTATGACCCGTTCCTCTGAGGGTAGTTTGCAGTATATCCCTGAGATTGACAGAGAGGAGCGGCGGTTACGTAGAGAGGCCCGTGAGGGGCAAGGACAGTTGGAAAGAGAAGAAGGCAATCCCTTCTTATTTGACGAGATGGCGCAAGGTGATGCGCCACGGACGCTTAAGCAGCTGGCAGCGCCAGACCTGAACCTGCAGCCCTTGTGCATTAACTACCCCGTGGTAGCAGGTAACTTCGAGTTGAAATCTGGTTTAATTCACCAGTTACCTTCTTTCCATGGAAACGCAGGTGAGGACGCGAATAAGCATTTGATGGAGTTCCATTGCGTCTGCGCGGGGATGAAGCCCGCAGGAGTCACGGAGGAGCAGCTGAACATGAGGGCATTCCCCTTCACGCTCAAGGATAAGGCCAAAGATTGGCTATACTATTTGCCCTCCGGATCCATCACCACGTGGCAGGATATGAAGCGGGTATTTTTGGAGAAATACTTTCCCGCATCCTTAGCCACCACTCTGCGGAAGAGAATATATGGGATCACCCAGGATGTAGGTGAGTCCCTGCATGAGTATTGGGAACGCTTTGGGCGCCTGTGCGCGAGTTTCCCGCACCACCAGATCGCCGATCAGCTGCTCATACAGTACTTTTATGAGGGGATGACGCCCCACGACAGGCAGATGATCGATGCAGCGAGTGGAGGGGCACTGATTGACAAGACCCCAGTTGAGGCCAAGCAGCTCATTGCAAATATGGCTACCAACTCGCAGCAGTTTGGGATCAGGGGGCAAGGACAAGTGCACAGCGTGGCTCAGAGACACGAGATGACTGAAATGAGGGCCCAGGTGGCCGAGATAGGTAGTATGTTGAAGAAAATTGTTGGAGGACACCGCGTCAATGCAATCAGGGGGTATGCTTCCAACCCAAGGAAGTATGATCCATATGTTAATACTTACAACCCCGGTTCGCGCGACCATCCAAATTTCAGCTATGGGAACAGGGAAGGACAAAATCGCTTCCAAGGCCAGTCCCAGGATAGGCCTAATTCTTCCACCCAGGCTCAAGCTTCGAGCTCCTCCAGCTCACTTGAAGAGATGGTCAGGACCATTGTTGCGTGCTCAATGTGTTAATAAAAATGATAAATAAGAGAGAGAGAGCACTCAGAACATGCAAGCATACATGATCTTATAGCAAGTAGTAAGTATATTTCATTCGTTTTCCCACAGAGACTTGTTTTTAGCTATTCTCGAAGTGTTTTTGTTAAGAAAGATGGGGTGGATTTGAGGGGGTAAAATTGGTTTTTAATTATCTAAGTTGCGCTGAATGTGTAAAGGAATGTAACATAAACAAATTAAGGTTAAAATCAGACTCAAAGAACAAGAGATGGAATTGATAAACGAAAAAGAAAACAGCTAAACAGAATGAAAACTTAGTAGAATTGCGGGGACCGCAATGTTACCGCAATTAAACAGCAGCGAAAGTGTGTAAATGGGTGAATTGAGGGCTACTAATGACTATCCTATAGGCCTTTTTATACGATTCTCAAGCACTGGATCTACTCTCTATACATCAAACTCACTCTATCTCAAGTATCGTCTGATTCCATGCATTAGAGACTTAAGTTTACTCGACTTCAAAGTAAGGTCTTAAGCATCTTGTTAAAACAGGAGTGTTTAGTTTGTACTAGGGAAACTCCTATTCCTAGGCCGTTTCCTGATTACCATGAAAGGCTAGCATGATTATATGACTCTGAACTCTTACTCCTTCCAGAGGTTAGGAGTTCTTTGGACAAAATGGATGGCCAATCGAAATTGCCCGTGGGATGAAGCTTACATATAATCAATGTTTGAAGGCGATCCTACATGCTTGATTCACGTTTTTTAAGCCTATAGTTCTGTCATTAGCATGCCCCTAAGTGATTTAGCTACTCATGGATATATGGAGAACAGAAAGGGTAGATAAAACAGACATGCTTAGAAGAGAAATGTGTGTAAAATAGCGAGACAAAACCGTAGCAGAACAAGGTGGAAACTGTAAAATGCAGAATTGTACTTTGATTACTTTGAGTGTTTGAATGACAAAGGAAAGCTTTGAAGAAATGAATCCAAGACAGACAACAACGAAATGCAGTAAGTAAAATACTAAACTAAGAACAACAATAATCAAACTGGAAATAAGAGGAAGAACGACAGAAAAGCAGTAAAGGGTGCTGAAAAGCTTCGTGCAGTCGCCTCGAATGGAAGGGATGAGAGGTTAGCCTTGCTTGGATGAATCCAATCGAGAGAGAAGAAGAATCTTCTCTCCTTCCTATCAGATTATCGATTCCAACAGCTGAGACTCTCACTCCAACAGACGGCAAAGGAAAACAGAGAGAAATGATGGACTGCGAGAAGACTTCTGCGCTTCGAATGATGATCAAACCTCCGACTTTGGCCCCCTTTTATAGTAGTTTGCAGGTGCGTTTAGGCCAAGGAGAACCATCAATCTTCAACGTCATATATCAGAATGGATGGAGGAGAAAGAACGAATCCCTGAAATAACGGAAATTAACAGAAAAAGATCAGTCAACTTACGGTTTTCACTTGAATAATTGCGGTCATCGCAATGTTTTCGCAATTCATTCGCAATGCTCATTTTTTCATTCTTTTCCTTCGGTTTTCAACCCTTTTTCTACCTATTGTACATAAGTCCTATTTTAGCTACCTTCTTCTAATTCTCATATTAAAGCATAGGTTTAGGCTAAATGCTAACAAAAACACCTAAAAGTGTACATCTTCCTAAGCTAAATGAGTTCTAAATAAGTCACTTTCAGAGACTTAACACACCCCCAAACTTAAGGCTTTGCTTGTCCTCAAGCATACTAAGGACTTACTTAGGCTGCTGTTTTATCTTCTTTAACTACTCACCGACTCCCCTATATCCCTATCTCTAGCAGTGCTGTCCTGTGACACACTTCTAAGTTTAGAACTAACCTCTTTATCAAGCTTCTTCTGACTTCACCTGCCTACTATACCTGCTGTTTTTATTAACCCCCTACTACTGATCTAGCTACTTTTATGACATCATGCCACTATCCCTAAGGTTTCAAATTCTACCAAGCTTTACTCCAGACTCAGTACATGCTTCTAGCTTTATTTTTAATGTGCCTAGGATTCCTTAGAGTCATGCCAGTCTTAGTATTACAGTGACAGTGGTACTTTTAGAGAACAACCTAAGCCCTGGCATCACTACATTGGATATACATTCATCTCCCTAGACAAACCTAAAAGCTACAACCTTGTGCTTAGCTCATTAAGGATCAGAGTTCTTTTTACATAGGACATCTAAGCCACAAGATTATAACTCCTAAGCATACATTCTTCTTCCCTATTTCTCCCTTTTTTACTTCGGTGGAGTCTCTCCTTGGGTTGCCTTTTGATGCAATGCCACTTGTGGTTTACACACTTGGCACTGATTACTCAGCAACTTGAGAGAGACTCCCCTCTTTATTCTATTTTTCACTTTTTCTATTTATCACAAATTTTTTTTTTCTTAGGAGAAGAAGAATGCTTATGTCCTAAGGAAGAGAGGAATGTTCCTAGGCCTAGGGTGGCCTCCCCCAAACTTCAACTACTCATTGTCCCTAATGAGTGTCTGAGGTAGCACACCCCCAAACTTTTCCTAGAAGCATCTAGTCTAAAGTAAAACAAAGAGAATCTAAAAATCCTAGGCACAGGCAAAACATTCTAAAAGCAATTATTCCAACAGCAGAAAATTTGAACATAACAGACAGTTTTTAAGGACTTACGGTTTATGCATGCTGAGCACTATTCAGAGGCAAATTTAAACTATCAAAGCGTGTCCTATGACACTCATCCAGCATGCTTTAAGATCAGCTATATAAGGTAGTCATGCTAGCAGCAAAAGATAGAATATAACAGATCATAGCCTAACTAAACAGACAGTCCAAAACATGCAATCAGTCACAAAAATTGCGGGAACCGCAATTATTTCGCAATTCAATCCGGGCAGATTTAACATTGATTCAGGCCCCTAGCATGCTTTTTCTTGTTACTCATGCCTCCTAAAAATAAAACTAAACTATCCTACCTATTCAGCTAACATCAGACTAGACTAAGCAAAAGAAAAAACATAAAACTAAACATTAAAAACAGATCAAAAATTGAACAAAAAACAGCATAATGCACATTATCTATCAGAAAGCAGAAAAATTGTTTGTTTTTTCTAAGGGAACAACAATACTCCCTTCAGTGCACTTCAAACCAGCACTCAATTCTCGTCATCCTCATCTGGTTGCCGTGGTCGTGGGGGCACCCATGGAGTTAGGAGATTAGTAGGGAAGTCCGGGAAGATGCACCCCAGCGTCTCCTCCATGGAATCATCCTGCTGTGCAGGAACATCAGGGCTGTCTTCCCTCATGGGAGAAAAGACTTCGTCTTCCCCAGCATCTCCACTGCCCGGCGTGGACTCTTGATAATCCCCATATGGGAATTCAGGATCAGGCTGTGGAGAGTTGTGCGAGGGCGTGGGATTGTGCTCTGCTGATGGTGTCTGCGCAGAACTCAGTGGCGAAGATGGTGGTTCAGGACTCTGCGCTGCTGCAGGTGTCGGATCAGAACTCTGAGGTGCTGGAGACAACTCGGGGCTCTGTGCAGGCGGTGACGACTCTGCGCTTGGCACTGGTTCAGATGGGAGAGGGCTGCCCGCAGGTGATGCAGACGGCGACGAACCTTCTTTGGCTGACTCGTGGGATGCACAATCAGTTTATTGACTCTCCACAGAGGGAGTCTTTGCTGTGCTTGGTTCGGCGGCCGTCTTGACACTCCACCGGCGTTTCTTGGGCGTGCCCACTGGCTCAGAGGGACCAGCAGGGATCTCAGTGACCACCCTCCACTTCTTCCTACGAATAGGAAGCTTGGGAAGAGGACCGGTGCGAACGGCACCATCGTCTGCAAGGGTGAGAAGCGCTTCCCTTGCAGCCGCTTCAGCTGCGTCATCAGCCTTCTTCTTGGCTGCAGATCTCTCCGCTCGTGTGAACACCATTGCTGAGGCTTGAAGATCTTGGGAGAAGAATCAAAGATGGAGAGAATCGCTGAATTCTTGGAGAGCAAAGAGAGAGATAATCGTAACGATCGAGCGCGTTCTAACGGCTATAAATGCAACGGAAAAAAAAAATCCCAACGGCTCTTTTTGCGGATCCAGCAATTTTAGCGCAATTGTAGGGATATTTTATCATCAAAATCTCAAA
This sequence comes from Herpetospermum pedunculosum, assembly GCA_028017165.1. Taxonomy (NCBI): domain Eukaryota; kingdom Viridiplantae; phylum Streptophyta; class Magnoliopsida; order Cucurbitales; family Cucurbitaceae; genus Herpetospermum; species Herpetospermum pedunculosum. The sequence continues at coordinate 47,105,882 of CM051527.1, forward strand.
CTTTGCTCGTCCGTATCTTTTATTTGGCTCGATCGTTTCTCGATTTTTAAAGCTTGATTTACTCTCCTTGATTCCCTCTTTCGATTCCCTACAAAAACAAATAAAACAAACATTAAATACCCAATTAAAAACACACCACAAAACATACAAACGATAATCGGAAAAACAGTAAAAATAAACTAAGGCATTTAGCCTTGACTAAACGAGCACAGTAACCACTCGTTCTCTCTCGTTCTCTTTGTCATGCTTCAGTCAAGAGGAAGGCCGAGAGAGTCTTCACATCTCCTTCCTCATAGTAGTGCTTCAACCTAGCACCATTGACCATAAATGGCTGGCCTTGCTGCAAATTCTTTATCTCTATTGCACCATGAACATAGACATTGGTAATAACAAATGGACCTGACCATCTAGACTTTAGTTTGCCTGGAAATATCTTTAAACGTGAGTTAAATAATAGGACAAGTTGGCCTTTCCTAAAGTCTTTGATCCTAAGTCTACTGTCGTGCCATATTTTGGTCTTTTCTTTATACATTTTGGCATTCTCATAGGCCATATGCCTAAGCTCGTCAAGTTCATGTAGCTGCAAAGATCTCAATGTCCCCGCATCCTTTACACAAAAATTCAATTCTTTCATGGCCCAAAATGCTTTGTTTTCTAACTCAAGTGGCAAGTGGCAAGCCTTGCCATACACCAACCTATAGGGAGACATGCCTAGGGGTGTCTTATATGCTGTTCTGTAAGCCCAAAGTGCATCCTCAAGCTTAAATGACCAGTCTTTCCTATTAGGTTTGACTACCTTTTCGAGGATGTTCTTTATCTCCCTATTGGAAATTTCAGCTTGGCCATTCGAGTGTGGGTGATAGGGAGTAGCTACCCTATGTCTAATGTTATATTTAGCCAATACTTTCTCCATAGCCTTATTAATGAAATGTGACCCCTCATCACTAATGATAGCACGAGGAGTCCCAAATCTAGTGAAAATGTGCCTATGCAAGAAGTTAGTGACTGTTTTAGCATCATTATTAGGACATGCTTTGGCTTCTACCCACTTGGACACGTAGTCTACTGCTACTAAAATGTAAAGGTTACCTGATGATGGAGGGAATGGTCCCATGAAATCAATGCCCCACACATCAAAGAGCTCCAACTCTAAGATGTAGGTGAGGGGCATCTCATCCTTGCGACTGAGGTTACCTGTCCTTTGGCATTCGTCACAGTTGTGGGCATAGTTGTGGGCGTCCTTGAAGATTGTTGGCCAATAGTAGCCACTCTGAAATACCTTCGCCGCTGTTCTTTGACGACCAAAGTGTCCACCGTAAGGAGATGAGTGACAGTGCTGTAGCACAGACTTCGCTTCAGCAGCTGAAATACACTTCCTTAGTAAGCCATCAGCACAGGTTCTGTAAAGTGTGGGGTCATCCCAGATGAATTTCCTTGATTCATGAAGGAACCTCTTCTTCTCCTGTCCTCCCTTGAACACTGGCAATACCTGTGATGCACGGAAGTTAGCAATGTCAGCGAACCACGGTTCCTCATCGTTACCACGATGAGCTAAAGCAAAGACATGTTCATCTATAAAAGCATCAGAAATTGCGGTCTCCGCAATTTTTTCGCAATTGTGCTGCAATCGAGACAGGTGATCTGCAACCACGTTTTCACATCCTTTCTTGTCCCGAATGTCCAGATCAAATTCTTGCAGCAATAACACCCATCTAATCAATCTAGGCTTAGCGTCAGCCTTTCTCATAAGATATTTTAAAGCAGAATGGTCAGTGTATACAATGGTCCTAGTGCCTACAATGTAATTTCTAAATTTTTCACAAGCAAATACCACAGCAAGCATCTCTTTCTCTGTAGTTGTATAATTACATTGAGCCTCATTCAAGGTCTTGCTAGCATAATAGACAGGGTGTGTCAGCTTGTCAATCTTCTGTCCTAACATGACTCCTACAGCATAGTCACTGGCATCGCATAGTATCTCAAATGGGAGATCCCAATTTGGTCCGACTATGATAGGTGCTGTGACTAGTGCTTCCTTAAGGGTTTTCCAAGCTACTACACATTCTTTAGAGAAGATAAATGGTCTATTTAGCTCTAGAAGCTCGCACAGAGGCTTGGCTATCTTAGAAAAGTCCTTAATGAACCTTCTGTAGAAGCCAGCATGCCCTAAGAAGCTTCTAATGGCTTTGACATTCTGGGGCTCTACCAACTTCTCTATGATCTCTATTTTTGCCCTATCCACTTCTACACCTGCCCTTGATACTATATGTCCTAAGACAATCCCTTCATCTACCATAAAATGGCACTTTTCCCAATTTAGGACTAGGTTGGTCTCTTCACACCTAGCAAGGACTTGTCCTAGGTTGTCTAGACAGGTTTTAAATGAGTCCCCAAAGACTGAGAAGTCATCCATGAATATTTCTATCATGGACTCATCCAACTCAGAGAAGATTGCCATCATGCACCTTTGGAAAGTTGCCGGTGCATTGCATAAGCCAAAAGGCATTCTGCGGAAGGCAAACGTTCCAAAAGGGCAAGTGAAAGTGGTCTTCTCTTGATCCTTAGGGTCTATAGTGATTTGATTATAACCAGAGTACCCATCTAAGAAACAATAGTAGGCTCTACCAGCTATTCTGTCTAGCATCTGGTCAATGAACGGTATAGGGAAATGGTCTTTTTTAGTTTCTTTATTTAGTTTTCTGTAATCCATACATACCCTCCACCCTGTGACAGTCCTTGTTGGAATCAGTTCGTTGTTCTCATTGACTACCACAGTTATTCCCCCCTTTTTAGGTACACATTGGATGGGGCTCACCCACTGGCTACTAGCTATGGGGAAAATCACTCCTGCATCCAGCCACTTTATTATTTCCTTCTTCACTACCTCTTTCATAGAGGGGTTTAGCCTACGCTGATGATCTACCCTAGGGGTGTGCTCTTCCTCTAGTATAATTTTGTGCATGCAATAAGAAGGGCTAATGCCTCGAATATCAGCAATAGTCCATGCTATAGCCTTCCTATGTTGCTTAAGCAGTACAATTAATTCAACCTCATGCTGTTCACTTAGCTTAGAAGAAATAATTACAGGCAGCGTATCATCATCTCCTAGATATGCATATTTGAGGTGAGTGGGTAGTGGTTTCAGTTCTAAAACAGGTGGATGCTCAATGGAGGGTTTCAAAGGATTTACAGTTCTATCAGTTAAATCTATATTCATACATACATGCTGTGGTTTATCTACAGGCATATCCATTATGTCAGATACATTTAAATCAGCTACATCTAATCCTACATATTCATTTGCATGCTTGGTTAATAACACATGCTCTAATTGTTCTTCCATTAGTGAGTCAACAACATCCATGCTAGCACAAGACTCAGAATCAGAGGGATACCTTAAAGCTTTGTAAACACTAAATTTTACCTCTTCATCATGAACCCTCATAGTTAACTCACCTTTTTGAACATCTATGAGTGCCCTACCTGTGGCTAGAAATGGTCTACCTAGCAGGATGGGGACCTCCTTGTCTGCCTCATAGTCCAGGACAATGAAATCTGCAAGGAAAATGAATTTGTCAACTTTAACTAGAATATCCTCAATCTTACCTTCTGGATATGCAATGGATCTGTCTGCTAGTTGTAAAGTGACAGTAGTTGGACGTGCTTCTCCCATTCCCAACTGGCGGAATAGGGACAGGGGCATGAGGTTTATGCTGGCGCCCAGGTCACAAAGCGCTCTGCCCACGTGCTTGCCTCCAAGTTCTACAGGTAAGGTGAAGGAACCAGGATCCTTCTCCTTCTTAGGCAGCTTGTTCTGGAGGATGGCACTGCACTCCTCGGTGAGGTTTACTGTTTCGAACTCACCAATTATTTTTTTGTTAGTAATAATGTCCTTCAAAAACTTTACATAAGAAGGCATAGACTGTAAAACCTCTACAAAAGGAATGTTAACATGCACTTGCTTAAGTATTTCTAAAAATTTATTAAAATGAACTTCCTGTTCCTGCTTCTTCTTAAGCCTTCGAGGGTATGGAGGTGGTGGCACATATGCAGGCACGTCAGGGCGCCTTAGGATGGGTGGAGGCCTTGGAATGTCTTCTACCTCCTCAACAATTGGCTCTAGCCTGGCTCCTGATGTGCTAGTTGGTGGTGGACCTTGGCTTGGCAGAGACTCCAGTGGAGCACTAGACTCAGTGTTCTCTACTCTCTTTGGTGTGTCCTTTGTGTTGCTCACCAATGGTCTTCCACTCCTAAGTTCAATTGCTTGAACTTGCTCTTTGCCATCTCTCCTTGGTACCTCGGTGTCAGCAGGGAGTCTACCTTGGGGCCTACTTTTAAGTTCATTGGCTAATTGGCCTACTTGGTTTTCCAGGCTCCTAAGAGTAGCTTGCTGGCTCTGAAGAGTAGCGTCATTCTTAGCTATATATTCCTTGAGTAGGCTTTCTACAGAAGATCCTACAGATTGATTGTAAGGCTTTTGGTACATTGACTGGTTATGTTGGGGAGTGAAACCAGGTGTTCCACTCGGCCTTGGTTGGTTAGGATTTTGGTTAGTGTTCTGTTGGCCACCCCATGACAGGTTAGGGTGGTTTCTCCAACCAGGGTTATAGGTATTGGAGTAGGGGTTGTTCCTAGGCTGCTGCTGGCTTCCTACATAGCAGACTGAGGATGGATTCCCAGGGCAGTATTCATATGGGTGCCCTTCCCCACAGAATCCACAGATAGGTGCCTCGCCTTGATTTGGTTGGGTGCCCATTGACATGGCTGTGGCGGTATTGGCACTGGTTTGGAGATTGGCCTGAGCCATTTGCTTAACTAGGTTGGTCAAGGCGTTTATTTGGGTGCTCATGGCGCTTAGAGCATCCTTGTCTTGAGCCCTAGTTGGCTCTACTGGATCGTCTGACCACCTACAATGAGATGTTGAGATCTTCTCCAAGATCTCATAAGCTTCGTTGTAACTCTTGGACAACATGGAACCTCCAGCAGATGAATTTAAAACTTGTCTGGTGCTGGGGTTGCATCCTTTAAAGAAGACTTCTATTTGGATACACCATGGAATGCCATGGTGTGGACATTTAATGAGAAGGTCTTTGAATCTTGTCCAAGCTTCGTGAAGAGACTCACTTGGAGCTTGTTTGAACTTTATGATATCATCACGAAAGGTAGAATTCCTATCAGGTGGGAAGTATTTGACTAGGAATTTTTCTGCTAAATCTGTCCAATTGCGGACAGATCCTGAGGGTAAAGAATTTAACCATGTTTTGGCTTTGTCCCTCAAAGAGTAAGGGAAAAGATATAGCCTCAGGGCTTCTTGGGAAACTCCAGGGATTAGGAAGGTGTCACTAACTCCTAAGAAGTTCCTAAGGTGGTTATGGGGGTCCTCATTTTCTATTCCAAAGAATTGCCCCACAGTGGACAACATTTGGAACATCACTGGCTTTAACTCGAATGAGTTGGCAGTGATTTCAGGACGGATTATGCTGGGGTTCAGCTCCCCAGGCATAGGTACTAAATATGAAAGGATGGCGCTATCCTTGTCATTCGCTATTTCAATGGGATTGCGAGTGACAGGCACCAGGTTTTGATTTACTCCAGCCATTTCTTCTTGAGGTAATTGCGGAGGAATTGTAGTCTCTGCAATGATTGGAGGTAAAAGGGTTTGTTTAAAGAGACGTTTCTTGGCTCTATTCCTAGCTCTAAGTAATCTCTCGGGCTCAGGGTTGAACTCTAGATCACTACTTGGAGTCTCATTCATAAACTACCCTAAATGGTACCTGAAAAAGAAATGAAGATGGATCAAATTCAATGAAAAATACTTTGATGTTTCAGACTTAACAACTTCGTTTTCACTTAAAATAAGTCCCCGGCAGCGGCGCCAAAAACTTGTTGCGTGCTCAATGTGTTAATAAAAATGATAAATAAGAGAGAGAGAGCACTCAGAACATGCAAGCATACATGATCTTATAGCAAGTAGTAAGTATATTTCATTCGTTTTCCCACAGAGACTTGTTTTTAGCTATTCTCGAAGTGTTTTTGTTAAGAAAGATGGGGTGGATTTGAGGGGGTAAAATTGGTTTTTAATTATCTAAGTTGCGCTGAATGTGTAAAGGAACGTAACATAAACAAATTAAGGTTAAAATCAGACTCAAAGAACAAGAGATGGAATTGATAAACGAAAAAGAAAACAGCTAAACAGAATGAAAACTTAGTAGAATTGCGGGGACCGCAATGTTACCGCAATTAAACAGCAGCGAAAGTGTGTAAATGGGTGAATTGAGGGCTACTAATGACTATCCTATAGGCCTTTTTATACGATTCTCAAGCACTGGATCTACTCTCTATACATCAAACTCACTCTATCTCAAGTATCGTCCGATTCCATGCATTAGAGACTTAAGTTTACTCGACTTCAAAGTAAGGTCTTAAGCATCTTGTTAAAACAGGAGTGTTTAGTTTGTACTAGGGAAACTCCTATTCCTAGGCCGTTTCCTGATTACCATGAAAGGCTAGCATGATTATATGACTCTGAACTCTTACTCCTTCCAGAGGTTAGGAGTTCTTTGGACAAAATGGATGGCCAATCGAAATTGCCCGTGGGATGAAGCTTACATATAATCAATGTTTGAAGGCGATCCTACATGCTTGATTCACGTTTTTTAAGCCTATAGTTCTGTCATTAGCATGCCCCTAAGTGATTTAGCTACTCATGGATATATGGAGAACAGAAAAGGTAGATAAAACAGACATGCTTAGAAGAGAAATGTGTGTAAAATAGCGAGACAAAACCGTAGCAGAACAAGGTGGAAACTGTAAAATGCAGAATTGTACTTTGATTACTTTGAGTGTTTGAATGACAAAGGAAAGCTTTGAAGAAATGAATCCAAGACAGACAACAACGAAATGCAGTAAGTAAAATACTAAACTAAGAACAACAATAATCAAACTGGAAATAAGAGGAAGAACGACAGAAAAGCAGTAAAGGGTGCTGAAAAGCTTCGTGCAGTCGCCTCGAATGGAAGGGATGAGAGGTTAGCCTTGCTTGGATGAATCCAATCGAGAGAGAAGAAGAATCTTCTCTCCTTCCTATCAGATTATCGATTCCAACAGCTGAGACTCTCACTCCAACAGACGGCAAAGGAAAACAGAGAGAAATGATGGACTGCGAGAAGACTTCTGCGCTTCGAATGATGATCAAACCTCCGACTTTGGCCCCCTTTTATAGTAGTTTGCAGGTGCGTTTAGGCCAAGGAGAACCATCAATCTTCAACGTCATATATCAGAATGGATGGAGGAGAAAGAACGAATCCCTGAAATAACGGAAATTAACAGAAAAAGATCAGTCAACTTACGGTTTTCACTTGAATAATTGCGGTCACCGCAATGTTTTCGCAATTCATTCGCAATGCTCATTTTTTCATTCTTTTCCTTCGGTTTTCAACCCTTTTTCTACCTATTGTACATAAGTCCTATTTTAGCTACCTTCTTCTAATTCTCATATTAAAGCATAGGTTTAGGCTAAATGCTAACAAAAACACCTAAAAGTGTACATCTTCCTAAGCTAAATGAGTTCTAAATAAGTCACTTTCAGAGACTTAACAACCATCGTGACTAGCACCAGCCAGTTCCAGAAAGAGGCTCGCGAGGAGTTAAATTCTCATAAGGCAGAGCTGCAGAATTTGAACAAGCAGCTGACACAAATGGCGGTGTCTATCAGTAAGATTGAGAGCAAGAGCTCGGGGAAGCTTCCTTCCCAAACTACAGTAAACTCATGTGAAAACGTGAGTGCCATTCAGTTGCGCAGTGGGAAGTCACTTTCCACCAGAGCTGCGAAGGAAGCCACGGACAGCCTGAACAAGTCCGCCCCGACTGCTCCTGAGACTCAGAATGAGAAAAGAAATGAGAAGGTCAGTGTACCTGTGGATGTTGCCAAAGCACCATTCCCGAGTAGGCTTGCGAAGCCTACATTGGAATCCGATGACGAGGAGGTCCTTCGAACCTTCCAGAAGGTGATGGTAAATATCCCGCTCCTAGAGGCAGTCAGTCAAGTGCCCAAGTACGCGAAATTCCTAAGGAGCTGGTGCACTACAAAGAGGAAGTCCAGAGGGACTGAGAAAAAGAAAGAGAACGTCTCTGCCATACTCCCAGGTACGTTGCCTGCAAAGTGCAACGATCCAGGTACTTTTACTATCCCTTGCACTATAGGTAGTAAAGTTGTTCATAATGCCATGTTAGACTTAGGAGCCTCTGTTAATGTTATGTCTTATGCATTATATTGTGAACTGAATTTAAATGAAATGCATGAGTGTAATGTTTCTGTTCAGTTGGCTAATGGGTCGAGCATCTGTCCTAGGGGGAAGGTAGAGGATGTTTTAGTTAGAGTTGGGAATATGACGTTTCCCGCTGATTTCCTTGTTTTAGATATGAATGAAAATTCATTGCATGCTTCGTCCTCTATGCTGTTAGGACGCCCTTTTCTTAAGACCGCTAGGGTCAAAATCGATGTGTATAAGGGCGTCGTTTCGTTAGAGTTTGATGATACTTTGCATGAGTTTTCTTTATTTGATGGGAAATCTGTTGCGAATGTTTCTGTGGTTGAGCATGTTGAGAATGGGAGTCTACCCTCGCGCTTGAGGGATGGTTCCCATGTCTCTGTTAAAATTTATGATTTGAATTTGATTGATGATACTGCTGGATTTTGCACTAACATGTCTGATATTCACGTGCCCGAGGCACGAAGAGTGCAAAATGCTTTTCAGGTGGTTGGTGGAAAAGGTGTGGCCAAGGACAAGTCTGGATCGTCCCCCGCACCTACAGACTATGGATGAGTCTGTTGAGAGAATACAGTCGAGCAACCGACTTTAAAAATTCTGCGCTTCTCAGAGGCACCCGAGCGATGGACTGTTTTTGTGTTTTAGTTTAGTTTTATTGCTTTTTAGATTAACTTAGTTTTAATTAGCTTGCTGTTTTTTTTTTTTTTTTTTTTAGGAATCGAGGATGAGAAGACAATTTTGGGCTCTGATGCGTTCGTGCGCCGCTTCCTCGCCCTCGCCAGCTTCACCAAGAGTCAGGGAAGTGTATTTCTTCTTCCCTTTTACTTTGATGTATCTGACTGGTTGGCATTGAGGACAATGCCAAATTTTGAAGTTGGGGGTGGAGTAGTCCGATGGATGTGCATGTGTAGTTTGTTGAGAAGTGTTATAAAGATATTGAAGTGCTTGGGACTCTGTTTACTGTTTTCTAACTGTGATAGCCTAGGAAATGCATGTTGGAAATCTGAGCATGTTCATAATCGAGTTTTTGCATGAGTTTTGTGTTTCTTAGGTTCATGTCAAAAATTTTAAAATTTTTTCTGTTGCTCCCTTGCACTCATCGCGCACTTAGCAACTTCTCCCTAGATTCCGTAAGCTTGGTTTGTCGCATGTTTAGCTAATTCTCGTTGTCACCCCGAAAGGCACCCTTAGGTAGCTTGTTGCATGAGAGTTAGTAGCTAATTAATTGAGGAAGCATGTGCTTAGCCTAATGAAAAAAAAAATAGAAAAGCATGTTCTATAGAAAATTTTCTCTCGAGGCGCTCCTCCTTCTTTTTAAGCGCTTAAAAGAAGTGAGCGTTAGTCCTTAAAAACGTGAAGTTTTATGCATGAATTTGACGTGTTAGGCATCTCGAGTAGGAAGGAAAAAGAAACGAAAGGTTGGTTCAAAGAACCCAAAATAAAAGAGTACAAAGTACTTTTGAAAAGAAAGAAAAAGAATGAGAAAATAATTAGGTCTCTTAATTTGCTTCTCTCTCTCGTGTAAGTCAAGTGTAGCTGTTCTTAAACGCTAGAAGTAGGGGGAAAATGGGATGTGCGATGCATGTTGGTTTTCCGGGTTTACGTGAGTTTAGGAGTGGTTGTATAGCACACACACACGTTAGGGGGCAAGAGTTAATTTTTGATATGTCCTAGTTAATACATGAACAAAATGCTTCCATGATTATACTCGTGTTTGAAATTTCAATATGCATGGAGGTTTGAGTTAGAATATATGTAATCGCGTCCTTAGAGTCAATGTCTTTGTAGTACTTGCTCGAGGACTAGCAATGTTTAAGTTGGGGGTGTTTGATAACTCCATTTTGGAGCTATTAAATACGTCCTAATTATAGCTAAAGGCCGCTCGCAATTGATTAAATGTATCTCTTTTGTAGGAGAAAAGCGGCAAAGAGCTCGTGCGTCCGTTGGACATGTTCGAGCGCTTAAAGCAGAGTTTTAGCGCCCCGGAAATGCATCGGGAAGAGGGGAACTTGTTCCGTGAAGAAACGGGCCAAAACAGCCTTGGAGAGGCAAAGCATCAGCCCCAAACCCGAGAGCCAGCGTCGAGCTATAGCGTCGAGACGCTGGCTCGACGCTGGAAAAACCCGAGAGCAAGCGTCGAGTGATAGCGTCGAGACGCTAGCTCGACGCTGCCCTGGCGTCGAGACCCTGCTTGGCGTCGAGACGCTTCGGAGGAGGCGCGCGCTGGAAATTCATCGGGGCAGCGTCGCGACGCCATCGCGCGCGAGCGCGGATTACTTAGGGCACAGCGTCGAGACGCTGGCCTAGCGTCTCGACGCTGGCCTAGCGTCTCGACGCTACGACGAAGGCAGTAGCTAAAAGACGATTTTTCTGCACATTTTTTGGAATCTTCATCTTCTTCATCTCTCAACGGATTCCGGCGATTTTTAGCTTCTTCTTCTCCGTTTTCTCTCTATATTCCGTGGAGCTCCGCCATTGTTGGCATGCTTGAGAGCTCCACTCTCCATTGTAATAGGTAGATGAACTCTTCCATGGTCGTTGGTGGAGCGGGATTGACGCACCGCGCCATGAACGGCTAAGGTAAGAGTGACGGTTTGGGATTTGTTTAGGGGAATTTTGTTAGACGTTCAATGCTTTGATAATCTGAGTATAATTTTGCATATTGGAATCTGATTATTGGCATCTGTTTACCTTGCTTAATCCCACGCTCATGCTAAATTACGTTGATTGACACTCGGGTAGCTTCGCATGTTGTGTATGTTAAAGAGTAGCGATGCCGTGCCTCTCACTGCTCGACTAAGTAACACAGGTAAATAGAACTAAATCGAGGTATCGGGTCGGGTAGGATAAATGTTGGTTGCATACAGCGTTTGCGGGCAACCTACTAGCATTTAGAATTCACGCTCGAATGTTCGTCGCGGTTAGCTAGTGACTGTCTAAATTCATCTTAGGACCGATCATCTTAATGTGAGCTTAGATAACGTGTAATTAGAACTGTGTGGTCTAATTAAAATCCATGGAGTCGGCTACTTTGGGGCTTCTCTGGTAGTCGTCCGCGTGCTAAATAAACTGTATTCCATGTCGTTAGAATTAAATGATAAGCTGAATGTTGTCTAACAATTGATCCCGAGACTCCCCAAACCGTTCACACGCTCTCTACATATTATTCTTCCTTCGTTACTTTCTTCATTATTTCTCTTGCAATTAAAACCCCCCGTTACCAATTAATCAATTAAATCCAAATTTTGATTATACTTTTGATCATTCCTATTCCTTGGATCGACCCTGTTACCACTGGCTGCAAAGCCTTGGCAATAGGCTTTATAAATCGTATTTTGGAAAGCCTCGACAGCTTGAGATTAGGCGGATATTCAAAAATCCGTGCACCAGATTGCATAGTCGAATGTTCGTCGCGGCTAGCTAGTGACTGTTTAGAGTAAATTTGGAGCTGATCACTCTAGGGATATTTTAAACAATGTTTAATTGGACTGTTGGTTTAATTAATTATATGAAGCCGGTTACAAAAGGGAGTCCCAATAACCGATCGCGTGCATAACAAATTGATAGCCTAGATTTGAATTAAATGATGAATGATGGAATGTGTTACGTCTCCAAAAGTGACCTTTTTAGGACTTGTTTTCCATAGAAAGATGTACACTCTTAGGTGTTTTTGATAGGATTTAGCTTGAACCTATGCTTAAATATGAGAATTAGAAGAGGGAAGCTAAATTAGGACTTGTGTGCAAAAGGGAAGAAAAGGAATAGAAAACGAAGTTAAAAGAATAAAAAATGTGCATTGCGGCAGCATTGCCGAAACATTGCTAAAACAGCAATGTTTTAAGTGAAATCCGTAAGTTGACTGATCTTTTTCTGTTGTGATCCGTTATTTCAGGGATTCTGTCTTTCTCCTCCAGTCACATTGAAGTACGACGTTGAGAATGGATGGTTCTCCTTGGCCCAAACGCACCTGCCGATTACTATAAAAGGGGGTCAAAGTAGAGGGTTTGATCATCATCCGAAAGCGTAGAAGTCTCTTCGCAGCGCAGTCTTTCCCATTCATTCTCTTCTCCGTCTGTTGGTTTGAGAGGTTCAGCTGTTGGAGTCGACAATCTGATAGGAAGGAGAGAAGATTCATCTTCTCTCCCGATTGGATTCATCCAAGCAAGGCTTACCTTTCCCTCCCTTCAGCCGAGGCGTTTGCGACGAGGCGTTCAAGCTCACTTTCTGTCTTTATGTTAGTAACCTTGAGTCTTCATTTGTTTAGTTCAAACGCTTGATTAATCGAAAGCACAATTCATTATTTCACAGTTTCTTGTCTTTGCTGTTTACTGTTTTGCCTTGCTGTTTTAAGTTTATTCTTCTTCTGAGCATGCCTATTTTATCTAATATTTTTGTTCTCTCTATATCCATGAGTAACTAAGTCACATAGGGGCATGCTAATGACAATACTATAGGCTAAAAAACATGAACCAAGCATGTAGAATAGCTCTCGAATGCATTGATTGTATGTAAGCTTCATCCCACGGGCAATTTCGATTGGCCATCCATTTTGTCCAAAGAACTCCTAACCTCTAGAAGGAGTAAGAGTTCAGAGTCATACACTCATGCTAGCCTCTCAAGGTAGCCAGAAAACGACCTAGGAATAAGCGTTTTCCTAGTACAAACCATAACTTTCTGCTTTAACAAGATGCTTAAGACCTTACTTGGACATGAGTAAACTAAAGAATCTAATGCATGAAATCGGAAGATACATGAGAATGAGTTAGTTTGATGCATAGTGAGTTGATCCAATGCTTGAGAATCGTGTGAAAATGCCTATAGAGGAGTCGTTAGTAGCCCTTGTTTCTCCATTCTACACACTTTCGCTGTTAGTAACATTGCGGTAGAATTGCTGTTCTCGCAATTCTGCTAAGTTAAAAATTCTGCTTGGCTACTTTTCTCTTCGTTTATTAATTTCTTCTCTTTACATTTGCGTTTATCATTGACTTGCACTTGTTCATGTTGCTATCCTTTATATATTCAGTAGTAAATAGGAATTTTAAAACCAAATCTACCCTTTCAAATCCACCCATTCTTGCTTAACAATACACTTCACGAGTAGCTAATAATAAATCTCTGTGGGAAAACGAATGAAAAAATACTTACTACTTGCTACAAGATCATGTATGCTTGCATGTTCTGAGTGCTCTCTCTCTCTTATTGCTATTTATTTCACACATTGAGCACGTAACAAGTTTTTGGCGCTGCTGCCGGGGATTTCGTTTAGTGAAATGGACAGACCAGTCCCAAATCCGGTACCTACCACTCGCAATCCCATCGAAATAGCGAATGACAAGGATAGTGCCATTCTTTCCTACCTAGTACCTATGCCTGGGGAGCTGAACCCTAGCATAATCCGCCCTGAAATTACTGCCAACTCATTCGAGTTAAAGCCAGTGATGTTCCAAATGTTGTCCACTGTGGGACAATTCTTTGGAGTAGAAAATGAGGACCCCCACAACCATCTTAGAAACTTCCTAGGAGTTAGTGATACCTTTATCATCCCTGGAGTTTCTCAAGAAGCCTTGAGGCTCTACCTTTTCCCTTACTCTTTGAGGGACAAAGCAAAGACGTGGTTAAACTCATTACCCTCTGGATCAGTCCTCAATTGGACAGACTTGGCGGAGAATTTCCTAGTTAAATACTTCCCACCTGATAGGTGTTGCGTGCTCAATGTGTTAATAAAAATGATGAATAAGAGAGAGAGAGCACTCAGAACATGCAAGCATACATGATCTTATAGCAAGTAGTAAGTATATTTCATTCGTTTTCCCACAGAGACTTGTTTTTAGCTATTCTCGAAGTGTTTTTGTTAAGAAAGATGGGGTGGATTTGATGGGGTAAAATTGGTTTTTAATTATCTAAGTTTTGCTGAATGTGTAAAGGAATATAACATAAACAAATGGAAGTTGAAATTAGACTCAAAGGACAAGAGATGGAATTGTTAAACAAAGGAGAAAGCAGCTAACAGAATAAAAACTTAGCAGAAATTGCGGGGACCGCAATGTTTCCGCAATTAAACAGCAGCGAAAGTGTGTAGATGGGTGAATTAAGGGCTACTAATAACTATCCTATAGGCCTTTTTATACGATTCTCAAGCACTGGATCTACTCTCTATACATCAAACTCACTCTATCTCAAGTATCGTCCGATTCCATGCATTAGAGACTTAAGTTTACTCGACTTCAAAGTAAGGTCTTAAGCATCTTGTTAAAACAGGAGTGTTTAGTTTGTACTAGGGAAACTCCTATTCCTAGGCCGTTTCCTGATTACCATGAAAGGCTAGCATGATTATATGACTCTGAACTCTTACTCCTTCCAGAGGTTAGGAGTTCTTTGGACAAAATGGATGGCCAATCGAAATTGCCCGTGGGATGAAGCTTACATATAATCAATGTTCGAAGGCGATCCTACATGCTTGATTCACGTTTTTTTAAGCCTATAGTTCTGTCATTAGCATGCCCCTAAGTGATTTAGCTACTCATGGATATATGGAGAACAGAAAGGGTAGATAAAACAGACATGCTTAGAAGAGAAATGTGTGTAAAATAGCAAGACAAAACCGTAGCAGAACAAGGTGGAAACTGTAAAATGCAGAATTGTACTTTGATTACTTTGAGTGTTTGAATGACAAAGGAAAGCTTTGAAGAAATGAATCCAAGACAGACAACAACGAAATGCAGTAAGTAAAATACTAAACTAAGAACAACAATAATCAAACTGGAAATAAGAGGAAGAACGACAGAAAATAGTAAAAGGGTGCTGAAAAGCTTCGTTGCAGACGCCTCGAATGAAGGGGATGAAAGGTCAGCCTTGCTTGGATGAATCCAATCGAGAGAGAAGAAGAATCTTCTCTCCTTCCTATCAGATTATCGATTCCAACAGCTGAGACTCTCACTCCAACAGACGGCAAAGGAAAACAGAGAGAAATGATGGACTGCGAGAAGACTGCTGCGCTTCGGATGATGATCAAACCTCCGACTTTGGCCCCCTTTTATAGTAGTTTGCAGGTGCGTTTGGGCCAAGGAGAACCATCAATCTTCAACGTCATATATCAGAATGGATGGAGGAGAAAGAACGAATCCCTGAAATAACGGAAATTAACAGAAAAAGATCAGTCAACTTACGGTTTTCACTTGAATAATTGCGGTCACCGCAATGTTTTCGCAATTCATTCGCAATGCTCATTTTTTCATTCTTTTCCTTCGGTTTTCAACCCTTTTTCTACCTATTGTACATAAGTCCTATTTTAGCTACCTTCTTCTAATTCTCATATTAAAGCATAGGTTTAGGCTAAATGCTAACAAAAACACCTAAAAGTGTACATCTTCCTAAGCTAAATGGGTTCTAAATAAGTCACTTTCAGAGACTTAACACACCCCCAAACTTAAGGCTTTGCTTGTCCTCAAGCATACTAAGGACTTACTTAGGCTGCTGTTTTATCTTCTTTAACTACTTACCAACTCCCCTATATCCCTATCTCTAGCAGTGCTGTCCTGTGACACACTTCTAAGTTTAGAACTAACCTCTTTATCAAGCTTCTTCTGACTTCACCTGCCTACTATACCTGCTGTTTTTATTAACCCCCTACTACTGATCTAGTTACTTTTATGACATCATGCCACTATCCCTAAGGTTTCAAATTCTACCAAGCTTTACTCCAGACTCAGTACATGCTTCTAGCTTTATTTTTAATGTGCCTAGGATTCCTTAGAGTCATGCCAGTCTTAGTATTAACAGTGACAGTAGTACTTTTAGAGAACAACCTAAACCCTGGCATCACTTCATTGGATAAACACTCATCTCCCTAAACAACCCTACAAGTTACAACTTTGTGCTTAGCTAATTGAGGATCAGAGTTCTTTTTAAATAGGACATCTAAGCCACAAAGTTATAACTCCTAGGTATACATTCTTCTTCCCTATTTTTTCCTTTTTCTTACTTAGGTGGAGCCTCTCCTTTGGTTGCCTTTTGATGCAACGCCACTTGTGGGTTACACACTTGGCACTGATTACTCAGCAACCTAAGAGAAACTCCCCCCCCCTTTATTCTTCTTTCATTGTTTTTCAGTTCATCATCATTTTTTTTTTTAAAGGAGAAGAAGAATGCTTATGTTTCTAAGGGAGAGAGGAATGTTCCTAGGCCTAGGGTGGCCTCCCCCAAACTTCAACTACTCATTGTCCCCAATGATTGTTTGAGGTGGCACACCCCCAAACTTGTCCTAGAAGCATCTAGTCTAAAGTAAAACAAAGAGAATCTAAAAAATCCTAGGCATAGGCAAAACATTCTAAAAGCAATTATTCCAGCAGCAGAAATTTTGACAAAACAGACAGTTTAAGGACTGATGGTTTATGCATGATGAGCCCTATTCAGAGGCTAATTTAAACTAGCAAAGGGTGTCCTATGACACTCATCCAGCATGCTTGAAGATCAGCTATATCAGGTAGTCATGCTAGCAGCAAAAGATAGAATATAACAGATCACAGCCTAACTAAACAGACAGTCCAAAACATGCAATCAGTCACAAAAATTGCGGGAACCGCAATTATTTCGCAATTCAATCCGGCTAGATTTAACATTGATTCAGGCCCCTAGCATGCTTTTTCCTGTTACTCATGCATCCTACAAATAAAACTAAACTATCCTACCTATTCAGCTAACATCAGACTAGACTAAGCAAAAGAAAAAACATAAAACTAAACATTAAAAACAGATCAAAAATTGAACAAAAAACAGCATAATTCACATTATCTATCAGAAAGCAGAAAATTGTTTTTGTTTTCTAAGGGAACAGCAATACTCCCTTCAGTGCACTTCAAACCAGCACTCAATTCTCGTCATCCTCATCTGGTTGCCTTGGTCGTGGGGGCACCCATGGAGTTAGGAGATTGGTAGGGAAGTCCGGGAAGATGCACCCCAGCTGGTCTGCAACTTCCTTATCCCTTGCCTGCGCATAGTTGGCCCATTGAGCCATTCTCCTCTGCATGTCCATCAAGCAGGCCATGGATAGGGACTGTTCAGCAGCCAGCCTATCCAATTCAAACTCCATATTCCCCTTTCTTCTCAGCCTCAGGTTAGCAGGCAGCTCCAAATGGCCTGTGTAAGGCAGCTGCTGCTCCAAGAGCTCGGTGGGGACTCCTGCAAGCAAACATAGCTTAGTTATGGTATTAGGGAAAAACAAGGGTCCCTTACCCTTCTTTGCGCATTCAGCAATGGCAGCCGACATGATTTCCCCCACATTGACCGTGAGACCGCGCATGATGGCATAAACCAGCAGTGATCTACTCTGGTTGATTGTCGTCTCGTGTGTCACAGGGGACAGCTTCCTCCTCACAAAGGCAAACCAAACCGCTGCCTTTGCTGTCAGATTGGCACTCATTAAGGTGTGCCTCCCATTGCGTGAGACAGTCCACGCTGCTTCAGGCTGGCCAATTGTGCGAATGGCCTCTTCCAGCACTGCCTCAGTCGGCTCATCAACTATCCGTGCATAATCTGTATGAGGTTGGCCCTTGAGACCAAAGGCTTCATTGATGGCCTTGGCTGAGAAATCTACTTCTACCCCTCTGACCACAGACAGGCCATCCTCAGGGCTGAGCACATTGGCGTAGAAATCATACACCATGCTCGTGTATGCTGGATTAGGCGGTCTGCAGAATTCCTCCCAGCCGTGGTTGATCACCCCTGCGCGCAAGAACTGCGGCAGGTCAGCAAGTCGGTCGAGGAATCCTTTCTCGTGCAACAGGTCCCTCTACCTCAGCTCGGCACCCCTGGACTCAGCATCAGATGAGACATACCTCACTGACGGAGGTTCGTCTTCAGGGTAGAGTTTAGCCTTCCCCTTATCTGCTGGTTTGGATGATGCAGCAGCCTCCACCTTGAGGCGTTTGAGCGAAGGCTCAGTACTCTCTTTGTCCGTCGACGGCACCTTCTTGGCCTTCTTTTTCTTCAACTTCTTGGCCTTGTCAATTCTGGCCTTCTTCTCCTTCTTGAGCCTGGCCTTGATGTTGAGTTGCGGGAAGCATGCCCCCAACGTCTCCTCCATGGAATCATCCTGCTGTGCAGGAACATCAGGGCTGTCTTCCCTCATGGGAGAAAAGACTTCGTCTTCCCCAGCATCTCCACTGCCCGGCGTGGACTCTTGATAATCCCCATATGGGAATTCAGGATCAGGCTGTGGAGAGTTGTGCGAGGGCGTGGGATTGTGCTCTGCTGATGGTGTCTGCGCAGAACTCAGTGGCGAAGATGGTGGTTCAGGACTCTGCGCTGCTGCAGGTGTCGGATCAGAACTCTGAGGTGCTAGAGACAACTCGGGGCTCTGTGCAGGCGGTGACGACTCTGCGCTTGGCACTGGTTCAGATGGGAGAGGGCTGCGCGCAGGTGATGCAGACGGCGACGAACCTTCTTTGGTTGACTCGTGGGATGCACGATCAGTTTCTTGACTCTCCACAGAGGGAGTCTTTGCTGTGCTTGGTTCGGCGGCCGTCTTGACACTCCACCGGCGTTTCTTGGGCGTGCCCACTGGCTCAGATGGACCAGCAGGGATCTCAGTGACCACCCTCCACTTCTTCCTCCGAATAGGAAGCTTGGGAAGAGGACCGGTGCGAACGGCACCATCGTCTGCAAGGGTGAGAAGCGCTTCCCTCGCAGCCGCTTCAGCTGCGTCATCAGCCTTCTTCTTGGCTGCGGATCTTTCAGCACGTGTGGCCACCATTGTCGAATCTTGGAGGTTTGGAGAGATGGATCAGAGATGGAGAGAATCGCAGATTTCTTGAAATCAGAGAATGAGAGAATCGTATCGAACAAGCGCGTTCTAACGGCTATAAATGCAACGGAAAAAAAAAAAAAAAAAATCCCAACGGCTCTTTTTGCGGATCCAGCAATTTTAGCGCAATTGTAGGGATATTTTATCATCAAAATCTCAAACTTTGCTCGTCCGTATCTTTTATTTGGCTCGATCGTTTCTTGATTTTTAAAGCTTGATTTACTCTCCTTGATTCCCTCTTTCGATTTCCTACAAAAACAAATAAAACAAACATTAAATACGCAATTAAAAACACACCACAAAACATACAAACGATAATCGGAAAAACAGGAAAAATAAACTAAGGCATTTGGCCTTGACTAAACGAGCACAGTAACCACTCGTTCTCTCTCGTTCTCTTTGTCATGCTTCAGTCAAGAGGAAGGCCGAGAGAGTCTTCACATCTCCTTCCTCATAGTAGTGCTTCAACCTAGCACCATTGACCATAAATGGCTGACCTTGCTGCAAGTTCTTTATCTCTATTGCACCATGAACAAAGACATTAGTAATAACAAATGGACCTGACCATCTAGACTTTAGTTTGCTTGGAAATATCTTTAAACGTGAGTTAAATAATAGGACAAGTTGGCCTTTCCTAAAGTCTTTGATCCTAAGTCTACTGTCATGCCATATTTTGGTCTTTTCTTTATACATTTTGGCATTCTCATAGGCCATATGCCTAAGCTCATCAAGTTCATGTAGCTGCAAAGACCTCAATGTCCCCGCATCCTTTACACAAAAATTCAATTCCTTCATGGCCCAAAATGCTTTGTTTTCTAACTCAAGTGGCAAGTGGCAAGCCTTGCCATACACCAACCTATAGGGAGACATGCCTAGGGGTGTCTTATATGCTGTTCTATAAGCCCAAAGTGCATCCTCAAGCTTAAATGACCAGTCTTTTCTATTAGGTTTGACTACCTTTTCTAGGATGTTCTTTATCTCCCTATTGGAAATTTCAGCTTGGCCATTCGAGTGTGGGTGATAGGGAGTAGCTACCCTATGTCTAATGTTATATTTAGCCAATACTTTCTCCATAGCCTTATTAATGAAATGTGACCCCTCATCACTAATGATAGCACGAGGAGTCCCAAATCTAGTGAAAATGTGCCTATGCAAGAAGTTAGTGACTGTTTTAGCATCATTATTAGGACATGCTTTGGCTTCTACCCATTTGGACACGCAGTCTACTGCTACTAAAATGTAGAGGTTACCTGATGATGGAGGGAATGGTCCCATGAAATCAATGCCCCACACATCAAAGAGCTCCAACTCTAAGATGTAGGCGAGGGGCATCTCATCCTTTCGACTGAGGTTACCTGTCCTTTGGCATTCGTCACAGTTGTGGGCATAGTTGTGGGCGTCCTTGAAGATTGTTGGCCAATAGTAGCCACTCTGAAATACCTTCGCAGCTGTTCTTTGACCACCAAAGTGTCCACCGTAAGGAGATGAGTGACAGTGCTGTAGCACAGACTTCGCTTCAGCAGCTGAAACACACTTCCTCAACAACCCATCAGCACAGGTTCTGTAAAGTGTGGGGTCATCCCAGATGAATTTCCTTGCTTCATGCAGGAACCTCTTCTTCTCTTGTCCTCCCTTGAACACTGGTAATACCTGTGATGCACGGAAGTTAGCAATGTCAGCGAACCACGGTTCCTCATCGTTATCACGATGAGCCAAAGCAAAGACATGTTCATCTATAAAAGCATCAGAAATTGCGGTCTCCGCAATTTTTTCGCAATTGTGCTGCAATCGAGACAGGTGATCTGCAACCACATTTTCACAACCTTTCTTGTCCCGAATGTCCAAATCAAATTCCTGCAGCAATAACACCCATCTAATCAGTCTAGGTTTAGCATCAGCCTTCCTCATAAGATATTTTAAAGCAGAATGGTCAGTGTATACAATGGTCCTAGTGCCTACAATATAGTTTCTAAATTTTTCACAAGCAAATACTACAGCAAGCATCTCTTTCTCTGTAGTTGTATAATTACATTGAGCCTCATTCAAGGTCTTACTAGCATAATAGACAGGGTGTGTGAGCTTGTCAATCTTCTGTCCTAACATGACTCCTACAGCATAGTCACTGGCATCACATAGCATCTCAAATGGGAGATCCCAATTTGGTCCGACTATGATAGGTGCTGTGACTAGTGCTTCCTTAAGGGTTTTCCAAGCTACTATACATTCTTTAGAGAAGATAAATGGTCTATTTAGCTCTAGAAGCTCGCACAGAGGCTTGGCTATCTTAGAAAAGTCCTTAATGAACCTTCTGTAGAAGCCAGCGTGCCCTAAGAAGCTTCTAATGGCTTTGACATTCTGGGGCTCTACCAACTTCTCTATGATCTCTATTTTTGCCCTATCCACTTCTACACCTGCCCTTGATACTCTATGTCCTAAGACAATCCCTTCATCTACCATAAAATGGCACTTCTCCCAATTTAGGACTAGGTTGGTCTCTTCACACCTAGCCAGGACTTGTCCTAGGTTTTCTAGACAGGTTTTAAATGAATCCCCAAAGACTGAGAAGTCATCCATGAATATTTCTATCATGGACTCATCCAACTCAGAGAAGATTGCCATCATGCACCTTTGGAAAGTTGCCGCTGCATTGCATAAGCCAAAAGGCATTCTGCGGAAGGCAAACGTTCCAAAAGGGCAAGTGAAGGTAGTCTTCTCTTGATCCTTAGGGTCTATAGTAATTTGATTATAGCCAGAGTACCCATCTAAAAAACAATAGTAGGCTCTACCAGCTATTCTGTCCAGCATCTGGTCAATAAACGGTATAGGGAAATGGTCTTTTTTAGTTTCTTTATTTAACTTTCTGTAATCCATACACACCCTCCACTCTGTGACAGTCCTTGTTGGAATCAGTTCGTTGTTCTCATTGACTACCACAGTTATTCCCCCCTTTTTAGGTACACATTGGATGGGGCTCACCCACTGGCTACTAGCTATGGGGAAAATCACTCCTGCATCCAACCACTTTATTATTTCCTTCTTCACTACCTCTTTCATAGAGGGGTTTAGCCTACGGTGATGATCTACCCTAGGGGTGTGCTCTTCCTCTAGTATAATTTTGTGCATGCAATAAGAAGGGTTAATGCCTCGAATATCAGCAATAGTCCATGCTATAGCCTTCCTATGTTGCTTAAGCAGTAAAATTAAATCAACCTCATGCTGTTCACTTAGCTTAGAAGAAATAATTACAGGCAGCGTATCATTATCTCCTAGATATGCATATTTGAGGTGAGTAGGTAGTGGTTTCAGTTCTAAAACAGGTGGATGCTCAATGGAGGGCTTTAACGGATTTATAGTTCTATCAGTTAAATCTATATTCATACATACATGTTGAGGTTTATCTACAGGCATATTCATGATGTCAGATACATTCAAGTCAGCTACATCTACTTGTACATATTCACTAGCATGCTTGGTTAACAGTACATGCTCTAATTGTTCTTTCATTAGTGAGTCAACAACATCCATGCTAGCACAAGACTCAGAATCAGAGGGATACCTTAAAGCTTTATAAACACTAAATTTTACCTCTTCATCATGAACCCTCATAGTTAACTCACCTTTTTGAACATCTATTAGTGCCCTACCTGTGGCTAGAAATGGTCTACCTAGCAGGATGGGGACCTCCTTGTCTGCCTCATAGTCCAGGACAATGAAATCTGCAAGGAAAATAAATTTGTCAACTTTCACTAGAATATCCTCAATCTTACCTTAAGGGTATGCGATGGATCTGTCTGCTAGTTGTAAAGTGACAGTGGTCGGACGTGCTTCTCCTATTCCCAACTGGCGGAATAGGGACAGGGGCATGAGATTTATGCTGGCGCCCAGGTCACAAAGCGCTCTGCCCACGTGCTTGCCTCCAAGTTCTACAGGTAAGGTGAAGGAACCAGGATCCTTCTCCTTCTTAGGCAGCTTGTTCTGGAGGATGGCACTGCACTCCTCGGTGAGGTTTACTGTTTCAAACTCACCAATTATTTTTTTGTTAGTAATAATGTCCTTCAAAAACTTTACATAAGAAGGCATAGACTGTAAAACCTCTACAAAAGGAATGTTAACATGCACTTGCTTAAGTATTTCTAAAAATTTATTAAAATGAACTTCCTGTTCCTGCTTCTTCTTAAGCCTTCGAGGGTATGGAGGTGGTGGCACATATGCAGGCACGTCAGAACGCCTTAGGATAGGTGGAGGCCTTGGAATTTCTTCTACGTCCTCAACAATTGGCTCTAGCCTGGCTCCTGATGTGCTAGTTGGTGGTAGACCTTGGCTTGGCAGAGACTCCAGTGGAGCACTAGACTCAGTGTTCTCTACTCTCTTTGGTGTGTCCTTTGTGTTGCTCACCACTGGTCTTCCACTCCTAAGTTCAATTGCTTGAACTTGTTCTTTGCCATCTCTCCTTGGTACCTCGGTGTCAGCAGGGAGTCTACCTTGGGGCCTACTTTTAAGTTCATTGGCTAATTGGCCTATTTGGTTTTCCAGGCTCCTAAGAGTAGCTTGCTGGCTCTGAAGAGTAGCGTCATTCTTAGCTATATATTCCTTGAGTAGGTTTTCTACAGAAGATCCTACAGGTTGATTGTATGGTTTTTGGTACATTGATTGATTATGTTGGGGAGTGAAACCAGGTGTTCCACTCGGCCTTGGTTGGTTAGGATTTTGGTTAGTGTTTTGTTGGCCACCCCATGACAGGTTAGGGTGGTTTCTCCAACCAGGGTTATAGGTGTTGGAGTAGGGGTTATTCCTAGGCTGCTGCTGGCTTCCTACATAGCAGACTGAGGATGGATTCCCAGGGCAGTATTCATAAGGGTGCCCTTCCCCACAGAATCCACAGACTAGTGCCTCGCCTTGACTTGGTTGGGTGCCCATTGACATGGCTGTGGCGGTATTGGCACTGGTTTGGAGATTGGCCTGAGCCATTTGCTTAACTAGGTTGGTCAGGGCATTTATTTGGGTGCTCATGGCGCTTAGAGCATCCTTGTCTTGAGCCCTAGTTGGCTCTACCGGATCGTCTGACCACCTACAATGAGATGTTGAGATCTTCTCCAAGATCTCATAAGCTTCGTTGTAACTCTTGGACAACATGGAACCTCCAGCAGATGAATTTAAAACTTGTCTGGTGCTGGGGTTGCATCCTTTAAAGAAGACTTCTATTTGGATACACCATGGAATGCCTTGGTGTGGACATTTAATGAGAAGGTCTTTGAATCTTGTCCAAGCTTCGTGAAGAGACTCACTTGGAGCTTGTTTGAATTTTATGATATCATCACGAAAGGTCGAATTCCTATCTGGTGGGAAATATTTGACTAGGAATTTTTCTGCTAAATCTGTCCAATTGCGGACAGATCCTGAGGGTAAAGAATTTAACCATGTTTTGGCTTTGTCCCTCAAAGAGTAAGGGAAAAGATATAGCCTCAGGGCTTCTTGGGAAACTCCAGGGATTAGGAAGGTGTCACTAACTCCTAAGAAGTTCCTAAGGTGGTTATGGGGGTCCTCATTTTCTATTCCAAAGAATTGTCCCACAGTGGACAACATTTGGAACATCACTGACTTTAACTCAAATGAGTTGGCAGTGATTTCAGGACGGATTATGCTGGGGTTCAGCTCCCCAGGCATAGGTACTAAATATGAAAGGATGGCGCTATCCTTGTCATTCGCTATTTCAATGGGATTGCGAGTGACAGGCACCAGGTTTTGATTTACTCCAGCCATTTCTTCTTGAGGTAATTGCGGAGGAATTGTAGTCTCTGCAATGATTGGAGGTAAAAGGGTTTGTTTAAAGAGACGTTTCTTGGCTCTATTCCTAGCTCTAAGTAATCTCTCGGGCTCAGGGTTGAACTCTAGATCACTACTTGGAGTCTCATTCATAAACTACCCTAAATGGTACCTGAAAAAGAAATGAAGATGGATCAAATTCAATGGAAAATAATTTGATGTTTCAGACTTAACAAACTTCGTTTTCACTTAAAATAAGTCCCCGGCAGCGGCGCCAAAAACTTGTTGCGTGCTCAATGTGTTAATAAAAATGATGAATAAGAGAGAGAGAGCACTCAGAACATGCAAGCATACATGATCTTATAGCAAGTAGTAAGTATATTTCATTCGTTTTCCCACAGAGACTTGTTTTTAGCTATTCTCGAAGTGTTTTTGTTAAGAAAGATGGGGTGGATTTGATGGGGTAAAATTGGTTTTTAATTATCTAAGTTTTGCTGAATGTGTAAAGGAATATAACATAAACAAATGGAAGTTGAAATTAGACTCAAAGGACAAGAGATGGAATTGATAAACAAAGGAGAAAGCAGCTAACAGAATAAAAACTTAGCAGAAATTGCGGGGACCGCAATGTTTCCGCAATTAAACAGCAGCGAAAGTGTGTAGATGGGTGAATTAAGGGCTACTAATAACTATCCTATAGGCCTTTTTATACGATTCTCAAGCACTGGATCTACTCTCTATACATCAAACTCACTCTATCTCAAGTATCGTCCGATTCCATGCATTAGAGACTTAAGTTTACTCGACTTCAAAGTAAGGTCTTAAGCATCTTGTTAAAACATGAGTGTTTAGTTTGTACTAGGGAAACTCCTATTCCTAGGCCGTTTCCTGATTACCATGAAATGCTAGCATGATTATATGACTCTGAACTCTTACTCCTTCCAGAGGTTAGGAGTTCTTTGGACAAAATGGATGGCCAATCGAAATTGCCCGTGGGATGAAGCTTACATATAATCAATGTTCGAAGGCGATCCTACATGCTTGATTCACGTTTTTTTAAGCCTATAGTTCTGTCATTAGCATGCCCCTAAGTGATTTAGCTACTCATGGATATATGGAGAACAGAAAGGGTAGATAAAACAGACATGCTTAGAAGAGAAATGTGTGTAAAATAGCAAGACAAAACCGTAGCAGAACAAGGTGGAAACTGTAAAATGCAGAATTGTACTTTGATTACTTTGAGTGTTTGAATGACAAAGGAAAGCTTTGAAGAAATGAATCCAAGACACACAACAACGAAATGCAGTAAGTAAAATACTAAACTAAGAACAACAATAATCAAACTGGAAATAAGAGGAAGAACGACAGAAAACAGTAAAAGGGTGCTGAAAAGCTTCGTTGCAGACGCCTCGAATGAAGGGGATGAAAGGTCAGCCTTGCTTGGATGAATCCAATCGAGAGAGAAGAAGAATCTTCTCTCCTTCCTATCAGATTATCGATTCCAACAGCTGAGACTCTCACTCCAACAGACGGCAAAGGAAAACAGAGAGAAATGATGGACTGCGAGAAGACTTCTGCGCTTCGGATGATGATCAAACCTCCGACTTTGGCCCCCTTTTATAGTAGTTTGCAGGTGCGTTTGGGCCAAGGAGAACCATCAATCTTCAACGTCATATATCAGAATGGATGGAGGAGAAAGAACGAATCCCTGAAATAACGGAAATTAACAGAAAAAGATCAGTCAACTTACGGTTTTCACTTGAATAATTGCGGTCACCGCAATGTTTTCGCAATTCATTCGCAATGCTCATTTTTTCATTCTTTTCCTTCGGTTTTCAACCCTTTTTCTACCTATTGTACATAAGTCCTATTTTAGCTACCTTCTTCTAATTCTCATATTAAAGCATAGGTTTAGGCTAAATGCTAACAAAAACACCTAAAAGTGTACATCTTCCTAAGCTAAATGGGTTCTAAATAAGTCACTTTCAGAGACTTAACAATAGGAATTCTACCTTACGTGATGACATAATTAAGTTCAAACAAGCTGAAAATGAGTCCCTTCACGAAGCTTGGACAAGGTTCAAGGACCTTCTTCTTAAATGTCCACACCATGGCATCCCATGGTGTATCCAAATAGAGGTCTTTTTCAAAGGATGCAACCCCAGCACCAGACAAGTGCTAAATTCATCTGCTGGTGGTTCCATGCTGTCCAAGAGTTATAACGAAGCCTATGAGATCTTGGAGAAGATCTCAGCATCTCAATGTAGGTGGTCAGATGATCCAATCGAGCCAAGTAGAGCTCAAAATAAGGACGCACTCAATGCCATGAGTAGCCAAATAAGCGCCCTGACCAACCTAGTTAAACAAATGGCTCAAGCCAATCTCGAAACTAGTGTCAACACCGCTACAGCCATGTCAATGGGCACACAACCAAGTCAAGGTGAGACACCTATCTGTGGATTTTGTGGGGAAGGGCACCTGTATGAATACTGCCCTGGGAATCCAGCCTCAGTCTGCTATGTTGGAAGCCAACAGCAGCCTAGGAACAACCCCTATTCCAACACTTACAATCCTGGTTGGAGGAACCACCCAAACCTTTCATGGGGTGGCCAACAGAATGCTAACCAAACTCCTAACCAACCACGACCGAGCGGAACATCTGGTTTCACTCCCCAACATAACCAATCCATGTATCAAAAACCATACAACCAACCAGTAGGGTCTTCTGTAGAAAATCTACTCAAAGAGTACATCGCCAAGAATGATGCCACTCTACAGAGTCAGCAAGCTACTCTTAGGAGCCTAGAGAACCAAAAAGGGCAACTAGCCAATGAACTCAAGAGCAGGTGTTGCGTGCTCAATGTGTTAAAGATAAATAAGCAAGAAGGTAGATAGAGCACTCAGAACATGCAAGCATACATGGTCTCACAGCAAGTAGTAAGTATATTTCATTCGTTTTTTCCACAGAGACTTATTTTTAGCTATTCATGAAGTGTATTTGTTAAGAAAGAAGGGGTGGATTTGATGGGGTAAAATTGGTTTTTAATTATCTAATTTTTGCTGAATGTGTAAAGGATTGCAACATAAACAAATGCAAGTTGAAATTATACTCAAAAGACAAGAGATGGAATTAATAAACGAAGAAGAAAACAGCTAAACAGAATGGTAACTTAGAAGAATTGCGGACACCGCAATTTTACCGCAATTGAATAACAGCGAAAGTGTGTAAATGGGTGAATTAAGGGCTACTAATGACTATCCTATAGGCATTTTTATACGATTCTCAAGCACTGGATCTACTCTCTATGCATCAAACTCACTCTATCTCATGTATCGTCCGATTCCATGCATTAGATTCTTTAGTTTACTCGACTCAAAGTAAGGTCTTAAGCATCTTGTTAAAACAGAAGTGTTTAGTTTGTACTAGGGAAACGCCTATTCCTAGGCCGTTTCCTGGTTACCATGAAAGGCTAGCATGATTATACGACTCTGAACTCTTACTCCTTCCAGAGATTAGGAGTTCTTTGGACAAAATGGATGGCCAATCGAAATTGCCCGTGGGATGAAGCTTACATACAATCAATGCTTCGAGAGCTATCCTACATGCTTGGTTCACGTTTTTTAGCCTATAGTTCTGTCATTAGCATGCCCCTAAGTGACTTAGCTACTCATGGTTATACAGAGAACAGAAATGTAAGATAAAACAGACATGCTTAGAAGGGAAATATACTCCAAACAGTAAGACAAAACCGTAGCAGCGGAAGATGGAAACTGTGAAATGAAGTCTCGCAATTTGATTACTTTGAATGTTGAACGGACAAAAGGGAACTTAAAGGAAATAATTCAAAGACAGACAGCGACGAAATGCAGTAGATAGAACACTAAGCTAGAAACAACAACTGATCAAAGCTGGAAATTAGAAAAGGAAAACAGAAAGCAGGAAATGACGCGTGAAAGCTTCGTCGCAATCGCCTCGAATGAAGGATCAAAAAGAGCAGCCTTGCTTGGATGAATCCAATCGGGAGAGAAGAAGAATCTCCTCTCCTTCCTATCAGATTATCGTCTCCAACAGCTGAGCTTCGCAAACCAACAGACGGCAAAGGAAAAACAGGAGAACAGATGGACTGCGAGAAGACTCTACGCTTTCGGATGATGATTGAACCTCCGACTTTGACCCCCTTTTATAGTAGTTTGCAGGTGCGTTTGGGCCAAGGAGAACCATCAATCTTCAACGTCATATATCAGAATGGATGGAGGAGAAAGAACGAATCCCTGAAATTACGGAAATTAACAGAAACAGATCAGTCAACTTACGGTTTTCACTTGAATAATTGGGGCTTCAGCAATGTTTTCGCAATGCTGTCGCAATGCAGCTTTTTTCATTCTTTTCCTTCGGTTTTCAACCCTTTTCTTTCCTATTGTACAAAAGTTCTAATTTAGCTACCTTCTTCTCATTCTCATATTTAAGCATAGGTTTAGGCTAAATGCTATCAAAAACACCTAAAAGTGTACATCTTCTTAAGCTAAATGGGTCCTAAATAAGTCACTTTCAGAGACTTAACACACCCCCAAACTTAAGGTTTTGCTTGTCCTCAAGCATACTAAGGACTTACCTAGGCTGCTGTTTCACCTTCTTTAACCACCTACTGACTCCCCTATATCCCTATCTATAGCACTGCTGTCCTGTGACACACTTCTCAGTTTAAAACTACCCTCTTATCTAGCTTCTTCTGACTTCGCCTGCCTAACACTCACCTGCTTTTATTAACTTCCTACAACTGATCTATTTGCTTTTGTCATATCATGCCACTATCCCTAAGGTTTCAAATTCTGCCTAGCTTTACCTCAGACTCAGTACATGCTTCTAGCTTTATTTTTAATGTGTCTAGGATTCCTTAGAGTCATGCAAGTCTTAGTATTAACGGTGACAGTAGTACTTTTAAAGAACAACCTAAACCCTGGCATCACTACATTGGATAAACACTCATCTCCCTAAACAACCCTACAAGTTACAACTTTGTGCTTAGCTAATTGAGGATCAAAGTTCTTTTTAAATAGGACATCTAAGCCACAAAGTTATAACTCCTAGGTATACATTCTTCTTCCCTATTCCCTTTTCCTTACTTAGGTGGGGCCTCTCCTTTGGTTGCCTTTTGATGCAATGCCACTTGTGGGTCACACACTTGGCACTGATTACTTAGCAACCTAAGAGAGACCCCCCTCTTTATTCTATTTTTCATATTTTTTTTTTTTTTTTCAGTTCATCATTTTTTTGTAAAGGAGAAGAAGAATGCTTATGTTTCTAAGGGAGAGAGGAATGTTCCTAGGCCTAGGGTGGCCTCCCCCAAACTTCAACTACTCATTGTCCCCAATGAGTGTCTGAGGTGGCATACCCCCAAACTTTCCTAGAAGCATCTAGTCTAAAGTAAAACAAAGAGAATCTAAAGCCCTAGGCATAGACAAAACATTCGAACGACAAATATCACAGCAGCGGTAATTTAAAAAAACAGACAGATAAGGGCTTAAAGCTGTGCATGCTGAGCTCTTTAGAGGTTGATTTAAACTATCAAAGGGTGTCCTATGACACTCATTCAGCATGCATTTAGATAAGCTATATAAGGTAGTCATGATAGCAGCAAAAGATGGAATTTAAACAGATCACAGCCTAGCTAAACAGACAGTCCAAAACATGCTTGCAGTCATGAAAATTGCGGGTACCGCAATTATTTCGCAATTAGATCAGGGCAGATATAACAGTGATTAAGGCCCCTAAGCATGCTCTTTCCAGTCATTCACGCTCTCCTAAAAATAAAACAAAACTAACCTATCTAGTCACCTATCATCAGACTATACTAAGCAAAATTAAAAACATAAAACTAAGCATCTAAGACAGATAAAAAATGTACTAAAACAGCATAATTCACATAGTTTATCAGAAAGCAGAAAATTGTTTGTTTTTTTTTTCTAAGGCAACAGCAATACTCCCTTCAGTGCACTTCAAACCAGCACTCAAACTTCTTCATCCTCATCTGGTTGTCGTGGTCGTGGAGGCACCCATGGAGTCAGGAGATTTGTGGGGAAGTCAGGGAAGATGCACCCAAGTTGGTCTGCAACTTCCTTGTCCCTTGCCTGCGCATAAGTGGCCCATTGAGCCATTCTCCTCTGCATATCCATCAGGCAGGCCATGGATAGGGACTGCTCAGCAGCCAGCCTATCCAATTCAAACTCCATATTCCCCTTCCTCTTCAGCCTCAGGCTAGCCGGCAGCTCCAAGTGGCCTGTGTAAGCCATTTGCTGCTCCATGCGCTCGGTGGGGACTCCTGCAAGCAAACATAGTTTGGTTATGGTGTTAGGGAAAAACAGTGGTCCCTTACCTTTCTTGGCGCACTCAGCAATAGCAGCAGTGATGACTTCTCCCACGTTGATCGTGAGACCTCTCATTATCGCATACACCAGCAGCGATCGGCTCTGGTTGATTGTAGTCTCGTGAGTCACTTGGGACAATCTCCTTCTCACGAACGAAAACCAAACAGCCGCCTTAGCCGTGAGGTTGGCACTCATGAGAGTGTGCCTCCCATTGCGTGATACAGTCCACGCTGCTTCAGGCTGGCCAATGGTTCGAATGGCCTCCTCCAGCACTGCCTCAGTAGGCTCATCAACGATCCGTGCATAATCTGTATGTGTTTGGCCCTTGAGACCATAGGCTTCGTTGATGGCCTTAGCTGAGAAATCCACTTCTACCCCTCTGACCACAGACAGGCCATCCTCAGGGCTGAGCACATTGGTGTAGAAATCATACACCATGCTCGTGTAGGCTGGATTGGGCGGTCTGCAAAATTCCTCCCAGCCGTGGTTCATCACTCCTGCGCGCAAGAACTGCGGCAGGTCAGCAGGTCGGTCGAGGAAGCCTTTCTCGTGCAGCAACTCCCTCTTCCTCAGCTCAGCACCCCTGGACTCAGCATCAGAGGAAACATACCTCACTGACTGAGGCTCGTCTTCAGGGTAGAGCTTTGCCTTCCCTTTATCTGATGGTTTGGCTGACTCGGCAGCCTCAACCTTGAGTCGTTTGAGCGAAGGCTCGGTGCTCTCTTTGTCTGCTGAAGGCGCCCTTTTAGCCTTCTTATTTTTCAGCTTCTTGGATCGCCTGGCCTTGACAATCTTGGCCTTCTTCTTCTTGAGCTTTGCCTCAATGTTGATCTGCTGCAGGCATGCCCCCAGCGTCTCTTCCATGGAATCATCCTGCTGTGCAGGACTCTCTGGGCTAGCTTCCCTTGCAGGCGAGAAGACCTCGTCTTCACCACCTTCCCCACTGCCCTGAGTGGATTCCTGGTACTCCCCATATGGGAATTCAGGGTCAGGCCGTGGAGGCGTGTGCGAAGGTGTGGAACTCTGCTCTGCTGTAGGCGTCTGCACGGAATTCAGTGGTGAAGACGGCGTCTCAGGGCTCTGTGCAGGCGGCGATGATGAAAGCTCTAGGCTGTGCACTGGTCCAGATGGTGAAGGGTTGTGCGCAGGCGATGCAGACGGCGACGAACCCTTCTTGGTCGACTCGTGGGACGCACGATCCGTTTCTTGACTCTCCACAGAGGGAGTCTTTGCTTTGCTTGGTTCGGCGGCCGTCTCGACACTCCACCGGCGCTTCTTGGGCGTGCCCGCTGGTTCAGAAGGGCCAGCAGGGATTTCTGTGACAACCCTCCACTTCTTCCTACGGATCGGAAGTTTGGGAAGAGGTCCGGTGCGTACAGCCCCAGCATCTGCAAGGGTCAGAAGTGCTTCCCTCGCAGCCGCTTCAGCTGCGTCATCAGCCTTCTTCTTGGCTGCGGATCTTTCAGCCCTTGTGGACACCATTGTTGAGTCTTGGAGGTTTGGAGAGAAGGATCAAAGATGAAGAGAATCTCAGTTTTCTTGGAAATCAGAGAATGAGAGAATCGTATCGATCGAGCGCCTTCTAACGGATATAAAAGAAACGGCTAAATCCCAACGGCTATATTTTGCGAATCCTGCAATTCCAGCGCAATTTTAGGGATTTTTTTTCATCTAAATGGCAAACTTTGTTCGTCCGTATCTTTTATTTGGCTCGATCGTTTCTTGATTTTTAAAGCTGGGATTACTCTCCTTCATCCCCTCTTTCGATTCCCTATAAAAACAAATAAAACAAACATTAAATACTCAATTAAAATCACACCACAAAACACACAAACGATAACCGGAAAAAGTGAAAAAAATAAACTAAGGCATTAGCCTTGACTAAACGAGCACAGTGACCACTCGTTCTCTCTCGTTTTTAGTTTCATGCTTCATTCAAGAGGAAGGCCGAGAGAGTCTTCACATCTCCTTCCTCATAGTAGTGCTTCAACCTCGCCCCATTGACCATAAATGGCTGACCTTGCTGCAAGTTCTTTATCTCTATTGCACCATGAACAAACACATTAGTAATGACAAATGGACCCGACCATCTAGACTTAAGTTTCCCTGGAAATAGTTTCAACCGTGAGTTAAACAACAAAACAAGTTGACCCTTCTTAAAGTCCTTAACTCTAAGTCTACTATCGTGCCAAATCTTGGTTTTTTCCTTGTACATCTTAGCATTTTCATAGGCCATATGCCTAAGCTCATCAAGCTCATGTAATTGCAAAGACCTCAGTGTCCCCGCATCCTTTACACAAAAATTCAATTCCTTCATGGCCCAAAATGCCTTGTTTTCTAACTCAAGTGGTAAGTGACAAGCCTTGCCATATACCAGCCTATAAGGGGACATACCTAGGGGTGTCTTATATGCTGTCCTATAAGCCCAAAGTGCATCCTCAAGCTTGAAGGACCAGTCTTTCCTATTAGGTTTGACCACTTTTTCTAGGATGTTCTTAATTTCCCTATTTGAGATTTCAGCTTGTCCATTTGAGTGTGGGTGATAGGGAGTGGCTACTCTATGTCTAATGTTATACTTAGCCAACACTCTTTCCATAGCCTTGTTAATGAAATGTGACCCCTCATCACTAATGATGGCACGAGGTGTCCCAAACCTAGTAAAAATGTGCCTATGCAAGAAATTGGTGACTGTTTTAGCATCATTATTAGGACATGCTTTGGCTTCTACCCACTTGGACACATAGTCCACTGCTACTAATATGTAAAGGTTACCTGATGATGGAGGGAATGGTCCCATGAAGTCAATGCCCCACACATCAAAGAGCTCTAACTCTAAGATGTAGGTGAGGGGCATCTCATCCTTTCGACTGAGGTTACCTGTTCTTTGGCATTCATCACAGCTGTGGGCATAGTTGTGGGCATCTTTGAAGATCGTTGGCCAATAATAGCCACTCTGAAATACCTTTGCAGCTGTTCTTTGGCCACCAAAGTGTCCACCATAAGGAGATGTGTGACAGTGCTGCACCACAGACTTCGCTTCAGCAGCTGAAACACACTTCCTTAGCAAGCCGTCAGCACATGTTCTGTAAAGTGTGGGGTCATCCCAGATAAATTTCCTTGCTTCATGAAGGAACCTCTTCTTCTCTTGTCCTCCCTTGAAAACTGGTAAAACCTGTGATGCACGGAAGTTAGCAATGTCAGCAAACCAAGGTTCCTCATCGTTATCACGATGAGTCAAAGCAAAGACATGTTCATCAATAAAAGCATCAGAAATTGCGGGCTCCGCAATTTTTTCGCAATTGTGCTGCAATCGAGACAGGTGATCTGCAACCACGTTTTCACATCCTTTCTTGTCTCGAATGTCCAAATCAAACTCTTGCAACAGCAGTACCCACCTAATCAACCTAGGCTTAGCATCAGCCTTCCTCATAAGATACTTCAAGGCAGAATGGTCAGTGTACACAATTGTCCTAGTGCCTACAATATAGTTTCTAAATTTTTCACAAGCAAATACTACAGCAAGCATTTCTTTCTCAGTAGTTGTATAATTACATTGAGCCTCATTCAAGGTTTTACTAGCATAATATACAGGGTGTGTTAGCTTGTCAATCCTCTGTCCTAACATGACTCCTACAGCATAGTCACTGGCATCACATAGCATCTCAAATGGGAGATCCCAATTTGGTCCTACTATTATAGGTGCAGTGACTAGTGCTTTCTTAAGGGTAGTCCAAGCTACTAAGCATTCCTTAGAGAAGATGAATGGTCTATTTAGCTCTAAAAGCTCACACAGAGGCTTGGCTATCTTAGAAAAGTCCTTGATGAACCTTCTGTAGAAGCCAGCATGCCCTAAGAAGCTTCTAATGGCTTTGACATTCTGGGGCTCTACCAACTTCTCTATGATCTCAATCTTTGCCCTATCAACTTCTACTCCTGCCCTTGACACTCTATGTCCTAAGACAATCCCCTCATCCACCATAAAATGGCATTTTTCCCAATTTAGGACTAGGTTGGTCTCCTCACACCTAGCCAGGACTTGTCCTAGGTTTTCTAGACAGTTTGAAAATGAGTCCCCAAAGACTGAGAAGTCATCCATGAATATTTCTATCATAGACTCATCCAACTCAGAGAAGATTGCCATCATGCACCTTTGGAAAGTTGCCGGTGCATTGCATAAGCCAAAAGGCATTCTGCGAAAGGCAAAAGTTCCAAAAGGGCAAGTGAAGGTGGTCTTCTCTTGATCCTTAGGGTCTATAGTTATTTGATTATAGCCTGAATACCCGTCTAAGAAACAATAGTAGGCTCTACCAGCTATTCTGTCTAGCATCTGGTCAATGAACGGTAGAGGGAAGTGATCTTTTTTAGTTTCTTTATTTAATTTCCTGTAATCCATACACACTCTCCACCCTGTGACAGTCCTTGTTGGGATCAGTTCGTTGTTCTCATTGACTACCACAGTTATTCCCCCCTTTTTAGGTACACATTGGATGGGGCTCACCCACTGGCTACTAGCTATTGGGAAGATCACTCCTGCATCTAACCATTTTATTATTTCCTTCTTTACTACCTCTTTCATAGAGGGGTTTAGCCTACGTTGGTGATCTACCCTAGGTGTGTGCTCTTCCTCTAGTATAATTTTGTGCATGCAATAAGAAGGGCTAATGCCTCGAATATCAGCAATAGTCCATGCTATAACCTTCCTATGTTGCTTAAGCAGTAAAATTAATTCAACCTCATGCTTTTCACTTAGCTTAGAAGACATAATTACAGGCAGTGTATCATTATTTCCTAAATACGCATATTTGAGGTGAGTGGGTAGTGGTTTCAGTTCTAAAACAGGTGGATGCTCAATGGAGGGCTTTAAAGGATTCACAGATCTATCAGTTAAATCTATATTCATACATACATGTTGTGGTTTATCTATAGGCATATCCATTATGTCAGATACATTCAAGTCAGCTATATCTAATTGTACATATTCATTAGCATGCTTAGTTAATAATACATGCTCCAATTGTTCCTCCATGAAGGAGTCTACTACGTCCATGCTAGCACAGGATTCAAGGTCAGAGGGGTACCTTAAAGCTTTATATACACTAAACTTCACCTCTTCATCATGAACCCTCATAGTAAGCTCACCTTTTTGGACGTCTATAAGTGCCCTACCTGTGGCTAGAAATGGTCTGCCTAGCAGGATGGGGACCTCCTTGTCTGCCTCATAGTCCAGGACAATGAAATCTGCAAGGAAAATAAATTTGTCAACTTTCACTAGAATATCCTCAATCTTACCTTCAGGTTATGCGATGGATCTGTCTGCTAGTTGTAAAGTGACAGTGGTTGGACGTGCTTCTCCTATTCCCAACTGGCGGAATAGGGACAGGGGCATGAGATTTATGCTGGCGCCCAGGTCACAAAGCGCTCTGCCCACGTGCTTGCCTCCAAGTTCTACAGGTAAGGTGAAGGAACCAGGATCCTTCTTCTTCTTGGGCAGCTTGTTCTGGAGGATGGCACTGCACTCCTCAGTGAGGTTTACTGTTTCAAACTCACCAATTATTTTTTTGTTAGTAATAATGTCCTTCAAAAACTTCACATAGGAAGGCATAGACTGTAAAACTTCTACAAAAGGAATGTTGACATGCACTTGTTTAAGAATTTCTAAGATTTTATTAAAATGAACTTCCTGTTCCTGCTTCTTGTTAAGTCTCTGAAAGTGACTTATTTAGGACCCATTTAGCTTAGGAAGATGTACACTTCTAGGTGTTTTTGATAGCATTTAGCCTAAACCTATGCTTTAATATGAGAATAAGAAGAAGGTAGCTAATCTAGGACTTATGTACAATAGGTAGAAAAAGGGTTGAAAACCGAAGGAAAAGAATGAAAAAATGAGCATTGCGAATGAATTGCGAAAACATTGCTGAGGCCGCAATTATTCAAGTGAAAACCGTAAGTTGACTGATCCTTTTCCGTTAATTTCCGTAATTTCAGGGATTCATTCTTTCTCCTCCATCCATTCTGATATATGACGTTGAAGATTGATGGTTCTCCTTGGCCCAAACGCACCTGCAAACTACTATAAAAGGGGGCCAAAGTCGGAGGTTTGATCATCATTCGGAAGCGCAGAAGTCTTCTCGCAGTCCATCATTTCTCTCTGTTTTCCTTTACCGTCTGTTGGAGTGGGAGTCTCAGCTGTTGGAATCGATAATCTGATAGGAAGGAGAGGAGATTCTTCTTCTCTCTCGATTGGATTCATCCAAGCAAGGCTGACCTCTCATCCCTTTCATTCGAGGCGACTGCAACGAAGCTTTCAAGCAACCTTTACTGCTTTTCTGTCTTTTTCTTCTCATTTCCAGCTTTGATTAGTTGCTGTTCTAGTTTAGTGTTTTACTTACTGCATTTCGTTGTTGTCTGTCTTGGAATCATTTCTTTCAAAGTTTTCCTTTGTCATTCAAACACTCAAAGTAATCAAAGTACAATTCTGCATTTCACAGTTTCCACCTTTTTCTGCTACGGTTTTGTCTTGCTGTTTTAAGCACATTTCTCTTCTAAGCATGTCTGTTTTATCTACCCTTTCTGTTCTCCATATATCCATGAGTAGCTAAGTCACTTAGGGGCATGCTAATGACAGAACTATAGGCTAAAAAACGTGAACCAAGCATGTAGGATCGCCTTCGAAACATTGATTGTATGTAAGCTTCATCCCACGGGCAATTTCGATTGGCCATCCATTTTGTCCAAAGAACTCCTAACCTCTGGAAGGAGTAAGAGTTCAGAGTCATATAATCATGCTAGCCTTCCACGGTAATCAGAAAACGGCTTAGGAATAAGCGTTTTCCTAGTACAAACTAAACACTCCTGTTTTAACAAGATGCTTAAGACCTTACTTTGAAGTCGAGTAAACTTAAGACTCTAATGCATGGAATCGGACGATACTTGAGATAGAGTGAGTTTGATGTATAGAGAGTTGATCCAGTGCTTGAGAATCGTAATAAAATGCCTATAGGATAGCCATTAGTAGCCTTTAATTCACCCATTTACACACTTTCGCTGTTATTTAATTGCGGTAACATTGCGGTCCTCGCAATTCTGCCATTTTATCATTCTGTTTAGCTGTTTTCTTCTTCGTTTATCAATTCCATCTCTTGTCCTTTGAGTCTGATTTCAACTTTAATTTGTTTAGGTTGCATCCCTTTACACATTCAGCAAAAATTAGATAATTAAAAACCAATTTTACCCCTTCAAATCCACCCCATCTTTCTTAACAAATACACTTCGCGAATAGCTAAACATAAGTCTCTGTGGAAAAAACCAATGAAATATACTTACTACTTGCTGTGAGACCATGTATGCTTGCATGTTCTAAGTGCTCTCTCTACCTTATTGCTTATTTATCTTTTACACTGAGCACGCAACAAGTTTTTGGCGCCGCTGCCGGGGACTTATTTTAAGTGAAAACGAAGTTTGTTAAGTTTGAAACATCAAGTTATTTTCCATTGAATTTGATCCATCTTTATTTCTTTTTCAGGTACCATTTAGGGTAGTTTATGAATGAGACTCCATCTAGTGATCTAGAGTTCAACCCTGAGCCTGAGAGATTATTTAAAGCTAGAAATAGAGCCAAGAAACGTCTCTTTAAACAAACCCTTTTACCTCCAATCATTGCGGGAACTACAATTCCTCCGCAATTACCTCAAGAAGAAATGGCTGGAGTAAATCAAAACCTGGTGCCTGTCACTCGCAATCCCATTGAAAT
The DNA here is from genome assembly GCA_028017165.1 of Herpetospermum pedunculosum. Taxonomy (NCBI): domain Eukaryota; kingdom Viridiplantae; phylum Streptophyta; class Magnoliopsida; order Cucurbitales; family Cucurbitaceae; genus Herpetospermum; species Herpetospermum pedunculosum. Next base: position 47,144,832 of record CM051527.1, read on the forward strand.
AGCGAATGACAAGGATAGCGCCATCCTTTCATATTTAGTACCTATGCCTGGGGAGCTGAACCCCAGCATAATCCGTCCTGAAATCACTGCCAACTCATTCGAGTTAAAACCAGTGATGTTCCAAATGTTGTCCACTGTGGGACAATTCTTTGGAATAGAAAATGAGGACCCCCATAACCACCTTAGGAACTTCCTAGGAGTTAGTGACACATTCCTAATCCCTGGAGTTTCCCAAGAAGCCCTGAGGTTATATCTTTTCCCTTACTCTTTAAGGGACAAAGCCAAAACATGGTTAAATTCTTTACCCTCAGGATCTGTCCTCAATTGGACAGATTTAGCAGAAAAATTCCTAGTCAAATATTTCCCACCAGATAGGAATTCAACCTTTCGTGATGATATCATAAAGTTCAAACAAGCTCCAAGTGAGTCCCTTCACGAAGCTTGGACAAGATTCAAAGACCTTCTCATTAAATGTCCACACCATGGCATTCCATGGTGTATCCAAATAGAAGTCTTCTTTAAAGGATGCAACCCCAGCACCAGACAAGTTCTAAATTCATCTGTTGGTGGTTCCATGTTGTCCAAGAGTTACAACGAAGCTTATGAGATCTTGGAGAAGATCTCAACATCTCATTGTAGGTGGTCAGACGATCCAGTAGAGCCAACTAGGGCTCAAGACAAGGATGCTCTAAGCGCCATGAGCACCCAAATAAACGCTCTGACCAACCTAGTTAAGCAAATGGCTCAGGCCAATCTCCAAACCAGTGCCAATACCGCCACAGCCATGTCAATGGGCACCCAACCAAGTCAAGGCGAGGCACCTATCTGTGGATTCTGTGGGGAAGGGCACCCATATGAATACTGCCCTGGGAATCCATCCTCAGTCTGCTACATTGGAAGCCAGCAGCAGCCCAGGAATAACCCCTACTCCAACACCTATAACCCTGGTTGGAGAAACCACCCTAACCTGTCATGGGGTGGCCAACAAAACGCTAACCAAAATTCTAACCAACCAAGACCGAGTGGAACACCTGGTTTCACTCCCCAACATAACTAGTCAATGTACCAAAAACCTTACAATCAACCTGTAGGATCTTCTGTAGAAAGCCTACTCAAGGAATACATAGCTAAGAATGATGCTACTCTTCAGAGCCAGCAAGCTACTCTTAGGAGCCTGGAAAACCAAATAGGCCAATTAGCCAATGAACTTAAAAGTAGGCCCCAAGGTAGACTCCCTGCTGACACCGAGGTACCAAGGAGAGATGGCAAAGAGCAAGTTCAAGCAATTGAACTTAGGAGTGGAAGACCATTGGTGAGCAACACAAAGGACACACCAAAGAGAGTAGAGAACACTGAGTCTAGTGCTCCACTGGAGTCTCTGCCAAACCAAGGTCCACCACCAACTAGCACATCAGGAGTCAGGCTAGAACCTATTATTGAGGAGGTAGAAGAAATTCCAAGGCCTCCACCTATCCTAAAGCGCCCTGACATACCTGCATATGTGCCACCACCTCCATACCCTCGAAGGCTTAAAAAGAAGCAAGAACAGGAAGTTCATTTTAATAAATTCTTAGAAATACTTAAGCAAGTACATGTTAACATTCCTTTTGTAGAAGTTTTACAGTCTATGCCTTCTTATGTAAAGTTTTTGAAGGACATTATTACTAACAAAAAAATAATTGGTGAGTTTGAAACAGTAAACCTCACCGAGGAGTGCAGTGCCATCCTCCAGAACAAGCTGCCCAAAAAGGAGAAGGATCCTGGTTCCTTCACCTTACCTGTAGAACTTGGAGGCAAGCACGTGGGCAGAGCGCTTTGTGACCTGGGCGCCAGCATAAATCTCATGCCCCTGTCCCTATTCCGCCAGTTGGGAATGGGAGAAGCACGTCCAACCACAGTCACTTTACAACTAGCAGACAGATCCATCGCATATCCAGAAGGTAAGATTGAGGATATTCTAGTTAAAGTTGACAAATTTATTTTCCTTGCAGATTTCATTGTCCTGGACTATGAGGCAGACAAGGAAGTCCCCATCCTGCTAGGTAGACCATTTCTAGCCACAGGTAGGGCACTTATAGACGTCCAAAAAGGTGAGCTTACTATGAGGGTTCATGATGAAGAGGTAAAATATAGTGTATATAAAGCTTTAAGGTACCCCTCTGACCTTGAATCCTGTGCTAGTATGGACGTTATTGATTCTTTAATGGAAGAACAATTAGAGCATGTATTATTAACCAAACATGCCAATGAATATGTAGGATTAGATATAGCTGACTTAAATATATCTGACATAATGGATATGCCTGTAGATAACCCACAGCATGTATGTATGAATATAGATTTAACTGATAGAACTGTAAATCCTTTGAAGCCCTCCATTGAGCATCCACCTGTTTTAGAACTTAAACCACTACCCACTCACCTCAAGTATGCATATTTAGGGAATAATGATACACTGCCTGTAATTATTTCTTCTAAACTAAGTGAACAGCATGAGGGTGAATTAATTTTATTGCTTAAGCAACATAGGAAGGCTATAGCATGGACTATTGCTGATATTCGAGGCATTAGCCCTTCTTATTGCATGCACAAAATTATACTAGAGGAAGAGCACACACCTAGGGTAGATCACCAGCGTAGGTTAAACCCCTCTATGAAAGAGGTAGTGAAGAAAGAAATAATAAAATGGTTAGATGCAGGAGTAATCTTCCCAATAGCTAGTAGCCAGTGGATGAGCCCCATCCAATGTGTACCTAAAAAGGGGGGAATAACTGTGGTAGTCAATGAGAACAACGAACTGATTCCAACAAGGACTGTCACAGGGTGGAGAGTGTGTATGGATTACAGAAAATTAAATAAAGAGACTAAAAAAGACCATTTCCCTATACCGTTCATTGACCAGATGCTAGACAGAATAGCTGGTAGAGCCTACTATTGTTTCTTAGATGGCTATTCAGGCTATAATCAAATTACTATAGACCCTAAGGATCAAGAGAAGACCACCTTCACTTGCCCTTTTGGAACGTTTGCCTTCCGCAGAATGCCTTTTGGCTTATGCAATGCACCGGCAACTTTCCAAAGGTGCATGATGGCAATCTTCTCCGAGTTGGATGAGTCCATGATAGAAATATTCATGGATGACTTCTCAGTTTTTGGGGATTCATTTAAAACCTGTCTAGAAAACTTAGGACAAGTCCTGGCCAGGTGTGAGGAGACCAACCTAGTCCTAAATTGGGAAAAATGCCATTTTATGGTAGATGAGGGGATTGTCTTAGGACACAGAGTGTCAAGGGCAGGTGTAGAAGTTGATCGGGCCAAGATAGAGATCATAGAGAAGTTGGTAGAGCCCCAGAATGTCAAAGCCATTAGAAGCTTCTTAGGGCATGCTGGCTTCTACAGAAGGTTCATTAAGGACTTTTCTAAGATAGCCAAGCCTCTGTGTGAGCTATTAGAGCTAAATAGACCCTTCATCTTCTCTAAGGAATGTGTAGTAGCTTGGACCACGCTTAAGAAAGCACTAGTCACAGCCCCTATCATAGTAGGACCAAATTGGGATCTGCCCTTTGAGATGTTATGTGATGCCAGTGACTATGTTGTAGGAGTCATGTTAGGACAGAAGATTGACAAGCTAACACACCCTGTCTATTATGCTAGTAAGACCTTGAATGAGGCCCAATGTAATTATACAACTACTGAAAAAGAGATGCTTGCGGTAGTGTTTGCTTGCGAAAAATTCAGAAACTATATTGTAAGCACTAGGACAATTGTATACACTGACCATTCTGCCTTGAAATATCTTATGAGGAAGGTTGATGCCAAGCCTAGATTAATTAGATGGGTGTTATTGCTGCAGGAATTTGATTTGGACATTCGGGACAAGAAAGGATGTGAAAATGTGGTTGCAGATCACCTGTCTCGATTGCAGCACAATTGCGAAAAAATTGCGGAGACCGCAATTTCTGATGCTTTTATTGATGAACATGTCTTTGCTTTGGCTCATCGTGATAACGATGAGGAACCTTGGTTTGCTGACATTGCTAACTTCCGTGCATCACAGGTATTGCCAGTGTTCAAGGGAGGACAAGAGAAGAAGAGGTTCCTTCATGAAGCAAGGAAATTCATCTGGGATGACCCCACACTTTACAGAACCTGTGCTGATGGCTTGCTAAGGAAATGTGTTTCAGCTGCTGAAGCGAAGTCTGTGCTGCAGCACTGTCACTCATCTTCTTATGGTGGACACTTTGGTGGTCAAAGAACAGCTGCGAAGGTGTTTCAGAGTGGCTACTATTGGCCAACAATCTTCAAGGATGCCCACGACTATGCCCACAGCTGTGATGAGTGCCAAAGGACAGGTAACCTCAGTCGCAAGGATGAGATGCCCCTCACGTACATTTTAGAGTTGGAGCTCTTTGATGTGTGGGGCATTGACTTCATGGGACCATTCCCTCCATCATCAGGTAACCTCTACATATTAGTAGCAGTGGACTATGTGTCCAAGTGGGTAGAGGCCAAAGCATGTCCTAATAATGATGCTAAAACAGTCACTAACTTCTTGCATAGGCACATTTTCACTAGATTTGGGACTCCTCGTGCTATCATTAGTGATGAGGGGTCACATTTCATTAATAAGGCTATGGAGAAAGTATTGGCTAAATATAACATTAGACATAGAGTAGCCACTCCCTACCACCCACACTCGAATGGCAAGCTGAAATTTCCAATAGGGAGATAAAGAACATCCTAGAAAAGGTAGTCAAACCTAATAGAAAAGTCTGGTCATTTAAGCTTGAGGATGCACTTTGGGCTTATAGGACAGCATATAAGACACCTCTAGGTATGTCTCCTTATAGGCTGGTATATGGCAAGGCTTGTCACTTACCACTTGAGTTAGAAAACAAAGCATTTTGGGCCATGAAGGAATTAAATTTTTGTGTGAAGGATGCGGGGACACTGAGGTCTTTGCAGCTACATGAACTTGATGAGCTTAGGCATATGGCCTATGAGAATGCCAAAATGTATAAAGAAAAGACCAAAATATGGCACGACAGTAGACTTAGGATCAAAGACTTTAGGAAAGGCCAACTTGTCCTATTATTTAACTCACGTTTAAAGATATTTCCAGGCAAACTAAAGTCCAGATGGTCGGGCCCATTTGTTATTACTAATGTCTTTGTTCATGGTGCGATAGAGATAAAAAACTTGCAGCAGGGACAGCCTTTTATGGTCAATGGTGCTAGATTGAAGCACTAATATGAGGAAGGAGATGTGAAGACTCTCTCGGCCTTCCTCTTGCATGAAGCATGAAGTTAAAAACGAGAGAGAACGAGTGGTTACTGTGCTCGTTTAGTCAAGGCCAATGCCTTAGTTTATTTTTTCTGTTTGTCCGATTATCGTTTGTATGTTTTGTGGTGTGATTTTAATTGCGTATTTAATGTTTTTTTTATTTGTTTTTGCAGGGATTCGAAAGAGGGGATCAAGGAGAGTAAATCCAGCTTTTAAAATCAAGAAACGGTTGAGCCAAATAAAAGATACGGACGAGCAAAGTTTGAGATTTTGATGAAAAAATATCCCTGGAATTGCTGGATTCGCAAAAAAAGAGCCGTTGGGATTTTTCCGTTGCTTTTATATCCGTTGGAAAGCGCTCGATCGATACGATTCTCTCATTCTTTGATTTCCAAGAACTCTGCGATTCTTTTCATCTTTGATTCTACTCTCAAGATCACCAAGATTCGACAATGGTGTCCACACGGGCTGAAAGATCCGCAGCCAAGAAGAAGGCTGATGACGCAGCTGAAGCGGCTGCGAGGGAAGCACTGCTCACCCTTGCAGATGATGGTGCCGTTCGCACCGGACCTCTTCCTAAGCTTCCTATCCGTAGGAAGAAGTGGAGGGTTGTCACTGAAATCCCTGCTGGACCATCTGAGCCAGTGGGCACGCCTAAGAAACGCCGGTGGAGTGTCGAGATGGCCGCCGAACCAAGCACAGCAAAGACTCCCTCTGTGGAGAGTCAAGAAACTGATCGTGCATCCCACGAGTCGGCCAAAGAAGGTTCGTCGCCATCCGCATCACCTGCGCACAGCCCCTCACCATCTGAACCAGTGCCAAGCGCAGAGTCGTCACCGCCTGCACCGAGCTCCGAGTTGTCTCCAGCACCTCAGAGTTCTGACCCGACACCTGCAGCAGCGCAGCGTCCTGAACTGCCGTCTTCGCCACTGAGTTCTGCGCAGACACCATCAGCAGAGCACAATCCCACGCCATTGCACAATTCTCCACGGCCTGATCCTGAATTCCCATACGGGGATTATCAAGAGTCTACGCAGGGCAGTGGCGATGCTGGGGAAGACGAAGTCTTTTCTCCAATGAGGGAAGACAGCCCTGATGTTCCTGCACAGCAGGATGATTCCATGGAGGAGACGTTGGGGGCATGCCTCCAGCAGATCAACATTAAGAAGAAGAAGAAGGCCAAGATTGTCAAGGCCAAGAAATCCAAGAAGCTGAAGAAGAAGAAGGCCAAGAGAGTGCCTTCCGCAGCCAAAGAAAGCACGGAGCCATCACTCAAAAGGCTCAAGGTTGAGGCTGCCGAGTCAACCAAGCCAGCAGATAAGGGGAAGGCCAAGCTCTACCCTGAAGACGAGCCTCAGTCAGTGAGGTATGTCTCATCTGATGCTGAGTCCAGGGGTGCTGAGTTAAGGAAGAGGGAGTTGCTGCACGAGAAAGGCTTCCTCGACCGACCTACTGACCTGCCGCAGTTCTTGCGCGCAGGGGTGATCAACCACGGCTGGGAGGAGTTCTGCAGACCGCCTAATCCAGCATACACGAGCATGGTGTATGATTTCTACGCCAATGTGCTCAGCCCTGAGGATGGCCTGTCTGTGGTCAGAGGGGTAGAAGTAGATTTCTCAGCCAAGGCCATCAATGAAGCCTTTGGTCTCAAGGGCCAACCTCATACAGTTATGCACGGATTGTCGATGAGCCTACTGAGGCAGTTTTGGAAGAGGCCATTCGGACTATTGGCCAGCCTGAAGCTTCTTGGACCGTGTCACGCAATGGGAGGCACACTCTAATGAGTGCCAACCTCACGGCTAAGGCAGCTGTTTGGTTTTCGTTCGTGCGAAGGAGATTGTCCCCGGTGACTCACGAGACAACAATAAACCAGAGCCGATCGCTGCTGGTGTATGCGATCATGAGAGGTCTCACGATTAACGTGGGAGAAGTCATCACGGCGGCCATTGCTGAATGCGCCAAGAAAGGTAAGGGACCACTGTTTTTCCCTAATACCATAACCAAGCTATGTTTGCTTGCAGGAGTCCCCACCGAGCGTTTGGAGCAGCAAATGGCTTACACAGGCCATTTGGAGCTGCCTGCTAACCTGAGGCTGAGACGAAAGGGGAATATGGAGTTTGAACTGGATAGGCTGGCTGCTGAACAGTCTCTATCCATGGCCTGCTTAATGGATATGCAGAGAAGAATGGCTCAATGGGCCACTTATGCGCAGGCGAGGGACAAGGAAGTTGCAGACCAGCTGGGGTGCCTCTTCCCTGAGTTCCCTACCAATCTTCTAACTCCATGGGTGCCCCCAAGACCAAGACAACCTGATGAGGATGACGAGAATTGAGTGCTGGTTTGAAGTGCACTAAAGGGAGTATTGCTGTTCCCTTAGAAAAAAAAAACAATTTTCTGCTTTCTGTTAGGACCATGCTGTTTTTGGTTCAATTTTGATCTGTTTTAGATGTTTAGTTTTATGTTTTTCTTTTTGCTTAGTATAGTTTGATGTTAGCTGACTAGGTAGGATAGTTTAGTTTTATTTTTAGGAAGCTTGAGTGACTGGAAAAAGCATGCTTAGGGGCCGTAATCAATGTTATATCTGCCCTGATCTAATTGCGAAATAATTGCGGTACCCGCAATTTTCATGACTAAAAGCATGTTTTGGACTGTCTGTTTAGCTAGGCTGTGATCTGTTTAAATTCTATCTTTTCCTGCTAACATGACCGCCTTATATAGCTTATTTAAATGCATGCTGGATGAGTGTTATAGGACACCCTTTGATAGTTTAAATCGACCTCTAAAAAGCTCAGCATGCACAGCTTTAAGCCCTTAACTGTCTGTTTTTTGTTAATTTTCTGCTACTGTGATATTTTCTTTTCAATGTTCTGTCTATGCCTAGGGCTTTAGATTCTCTTTGTTTTACCTTAGACTAGATGCTTCTAGGACAAGTTTGGGGGTGTGCCACCTCAGACACTCATTGGGGACAATGAGTAGTTGAAGTTTGGGGGAGGCCACCCTAGGCCTAGGAACATTCCTCTCTCCCTTAGAAACATAAGCATTCTTCTTCTCCCTTACAAAAAATGATGAACTGAAAAAAAAAAAAAAAATGAAAAATAGAATAAAGAGGGGGGTTTCTCTTAGGTTGCTAAGTAACCAGTGCCAAGTGTGTGACCCACAAGTGGCATTGCATCAAAAGGCAACCAAAGGAGAGGTCCCACCTAAGTAAGAAAAAAAAAAGGGAAAAGAATAGGGAAGAAGAATGTAGACCTAGGAGTTATAACTTTGTGGCTTAGGTGTCCTATTTAAAAAGAACTCTGATCCTCAATTAGCTAAGCACAAAGTTGTAACTTGTAGGGTTGTTTAGGGAGATGAATGTCTATCCAATGTAGTGATGCCAGGGTTTAGGTTGTTCTCTAAAAGTACTACTGTCACCGTTAATACTAAGACTGGCATGACTCTAAGGAATCCTAGACACATTAAAAATAAAGCTAGAAGCATGTACTGAGTCTGAGGTAAAGCTAGGCAGAATTTGAAACCTTAGGGATAGTGGCATGATATGACAAAAGCAAATAGATCAGTTGTAGGAAGTTAACAAAAGCAGGTGAGTGTTAGGCAGGCGAAGTCAGAAGAAGCTAGATAAGAGGGTAGTTTTAAAACTAAGAAGTGTGTCACAGGACAGCAGTGCTATAAATAGGGATATAGGGGAGTCAGTAGGTGGTTAAAGAAGGAGAAACAGCAGCCTAGGGAAGTCCTTAGTATGCTTGAGGACAAGCAAAGCCTTAAGTTTGGGGGTGTGTTAAGTCTCTGAAAGTGACTTATTTAGGACCCATTTAGCTTAGGAAGATGTACACTTCTAGGTGTTTTTCATAGCATTTAGCCTAAACCTATGCTTTAATATGAGAATAAGAAGAAGGTAGCTAATCTAGGACTTATGTACAATAGGTAGAAAAAGGGTTGAAAACCGAAGGAAAAGAATGAAAAAATGAGCATTGCGAATGAATTGCGAAAACATTGCTGAGGCCGCAATTATTCAAGTGAAAACCGTAAGTTGACTGATCCTTTTCCGTTAATTTCCGTAATTTCAGGGATTCATTCTTTCTCCTCCATCCATTCTGATATATGACGTTGAAGATTGATGGTTCTCCTTGGCCCAAACGCACCTGCAAACTACTATAAAAGGGGGCCAAAGTCGGAGGTTTGATCATCATTCGGAAGCGCAGAAGTCTTCTCGCAGTCCATCATTTCTCTCTGTTTTCCTTTACCGTCTGTTGGAGTGGGAGTCTCAGCTGTTGGAATCGATAATCTGATAGGAAGGAGAGGAGATTCTTCTTCTCTCTCGATTGGATTCATCCAAGCAAGGCTGACCTCTCATCCCTTTCATTTGAGGCGACTGCAACGAAGCTTTCAAGCAACCTTTACTGCTTTTCTGTCTTTTTCTTCTCATTTCCAGCTTTGATTAGTTGCTGTTCTAGTTTAGTGTTTTACTTACTGCATTTCGTTGTTGTCTGTCTTGGAATCATTTCTTTCAAAGTTTTCCTTTGTCATTCAAACACTCAAAGTAATCAAAGTACAATTCTGCATTTCACAGTTTCCACCTTTTTCTGCTACGGTTTTGTCTTGCTGTTTTAAGCACATTTCTCTTCTAAGCATGTCTGTTTTATCTACCCTTTCTGTTCTCCATATATCCATGAGTAGCTAAGTCACTTAGGGGCATGCTAATGACAAAACTATAGGCTAAAAAACGTGAACCAAGCATGTAGGATCGCCTTCGAAACATTGATTGTATGTAAGCTTCATCCCACGGGCAATTTCGATTGGCCATCCATTTTGTCCAAAGAACTCCTAACCTCTGGAAGGAGTAAGAGTTCAGAGTCATATAATCATGCTAGCCTTCCACGGTAATCAGAAAACGGCTTAGGAATAAGCGTTTTCCTAGTACAAACTAAACACTCCTGTTTTAACAAGATGCTTAAGACCTTACTTTGAAGTCGAGTAAACTTAAGACTCTAATGCATGGAATCGGACGATACTTGAGATAGAGTGAGTTTGATGTATAGAGAGTTGATCCAGTGCTTGAGAATCGTAATAAAATGCCTATAGGATAGCCATTAGTAGCCTTTAATTCACCCATTTACACACTTTCGCTGTTATTTAATTGCGGTAACATTGCGGTCCTCGCAATTCTGCCATTTTATCATTCTATTTAGCTGTTTTCTTCTTCGTTTATCAATTCCATCTCTTGTCCTTTGAGTCTGATTTAAACTTTAATTTGTTTAGGTTGCATCCCTTTACACATTCAGCAAAAATTAGATAATTAAAAACCAATTTTACCCCTTCAAATCCACCCCATCTTTCTTAACAAATACACTTCGCGAATAGCTAAACATAAGTCTCTGTGGAAAAAACGAATGAAATATACTTACTACTTGCTGTGAGACCATGTATGCTTGCATGTTCTAAGTGCTCTCTCTACCTTATTGCTTATTTATCTTTTACACTGAGCACGCAACACTTCTTCTTAAGCCTTCGAGGATATGGAGGTGGTGGCACGTATGCGGGTACGTTAGGTTGCCTTAGGATAGGTGGAGGCCTCGGAATTTCTTCTATCTCCTCAACAATTGGCTCTAGCCTGGCTCCTGATGTGCTAGTTGGTGGTGGACCTTGGTTTGGCAGAGACTCCAGTGGAGCACTAGACTCAGTGTTCTCTACTCTCTTTGGTGTGTCCTTTGTGTTGCTCACCAATGGTCTTCCACTCCTAAGTTCAATTGCTTGAACTTGTTCTTTGCCATCTCTCCTTGGTACCTCGGTGTCAGCAGGGAGTCTACCGTGGGGCCTACTCTTGAGTTCATTGGCTAATTGGCCTATTTGGTTTTCTAGGCTCCTAAGAGTAGCTTGCTGGCTTTGAAGCGTAGCATCATTCTTAGCTATGTATTCCTTGAGTAAGTTTTCTACAGAAGATCCTACAGGTTGATTGTATGGTTTTTGGTACATTGACTGGTTATGTTGGGGAGTGAAACCAGGTGTTCCACTCGGTCTAGGTTGGTTAGGATTTTGGTTTTGTTGGCCACCCCATGACAAGTTTGTGTGGTTTCTCCAACCAGGGTTATAGGTGTTGGAGTAGGGGTTATTCCTAGGCTGCTGCTGGCTCCCAACATAGCAGACTGAGGATGGATTCCCAGGGCAGTATTCATATGGGTGCCCTTCCCCACAGAATCCACAGATAAGTGCCTCGCCTTGACTTGGCTGGGTGCCCATTGACATGGATGTGGCGGTATTGGCACTGGTTTGGAGATTGGCCTGAGCCATTTGCTTAACTAGGTTGGTCAGGGCGTTTATTTGGGTGCTCATGGCGCTTAGAGCATCCTTGTCTTGAGCTCTAGTTGGCTCTACTGGATCATCTGACCACCTACAGTGAGATGTTGAGATCTTCTCCAAGATCTCATCAGCTTCGTTGTAACTCTTGGACAACATGGAACCTCCAGCAGATGAGTTTAGAACTTGTCTGGTGCTGGGGTTGCATCCTTTAAAGAAGACTTCTATTTGGATACACCATGGAATGCCCTGGTGTGGACATTTAATGAGAAGGTCTTTGAATCTTGTCCAAGCTTCGTGAAGAGACTCACTCGGAGCTTGTTTAAATTTGATGATATCATCACGAAAGGTCGAATTCCTATCTGGTGGGAAATATTTGACTAGGAATTTTTCTGCTAAGTCTGTCCAATTGAGGACAGATTCTGAGGGTAATGAATTTAACCATGTTTTGGCTTTGTCCCTCAAAGAGTAAGGGAAAAGATATAGCCTCAGGGCTTCTTGGGAAACTCCAGGAATGAGGAAGGTATCACTGACTCCTAGGAAGTTCCTAAGGTGGTTATGGGGGTCCTCATTTTCTATTCCAAAGAATTGTCCCACAGTGGACAACATTTGGAACATCCTTGGTTTTAACTCGAAGGAGTTGGCAGTGATTTCAGGACGGATTATGCTGGGGTTCAGCTCCCCAGGCATAGGTACTAGGTACGAAAGGATGGCGCTATCCTTGTCATTCGCTATTTCAATGGGATTGCGAGTGACAGGCACCAGGTTTTGATCTATTCCAGCCATTTCTTCTTGAGTGGATTGCGGAGACTCTGCGGCTTCAGCAATTATTTGAGGTAAAAGGGGTTGTTTAAAGAGACGTTTCTTGGCTCTATTTCTAGCTTTAAATAATCTCTCAGGCTCAGGGTTGAACTCTAGATCACTACTTGGAGTCTCATTCATAAACTACCCTAAATGGTACCTAAAGAAGAAATGAAGATGGATCAAACTCAATGGAAAATAACTTGATGTTTCAGACTTAACAAACTTCGTTTTCACTTAAAATAAGTCCCCGGCAGCGGCGCCAAAAACTTGTTGCGTGCTCAATGTGTTAAAGATAAATAAGCAAGAAGGTAGATAGAGCACTCAGAACATGCAAGCATACATGGTCTCACAGCAAGTAGTAAGTATATTTCATTCGTTTTTTCCACAGAGACTTATTTTTAGCTATTCATGAAGTGTATTTGTTAAGAAAGAAGGGGTGGATTTGATGGGGTAAAATTGGTTTTTAATTATCTAATTTTTGCTGAATGTGTAAAGGATTGCAACATAAACAAATGCAAGTTGAAATTAGACTCAAAAGACAAGAGATGGAATTAATAAACGAAGAAGAAAACAGCTAAACAGAATGGTAACTTAGCAGAATTGCGAACACCGCAATTTTACCGCAATTGAATAACAGCGAAAGTGTGTAAATGGGTGAATTAAGGGCTACTAATGACTATCCTATAGGCATTTTTATACGATTCTCAAGCACTGGATCTACTCTCTATGCATCAAACTCACTCTATCTCATGTATCGTCCGATTCCATGCATTAGATTCTTTAGTTTACTCGACTCAAAGTAAGGTCTTAAGCATCTTGTTAAAACAGAAGTGTTTAGTTTGTACTAGGGAAACGCCTATTCCTAGGCCGTTTCCTGGTTACCATGAAAGGCTAGCATGATTATACGACTCTGAACTCTTACTCCTTCCAGAGGTTAGGAGTTCTTTGGACAAAATGGATGGCCAATCGAAATTGCCCGTGGGATGAAGCTTACATACAATCAATGCTTCGAGAGCTATCCTACATGCTTGGTTCACGTTTTTTAGCCTATAGTTCTGTCATTAGCATGCCCCTAAGTGACTTAGCTACTCATGGATATACAGAGAACAGAAATGTAAGATAAAACAGACATGCTTAGAAGGGAAATATACTCCAAACAGTAAGACAAAACCGTAGCAGCGGAAGATGGAACTTGTGAAATGAAGTCTCGCAATTTGATTACTTTGAATGTTGAACGGACAAAAGGGAACTTAAAGGAAATAATTCAAAGACAGACAGCGACGAAATGCAGTAGATAGAACACTAAGCTAGAAACAACAACTGATCAAAGCTGGAAATTAGAAAAGGAAAACAGAAAGCAGGAAATGACGCGTGAAAGCTTCGTCGCAATCGCCTCGAATGAAGGATCAAAAAGAGCAGCCTTGCTTGGATGAATCAAATCGGGAGAGAAGAAGAATCTCCTCTCCTTCCTATCAGATTATTGTCTCCAACAGCTGAGCTTCGCAAACCAACAGACGGCAAAGGAAAAACAGGAGAACAGATGGACTGCGAGAAGACTCTACGCTTTCGGATGATGATTGAACCTCCGACTTTGACCCCCTTTTATAGTAGTTTGCAGGTGCGTTTGGGCCAAGGAGAACCATCAATCTTCAACGTCATATATCAGAATGGATGGAGGAGAAAGAACGAATCCCTGAAATTACGGAAATTAACAGAAACAGATCAGTCAACTTACGGTTTTCACTTGAATAATTGCGGCTTCAGCAATGTTTTCGCAATGCTGTCGCAATGCAGCTTTTTTCATTCTTTTCCTTCGGTTTTCAACCCTTTTCTTTCCTATTGTACAAAAGTCCTAATTTAGCTACCTTCTTCTCATTCTCATATTTAAGCATAGGTTTAGGCTAAATGCTATCAAAAACACCTAAAAGTGTACATCTTCTTAAGCTAAATGGGTCCTAAATAAGTCACTTTCAGAGACTTAACAGCAGGCCCCAAGGTAGACTTCCTGCTGACACTGAGGTGCCAAGGAGAGATGGTAAAGAACAAGTTCAAGCAATTGAACTTAGGAGTGGGAGACCATTGGTGAGCAACACTAAAGAAACACCAAAGAGAGTAAAGAACAATGAGTCTAGTGCTCCACTGGAGTCTCTGCCAAACCAAGGTCAACCATCACCAAGCACATTAGGAGCAAGGCTGGAGCCAATCATAGAAGAGATAGAAGAAATTTCAAGGCCTCCACCTATCCTGAGGCGACCTGAAGTGCCTGCATATGTGCCACCACCTCCATTTCTTCGAAGGCTAAAGAAAAAACAAGAACAGGAAGTGCACTTTAACAAATTTTTAGAAATTCTTAAACAAGTGCATGTCAATATTCCTTTTGTAGAAGTTCTACAGTCTATGCCCTCTTATGTAAAGTTTTTAAAAGATATAATCACTAACAAGAAGATTATTGGTGAGTTTGAAACAGTGAATCTCACTGAGGAGTGCAGTGCCATACTCCAGAACAAGCTACCCAAGAAGGAGAAGGATCCTGGTTCCTTCACCTTACCTGTAGAGCTAGGAGGCAAGCACGTGGGCAGAGCTCTTTGTGACCTGGGAGCCAGCATAAACCTCATGCCCCTATCACTATTCCGCCAGCTAGGAATAGGAGAAGCACGTCCAACCACTGTCACTTTACAACTTGCAGACAGATCCATAGCATACCCTGAGGGTAAGATTGAGGATATTTTTGTAAAGGTTGACAAGTTTATTTTCCTTGCAGATTTCATTATCTTGGATTATGAAGCAGACAAGGAGGTCCCCATCCTATTAGGCAGACCATTTCTAGCCACAGGTAGGGCCCTGATAGATGTCCAGAAAGGTGAGCTCACTATGAGGGTTCATGATGAGGAGGTTAAATTTAGTGTTTATAAAGCCTTAAGGTACCCTTCTGACTCTGAATCTTGTGCTAGCATGTACATTGTAGATTCACTGATGGAAGAACAGCTGGAGCATGAATTATTAACTAAGCATGCTAATGAATATGTACAATTAGATTTAACTGATTTAAATGTTTCTGAGTTGATGGATATACCTGTAGATAGGATACAGCATGTTTGTTTGACTACTGACTTAACTGAAAGATCCCTGAATCCATTAAAACCATCCATTGAGCATCCACCTGTCTTAGAATTGAAACCACTGCCCACACATCTTAAGTATGCATATTTAGGAAGTAATGAGACTCTGCCTGTGATTATTTCATCTAAATTAAGTGAGAAGCATGAGGTTGAGCTGATTTTATTACTTAAACAACATAGGAAGGCTATTGCATGGACTATTGCTGACATTAGAGGCATTAGCCCTTCCTACTGCATGCATAAGATAATACTAGAGGAAGAACACACACCCCGAGTAGATCACCAACGTAGGCTGAACCCCTCTATGAAAGAGGTAGTTAAAAAGGAAATAATAAAATGGTTAGATGCTGGTGTGATCTTCCCTATAGCTAATAGTCAGTGGGTGAGCCCTATACAATGTGTACCTAAGAAGGGAGGGATGACTGTAGTAGTCAATGAGAGCAATGAACTGATTCCTACTAGGACTATTACAGGGTGGAGAGTGTGTATGGATTATAGGAAATTAAATAAGGAAACCAAAAAGGACCACTTCCCTCTACCATTCATTGACCAAATGTTAGATAGGATAGCTGGTAGAGCTTACTACTGCTTCTTAGACGGTTATTCAGGATATAACCAGATCACTATAGACCCTAAGGACGAGGAGAAGACAACCTTCACTTGCCCTTTTTGAACTTTTGCCTTTCGCAGAATGTCGTTTGGCTTATGCAATGCACCGGCAACATTCCAAAGGTGCATGTTGGCAATCTTCTCTGACTTAGATGAATCCATGATAGAGATATTTATGGATGACTTCTCAGTCTTTGGTGATTAATTTACAAACTGTTTAGAGAACTTAGGACAAGTCTTGGCTAGGTGTGAGGAGACTAACCTAGTCCTTAATTGGGAGAAATGCCACTTCATGGTGGAAGAAGGGATAGTCTTAGGTCATAGAGTGTCTAGGACAGGTGTAGAGGTCGATAGGGCCAAGATTGAAATAATAGAGAAGTTAGTGGAACCTCAAAATGTGAAAGCCATTAGAAGTTTTTTAGGACACGCGGGCTTCTATAGAAGGTTCATTAAGAACTTTTCTAAGATCTCAAAGCCTTTGTGTGAGCTTCTAGAGCTGAATAAGCCATTCATCTTCTCTAAAGAATGTTTCCTAGCCTGGAAAACCCTTAAGGAAGCACTAGTCATAGCACCTATTATAGTAGGACCAAATTGGGACCTCCCATTTGAGATGTTATGTAATGCAAGTGACTATGCTGTAGGGGTTATGCTAGGACAAAAGATTGACAAGTTAACACACCCTGTATACTATGCTAGTAAGACACTTAATGAGGCCTAATGTAACTACACAACCACTGAGAAGGAAATGCTAGTTGTAGTGTTTGCTTGTGAGAAATTTAGGAATTACATTGTTGGCACTAGAACAATCGTGTATACAGATCACTCTGCACTAAAGTACCTTATGAGGAAGGCTGATGCTAAGCCTAGGTTGATTAGATGGGTATTGCTGCTGCAAGAGTTTGATCTGGACATTAGAGATAAGAAAGGATGTGAAAATGTGGTTGCGGATCATCTTTCTAAATTGCAACATAATTGCGGAAAAATTGCGGAAACCGCAATTTCTGATGCTTTTATTGATGAACATGTCTTTGTATTGACTCAACGTGATAACGATGAGGAACCTTGGTTTGCTGACATTGCTAACTTCCTTGCCTCGCAGGTACTACCAACTTTCAAGGGAGGACAAGAAAAGAAGAGGTTCCTGCATGAAGCTAGGAAGTTCATATGGGATGATCCTACACTCTACAAAACGTGTGCTGATGGTTTGCTAAGGAAGTGTGTGTCAGCTGCTGAGGCGAAGTCTGTGCTGCAGCACTGCCATACAGCCCCCTATGGTGGACACTTTGGTGGCCAAAGAACAGCTGCAAAGGTGTTCCAAAGTGGCTACTATTGGCCCACAATCTTCAAGGATGCCCACGAATACGCACACAGCTGTGATGAATGCCAGAAAACAGGTAACCTTAGTCGAAAGGATGAGATGCCTCTCACTTACATCCTAGAGTTGGAGCTCTTTGATGTGTGGGGCATTGACTTCATGGGGCCATTTCCCCCATCATCAGGTAACCTTTACATACTTGTAGCTGTAGACTATGTGTCTAAGTGGGTGGAGGCCATTGCATGTCCAAACAATGATGCCAAAACAGTCATTAAGTTCCTTAATAGGCATATGTTATGTCTCCGAAAGTGACTTATTTAGGACTTATTTAGCTTAGAAAGATGCACACTCTTAGGTGTTTTTGAGAGGATTTAGCCTAAACCTATGCTTATATATGAGAATTAAGAGAAGGTAGCTAAATTAGGACTTGTGTGCAAAAGGAAAGAAAAGGAATGAAAACCGAAGGAAAAGAATGAAAAATGCACATTGCGATAGCATTGCGGAAACATTGCTGAAACCGCAATGTTTTAAGTGAAAACCGTAAGTTGACTGATCTTTTTCTGTTAATTTCCGTTATTTCAGGGATTCGGTCTTTCTCCTCCATCCATTTTGAAGTACGACGTTGAAGATTGATGGTTCTCCTTGGCCCAAACGCACCTGCAGATTACTATAAAAGGGGGTCAAAGTCGAGGGTTCAATCATCATCCGAAAGCGTAGAAGTCTTCTCGCAGCTCCATCTTTTCTCCTGTTTTTCTTTGCCGTCTGTTGGTTTGCGAAGCTCAGCTGTTGGAATCGATAATCTGATAGGAAGGAGAGGAGATTTGTCTTCTTTCCCGATTGGATTCATCCAAGCAAAGCTGTTCTTCCTCATCCTTCAGCCGAGGCGGTTGCGACGAGGCGTCCAAGCTCATTTACATGCTTTCTGTCTTCCCTTTCTAATTTCCAGCATTGTTTAGTTGTTGTTTCTGTTTTAGTGACTAGTTCATTTCATTGCGTTGCTTTCTGTCTTTGAATTATTTACTTTAAGCTTTCCTTTGTTCATGCAAACAATCAAGTAATCAAATCACAATTCTTCATTTCACAGTTTCTTGCCTTTGCGATCTACTGTTTTTCCTTACTGTTTTGTCTTTAAATTTCTTCTAAGCATGTCTGTTTTATCTATTCCTTCTGTTCTCCCTATATCCATGAGTAACTAAGTCACATAGGGGCATGCTAATGACAATGCTATAGGCTAAAAAACGTGAACCAAGCATGTAGGATAACTCTCGAAGCATTGATTGTATGTAAGCTTCATCCCACGGGCAATTTCGATTGGCCATCCATTTTGTCCGAAGAACTCCTAACCTCTGGAAGGAGTAAGAGTTCAGAGTCATACACTCATGCTAGCCTTTCAAGGTAGCCAGAAAACGACCTAGGAATAGGCGTTTTCCTAGTACAAACCGTAACTTTCTGCTTTAACAAGATGCTTAAGACCTTACTTGGATATGAGTAAACTAAAGAATCTAATGCATGGAATCGGAAGATACATGAGATTGAGTGAGTTTGATGCATAGTGAGTTGATCCAATGCTTGGGAATCGTATGAAAAAGCCTATAGAGGAGTCGTTAGTAGCACTTGTTTCTCCATTTTACACACTTTCGCTGTTATTAAAATTGCGGTAGAATTGCTGTTTCCGCAATTCTGCTAAAGTTACAATTCTGTCTAGCTGTTTTTGTCTTCGTTTATTAATCGCGTCTCTTTTCATTTGAGTTTAACTTTGACTTGCACTTGTTTATGTTACTACCCTCTTCGTATTCAGTAGGAAATAGACAATTTAAAACCAATTCTACCCCATCAAATCCACCCTTTCTTTCTTACCTTTACACTTCACTTGTAGCTTATAATAAATCTCTGTGGGAAAACGAATGAAAAAATACTTACTACTTGCTATAGGATCATGTATGCTTGCATGTTCTGAGTGCTCTCTCTATCTTATTGCTTATTTATTTTAACACATTGAGCACGTAACAAGTTTTTGGCGCCGCTGCCGGGGATTTATTTAAGTGAAAACGAAGTTTGTTAAGTTTGAAACACCAAGTTTATTGCCTATTGAAGCTGATCTGTTTCATTTCTTTTGCAGGTACTATTGGGTTAGTTTATGAGTGAGCCTTCAAGTAGTGATCTAGAGTTCAACCCTGAGCCTGAGAGATTACTTAGGGCCAGAAATAGAGCCAAGAAACGTCTCTTTAACCAACCCTCTATACCTCAAGTAATTGCGGGAACCGCAATTCCTCCGCAATTGTCTCAAGAAGAAATGGATGGAATAGTTCCAAATCCGGTGCCTGTCACTCGCAACCCCATCGAAATAGCGAATGATAAGGATAGCGCCATACTCTCTTACCTGGTACCTATGCCTGGGGAGCTGAACCCCAGCATAATCCGTCCTGAAATCACTGCCCACTCATTCGAGTTAAAGCCAGTGATGTTCCAAATGTTGTCCACTGTGGGACAATTCTTTGGAGTGGAAAATGAGGACCCCCACAACCATCTTAGAAACTTCTTAGGAGTCAGTGATACATTCATCATCCCTGGAGTTTCCCAAGAAGCCTTGAGGCTATACTTGTTCCCTTATTCTTTGAGGGATGGTGCACGGATTTTTGAATATCCGCCTAATCTCAAGCTGTCGAGGCTTGCCAAAATACGATTTATAATGCCTATTGCCAAGGCTTTGCAGCCAGTGGTAACAGGGTCGATCCAAGGAATAGGAATGATCAAAAGTATAATCAAAATTTGGATTTAATTGATTAATTGGTAACGGGGGGTTTTAATTGCAAGAGAAATAATGAAGAAAGTAACGAAGGAAGAATAATATGTAGAGAGCGTGTGAACGGTTTGGGGAGTCTCGGGATCAATTGTTAGACAACATTCAGCTTATCATTTAATTCTAACGACATGGAATACAGTTTATTTAGCACGCGGACGACTACCAGAGAAGCCCCAAAGTAGCCGACTCCATGGATTTTAATTAGACCACACAGTTCTAATTACACGTTATCTAAGCTCACATTAAGATGATCGGTCCTAAGATGAATTTAGACAGTCACTAGCTAACCGCGACGAACATTCGAGCGTGAATTCTAAATGCTAGTAGGTTGCCCGCAAACGCTGTATGCAACCAACATTTATCCTACCCGACCCGATACTTCGATTTAGTTCTATTTACCTGTGTTACTTAGTCGAGCAGTGAGAGGCACGACATCGCTACTCTTTAACATACACAACATGCGAAGCTACCCGAGTGTCAATCAACGTAATTTAGCATGAGCGTGGGATTAAGCAAGGTAAATAGATGCCAATAATCAGATTCCAATATGCAAAATTATACTCAGATTATCAAAGCATTAAATGTCTAACAAAATTCCCCTAAACAAATCCCAAACCGTCACCCTTACCTTAGCCGCTCATGGCGCGGTGCGTCAATCCCGCTCCACCAACGACCATGGAAGAGTTCATCTACCTATTACAATGGAGAGTGGAGCTCTCAAGCATGCCAACAATGGCGGAGCTCCACGGAATATAGAGAGAAAACGGAGAAGAAGAAGCTAAAAATCGCCGGAATCCGTTGAGAGATGAAGAAGATGAAGATGCCCAAAAATGTGCAGAAAAATCGTCTTTTAGCTACTGCCTTCGTCGTAGCGTCGAGACGCTAGGCCAGCGTCTCGACGCTGTGCCCTAAGTAATCCGCGCGCGCGCGATGGCGTCGCGACGCTAGGCCAGCGTCGCGACGCTGCCCCGATGAATTTCCAGCGCGCGCCTCCTCCGAAGCGTCTCGACGCCAAGCAGGGTCTCGACGCCAGGGCAGCGTCGAGCTAGCGTCTCGACGCTTGCTCTCGGGTTTTTCCAGCGTCGAGCCAGCGTCTCGACGCTGGCTCTCGGGTTTGGGGCTGATGCTTTGCCTCTCCAAGGCTGTTTTGGCCCGTTTCTTCACGGAACAAGTTCCCCTCTTCCCGATGCATTCCCGGGGCGCTAAAACTCTGCTTTCAGCGCTCGAACATGTCCAACGGACGCACGAGCTCTTTGCCGCTTTTCTCCTACAAAAGAGATACATTTAATCAATTGCGAGCGGCCTTTAGCTATAATTAGGACGTATTTAATAGCTCCAAAATGGAGTTATCAAACACCCCCAACTTAAACATTGCTAGTCCTCGAGCAAGTACTACAAAGACATTGACTCTAAGGACGCGATTACATATATTCTAACTCAAACCTCCATGCATATTGAAATTTCAAACACGAGTATAATCATGGAAGCATTTTGTTCATGTATTAACTAGGACATATCAAAAATTAACTCTTGCCCCCTAACGTGTGTGTGTGCTAGACAACCACTCCTAAACTCACGTAAACCCGGAAAACCAACATGCAACGCACATCCCATTTTCCCCCTACTTCTAGCGTTTAAGAACAGCTACACTTGACTTACACGAGAGACAGAAGCAAATTAAGAGACCTAATTATTTTCTCATTCTTTTTCTTTCTTTTCAAAAGTACTTTGTACTCTTTTATTTTGGGTTCTTTGAACCAACCTTTCATTTCTTTTTCCTTCCTACTCGAGATGCCTAACACGTCAAATTCATGCATAAAACTTCACGTTTTTAAGGACTAACGCTCACTTCTTTTAAGCGCTTAAAAAGAAGTAGGAGCGCCTCGAGAGAAAATTTTCTATAGAACATGCTTTTCTATTTTTTTTTTCATTAGGCTAAGCACATGCTTCCTCAATTAATTAGCTACTAACTCTCATGCAACAAGCTACCTAAGGGTGCCTTTCGGGGTGACAACGAGAATTAGCTAAACATGCGTCAGACCAAGCTTACGGAATCTAGGGAGAAGTTGCTAAGTGCGCGATGAGTGCAAGGGAGCAACAGAAAAAATTTTAAAATTTTTTGACATGAACCTAATAAACACAAAACTCATGCAAAAACTCGATTATGAACATGCTCAGAATTCCAACATGCATTTCCTAGGCTATCACAGTTAGAAAACAGTAAACAGAGTCCCAAGCACTTCAATATCTTTGCAACACTTCTCAACAAACTACACATGCATATCCAACGGACTACTCCACCCCCAACTTCAAAAACTGGCATTGTCCTCAATGCCAACCAGTCAGATACATCAAAGTAAAAGGGAAGAAGAAATACACTTCCCTGACTCTTGGTGAAGCTGGCGAGGGCGAGGAAGCGGCGCACGAACGCATCAGAGCCCAAAATTGTCTTCTCATCCTCGATTCCTAAAAAAAAACAGCAAGCTAATTAAAACTAAGTTAATCTCAAAAGCAATAAAACTAAACTAAAACACAAAAACAGTCCATCGCTCGGGTGCCTCCGAGAAGCGCAGAATTTTTAAAGTCGGTTGCTCGACTGTATTCTCTCAACAGACTCATCCATAGTCTGTAGGTGCGGGGGACGATCCATACTTGTCCTTGGCCACACCTTTCCTGCCATCTACCTGAAAATTGTTTTGCACTCTTCGCGCCTTGGGCACGTGAATATAAGAAGTGTTAGTGCAAAAACTAGCAGTATCATCACACATATTTAAATCAGAAATTTTGACAGAGACATGGGAACCATCCCTCAAGCGCGAGGGTAGACTCCCATTCTCGTAATGCATAACCACAGACACATTTCCATCATTCACATACGACTTCGATGCATTAATAATAAATTCATTCACCATTCCATCGAATTCTACAGATAAGGCACCCCTATCAACATCTATCTTGACCTTAGCGGTCTTCATAAATGGGCGGCCTAACAAAATAGAAGAGGAAACATGCGAAGAATTTTCGTTCATATTCAGCACATAAAAATCGCATGGAAACAGTAAGTCCTTTACTTTGACTAAAACATCCTCAATCTTCCCTAAAGGATGCACACAAGATCGATCGGCTAGTTGGATAACTATATTAGACTCGATTAAAGTACACAGTTCAAGTTCTTTGAAAACATCATAAGACATGACATTAATCGAGGCACCGAGATCTAACATGGCATTTTCAATGAATTTAGTACCGATAGTGCATGGGATAGAAAACATACCAGGATCGATGCACTTCGGTGGAAGATTACCTTGGAAAATTGCGGAGACGGTTTCTTTCTTCGTCTCGTCACTTTTTCTCGACATTCTCTTACTCGTACACCACTTCTTGAGAAACTTGGCATATTTTGGCACTTGGCTTACGGCCTCAAGAAGTGGGATGTTGACCACCACCTTTTGGAAGGTTCGAAGGACCTCCGCATCCTCAGATTCCAAAGTAGGCTTCGCAAGCCTACTCGGGAATGGTGCTCTGGCAACATCCTCAGGTACACTGACCTTCTCATTTCTTTTCTCATTCTGAGTCTCAGGAGCAGTCGGGGCGGACTTGTTCAGGCTGTCCGTGGCTTCCTTCGCAGCTCTGGTGGAAAGTGACTTCCCACTGCGCAGCTGAATGGCACTCACGTTTTCACATGAGTTTACTGTAGTTTGGGAAGGAAGCTTCCCCGAGCTCTTGCTCTCAATCTTACTAATAGACACCGCCATCTGTGTCAGCTGCTTGTTCAAATTCTGCAGCTCTGCCTTATGAGAATTTAGCTCCTCGCGAGCCTCTTTCTGGAACTGGCTGGTGCTAGTCACGATGGTCCTGACCATCTCTTCAAGTGAGCTGGAGGAGCTCGAAGTTTGAGCCTGGGTGGAAGAATTAGGCCTATCCTGGGACTGGCCTTGGAAACGATTTTGTCCTTCCCTGTTCCCATAGCTGAAATTTGGATGGTCACGCCAACCGGGGTTATAAGTGTTAGCATATGGATCATACTTCCTAGGGTTGGAAGCATACCCCCCGATTGCATTGACCTCCGCCTCCTCACGGTGTCCTCCAACTATTTTCTTCAGCATACTGCCTATCTCGGCCACCTGGGCCCTCATTTCAGTCATCTCATGGCTCTGAGCCACGCTGTGCACTTGTCCTTGCCCCCTGATCCCAAACTGCTGCGAGTTGGTAGCCATATTTGCAATGAGCTGCTTGGCCTCAACTGGGGTCTTGTCAATCAGTGCCCCTCCACTCGCTGCATCGATCATCTGCCTGTCGTGGGGCGTCATCCCCTCATAAAAGTACTGTATGAGCAGCTGATCGGCGATCTGGTGGTGTGGGAAACTCGCGCACAGGCGCCCAAAGCGTTCCCAATACTCATGCAGGGACTCACCTACATCCTGGGTGATCCCATAAATTCTCTTCCGCAGAGTGGTGGCTAAGGATGCGGGAAAGTATTTCTCCAAAAATACCCGCTTCATATCCTGCCACGTGGTGATGGATCCGGAGGGCAAATAGTATAGCCAATCCTTGGCCTTGTCCTTGAGCGTGAAGGGGAATGCCCTCATGTTCAGCTGCTCCTCCGTGACTCCTGCGGGCTTCATCCCCGCGCAGACGCAATGGAACTCCATCAGATGTTTGTTCGCGTCCTCACCTGCGTTTCCATGGAAAGAAGGTAACTGGTGAATTAAACCAGATTTCAACTCGAAGTTACCTGCTACCACGGGGTAGTTAATGCACAAAGGCTGCAGGTTCAGGTCTGGCGCTGCCAGCTGCTTAAGCGTCCGTGGCGCATCACCTTGCGCCATCTCGTCAAATAAGAAGGGATTGCCTTCTTCTCTTTCAAACTGTCCTTGCCCCTCACGGGCCTCTCTACGTAACCGCCGCTCCTCTCTGTCAATCTCAGGGATATACTGCAAACTACCCTCAGAGGAACGGGTCATACACAAACAAAAATCTAAACATACAACATACAAACAGAAAAAATTTTCAGTCAACCATTAATAAATCAAATTCAGACTCCAATCATAAATTCAACCAATTGCCTATTCCCCGGCAACGGCGCCAATTTTGGTGCACGGATTTTTGAATATCCGCCTAATCTCAAGCTGTCGAGGCTTGCCAAAATACGATTTATAATGCCTATTGCCAAGGCATTGCAGCCAGTGGTAACAGGGTCGATCCAAGGAATAGGAATGATCAAAAGTATAATCAAAATTTGGATTTAATTGATTAATTGGTAACGGGGGGTTTTAATTGCAAGAGAAATAATGAAGAAAGTAACGAAGGAAGAATAATATGTAGAGAGCGTGTGAACGGTTTGGGGAGTCTCGGGATCAATTGTTAGACAACATTCAGCTTATCATTTAATTCTAACGACATGGAATACAGTTTATTTAGCACGCGGACGACTACCAGAGAAGCCCCAAAGTAGCCGACTCCATGGATTTTTATTAGACCACACAGTTCTAATTACACGTTATCTAAGCTCACATTAAGATGATCGGTCCTAAGATGAATTTAGACAGTCACTAGCTAACCGCGACGAACATTCGAGCGTGAATTCTAAATGCTAGTAGGTTGCCCGCAAACGCTGTATGCAACCAACATTTATCCTACCCGACCCGATACTTCGATTTAGTTCTATTTACCTGTGTTACTTAGTCGAGCAGTGAGAGGCACGGCATCGCTACTCTTTAACATACACAACATGCGAAGCTACCCGAGTGTCAATCAACGTAATTTAGCATGAGCGTGGGATTAAGCAAGGTAAATAGATGCCAATAATCAGATTCCAATATGCAAAATTATACTCAGATTATCAAAGCATTAAATGTCTAACAAAATTCCCCTAAACAAATCCCAAACCGTCACCCTTACCTTAGCCGCTCATGGCGCGGTGCGTCAATCCCGCTCCACCAACGACCATGGAAGAGTTCATCTACCTATTACAATGGAGAGTGGAGCTCTCAAGCATGCCAACAATGGCGGAGCTCCACGGAATATAGAGAGAAAACGGAGAAGAAGAAGCTAAAAATCGCCGGAATCCGTTGAGAGATGAAGAAGATGAAGATGCCCAAAAATGTGCAGAAAAATCGTCTTTTAGCTACTGCCTTCGTCGTAGCGTCTCGACGCTAGGCCAGCGTCTCGACGCTGTGCCCTAAGTAATCCGCGCGCGCGCGCGATGGCGTCGCGACGCTAGGCCAGCGTCGCGACGCTGCCCCGATGAATTTCCAGCGCGCGCCTCCTCCGAAGCGTCTCGACGTCAAGCAGGGTCTCGACGCCAGGGCAGCGTCGAGCTAGCGTCTCGACGCTATCACTCGACGCTTGCTCTCGGGTTTTTCCAGCGTCGAGCCAGCGTCTCGACGCTATAGCTCGACGCTGGCTCTCGGGTTTGGGGCTGATGCTTTGCCTCTCCAAGGCTGTTTGGCCCGTTTCTTCACGGAACAAGTTCCCCTCTTCCCGATGCATTCCCGGGGCGCTAAAACTCTGCTTTAAGCGCTCGAACATGTCCAACGGACGCACGAGCTCTTTGCCGCTTTTCTCCTACAAAAGAGATACATTTAATCAATTGCGAGCGGCCTTTAGCTATAATTAGGACGTATTTAATAGCTCCAAAATGGAGTTATCAAGCGACAAAGCCAAAACATGGTTGAACTCATTACCCTCTGGATCTGTCCGCAATTGGACAGACTTAGCAGAAAAATTCCTAGTCAAATACTTGCCACCTAATAGGAATTCTACCTTTCGTGATGATATAATCAATTTCAAACAAGCTGACACTGAGTCCCTTCACGAAGCTTGGACAAGGTTTAAAGATCTTCTTCTTAAATGTCCACACCATGGCATCCCATGGTGTATCCAAATATAGGTCTTTTTCAAAGGATGCAACCCCAACACTAGACAAGTCTTAAACGCATCTGCTGGAGGTTCCATGTTGTCCAAGAGTTACAACGAAGCCTATGAGATCTTGGAGAAGATCTCAGCATCTCACTGTAGGTGGTCAGATGATCCAGTTGAGCCAACTAGAGCTCAAGACAAGGATGCTCTAAGTGCAATGAGCAGCCAGATAAATGCCCTGACCAACCTAGTTAAGCAAATGGCTCAAACCAATCTCCAAACAAGTGTCAACACCGCCACAGCCATGTCCATGGGCACCCAACAGAGTCAAGGTGAGACACTTATCTGTGGATTCTGTGGGGAAGGGCATCCGTATGAATACTGCCCTGGGAATCCAGCCTCAGTCTGTTATATTGGAAGCCAGCAGCAGCCTAGGAACAATCCCTACTCTAATACTTACAACCCTGGTTGGAGGAACCACCCAAACCTGTCATGGGGTGGCCAACAGAATGCTAACCAAAATCCTAACCAACCAAGGCCGAGTGGAACACCTGGTTTCACTCCCCAACATAACCAATCCATGTATCAAAAACCATACAACCAACCTGTAGGGTCTTCTGTAGAAAACTTACTCAAGGAATATATAGCCAAGAATGATGCCACTCTACAGAGTCAGCAAGCCACTCTTAGGAGCCTAGAGAACCAAATAGGGCAACTAGCCAATGAAATCAAAAGTAGGCCCCAAGGTAGACTCCCTGCTGACACTAAAGTACCAAGGAGAGATTGTAAAGAGCAAGTTCAAGCAATTGAACTTAGAAGTGGTAGACCATTGGTAAGCAACACCAAGGACACACCAAAGAGAGTAGAGAACGCTGAGTCTGGTGCTCCACTGGAGTCTGTGCCAAACCAAGGTCCACCACCAACAAGCACATCAGGATCAAGGCTGGAGCCAATCATAGAAGAGATAGAAGAAATTCCAAGGCCTCCACCTATCCTAAGGCGACCTGAAGTGCCTGCATATGTGCCACCACCTCCATTTCCTAGAAGGCTAAAGAAAAAACAAGAACAGGAAGTGCACTTTAACAAATTTTTAGAAATTCTTAAGCAAGTGCATGTTAACATTCCTTTTGTAGAGGTTTTACAGTCTATGCCTTCTTATGTAAAGTTTTTGAAGGATATTATAACTAACAAGAAAATAATTGGTGAGTTTGAAACAGTCAATCTCACTGAGGAGTGCAGTGCCATACTCCAGAACAAGCTACCCAAGAAGGAGAAGGATCCTGGTTCCTTCACCTTACCTGTAGAACTAGGAGGCAAGCACGTGGGCAGAGCTCTTTGTGACCTGGGAGCCAGCATAAATCTCATGCCCCTATCACTATTCCGCCAGCTAGGAATAGGAGAAGCACGTCCAACCACTGTCACTTTACAACTAGCAGACAGATCCATTGCATACCCTAAAGGTAAGATTGAGGATATTCTTGTAAAGGTTGACAAGTTTATTTTCCTTGCAGATTTCATTATCCTGGATTATGAAGCAGACAAGGAGGTCCCCATCCTGTTAGGCAGACCATTTCTCGCCACAGGTAGGGCACTAATAGATGTCCTAAAAGGTGAGCTCACTATGAGGGTTCATGATGAAGAGGTGAAATTTAGTGTTTATAAAGCCTTAAGGTACCCCTCTGACTCTGAATCTTGTGCTAGCATGGACATTGTTGATTCACTAATGGAAGAACAATTGGAGCATGAATTGTTGACTAAGCATGCTAATAACTATGTAGAATTAGAATTAACTGACTTAAACATAGCTGAGATAATGGACATACCTGTAAATAACCCTCAGCATGTTTGTATGAATATTGACTTAACTGAAAAATCTTTGAATCCACTAAAACCATCCATTGAGCATCCACCTGTCTTAGAATTGAAACCTCTCCCCACTCACCTCAAGTATGCATATCTAGGAAGTAATGATACTTTGCCTGTGATTATTTCTTCTAAATTAAGTGAAAAGCATGAGGTTGAACTAATATTACTACTTAAGCAACATAGGAAGGCTATTGCATGGACTATTGCTGATATTAGAGGCATTAGCCCTTCTTATTGCATGCATAAGATTATACTAGAGGAAGAGCATACACCTAGAGTAGATCACCAACGTAGGCTGAATCCCTTTATGAAAGAGGTAGTTAAGAAAGAAATAATAAAATGGTTAGATGTTGGTGTGATCTTCCCCATAGCTAGTAGCCAGTGGGTGAGCCCTATACAATGTGTACCTAAGAAGGGGGGGATGACTGTGGTAATCAATGAGAACAACAAACTGATTCCAACTAGGACTGTCACAGGATGGAGAGTTTGCATGGATTATAGGAAACTAAATAAAGAAACCAAAAAAGACCATTTCCCTCTACCATTCATCGACCAGATGCTAGATAGGATAGCTGGTAGAGCCTACTACTGTTTCTTAGACGGTTATTCAGGGTATAACCAGATTACTATAGACCCTAAGGACCAAGAGAAGACTACCTTCACTTGCCCTTTTGGAACTTTTGCCTTTCGCAGAATGCCTTTTGGCTTATGCAATGCACCGGCAACTTTCCAAAGATGCATGTTGGCAATCTTCTCTGATTTGGATGAGTCCATGATAGAGATATTCATGGATGATTTCTCAGTCTTTGGGGATTCATTTACAAACTGTCTAGAGAACCTAGGACAAGTCCTGGCTAGGTGTGAGGAGACCAACCTAGTCCTAAATTGGGAAAAGTGCCATTTCATGGTGGATGAGGGGATTGTCTTAGGTCATAGAGTGTCGAGGGCAGGTGTAGAAGTTGACAGGGCAAAAATTGAAATAAGAGAGAAATTGGTAGAACCCCAAAATGTCAAGGCCATTAGAAGTTTCTTAGGGCATGCTGGTTTCTATAGAAGGTTCATTAAGGACTTTTCTAAGATCTCCAAGCCTCTATGCGAGCTTCTAGAGCTAAACAAACCATTCATTTTCTCTGAAGAGTGTGTCCTAGCTTGGAAAACCCTTAAGAGAGCACTAGTCACAGCGCCTATTATAGTAGGGCCAAATTGGGATCTCCCATTTGAGATGTTATGTGATGCTAGTGACTATGCTATAGGGGTTATGTTAGGACAGAAGATTGACAAGTTAACACACCCTGTCTATTATGCTAGTAAGACACTTAATGAGGCACAATGCAACTACACAACCACTGAGAAAGAAATGCTAGCTGTAGTGTTTGCTTGTGAGAAATTTAGGAACTATATTGTAGGCACTAGGACAATCGTGTACACTGACCATTCTGCTTTAAAATACCTTATGAGGAAGGCTGATGCTAAGCCTAGGTTGATTAGGTGGGTACTGCTGCTGCAAGAGTTTGATCTAGACATTAGAGATAAGAAAGGAAGTGAAAATGTGGTTGCGGATCATCTTTCTAGATTGCAGCATAATTGCGAAAAAATTGCGGAACCCGCAATTTCTGATGCTTTTATTGATGAACATGTCTTTGTATTGACTCATCGTGATAACGATGAGGAACCTTGGTTTGCTGACATTGCTAACTTCCTTGCATCACAGGTACTACCAACTTTCAAGGGAAGCCAAGAGAAGAAGAGGTTCCTTCATGAGGCAAGGAAATTCATATGGGATGACCCCACCCTTTACAAAACATGTGCTGACGACTTGCTAAGGAAGTGTGTTTCAGCTGCTGAGGCGAAGTCTGTGCTGCAGCACTGCCACACAGCTCCTTATGGTGGACACTTTGGTGGCCAAAGAACAGCTGCAAAGGTATTTCAGAGTGGCTACTATTGGCCAACGATCTTCAAGGATGCACACAACTATGCACACAGCTGTGATGAATGCCAAAGGACAGGTAACCTTAGTCGCAAGGATAAAATGCCTCTCACTTACATCTTAGAGTTGGAGCTCTTTGATGTGTGGGGCATTGACTTCATGAGACCATTTCCCCCATCATCAGGTAACCTTTACATATTAGTGGCAGTAGACTATGTATCCAAGTGGGTAGAGGCCATAGCATGTCCCAATAATGATGCCAAAACAGTCATAAAATTCTTGCATAGGCACATTTTTACTAGGTTTGGAACACCACGTGCTATCATTAGTGATGAAGGGACACATTTCATTAATAAGGCTATGGAGAGAGTGTTGGCTAAGTATAACATTAGACATAGAGTAGCCACTCCTTATCACCCACACTCGAATGGTCAGGCTGAAATTTCAAATAGGGAGATTAAGAACATCCTAGAAAAAGTGGTCAAACCTAATAGAAAGAACTGGTCATTTAAACTCGAGGATGCACTTTGGGCATATAGGACTGCATATAAGACACCCCTAGGTATGTCTCCTTACAGACTTGTGTATGGTAAAGCTTGTCATCTTCCATTTGAGTTAGAAATTAAGGCATTTTGGGCACTAAAAGAGTTGAATTATTGCGTGACCGATGCGGGAACGTTGCGGTCTTTGCAATTACATGAGCTTGATGAGCTTAGACATATGTCTTATGAAAATGCCAAAATGTATAAGGAGAAGACCAAGATTTGGCACGACAGTAGACTTAGGATTAAGGACTTCAAGAAAGGCCAACTTGTCTTATTATTTAACTCACGTTTGAAATTATTTCCAGGCAAACTTAAGTCTAGATGGTCAGGTCCATTTGTAATTACTAATGTGTTTGTTCATGGTGCCATCGAGATAAAGAACCTGCAGCAAGGACAACCATTCATGGTTAATGGTGCAAGATTGAAGCACTACTATGAGGAAGGGGATGTGAAAACTCTCTCGGCCTTCCTCTTGACTGAAGCGTGAAATTAGGAACGAGAGAGGACGAGTGATTGCTGTGCTTGTCAATATGAGGCTCATGCCTTAGTTTATTTTTTACGATTTTCCGGTTATCGTTTGTGTATATGTTTGTATGATTTTAATTACGAATTTGATGTTGATTTTATTTCTTTTTTTAGGGAATCAATAGAGGGAATCAAGGAGATTAAATCCAGCCAAAAAGATCAAAAAGATATTGGGCCAAATCAAAGATACGGTTGAGCAAAGATTGACATTTAAATTCAGAAAATCTCCAACGGTCACTAGAATTGCGCTGGATTTGCAGAATTCGCAAAAATATAGCCGTTGGGATTTTTTGGGTTTCTTTATATCCGTTAGAAGGCGCGTTGATCCGCACGATTCCCCCATTATCTGAACTCCAAGAAAACTGCTTTTCTCTTCATCTGTGATTCCTCTCTCCAAATCTCCACAATTCAACAATGGTGCTAACAAGAGCCGAACGATCTGCGTCCAAGAAAAGGGCTGATGAAGCTGAAACGGCTGCGAGGGAAGCACTGCTGACTGCGCCAAGAAGTCATGTCAGCCGCCATTGCTGACTGCGCCAAGAAGGGTAAGGGTCCATTGTTCTTCCCTAATACTATTACTAAACTATGCTTGCGTGGAGGAGTCTCCATTGAGCGGATGGAACAAAAGATGGCTTACACAGGCCACTTGGAGCTGCCTACAGGCTTGAGGCTGAAAAGGAAGGGGAACATGGAGTTCGAGCTGGATAGATTGGCTGCTGCTCAGTCATTATCCATGGCGTGCCTGCTGGATTTACAGAAGAGGATGGCTCAATGGGCCACGTACGCACAGGCGAGGGACAAGGAAGTTGCTGACCAACTGGGATGCATCTTCCCTGACTTTCCCACGAATCTACTGTCTCCATGGGTGCCCCCGCGACCACGAGGGAATGATGATGAGGATGAAGACATCTGAGTGCTGGTTTTGCACTAGAGGGAGTATTGCTGTTCCCTTAGAATAAACAAGAAAAAAAAAAAAAAAAAAAAAAAAAAAATCAAACTGCTTTTTGTGAACCATGTGAATTATGTTGTTTTTAGTTAATATTTTGATCTATTTTAGTTGCTTAGTTTTAAGTTTTTAAATTGTTTAGTGTAGTTTGATGATAGCTGAATAGGTAGGTTAGTTTGGTTTTATTTTTGTAGAGCTTGAGTGACGGGAAAAAAGCATGCTTAGGGGCCTGAATCACTGTTATATCTGCCCTGGCTTTATTGCGAAATAATTGCGGAAACCGCAATTTTTATTACTGAATGCATGTTTTGGACTGTCTGTTTAGCTAGGCTGTGATCTGTTAACTTCTATCTTTTGCTGCTATCATGACTACCTTCTATAGCTTATCTTCAAGCATGCTGGATGAGTGTCATAGGACACCCTTTGATAGTTTAAATTAATCTCTAAAAAGCTCAGCATGCATAGCTTTAAGTCCTTATCTGTCTGTTTTTTCAAATTTCTGCTGCTGTGATATTTACTTTTAGAATGATCTGTCTATGCCTAGGGCTTTTAGATTCTCTTTGTTTTACTTTAGACTAGATGCTTCTAGGACAAGTTTGGGGGTGTGCCACCTCAGACACTCATTGGGGACAATGAGTAGTTTAAGTTTGGGGGAGGCCACCCTAGGCCTAGGAACATTCCTCTCTCCCTTAAAAGCATAAGCATTCTTCTTCTCCTATTACAAAAAAATGATGAACTGAAAAAAAAAAAAAAAAAAAAATGAAAAATAGAATAAAGAGGGGTGTCTTTCTTAGGTTGCTGAGTAATCAGTGCCAAGTGTGTAACCCACAAATGGCATTGCATCAAAAGGCAACCAAAGGAAAGGCTCCACCTAAGAAAGAAAAAAGGAAAAAGTAGGGAAGAAGAATGTATACCTAGGAGTTGCAACTTTGTGGCTTAGATGTCCTGTTTAAAAGGAACTCTGATCCTCAATTAGCTAAGCACAAAGTTGTAGCTTGTAGGGTTGTTTAGGGAGATGAATGTATGTCCAATGTAGTGATGCCAGGGTTTAGGTTGTTCTCTTAAAGTACTACTGTCACTGTTAATACTAAGACTGGCATGACTCTAAGGAATCCTAGGTAGCTCAAAAGTAAAAACTAGAAGCATGTACTGAGTCTGGGGTAAAGCTAGGTAGAATTTGAAACCTTAGGGATAGTGGCATGATATGACAAAAGCAAGTAGATCAGTTGTAGGGAGTTAATGAAAACAGTAGGAGTATTAGGCAGGCGAAGTCAGAAGAAGCTTGGTAAGAGGATAGTTCTGAACTTAGAAGTGTGTCACAGGACAGCACTGCTATAGATAGGGATATAGGGGAGTCATAAGAGGTTAAAGAAGATGAAACAACAGCCTAAGTAGTCCTTAGATTGCTTGAGGACAAGCAAAACCTTAAGTTTGGGGGTGTGTTATGTCTCCGAAAGTGACTTATTTAGGACTTATTTAGCTTAGAAAGATGCACACTCTTAGGTGTTTTTGAGAGGATTTAGCCTAAACCTATGCTTATATATGAGAATTAAGAGAAGGTAGCTAAATTAGGACTTGTGTGCAAAAGGAAAGAAAAGGAATGAAAACCGAAGGAAAAGAATGAAAAATGCACATTGCGATAGCATTGCGGAAACATTGCTGAAACCGCAATGTTTCAAGTGAAAACCGTAAGTTGACTGATCTTTTTCTGTTAATTTCCGTTATTTCAGGGATTCGGTCTTTCTCCTCCATCCATTTTGAAGTACGACGTTGAAGATTGATGGTTCTCCTTGGCCCAAACGCACCTGCAGATTACTATAAAAGGGGGTCAAAGTCGAGGGTTCAATCATCATCCGAAAGCGTAGAAGTCTTCTCGCAGCTCCATCTTTTCTCCTGTTTTTCTTTGCCGTCTGTTGGTTTGCGAAGCTCAGCTGTTGGAATCGATAATCTGATAGGAAGGAGAGGAGATTTGTCTTCTTTCCCGATTGGATTCATCCAAGCAAAGCTGTTCTTCCTCATCCTTCAGCCGAGGCGGTTGCGACGAGGCGTCCAAGCTCATTTACATGCTTTCTGTCTTCCCTTTCTAATTTCCAGCATTGTTTAGTTGTTGTTTCTGTTTTAGTGACTAGTTCATTTCATTGCGTTGCTTTCTGTCTTTGAATTATTTACTTTAAGCTTTCCTTTGTTCATGCAAACAATCAAGTAATCAAATCACAATTCTTCATTTCACAGTTTCTTGCCTTTGCGATCTACTGTTTTTCCTTACTGATTTGTCTTTAAATTTCTTCTAAGCATGTCTGTTTTATCTATTCCTTCTGTTCTCCCTATATCCATGAGTAACTAAGTCACATAGGGGCATGCTAATGACAATGCTATAGGCTAAAAAACGTGAACCAAGCATGTAGCATAACTCTCGAAGCATTGATTGTATGTAAGCTTCATCCAACGGGCAATTTCGATTGGCCATCCATTTTGTCCAAAGAACTCCTAACCTCTGGAAGGAGTAAGAGTTCAGAGTCATACACTCATGCTAGCCTTTCAAGGTAGCCAGAAAACGACCTAGGAATAGGCGTTTTCCTAGTACAAACCGTAACTTTCTGCTTTAACAAGATGCTTAAGACCTTACTTGGATATGAGTAAACTAAAGAATCTAATGCATGGAATCGGAAGATACATGAGATTGAGTGAGTTTGATGCATAGTGAGTTGATCCAATGCTTGGGAATCGTATGAAAAATCCTATAGAGGAGTCGTTAGTAGCCCTTGTTTCTCCATTTTACACACTTTCGCTGTTATTAAAATTGCGGTAGAATTGCTGTTTCCGCAATTCTGCTAAAGTTACAATTTTGTCTAGCTGTTTTTGTCTTCGTTTATTAATCGCGTCTCTTTTCATTTGAGTTTAACTTTGACTTGCACTTGTTTATGTTACTACCCTCTTCGTATTC
The DNA here is from genome assembly GCA_028017165.1 of Herpetospermum pedunculosum. Lineage (NCBI taxonomy): Eukaryota > Viridiplantae > Streptophyta > Magnoliopsida > Cucurbitales > Cucurbitaceae > Herpetospermum > Herpetospermum pedunculosum. Next base: position 47,180,673 of record CM051527.1, read on the forward strand.
AGTAGGAAATAGACAATTTAAAACCAATTCTACCCCATCAAATCCACCCTTTCTTTCTTTACTTTACACTTCACGAGTAGCTTATAATAAATCTCTGTGGGAAAACGAATGAAAAAATACTTACTACTTGCTATAGGATCATGTATGCTTGCATGTTCTGAGTGCTCTCTCTATCTTATTGCTTATTTATTTTAACACATTGAGCACGTAACAGCATATTTTTACTAGGTTTGGGACGCCTCGAGCTATAATTAGTGATGAAGGAACACACTTCATTAATAAAGCTATGGAGAAAGTGTTGGCTAAATACAATGTTAGACATAGAGTAGCCACCCCTTATCACCCACATTCGAATGGCCAAGCTGAAATATCAAATAGGGAGATTAAAAACATACTCGAAAAAGTTGTCAAACCCAATAGAAAAGATTGGTCGTTTAAACTCGAGGATGCACTTTGGGCATATAGGACTGCATATAAGACACCCCTAGGTATGTCTCCTTATAGACTTGTGTATGGCAAAGCATGTCACTTACCATTCGAATTGGAAATTAAAGCATTTTGGGCCCTAAAAGAGTTGAATTATTGCGTGACCGATGCAGGAACATTGCGGTCTTTGCAATTACATGAGCTTGATGAGCTTAGACATATGTCTTATGAAAATGCTAAAATGTATAAGGAAAAGACCAAGATTTGGCACGACAGTAGACTTAGGATTAAGGACTTTAAGAAAGGTCAGCTTGTCTTATTATTTAACTCACGGTTGAGATTATTTCCAGGCAAACTTAAGTCCAGATGGTCAGGTCCTTTTGTGATAACTAACGTGTTTGTTCATGGTGCAATCGAGATTAGGAACCTGCAGCAAGGGCAACCGTTCATGGTTAATGGTGCACGATTGAAGCATTATTATGAGGAAGGAGATGTGAAGACTCTCTCGGCCTTCCTCTTGACTGAAACGTGAAAATAAAATCGAGAGAGGACGAGTGATTACTGTGCTCGTCCATTCGAGGCTTTTGCCTTAGTTTATTTTTTGTTGTTTTTTCGGTTATTATTTGTGAATGTTTGAGTGAGATTTTAATTACGATTTTGTTGTTTATCTTGTATGTTTTTGTAGGAGATCGATAGAGGGAATCAAGGAGATGAATTTAGGATAAAAGAATCAGGGAAGATATGGGACCGAATCAAAGATTACGTTGAGGAGATATTAGCATTTGAAACGGAAAAATCTCCAACGGTCACTAAAATTGCGCTGGATTTGCAGGATCCGCAACGGAAATAGCCGTTGGGATTTTTTCTTTACAAATAGCCGTTAGATGCGCCGTGGCCAGTCCGCTTCCCCCATTCTCTGAACTCCAAGAAATTTCTCTCCCTCTTCATCAGCAATTCCTCTTTCCAGATTCATACGATTCCACCATGGTGCTAACAAGAGCTGAGAGATCTGCGTCCAAAAAGAAGGTCGACGACGCTGAAATTGCTGCGAGGGAAGCACTCCTCGCCTTGGCAGATGCTGAGGCTGCGCGCACTGAACGACTCCCCAAGCTGCCTGTCCGCAAGAAGAAGTGGAAGGTGGTTACGGAGATCCCTGCTGGACCCTCTGAACCAGCAGGAACGCCCAAGAAACGCAAGTGGAAGGTGGCTGTGGCCGAAGCAGCGATCAAGAAGAAGACTCCCTCTGTGGAGAGTCAAGAAAGTGGCCGTCTGTCACACGAGTCGGCCAGGCAAAGCTCTTCGCCATCTCCACCAGCGCGAAGCCCTGAACCTTCTCCATCTCCACAGAGCTCTGCACAGACTCCACCACCGCAGAGCCCTGAAGCATCACCCATCTCCCAGACGCCTGAACCTGTGATTCCAGATGAAGAGCATCAAGAATCGGCGCTGGGTGGTGAAGAGGCTGAAGAAGAAGAGGTCTTCTCTCCTTTGAGGGAAGCCAGCCCCGAAAGTCCAGCGCAGGGGGATGATTCAATGAACGAGACACTGGGGGATTGCCTCCAACAGATCACAACCAAGGCAAGATTGAAAAAGAAGGCCACCAAGGTTGTCAAGGCCAAACGGCCAAAAGCCTCGAAGAAGTCCAAGAAAAAGAAAGCCAGGGGTGAGCCTTCATCAAAGAAGGTGAGTGATGAGCCGTCTCTGAAGTAGCTCAAGATCGAGGCTGCTGAATCAGCCAAACCAAAAGACAAGGGGAAAGCCAAGCTGTACCCCGAAGATGAGCCTCAATCTGTGAGGTATGTGTCCTCTGATGCAGAATCAAGGGGCACTGAGCTGAGGAAGAGGGTACTGCTGCACGAGAAAGGATTCCTCGACGCGCTCGCAGACCTGCCGCAATTCTTGCGCGCAGGGATCACCAATCACGGCTGGGAGGAGCTGTGTAGACCACCCATCCCCGCCTACTCCAGCATGGTGTCTTATTTCTACGCCAATTTGATGAACCCTGAGGATGGCCTATCTGTGGTCTGAGGAGTCGAGGTGGATTTCTCAGCTAAGGCAATCAACGAAGCCTATGGCCTCAAGGGGCAACAGCACACTGACTATGCCAGGATCGTTGATGAGCCAACAGAAGCTGTCCTGGAGGAAGCAATTCGGATCATTGGCCAACCTGAGGCATCGTGGACAGTTTCACGCAATGGGAGGCACACTCTCATGAGTGCTAACCTCACAGCCAAGGCAGCTGTCTTGTTCTCATTTGTGCGCAGAAGGTTGTCCCCAGTGACCCACGAGACCACCATCAACCAAGGCAGATCGCTGCTGGTCTATGCGATCATGAGGGGCCTCACAATCAATGTGGGCGAGGTCATTGCAGCCTCAATCGCAGACTGCGCCAAAAAGGGTAAGGGTCCACTTTTCTTTCCTAATACAATCACTAAGCTTTGCTTACGTGCAGGGGTACCAATCGAGCGAATGGAAAGGCGGCTGGCCTACACGGGGCACCTGGAGTTGCCTACTGCCTTGAGGATGCGAAGGAAGGGGAACATGGAGTTTGAGCTAGATGGTTTGGCTGCTGCTCAGTCTCTGTCAATGGCCTGCCTGATGGACCTGCAAAAGAAGATGGCTAAATGGGCTGAGTATGCTCAGGCAAGGGACAAGGAGGTTGCTGGCCAGTTGGGCTGCATCTTCCCTGAGTTCCCCACGGACCTACTGACTCCATGGGCGCCTCCAAGACCAAGAAGGGATGATGATGATGAGGACATCTGAGTGTTAGATTGAGAAGCACTCAAGGGAGTATTTCTGTTCCCTAAAAAAAAAAATCGAACTGCTTTTCGTTGAACCATGTGAATTCTGCTATTTTGGAATCAATTTTGATCTGTTTTTAGTTCTTTATTTATACTGTTTAGAATTGCTTAGTATAGGCTGATGGTAGCTGAATAGGTAGATTAGTTTAGTTTCCTTTTTGTATAGCTTAAATGACTGGAAAGAGCATGCATAGGGGCCTTAATCACTGATATATCTGCCCTGTATCCATTGCGAAATAATTGCGGAATCCGCTCCTATCTTAACTACCTTATATAGCTTATCTAAAAGCATGCTGGATGAGTGTCATAGAACACCTTTGATAGTTTAAATTAACCTCTTAAAAGTGCTAAGCATGCATAGCTTTAAGTCCTTACCTGCCTGTTTTTATGAATTTCTGCTGCTGTGATGTTTGCTTTTAGAATTTTCTGTCTATGCCTAGGGCTTTTAGATTCTCTTTGTTTTACCTTAGACTAGATGCTTCTAGAATAAGTTTGGGGGTGTGCCACCTCAGACACTCATTGGGGACAATGAGTAGTTTAAGTTTGGGGGAGGCCACCCTAGGCCTAGGAACATTCCTCTCTCCCTTAAAGCATAAGCATTCTTCTTCTCCTTTACAAAAAAATGATGAGCTGAAAAAAAAAATGAAAAATAGAATAAAGAGGGGTGTCTCTCTTAAAGTTGCTGAGTAATCAGTGCCAAGTGTGTAACCCACAAGTGGCATTGCATCAAAAGGCAACCAAAGGAGAAACTCCACCTAAGTAAGAAAGAAAGAAAAGGAAGAAATAGGGAAGAAGAATGTATACCTAGGAGTTGCAACTTTGTGGCTTAGATGTCCTGATTAAAAAGAACTCTGATCCTCAATTAGCTGAGCACAAAGTTGTAGCTTGTAGGGTTGTTTAGGGAGATGAATGTAGGTCCAATGTAGTGATGCCAGGGTTTAGGTTGTTCTCTAAAAAGTACTACTGTCACTGTTTAATACTAAGACTGGCATGACTCTAAGGAATCCTAGGTAGCTCAAAAGTAAAAACTAGAAGCATGTACTGAGTCTGGGGTAAAGCTAGGTAGAATTTGAAACCTTAGGGATAGTTGCACTATATGACAGAAGCGAATAGATCAGTCGTAGGGAGTTGATGAAACAGTAGGATCATTAGGCATGCGAAGTCAGAAGAAGCAAAATGAGAAGTTAGTCTTAAACTTAGGAGTGTGTCACAGGATAGCACTGCTATAGATAGGAATGTAGGGGAGTCAGCAAGTGGTTAGAGAAGATAAAACAGCAGCCTAAGTAAGTCCTTAGATTGCTCGAGGACGAGCAAAACCTTAAGTTTGGGGGTGTGTTACGTCTCCAAAAGTGACCTTTTTAGGACTTGTTTTCCATAGAAAGATGTACACTCTTAGGTGTTTTTGATAGGATTTAGCTTGAACCTATGCTTAAATATGAGAATTAGAAGAGGGAAGCTAAATTAGGACTTGTGTGCAAAAGGGAAGAAAAGGAATAGAAAACGAAGTTAAAAGAATGAAAAATGTGCATTGCGGAAACATTGCTAAAACAGCAATGTTTTAAGTGAAATCCGTAAGTTGACTGATCTTTTTCTGTTGTGATTGGTAACGATATAATTGAACTATCGCCAATCATCGGGTTGTCGAGACCCGCCAAAATGAATTTATAAGTGCCCGGATTCACTAAACTATTAGTAGAGTAGCGGCAACGGGGGGGATTCGTTGACTTTATCTAAATTAAATTTGCAACCTATTAAAATAAATGAAATATGGGGGGGATTCGTTGGTTTTCAATTAACTAAATGGGAACAAAGCAAACGGTAAGACTTTAACTAACGGAGTTTTCGACTCGGGATGATCGAGAGTGAATCTAGCATGCCTCTTGGATCATAGATTGACGAGTATTATGGCTAAATAATTTTATGAATACACAGCTCTCCTAAATTAATAAATAACTCAGACATGCTCCATGGAATTAATTAGACATAATTAATCATGCTAATCAAGCTTATCATTCGGACATTGGCGGCCAACGCTCTCCCAAGACCGAACGATAGCAACGAGCAAACTGTGACAACTATCTAATTTGGACGCGAAATTAGTATGTCGATTTGGAATTCTAATTCGGGAAGATCGAACACCAAGAGCGCAAGGACGCCAATACGCTCAAAGGTGTCGTTAGAACGCGCTCGTTCGATACGATCCTCTCATTTTCTGATTTTCAAGAAATCTGCGATTCTCTCCATCTCTGATCCTTCTCTCCAAACCTCCAAGATTCGACAATGGTGTCCACCCGTGCTGAAAGATCCGCAGCCAAGAAGAAGGCTGATGACGCAGCTGAAGCGGCTGCGAGGGAAGCGCTTCTCACCCTGGCAGACGATGGTGCCGTTCGCACCGGTCCTCTTCCCAAGCTTCCTATTCGTAGGAAGAAGTGGAGGGTGGTCACTGAGATCCTTGCTGGACCATCTGAGCCAGTGGGCACGCCCAAGAAACGCCGGTGGAGTGTCAAGACGGCCGCCGAACCAAGCACAGCAAAGACTCCCTCTGTGGAGAGTCAAGAAACTGATCGTGCATCCCACGAGTCAGCCAATGAAGGTTCATCGCCGTCTGCATCACCTGCGCGCAGCCCTCTCCCATCTGAACCAGTGCCAATCGCAGAGTCGTCACCGCCTGCACAGAGCCCCGAGTTGTCTCCAGCACCTCAGAGTTCTGATCCGACACCTGCAGCAGCGCAGAGTCCTGAGCTGCCATCTTCGCCACTGAGTTCTGCGCAGACACCATCAGCAGAGCACAATTATCCACGGCCTGATCCTGAATTCCCTTATGGGGATTATCAAGAGTCCACGCAAGGCAGTGGAGATGCTGGGGAAGACGAAGTCTTCTCTCCTATGAGGGAAGATAGCCCTGCCGAGCCTGCACAGCAGGACGATTCTATGGAAGAAACGTTGGGGGCATGCCTCCAGCAGATCAACATCAAGGCCAGGCTCAAGAAGAAGAAGAAGGCCAAGATTGTCAAGGCCAAGAAGTTGAAGAAAAAGAAGGCCAAGAAGGTGCCGTCAACGGACAAAGAGAGTACTGAGCCTTCGCTCAAACGCCTCAAGGTGGAGGCTGCTGCATCATCCAAACCAGCAGATAAGGGGAAGGCTAAACTCTACCCTGAAGACGAACCTCCGTCAGTGAGGTATGTCTCATCTGATGCTGAATCCAGGGGTGCTGAGCTGAGGAAGCGGGACCTGTTGCACGAGAAAGGCTTCCTCGACCGACTTGCTGACCTGCCGCAGTTCTTGCGCGCAGGGGTGATCAACCACGGCTGGGAGGAGTTCTGCAGACCGCCTAATCCAGCATACACGAGCATGGTGTATGATTTTTACGCTAATGTGCTCAGCCCTGAGGATGGCCTGTCTGTGGTCAGAGGGGTAGAAGTAGATTTCTCAGCCAAGGCCATTAATGAAGCATTCGGTCTCAAGGGCCAACCTCACACAGATTATGCGCGGATAGTTGATGAGCCGACTGAGGCAGTGCTGGAAGAGGCCATTCGCACAATTGGCCAGCCTGAAGCAGCGTGGACTGTCTCACGCAATGGGAGGCACACCTTAATGAGTGCCAATCTGACAGCAAAGGCAGCGGTTTGGTTTGCCTTTGTGAGGAGGAAGCTGTCCCCTGTGACACACGAGACGACAATCAACCAGAGTAGATCACTGCTGGTTTATGCCATCATGCGCGGTCTCACGGTCAATGTGGGGGAAATCATGTCGGCTGCCATTGCTGAATGCGCAAAGAAGGGTAAGGGACCCTTGTTTTTCCCTAATACCATAACCAAGCTATGTTTGCTTGCAGGAGTCCCCACCGAGCGCTTGGAGCAGCAGCTGCCTTACACAGGCCATTTGGAGCTGCCTGCTAACCTGAGGCTGAGAAGAAAGGGGAATATGGAGTTTGAATTGGATAGGCTGGCTGCTGAATAGTCCCTATCCATGGCCTGCTTGATGGACATGCAGAGGAGAATGGCTCAATGGGCCAACTATGCGCAGGCGAGGGATAAGGAAGTTGCAGACCAGCTGGGGTGCATCTTCCCGGACTTCCCTACTAATCTCCTAACTCCATGGGTGCCCCCACGACCACGGCAACCAGATGAGGATGACGAGAATTGAGTGCTGGTTTGAAGTGCACTGAAGGGAGTATTGCTGTTCCCTTAGAAAAAACAAACAATTTTTCTGCTTTCTGATAGATAATGTGCATTATGCTGTTTTTTGTTCAATTTTTGATCTGTTTTTAATGTTTAGTTTGATGTTTTTTCTTTTGCTTAGTCTAGTCTGATGTTAGCTGAATAGGTAGGATAGTTTAGTTTTATTTTTAGGAGGCATGAGTAACAGGAAAAAGCATGCTAGGGGCCTGAATCAATGTTAAATCTGCCCGGATTGAATTGCGAAATAATTGCGGTTCCCGCAATTTTTGTGACTGATTGCATGTTTTGGACTGTCTGTTTAGTTAGGCTATGATCTGTTATATTCTATCTTTTGCTGCTAGCATGACTACCTTATATAGCTGATCTTAAAGCATGCTGGATGAGTGTCATAGGACACGCTTTAATAGTTTAAATTTGCCTCTGAATAGTGCTCAGCATGCATAAACCGTAAGTCCTTAAAAACTGTCTGTTATGTTCAAATTTTCTGCTGTTGGAATAATTGCTTTTAGAATGTTTTGCCTATGCCTAGGATTTTTAGATTCTCTTTGTTTTACTTTAGACTAGATGCTTCTAGGACAAGTTTGGGGGTGTGCCACTTCAGACACTCATTAGGGACAATGAGTAGTTGAAGTTTGGGGGAGGCCACCCTAGGCCTAGGAACATTCCTCTCTTCCTTAGGACATAAGCATTCTTCTTCTCCTAAGAAAAAAACAAATTGTGATAAATAGAAAAAGTGAAAAATAGAATAAAGAGGGGAGTCTCTCTCAAGTTGCTGAGTAATCAGTGCCAAGTGTGTAAACCACAAGTGGCATTGCATCAAAAGGCAACCCAAGGAGAGACTCCACCGAAGTAAAAAAGGGAGAAATAGGGAAGAAGAATGTATGCTTAGGAGTTATAATCTTGTGGCTTAGATGTCCTATGTAAAAAGAACTCTGATCCTTAATGAGCTAAGCACAAGGTTGTAGCTTTTAGGTTTGTCTAGGGAGATGAATGTATATCCAATGTAGTGATGCCAGGGCTTAGGTTGTTCTCTAAAAGTACCACTGTCACTGTAATACTAAGACTGGCATGACTCTAAGGAATCCTAGGCACATTAAAAATAAAGCTAGAAGCATGTACTGAGTCTGGAGTAAAGCTTGGTAGAATTTGAAACCTTAGGGATAGTGGCATGATGTCATAAAAGTAGCTAGATCAGTAGTAGGGGGTTAATAAAAACAGCAGGTATAGTAGGCAGGTGAAGTCAGAAGAAGCTTGATAAAGAGGTTAGTTCTAAACTTAGAAGTGTGTCACAGGACAGCACTGCTAGAGATAGGGATATAGGGGAGTCGGTGAGTAGTTAAAGAAGATAAAACAGCAGCCTAAGTAAGTCCTTAGTATGCTTGAGGACAAGCAAAGCCTTAAGTTTGGGGGTGTGTTAAGTCTCTGAAAGTGACTTATTTAGAACTCATTTAGCTTAGGAAGATGTACACTTTTAGGTGTTTTTGTTAGCATTTAGCCTAAACCTATGCTTTAATATGAGAATTAGAAGAAGGTAGCTAAAATAGGACTTATGTACAATAGGTAGAAAAAGGGTTGAAAACCGAAGGAAAAGAATGAAAAAATGAGCATTGCGAATGAATTGCGAAAACATTGCGGTGACCGCAATTATTCAAGTGAAAACTGTAAGTTGACTGATCTTTTTCTGTTAATTTCCGTTATTTCAGGGATTCGTTCTTTCTCCTCCATCCATTCTGATATATGACGTTGAAGATTGATGGTTCTCCTTGGCCTAAACGCACCTGCAAACTACTATAAAAGGGGGCCAAAGTCGGAGGTTTGATCATCATTCGAAGCGCAGAAGTCTTCTCGCAGTCCATCATTTCTCTCTGTTTTCCTTTGCCGTCTGTTGGAGTGAGAGTCTCAGCTGTTGGAATCGATAATCTGATAGGAAGGAGAGAAGATTCTTCTTCTCTCTCGATTGGATTCATCCAAGCAAGGCTAACCTCTCATCCCTTCCATTCGAGGCGACTGCACGAAGCTTTTCAGCACCCTTTACTGCTTTTCTGTCGTTCTTCCTCTTATTTCCAGTTTGATTATTGTTGTTCTTAGTTTAGTATTTTACTTACTGCATTTCGTTGTTGTCTGTCTTGGATTCATTTCTTCAAAGCTTTCCTTTGTCATTCAAACACTCAAAGTAATCAAAGTACAATTCTGCATTTTACAGTTTCCACCTTGTTCTGCTACGGTTTTGTCTCGCTATTTTACACACATTTCTCTTCTAAGCATGTCTGTTTTATCTACCCTTTCTGTTCTCCATATATCCATGAGTAGCTAAATCACTTAGGGGCATGCTAATGACAGAACTATAGGCTTAAAAAACGTGAATCAAGCATGTAGGATCGCCTTCAAACATTGATTATATGTAAGCTTCATCCCACGGGCAATTTCGATTGGCCATCCATTTTGTCCAAAGAACTCCTAACCTCTGGAAGGAGTAAGAGTTCAGAGTCATATAATCATGCTAGCCTTTCATGGTAATCAGGAAACGGCCTAGGAATAGGAGTTTCCCTAGTACAAACTAAACACTCCTGTTTTAACAAGATGCTTAAGACCTTACTTTGAAGTCGAGTAAACTTAAGTCTCTAATGCATGGAATCGGACGAGACTTGAGATAGAGTGAGTTTGATGTATAGAGAGTAGATCCAGTGCTTGAGAATCGTATAAAAAGGCCTATAGGATAGTCATTAGTAGCCCTCAATTCACCCATTTACACACTTTCGCTGCTGTTTAATTGCGGTAACATTGCGGTCCCCGCAATTCTACTAAGTTTTCATTCTGTTTAGCTGTTTTCTTCTCCGTTTATCAATTCCATCTCTTGTTCTTTGAGTCTGATTTTAACCTTAATTTGTTTATGTTATATTCCTTTACATATTCAGCGCAACTTAGATAATTAAAAACCAATTTTACCCCCTCAAATCCACCCCATCTTTCTTAACAAAAACACTTCGAGAATAGCTAAAAACAAGTCTCTGTGGGAAAACGAATGAAATATACTTACTACTTGCTATAAGATCATGTATGCTTGCATGTTCTGAGTGCTCTCTCTCTCTTATTTATCATTTTTATTAACACATTGAGCACGCAACAAGTTTTTGGCGCCGCTGCTGGGGACTTATTTTAAGTGAAAACGAAGTTGTTAAGTCTGAAACATCAAAGTATTTTTCATTGAATTTGATCCATCTTCATTTCTTTTTCAGGTACCATTTAGGGTAGTTTATGAATGAGACTCCATCTAGTGATCTAGAGTTCAACCCTGAGCCCGAGAGATTATTTAAAGGTAGGAATAGAGCCAAGAAACGTCTCTTTAAACAAACCCTTTTACCTTCAATCATTGCAGAGACTACAATTCCTCCGCAATTACCTCAAGAAGAAATGGCTGGAGTAAATCAAAACCTGGTGCCTGTCACTCGCAATCCCATTGAAATAGCGAATGACAAGGATAGCGCCATCCTTTCATATTTAGTACCTATGCCTGGGGAGCTGAACCCCAGCATAATCCGTCCTGAAATCACTGCCAACTCATTCGAGTTAAAGCCAGTGATGTTCCAAATGTTGTCCACTGTGGGGCAATTCTTTGGAATAGAAAATGAGGACCCCCATAACCACCTTAGGAACTTCTTAGGAGTTAGTGACACCTTCCTAATCCCTGGAGTTTCCCAAGAAGCCCTGAGGCTATATCTTTTCCATTACTCTTTGAGGGACAAAGCCAAAACATGGTTAAATTCTTTACCCTCAGGATCTGTCCGCAATTGGACAGATTTAGCAGAAAAATTCCTAGTCAAATACTTCCCACCTGATAGGAATTCTACCTTTCGTGATGATATCATAAAGTTCAAACAAGCTCCAAGTGAGTCTCTTCACGAAGCTTGGACAAGATTCAAAGACCTTCTCATTAAATGTCCACACCATGGCATTCCATGGTGTATCCAAATAGAAGTCTTCTTTAAAGGATGCAACCCCAGCACCAGAAAAGTTTTAAATTCATCTGCTGGAGGTTCCATGTTGTCCAAGAGTTACAACGAAGCTTATGAGATCTTGGAGAAGATCTCAACATCTCATTGTAGGTGGTCAGACGATCCAGTAGAGCCAACTAGGGCTCAAGACAAGGATGCTCTAAGCGCCATGAGCACCCAAATAAACGCCTTGACCAACCTAGTTAAGCAAATGGCTCAGGCCAATCTCCAAACCAGTACCAATACCGCCACAGCCATGTCAATGGGCACCCAACCAAATCAAGGCAAGGCACCTATCTGTGGATTCTGTGGGGAAGGGCACCCATATGAATACTGCCCTGGGAATCCATCCTCAGTCTGCTATGTAGGAAGCCAGCAGCAGCCTAGGAACAACCCCTACTCCAATACCTATAACCCTGGTTGGAGAAACCACCCTAACCTGTCATGGGGTGGCCAACAGAACACTAACCAAAATCCTAACCAACCAAGGCCGAGTGGAACACCTGGTTTCACTCCCCAACATAACCAGTCAATGTACCAAAAGCCTTACAATCAATCTGTAGGATCTTCTGTAGAAAGCCTACTCAAGGAATATATAGCTAAGAATGACGCTACTCTTCAGAGCCAGCAAGCTACTCTTAGGAGCCTGGAAAACCAAGTAGGCCAATTAGCCAATGAACTTAAAAGTAGGCCCCAAGGTAGACTCCCTGCTGACACCGAGGTACCAAGGAGAGATGGCAAAGAGCAAGTTCAAGCAATTGAACTTAGGAGTGGAAGACCATTGGTGAGCAACACAAAGGACACACCAAAGAGAGTAGAGAACACTGAGTCTAGTGCTCCACTGGAGTCTCTGCCAAGCCAAGGTCCACCACCAACTAGCACATCAGGAGCCAGGCTAGAGCCAATTGTTGAGGAGGTAGAAGACATTCCAAGGCCTCCACCCATCCTAAGGCGCCCTGACGTGCCTGCATATGTGCCACCACCTCCATACCCTCGAAGGCTTAAGAAGAAGCAGGAACAGGAAGTTCATTTTAATAAATTCTTAGAAATACTTAAGCAAGTGCATGTTAACATTCCTTTTGTAGAGGTTTTACAGTCTATGCCTTCTTATGTAAAGTTTTTGAAGGACATTATTACTAACAAAAAAATAATTGGTGAGTTTGAAACAGTAAACCTCACCGAGGAGTGCAGTGCCATCCTCCAGAACAAGCTGCCTAAGAAGGAGAAGGATCCTGGTTCCTTCACCTTACCTGTAGAACTTGGAGGCAAGCACGTGGGCAGAGCGCTTTGTGACCTGGGCGCCAGCATAAACCTCATGCCCCTGTCCCTATTCCGTCAGTTGGGAATGGGAGAAGCACGTCCAACTACTGTCACTTTACAACTAGCAGACAGATCCATTGCATATCCAGAAGGTAAGATTGAGGATATTCTAGTTAAAGTTGACAAATTCATTTTCCTTGCAGATTTCATTGTCCTGGACTATGAGGCAGACAAGGAGGTCCCCATCCTGCTAGGTAGACCATTTCTAGCCACAGGTAGGGCACTCATAGATGTTCAAAAAGGTGAGTTAACTATGAGGGTTCATGATGAAGAGGTAAAATTTAGTGTTTACAAAGCTTTAAGGTATCCCTCTGATTCTGAGTCTTGTGCTAGCATGGATGTTGTTGACTCACTAATGGAAGAACAATTAGAGCATGTGTTATTAACCAAGCATGCAAATGAATATGTAGGATTAGATGTAGCTGATTTAAATGTATCTGACATAATGGATATGCCTGTAGATAAACCACAGCATGTATGTATGAATATAGATTTAACTGATAGAACTGTAAATCCTTTGAAACCCTCCATTGAGCATCCACCTGTTTTAGAACTGAAACCACTACCCACTCACCTCAAATATGCATATCTAGGAGATGATGATACGCTGCCTGTAATTATTTCTTCTAAGCTAAGTGAACAGCATGAGGTTGAATTAATTGTACTGCTTAAGCAACATAGGAAGGCTATAGCATGGACTATTGCTGATATTCGAGGCATTAGCCCTTCTTATTGCATGCACAAAATTATACTAGAGGAAGAGCACACCCCTAGGGTAGATCATCAGCGTAGGCTAAACCCCTCTATGAAAGAGGTAGTGAAGAAGGAAATAATAAAGTGGTTGGATGCAGGAGTGATTTTCCCCATAGCTAGTAGCCAGTGGGTGAGCCCCATCCAATGTGTACCTAAAAAGGGGGGAATAACTGTGGTAGTCAATGAGAACAACGAACTGATTCCAACAAGGACTGTCACAGGGTGGAGGGTATGTATGGATTACAGAAAACTAAATAAAGAAACTAAAAAAGACCATTTCCCTATACCGTTCATTGACCAGATGCTAGACAGAATAGCTGGTAGAGCCTACTATTGTTTCTTAGATGGGTACTCTGGTTATAATCAAATCACTATAGACCCTAAGGATCAAGAGAAGACCACTTTCACTTGCCCTTTTGGAACGTTTGCCTTCCGCAGAATGCCTTTTGGCTTATGCAATGCACCGGCAACTTTCCAAAGGTGCATGATGGCAATCTTCTCTGAGTTGGATGAGTCCATGATAGAAATATTCATGGATGACTTCTCAGTCTTTGGGGACTCATTTAAAACCTGTCTAGACAACCTAGGACAAGTCCTGGCTAGGTGTGAGGAGACCAACCTAGTCCTAAATTGGGAAAAGTGCCATTTTATGGTAGATGAAGGGATTGTCTTAGGACATAGAGTGTCAAGGGCAGGTGTGGAAGTGGATAGGGCAAAAATAGAGATCATAAAGAAGTTGGTAGAGCCCCAGAATGTCAAAGCCATTAGAAGCTTCTTAGGGCATGCTGGCTTCTACAGAAGGTTCATTAAGGACTTTTCGAAGATAGCCAAGCCTCTGTGCGAGCTTCTAGAGCTAAATAGACCATTTATCTTCTCTAAAGAATGTGTAGTAGCTTGGAAAACCCTTAAGGAAGCACTAGTCACAGCACCTATCATAGTCGGACCAAATTGGGATCTCCCTTTTGAGATGCTATGTGATGCCAGTGACTATGCTGTAGGAGTCATGTTAGGACAGAAGATTGACAAGCTGACACACCCTGTCTATTATGCTAGCAAGACCTTGAATGAGGCTCAATGTAATTATACAACTACAGAGAAAGAGATGCTTGTTGTGGTATTTGCTTGTGAAAAATTTAGAAACTATATTGTAGGCACTAGGACAATTGTATACACTGACCATTCTGCTTTAAAATATCTTATGAGGAAGGCTGATGCTAAGCCTAGATTGATTAGATGGGTGTTATTGCTGCAGGAATTTGATTTGGACATTCGGGACAAGAAAGGTTGTGAAAATGTGGTTGCAGATCACCTGTCTCGATTGCAGCACAATTGCGAAAAAATTGCGGAGACCGCAATTTCTGATGCTTTTATAGATGAACATGTCTTTGCTTTGGTTCATCGTGATAACGATGAGGAACCTTGGTTTGCTGACATTGCTAACTTCCGTGCATCACAGGTATTACCAGTGTTCAAGGGAGGACAAGAGAAGAAGAGGTTCCTTCATGAAGCAAGGAAATTCATCTGGGATGACCCCACACTCTACAGAACCTGTGCTGATGGCTTGCTAAGGAAATGTGTTTCAGCTGCTGAAGCGAAGTCTGTGCTGCAGCACTGTCACTCATCTCCTTACGGTGGACACTTTGGTGGTCAAAGAACAGCGGCGAAGGTATTTCAGAGTGGCTACTATTGGCCAACAATCTTCAAGGACGCCCACAACTATGCCCACAACTGTGACGAATGCCAAAGGACAGGTAACCTCAGTCGCAAGGATGAGATGCCCCTCACCTACATCTTAGAGTTGGAGCTCTTTGATGTGTGGGGCATTGATTTCATGGGACCATTCCCTCCATCATCAGGTAACCTTTACATTTTAGTAGCAGTAGACTACGTGTCCAAGTGGGTAGAAGCCAAAGCATGTCCTAATAATGATGCTAAAACAGTCACTAACTTCTTGCATAGGCAAATTTTCACTAGATTTGGGACTCCTCGTGCTATCATTAGTGATGAGGGGTCACATTTCATTAATAAGGCTATGGAGAAAGTATTGGCTAAATATAACATTAGACATAGGGTAGCTACTCCCTATCACCCACACTCGAATGGCCAAGCTGAAATTTCCAATAGGGAGATAAAAAACATCCTAGAAAAGGTAGTCAAACCTAATAGGAAAGATTGGTCCTTCAAGCTTGAGGATGCACTTTGGGCTTATAGGACAGCATATAAGACACCTCTAGGAATGTCCCCCTACAGGTTGGTGTATGGCAAGGCTTGCCACTTGCCACTTGAGTTAGAAAACAAAGCATTTTGGGCCATGAAAGAATTGAATTTTTGTGTAAAGGATGCGGGGACATTGAGATCTTTGCAGCTACATGAACTTGACGAGCTTAGGCATATGGCCTATGAGAATGCCAAAATGTATAAAGAGAAGACCAAAATATGGCACGACAGTAGACTCAAGATCAAAGACTTTAGGAAAGGCCAACTTGTATTATTATTTAACTCACGATTAAAGTTATTTCCAGGCAAACTAAAGTCTAGATGGTCAGGTCCATTTGTTATTACTAATGTCTTTGTTCATGGTGCAATAGAGATAAAGAACTTACAGCAAGGTCAGCCATTTATGGTCAATGGTGCTAGGTTGAAGCACTACTATGAGGAAGGAGATGTGAAGACTCTCTCGGCCTTCCTCTTGACTGAAGCATGACAACGAGAACGAGAGAGAACGAGTGGTTACTGTGCTCGTTTAGTCAAGGCCAATGCCTTAGTTTATTTTTACTGTTTTTCCGATTATCGTTTGTATGTTTTGTGGTGTGTTTTTAATTGCGTATTTAATGTTTGTTTTATTTGTTTTTGTAGGGAATCGAAAGAGGGAATCAAGGAGAGTAAATCAAGCTTTAAAAATCAAGAAACGATCGAGCCAAATAAAAGATACGGACGAGCAAAGTTTGAGATTTTGATGATAAAATATCCCTACAATTGCGCTAAAATTGCTGGATCCGCAAAAAAAAGAGCCGTTGGGATTTTTCCGTTGCATTTATAGCCGTTAGAACGCGCTCGTTCGATACGATCCTCTCATTTTCTGATTTTCAAGAAATCTGCGATTCTCTCCATCTCTGATCCTTCTCTCCAAACCTCCAAGATTCGACAATGGTGTCCACACGTGCTGAAAGATCCGCAGCCAAGAAGAAGGCTGATGACGCAGCTGAAGCGGCTGCGAGGGAAGCGCTTCTCACCCTTGCAGACGATGGTGCCGTTCGCACCGGTCCTCTTCCCAAGCTTCCTATTCGTAGGAAGAAGTGGAGGGTGGTCACTGAGATCCCTGCTGGACCATCTGAGCCAGTGGGCACGCCCAAGAAACGCCGGTGGAGTGTCAAGACGGCCGCCGAACCAAGCACAGCAAAGACTCCCTCTGTGGAGAGTCAAGAAACTGATCGTGCATCCCACGAGTCAGCCAATGAAGGTTCGTCGCCGTCTGCATCACCTGCGCGCAGCCCTCTCCCATCTGAACCAGTGCCAATCGCAGAGTCGTCACCGCCTGCACAGAGCCCCGAGTTGTCTCCAGCACCTCAGAGTTCTGATCCGACACCTGCAGCAGCGCAGAGTCCTGAGCTGCCATCTTCGCCACTGAGTTCTGCGCAGACACCATCAGCAGAGCACAATTATCCACGGCCTGATCCTGAATTCCCTTATGGGGATTATCAAGAGTCCACGCAAGGCAGTGGAGATGCTGGGGAAGACGAAGTCTTCTCTCCTATGAGGGAAGATAGCCCTGCCGAGCCTGCACAGCAGGACGATTCTATGGAAGAAACGTTGGGGGCATGCCTCCAGCAGATCAACATCAAGGCCAGGCTCAAGAAGAAGAAGAAGGCCAAGATTGTCAAGGCCAAGAAGTTGAAGAAAAAGAAGGCCAAGAAGGTGCCGTCAACGGACAAAGAGAGTACTGAGCCTTCGCTCAAACGCCTCAAGGTGGAGGCTGCTGCATCATCCAAACCAGCAGATAAGGGGAAGGCTAAACTCTACCCTGAAGACGAACCTCCGTCAGTGAGGTATGTCTCATCTGATGCTGAATCCAGGGGTGCTGAGCTGAGGAAGCGGGACCTGTTGCACGAGAAAGGCTTCCTCGACCGACTTGCTGACCTGCCGCAGTTCTTGCGCGCAGGGGTGATCAACCACGGCTGGGAGGAGTTCTGCAGACCGCCTAATCCAGCATACACGAGCATGGTGTATGATTTTTACGCTAATGTGCTCAGCCCTGAGGATGGCCTGTCTGTGGTCAGAGGGGTAGAAGTAGATTTCTCAGCCAAGGCCATTAATGAAGCATTCGGTCTCAAGGGCCAACCTCACACAGATTATGCGCGGATAGTTGATGAGCCGACTGAGGCAGTGCTGGAAGAGGCCATTCGCACAATTGGCCAGCCTGAAGCAGCGTGGACTGTCTCACGCAATGGGAGGCACACCTTAATGAGTGCCAATCTGACAGCAAAGGCAGCGGTTTGGTTTGCCTTTGTGAGGAGGAAGTTGTCCCCTGTGACACACGAGACGACAATCAACCAGAGTAGATCACTGCTGGTTTATGCCATCATGCGCGGTCTCACGGTCAATGTGGGGGAAATCATGTCGGCTGCCATTGCTGAATGCGCAAAGAAGGGTAAGGGACCCTTGTTTTTCCCTAATACCATAACCAAGCTATGTTTGCTTGCAGGAGTCCCCACCGAGCGCTTGGAGCAGCAGCTGCCTTACACAGGCCATTTGGAGCTGCCTGCTAACCTGAGGCTGAGAAGAAAGGGGAATATGGAGTTTGAATTGGATAGGCTGGCTGCTGAACAGTCCCTATCCATGGCCTGCTTGATGGACATGCAGAGGAGAATGGCTCAATGGGCCAACTATGCGCAGGCGAGGGATAAGGAAGTTGCAGACCAGCTGGGGTGCATCTTCCCGGACTTCCCTACTAATCTCCTAACTCCATGGGTGCCCCCACGACCACGGCAACCAGATGAGGATGACGAGAATTGAGTGCTGGTTTGAAGTGCACTGAAGGGAGTATTGCTGTTCCCTTAGAAAAAACAAACAATTTTTCTGCTTTCTGATAGATAATGTGCATTATGCTGTTTTTTGTTCAATTTTTGATCTGTTTTTAATGTTTAGTTTGATGTTTTTTCTTTTGCTTAGTCTAGTCTGATGTTAGCTGAATAGGTAGGATAGTTTAGTTTTATTTTTAGGAGGCATGAGTAACAGGAAAAAGCATGCTAGGGGCCTGAATCAATGTTAAATCTGCCCGGATTGAATTGCGAAATAATTGCGGTTCCCGCAATTTTTGTGACTGATTGCATGTTTTGGACTGTCTGTTTAGTTAGGCTATGATCTGTTATATTCTATCTTTTGCTGCTAGCATGACTACCTTATATAGCTGATCTTAAAGCATGCTGGATGAGTGTCATAGGACACGCTTTAATAGTTTAAATTTGCCTCTGAATAGTGCTCAGCATGCATAAACCGTAAGTCCTTAAAAACTGTCTGTTATGTTCAAATTTTCTGCTGTTGGAATAATTGCTTTTAGAATGTTTTGCCTATGCCTAGGATTTTTAGATTCTCTTTGTTTTACTTTAGACTAGATGCTTTTAGGACAAGTTTGGGGGTGTGCCACTTCAGACACTCATTAGGGACAATGAGTAGTTGAAGTTTGGGGGAGGCCACCCTAGGCCTAGGAACATTCCTCTCTTCCTTAGGACATAAGCATTCTTCTTCTCCTAAGAAAAAAAAAAATTGTGATAAATAGAAAAAGTGAAAAATAGAATAAAGAGGGGAGTCTCTCTCAAGTTGCTGAGTAATCAGTGCCAAGTGTGTAAACCACAAGTGGCATTGCATCAAGAGGCAACCCAAGGAGAGACTCCACCGAAGTAAAAAAGGGAGAAATAGGGAAGAAGAATGTATGCTTAGGAGTTATAATCTTGTGGCTTAGATGTCCTATGTAAAAAGAACTCTGATCCTTAATGAGCTAAGCACAAGGTTGTAGCTTTTAGGTTTGTCTAGGGAGATGAATGTATATCCAATGTAGTGATGCCAGGGCTTAGGTTGTTCTCTAAAAGTACCACTGTCACTGTAATACTAAGACTGGCATGACTCTAAGGAATCCTAGGCACATTAAAAATAAAGCTAGAAGCATGTACTGAGTCTGGAGTAAAGCTTGGTAGAATTTGAAACCTTAGGGATAGTGGCATGATGTCATAAAAATAGCTAGATCAGTAGTAGGGGGTTAATAAAAACAGCAGGTATAGTAGGCAGGTGAAGTCAGAAGAAGCTTGATAAAGAGGTTAGTTCTAAACTTAGAAGTGTGTCACAAGACAGCACTGCTAGAGATAGGGATATAGGGGAGTCGGTGAGTAGTTAAAGAAGATAAAACAGCAGCCTAAGTAAGTCCTTAGTATGCTTGAGGACAAGCAAAGCCTTAAGTTTGGGGGTGTGTTAAGTCTCTGAAAGTGACTTATTTAGAACTCATTTAGCTTAGGAAGATGTACACTTTTAGGTGTTTTTGTTAGCATTTAGCCTAAACCTATGCTTTAATATGAGAATTAGAAGAAGGTAGCTAAAATAGGACTTATGTACAATAGGTAGAAAAAGGGTTGAAAACCGAAGGAAAAGAATGAAAAAATGAGCATTGCGAATGAATTGCGAAAACATTGCGGTGACCGCAATTATTCAAGTGAAAACCGTAAGTTGACTGATCTTTTTCTGTTAATTTCCGTTATTTCAGGGATTCGTTCTTTCTCCTCCATCCATTCTGATATATGACGTTGAAGATTGATGGTTCTCCTTGGCCTAAACGCACCTGCAAACTACTATAAAAGGGGGCCAAAGTCGGAGGTTTGATCATCATTCGAAGCGCAGAAGTCTTCTCGCAGTCCATCATTTCTCTCTGTTTTCCTTTGCCGTCTGTTGGAGTGAGAGTCTCAGCTGTTGGAATCGATAATCTGATAGGAAGGAGAGAAGATTCTTCTTCTCTCTCGATTGGATTCATCCAAGCAAGGCTAACCTCTCATCCCTTCCATTCGAGGCGACTGCACGAAGCTTTTCAGCACCCTTTACTGCTTTTCTGTCGTTCTTCCTCTTATTTCCAGTTTGATTATTGTTGTTCTTAGTTTAGTATTTTACTTACTGCATTTCGTTGTTGTCTGTCTTGGATTCATTTCTTCAAAGCTTTCCTTTGTCATTCAAACACTCAAAGTAATCAAAGTACAATTCTGCATTTTACAGTTTCCACCTTGTTCTGCTACGGTTTTGTCTCGCTATTTTACACACATTTCTCTTCTAAGCATGTCTGTTTTATCTACCCTTTCTGTTCTCCATATATCCATGAGTAGCTAAATCACTTAGGGGCATGCTAATGACAGAACTATAGGCTTAAAAAACGTGAATCAAGCATGTAGGATCGCCTTCAAACATTGATTATATGTAAGCTTCATCCCACGGGCAATTTCGATTGGCCATCCATTTTGTCCAAAGAACTCCTAACCTCTGGAAGGAGTAAGAGTTCAGAGTCATATAATCATGCTAGCCTTTCATGGTAATCAGGAAACGGCCTAGGATAGGAGTTTCCCTAGTACAAACTAAACACTCCTGTTTTAACAAGATGCTTAAGACCTTACTTTGAAGTCGAGTAAACTTAAGTCTCTAATGCATGGAATCGGACGATACTTGAGATAGAGTGAGTTTGATGTATAGAGAGTAGATCCAGTGCTTGAGAATCGTATAAAAAGGCCTATAGGATAGTCATTAGTAGCCCTCAATTCACCCATTTACACACTTTCGCTGCTGTTTAATTGCGGTAACATTGCGGTCCCCGCAATTCTACTAAGTTTTCATTCTGTTTAGCTGTTTTCTTCTCCGTTTATCAATTCCATCTCTTGTTCTTTGAGTCTGATTTTAACCTTAATTTGTTTATGTTATATTCCTTTACATATTCAGCGCAACTTAGATAATTAAAAACCAATTTTACCCCCTCAAATCCACCCCATCTTTCTTAACAAAAACACTTCGAGAATAGCTAAAAACAAGTCTCTGTGGGAAAACGAATGAAATATACTTACTACTTGCTATAAGATCATGTATGCTTGCATGTTCTGAGTGCTCTCTCTCTCTTATTTATCATTTTTATTAACACATTGAGCACGCAACAGGCAGCGTCTCGACGCTGCGCCCTAAATATTCTGCGTGCGCGCAGTCGGGGTGGCGTCGAGACGCTCGCACAACGTCGAGACGCTGTCGGCGTCGAGCGAGCGTCGAGACGCTGTCACTCGACGCTTGCTCTCGGGTTTTTCTTCAAATCAACGCTTCAGACTTCGGGGCGTCGAGACGCTCCGGCAGCGTCGAGCTAGCGTCGCGACGCTGTCGCTCGACGCTAGCTCTCGGGTTGATGCATGGATTTTTGCCTTCAATTTCTCCAAAGTGCTCAACCTTCATGCCTTCGCATGGATCTTCCCCGGAAGCGTTCTTAGGTCTTTAAAATGCGATATTAAGCTCTGAAAAGCGCCGAAACGCTCTCGAGAGCGAATCACCGAGAACACCTGCAATAGTCACATAAAAGCAAGATTAAGCCAATAATAGACGTGAATTAGGGACATAATTATAGCTCCAAAATGGACCTATCAAACACCCCCAACTTAATTCTTGCTAGTCCTCGAGCAAGGTGGAATTCTGATTAATCAAATAAAACGAGAGTACATGCTAGGGACTCGATTCTCAGTACTGGAAAAGACAGGGCATTTGTGCTTGAAAGAAATAGCTGCATGCATACATGAGTTAAGAACAATTCGAAAAATTTAAAGATGCTTCCCTAATTAAGCTTCAGTCTTAGCTCTTCGACCTTAGATTTCAACAGGCTTAGAACAGCTCTATCTTTCCTAAAACTCCGCCTTCCCCTTACTTATGGCTAAACATAACAGTCTAAGGGCAATTCATCGTCTAAGCGAGTAATACATCGCGAGGCATTTTATTATTATTATTTTATTTATTTATTTTTTTCTCTTTTTCTTTGATCTCTATGAGCGCCTAACATGTCAATTTTACTTTCGTTTCAGCTTGCCTGCAATTTCATTGCACAGTGCATCTGACCACGGGCAAAATTCACATTTTTAAGGACTAGCGTTCACTTCTTTGTGCTTCCTTTTCATGCAGTGGCGACCGTGGGTTACACGACCGCCCCTGGCTACTAGGGCAACTCAAGAAGGAGGAACACCTCAGGAGATTACTCTTTCTCTTTTTTTTTTTTATGAAATATGCGTTCCTTTTCTTTTAGCCTAAAGATCATGTTAACATTTTAAGCGCATGGATTACAAACAAGAGCGAATCTTAGCCCATCCTAAGGTTGCCTTTCGAGGTGACAACGAATTTCAAAACAAACAGAGCTACCCTAAACCCACAGATCCAAGATAGAGTGCTAACATGCGAAGCTTAAACAGGGAAATATTTTTGAAAATTTTTCAAAATGGCCTTAACATACGCAATTATGCTGAATTTCACGACAGATACACATACGAAGGCTTTGACAGTACATCACAGAATTTCATAATCGGACTAACATGCTTTCACCATAACTCAACAAGTTAATCAGGATTCCACAACTAAGCTCGACAATCACTATAAGGCACAACCCACCACCCCAAACTTAAAAATGGGCAATGTCCTCATTGGACCAAATACGCATAGTCAAAATGAAAGGAAAGAAAACCTTCCCTGAATTGTGACTTAGAGGGTTGGAGAGCGTGCTTAAGCTTTAGCAAATAAACCGCAAGGACGAGCCATTGTTTCACCTGAAAATTCACAACATCAGAGTAGGAACCTAAGCTAATCCTAAAGACAGTAAAATAAACAAAAAGCATGTACAGTTTAAGCTCGGGTGCCTCCGAGTAGCGCAAATTTTTAGAGTCGATTGCTCGACTTTACCAAAACTCATTTTATCCTTTCTCATAATCAGGCTCTTTCAAGTAGGCATGGTCGTCGAAGTCCTCTGACATTCCCTCATGAAAGATCTTCAATCGCTGGCCATTCACTGTGTATTCTTTCTCTGTATCCAAGCTCTGAATCTTGACTGCACCATAGTGATGGACATCAGTTATAATGAAAGGACCAAGCCACCTGGAACGAAGTTTACCTGGCATGAACTTCAGGCGGGAGTTGAACAAGAGGACCTTCTGACCAACTTCAAAGTGTTTTCTGACGACTCGTCTGTCGTGGAACATCTTGGTCTTTTCCTTGTAGGTCTTCGAATTCTCATATGCATCCAGGCGAAGCTCCTCCAGTTCTTGCAATTTGAGGAGTCTTTCTTCGCCCGCCAAGTCAAAGTCCATGTTACACTTCTTCACGGCCCAGTAAGCTTTGTGTTCAATCTCTACGGGGAGATGACAGGCTTTACCATAAACCATCCGGTAGGGAGACATCCCTATGGGGGTTTTGTAAGCCGTACGGTAAGCCCATAAAGCGTCGTCCAGCCTGAGGCTCCAATCCTTCCTTCCTGGACTTACTGTTTTCTCGAGGATGCTCTTCACCTCTCGATTGGAGACTTCTGCTTGGCCATTGGTTTGAGGATGGTACGGGGTAGAGATTTTGTAATTTACCCCATACTTCCTCATCAAGGCCTGGATCGTCTTGTTGCAGAAGTGGCTCCCCTGGTCGCTTATGATGGCTCGTGGAACTCCATACCTGCTAAAAATATTGGATTTGACAAAACTTGAAACAACATTAGCAGTATCAACTTTGGTGGCCTTAGCCTCCACCCACTTAGACACGTAGTCCACAGCCAATAAGATATAGACAAAACAAAATGAAGGGGGAAAGGGTCCCATAAGGTCCATACCCCAAACCTCAAAAATTTCACAAGTTAGAATGGGGTTTTGGAGCATTTCATTCCTACTAGTGATGGACCCTTTTCTCTGACACTGATCACAAGATTTACAAAATTCATAACAATCCTTAAACCGTGATGGCCAGAAAAACCCACAATCTAAAATTTTTCTCGCGGTCCTATTTTGCCCAAAGTGTCCCCCACATGCAAATTCATGGCAAAAGGTAAGGATGGACCTATGTTCAGACTTAGGGACGCACTTCCTAATTACCTGGTCAGCACAAAATTTCCATAAAATGGGCTCTTCCAAAACATACGTCTTGGCTTCGCTTTTCAGCTTAGCTCTTTGATTATATGAAAAATCGAAGGGGAACGTACCTGTGACCAAGTAGTTGACAATGTCGGCGTACCATGGTGTCTCCACACTCACCTGGAAAAGAACTTCATCAGGGAATTCGTCATTCAGAGGCAGATCGTCCTCATTACGCACAATACGGCTCAAGTGCTCAGCAACGGTATTTTCTGATCCTTTTCTGTCCTGAACAGAGACGTCGAACTCCTGGAGTAATAATACCCATCTGAGCAATCTAGGCTTCGAGTCCTTCTTGTTCATCAAGTATCGAACTGCTGCATGATCAGAAAAAACAATCACTTTAGATCCAAGAATATATGGCCGAAATTTATCAAGAGCGAAAACAATGGAAAGCAGCTCCTTCTCAGTTGTTGTGTAACCGATCTGCGCGGAATTGAGCGTCCTGGAGGCATAATAGATCACATGGCTCTTCTTGTCTATCCTCTGACCCAACACAGCGCCCACGACATAATTGCTTGCGTCGCACATGATCTCGAAAGGAGTCCCCCACTGCGGTGGGTGGATGATGGGTGCGTTGGTCAAGCACTTTTTCAGAATGTCGAAGGCAAGCTTGCACTGCTGGTCAAAGCAGAATGGGACATCCTTTTTCAACAAGCTTGTCGTCGGAGTCACTATCTTCGAGAAGTCTTTAATGAACCTGCGGTAAAAACCTGCGTGACCAAGAAAATAGCGCACTTCCCGAAGGTTCGTGGGGTAAGGTAAATCAGATATGACATCAATTTTGCTTTATCAACCTCTATCCCTTTAGCTGACACAACGTGACCCAATACTATGCCCTGACTGGCCATGAAATGACACTTTTCAAAATTTAAAACAAGATTAGTTTCGATGCATCTTTCCATGACTCTAGACAAGTTAAACAGACAATCCTCAAATGAACTTCCATATACTGTGAAATCATCCATAAAAACTTCGATGCATTTTTCTACAAATTCAGAAAATATGCTCATCATGCATCGCTGAAAAGTTTCAGGAGCATTACAAAGCCCAAAGGGCATTCTCCTATATGCGTAAGTTCCGAATGGACAGGTAAAAGTAGTCTTTTCTTGGTCTTCCTGGGCTATGGGAATTTGATAAAACCCAGAAAAACCATCTAGAAAACAGAAGAATGGCTTCCCAGCTAAACGCTCCACCATTTGATCTATGAAGGGAATCGGAAAATGGTCCTTCTTAGTCACATCATTCAGTTTTCTAAAATCTATACACATTCTCCACCCATTTTGCACTCTCTTAGGTACAACATGAATAGTGCTAACCCACTGGCTATCAGAAATGGGAAAGATAATACCTGCATCCAGGAGTTTGTGTATCTCAGACAACACTACCTCTTTCATTGCAGGGTTCAGTCTTCGCTGAGGCTCTCGGGATGGCTTTCCTCCCTCATCCAGTCGAATCTTGTGCATGCACAACACTGGACTTAACCCGTGCAAATCTGCCAACGTCCATCCAATGGCTCTTTTGTTCTTTTTCAAAACTTCAACCAACTCGCCTTCTTGCTTCGATGTAAGTTCCTTGGAGATAATTACCGGGAGTGTCTCTACCTCACCCAAGTATACATACTTGAGATGACCCGGCAACTCCTTTAATTCCAACTTGGGAGCCTGCAAAAGAGAAGGTAACATTTTAGTTGGCTTTTCACATGTCTCTAGAGCAAAAGTAGCATGTTCAGATGAGTCAGACAATATAGGAACACTACTTTCACTTTCTCCAACAATTTCAGTAAAAACGAGCGGGTCATCCCCTTCTACAACAGTCATGCATTCTTCTTGTTCTAAAGTATCTATCAGATCAATTTTACAGACAGAATGCACATCCGCTTGTTGTTTCATGGCATCAAATACATTAAATTCGAATACATCCCCTTCATACTCAACAGATAAGGTACCATCATGCACATTAATTTTTGTCTTAGCGGTTTTCATGAATGGTCTACCAAGTAAAACTGAAGTGGTGGATGTATTTTCTTCCATCTTTATCACATAAAAATCAGCAGGGAAGATCAAATCTTTAACTTTAACCAACACATCCTCAATCAATCCTAAAGGACGAATAGAAGACCTATTAGCTAACTGGATGATTATACTGGTTTCCTGCATACCATCTAAACCGAGATTCTTATAGACTGAGTATGGCATAACATTAATTGAGGCTCCTAAGTCTAGCATAGCGTGCTCGATTTCTCTATCCCCTATGGTACATGGCAAGAGGAACATACCTGGGTCCTGGCATTTGCTTGGAATACCTTGGGTTATCAGGGCAGAAACATTCTTGCTTACCATGACTCTCTCAGCACTTTTGGTCTTTCTCTTCATAGTGCACAACTCCTTAAGGAATTTAGCGTACCTTGGGATTTGTTGAATTGCATCAAGCAGCGGTATATTGATCCCCACTTTTCTCAGTGTCTCAAGGACATCCGCGTCGTCGACCTCCTTAGATGGCCTCGCTAGCCTACTAGGAAAAGGAGCAACGGGAGTGTAAGACTTCATAGAAACCATAGGAGGAGTTACAACAGTTTCAGAGGGTGCTTGAGAACACTTATCTGGAGATATCTCTGAATCTTTTGGAGGACTCTCGGGAGGGGTTTGAGATGGCACTTCTTTACCACTTCTGAGGTTTATTGCACTAACGCTTTCCGCTTTGGCTTCAATTTTACTCATTCTTTCTTTCACCTCCGTGAACTCATCTCTAAGAGATTTCATCTGCGACCTGATCTCATTGCTAGCTTCCATAAGCGATTTGAACATGCCTTCAATGGCTTGACCTGAAATAGAAGAAACAGCCTGAGATGATTTTTCTTGCATCGCATGAATTAAACCAAATACCTGAGATACTTGTTCCTTGAGCTCTGCTACGTCGGTAGACATTTTAGCATACTCGTTCCTTCCTCCGTACTGGCGACGGTTCTCAGCCATATTAGAGATCAACTGTCTGGCTTCCGCAGGTGTCTTCTCCCAAAGGGCTCCTCCACTCGATGCGTCAAGCATCTGGCAGTCATGCGGAAGCAACCCTTCATAGAAGAATTCGATCAGCGCGACTTCTGCTATCAGGTGGTTCGGGCATTTCTCACAGAGTTTAATGAATCTCTCCCAGCATTCGTGAAATGACTCGTCCTTTCCTTGCTCAAAATGGCGGATATCTTTTTTCACAGCTCTGGCTTTTGAAGCTGGGAAATACCTTTCCAAGAATAGACTCTGCAACTTCTCCCAAGTGAAAATGGTTCCCGATGGCAAGTAATGCAGCCAATCTCGAGCTTCACCTCTCAAGGTGAATGGAAAAGCTCTCAGGTAGAGCTGATCTTCAGTAATGCCGCCTGGCTTCATTGCAGAACTTGTCATTTGAAAAGCCTTGAGATGTTTATAAGGATCCTCATCTGCTTCACCACAAAAAGAGGGTAAATGGTCAATTAAACCCGATTTAAGCACAAACTCACCTGAAATTTCCGGGTAGGAAATACAAGAAGGTTGGTGGCCCATAGCAAATGATGTCCATAGTCTGAGCGTTTTTGGGGCTCCAATCTCATCATCAGTCTCCATTTTCTCAACAAAAATTTGGCACTTCTAGCACACTTAAACAAACAGATCAAAATTGCAAATAATAAAAGAATAAACAAAATTTTGAAAGTAAAAATCAAAAGTCTACAAATCAAATTTAAATTAGGCCGAATTACACTTAGTACCCCGACAACGGCGCCAATTTTGGTAACGATATAATTGAACTATCGCCAATCATCGGGTTGTCGAGACCCGCCAAAATGAATTTATATGTGCCCGGATTCACTAAACTATTAGTAGAGTAGCGGCAACGGGGTCGATCCACAGGGAATTAAGGTATCTTGACTTTATCTAAATTAAATTTGCATCCTATTAAAATAAATGAAATATGGGGGGGATTCGTTGGTTTTCAATTAACTAAATGGGAACAAAGCAAACGGTAAGACTTTAACTAACGGAGTTTTCGACTCGGGATGATCGGGAGTGAATCTAGCATGCCTCTTGGATCATAGATTGACGAGTATTATGGCTAAATAATTTTATGAATACACAGCTCGCCTAAATTAATAAATAACTCCGACATGCTCCATGGAATTAATTAGACATAATTAATCATGCTAATCAAGCTTATCATTCGGACATTGGCGGCCAACGCTCTCCCAAGACCGAACGATAGCAACGAGCAAACTGTGACAACTATCTAATTTGGACGCGAAATTAGTATGTCGATTTGGAATTCTAATTCGGGAAGATCGAACACCAAGAGCGCAAGGACGCCAATACGCTCAAAGGTGCCGTTCATCCTTGTTACTTGGCGGATCAGAGAGGCACGGCATCAAATCCTTTAACTAATGAAACATGCTCAAAATCAAGGGTGCCTAGTCCTAAATCATTCAAGCTTGCTCATATATTAAGCTAAGAAATAGAATTCAATTCAATAAATAATTCAACCAAATCAGAATTTAAGTTCTACAATCTCCCCAAGAGTTCAAGCTACAATTCTCCTTCACAATCCCGAGCCAAAAACGGTAAATCTACTCACTCATGACTTGTGTGGTGTGGGACGGCTTCGAATCGAGCTTCCTAGCCCCTCCCATGGTGAAAACGGCTGCTGGAACGTCAAATCAGGCGCGGAGCTCGAGGTAGAAGATGATAATGGCGGCTAAAATCGGACAAAAATATTAAGTAGTCCGTCGTAGCGTCGAGACGCTTAGGGCAGCGTCGAGACGCTGCGCCCTAAATAATCTGCGCGCGCGCAGTCGGGGTGGCGTCGAGACGCTCGCACAACGTCGAGACGCTGTCGGCGTCGAGCGAGCGTCGAGACGCTGTCACTCGACGCTTGCTCTCGGGTTTTTCTTCAAATCAACGCTTCAGACTTCGGGGCGTCGAGACGCTCCGGCAGCGTCGAGCTAGCGTCGCGACGCTGTCGCTCGACACTAGCTCTCGGGTTGATGCATGGATTTTTGCCTTCAATTTCTCCAAAGTGCTCAACCTTCATGCCTTCGCATGGATCTTCCCCGGAAGCGTTCTTAGGTCTTTAAAATGCGATATTAAGATCTGAAAAGCGTCGAAACGCTCTCGAGAGCGAATCACCGAGAACACCTGCAATAGTCACATAAAAGCAAGATTAAGCCAATAATAGACGTGAATTAGGGACATAATTATAGCTCAAAAATGGACCTATCAGTGATCCGTTATTTCAGGGATTCTGTCTTTCTCCTCCAGTCACATTGAAGTACGACGTTGAGAATGGATGGTTCTCCTTGGCCCAAACGCACCTGCAGATTACTATAAAAGGGGGTCAAAGTAGAGGGTTTGATCATCATCCGAAAGCGTAGAAGTCTCTTCGCAGCGCAGTCTTTCCCATTCATTCTCTTCTCCGTCTGTTGGTTTGAGAGGTTCAGCTGTTGGAGTCGACAATCTGATAGGACCCGATTGGATTCATCCAAGCAAGGCTTACCTTTCCCTCCCTTCAGCCGAGGCGTTTGCGACGAGGCGTTCAAGCTCACTTTACTTGCTTTCTGTCTTTAGTTTTCATTTACAGCACCGTTTGTTGTCATTTCTCTTCCATTAGTTAGTCCATTCCATTTCGTTACTTTCTGTCTTTATGTTAGTAACCTTGAGTCTTCATTTTTTTAGTTCAAACGCTTGATTAATCGAAAGCACAATTCATTATTTCACAGTTTCTTGTCTTTGCTGTTTACTGTTTTGCCTTGTTGTTTTAAGTTTATTCTTCTTCTGAGCATGCCTATTTTATCTAATATTTCTGTTCTCTCTATATCCATGAGTAACTAAGTCACATAGGGGCATGCTAATGACAATACTATAGGCTCAAAAAACGTGAACCAAGCATGTAGGATAGCTCTCGAATGCATTGATTGTATGTAAGCTTCATCCCACGGGCAATTTCGATTGGCCATCCATTTTGTCCAAAGAACTCCTAACCTCTGGAAGGAGTAAGAGTTCAGAGTCATATACTCATGCTAGCCTCTCAAGGTAGCCAGAAAACGACCTAGGAATTGGCGTTTTCCTAGTACAAACCATAACTTTCTGCTTTAACAAGATGCTTAAGACCTTACTTGGACATGAGTAAACTAAAGAATCTAATTCATGAAATCGGAAGATACATGAGAATGAGTTAGTTTGATGCATATTGAGTTGATCCAATGCTTGAGAATCGTGTGAAAATGCCTATAGAGGAGTCGTTAGTAGCCCTTGTTTCTCCATTCTACACACTTTCGCTGTTAGTAACATTGCGGTAGAATTGCTGTTCTCGCAATTCTGCTAAGTTAAAAATTCTGCTTGGCTACTTTTCTCTTCGTTTATTAATTTCTTCTCTTTACATTTGCGTTTATCATTGACTTGCACTTGTTCATGTTGCTATCCTTTATATATTCAGTAGTAAATAGGAATTTTAAAACCAAATCTACCCTTTCAAATCCACCCATTCTTGCTTAACAATACACTTCACGAGTAGCTAATAATAAATCTCTGTGGGAAAACGAATGAAAAAATACTTACTACTTGCTACAAGATCATGTATGCTTGCATGTTCTGAGTGCTCTCTCTCTCTTATTGCTATTTATTTCACACATTGAGCACGTAACAGAATGTCTAACAAAAATCCTGAAACTCCCCGAATCAAGCACTTGTTAATCTCTTTCTCTTTAATTCTTTCCGTTAGCGCTTTTATTTTTTCTCATTGCATGATAAAACCCCCAAGTTACCAAAACTCAATCAATCAACCTTTTGGAATATCGAACTTTAATTTCAATCATCTTAAGACCTTCTCTGTGGATCGACCCTGTTACCACTAGCTGCAAAGCTAAGGTTAATAGGTTTATAAATTTATTTTGGCGGGTCTCGACAACCCGAGATTTAGAGTGGATATTCAAAATTCGTCTCACCACTATGCAATTGGAGCTATGCTTGGCCAAAAGAGAGAAAAATTAACCCACCCTATATATTATGCGAGCAAAACTTTGAATGAAGCTCAATGCAACTACACTACTACAGAGAAAGAGATGTTAGCAGTAGTGTTTGCATGTGAGAAATTCAGGCCATACATGGTAGGAAATAAAACAATTATTTATACTGATCATTCTGCAATAAAGTACTTAATGAGGAAGGTTGATGTCAAGCCTCGTCTAATTAGATGGGTGCTACTTTTACAAGAGTTTGATCTAGAAATCCGAGACAAAAAAGGATGTGAAAATGTAGTTGCTGATCACTTATCAAGATTGTAGAGTCATTGCGAATCTATTGCGGAGCCCGCAATGACAGATTCTTTCATTGATGAACATGTTTTTGTTCTAGTACATTGTGATAATAATGATGAACCATGGTTTGCTGACATTGCAAATTTTCTTGCCTCTCAAGTGCTACTAGAATTCAGAAAAGGGCAAGATAAGAAGAAGTTCTTAAATGAGGCTAAGAAGTACATTTGGGATGATCCAACCTTATACAGAAGCTGTGCGGATGGATTGCTAAGAAAATGTGTGTCAGCTGCTGAAGCAAGGTCAATCTTGCAGCATTGCCATACAGCCCCGTATGGAGGACACTTTGGTGGTCAGAGGACTGCTGCAAAGGTGTTCCAAAGTGGCTACTTCTGGCCTACAGTCTTCAAGGATGCACATAACTTCGCACACAACTGCAATGAATGGCAACGTACAAGTAACCTTAGTAGGAAGGATGAGATGCCCCTAACATACATCCTAGAGTTAGAACTCTTTGATGTTTGGGGCATTGACTTCATGGGTCCATTCCCTCCATCTGGTGGTAATCTTTACATCTTAGTAGCGGTAGAATATGTCTCAAAATGGGTAGAGGCAATTGCATGTCCCTTAAATGATGCTAAAACAGTTGTTAGATTCCTAAATAGGCATATTTTCACACGATTTGGCACACCACGTGCCATCATAAGTGATGAAGGAACACATTTTATAAACAAAGCTATGGAGAAAGTGTTAGCTAAATATAATGTTAGACATAGGGTAGCAACACCATATCATCCCCACTCAAATGGACAAGCTGAAATTTCTAATAGAGAGATCAAAAGTATACTTGAAAAAATTGTAAAACCGAATAGAAATGATTGGTCTTTTAAATTAGATGATGCACTATGGGCGTATAGGACTGCATATAAAACACCATTAGGGATGTCTCCTTATAGGTTAGTTTATGGAAAAGCATGCCACTTACCCCTTGAATTAGAAAACAAAGCTTTTTGGGCTTTAAAAGAGTTGAATTTTTGCGTAACCGATGCGAGAACATTGCGTTCTCTGCAATTGCATGAATTAGATGAACTAAGACACATGTCATATGAAAATGCTAAAATGTATAAGGAAAATACTAAAATTTGGCATGATAGTAGACTTAGGATTAAGGACTTCAAAGTAGGCCAGCGTGTTCTATTGTTTAACTCACGATTGAAATTGTTTCCTGGCAAATTAAAATCTCGTTGGTCTGGTCCATTTGTGATCACTAAGGTGTTTGTTCATGGTGCGATTGAAATTCAAAATCTGGATCAAGGTCAGCCGTTCGTGGTGAATGGTGCTAGATTGAAGCACTACTATGAGGTAGGAGATGTGAGAACACTCTCGGCATTCCTCTTGTCCGAAGCTTGAAAGTCAAGCAAAAGAAGATGAGCAAGGGCATTTAATGGAATTATCTTTATGCTCAACCATCGAAGGATTATGGAATAGATATCTTTATTTACTGTTTTTATTTCTTTGAAGTATTTTTAAATTTCCTAGTACTAATTAAGTTTGCTTTTAATGTGATTAGAAGCATGGTAATTGGAAATCTTAACGGCAATAAGGGTGAACAATCAAGAGACCAGGAACTAGCTGAGCACCTACGGTGCAAGTTCCCTACCTTTTCAGCTGGATTGTTGAGCCCCTGGATGCCTCCGAGTGAGATGAGTGATGAAGAGGACAAGGATGAATGAAGGAATGCCACAGACTGACGGCATTCGAGAGAGTATTTCTTACCCCTCTCAAAAACGTGCTTTTCTGTAACCAGTTACCCCCCCCAATATCAATTGTTGTTATGTTTTGATTTCCTTAATTAGCTTGAGTTAGAGTAGCTTAGTTTAGTTTAACTTCGTATGATTAGTTAGCTTAGATAGTTTTTTCTGTTGTCTGTAGTTGTTCACAAATGGAATATTGCATGTTAGGAGCTTTGATCACGGTTAAATCTGCTCTGTTAGTATCATTGCGATTTCTTTGCGAACATCGCAATGTTTTGTTCAATTAAGCATGCTGTTATATGACTTTCTGTTGGTCTGTCTGTCTTTAATTCTCACTATTTGACTGCATTACTGATGTCCATAGGTAGTCTGTCTATTGAGCATGTTGGATGAGTGTCGAGTACACTCTTGTTAAGTTTAATTAGCTTCATAAAATGCTGAGCATGTGCCTCTATTAGACCTTACCATTTTGATTTTAGTAAATTTCTGCTAATGAGTTATCTGAACTGTGAGGGCCATTCTATCCCTAGGAGTTTTAAAATCTGTCTGGTTTTTATTTAGACTAGATGCTTCTAAGATAAGTTTGGGGGTGTGCCACCTCAGACTCTCATTGGGGACAATGAGAAGTTTAAGTTTGGGGGAGGCAGCTTCTAGTCATAGGAACACTCCTCTCTCCCTTGAAAAAAGACATGGTTCTTCTTAAAAAAAAAAAGGAACACTCATCTCTCCCTTGAAAAAAGACATGGTTCTTCTTAAAAAAAAAAAATTGAAAAAAAAAAGAAAGCAAAGGAAAAGAAAAGGGGCATTGTCTTCCTCTAAGAATGCTGAGTAATCAGGGCCATTTGTGTAACCCACAAGTGGCACTGCATCAAAAGGCAATTCAAAGAGAAGACTTTGCCAAAAGAAAAAGGAAAGAAGAAAAATAAAAAGAAGAAGAATGTGTGCCAGAAAGCTGCAGCCTAGGTGCTTAGATGTCCTATGAAACTGAACTCTGATCCTAAGTTAGCCTAGCACAAGGTTGTAGCCAGAAGGCTGTCGTGGGAGATGAGTGTCTATCCAACATAGTGATGTCAGGGCTTAGTATGTTCTATGGACTGTACTCTGATACTTGTGTGTTCTAAGGCTGACATGACTCTAAGGATTCCTAGGTAGTTCAAAAATAAAAACATTAGAAGCATGTACTAAGTCTGAGTTAAAACTAGGGAGAGTTTGAAAGCTTAGGGATGACTGCACAATGTGCTCAATGATATAGGCAGATAAACCAAAAGATGGGAAGTTAGTAAAAACAGAAGGTTTTAAAGGCAAAGGAAATCAGAATAGACAAAATATGAAGTTAGTTTTAGCCTAGGAGAGTGTCACAGGACAACAATGCCTTTGACAGTAAACCTAGGGAAGTCAGCAAATCAGTTAGGTGAAGGTTAAAAGACAAGAGTTAACAGATAATTAGAGAGAAAGTAAGCCTTTATATTGCTCGAGGACTATGGCCGATCTACTTTTGGGGTAGTCCAAATTCGAGATGTCGAGACTCGCTGTTACGTCTCCAAAAGTGACCATTTTAGGACTTATTTATCTTAAAAAGATGTACACTCTTAGGTATTTTTGATAGGATTTAGCTTGAACCTATGCTTATATATGAGAATTAGAAGAAGGAAGTTAAATTAGGACTTGTATGCAAAAGGAAAGAAAATAAATGAAAAACGAAGTTAAAAGAATGAAAACTGTGCATTGCGGAAGCATTGCGGAAACATTGCTAAAACTGCAATGTTTCAAGTGAAATCTGTAAGTTGGCTAACCTTTTTCTGTTGTGATCCGATATTTCAGGGATTTGTTCTTTCTCCTCCAACCACGTAGAAGTACGACGTTGAGAATGGATGGTTCTCCTTGGCCCAATCGCACCTGCAGAATACTATAAAAGGAGGTCAAAGTGGAGGGTTGAAACATCATCCGGAAAGCGTAGAAGTCTCTTCGCAGCACAGTTCTTTCTCCTGTTTTTCTCTTCCGTCTGTTGGGTTGAAAAGTTTAGCTGATTGGAGTCGATAATCTGATAGGAAGGAGAGAAGATTCATCTTCTCTTCTGATTGGATTCATCCAAGCAAGGCTTGCCTTTCTCTCCCTTCAGCCGAGGCATCTGCGACGAGGCGATCACGCTCAAATTCATTGCTTTCTATTTTACTTTCCCATTTTCATCACTGTCTGTTGTTATTTCCTTTCCAATAGCTACTTTAATTCATTTCGTTGCTGTCTGCTTTACTTTAGTTCTTTAAGGCTGTCATTCGTTCAGTTCAATTCACAATAAATCGAAGTATTATTTTCATCAAGTCACAAGTTTCTTTACCTTCTCTGTTATTGCCTTTAGTTTCTGTTTTGTCTTTAATCTTCTTCTAAGCATGTTTTCTTCATCTACTCTTTCTGTTCTATCCACATCCATGAGTAACTAAGTCACATAGGGGCATGCTAATGACAAGACTATAGGCTAAAACACGTGAACCAAGCATGTAGGATAGCCCTCGAATGCATTGATTGTATGTAAGCTTCATCCCATGGGCAATTTCGATTGGCCATCCATTTTGTCCAAAGAACTCCTAACCTCTGGAAGGAGTAAGAGTTCAGAGTCATACACTCATGCTAGCCTCTCAAGGTAGCCAGAAAACGACCTAGGAATAGGCGTTTTCCTAGTACAAATCACAACTTACTGCTTTAACAAGATGCTTAAGACCTTACTTGGACATGAGTAAACTAAAGAATCTAATGCATGAAATCGGAAGATACATGAGAATGAGTTAGTTTGATGCATAGTGAGTTAATCTACTGCTTGAGAATCGTGTGAAAAAGCCAATAGAGGAGTCATTAGTAGCCTTTGTTTCCACATTTTACACACTTTCGCTGTTAGTAACATTGCGGTATAATTGCTGTTCTCGCAATTCTTTTGGTTAAAAAAATTTTGTTTTAGCTATTTTCCTCTTCATTTATTAATCTCTTCTCTTTACGCTTGAGTTTATCATTGACTTTCACTTGTTTATGTTGCTACCCTTTACTTATTCCTTAGTAATTAAGCAATTCAAAACCAATTCTACCCCATCAAATCCACCCATTCTTGCTTAACAATACACTGCGCGAGTAACTAAGAATAAATCTCTGTGGGAAA
Source organism: Herpetospermum pedunculosum (assembly GCA_028017165.1). Lineage (NCBI taxonomy): Eukaryota > Viridiplantae > Streptophyta > Magnoliopsida > Cucurbitales > Cucurbitaceae > Herpetospermum > Herpetospermum pedunculosum. Next base: position 47,217,462 of record CM051527.1, read on the forward strand.
ACGAATGAAAAAATACTTACTACTTGCTACAAGATCATGTATGCTTGCATGTTCTGAGTGCTCTCTTATTGCATATTCCTTTTAAACATTGAGCACGCAACAAGTTTTTGGCGCCGCTGCCGGGGATTTAGTTTAGTGAAAACGAAAATTGTTAAGTTAGAAAACCAATTCTTACTATCTATAGGAGCTGATCTATTTTCATTTCTTTTGCAGGTACCATTGGGTTAGTTTATGAATGAGCCTTCAAGTAGCGATCTAGAGTTCAATCCTGAGCCTGAGAGACTACTTAGGGCCAGAAATAGAGCTAAGAAACGTCTCTTTAACCAACCCTCTATACCTCCAGTAATTGCTGAAACCGCAGAGTCTCCGCAATTCTCTCAAGAAGAAATGGACAGACCAGTCCCAAATCCGGTACCTACCACTCGCAATCCCATCGAAATAGCGAATGATAAGGATAGTGCCATTCTCTCTTACCTAGTACCTATGCCTGGGGAGCTAAACCCAAGCATAATCCGCCCTGAAATTACTGCCAACTCATTCGAGTTAAAGCCAGTAATGTTCCAAATGTTGTCCACTGTGGGACAATTCTTTGGAGTGGAAAATGAGGACCCCCACAACCATCTTAGAAACTTTCTAGGAGTTAGTGATACCTTTATCATCCCTGGAGTTTCCCAAGAAGCCTTGAGGCTTTACCTCTTTCCCTACTCATTAAGGGACAAAGGCAAAACGTGGTTAAACTCATTACCTTCTGGCTCAGTTCTCAATTGGACAGACTTGGCGGAGAAATTCCTAGTTAAATACTTTCCACCTGCTAGGAATTCTACCTTTCGTGATGACATAATCAAGTTCAAACAAGCTGAAAATGAGTCTCTTCACGAAGCTTGGACAAGGTTCAAGGACCTTCTGCTTAAATGTCCACACCATGGCATCCCATGGTGTATCCAAATAGAGGTCTTTTTCAAAGGATGCAACCCCAGCACCAGGCAAGTGCTAAATTCATCTGCTGGTGGTTCCATGCTGTCCAAAAGTTATAATGAAGCCTATGACATCTTGGAGAAGATCTCAGCATCTCACTGTAGGTGGTCAGATGATCCAATAGAGCCAAGTAGAGCTCAAAATAAGGACGCACTCAATGCCATGAGTAGCCAAATAAGCGCCCTGACCAACCTAGTTAAACAAATGGCTCAAGCCAATCTCCAAACTAGTGTCAACACCGCCACAGCCATGTCAATGGGCACACAACCAAGTCAAGGTGAGACACTAATCTGTGGATTCTGTGGGGAAGGGCACCTGCATGAATACTGCTCTGGGAATCCAGCCTCAGTCTGCTATGTTGGAAGCCAACAGCAGCCTAGGAACAACCCTTACTCTAACACCTACAATCCTGGTTGGAGGAACCACCCAAACCTTTCATGGGGTGGCTGTTAAGTCTCTGAAAGTGACTTATTTAGGACCCATTTAGCTTAAGAAGATGTACACATTTAGGTGTTTTTGTTAGCATTTAGCTTAAACCTATGCTTTAATATGAGAATTAGAAGAAGGTAGCTAATATAGGACTTGTGTACAATAGGTAGAAAAAGGGTTGAAAACCGAAGAAAAGAATGAAAAAATAACCATTGCAAATGAATTGCGGAATAATTGCGGTGACCGCAATTATTCAAGTTAAAACCGTAAGTTGGCTGATCTTTTTCTGTTTAGATCCGACTTTTCAGGGATTCGTTCTTTCTCCTCCATCCATTCTGATATATGACGTTGAAGATTGATGGTTCTCCTTGGCCCAAACGCACCTGCAAACTACTATAAAAGGGGGTCAAAGTCGGAGGTTCAGCGATGATTCGAAGCGCAGAAGTCTTCTCGCAGTCCACCATTTCCATCTGTTTTCCTCTGCCGTTTGTTGGAGTGAGAGTCTCAGCTTTTGGAGTCGATAATCTGATAGGAAGGAGAGAAGATTCTTCTTCTCTCTCGATTGGATTCATCCAAGCACGGCTGACTTTTCATCACCATCATTCGAGGCGACTGCCACGGAGTTTTCTAGCAAACCTCTACTGTTTTCTGCTCTGTTCTTCTCATTTCCATTTCTGATCACTGTTGTTCTTAGTTTAGCATTTCAATTACTGCATTTCGTTGTTGTCTGTCTTGAATTCAGTTCTTTTAGAGCTTCCCTTTGTCATTCAAACACTTTAAGTAATCGAAGTATACTTCTGCATTTTACAGTTTCCATCTGTTTCTGCTACGGCTTTGGCTTGCTGTTTTAAGTATATTTATCTTCTAAGCATGTCTGTTTTATCTACCTTTTCTATTCTCCACATATCCATGAGTAACTAAAATCACTTAGGGGCATGCTAATGACAGAACTATAGGCTAAAAAACGTGAGTCAAGTAGGCAGATTAACACTCGAACATTGATTGTATGTAAGCTTCATCCCACGGGCAATTTCGATTGGCCATCCATTTTGTCCAAAGAACTCCTAACCTCTGGAAGGAGTAAGAGTTCAGAGTCATATAATCATGCTAACCTTTCATGGTAATCAGGAAACGGCCTAGGAATAGGCGTTTCCCTAGTACAAACTAAACACTCCTGCTTTAACAAGATGCTTAAGACCTTACTTTGAAGTCGAGTAAACTTGAGTCTCTCATGCATGGAATCGGACGATACTTGAGATAGAGTGAGTTTGATGTATAGAGAGTTGATCCAAAGCTTGATAATCGTAATAAACTGCCTATAGGATAGTCATTAGTAGCCCTTAATTCACCCTTTTAATCAGTTTCGCTGCCATTTAATTGCGGATTAATTGCGGTTCTCGCAATTTTGCTAAAACGCATTCTGTGTAGCTGTTTTCTTCTTCGTTTATTGATTCCATCTCTTGTTCTTTGAGCCTGATTTTAACTTTAACTTGTTTATGGTATATTCCTTTACACATTCAGTAACACTTAGATAATTAAAAACCAATTTTACCCCATCAAATTCATCCCATCTTTCTTAACAAATACACTTCGCGAATAGCTAAAAATGAGTCTCTGTGGAAAAAACGAATGAAATATACTTACTACTTGCTGTGAGACCATGTATGCTTGCATGTTCTAAGTGCTCTCTCTACCCTTTTGCATACTTATCTTTACACATTGAGCACGCAACAAGTTTTTGGCGCCGCTGCCGGGGACTTATTTTAAGTGAAAACGAAGTTTGTTAAGTTTGAAACATCAAAGTATTTTTCATTGAATTTGATCCATTTTCATTTCTTTTTTCAGGTACCATTTAGGGTAGTTTATGAATGAGACTCCAAGTAGTGATCTAGAGTTCAACCCTGAGCCCGAGAGATTACTTAGAGCTAGGAATAGAGCCAAGAAACGTCTCTTTAAACAAACCCTTTTACCTCCAATCATTGCAGAGACTACAATTCCTCCGCAATTACCTCAAGAAGAAATGGCTGGAGTAAATCAAAACCTGGTGCCTGTCACTCGCAACCCCATTGAAATAGCGAATGACAAGGATAGCGCCATCCTTTCATATTTAGTACCTATGCCTGGGGAGCTGAACCCCAGCATAATCCGTCCTGAAATCACTGCCAACTCATTCGAGTTAAAGCCAGTGATGTTCCAAATGTTGTCCACTGTGGGACAATTCTTTGGAATAGAAAATGAGGACCCCCATAACCACCTTAGGAACTTCCTAGGAGTTAGTGACACATTCCTAATCCCTGGAGTTTCCCAAGAAGCCCTGAGGCTATATCTTTTCCCTTACTCTTTGAGGGACAAGGCCAAAACATGGTTAAATTCTTTACCCTCAGGATCTGTCCGCAATTGGACAGATTTAGCAGAAAAATTCCTAGTCAAATATTTCCCACCTGATAGGAATTCAACCTTTCGTGATGATATCATAAAATTCAAACAAGCTCCAAGTGAGTCTCTTCACGAAGCTTGGACAAGATTCAAAGACCTTCTCATTAAATGTCCACACCATGGCATTCCATGGTGTATCCAAATAGAAGTCTTCTTTAAAGGATGCAACCCCAGCACCAGACAAGTTCTAAATTCATCTGCTGGAGGTTCCATGTTGTCCAAGAGTTACAACGAAGCTTATGAGATCTTGGAGAAGATCTCAACATCTCATTGTAGGTGGTCAGACGATCCAGTAGAGCCAACTAGGGCTCAAGACAAGGATGCTCTAAGCGCCATGAGCACCCAAATAAACGCCCTGACCAACCTAGTTAAACAAATGGCTCAGGCCAATCTCCAAACCAGTGCCAATACCGCCACAGCCATGTCAATGGGCACCCAACCAAGTCAAGGCGAGGCACCTATCTGTGGATTCTGTGGGGAAGGGCACCCTTATGAATACTGCCCTGGGAATCCATCCTCGGTCTGCTATGTAGGAAGCCAGCAGCAGCCTAGGAATAACCCCTACTCCAACACCTATAACCCTGGTTGGAGAAACCACCCTAACCCGTCATGGGGTGGCCAACAGAACACTAACCAAAATTCTAACCAACCAAGGCCGAGTGGAACACCTGGTTTCACTCCCCAACATAACCAGTCAATGTACCAAAAGCCTTACAATCAATCTGTAGGATCTTCTGTAGAAAACCTACTCAAGGAATATATAGCTAAGAATGATGCTACTCTTCAGAGCCAGCAAGCTACTCTTAGGAGCCTGGAAAACCAAGTAGGCCAATTAGCCAATGAACTTAAAAGTAGGCCCCAAGGTAGACTCCCTGCTGACACCGAGGTACCAAGGAGAGATGGCAAGGAACAAGTTCAAGCAATTGAACTCAGGAGTGGAAGACCATTGGTGAGCAACACAAAGGACACACCAAAGAGAGTAGAGAACACTGAGTCTAGTGCTCCACTGGAGTCTCTGCCGAGCCAAGGTCCACCACCAACTAGCACATCAGGAGCCAGGCTAGAGCCAATTGTAGAGGACGTAGAAGAAATTCCAAGGCCTCCACCTATCCTAAGGCGTCCTGACGTGCCTGCATATGTGCCACCACCTCCATATCCTCGAAGGCTGAAGAAGAAGCAGGAACAGGAAGTTCATTTTAATAAATTTTTAGAAATACTTAAGCAAGTGCATGTTAACATTCCTTTTGTAGAGGTTTTACAGTCTATGCCTTCATATGTAAAATTTTTGAAGGACATTATTACTAACAAAAAAATAATTGGTGAGTTTGAAACAGTAAACCTCACCGAGGAGTGCAGTGCCATCCTCCAAAACAAGCTGCCCAAGAAGGAGAAGGATCCTGGTTCCTTCACCCTACCTGTAGAACTTGGAGGCAAGCATGTGGGCAGAGCGCTTTGTGACCTGGGCGCCAGCATAAATCTCATGCCCCTGTCCCTATTTCGCCAATTGGGAATGGGAGAAGCACGTCCAACCACAGTCACTTTACAACTAGCAGACAGATCCATCGCATATCCAGAAGGTAAGATTGAGGATATTCTAGTTAAAGTTGACAAATTTATTTTCCTTGCAGATTTCATTGTCCTGGACTATGAGGCAGACAAGGAGGTTCCCATCCTGCTAGGTAGACCATTTCTAGCCACAGGTAGGGCACTAATAGACGTGCAAAAAGGTGAGTTAACTATGAGGGTTCATGATGAAGAGGTAAAATTTAGTGTTTACAAAGCTTTAAGGTATCCCTCTGATTCTGAGTCTTGTGCTAGCATTGATGTTGTTGACTCACTAATGGAAGAACAATTAGAGCATGTATTATTAACCAAGCATGCTAACGAATATGTAGGATTAGATGTAGATGATCTAAATGTATCTGACATAATGAATATGCCTGTAGATAGACCTCAGCATGTATGTATGACTATAGACTTAACTGATAGAACTGTAAATCCGTTAAAGCCCTCCATTGAGCATCCACCTGTTCTAGAACTGAAACCACTACCAACTCACCTCAAATACGCATATCTAGGAGATAATGATACGCTGCCTGTAATTATTTCTTCTAAGCTAAGTGAACAGCATGAGGTTGATTTAATTTTACTGCTTAAGCAACATAGGAAGGCTATAGCATGGACTATTGCTGATATTCGAGGCATTAGCCCTTCTTATTGCATGCATAAAATCATACTAGAGGAAGAGCACACACCTAGGGTAGATCACCAGCGTAGGTTAAACCCCTCTATGAAAGAGGTAGTAAAGAAAGAAATAATAAAGTGGTTAGATGCAGGAGTAATTTTCCCCATAGCTAGTAGCCAGTGGGTGAGCCCCATCCAATGTGTACCTAAAAAGGGGGGAATAACTGTGGTAGTCAATGAGAACAACGAACTGATTCCAACAAGGACTGCCACAGGGTGGAGAGTATGTATGGATTACAGAAAGTTAAATAAAGAAACCAAAAAAGACCATTTCCCTCTACCATTCATTGACCAGATGTTAGACAGAATAGCTGGTAGAGCCTACTATTGTTTTTTAGATGGGTACTCTGGCTATAATCAAATCACTATAGACCCTAAGGATCAAGAGAAGACTACCTTCACTTGCCCTTTTGGAACGTTTGCCTTCCGCAGAATGCCTTTTGGCTTATGCAATGCACCGGCAACTTTCCAAAGGTGCATGATGGCAATCTTCTCTGAGTTGGATGAGTCCATAATAGAAATATTCATGGATGACTTCTCAGTCTTTGGGGATTCATTTAAAACCTGTCTAGAAAACCTAGGACAAGTCCTGGCTAGGTGTGAAGAAACCCACCTAGTCCTAAATTGGGAAAAGTGCCACTTTATGGTAGATGAAGGGATTGTCTTAGGACATAGAGTGTCAAGGGCAGGTGTGGAAGTGGATAGGGCAAAAATAGAGGTCATAGAGAAGTTGGTAGAGCCCCAGAATGTCAAGGCTATTAGGAGTTTCTTAGGGCATGTTGGCTTCTATAGAAGGTTCATCAAGGACTTTTCTAAGATAGCCAAGCCTCTATGTGAGCTACTGGAGCTAGGTAGGTGTTAAGTCTCTGAAAGTGACTTATTTAGGACCCATTTAGCTTAGGAAGATGTACACTTTTAGGTGTTTTTGATAGCATTTAGCCTAAACCTATGCTTTAATATGAGAATTAGAAGAAGGTAGCTAATCTAGGACTTATGTACAATAGGTAGAAAAAGGGTTGAAAACCGAAGGAAAAGAATGAAAAAATGAGCATTGCGAATGAATTGCGAAAACATTGCGGTGACCGCAATTATTCAAGTGAAAACCGTAAGTTGACTGATCTTTTTCTGTTAATTTCCGTAATTTCAGGGATTCGTTCTTTCTCCTCCATCCATTCTGATATATGACGTTGAAGATTGATGGTTCTCCTTGGCCCAAACGCACCTGCAAACTACTATAAAAGGGGGCCAAAGTCGGAGGTTTGATCATCAATTCGAAGCGCAGAAGTCTTCCTGCAGTCCATCATTCCTCTCTAAATTCCTTTGCCGTCTGTTGGAGTGAGGTTCTCAGCTTTTGGAGTCGAAAATCTGATAGGAAGGAGAGAAGATTCTTCTTCTCTCTCGATTGGATTCATCCAAGCACGGCTGAATTCTCATCGCCATCATTCGAGGCGACTGCCACGAAGTTTTCAGCAAGCCTTTACTGTTTTCTGTCCTTTTCTTCTCATTTCCATTACTGATCATTGTTGTTCTTAGTTTAGTCATTTCAATTACTGCATTTCGTTGTTGTCTGTCTTAGATTCAGTTCTTTTTAAGCTTTCCTTTGTCATTAAACACTTAAAGTAATCAAAGTAAATTTCTGCACTTCACAGTTTCTACCTTGTTCTGCTACGGTTTGTCTTGCCGTTTTACATGCATTTCTCTTCTAAGCATGTCTTTCTTATCTACCTTTTCTGTTCTCCACATATCCATGAGTAACTAAAATCACTTAGGGGCATGCTAATGACAGAACTATAGGCTAAAAAACGTGAGTCAAGTAGTCAGTTCAACACTCGAACATTGATTGTATGTAAGCTTCATCCCACGGGCAATTTCGATTGGCCATCCATTTTGTCCAAAGAACTCCTAACCTCTGGAAGGAGTAAGAGTTCAGAGTCATATAATCATGCTAGCCTTTCATGGTAATCAGGAAACGGCCTAGGAATAGGCGTTTCCCTAGTACAACCTGAACACTCCTGTTTAAACAAGATGCTTAAGTCCTTACTTTGAAGTCGAGTAAACTTGAGTCTCTAATGCATGGAATCGGACGATACTTGAGATAGAGTGAGTTTGATGTATAGAGAGTTGATCCAAAGCTTGATAATCGTAATAAAATGCCTATAGGATAGTCATTAGTAGCCCTTAATTCCCCATTCCAATCAGATTCGCTGCCATTTAATTGCGGAAACATTGCGGTCCTCGCAATTCTGCCTGTTTATCATTCTGTTTAGCTGTTTTCTTCCTCGATTATTAATTCCATCTCTTGTCCTTTAGGTCTATTTTTAACTTTAATTTTTTTATGTTATATCCCTCTACACATTCAGCAAAAAATAGTTAATTAAAAACCAACTTTACCCCATCAAATTCATCCCATCTTTCTTAACATTCACACTTCGCGAATAGCTAAAAATGAGTCTCTGTGGAAAAAACGAATTAAATATACTTACTACTTGCTGTGAGACCATGTATGCTTGCATGTTCTAAGTGCTCTCTCTTTTCTTTTGCATATTTATCTTTACACATTGAGCACGCAACAAGTTTTTGGCGCCGCTGCCGGGGACTTATTTTAAGTAAAAACGAAGTGTGTTAAGTTAGAAAACCAACTCTTAATATCTATTGGAGCTAATCTTCTTTCATTTCCTTTACAGGTACTATCAAGCTAGTTTATGAAAGAGTTTTCAAACCTCAACTCGCAACAGAGAGAAACTTTGCAGGTGGAAAACGTATGTGTACGACAAAGTAAATGAATACGCTGCAAAACTTAATTGGAGGAAGAGTTTGCCCACAACAGTTTGAAGAATTTTATCAGCCATGTGCTTATTGTTGGGATAATCATAACTTGGAGAATTGCCCAACCTTGAATTATCAAGAGAGGCAATATCAACAAAACTATGACAACCATTATTCGTACATGTGTGAACATGATCAGTGGCAACTCTCAAATAATCCTTGGGAAGAGCATATGCAAATTGCTCATTATGAAGAGTTCCCCCAACATGAAGACTATCAACATTATGCCCCAACTCCAAATGAAGAATTATCACCCACTTTGGAGGCGCTATGGAGAGAATTCATGGAAAGGAATGATGCATCCATGAGGAGAATGGATGTGCAATTAGCCCAGCTCACAAATGACTTACAAGATCTACTTGCTATAGCAAAATCACCACCACCATGCCCTCAGATATTCGATTTTTATGATGATGAATCCTTTGTTACCTTCGAATCTGAGAAGAGTGATCCAATGGAATATCCATATGAAACGGTGGAGTTGGTGAAAGGTGAGAAAAATGAAATTGTGCTGGATGAGGCCAAAGAGACTAATGCGCTGCTTGAGGAACAAGAATTTGAAATGTTTGAGGTTGTAGCAAGCTTTTCCACCAATGAAAGAGTTGAGCCACCACCACCACAAATGCTCCAGCTGAAGGAGTTAGAAAGAGTTGTGCCAGAAAAAGAAGTCCCATCGCATCAAAGCTATGTTGTAGCAAATATTGTAGAAACAAACCCAACGCACAGAAAGTACAAACCTTGGGATGTTATAACATGCAGTCTCTTTGAAAGAATCAACAAATTCAAGGTGTGGCAGAATGTCCGACCCCGTAAATCAAGACTTAAGTATCTTAAAGGAGCAAAAGTGATGCCTCGAAACATTGAAGAATATCCATATGAGGCAGATTGACAAGGGAGTATTTCTGTTCCCTAAAAGAAAAAAAAATTAATAATCAGACTGCTTTTCGTCGAACCATGTGAATTCTGCTGTTTTGAGTTAATATTTGGTCTGTCTTTAATTCTTTATTTTTGCTGTTTAAATTTGTTTAGTGTAGTCTGATGGTAGCTGAATAGGTAGATTAGTTTAGTTTCCTTTTTGTATAGCTTAAATGACTGGAAAGAGCATGCATAGGGGCCTTGATCACTGATATACCTGCCCTATATCCATTGCGAAATAATTGCGGAATCCGCAATTTTTGTTAGTAATTGCATGTTTTTGACCGACTGTTTAGTTAGGCTGGTTCTGTTTAATTTTGTTCTTTTGCTGCTATCTTGACTACCTTTTATAGCTTATCTAAATGCATGCTGGATGAGTGTCATAGGACACCCTTTGATAGTTTAAATCAGCCTCTAAAAAGCTCAGCATGCACAGCTTTAAGCCCTTAACTGTCTGTTTTTTTTCAAACTTACTGCTGCTGTTTTCTTTTAAATGTTTTGTCTATGCCTAGGGCTTTTAGATTCTCTTTGTTTTACTTTAGACTAGATGCTTCTAGGACAAGTTTGGGGGTGTGCCACCTCAGACACTCATTGGGGACAATGAGTAGTTGAAGTTTGGGGGAGGCCACCCTAGGCCTAGGAACATTCCTCTCTCCCTTAGAAACATAAGCATTCTTCTTCTCCTTTACAAAAAAATCATGAACTGAAAAAAAATGAAAAATAGAATAAAGAGGGGGGTCTCTCTTAGGTTGCTAAGTAATCAGTGCCAAGTGTGTGACCCACAAGTGGCATTGCGTCAAAAGGCAACCAAAGGATAGGCCCCACCTAAGTAAGAAAAAGAAAAAATAGGGAAGAAGAATGTATACCTAGGAGTTATAACTTTGTGGCTTAGATGTCCTATTTAAAAAAGAACTCTGATCCTCAATGAGCTAAGCACAAGGTTGTAGCTTTTAGGTTTGTCCAGGGAGATGAATGTATATCCAATGTAGTGATGCCAGGGTTTAGGTTGTTCTCTAAAAGTACCACTGTCACTGTTAATACTAAAACTGGCATGACCTTAAGGAATCCTAGACACATTAAAAATAAGCTAGAAGCATGTACTGAGTCTGGAGTAAAACTTGGTAGAATTTGAAACCTTAGGGATAGTGGCATGATATTATAAAAGTAGCTAGATCAGTAGTAGGGGGTTAATAAAAACAGCAGGTATAGTAGGCAGGTGAAGTCAGAAGAAGCTTGACAAGAGGTTAGTTCTAAACGTAGAGGTGTGTCACAGGACAACACTGCTAGAGATAGGGATATAGGGGAGTCAGTAAGTGGTCAAAGAAGATAAAATAACAAGCCTAAGTAAGTCCTTAGTATGCTTGAGGACAAGCAAAACCTTAAGTTTGGGGGTGTGTTAAGTCTCTGAAAGTGACTTATTTAGGACCCATTTAGCTTAGGAAGATGTACACTTTTAGGTGTTTTTGATAGCATTTAGCCTAAACCTATGCTTTAATATGAGAATTAGAAGAAGGTAGCTAATCTAGGACTTATGTACAATAGGTAGAAAAAGGGTTGAAAACCGAAGGAAAAGAATGAAAAAATGAGCATTGCGAATGAATTGCGAAAACATTGCGGTGACCGCAATTATTCAAGTGAAAACCGTAAGTTGACTGATCTTTTTCTGTTAATTTCCGTAATTTCAGGGATTCGTTCTTTCTCCTCCATCCATTCTGATATATGACGTTGAAGATTGATGGTTCTCCTTGGCCCAAACGCACCTGCAAACTACTATAAAAGGGGGCCAAAGTCGGAGGTTTGATCATCAATTCGAAGCGCAGAAGTCTTCCTGCAGTCCATCATTCCTCTCTAAATTCCTTTGCCGTCTGTTGGAGTGAGGTTCTCAGCTTTTGGAGTCGAAAATCTGATAGGAAGGAGAGAAGATTCTTCTTCTCTCTCGATTGGATTCATCCAAGCACGGCTGAATTCTCATCGCCATCATTCGAGGCGACTGCCACGAAGTTTTCAGCAAGCCTTTACTGTTTTCTGTCCTTTTCTTCTCATTTCCATTACTGATCATTGTTGTTCTTAGTTTAGTCATTTCAATTACTGCATTTCGTTGTTGTCTGTCTTAGATTCAGTTCTTTTTAAGCTTTCCTTTGTCATTAAACACTTAAAGTAATCAAAGTAAATTTCTGCACTTCACAGTTTCTACCTTGTTCTGCTACGGTTTGTCTTGCCGTTTTACATGCATTTCTCTTCTAAGCATGTCTTTCTTATCTACCTTTTCTGTTCTCCACATATCCATGAGTAACTAAAATCACTTAGGGGCATGCTAATGACAGAACTATAGGCTAAAAAACGTGAGTCAAGTAGTCAGTTCAACACTCGAACATTGATTGTATGTAAGCTTCATCCCACGGGCAATTTCGATTGGCCATCCATTTTGTCCAAAGAACTCCTAACCTCTGGAAGGAGTAAGAGTTCAGAGTCATATAATCATGCTAGCCTTTCATGGTAATCAGGAAACGGCCTAGGAATAGGCGTTTCCCTAGTACAACCTGAACACTCCTGTTTAAACAAGATGCTTAAGTCCTTACTTTGAAGTCGAGTAAACTTGAGTCTCTAATGCATGGAATCGGACGATACTTGAGATAGAGTGAGTTTGATGTATAGAGAGTTGATCCAAAGCTTGATAATCGTAATAAAATGCCTATAGGATAGTCATTAGTAGCCCTTAATTCCCCATTCCAATCAGATTCGCTGCCATTTAATTGCGGAAACATTGCGGTCCTCGCAATTCTGCCTGTTTATCATTCTGTTTAGCTGTTTTCTTCCTCGATTATTAATTCCATCTCTTGTCCTTTAGGTCTATTTTTAACTTTAATTTGTTTATGTTATATCCCTCTACACATTCAGCAAAAAATAGTTAATTAAAAACCAACTTTACCCCATCAAATTCATCCCATCTTTCTTAACATTCACACTTCGCGAATAGCTAAAAATGAGTCTCTGTGGAAAAAACGAATTAAATATACTTACTACTTGCTGTGAGACCATGTATGCTTGCATGTTCTAAGTGCTCTCTCTTTTCTTTTGCATATTTATCTTTACACATTGAGCACGCAACAGTAGGCCATTCATCTTCTCTAAGGAATGTGTATTAGCTTGGAAAACCCTTAAGGAAGCACTGGTCACAGCACCAATCATAGTAGGACCAAATTGGGATCTCCCATTTGAGATGCTATGCGATGCTAGTGACTATGCTGTAGGAGTCATGTTAGGACAGAAGATTGACAAGCTCACACATCCTGTCTATTATGCTAGTAAGACCTTGAATGAGGCTCAATGTAACTATACAACTACAGAGAAGGAGATGCTTGCTGTAGTATTTGCTTGTGAAAAATTTAGGAACTATATTGTAGGAACTAGGACCGTTGTATATACTGACCATTCTGCTTTAAAATATCTTATGAGGAAGGCTGATGCTAAGCCTAGATTAATTAGATGGGTGTTATTGCTGCAGGAATTCGATTTGGACATTCGGGACAAGAAGGGATGTGAAAACGTGGTTGCAGATCACCTGTCTCGATTGCAGCACAATTGCGAAAAAATTGCGGACCCCGCAATTTCTGATGCTTTTATAGATGAACATATCTTTGCTTTGACTCATCGTGAAAACGATGAGGAACCTTGGTTCGCTGACATTGCTAACTTCCGTGCATCACAGGTATTACTAGTGTTCAAGGGAGGACAAGAAAAGAAGAGGTTCCTCCATGAAGCAAGGAAATTCATCTGGGATGACCCCATACTTTACAGGACCTGTGCTGATGGGTTGTTGAGGAAGTGTGTTTCAGCTGCTGAAGCGAAGTCTGTGCTGCAGCACTGTCACTCATCTCCTTACGGTGGGCACTTTGGTGGTCAAAGAACAGCTGCTAAAGTATTTCAGAGTGGCTACTACTGGCCAACAATCTTCAAGGACGCCCACAACTATGCCCACAACTGTGACGAATGCCAAAGGACAGGTAACCTCAGTCGCAAGGATGAGATGCCCCTCACCTACATCTTAGAGTTGGAGCTCTTCGATGTGTGGGGCATTGATTTCATGGGACCCTTCCCTCCATCATCAGGTAACCTGTACATCTTAGTAGCAGTAGACTATGTGTCAAAGTGGGTAGAAGCTAAGGCATGTTCTAATAATGATGCTAAAACAGTCACTAACTTCTTGCATAGGCACATTTTCACTAGATTTGGGACTCCTCGTGCTATCATTAGTGATGAGGGGTCACATTTCATTAATAAGGCTATGGAGAAGATATTGGCTAAATATAACATTAGACATAGGGTAGCTACTCCCTACCACCCACACTCAAATGGCCAAGCTGAGATTTCCAATAGGGAGATAAAGAACATCCTAGAAAAGGTAGTCAAACCTAATAGGAAAGACTGGTCTTTCAAGCTTGAGGATGCACTTTGGGCTTACAGAACAGCATATAAGACACCTCTAGGAATGTCTCCCTATAGGTTGGTGTATGGCAAGGCTTGCCACTTGCCACTTGAGTTGGAAAACAAGGCATTTTGGGCCATGAAAGAATTAAATTTTTGTGTGAAGGATGCGGGGACATTAAGATCTTTACAGCTACATGAACTTGACGAGCTTAGGCACATGGCCTATGAGAATGCCAAGATGTACAAAGAAAAGACAAAAATATGGCATGACAGTAGACTCAGGATCAAAGACTTTAAGAAGGGCCAACTTGTATTGTTATTTAACTCACGATTAAAGCTATTTCCAGACAAATTAAAGTCTAGATGGTCAGGTCCATTTATTATTACTAATGTCTTTTTTCATGGTGCCATAGAGATTAAAAACTTGCAGCAAGGACAGCCATTTATGGTCAATGGTGCTAGGTTGAAGCACTACTATGAGGAAGGGGATGTGAAGACTCTCTCGGCCTTCCTCTTGACTGAAGCATGACAAAAAGAACGAGAGAGAACGAGTGGTTACTGTGCTCGTTTAGTCAAGGCCAATGCCTTAGTTTATTTTTACTGTTTTTTCGCTTATCGTTTGTACGTTTTGTGATGTGTTTTTAATTACGTGTTTAATGTTTGTTTTGTTTGCTTTTGCAAGGAATCGAAAGAGGGGATCAAGGAGAGTAAATCAGGCTTTAAAACTCGAGAAACGGTTGAGCCGAATAAAAGATACGGACGAGCAAAGTTGGAGATTTCGATGAAAAGATATCCCTACAATTGCGCAAAAATTGCTGGATCCGCAAAAAGAGCCGTTGGGATTTTTTCCGTTTTATTTATAGCCGTTAGAACGCGCTCGTTGATACGATTCTCTCATTCTTTGATCTCCAAGATTTCTGCGATTCTCTCCATCCTTGATTCTTCTCTCAAGATCTTCAAGACTCGACAATGGTTTCCACTAGGGCTGAAAGATCCGCAGCCAAGAAGAAGGCCGACGACGCAGCTGAAGCGGCTGCGAGGGAAGCGCTTCTCGCCCTCGCTGATGAAGGTGCTGTACGCACTGGCCGCCTTTCCAAGCTTCCTATTCGTAGGAAGAAGTGGAGGGTGGTCACTGAGATCCCTGCTGGCCCATCTGAGCCAGTGGGCACGCCAAAGAAACGTCGGTGGACTGTCACGACTGCTGCCGAACCAAGCACCGCCAAGACTCCCTCTGTGGAGAGTCAAGAAACTGATCGTGCAGCCCACGAGTCAGCCAAAGAAGGTTCGTCGCCGTCTGTGTCACCTGCGCGCAGTCCCCTTTCGTTTGAACCAGTGCCAAGCGCAGAATCGTCACCACCTGCACAGAGCCCTGAGCTGTCTTCAGCACCTCAGAGTTCTGATCCGACACCTGCAGCAGCGCAGAGCCCTGAGCTGCGGTCTTCGCCACTGAGTTCTACGCCGACACCATCAGCAGCGCACAATTCTCCACGGCCTGATCCTGAATTCCCTTATGGGGATTATCAGGAGTCCACGCAAGGCAGTGGAGATGCTGGGGAAGAAGAAGTCTTCTCTCCTATGAGGGAAGACAGCCCTGCCGAGCCTGCACAGCAGGATGATTCTATGGAGGAGACGTTGGGGGCATGTTTCCCACAACTCCAGGCAAGGCTCAAAAAGAAGAAGAAGGCCACGACTGGAAAGGCCAAAAAGTTGAAGAAAAAGAAGGCCAAGAAGGTGCCATCGACGGACAAAGAGAGTACTGAGCCTTCGCTCAAACGCCTCAAGGTGGAGGCTGCTGAATCATCCAAACCAGCCGATAAGGGGAAGGCTAAACTCTACCCTGAAGATGAACCTCCGTCAGTGAGGTATGTCTCATCTGATGCTGAATCCAGGGGTATTGAGCTGAGGAAAAGGGACCTGTTGCACGAGAAGGGATTCCTTGATCGACTTGCTGACCTGCCGCAGTTCCTGCGCGCAGGGGTGCTCAACCATGGCTGGGAGGAATTCTGCAGACCTCCCAATCCAGCCTACACGAGCATGGTGTACGATTTCTACGCCAATGTGCTCAGCCCTGAGGATGGCCTATCTGTGGTCAGAGGGGTGGAAGTTGATTTCTCAGCCAAGGCCATCAATGAAGCCTTTGGTCTCAAGGGCCAAGCACACACAGATTATGCACGGATAGTTGATGAGCCGACCGAGGCTGTGCTAGAAGAGGCCCTTCGCACAATTGGCCAGCCTGAAGCCTCTTGGACAGTGTCACGCAACGGGCGGCACACTCTCATGAGTGCCAACCTCACGGCTAAGGCAGCTGTGTGGTTTTCATTCGTCAGAAGAAGACTCTCCCCAGTGACTCATGAGACTACAATTAACCAGAGCCGTTCGCTGCTGGTTTATGCTATAATGAGAGGTCTCACGATCAACGTGGGAGAAGTCATCGCTGCTGCCATAGCTGAGTGTGCTAAAAAGGGTAAGGGGCCATTATTTTTCCCCAACACTATAACCAAATTGTGTTTGCTTGCAGGGGTTCCCACCGAGCGCTTGGAGCAGCAGCTGCCTTACACAGGCCATTTGGAGTTGCCTGCACACCTAAGGCTGAGAAGAAAGGGCAACATGGAATTTGAGTTGGATAGGCTGGCTGCTGAACAGTCCCTAACCATGGCCTGCTTGATGGACATGCAGAGGAGAATGGCTCAATGGGCCAACTATGCGCAGGCAAGGGACAGAGAAGTTGCAGACCAGTTGGGGTGCATCTTCCCAGACTTCCCCACCAACCTCCTAACTCCATGGGTGCCCCCACGACCAAGGCGACCAGATGAGGATGATGAGAATTGAGTGCTGGTTTGAAGAGCACTAGAGGGAGTATTACTGATCCCTTAAGAAACAAAAGACAATTTTCCTGCTTTTTGATAGAATCATGTATAGTATGCTGTTTTGTATTCAATTTTTGATCTGTTTTTAATGTTTAGTTTTATGCTTTTTCTTTTGCTTAGTCTAGTTTGATGTTAGCTGAATAGGTAGGATAGTTTAGTTTTATTTTTAGGATGCATGAGTAACGGGAAAAAGCATGCTAGGGGCCTGAGTTGATGTTAAATCTGCCCAGATTGAATTGCGAAATAATTGCGGTTCCCGCAATTTTTGTGACTGATTGCATGTTTTGGACTGTCTGTTTAGTTAGGCTGTGATCTGTTAAATTCTATCTTTTGTTGCTAGCATGACTACCTTATATAGCTGATCTTGAAGCATGCTGGATGAGTGTCATAGGACACCCTTTGATAGTTTAAATTTGCCTCTGAATAGTGCTCAGCATGCATAAACCATAAGGCCTTAAACCTGTCTGTTATGTTCAAATTTTCTGCTGCTGGGATAGTTGCTTCTAGAATGTTTTGCCTATGCCTAGGATGTTTAGATTCTCTTTGTTTTACTTTAGACTAGATGCTTCTAGGACAAGTTTGGGGGTGTGCCACCTCAAACACTCATTGGGGACAATGAGTAGTTGAAGTTTGGGGGAGGCCGCCCTAGGCCTAGGAACATTCCTCTCTCCCTTAGAAACATAAGCATTCTTCTTCTCCTTTTAAAAAAAAAAAATGATGAACAAAATGAAAAAAAGAATAAAGGGGGGGAGTTTCTCTTAGGTTGCTGAGTAATCAGTGCCAAGTGTGTAACCCACAAGTGGCGTTGCATCAAAAGGCAACCAAAGGAGAAGCTCCACCTAAGAAAAAAAAAGAGGAAAATATAGGGAAGAAGAATGTATACCTAGGAGTTATAACTTTGTGGCTTAGATGTCCTATTTAAAAAGAACTCTGTTCCTCAAAGTAGCTAAGCACAAAAGTTGTAACTTGTAGGGTTGTTTTAGGGAGATGAGTGTATATCCAATGTAGTGATGCCAGGGCTTAGGTTGTTCTCTAAAAGTACTACTGTCACTGTTAATACTAAGACTGGCATGACTCTAAGGAATCCTAGACACATTAAAAATAAGCTAGAAGCATGTACTGAGTCTAGAGTAAAGCTTGGTAGAATTTGAAACCTTAGGGATAATAGCATGATATCATAAAAGTAGTTAGATCAGTAGTAGGGGGTTAACAAAAGCAGTGGGTATAGTAGGCAGGTGAAGTCAGAAGAAGCTAGACAAGAGGTTAGTTCTAAACTTAGAAGTGTGTCACAGGACAGCACTGCTAGAGACAAGAATATAAGGGAGTTAGTAAGTAGTTAAAGAAGAAGAAACAGCAGCCTAAGTAAGTCCTTAGTATGCTTGAGGACAAGCAAAGCCTTAAGTTTGGGGGTGTGTTAAGTCTCTGAAAGTGACTTATTTAGGACCCATTTAGCTTAAGAAGATGTACACATTTAGGTGTTTTTGTTAGCATTTAGCTTAAACCTATGCTTTAATATGAGAATTAGAAGAAGGTAGCTAATATAGGACTTGTGTACAATAGGTAGAAAAAGGGTTGAAAACCGAAGAAAAGAATGAAAAAATAACCATTGCAAATGAATTGCGGAATAATTGCGGTGACCGCAATTATTCAAGTTAAAACCGTAAGTTGGCTGATCTTTTTCTGTTTAGATCCGACTTTTCAGGGATTCGTTCTTTCTCCTCCATCCATTCTGATATATGACGTTGAAGATTGATGGTTCTCCTTGGCCCAAACGCACCTGCAAACTACTATAAAAGGGGGTCAAAGTCGGAGGTTCAGCGATGATTCGAAGCGCAGAAGTCTTCTCGCAGTCCACCATTTCCATCTGTTTTCCTCTGCCGTTTGTTGGAGTGAGAGTCTCAGCTTTTGGAGTCGATAATCTGATAGGAAGGAGAGAAGATTCTTCTTCTCTCTCGATTGGATTCATCCAAGCACGGCTGACTTTTCATCACCATCATTCGAGGCGACTGCCACGGAGTTTTCTAGCAAACCTCTACTGTTTTCTGCTCTGTTCTTCTCATTTCCATTTCTGATCACTGTTGTTCTTAGTTTAGCATTTCAATTACTGCATTTCGTTGTTGTCTGTCTTGAATTCATTTCTTTTAGAGCTTCCCTTTGTCATTCAAACACTTTAAGTAATCGAAGTATACTTCTGCATTTTACAGTTTCCATCTGTTTCTGCTACGGCTTTGGCTTGCTGTTTTAAGTATATTTATCTTCTAAGCATGTCTGTTTTATCTACCTTTTCTATTCTCCACATATCCATGAGTAACTAAAATCACTTAGGGGCATGCTAATGACAGAACTATAGGCTAAAAAACGTGAGTCAAGTAGGCAGATTAACACTCGAACATTGATTGTATGTAAGCTTCATCCCACGGGCAATTTCGATTGGCCATCCATTTTGTCCAAAGAACTCCTAACCTCTGGAAGGAGTAAGAGTTCAGAGTCATATAATCATGCTAGCCTTTCATGGTAATCAGGAAACGGCCTAGGAATAGGCGTTTCCCTAGTACAAACTAAACACTCCTGCTTTAACAAGATGCTTAAGACCTTACTTTGAAGTCGAGTAAACTTGAGTCTCTCATGCATGGAATCGGACGATACTTGAGATAGAGTGAGTTTGATGTATAGAGAGTTGATCCAAAGCTTGATAATCGTAATAAACTGCCTATAGGATAGTCATTAGTAGCCCTTAATTCACCCTTTTAATCAGTTTCGCTGCCATTTAATTGCGGATTAATTGCGGTTCTCGCAATTTTGCTAAAACGCATTCTGTGTAGCTGTTTTCTTCTTCGTTTATTGATTCCATCTCTTGTTCTTTGAGCCTGATTTTAACTTTAACTTGTTTATGGTATATTCCTTTACACATTCAGTAACACTTAGATAATTAAAAACCAATTTTACCCCATCAAATTCATCCCATCTTTCTTAACAAATACACTTCGCGAATAGCTAAAAATGAGTCTCTGTGGAAAAAACGAATGAAATATACTTACTACTTGCTGTGAGACCATGTATGCTTGCATGTTCTAAGTGCTCTCTCTACCCTTTTGCATACTTATCTTTACACATTGAGCACGCAACAGTGGCCAACAGAATACTAACCAAGCTCCTAACCAGCCAAGACCAAGTGGAACACCTGGTTTCACTCCCCAACATAACCAATCCATGTATCAAAAACCATACAACCAACCAGTAGGGTCATCTGTAGAAAATCTACTCAAAGAATACATTGCTAAGAATGATGCCACTCTACAAAGTCAGCAAGCTACCCTTAGGAGCCTAGAGAACCAAATAGGGCAAATAGCCAATGAACTCAAAAATAGGCCCCAAGGTAGACTGCCTGCTGACACTGAGGTGCCTAGAAGGGATGGAAAAGAACAAGTTCAAGTAATTGAACTTAGAAGTGGTAGACCATTGGTGAGCAACACTAGAGAAACACCAAAGAGAGTAGAGAATGAAGAGTCTAGTGCTCCACTGGATTCTCTGCCAAACCAAGGTCAACCACCAACAAGCACATCAAGGGCAGGGCTGGAACCAATCATAGAAGAGATAGAAGAAATTCCAAGGCCTCCACCTATCCTGAGGCGACCTGAAGTGCCTGCATATGTGCCACCCCCTCCATTTCCTCGAAGGCTAAAGAAAAAACAAGAACAGGAAGTGCACTTTAACAAATTTTTAGAAATTCTTAAACAAGTGCATGTGAATATTCCTTTTGTAGAAGTTCTACAGTCTATGCCTTCTTATGTTAAATTTCTAAAGGATATAATCACTAACAAGAAGATCATTGGTGAATTTGAAACAGTGAACCTTACTGAGGAGTGCAGTGCTATACTCCAGAACAAGCTACCCAAGAAGGAGAAGGATCCTGGTTCCTTCACCCTACCAGTGGAGTTAGGAGGCAAGCACGTGGGCAGAGCTCTTTGTGACCTGGGAGCCAGCATAAATCTCATGCCTCTATCACTATTCCGCCAGCTGGGAATAGGAGAAGCACGTCCTACCACTGTCACCTTGCAATTAGCAGACAGATCCATAGCATACCCTGAGGGTAAGATTGAGGATATTCTGGTAAAGGTTGACAAGTTTATTTTCCTTGCAGATTTCATCATCCTGGATTATGAAGCAGACAAGGAGGTCCCCATCCTATTAGGCAGACCATTTCTAGCCACAGGTAGGGCCCTGATTGATGTCCAGAAAGGTGAGCTCACCATGAGGGTTCATGATGAGGAGGTTAAATTTAGTGTTTTTAAAGCACTGAGGTATCCTTCTGACTCTGAATCTTGTGCAAGTATGGACATAGTACACTGATGGAGGAACAGCTTGAGCATGAATTGTCAACTAAGCATGTCAATGATTATGTGCAATTAGATTTAACTGACTTAAACATAGCTGAAATAATGGACATACCTGTGAATAATCCTCAGCATGTTTGTATGACTACTGATTTGACTGAAAGATTCATGAATCCGTTAAAACCATCCATTGAGCATCCACCTATCTTATAATTAAAACCACTGCCTGAACATCTTAAGTATGCATGTTTAGGAAGTAATGATACTCTTCCTGTTATTATTTCATCTAAATTAAGTGCTAAGCATGAAATTGAGTTGATATTATTGCTTAAGCAACATAGAAAGGCTATTGCATGGACAATTGCTGACATTAGAGGCATTAGTCCTTCTTACTGCATGCATAAGATAATATTAGAAGAAGAGCATACACCCCGAGTAGATCACCATTGTAGGTTGAACCCCTCTATGAAAGAGGTAGTTAAGAAAGAGATCATAAAATGGTTAGACGCAGGTGTAATCTTCCCTATAGCTAGTAGTCAGTGGGTGAGTCCAATACAATGTGTACCTAAGAAGGGAGGGATGACTGTAGTAGTGAATGAGAGCAATGAACTGATTCCAACTAGAACTATTACAGGATGGAGAGTTTGTATGGATTATAGGAAATTAAATAAGGAAACAAAAAAAGACCACTTCCCTCTACCATTCATAGATCAGATGTTAGATAGGATAGCTGGTAGAGCTTATTACTGCTTCTTAGATGGTTATTCTGGATATAACCAAATCACCATAGACCCTGTGGACCAGGAAAAGACAACCTTCACCTGTCCCTTTGGAACATTTGCTTTTCGCAGAATGCCTTTTGGCTTATGCAATGCACCAGCAACGTTCCAAAGGTGCATGTTGGCAATCTTTTCTGACTTAGATGAATCCATGATAGAGATATTTATGGATGACTTCTCAGTCTTTGGTGATTCATTTACAAACTGTTTAGAGAACTTAGGACAAGTCCTGGCTAGGTGTGAGGAGACCAACCTAGTCCTTAATTGGGAGAAATGTCACTTCATGGTGGAAGAAGGGATAGTCCTAGGTCATAGAGTGTCTAGAGCAGGAGTAGAGGTCGATAGGGCCAAGATTGAAATAATAAAGAAATTGGTGGAACCTCATAATGGGAAAGCCATTAGAAGTTTCTTAGGACACGCAGGCTTCTATAGAAGGTTCATTAAGAACTTTTCTAAGATCTCCAAACCTTTGTGTGAGCTTCTAGAGCTGAATAAACCATTCATCTTCTCCAAAGAATGTTTCTTGGCCTGGACAACCCTTAAGGAAGCATTAGTCAAAGCACCTATTATAGTAGGACCAAATTGGGACCTTCCCTTTGAGATGTTATGTGATGCAAGTGACTATGCAGTAGGGGCTATGCTAGGACAAAAGATTGACAAGCTAACACACCCTGTATACTATGCTAGTAAGACACTTAATGAGGCACAATGTAATTCCACCACCACGGAAAAGGAAATGCTAGCTGTAGTGTTTGTCTGCGAGAAGTTAAGGAATTACATTGTAGGCACTAGAACAATCGTGTATACAGATCACTATGCACTAAAATACCTTATGAGGAAGGCTGATGCGAAGCCTAGGTTGATTAGGTGGGTATTGTTACTGCAAGAGTTTGATCTGGACATTAGAGATAAGAAAGGGTGCGAAAATGTGGTTGCGGATCATCTTTCTAGATTGCAACATAATTGCGATAAAATTGCGGAAACCGCAATTTCTGATGCCTTTATCGATGAGCATGTCTTTGTGTTAGCACATCGTGATAACGATGAGGAACCTTGGTTTGCTGATATTGCTAACTTCCTTGCATCGCAGGTACTACCAACTTTCAAGGGAAGCCAAGAGAAGAAGACGTTCCTGCATGAAGCTAGGAAATTTATATGGGACGATCCTACACTCTACAAGACATGTGCAGACGGTTTACTAAGGAAGTGTGTGTCAGCTGCTGAGGCGAAGTCTGTGCTGCAGCACTGCCATACAGCCCCCTATGGTGGACATTTTGGTGGCCAAAGGACAGCTGCAAAGGTGTTCCAGAGTGGCTACTATTGGCCCACGATCTTCAAAGATGCCCACGAATACGCACACAGCTGTGATGAATGCCAGAGAACAGGTAACCTTAATCGAAAGGATGAGATGCCTCTCACTTACATCTTAGAGTTGGAGCTCTTTGATGTGTGGGGCATTGACTTCATGGGACCATTTCCCTCATCATCAGGTAACCTTTACATACTTGTAGCTGTAGACTATGTGTCTAAGTGGGTAGAGGCCATAGCATGTCCAAACAATGATGCCAAAACAGTCATTAAGTTCCTTAATAGGAATATCTTTACTAGGTTTGGTACACCTCGTGCTATAATTAGTGATGAAGGAACACACTTCATTAATAAAGCTATGGAGAAAGTGTTGGCTAAATATAATGTTAGACATAGAGTAGCCACCCCTTATCACCCACATTCGAATGGCCAAGCTGAAATATCAAATAGGGAGATTAAAAACATACTCGAAAAAGTTGTCAAACCCAATTGAAAAGATTGGTCGTTTAAACTCGAGGATGCACTTTGGGCATATAGGACTGCATATAAGACACCCCTAGGTATGTCTCCTTATAGACTTGTGTATGGCAAAGCATGTCACTTACCATTCGAATTGGAAATTAAAGCATTTTGGGCCTTGAAAGAACTGAATTATTGCGTGACCGATGCGGGCAACATTGGGGTGTATGCAATTACATGAGCTTGATGAGCTTAGACATATGTCCTATGAAAATGCTAAAATGTATAAGGAAAAGACCAAGATTTGGCATGACAGTAGACTTAGGATTAAGGACTTTAAGAAAGGCCAGCTTGTCTTATTATTTAACTCACGGTTGAGATTATTTCCAGGCAAACTTAAGTCCAGATGGTCAGGTCCTTTTGTAATAACTAACGTGTTTGTTCATGGTGCAATCGAGATTAGGAACCTGCAGCAAGGGCAACCGTTCATGGTTAATGGTGCACGATTGAAGCATTATTATGAGGAAGGAGATGTGAAGACTCTCTCGGCCTTCCTCTTGGCTGAAACTTGAAAATAGAACCGAGAGAGGACGAGTGATCACTGTGCTCGTCCATGCGAGGCTATGCCTTAGTTTATTTTTTGCTATTTTTCCGGTTGTTATTTGTGTACGTTTGTGTGTAATTTTTATTACGAATTTAATGTTGATTTTATTTCTTTTAATAGGGGATCAAAAGAGGGTATCAAGGAGATGAATCCAGGATTAAAAATCGGGGAAGATATTGGGCCAAATCAAAGATTGAGTTGAGGAAATATGGGCATTTGAAACGAGGAAATCTCCAACGGCCATTTAATTGCGTAGGATTTGCTGAATCCGCAACAGAAATAGCCGTTGGGATTTCCATCATTACAAATAGCCGTTAGAATCGCCGTGGCCAGTACGCTTCCCTCATTCACTGAACTTCAAGAAATCTCTCTCCCTCTTCCTCTGCAATTCCTCTTTCCAGATTCCTACGATTCCACCATGGTGCTAACAAGGGCTGAAAGATCTGCTTCCAAGAAGAAAGCCGCCGACGCTGAGATAGCTGCGAGGGAGGCACTCCTTGCCTTGGCTGATGCCGAAGCCGCGCGAACCGAACGACTTCCCAAGCTACCTGTCCACAAGAAGAAGTGGAAGGTGGTGACGGAGATCCCTGCTGGGCCATCTGAACCAGCAGGAACGCCTAAGAAGAGGAAGTGGAGTATGGCCGTTGACGATGCAGCGATCAAGAAGAAGACTCCCACTGTGGAGAGTCAAGAAAGTGGCCGTCCATCCTACGAGACGGCCAGACAAAGCCACTCTCCCTCTCCACCAGCGCGAAGTCCCGAGCCTTCTCCATCTCCACAGAGCTCTGAACAAACTCCACCACCGCAGAGTCCTGAGGCATCACCAGTATCCCAGACGCCTGAGCCTGAAAGTCCAAATGATGAACATCAAGAATCGGCGCAGGGCGATGATGCAGCCGAGGAAGAGGAAGTTTTCTCTCCTTTGAGGGAAGTCTGCCACGATAGCCCAGCAAGGGGGGAAGATTCAATGGATGAGACGTTGGGGGATTGCTGTTGCGTGCTCAATGTGTAAAGATAAATATGCAAAAGGGTAGAGAGAGCACTTAGAACATGCAAGCATACATGGTCTCACAGCAAGTAGTAAGTATATTTCATTCGTTTTTTCCACAGAGACTCATTTTTAGCTATTCGCGAAGTGTGATTGTTAAGAAAGATGGGATGAATTTGATGGGGTAAAATTGGTTTTTAATTATCTACTTTTTGCTGAATGTAAAAAGGGATATAACATAAACGAATTAAAGTTGAAATCAGACTCAAAGGACAAGAGATGGAATTGATAAACGAAGAAGAAAACAGCTAAACAGAATGAAAATCTGGCAGAATTGCGAGGACCGCAATGTTACCGCAATTAAATAACAGCGAAACTGAGTAAATGGGTGAATTAAGGGCTACTAATGACTATCCTATAGGCATTTTATTACGATTCTCAAGCATTGGATCAACTCTCTATACATCAAACTCACTCTATCTCAAGTATCGTCCGATTCCATGCATTAGAGTCTTAAGTTTACTCGACTTCAAAGTAAGGACTTAAGCATCTTGTTTAAGCAGGAGTGTTTAGTTTGTACTAGGGAAACGCCTATTCCTAGGCCGTTTCCTGATTACCATGAAAGGCTAGCATTCTTATATGACTCTGAACTCTTACTCCTTCCAGAGGTTAGGAGTTCTTTGGACAAAATGGATGGCCAATCGAAATTGCCCGTGGGATGAAGCTTACATACAATCAATGATTCGAGAGCTATCCTACATACTTGATGCACATTTTTTCGCCTATAGTTCTGTCATTAGCATGCCCCTAGGTGATTTAGCTACTCATGGATGCAAGGTGAACAGAAATGGACGATAAAACAGACATGCTTAGAAGAGGAATAAACTTAGAACAGGAAGTAAAACCGTAGCAGGAAATGGGAAGTGAGAAATGCAGAAACGTACTTCGATTACTGAAATTGTTTGACGAACAGATGAAAGCTTTAAAGTAAATAGCAACAAGGCAGAAAGCAACGAAATAAACTAATCTAGCTACTTAAGAAAAGGACAGCACGAAGCAGAAATGTAAAACAGAAAAGAAAGACAGAAAGCTTGTAAAGTGGTGCTTGAAGCCTCGTCGCAATCGCCTCGAATGAAGGATCAAAAAGACAGCCTTGCGTGGATGAATCCAATCGGGAGAGAAGAAGAATCTACTCTCCTTCCTATCAGATTATCGACTCCAGCAGCTGAGCTTCGCAAACCAACAGACGGCAAAGGAAAAACAGTGGAACAGATGGACTGCTAGACGACTTCACGCTTTCGGATGATGATCAAACCTCTGACTTTGGCCCCCTTTTATAGTAGTTTGCAGGTGCGTTTGGGCAAAGGAGAACCATCAATCTTCAACGTCATATATCAGAATGGATGGAGGAGAAAGAACGAATCCCTGAAAATACGGAAATTAACAGAAAAAGATCAGTCAACTTACGGTTTTCACTTGAATAATTGCGGTCACCGCAATGTTTTCGCAATTCATTCGCAATGCTCATTTTTCATTCTTTTCCTTCGGTTTTCAACCCTTTTTCTACCTATTGTGCATAAGTCCTAAATTAGCTACCTTCTTCTAATTCTCATGTTAAAGCATAGGTTTAGGCTAAATGCTATCAAAAACACCTAAAAGTGTACATCTTCTTAAGCTAAATGGGTCCTAAATAAGTCACTTTCAGAGACTTAACACACCCCCAAACTTAAGGTTTTGCTTGTCCTCAAGCATACTAAGGACTTACTTAGGCTGTTATTTTATCTTCTTTAACTACTTACCGACTCCCCCATACCCCTATCTCTAGCAGTGCTGTCCTGTGACACACTTCTAAGTTTAGAACTAACCTCTTTATCAAGCTTCTTCTGACTTCACCTGCCTACTATACCTGCTGTTTTTATTAACCCCCTACTACTGATCTAGCTTCTTTTATGACATCATGCCACTATCCCTAAGGTTTCAAATTCTACCAAGCTTTACTCCAGACTCAGTACATGCTTCTAGCTTTATTTTTAATGTGTCTAGGATTCCTTAGAGTCATGCCAGTCTTAGTATTAACAGTGACAGTAGTACTTTTAGAGAACAACCTAAACTCTCCTTTGGTTGCCTTTTTCATTGTTTTTCAGTTCATCATCATTTTTTTTTTTTTTTTTTTTTTTTTTTTTAAAGGAGAAGAAGAATGCTTATGTTTCTAAGGGAGAGAGGAATGTTCCTAGGCCTAGGGTGGCCTCCCCCAAACTTCAACTACTCATTGTCCCCAATGAGTGTTTGAGGTGGCACACCCCCAAACTTGTCCTCGAAGCATCTAGTCTAAAGTAAAACAAAGAGAATCTAAAAATCCTAGGCATAGGCAAAACATTCTAAAAGCAATTATTCCAGCAGCAGAAAATTTGAACAAAACAGACAGTTTAAGGACTGATGGTTTATGCATGCTGAGCCCTATTCAGAGGCTAATTTAAACTAGCAAAGGGTGTCCTATGACACTCATCCAGCATGCTTGAAGATCAGCTATATAAGGGAGTCATGCTAGCAGCAAAAGATAGAATATAACCGATCACAGCCTAACTAAACAGACAGTCCAAAACATGCAATCAGTCACAAAAATTGCGGGAACCGCAATTATTTCGCAATTCAATCCGGGCAGATTTAACATTGATTCAGGCCCCTAGCATGCTTTTTCCTGTTACTCACGCATCCTAAAAATAAATCTAAACTATCCTACCTATTCAGCTAACATTAGACTAGACTAAGCAAAAGAAAAAACATAACACTAAACATTAAAAACAGAACAAAAGTTGAACACAAAACAGCATACTGCACATGATCCTATCAGAAAGCAGAAAAATTGTTTTTTTTTCTAAGGGAACAGCAATACTCCCTTTAGTGCACTTCAAACCAGCACTCAATTCTCATCATCCTCATCTGGTTGCCTTGGTCGTGGGGGCACCCATGGAGTTAGGAGATTGGTAGGGAAGTCCGGGAAGATGCACCCCAGCTGGTCTGCAACTTCCTTATCCCTTGCCTGCGCATAGTTGGCCCATTGAGCCATTCTCCTCTGCATGTCCATCAAGCAGGCCATGGATAGGGACTGTTCAGCAGCCAACCTATCCAATTCAAACTCCATATTCCCCTTTCTTCTCAGCCTCAGGTTAGCAGGCAGCTCCAAATGGCCTGTGTAAGGCAGCTGCTGCTCCAAACGCTCGGTGGGGACTCCTGCAAGCAAACATAGCTTGGTTATGGTATTAGGGAAAAACAAGGGTCCCTTACCTTTCTTTGCGCATTCAGCAATGGCAGCTGACATGATTTCCCCCACATTGACCGTGAGACCGCGCATGATGGCATAGACCAGCAGTGATCTACTCTGGTTGATTGTCGTCTCGTGGGTCACAGGGGACAGCTTTCTCCTCACAAAGGCAAACCAAACAGCTTCCTTTGCTGTCAGATTGGCACTCATTAAGGTGTGCCTCCCATTGCGTGAGACAGTCCACGCTGCTTCAGGCTGGCCAATTGTGCGAATGGCCTCTTCCAGCACTGCCTCAGTCGGCTCATCAACTATCCGTGCATAATCTGTATGAGGTTGGCCCTTGAGACCAAATGCTTCATTGATGGCCTTGGCGAAGAAATCTACTTCTACCCCTCTGACCACAGACAGGCCATCCTCAGGGCTGAGCACATTAGCGTAGAAATCATACACCATGCTCGTGTATGCTGGATTAGGCGGTCTGCAGAATTCCTCCCAGCCGTGGTTGATCACCCCTGCGCGCAAGAACTGCGGCAGGTCAGCAAGTCGGTCGAGGAATCCTTTCTCGTGCAACAGGTCCCTCTTCCTCAGCTCAGCACCCCTGGACTCAGCATCAGATGAGACATACCTCACTGACGGAGGTTCGTCTTCAGGGTAGAGTTTAGCCTTCCCCTTATCTGCTGGTTTGGATGATTCGGCAGCCTCCACCTTGAGGCGTTTGAGCGAAGGCTCAGTACTCTCCTTGTCCGTTGACGGCACCTTCTTGGCCTTCTTTTTCTTCAACTTCTTGGCCTTGACAATCTTTGCCTTCTTCTTCTTCTTGAGCCTGGCCTTGATGTTGATCTGCTGGAGGCATGCCCCCAACGTTTCTTCCATAGAATCGTCCTGCTGTGCAGGCTCGGCAGGGCTATCTTCCCTCATAGGAGAGAAGACTTCGTCTTCCCCAGCATCTCCACTGCCTTGCGTGGACTCTTGATAATCCCCATAAGGGAATTCAGGATCAGGCCGTGGATAATTGTGCTCTGCTGATGGTGTCTGCGCAGAACTCAGTGGCGAAGATGGCAGCTCAGGACTCTGCGCTGCTGCAGGTGTCGGGTCAGAACTCTGAGGTGCTGGAGACAACTCGGGGCTCTGTGCAGGCGGTGACGACTCTGCGCTTGGCACTGGTTCAGATGGGAGATGGCTGCGCGCAGGTGATGCAGACGGCGACGAACCTTCATTGGCTGACTCGTGGGATGCACGATCAGTTTCTTGACTCTCCACAGAGGGAGTCTTTGCTGTGCTTGGTTCGGCGGCCGTCTTGACACTCCACCGGCGTTTCTTGGGCGTGCCCACTGGCTCAGATGGTCCAGCAGGGATCTCAGTGACCACCCTCCACTTCTTCCTACGAATAGGAAGCTTGGGAAGAGGACCGGTGCGAACGGCACCATCGTCTGCAAGGGTGAGAAGCGCTTCCCTCGCAGCCGCTTCAGCTGCGTCATCAGCCTTCTTCTTGGCTGCGGATCTTTCAGCACGTGTGGACACCATTGTCGAATCTTGGAGGTTTGGAGAGAAGGATCAGAGATGGAGAGAATCGCAGATTTCTTGAAAATCAGAAAATGAGAGGATCGTATCGAACGAGTGCGTTCTAACGGCTATAAATGCAACGGAAAAATCCCAACGGCTCTTTTTTTGCGGATCCAGCAATTTTAGCGCAATTGTAGGGATATTTTATCATCAAAATCTCAAACTTTGCTCGTCCGTATCTTTTATTTGGCTCGATCGTTTCTTGATTTTTAAAGCTTGATTTACTCTCCTTGATTCCCTCTTTCGATTCCCTACAAAAACAAATAAAACAAACATTAAATACGCAATTAAAAACACACCACAAAACATACAAACGATAATCGGAAAAACAGTAAAAATAAACTAAGGCATTGGCCTTGACTAAACGAGCACAGTAACCACTCGTTCTCTCTCGTTCCCTTTGTCATGCTTCAGTCAAGAGGAAAGCCGAGAGAGTCTTCACATCTCCTTCCTCATAGTAGTGCTTCAACCTAGCACCATTGACCATAAATGGCTGGCCTTGCTGCAAGTTCTTTATCTCTATTGCACCATGAACAAAGACATTAGTAATAACAAATGGACCCGACCATCTAGACTTTAATTTGCCTGGAAATAACTTTAATCGTGAGTTAAATAAGAGTACAAGTTGGCCTTTCCTAAAGTCTTTGATCCTGAGTCTACTGTCGTGCCATATTTTGGTCTTTTCTTTATACATTTTGGCATTCTCGTAGGCCATATGCCTAAGCTCATCAAGTTCATGTAGCTGCAAAGATCTCAATGTCCCCGCATCCTTTACACAAAAATTCAATTCCTTCATGGCCCAAAATGCTTTGTTTTCTAACTCAAGTGGCAAGTGGCAAGCCTTGCCATACACCAACCTATAGGGAGACATGCCTAGGGGTGTCTTATATGCTGTTCTATAAGCCCAAAGTGCATCCTCAAGCTTAAATGACCAGTCTTTTCTATTAGGTTTGACTACCTTTTCTAGGATGTTCTTTATCTCCCTATTGGAAATTTCAGCTTGGCCATTCGAGTGTGGGTGATAGGGAGTAGCTACCCTATGTCTAATGTTATATTTAGCCAATACTTTCTCCATAGCCTTATTAATGAAATGTGACCCCTCATCACTAATGATAGCACGAGGAGTCCCAAATCTAGTGAAAATGTGCCTATGCAAGAAGCTAGTGACTGTTTTAGCATCATTATTAGGACATGCTTTGGCTTCTACCCACTTGGACACGTAGTCTACTGCTACCAAAATGTAAAGGTTACCTGATGATGGAGGGAATGGTCCCATGAAGTCAATGCCCCACACATCAAAGAGCTCCAACTCTAAGATGTAGGTGAGGGGCATCTCATCCTTGCGACTGAGGTTACCTGTCCTTTGGCATTCGTCACAGCTGTGGGCATAGTTGTGGGCGTCCTTGAAGATTGTTGGCCAATAGTAGCCACTCTGAAATACCTTCGCAACTGTTCTTTGACCACCAAAGTGTCCACCGTAAGGAGATGAGTGACAGTGCTGTAGCACAGACTTCGCTTCAGCAGCTGAAACACACTTCCTCAACAACCCATCAGCACAGGTTCTGTAAAGTGTGGGGTCATCCCAGATGAATTTCCTTGCTTCATGAAGGAACCTCTTCTTCTCTTGTCCTCCCTTGAACACTGGCAATACCTGTGATGCACGGAAGTTAGCAATGTCAGCAAACCAAGGTTCCTCATCGTTATCACGATGAGCCAAAGCAAAGACATGTTCATCTATAAAAGCATCAGAAATTGCGGTCTCCGCAATTTTTTCGCAATTGTGCTGCAATCGAGACAGGTGATCTGCAACCACATTTTCACAACCTTTCTTGTCCCGAATGTCCAAATCAAATTCCTGCAGCAATAACACCCATCTAATCAATCTAGGCTTAGCGTCAGCCTTCCTCATAAGATATTTTAAAGCAGAATGGTCAGTGTATACAATGGTCCTATTGCCTACAATGTAATTTCTAAATTTTTCACAAGCAAATACTACAGCAAGCATCTCTTTCTCAGTAGTTGTATAATTACATTGAGCCTCATTCAAGGTCTTGCTAGCATAATAGACAGGGTGTGTTAGCTTGTCAATCTTCTGTCCTAACATGACTCCTACAGCATAGTCACTGGCATCACATAGCATCTCAAAAGGGAGATCCCAATTTGGTCCGACTATGATAGGTGCTGTGACTAATGCTTCCTTAAGGGTTTTCCAAGCTACTACACATTCTTTAGAGAAGATAAATGGTCTATTTAGCTCTAGAAGCTCGCACAGAGGCTTGGCTATCTTAGAAAAGTCCTTAATGAACCTTCTGTAGAAGCCAGCGTGCCCTAAGAAGCTTCTAATGGCTTTGACATTCTGGGGCTCTACCAACTTCTCTATGATCTCTATTTTTGCCCTATCCACTTCCACACCTGCCCTTGACACTCTATGTCCTAAGACAATCCCTTCATCTACCATAAAATGGCACTTTTCCCAATTTAGGACTAGGTTGGTCTCCTCACACCTAGCCAGGACTTGTCCTAGGTTTTCTAGACAGGTTTTAAATGAGTCCCCAAAGACTGAGAAGTCATCCATGAATATTTCTATCATGGACTCATCCAACTCAGAGAAGATTGCCATCATGCACCTTTGGAAAGTTGCCGGTGCATTGCATAAGCCAAAAGGCATTCTGCGGAAGGCAAACGTTCCAAAAGGGCAAGTGAAGGTGGTCTTCTCTTGATCCTTAGGGTCTATAGTAATTTGATTATAGCCTGAATAGCCATCTAAGAAACAATAGTAGGCTCTACCAGCTATTCTGTCTAGCATCTGGTCAATGAACGGTATAGGGAAATGGTCTTTTTTAGTTTCTTTATTTAGTTTTCTGTAATCCATACACACTCTCCACCCTGTGACAGTCCTTGTTGGAATCAGTTCGTTGTTCTCATTGACTACCACAGTTATTCCCCCCTTTTTAGGTACACATTGGATGGGGCTCACCCACTGGCTACTAGCTATGGGGAAAATCACTCCTGCATCTAACCACTTTATTATTTCTTTCTTCACTACCTTTTTCATAGAGGGGTTTAACCTACGCTGGTGATCTACCCTAGGTGTGTGCTCTTCCTCTAGTATAATTTTGTGCATGCAATAAGAAGGGCTAATGCCTCGAATATCAGCAATAGTCCATGCTATAGCCTTCCTATGTTGCTTAAGCAGTAAAATTAAATCAACCTCATGCTGTTCACTTAGTTTAGAAGAAATAATTACTGGAAGTGTATCATTATTTCCTAAATATGCATATTTGAGGTGAGTGGGTAGTGGTTTCAGTTCTAAAACAGGTGGATGCTCAATGGAGGGTTTTAACGGATTTACAGTTCTATCAGTTAAATCTATATTCATACATACATGTTGAGGTTTATCTACAGGCATATCCATTATGTCAGATACATTTAAATCAGCTACATCTAATCCTACATATTCATTTGCATGCTTGGTTAATAATACATGCTCTAATTGTTCTTCCATCAGTGAGTCAACAATATCCATGCTAGCACAGGATTCAAGGTCAGAGGGATACCTTAAAGCTTTATAAACACTAAATTTTACCTCTTCATCATGAACCCTCATAGTTAACTCACCTTTTTGAACATCTATTAGTGCCCTACCTGTGGCTAGAAATGGTCTACCTAGCAGGATTGGGACCTCCTTGTCTGCCTCATAGTCCAGGACAATGAAATCTGCAAGGAAAATAAATTTGTCAACTTTAACTAGAATATCCTCAATCTTACCTTCTAGATATGCAATGGATCTGTCTGCTAGTTGTAAAGTGACAGTAGTTGGACGTGCTTCTCCTATTCCCAACTGGCGGAATAGGGACAAGGGCATGAGATTGATGCTGGCGCCCAGGTCACAAAGCGCTCTGCCCACGTGCTTGCCTCCAAGTTCTACAGGTAAGGTGAAGGAACCAGGATCCTTCTCCTTCTTGGGCAGCTTGTTCTGGAGGATGGCACTGCACTCCTCGGTGAGGTTTACTGTTTCAAACTCACCAATTATTTTTTTGTTAGTAATAATGTCCTTCAAAAACTTTACATAAGAAGGCATCGACTGTAAAACTTCTACAAAAGGAATGTTAACATGCACTTGCTTAAGTATTTCTAAGAATTTATTAAAATGAACTTCCTGTTCCTGCTTCTTCTTCAGCCTTCGAGGATATGGAGGTGGTGGCACATAAGCAGGTACGTCAGGGCGCTTTAGGATAGGTGGAGGCCTTGGAATTTCCTCTACCTCCTCAACAATTGGTTCTAGCCTGGCTCCTGATGTGCTAGTTGGTGGTGGACCTTGGTTTGGCAGAGACTCCAGTGGAGCACTAGACTCAGTGTTCTCTACTCTCTTTGGTGTGTCCTTTGTGTTGCTCACCAATGGTCTTCCACTCCTAAGTTCAATTGCTTGAACTTGTTCTTTGCCATCTCTCCTTGGTACCTCGGTGTCAGCAGGGAGTCTACCCTGGGGCCTACATTTAAGTTCATTGGCTAATTGGCCTATTTGGTTTTCCAGGCTCCTAAGAGTAGCTTGCTGGCTCTGAAGAGTAGCATCATTCTTAGCTATATATTCCTTGAGTAGGTTTTCTACAGAAGATCCTACAGGTTGATTGTATGGTTTTTGGTACATTGATTGGTTATGTTGGGGAGTGAAACCAGGTGTTCCACTCGGCCTTGGTTGGTTAGGATTTTGGTTAGTGTTCTGTTGGCCACCCCATGACAGGTTAGGGTGGTTTCTCCAACCAGGGTTGTAAGTTTGTGAGTAGGGGTTGTTCCTTGGCTGCTGCTGGCTTCCTACATAGCAGACTGAGGATGGATTCCCAGGGCAGTATTCATATGGGTGCCCTTCCCCACAGAATCCACAGATAGGTGCCTCGCCTTGATTTGGTTGGGTGCCCATTGACATGGCTGTGGCGGTATTGGCACTGGTTTGGAGATTGGCCTGAGCCATTTGCTTAACTAGGTTGGTCAGGGCGTTTATTTGGGTGCTCATGGCGCTTAGAGCATCCTTGTCTTGAGCCCTAGTTGGCTCTACTGGATCGTCTGACCACCTACAATGAGATGTTGAGATCTTCTCCAAGATCTCATAAGCTTCGTTGTAACTCTTGGACAACATGGAACCACCAGCAGATGAATTTAGAACTTGTCTGGTGCTGGGGTTGCATCCTTTAAAGAAGACTTCTATTTGGATACACCATGGAATGCCATGGTGTGGACATTTAATGAGAAGGTCTTTGAATCTTGTCCAAGCTTCGTGAAGAGACTCACTTGGAGCTTGTTTGAACTTTATGATATCATCACGAAAGGTTGAATTCCTATCTGGTGGGAAATATTTGACTAGGAATTTTTCTGCTAAATCTGTCCAATTGAGGACAGATCCTGAGGGTAAGGAATTTAACCATGTTTTGGCTTTGTCCCTTAAAGAGTAAGGGAAAAGATATAACCTCAGGGCTTCTTGGGAAACTCCAGGGATTAGAAATGTGTCACTAACTCCTAGGAAATTCCTAAGGTGGTTATGGGGGTCCTCATTTTCTATTCCAAAGAATTGTCCCACAGTGGACAACATTTGGAACATCACTGGCTTTAACTCGAAGGAGTTGGCAGTGATTTCAGGACGGATTATGCTGGGGTTCAGCTCCCCAGGCATAGGTACTAAATATGAAAGGATGGCGCTATCCTTGTCATTCGCTATTTCATTGGGATTGCGAGTGACAGGCACCAGGTTTTGATTTACTCCAGCCATTTCTTCTTAAGGTAATTGCGGAGGAATTGTAGTCTCTGCAATGATTGGAGGTAAAAGGGTTTGTTTGAAAAGACGTTTCTTGGCTCTATTCCTAGCTCTAAGTAATCTCTCGGGCTCAGGGTTGAACTCTAGATCACTAGATGGAGTCTCATTCATAAACTACCCTAAATGGTACCTGAAAAAGAAATGAGGATGGATCAAATTCAATGGAAAATAACTTGATGTTTCAAACCTAACAAACTTCGTTTTTACTTAAAATAAGTCCCCGGCAGCGGCGCCAAAAACTTGTTGCGTGCTCAATGTGTAAAGATAAATATGCAAAAGGGTAGAGAGAGCACTTAGAACATGCAAGCATACATGGTCTCACAGCAAGTAGTAAGTATATTTCATTCGTTTTTTCCACAGAGACTCATTTTTAGCTATTCGCGAAGTGTGATTGTTAAGAAAGATGGGATGAATTTGATGGGGTAAAATTGGTTTTTAATTATCTACTTTTTGCTGAATGTAAAAAGGGATATAACATAAACGAATTAAAGTTGAAATCAGACTCAAAGGACAAGAGATGGAATTGATAAACGAAGAAGAAAACAGCTAAACAGAATGAAAATCTGGCAGAATTGCGAGGACCGCAATGTTACCGCAATTAAATAACAGCGAAACTGAGTAAATGGGTGAATTAAGGGCTACTAATGACTATCCTATAGGCATTTTATTACGATTCTCAAGCATTGGATCAACTCTCTATACATCAAACTCACTCTATCTCAAGTATCGTCCGATTCCATGCATTAGAGTCTTAAGTTTACTCGACTTCAAAGTAAGGACTTAAGCATCTTGTTTAAGCAGGAGTGTTTAGTTTGTACTAGGGAAACGCCTATTCCTAGGCCGTTTCCTGATTACCATGAAAGGCTAGCATGCTTATATGACTCTGAACTCTTACTCCTTCCAGAGGTTAGGAGTTCTTTGGACAAAATGGATGGCCAATCGAAATTGCCCGTGGGATGAAGCTTACATACAATCAATGATTCGAGAGCTATCCTACATACTTGATGCACATTTTTTCGCCTATAGTTCTGTCATTAGCATGCCCCTAGGTGATTTAGCTACTCATGGATGCAAGGTGAACAGAAATGGACGATAAAACAGACATGCTTAGAAGAGGAATAAACTTAGAACAGGAAGTAAAACCGTAGCAGGAAATGGGAAGTGAGAAATGCAGAAACGTACTTCGATTACCGAAATTGTTTGACGAACAGATGAAAGCTTTAAAGTAAATAGCAACAAGGCAGAAAGCAACGAAATAAACTAATCTAGCTACTTAAGAAAAGGACAGCACGAAGCAGAAATGTAAAACAGAAAAGAAAGACAGAAAGCTTGTAAAGTGGTGCTTGAAGCCTCGTCGCAATCGCCTCGAATGAAGGATCAAAAAGACAGCCTTGCGTGGATGAATCCAATCGGGAGAGAAGAAGAATCTACTCTCCTTCCTATCAGATTATCGACTCCAGCAGCTGAGCTTCGCAAACCAACAGACGGCAAAGGAAAAACAGTGGAACAGATGGACTGCTAGACGACTTCACGCTTTCGGATGATGATCAAACCTCCGACTTTGGCACCCTTTTATAGTAGTTTGCAGGTGCGTTTGGGCCAAGGAGAACCATCAATCTTCAACGTCATATATCAGAATGGATGGAGGAGAAAGAACGAATCCCTGAAAATACGGAAATTAACAGAAAAAGATCAGTCAACTTACGGTTTTCACTTGAATAATTGCGGTCACCGCAATGTTTTCGCAATTCATTCGCAATGCTCATTTTTCATTCTTTTCCTTCGGTTTTCAACCCTTTTTCTACCTATTGTGCATAAGTCCTAAATTAGCTACCTTCTTCTAATTCTCATGTTAAAGCATAGGTTTAGGCTAAATGCTATCAAAAACACCTAAAAGTGTACATCTTCTTAAGCTAAATGGGTCCTAAATAAGTCACTTTCAGAGACTTAACAATTGCCTCCAACAGATCACCACCAGGGCACGATTGAGAAAGAAAGCCACCAAGGTCATCAAGGCCAAACGGCCAAAGGCTTCGAAGAAGTCCAAGAAAAGGAAGGCCAGAGGTGAGCCATCAGCGAAGAAGGTTAGTAGTGAGCCCTCTCTGAATAAGCTAAAGATTGAGGCTGCTGAATCAGCCAAAGCAAAAGATAAGGGGAAGGCCAAGCTGTATCCCGAAGATGAGCCTCAAACTGTAAGGTATGTGTCCTCTGATGCAGAGTCGAGGGGCACTGAGTTAAGGAAGAGGGACTTGCTTCATGAGAAGGGGTTCCTTGACGCGCTAGCAGACCTGCTGCAATTTTTGCGCGCAGGGATCACTAATCACGGTTGGGAAGAGCTGTGTAGACCGCCCATCCTCGCCTACTCCAGCATGGTGTACGACTTCTACGCCAACCTGATGAACCCTGAGGATGGCCTGTCTGTGGTCAGAGGAATCGAGGTGGATTTCTCAGCTAAGGCAATCAATGAAGCCTAGGGCCTCAAGGGGCAAAAACACATTGATTATGCAAGGATCATTGATGCGCCAACTGAGGCTGTCCTGGAGGAAGCGCTGAGGATCATTGGCCAACCTGAGGCAGCGTGGACAATTTCGCGCAATGGGAAGCACACTTTGATGAGTGCAACCCTGACGGCAAAGGCAGCTGTATGGTTTTCTTTTGTGCGCAGAAGGCTGTCCCCAGTGACCCACGAGACCACCATCAACCAAGGAAGGTCGCTGCTGGTTTATGCGATCATGAGAGGCCTCACAATCAATGTGGGTGAGGTCATTGCAGCCTCAATCGCAGACTGTGCCAAAAAAGGTAAGGGTCCACTTTTCTTCCCCAACACAATCACTAAGCTTTGCTTACGTGCAGGTGTACCAATCGAGCGGATGGAAAGGCAGCTGGCCTACACGGGGCACCTGGAGCTGCCTACAGGCCTGAGGATGCGCAGGAAGGGGAACATGGAGTTTGAGTTAGACGGCCTGGCTGCTGCTCAATCCCTCTCTATGGCCTGCCTGATCGACCTGCAGAAGAAGATGGCTAAATGGGCTGAGTATGCTCAAGCGAGGGACAAGGATGTTGCTGACCAGTTGGGCTGCATCTTTCCTGAGTTCCCCACTGAGTTGCTGACGCCATGGGCACCTCCACGAGCACGGAGGGATGATGATGAGGACATCTGAGTGCTAGGCTGATTAGCATTCTAAGAGAGTATTTCTGTTCCCTACAAAAAAAAAAAATCAAACTGCTTTTTCGTAAACTGTGTGAAGTCTGCTGTTTTGAGTTGATATTTGATCTGTCTTTAGTTCTTTATTTTTTTTTGTTTAGATTTGGGTAGTATAGTCTGATGATAGCTGAATAGGTAGATTGTCTTAGTTTCCTTTTTGTATAGCTTAAATGACTGGAAAGAGCATGCATAGGGGCCTTGATCACAGTTATATCTGCCCTATATCCATTGCGAAATAATTGCGGAATCCGCAATTTTTGTTAGTAATTGCATGTTTTTGACTGACTGATTAGCTAGGCTGGTTCTGTTTTAATTTTTCTTTTGCTGCTGTCTTGACTACTTTATATAGCCTATGTATAAGCATGCTGGATAAGTGTCTTAAGGCACCTTTGATAGTTTAAATTAGCCTATTAAGAGTGCTCAGCATGCGTAGCTTTAAGTCCTTCCCTGCCTGTTTTTATCAATTTCTGCTGCTGTGATGTTTGCTTTGAGAATGTTCTGTCTATCCCTAGGGCTTTTAGATTCTCTTTGTTTTACCCTAGACTAGATGCTTCTAGGACAAGTTTGGGGGTGTGCCATCTCAGACACTCATTGGGGACAATGAGTGGTTTAAGTTTGGGGGAGGCCACCCTAGGCATAGGAACATTCCTCTCTCCCTTTAAGCATAAGCATTCTTCTTCTCCTGTACAAAAAATGATGAACTGAAAAAAAAAAAAAAAAAAAATGAAAAATAGAATAAAGAGGGGTGTCTTTCTTAAGGTTGCTGAGTAATCAGTGCCAACCCACAAGTGGCATTGCATCAAAAGGCAACCAAAGGAGAGGCTCCACCAAAGTAAGAAAGAAAAGAAATAGGGAAGAAGAATGTATACCTAGGAGTTGCAACTTTGTGGCTTGCGTGTCCTGAATTAAAAAGAACTCTGATCCTCAATTAGCTAAGCACAAAGTTGTAGCTTGTAGGGTTGTTTAGGGAGATGAATGTATGTCCAATGTAGTGATGCCAGGGTTTAGGTTGTTCTCTAAAAAGTACTACTGTCACTGTTAATACTAAGACTAGCATGACTCTAAGGAATCCTAGGTAGCTCAAAAGTAAAAACTAGAAGCATGTACTGAGTCTGGGGTAAAGCTAGGTAGTTGCACGATATGACAGAAGCAAGTAGATCAGTCGTAGGGAGTTAATGAGACAGTAGGAGTATTAGGCATGCGAAGTCAGAAGAAGCAAAGTAAGAAGGTAGTTGTAAACTTAGAAGTGTGTCACAGGACAATACTGCCTTAGATAGGAGCTTAGGGGAGTCAGCAAGTGGTTAGAGAGGATAAAACAGCAGCCTAAGTAAGTCCTTAGATTGCTCGAGGACGAGCAACACTTTAAGTTTGGGGGTGTGTTACGTCTCCAAAAGTGACAATTTTAGGACTTATTTATCTTAGAAAGATGTACACTCTTAGGTATTTTTGATAGGATTTAGCTTGAACCTATGCTTATATATGAGAATTAGAAGAAGGAAGCTAAATTAGGACTTGTATGCAAAAGGAAAGAAAATAAATGAAAAACGAAGTTAAAAGAATGAAAATTGTGCATTGCGGAAGCATTGCGGAAACATTGCTAAAACCACAATGTTTCAAGTGAAATCCGTAAGTTGGCTAACCTTTTTCTGTTGTGATTCGATATTTCAGGCATTTGTTCTTTCTCCTCCAACCACGTAGAAGTACGACGTTGGGAATGGATGGTTCTCCTTGGCCCAATCGCACCTGCAGAATACTATAAAAGGAGGTCAAAGTGGAGGGTTGAAACATCATCCGGAAAGCGTAGAAGTCTCTTCGCAGCACAGTTCTTTCTCCTGTTTTTCTCTTCCGTCTGTTGGGTTGAAAAGTTTAGCTGATTGGAGTCGATAATCTGATAGGAAGGAGAGAAGATTCATCTTCTCTTCTGATTGGATTCATCCAAGCAAGGCTTGCCTTTCTCTCCCTTCAGCTGAGGCATCTGCGACGAGGCGATCACGCTCAAATTCATTGCTTTCTGTTTTACTTTCCCATTTTCATCACTGTCTGTTGTTATTTCCTTTCCAATAGCTACTTTAATTCATTTCGTTGCTGTCTGCTTTACTTTAGTTCTTTAAGGCTGTCATTC
Source organism: Herpetospermum pedunculosum (assembly GCA_028017165.1). Classification (NCBI taxonomy): domain Eukaryota; kingdom Viridiplantae; phylum Streptophyta; class Magnoliopsida; order Cucurbitales; family Cucurbitaceae; genus Herpetospermum; species Herpetospermum pedunculosum. Next base: position 47,259,012 of record CM051527.1, read on the forward strand.
GTTCAGTTCAATTCACAATAAATCGAAGTATTATTTTCATCAAGTCACAAGTTTCTTTACCTTCTCTGTTACTGCCTTTAGTTTCTGTTTTGTCTTTAATCTTCTTCTAAGCATGTTTTCTTCATCTACTCTTTCTGTTCTATCCACATCCATAAGTAACTAAGTCACATAGGGGCATGCTAATGACAAGACTATAGGCTAAAACACGTGAACCAAGCATGTAGGATAGCCCTCGAATGCATTGATTGTATGTAAGCTTCATCCCACGGGCAATTTCGATTGGCCATCCATTTTGTCCAAAGAACTCCTAACCTCTGGAAGGAGTAAGAGTTCAGAGTCATACACTCATGCTAGCCTCTCAAGGTAGCCAGAAAAAGACCTAGGAATAGGCGTTTTCCTAGTACAAATCACAACTTACTGCTTTAACAAGATGCTTAAGACCTTACTTGGACATGAGTAAACTAAAGAATCTAATGCATGAAATCGGAAGATACATGAGAATGAGTTAGTTTGATGCATAGTGAGTTAATCTACTGCTTGAGAATCGTGTGAAAAAGCCAATAGAGAAGTCATTAGTAGCCCTTGTTTCCACATTTTACACACTTTCGCTGTTAGTAACATTGCGGTATAATTGTTGTTCTCGCAATTCTTTTGGTTAAAAAAATTCTGTTTTAGCTATTTTCCTCTTCGTTTATTAATCTCTTCTCTTTACGTTTGAGTTTATCATTGACTTGCACTTGTTTATGTTGCTACCCTTTACTTATTCCTTAGTAATTAAGCAATTCAAAACCAATTCTACCCCATCAAATCCACCCATTCTTGCTTAACAATACACTGCGCGAGTAACTAAGAATAAATCTCTGTGGGAAAACGAATGAAAAAATACTTACTACTTGCTACAAGATCATGTATGCTTGCATGTTCTGAGTGCTCTCTTATTGCATATTCCTTTTAAACATTGAGCACGCAACACTCGCCAAAATACAATTTATAAGCCTATAACCATGGCTTTGCAGCCAGTGGTAAAAGGGTCGATCCAAGGAGAAGTTATGACCGAAATTAATATTAAAATTGAAGTTAATTAATTGATTGGGTTTCTGTAACGGGGGGATTTTTCAGCATGCAAAGTAATCAATTGAACACTAACGGAAGAATAAAAAGAGAGAGAGACGCGTGCACGGTTTGGGGATTTTCGGGATTTAATTGTTAGACATCTTCAGCTTATCATTTAATCACAAATTCAAGGCAAACAGTTTGTAGTACACACGGACGATTACCCGAGAAGCCCCAAGGTAACCGGCTCCATAGAAATTAATTAGACCACACAGTTCTAATTAAACATTATCTAAAATTGCATCAAGGTGATCAGCCCCAAGTTTATTCTAGATAGTCACTAGCTAACCGCGAGAGACATTCAAGCACGTAATCTAATTGCTAACTGATTGCCCGCAAACGCTGTATGCAATCAACAACCATCATGCATGACTCGATACTCCGGTTTAATTTATTTTTATCAATTTGTGTTACTTAGTCGAGTAGTGAGAGGCACGGCATCGCTACTCTTTAACATTCACAAAATGGTAGAAAACTCGAGTGTCAATCGTCGAATTCTAACATATGCATAGGGTTAAGCAAGAGAGATAAATGCATACAAATCAGCCACCAAATTATGAACTAAGCATGGATTATCAAAACCAAAAGCGTCTAACAAAAATCCCTCAAATATATCCCAAACCGTTCACCCTTACCTTAGCCGTCCATGGAATGGGTTGTCATCCCCGCTCCAAGGGAAGCCATGGAAGTTGTCATCAAACTAATACAAGATAAAAGCTCATAAACAAGCCACAAATGGCTGAGCTAAAGGGAAAATAGAGGAAAACCGAGAGGAAGAAGAAGAGAAATCGCCTAAGTATGAAGAAGATATGTCAAAAGTTGTGCAGAAATCGTCATTTACAGCCTTTGTAATCGACGTAGCGTCGAGACGCTAGGGCAGCGTCGCGACGCTACGCCCTAAGTAATCCGCGCGTGCCTCGCGATGGCGTCGAGACGCTAGGGCAGCGTCTCGACGCTGGCCCGATAATTCCTTGCGCGCGCCTCCTCCGGAGCGTCTCGACGCCGCAGCAGGGTCTCGACGCTAGCTCTCGTGTTTGGGGCTGGAAAAATTGCCTCTCCTAGGCAATTTTGGTCCGTTTCTTCTCGGATCGACTTGCCCTTTCCCGATGCACTCCTGGGGCGTTAAACTCTGCTTTTAGCTCCGAAACGGGTCCAATGGACGCACGAGCTCTTTGCCGCATTTCTCCTACAAACGAGATTAATTACACAATTAAATGCGGACTTTAGCTATATTTAGGAAGTATTTAATAGCTCCAAAATGGAGTTATCAAACACCCACAACTTTAATCTTGCTAGTCCTCGAGCAAGGCTACAAAGAAATTGACTCTAAGGACTCGCCTACATGCTACTAACTCAAACCTCCATGCATTTTGAAAATTTAAACACAACACAATCATGAAAGCAATTCGTGCATGCATTTACTATGAACACATCAAAAATTAACTATTGCCCCCTAACGTGTGTGTGTGCTAGCTAACAACTCCTAAACTCACGTAAACCCGGAAAAACCACATGCAACATCACATCCCGTTTTCCCCCTACTTCTAGCGTTTAAGAACAATCTACACTTGACTTACACGAGAGAGAGAAGCAAATTAAGAGACCTAAGTATTTTTCTCATTCCTTTTTCTTTTCACGAGTACTTTGTACTCTTTATTAAGGTTCTTTGAACCAACAATTTATTCTTTTTTCTTTCTTTCCACCTCGAGTTGCCTAACACGTCAAATTCATGCATAAACTTCACGTTTTTAAGGACTAACGCTCACTTCTTAAGTGCACTAATAAGAAGGAGGAGCGCCTCGAGAGGATTTTCTAACCAACATGCTTTTCTATTTTTTTTTTTTTTACTTTAGGCTTTGCGTAAGCTACCTCAATTAACCAACCACTAACTCTCATGCAACAAGCTACCTATGAGTGCCTTTCGGGGTGACAACGAGAATTAGCGCTACATGCAATTCACAAAGCCTACGGAATCTAAGACGAGGCTGCTAAGTGCGCGAAAGATGCAAGGGAGCAACAGAAATTTTTTTAAAATTTTTGACATGAACCTAATAAGTGCAAAAACTCATGCAAAAACTAGATTATGTACGTGCTCAGATTTCCAACATGCATTTCCTAGATTATTGATAGCACTCTAAAAGTGCTAATATTTAGCTCCTAAGTCTTGTAAATTAGGATAATTATTTGGGCTTAATTGATATATTTTGTATAATTTAATTGTTAAGGGGTAAATCGGGCATTTGCATAAATTAGGAGCTTAAATGAATATTTTAGAGCATTTTATTAATTAACGGTTTTGTGTGATTATACTACATTAATTAAATAATCTAAGTATAATTCAAAACTAATTAATGGCTTAATGGTGCAGGGTTTGCTAAGACTATGGAGGTGCCCAAGTTCAACTCTTGGTGAATGTAGGATTTTCCTTCATTTTGTAAAAGTCAACTGCACCAGTCAACGGTCGGTCAACGCCCCTCGCCACCGCCCAGCGCCCGCGCGCCCTATCCGTGACTGTAAATGCCCGTCATTAAAACCCAGCAGAAGCCCGTCATTAAAAGTAAAAAAAAATGCCCGATTTTGTAAATTTTCCAGAGAGCTCAGCGCCTAGGCGCTGGCCCGACGGAAAAATGGGTATAAATACCCATTTTTCTTAATTTAGGGCATTCTTTTTTGGCTCTTCTCCTACCTCTTTCGATTTTTGGGCATTCTTAGCCATTTGTGGCTCTCTTCTTCATCTCCATGGATAGCTAAAACAAGTAAGTGTTTGATTTCTAGTTTGGGATTGTAATCAATTTGGATTAAGGGGAGATTTGTCCTAATTGGTGTATGAATTAGATTGTCTTCCTTATGCATCTTCTTCCTTGTTCTTCATCTAAATAGCTTGGGTAACTGATTAGGGGTGATGCCCGAGTTCTTATGCATGCTTTACCGTTAGAGATTAGGACGTATAATTGCTTCAATCGCTAGGTAACACAAATCTGAATATGGGTATTTAGTTTGATCCCAAGTGACAGTTGGGGGTAGAAATTAGATAACCTTCATGTTAGATTTTGGGTAAAGAGGAAAAATCGATTTAGTCTCCGGGTTAATTCGTCGCAATGTTCCCGTCTCTGTCCGTTAATCATTTTAGGATTGATCACCTTATTTTGAGTAAGTGTCAAGAACAATTAGAATTGCACTTTTCTAATTGTATCTTTGGGTCGTTTGAGTTAGAAATAACCAAACGAATTGCGTGCTTTAAGCGTTGTGTCTATGTATTTAGTTATCGATGATCCGAACACAAATTGTCATCAATCCCATTCTTTGAAGTCAAACATGCCATTTAAATTTCTTCCTTCACAGTTTTTATTGTTTTAGTTTTCCGTTAGTTACAATAGATTAGAGCTCTCTTTTAAATCCAATTTCTCCTATTTTTACCGTTAGCAATTTAGAATTAATTAAGTTAGAATTAAGCTAATTCCCTGTGGTTCGACCCGGTTATCACTAACTATAAATTAGTCGGTATAATCGGCATATAAATATTATTTTGGCGGGCTTCGACAACCCGAAATTTGTGAACGTACAAAAGTTTACTACCAAAATTGGGGCCGTTGCCGGGGAATTAAATTTAATTCGGCTTGGTTGATTTTAATTTGTTTGTTTTAAAATTTTCCTTTTGTTTGTACAGTTTTATTCATTTATTTTTAATTTTTCTTGTATTATTTTACCCGTTCTTGTTTGAGTCTTTGAGCGCAGTTATTCTTTGAAAATTCAAAAGAAGCGCTGAAATGGAGGTCGTGGGTAGTCATGAGCAACAAATGACCTTGAGGCAACTTGCCGCAGCTGGGCTAGACGAGAATTCATCGAGTATATTGTATCCGGGATCAGCAGGTAACATTGAACTCAAGGCTAGTCTAATTAACTCACTACCTTCCTTCTTTGGTAACGCAGATGAGGATCCCATCAGACACCTCAAAGCCTTCAAGATGGTGTGTTCGCCAATGAGGACCGATAATGCAACCGAAGCTCAGCTTTTTCTAAGGGCCTTCCCCTTCACTTTAAAGGAACAGGCGAATGATTGGATGTATTACCTTTCACCTGGGTCCATCACTACATGGGAGAAGATGCAGGGAATGTTCTTAGAGAAGTATTTTCCCCCTTCGAAGGTTGCCTCCCTCAGAAAACAAATTTGCGGTATCATGCAAGCAGAAGGAGAGAACCTTTATGATTGTTGGGAAAGGTTTAATCGTTTGTGCGAGAGTTGTCCTAACCATCAAATAACCGATCAACTCCTCATTCAGTATTTTTGTGATGGCTTGCTCCCACGTGTTCGGCAGTTGATTGATGCCGTCAGTGGAGGTTCACTCATGGATAAAACACCTGAAGAAGCAAGACAACTAATCTCAAATATGGCTGGAAATTCGCACCATTACGAAGGTAAAGGGAGTGTGCAAGACCGTTTCTCAAACGAGTTAAACGCGCTTAATGCTCGAGTGTCAGAAATAGGCAATGCAATGATCCGGTTAGCGGAAAATGTTTCTCAGGCTTCCGTGCAAGCTCAGACATCATTTTCAGGTAATTCTTTTGAAAATATTTTGCAAGGTTTTGTTTCAGCTAACCTGAAATTTCAGGAGGACACTCGGGAAAGACTAGACGCTTTTGGAACTATGGTGCAAGATTTGGGCAAGAAAATGTCTCATATGACTGAGAAGGTAAATAGGATGGAAATTCAGAAAGCAGAACGCGCTAGTGCCATCGCCTTGAGGAGTGGGAAGGAGCTTCCCACGAGTACCCCACCAGTGAAATTCGATCATGATCACAGCGAGCCAGTGGTGGAAGCTCCCGAACCAAGGTGGAAAGGGGTAAACTTCGATCCTACATGTACTAGAGTGTATGTGCCTAAGGCTCCTTTTCCTAGCAGGTTAGCAAGATCACCTAAGAAATCCTATGAGGAGGTAGTTTCTCTTTGTCAGGTAGACACGATTGATACACTAGCACATAACAAATGCATGACTGTTGAGGATGGGGATGACCCATTATTTTTAACTGATCTTTTTGATGAATATGAGTTGCATGAACCACCCTTGACTGAATTTTGTGATTCGACTGTTTCTACCTTGACAATTGTTGAAAATCCTGCTGGGATAATCGCTTCTACTTTGCCTTGCACTATAGGAGATAAAAGAATCAATCATGCCATGCTATATTTAGGACCATCGATTAATGTTGAGTCACATGTTGTTTTAAATGAGCTTAAACCGAATGACTTGCATGAATTTGGTTCTATTGTGCAAATGGCTAATAAATCCTATGTGCACCCCTTGAAAAAGGTGGAAGATGTTTTGGGCAGAGTAACTGACCCGTTCTTTCCTGCTGATCCTTATGCTTTTGGAATGCATGAAAATCTCTCTCATGTTTTTGCATCAATTTTATGGGATCAACCTTTTATGAAAATTGCGAAAATTGAAATTGATGTTGTATGTGTGCAGAAGGCAAAAGAGAGAAAATTGTTTGTTTATTTTTGCAGGAATGATAAAATTAGGAAGATGGATGGAGCATCTTCTAAGTACGATTATGGATGAGTCGTGTGCGAGAATACAGTCGTGCAATCGACTCTAAAAATTTGCGCTTCTCGGAGGCACCCGAGCTTGGACTGTATTTTCTGTTTGTTATTAGTTTACTGTTGATGTTTATTTCTAGTTGTTTAAGTTTGTTTTCTTATTTTCTTAGGTGAGAGAAGAGAAGTGACCACCATTGCGGATCCATTTCGAAAAAATGAGGACACGCATCCCTTTCCACTGATCCCGTTAAAATTCAGGGGAGGTTCCTGTTCCCTTAGTAATTTTATCGCTCTCACTGTTTTATCTGTTGGATAGTTGCATTGGGGACAATGCAATGTTTTAGGTGGGGGGTGGGTTTAGTTTTGAACTTCTTTATAGTTTTTGTGCATGGATGCTTTGATTTTGAGATGTATGAGAATCTGAATGCATGTTGTCCGATGAGGACTGTCTGTGATTTACTCGTGAATACTCCATATTTGTGCATTTCGAGTAAACCATGAGTTGTATGCATATTTTGAGCTTATTTTAAAAAATTTCGGAATACTCTCTACATTCATCGAGCACATAGCCCTCTTACTCTTGGTTCTGATAGGCTTAGAGTTATTTTATTTGATCTGAAAATTTGTTGTCACCTCGAAAGCATATTTAGGGAGGCTTGATGTGTTAGAATTTGTAATAACTCATTTCTTTTAAGCAAAGCTTTATGCCTAAATTTTTCAATTTTCTGTGAGTAAAAAGCATGAAAAATGTTCTTTCTTGAGGTGTTCCTCCTTCTTGTGTTGCCCGTGTAATCAGGGGTGATCGTGTAACCCACGGTTGCCACTGCATGAAAGGGTGACTAATTGAAGTGAACACTTGTCCTTAAAAACGTGAAGTGAATTAAGCTTGACGTGTTAGGCTCTCTCGAAAGAAGAAAAATAAAAAGAAAAGGGTACAAAGTACCAAGGAAAAGAAGAAAAGAATTGGGCCAATTGTTTTGTTGCTCTTTCCGACCCGTTAAGCCAATAGACTGTTGTTGCGTGCTCAATGTTTAAAGGAAATATGCAATAATAGAGCACTCAGAACATGCAAGCATACATGATCTTGTAGCAAGTAATAAGTATTTTTTCATTCGATTTCCCACAGAGATTTATTCTTAGTTACTCGTGAAGTGTATTGCTAAGCAAGAATGGGTGGATTTAATGGGGTAGATTTGGTTTTATGTTGCCTAATTACTAAGGAATATGTAAAGGATAGATACATAAACAAGTGCAAGTAAATGATAAACTCAAATGCAAAGAGAAAAGATTAATAAACGAAGAGGAAAATGGCTAAGGCAGAATTTTTAACTAAGGGAATTGCGGAAACAGCAATTATACCGCAATGTTCTTAACAGCGAATGTGTGTAAAATGTGGAAACAAGGGCTACTAACGACTCCTCTATAGGTTTTTTCACACGATTCTTAAGCAGTAGATCAACTCACTATGCATCAAACTAACTCATTCTCATGTATCTTCCGATTTCATGCATTAGATTCTTTAGTTTACTCATGTCCAAGTAAGGTCTTAAGCATCTTATTAAAACAGTAAGTTGTGATTTGTACTAGGAAAACGCCTATTCCTAGGTCGTTTTCTGGCTACCTAGAGAGGCTAGCATGAGTGTATGACTCTGAACTCTTACTCCTTCCATAGGTTAGGAGTTCTTTGGACAAAATGGATGGCCAATCGAAATTGCCCGTGGGATGAAGCTTACATACAATCAATGCATACGAGAGCTATCCTACATGCTTTAGTCACGTGTTTCTTCCTACAGATTTGTCATTAGCATGCCCTTATGTGATTTAGTTACTCATGGATGCAGATATAATAGAAAAAGTAGAGGAAGAAGACATGCTTAATAAACTCTTGAAGATAAAACAGAAGAGGAAAACAGTAGGCATAGAAAGTAAAGACTTGCGAAGTGATGAATTGTGCGTTGATTAACCAATCGTTTGAACTAAACAAATGATGACTTGGAATAACTAAAGTAAAGACAGAAAGCAACGAAATAGAATAGAGTAGCTAAAGGAAGAGGAATAACAAGAATCAATAATGAAAATAGAAAACTAAAACAGAAAGCAGTAAAGATGTGCGTGGTCTTCTCGATTGCGAACGCCTCGGCTGAAGGGTGAAAGTGAGCTTTGCTTGGATGAATCTAATCAGAAGAGAAGATAGATCTTCTCTCCTTCCTATCAGATTTTCGACTCCAACAGCTGAACCTTTCAAACCAACAGACGGAAGAGAGAAAAAGAGTGGAAGAAGCTGCGTTGAACTGAGAAGTCTACGTTGTTCGAGTGTGTTTCAACCTTCCACTTTGGCCTCCTTTTATAGTATTCTGCAGGTGCGATTGGGTCAAGGAGAACCATCCATTCTCAACGTCGTACTTCTACGTGGCTGGAGGAGGAAGAATGGATCCCTGAAATATCGGAACAAAACAGAAAAAGGTTAGACAACTTACGGATTTCACTTAAAACATTGCGGTTTCAGCAATGTTTCCGCAATGCCTCCGCAATGCACAACTTTCATTCCTTTAACTTCGTTTTTAATTCCTTTTCTTTCCTTTTGCATATAAGTCCTAATTTAGCTTTATTATTCTAATTCTCATATATAAGCACAAGTTTAAGCTAAATCCTACCAAAAACACCTAAGAGTGCACATCTTTCTATAGAAAACAAGTCCTAAATTAGTCACTTTTGGAGACGTAACACACCCGCAAACTTAAGGTTTTGCTCGTCCTCGAGCAATCTAAGGACTTACTTAGGCTGCTGTTTTAACTTCTCTCACCACTTGCTGACTCCCCTAAGTTCCTATCTATGGCAATGCTGTCCTGTGACACAATTCTAAGTTTACAACTAACTTCTCATTTTGCTTCTTCTGACTTCGCACGCCTAATGATCCTACCGTTTCATTAACTCCCTACGACTGATCTACTTGCTTCTATCATATCGTGCAACTATCCCTAAGGTTTCAAATTGTACCTAGCTTTACCCCAGACTCAGTACATGCTTCTAATTTTTACTTTTGAGCTACCTAGGATTCCTTAGAGTCATGCCAGTCTTAGTATTAACCAGTGACAGTAGTACATTTAGAGAACAACCTAAACCCTGGCATCACTACATTGGACATACATTCATCTCCCTAAACAACCCTACAAGCTACAACTTTGTGCTTAGCTAATTGAGGATCAGAGTTCTTTTTATTTAGGACACCCAAGCCACAAAGTTGCAACTCCTAGGAATACATTCTTCTTCCCTAATTTCCTTTTTTCTTTCTTACTCTGGTGGAGCCTCTCCTTTGGTTCCTTTTGATGCAATGCCACTTGTGGGTTACACACTTGGCACTCATTACTCAGCACTTTAAGAGAGACACCCCTCTTTATTCTATTTTTCATTTTTTTTTTTTTTTTTTTTCATCATTTTTTTTGTAAAGGAGAAGAAAAATGCTTATGCTTAAAGGGAGAGAGGAATGTTCCTAGGCCTTGGGTGGCCTCCCCCAAACTTAAACTACTCATTGTCCCCAATGAGTGTCTGAGGTGGCACACCCCCAAACTTACCTAGAAGCATCTAGTCTAGGGCAAAACAAAGAGAATCTAAAAAAGTCCTAGGGATAGACAGAACATTCTCAAAGCAAATAACTTAGCAGCAGAAATTTGTAACAACAGTAAGGGAAGGACTTAAAGCTACGCATGCTGAGCAATTTAAGAGACTAATTTAAACTATCAAAGGTGTCTTAAGACACTCATCCAGCATGCTTATAGATAGGCTATATAAGGTAGTCAATACAGCAGCAAAAGAACAAAATTAAAACAGAACCAGCCTAGCTAATAAGTTAGTCAACAGCAGGCGATAACTAACAAAAATTGCGGAGATCGCAAGGATTTCGCAATGAATAAACAGGGTAGATATATCAGTGATCAAGGCCCCTATGCATGCTCTTTCCAGTCATCTCAGCTATTCAAAAAGGAAACTAAAACAACCTACCTATTCAGATACCAACAGACTATACTAAACAATTCTAAACAACAAAAATAAAGAACTAAACACAGATCAAATATTGATTCAAAAATGGCAGCATTCACACAGTTTAACGAAAAGCAGAGTTTTTTTTTTTTTCTTTTTTTTTTCTTTTTTTTTTTTAGGGAACAGAAATACTCCCTTGAGTGCTCTTCAGGCTAGCACTCAGACATCCTCATCATCATCCCTCCGTGCTCGTGGAGGTGCCCATGGCGTCAGCAGGTCAGTGGGGAACTCAGGAAAGATGCAGCCCAACTGGTCAGCAACATCCTTATCCCTCGCTTGAGCATACTCAGCCCATTGAGCCATCTTCTTTTGTAGGTCCATCAGACAGGCCATAGAGAGAGATTGAGCAGCAGCCAGGCCGTCTAACTCAAACTCCATGTTCCCCTTTCGTCGCATTCGCAGGCCTGTAGGCAGCTCCAGATGGCCCGTGTAGGCCAGCTGCCTCTCCATCCTCTCGATTGGTACACCTGCACGTAAACAAAGCTTAGTGATTGTGTTGGGGAAGAAAAGAGGACCCTTACCTTTTTTTGCACAGTCTGCTATCGAGGCTGCAATGACCTCGCCAACATTGATCGTGAGGCCCCTCATGATCGCATATACCAGCCGCGATCTTCCTTGGTTGATGGTGGTCCCGTGGGTCACTAGGGACAGCCGTCTGCGCACGAAGGAAAACCACACAGCTACCTTCGCCGTAAGGGTCGCACTCATCAGAGTGTGCTTCCCATTGCGCGAGATCGTCCAAGCTGCCTCAGGTTGGCCGATGATCCGGAGTGCTTCCTCCAGGACAGCGTCAGTTGGCGCATCAATGATCCTTGCATAGTCAGTATGCTTCTGCCCCTTGAGGCCATAGGCTTCATTGATCGCCTTGGCGGAGAAGTCAACCTCGATTCCTCTTACCACGGACAAGCCATCCTCAGGGTGCATCAGGTTGGCATAGAAATCGTATACCATGCTGGAGTAGGCGGGGATGGGCGGTCTGCACAGCTCTTCCCAGCCGTGGTTGGTGATCCCTGCGCGCAAGAATTGCGGCAGGTCTGCCAACGTGTCAAGGAACCCCTTCTCATGGAGCAGGTCCCTCTTCCTCAACTCAGTGCCCCTTGATTCTGCATTAGAGGACACATACCTCACAGTTTGAGGCTCATCTTCGGGGTATAGTTTGACCTTCCCCTTATCTCGTGCCTTGGCCGACTCAGCAGCCTCGACCTTCAGCCTCTTCAATGAAGGCTCACCTCTGGCCTTCCTTTTCTTGGATTTCTTTGAAGCTTTTGGCCGTTTGGCCTTGGCAACCTTGGTGGCTTTCTTTCTCAATCGTGCCCTGGTGGTGATCTGTTGGAGGCAGTCCCCCAACGTTTCATCCATCGAATCTCCCCCCTTTGCTGGGCTATCGGGGCTGACTTCCCTCAAAGGGGAGAAGACCTCATCTTCTTCAGCCGCTTCTTCGCCTGGTGCCGATTCTTGATGTTCTTTGCTTGGAATTTCAGGCTCAGGTGTTTGCGATGATGGCGATGCCTCAGGGCTCTACGGCGGTGGAGATTGTTCAGAGCTTTGTGCTGGTGGAGATTGTTCAGGACTCTGTCTGGCCGTCTCGTAGAATGGACGACCACTTCCTTGACTCTCCACAGTGGGAGTCTTCTCCTTGATCCGTGCGTCACCAATCTCCATCGTCCACTTTCGTTTCTTGGGCGTACCCACTGGTTCAGATGGCCCAGCAGGGATCTCCGTCACCACCTTCCACTTCTTCTTGCGGACAGGGAGCTTAGAGGGTCGTTTAGTGCGCGCAGCTTCGGCATCTGCTAAGGCGAGGAGTGCCTCTCTCGCAGCTGCCTCTGCTTCAGCGGCCTTCTTCTTGGAAGCAGATCTCTCAGCCCTTGTAAGTACCATGGTGGAATCGAAGAAATCTGAAAAAGATGAATTGCAGAGGAAGACGAAGATAGTTTCTTGTTGTTCAATGAATTAGGGAAGCGTACTGGCCACGGCGTTTCTAACGGCTATTTGTAATGATGTAAATCCCAACGGCTATTTTGTTGCGGTTGCAGCAAATCCACCGCAATTAAATGGCCGTTGGAGATTTTTCTTGATTTAATCGCCAATATTCTCTCAACTTAATCTTTGATTCGGCCCAATATCTTCCCCGATTTTTTATCTTGGATTCATCTCCTTGGTTTCCTCTTTCGATCCCCTATTAAAAGAAATAAAATTAACATCAAATTCGTAATAAAAATCACACACAAACATACACAAATAACAACTGAAAGAATAGCAAAAAATAAACTAAGGCATAGCCTCGCATGGACGAGCACAGTAATCACTCGTCCTCTCTCAGTTTTATTTTCAAGTTTCAGCCAAGAGGAAGGCTGAGAGAGTCTTCACATCTCCTTCCTCATAATAATGCTTCAATCGTGCACCATTAACCATGAACGGTTGCCCGTGCTGCAGGTTCCTAATCTCAATTGCACCATGAACAAACACGTTAGTTATAACAAAAGAACCTGACCATTTGGACTTAAGTTTGCCTGGAAATAATCTCAACCTTGAGTTAAATAACAAGACATGCTGGCCTTTCTTAAAGTCCTTAATCCTAAGTCTACTGTCATGCCAAATCTTAGTCTTTTCCTTATACATTTTAGCATTTTCATAGGACATATGTCTAAGCTCATCAAGCTCATGTAATTGCAGAGACCGCAATGTTCCCGCATCGGTCACGCAATAATTCAGTTCCTTCAAGGCCCAAAATGCTTTAATTTCCAATTCGAATGGTAAGTGACATGCTTTGTCATACACAAGTCTATAAGGAGACATGCCTAGGGGTGTCTTATATGCAGTCCTATATGCCCAAAGTGCATCCTCGAGTTTAAACGACCAATCTTTTCTATTGGGTTTGACCACTTTTTCGAGTATGTTTTTAATCTCCCTATTTTATATTTCAGCTTGCCCATTCAAATGTGGGTGATAAGAGGTGGCTACTCTATGTCTAACATTGTATTTAGCCAATACTTTTTCCATAGCTTTATTAATAAAGTGTGTCCCTGCATCACTAATTATAGCACGAGGTGTACCAAACCTAGTAAAGATATGTCTATTAAGGAACTTAATGACTGTTTTGGCATCATTGTTTGGACATGCTATGGCCTCTACCCATTTAGATACATAGTCTACAGCTACAAGTATATAAAGGTTACCTGCTGATGGGGGAAATGGTCCCATGAAGTCAATGCCCCACACATCAAAGAGCTCCAACTCTAAGATGTAAGTAAGAGGCATCTCATCCTTTCGACTAAGGTTACCTGTTCTCTGACATTCATCACAGCTGTGTGCGTATCCGTGGGCATCTTTGAAGATCGTGGGCCAATAGTAGCCACTCTGGAATATCTTTGCAGCTGTTCTTTGGCCACCAAAATGTCCACCATAGGGGGCTGTATGGCAGTGCTGCAGCACAGACTTTGCCTCAGCAGTTGACACACACTTCCTCAGCAAACCATCTGCACATGTCTTGTAGAGTGTAGGATCGTCCCATATGAACTTCCTAGCTTCATGCAGGAACCTCTTCTTTTCTTGTCCTCCCTTGAAAGTTGGTAGTACCTGCTGTTAAGTCTCTGAAAGTGACTTATTTAGGACCCATTTAGCTTAAGAAGATGTACACTTTTAGGTGTTTTTGATAGCATTTAGCCTAAACCTATGCTTTAACATGAGAATTAGAAGAAGGTAGCTAATTTAGGACTTATGCACAATAGGTAGAAAAAGGGTTGAAAACCGAAGGAAAAGAATGAAAAATGAGCATTGCGAATGAATTGCGAAAACATTGCGGTGACCGCAATTATTCAAGTGAAAACCGTAAGTTGACTGATCTTTTTCTGTTAATTTCCGTATTTTCAGGGATTCGTTCTTTCTCCTCCATCCATTCTGATATATGACGTTGAAGATTGATGGTTCTCCTTGGCCCAAACGCACCTGCAAACTACTATAAAAGGGGGCCAAAGTCGGAGGTTTGATCATCATCCGAAAGCGTGAAGTCGTCTAGCAGTCCATCTGTTCCACTGTTTTTCCTTTGCCGTCTGTTGGTTTGCGAAGCTCAGTTGCTGGAGTCGATAATCTGATAGGAAGGAGAGTAGATTCTTCTTCTCTCCCGATTGGATTCATCCACGCAAGGCTGTCTTTTTGATCCTTCATTCGAGGCGATTGCGACGAGGCTTCAAGCACCACTTTACAAGCTTTCTGTCGTTTTTTTCTGTTTTACATTTCTGCTTCGTGCTGTCCTTTTCTTAAGTAGATAGATTAGTTTATTTCGTTGCTTTCTGCCGTGTTGCTATTTACTTTAAAGCTTTCTTCTGTTCGTCAAACAATTTCAGTAATCGAAGTACGTTTCCGCATTTCTCACTTCCCATTTCCTGCTACGGTTTTACTTCCTGTTCTAAGTTTATTCTTCTTCTAAGCATGTCTGTTTTATCGTCCATTTCTGTTCACCTTGCATCCATGAGTAGCTAAATCACCTAGGGGCATGCTAATGACAGAACTATAGGCTAAAAAACGTGCACCAAGTATGTAGGATAACTCTCGAATCATTGATTGTATGTAAGCTTCATCCCACGGGCAATTTCGATTGGCCATCCATTTTGTCCAAAGAACTCCTAACCTCTGGAAGGAGTAAGAGTTCAGAGTCATATAAGCATGCTAGCCTTTCATGGTAATCAGGAAACGGCCTAGGAATAGGCGTTTCCCTAGTACAAACTAAACACTCCTGCTTAAACAAGATGCTTAAGTCCTTACTTTGAAGTCGAGTAAACTTAAGACTCTAATGCATGGAATCGGACGATACTTGAGATAGAGTGAGTTTGATGTATAGAGAGTTGATCCAATGCTTGAGAATCGTAATAAAATGCCTATAGGATAGTCATTAGTAGCCCTTAATTCACCTATTTACTCAGTTTCGCTGTTATTTAATTGCGGTAACATTGCGGTCCTCGCAATTCTGCCAGATTTTCATTCTGTTTAGCTGTTTTCTTCTTCATTTATCAATTCCATCTCTTGTCTTTTGAGTCTGATTTCAACTTTAATTTGTTTATGTTATATCCCGTTTTACATTCAGCAAAAAGTAGATAATTAAAAACCAATTTTACCCCATCAAATTCATCCCATCTTTCTTAACAATCACACTTCGCGAATAGCTAAAAATGAGTCTCTGTGGAAAAAACGAATGAAATATACTTACTACTTGCTGTGAGACCATGTATGCTTGCATGTTCTAAGTGCTCTCTCTACCCTTTTGCATATTTATCTTTACACATTGAGCACGCAACAAGTTTTTGGCGCCGCTGCCGGGGACTTATTTTAAGTAAAAACGAAGTTTGTTAGGTTTGAAACATCAAGTTATTTTCCATTGAATTTGATCCATCTTCATTTCTTTTTCAGGTACCATTTAGGGTAGTTTATGAATGAGACTCCATCTAGTGATCTAGAGTTCAACCCTGAGCCCGAGAGATTACTTAGAGCTAGGAATAGAGCCAAGAAACGTCTTTTCAAACAAACCCTTTTACCTCCAATCATTGCAGAGACTACAATTCCTCCGCAATTACCTCAAGAAGAAATGGCTGGAGTAAATCAAAACCTGGTGCCTGTCACTCGCAATCCCATTGAAATAGCGAATGACAAGGATAGCGCCATCCTTTCATATTTAGTACCTATGCCTGGGGAGCTGAACCCCAGCATAATCCGTCCTGAAATCACTGCCAACTCCTTCGAGTTAAAGCCAGTGATGTTCCAAATGTTGTCCACTGTGGGACAATTCTTTGGAATAGAAAATGAGGACCCCCATAACCACCTTAGGAATTTCCTAGGAGTTAGTGACACATTCCTAATCCCTGGAGTTTCCCAAGAAGCCCTGAGGTTATATCTTTTCCCTTACTCTTTAAGGGACAAAGCCAAAACATGGTTAAATTCCTTACCCTCAGGATCTGTCCGCAATTGGACAGATTTAGCAGAAAAATTCCTAGTCAAATATTTCCCACCAGATAGGAATTCAACCTTTCGTGATGATATCATAAAGTTCAAACAAGCTCCAAGTGAGTCCCTTCACGAAGCTTGGACAAGATTCAAAGACCTTCTCATTAAATGTCCACACCATGGCATTCCATGGTGTATCCAAATAGAAGTCTTCTTTAAAGGATGCAACCCCAGCACCAGACAAGTTCTAAATTCATCTGCTAGTGGTTCCATGTTGTCCAAGAGTTACAACGAAGCTTATGAGATCTTGGAGAAGATCTCAACATCTCATTGTAGGTGGTCAGACGATCCAGTAGAGCCAACTAGGGCTCAAGACAAGGATGCTCTAAGCGCCATGAGCACCCAAATAAACGCCCTGACCAACCTAGTTAAGCAAATGGCTCAGGCCAATCTCCAAACCAGTGCCAATACCGCCACAGCCATGTCAATGGGCACCCAACCAAATCAAGGCGAGGCACCTATCTGTGGATTCTGTGGGGAAGGGCACCCATATGAATACTGCCCTGGGAATCCATCCTCAGTCTGCTATGTAGGAAGCCAGCAGCAGCCAAGGAACAACCCCTACTCACAAACTTACAACCCTGGTTGGAGAAACCACCCTAACCTGTCATGGGGTGGCCAACAGAACACTAACCAAAATCCTAACCAACCAAGGCCGAGTGGAAAACCTGGTTTCACTCCCCAACATAACCAATCAATGTACCAAAAACCATACAATCAACCTGTAGGATCTTCTGTAGAAAACCTACTCAAGGAATATATAGCTAAGAATGATGCTACTCTTCAGAGCCAGCAAGCTACTCTTAGGAGCCTGGAAAACCAAATAGGCCAATTAGCCAATGAACTTAAAAGTAGGCCCCAGGGTAGACTCCCTGCTGACACCGAGGTACCAAGGAGAGATGGCAAAGAACAAGTTCAAGCAATTGAACTTAGGAGTGGAAGACCGTTGGTGAGCAACACAAAGGACACACCAAAGAGAGTAGAGAACACTGAGTCTAGTGCTCCACTGGAGTCTCTGCCAAACCAAGGTCCACCACCAACTAGCACATCAGGAGCCAGGCTAGAACCAATTGTTGAGGAGGTAGAGGAAATTCCAAGGCCACCACCTATCCTAAGGCGCCCTGACGTACCTGCTTATGTGCCACCACCTCCATATCCTCGAAGGCTGAAGAAGAAGCAGGAACAGGAAGTTCATTTTAATAAATTTTTAGAAATACTTAAGCAAGTGCATGTTAACATTCCTTTTGTAGAGGTTTTACAGTCTATGCCTTCATATGTAAAGTTTTTGAAGGACATTATTACTAACAAAAAAATAATTGGTGAGTTTGAAACAGTAAACCTCACCGAGGAGTGCAGTGCCATCCTCCAGAACAAGCTGCCCAAGAAGGAGAAGGATCCTGGTTCCTTCACCTTACCTGTAGAACTTGGAGGCAAGCACGTGGGCAGAGCGCTTTGTGACCTGGGCGCCAGCATCAATCTCATGCCCTTGTCCCTATTCCGCCAGTTGGGAATGGGAGAAGCACTGTTGCGTGCTCAATGTGTTAATAAAAATGATAAATAAGAGAGAGAGAGCACTCAGAACATGCAAGCATACATGATCTTATAGCAAGTAGTAAGTATATTTCATTCGTTTTCCCACAGAGACTTGTTTTTAGCTATTCTCGAAGTGTTTTTGTTAAGAAAGATGGGGTGGATTTGAGGGGGTAAAATTGGTTTTTAATTATCTAAGTTGCGCTGAATATGTAAAGGAATATAACATAAACAAATTAAGGTTAAAATCAGACTCAAAGAACAAGAGATGGAATTGATAAACGAAGAAGAAAACAGCTAAACAGAATGAAAACTTAGTAGAATTGCGGGGACCGCAATGTTACCGCAATTAAACAGCAGCGAAAGTGTGTAAATGGGTGAATTGAGGGCTACTAATGACTATCCTATAGGCCTTTTTATACGATTCTCAAGCACTGGATCTACTCTCTATACATCAAACTCACTCTATCTCAAGTATCGTCCGATTCCATGCATTAGAGACTTAAGTTTACTCGACTTCACAGTAAGGGCTTAAGCATCTTGTTAAAACAGGAGTGTTTAGTTTGTACTAGGGAAACTCCTATTCCTAGGCCGTTTCCTGATTACCATGAAAGGCTAGCATGATTATATGACTCTGAACTCTTACTCCTTCCAGAGGTTAGGAGTTCTTTGGACAAAATGGATGGCCAATCGAAATTGCCCGTGGGATGAAGCTTACATATAATCAATGTTTGAAGGCGATCCTACATGCTTGATTCACGTTTTTTAAGCCTATAGTTCTGTCATTAGCATGCCCCTAAGTGATTTAGCTACTCATGGATATATGGAGAACAGAAAAGGTAGATAAAACAGACATGCTTAGAAGAGAAATGTGTGTAGAATAGCGATACAAACCGTAGCAGAACAAGGTGGAAACTGTAAAATGCAGAATTGTACTTTGATTACTTTGAGTGTTTGAATGACAAAGGAAAGCTTTGAAGAAATGAATCCAAGACAGACAACAACGAAATGCAGTAAGTAAAATACTAAACTAAGAACAACAATAATCAAACTGGAAATGAGAGGAAGAACGACAGAAAAGCAGTAAAGGGTGCTGAAAAGCTTCGTGCAGTCGCCTCGAATGGAAGGGATGAGAGGTTAGCCTTGCTTGGATGAATCCAATCGAGAGAGAAGAAGAATCTTCTCTCCTTCCTATCAGATTATCGATTCCAACAGCTGAGACTCTCACTCAAACAGACGGCAAAGGAAAACAGAGAGAAATGATGGACTGCGAGAAGACTTCTGCGCTTCGAATGATGATCAAACCTCCGACTTTGGCCCCCTTTTATAGTAGTTTGCAGGTGCGTTTAGGCCAAGGAGAACCATCAATCTTCAACGTCATATATCAGAATGGATGGAGGAGAAAGAACGAATCCCTGAAATAACGGAAATTAACAGAAAAAGATCAGTCAACTTACGGTTTTCACTTGAATAATTGCGGTCACCGCAATGTTTTCGCAATTCATTCGCAATGCTCATTTTTTCATTCTTTTCCTTCGGTTTTCAACCCTTTTTCTACCTATTGTACATAAGTCCTATTTTAGCTACCTTCTTCTAATTCTCATATTAAAGCATAGGTTTAGGCTAAATGCTAACAAAAACACCTAAAAGTGTACATCTTCCTAAGCTAAATGAGTTCTAAATAAGTCACTTTCAGAGACTTAACACACCCCCAAACTTAAGGCTTTGCTTGTCCTCAAGCATACTAAGGACTTACTTAGGCTGCTGTTTTATCTTCTTTAACTACTCACCGACTCCCCTATATCCCTATCTCTAGCAGTGCTGTCCTGTGACACACTTCTAAGTTTAGAACTAACCTCTTTATCAAGCTTCTTCTGACTTCACCTGCCTACTATACCTGCTGTTTTTATTAACCCCCTACTACTGATCTAGCTACTTTTATGACATCATGCCACTATCCCTAAGGTTTCAAATTCTACCAAGCTTTACTCCAGACTCAGTACATGCTTCTAGCTTTATTTTTAATGTGCCTAGGATTATTTAGAGTCATGCCAGTCTTAGTATTACAGTGACAGTGGTACTTTTAGAGAACAACCTAAGCCCTGGCATCACTACATTGGATATACATTCATCTCCCTAGACAAACCTAAAAGCTACAACCTTGTGCTTAGCTCATTAAGGATCAGAGTTCTTTTTACATAGGACATCTAAGCCACAAGATTATAACTCCTAAGCATACATTCTTCTTCCCTATTTCTCCCTTTTTTACTTCGGTGGAGTCTCTCCTTGGGTTGCCTTTTGATGAAATGCCACTTGTGGTTTACACACTTGGCACTGATTACTCAGCAACTTGAGAGAGACTCCCCTCTTTATTCTATTTTTCACTTTTTCTATTTATCACAATTTTTTTTTCTTAGGAGAAGAAGAATGCTTATGTCCTAAGGAAGAGAGGAATGTTCCTAGGCCTAGGGTGGCCTCCCCCAAACTTCAACTACTCATTGTCCCTAATGAGTGTCTGAGGTGGCACACCCCCAAACTTGTCCTAGAAGCATCTAGTCTAAAGTAAAACAAAGAGAATCTAAAAATCCTAGGCATAGGCAAAACATTCTAAAAGCAATTATTCCAACAGCAGAAAATTTGAACATAACAGACAGTTTTTAAGGACTTACGGTTTATGCATGCTGAGCACTATTCAGAGGCAAATTTAAACTATCAAAGCGTGTCCTATGACACTCATCCAGCATGCTTTAAGATCAGCTATATAAGGTAGTCATGCTAGCAGCAAAAGATAGAATATAACAGATCATAGCCTAACTAAATAGACAGTCCAAAACATGCAATCAGTCACAAAAATTGCGGGAACCGCAATTATTTCGCAATTCAATCCGGGCAGATTTAACATTGATTCAGGCCCCTAGCATGCTTTTTCCTGTTACTCATGCCTCCTAAAAATAAAACTAAACTATCCTACCTATTCAGCTAACATCAGACTAGACTAAGCAAAAGAAAAAACATAAAACTAAACATTAAAAACAGATCAAAAATTGAACAAAAAACAGCATAATGCACATTATCTATCAGAAAGCAGAAAAATTGTTTGTTTTTTCTAAGGGAACAGCAATACTCCCTTCAGCGCACTTCAAACCAGCACTCAATTCTCGTCATCCTCATCTGGTTGCCGTGGTCGTGGGGGCATCCATGGAGTTAGGAGATTAGTAGGGAAGTCCGGGAAGATGCACCCCAGCTGGTCTGCAACTTCCTTATCCCTCGCCTGCGCATAGTTGGCCCATTGAGCCATTCTCCTCTGCATGTCCATCAAGCAGGCCATGGATAGGGACTGTTCAGCAGCCAGCCTATCCAATTCAAACTCCATATTCCCCTTTCTTCTCAGCCTCAAGTTAGCAGGCAGCTCCAAATGGCCTGTGTAAGGCAGCTGCTGCTCCAAGCGCTCGGTGGGGACTCCTGCAAGCAAACATAGCTTGGTTATGGTATTAGGGAAAAACAAGGGTCCCTTACCCTTCTTTGCGCATTCAGCAATGGCAGCCGACATGATTTCCCCCACATTGACCGTGAGACCGCGCATGATGGCATAAACCAGAAGTGATCTACTCTGGTTGATTGTCGTCTCGTGTGTCACAGGGGACAGCTTCCTCCTCACAAAGGCAAACCAAACCGCTGCCTTTGCTGTCAGATTGGCACTCATTAAGGTGTGCCTCCCATTGCGTGAGACAGTCCACGCTGCTTCAGGCTGGCCAATTGTGCGAATGGCCTCTTCCAGCACTGCCTCAGTCGGCTCATCAACTATCCGCGCATAATCTGTGTGAGGTTGGCCCTTGAGACCAAATGCTTCATTAATGGCCTTGGCTGAGAAATCTACTTCTACCCCTCTGACCGCAGACAGGCCATCCGCAGGGCTGAGCACATTAGCGTAAAAATCATACACCATGCTCGTGTATGCTGGATTAGGCGGTCTGCAGAACTCCTCCCAGCCGTGGTTGATCACCCCTGCGCGCAAGAACTGCGGCAGGTCAGCAAGTCGGTCGAGGAAGCCTTTCTCGTGCAACAGGTCCCGCTTCCTCAGCTCAGCACCCCTGGATTCAGCATCAGATGAGACATACCTCACTGACGGAGGTTCGTCTTCAGGGTAGAGTTTAGCCTTCCCCTTATCTGCTGGTTTGGATGATGCAGCAGCCTCCACCTTGAGGCGTTTGAGCGAAGGCTCAGTACTCTCTTTGTCCGTCGACGGCACCTTCTTGGCCTTCTTTTTCTTCAACTTCTTGGCCTTGTCAATCTTGGCCTTCTTCTTCTTCTTGAGCCTGGCCTTGATGTTGAGTTGCGGGAAGCGAGCCCCCAACGTCTCCTCCATGGAATCATCCTGCTGTGCAGGAACATCAGGGCTGTCTTCCCTCATGGGAGAAAAGACTTCGTCTTCCCCAGCATCTCCACTGCCCGGCGTGGACTCTTGATAATCCCCATATGGGAATTCAGGATCAGGTTGTGGAGAGTTGTGCGAGGGCGTGGGATTGTGCTCTGCTGATGGTGTCTGCGCAGAACTCAGTGGCAAAGATGGTGGTTCAGGACTCTGCGCTGCTGCAGGTGTCGGATCAGAACTCTGAGGTGCTGGAGACAACTCGGGGCTCTGTGCAGGCGGTGACGACTCTGCGCTTGGCACTGGTTCAGATGGGAGAGGGCTGCGCGCAGGTGATGCAGACGGCGACGAACCTTCTTTGGCTGACTCGTGGGATGCACGATCAGTTTCTTGACTCTCCACAGAGGGAGTCTTTGCTGTGCTTGGTTCGGCGGCCGTCTTGACACTCCACCGGCGTTTCTTGGGCGTGCCCACTGGCTCAGAGGGACCAGCAGGGATCTCAGTGACCACCCTCCACTTCTTCCTACGAATAGGAAGCTTGGGAAGAGGACCGGTGCGAACGGCACCATCGTCTGCAAGGGTGAGAAGCGCTTCCCTTGCAGCCGCTTCAGCTGCGTCATCAGCCTTCTTCTTGGCTGCAGATCTCTCCGCTCGTGTGAACACCATTGCTGAGGCTTGAAGATCTTGGGAGAAGAATCAAAGATGGAGAGAATCGCTGAATTCTTGGAGAGCAAAGAGAGAGATAATCGTAACGATCGAGCGCGTTCTAACGGCTATAAATGCAACGGAAAAAAAAAATCCCAACGGCTCTTTTTGCGGATCCAGCAATTTTAGCGCAATTGTAGGGATATTTTATCATCAAAATCTCAAACTTTCCTCGTCCGTATCTTTTATTTGGCTCGATCGTTTCTCGATTTTTAAAGCTTGATTTACTCTCCTTGATTCCCTCTTTCGATTCCCTACAAAAACAAATAAAACAAACATTAAATACCCAATTAAAAACACACCACAAAACATACAAACGATAATCGGAAAAACAGTAAAAATAAACTAAGGCATTTAGCCTTGACTAAACGAGCACAGTAACCACTCGTTCTCTCTCGTTCTCTTTGTCATGCTTCAGTCAAGAGGAAGGCCGAGAGAGTCTTCACATCTCCTTCCTCATAGTAGTGCTTCAACCTAGCACCATTGACCATAAATGGCTGGCCTTGCTGCAAATTCTTTATCTCTATTGCACCATGAACATAGACATTAGTAATAACAAATGGACCTGACCATCTAGACTTTAGTTTGCCTGGAAATATCTTTAAACGTGAGTTAAATAATAGGACAAGTTGGCCTTTCCTAAAGTCTTTGATCCTAAGTCTACTGTCGTGCCATATTTTGGTCTTTTCTTTATACATTTTGGCATTCTCATAGGCCATATGCCTAAGCTCGTCAAGTTCATGTAGCTGCAAAGATCTCAATGTCCCCGCATCCTTTACACAAAAATTCAATTCTTTCATGGCCCAAAATGCTTTGTTTTCTAACTCAAGTGGCAAGTGGCAAGCCTTGCCATACACCAACCTATAGGGAGACATGCCTAGGGGTGTCTTATATGCTGTTCTGTAAGCCCAAAGTGCATCCTCAAGCTTAAATGACCAGTCTTTCCTATTAGGTTTGACTACCTTTTCGAGGATGTTCTTTATCTCCCTATTGGAAATTTCAGCTTGGCCATTCGAGTGTGGGTGATAGGGAGTAGCTACCCTATGTCTAATGTTATATTTAGCCAATACTTTCTCCATAGCCTTATTAATGAAATGTGACCCCTCATCACTAATATTAGCACGAGGAGTCCCAAATCTAGTGAAAATGTGCCTATGCAAGAAGTTAGTGACTGTTTTAGCATCATTATTAGGACATGCTTTGGCTTCTACCCACTTGGACACGTAGTCTACTGCTACTAAAATGTAAAGGTTACCTGATGATGGAGGGAATGGTCCCATGAAATCAATGCCCCACACATCAAAGAGCTCCAACTCTAAGATGTAGGTGAGGGGCATCTCATCCTTGCGACTGAGGTTACCTGTCCTTTGGCATTCGTCACAGTTGTGGGCATAGTTGTGGGCGTCCTTGAAGATTGTTGGCCAATAGTAGCCACTCTGAAATACCTTCGCCGCTGTTCTTTGACCACCAAAGTGTCCACCGTAAGGAGATGAGTGACAGTGCTGTAGCACAGACTTCGCTTCAGCAGCTGAAACACACTTCCTTAGTAAGCCATCAGCACAGGTTCTGTAAAGTGTGGGGTCATCCCAGATGAATTTCCTTGCTTCATGAAGGAACCTCTTCTTCTCCTGTCCTCCCTTGAACACTGGCAATACCTGTGATGCACGGAAGTTAGCAATGTCAGCGAACCACGGTTCCTCATCGTTACCACGATGAGCTAAAGCAAAGACATGTTCATCTATAAAAGCATCAGAAATTGCGGTCTCTGCAATTTTTTCGCAATTGGGCTGCAATCGAGACAGGTAATCTGCAACCACGTTTTCACATCCTTTCTTGTCCCGAATGTCCAGATCAAATTCCTGCAGCAATAACACCCATCTAATCAATCTAGGCTTAGCGTCAGCCTTTCTCATAAGATATTTTAAAGCAGAATGGTCAGTGTATACAATGGTCCTAGTGCCTTCAATGTAATTTCTAAATTTTTCACAAGCAAATACCACAGCAAGCATCTCTTTCTCTGTAGTTGTATAATTACATTGAGCCTCATTCAAGGTCTTGCTAGCATAATAGACAGGGTGTGTCAGCTTGTCAATCTTCTGTCCTAACATGACTCCTACAGCATAGTCACTGCATCGCATAGTATCTCAAATGGGAGATCCCAATTTGGTCCGACTATGATAGGTGCTGTGACTAGTGCTTCCTTAAGCGTTTTCCAAGCTACTACACATTCTTTAGAGAAGATAAATGGTCTATTTAGCTCTAGAAGCTCGCACAGAGGCTTGGCTATCTTAGAAAAGTCCTTAATGAACCTTCTGTAGAAGCCAGCATGCCCTAAGAAGCTTCTAATGGCTTTGACATTCTGGGGCTCTACCAACTTCTCTATGATCTCTATTTTTGCCCTATCCACTTCTACACCTGCCCTTGATACTCTATGTCCTAAGACAATCCCTTCATCTACCATAAAATGGCACTTTTCCCAATTTAGGACTAGGTTGGTCTCTTCACACCTAGCCAGGACTTGTCCTAGGTTGTCTAGACAGGTTTTAAATGAGTCCCCAAAGACTGAGAAGTCATCCATGAATATTTCTATCATGGACTCATCCAACTCAGAGAAGATTGCCATCATGCACCTTTGGAAAGTTGCCGGTGCATTGCATAAGCCAAAAGGCATTCTGCGGAAGGCAAACGTTCCAAAAGGGCAAGTGAAAGTGGTCTTCTCTTGATCCTTAGGGTCTATAGTGATTTGATTATAACCAGAGTACCCATCTAAGAAACAATAGTAGGCTCTACCAGCTATTCTGTCTAGCATCTGGTCAATGAACGGTATAGGGAAATGGTCTTTTTTAGTTTCTTTATTTAGTTTTCTGTAATCCATACATACCCTCCACCCTGTGACAGTCCTTGTTGGAATCAGTTCGTTGTTCTCATTGACTACCACAGTTATTCCCCCCTTTTTAGGTACACATTGGATGGGGCTCACCCACTGGCTACTAGCTATGGGGAAAATCACTCCTGCATCCAACCACTTTATTATTTCCTTCTTCACTACCTCTTTCATAGAGGGGTTTAGCCTACGCTGATGATCTACCCTAGGGGTGTGCTCTTCCTCTAGTATAATTTTGTGCATGCAATAAGAAGGGCTAATGCCTCGAATATCAGCAATAGTCCATGCTATAGCCTTCCTATGTTGCTTAAGCAGTACAATTAATTCAACCTCATGCTGTTCACTTAGCTTAGAAGAAATAATTACAGGCAGCGTATCATCATCTCCTAGATATGCATATTTGAGGTGAGTGGGTAGTGGTTTCAGTTCTAAAACAGGTGGATGCTCAATGGAGGGTTTCAAAGGATTTACAGTTCTATCAGTTAAATCTATATTCATACATACATGCTGTGGTTTATCTACAGGCATATCCATTATGTCAGATACATTTAAATCAGCTACATCTAATCCTACATATTCATTTGCATGCTTGGTTAATAACACATGCTCTAATTGTTCTTCCATTAGTGAGTCAACAACATCCATGCTAGCACAAGACTCAGAATCAGAGGGATACCTTAAAGCTTTGTAAACACTAAATTTTACCTCTTCATCATGAACCCTCATAGTTAACTCACCTTTTTGAACATCTATGAGTGCCCTACCTGTGGCTAGAAATGGTCTACCTAGCAGGATGGGGACCTCCTTGTCTGCCTCATAGTCCAGGACAATGAAATCTGCAAGGAAAATGAATTTGTCAACTTTAACTAGAATATCCTCAATCTTACCTTCTGGATATGCAATGGATCTGTCTGCTAGTTGTAAAGTGACAGTAGTTGGACGTGCTTCTCCCATTCCCAACTGGCGGAATAGGGACAGGGGCATGAGGTTTATGCTGGCGCCCAGGTCACAAAGCGCTCTGCCCACGTGCTTGCCTCCAAGTTCTACAGGTAAGGTGAAGGAACCAGGATCCTTCTCCTTCTTAGGCAGCTTGTTCTGGAGGATGGCACTGCACTCCTCGGTGAGGTTTACTGTTTCAAACTCACCAATTATTTTTTTGTTAGTAATAATGTCCTTCAAAAACTTTACATAAGAAGGCATAGACTGTAAAACCTCTACAAAAGGAATGTTAACATGCACTTGCTTAAGTATTTCTAAAAATTTATTAAAATGAACTTCCTGTTCCTGCTTCTTCTTAAGCCTTCGAGGGTATGGAGGTGGTGGCACATATGCAGGCACGTCAGGGCGCCTTAGGATGGGTGGAGGCCTTGGAATGTCTTCTACCTCCTCAACAATTGGCTCTAGCCTGGCTCCTGATGTGCTAGTTGGTGGTGGACCTTGGCTTGGCAGAGACTCCAGTGGAGCACTAGACTCAGTGTTCTCTACTCTCTTTGGTGTGTCCTTTGTGTTGCTCACCAATGGTCTTCCACTCCTAAGTTCAATTGCTTGAACTTGCTCTTTGCCATCTCTCCTTGGTACCTCGGTGTCAGCAGGGAGTCTACCTTGGGGCCTACTTTTAAGTTCATTGGCTAATTGGCCTACTTGGTTTTCCAGGCTCCTAAGAGTAGCTTGCTGGCTCTGAAGAGTAGCGTCATTCTTAGCTATATATTCCTTGAGTAGGCTTTCTACAGAAGATCCTACAGATTGATTGTAAGGCTTTTGGTACATTGACTGGTTATGTTGGGGAGTGAAACCAGGTGTTCCACTCGGCCTTGGTTGGTTAGGATTTTGGTTAGTGTTCTGTTGGCCACCCCATGACAGGTTAGGGTGGTTTCTCCAACCAGGGTTATAGGTATTGGAGTAGGGGTTGTTCCTAGGCTGCTGCTGGCTTCCTACATAGCAGACTGAGGATGGATTCCCAGGGCAGTATTCATATGGGTGCCCTTCCCCACAGAATCCACAGATAGGTGCCTCGCCTTGATTTGGTTGGGTGCCCATTGACATGGCTGTGGCGGTATTGGCACTGGTTTGGAGATTGGCCTGAGCCATTTGCTTAACTAGGTTGGTCAAGGCGTTTATTTGGGTGCTCATGGCGCTTAGAGCATCCTTGTCTTGAGCCCTAGTTGGCTCTACTGGATCGTCTGACCACCTACAATGAGATGTTGAGATCTTCTCCAAGATCTCATAAGCTTCGTTGTAACTCTTGGACAACATGGAACCTCCAGCAGATGAATTTAAAACTTGTCTGGTGCTGGGGTTGCATCCTTTAAAGAAGACTTCTATTTGGATACACCATGGAATGCCATGGTGTGGACATTTAATGAGAAGGTCTTTGAATCTTGTCCAAGCTTCGTGAAGAGACTCACTTGGAGCTTGTTTGAACTTTATGATATCATCACGAAAGGTAGAATTCCTATCAGGTGGGAAGTATTTGACTAGGAATTTTTCTGCTAAATCTGTCCAATTGCGGACAGATCCTGAGGGTAAAGAATTTAACCATGTTTTGGCTTTGTCCCTCAAAGAGTAAGGGAAAAGATATAGCCTCAGGGCTTCTTGGGAAACTCCAGGGATTAGGAAGGTGTCACTAACTCCTAAGAAGTTCCTAAGGTGGTTATGGGGGTCCTCATTTTCTATTCCAAAGAATTGCCCCACAGTGGACAACATTTGGAACATCACTGGCTTTAACTCAAATGAGTTGGCAGTGATTTCAGGACGGATTATGCTGGGGTTCAGCTCCCCAGGCATAGGTACTAAATATGAAAGGATGGCGCTATCCTTGTCATTCGCTATTTCAATGGGATTGCGAGTGACAGGCACCAGGTTTTGATTTACTCCAGCCATTTCTTCTTGAGGTAATTGCGGAGGAATTGTAGTCTCTGCAATGATTGGAGGTAAAAGGGTTTGTTTAAAGAGACGTTTCTTGGCTCTATTCCTAGCTCTAAGTAATCTCTCGGGCTCAGGGTTGAACTCTAGATCACTACTTGGAGTCTCATTCATAAACTACCCTAAATGGTACCTGAAAAAGAAATGAAGATGGATCAAATTCAATGAAAAATACTTTGATGTTTCAGACTTAACAACTTCGTTTTCACTTAAAATAAGTCCCCGGCAGCGGCGCCAAAAACTTGTTGCGTGCTCAATGTGTTAATAAAAATGATAAATAAGAGAGAGAGAGCACTCAGAACATGCAAGCATACATGATCTTATAGCAAGTAGTAAGTATATTTCATTCGTTTTCCCACAGAGACTTGTTTTTAGCTATTCTCGAAGTGTTTTTGTTAAGAAAGATGGGGTGGATTTGAGGGGGTAAAATTGGTTTTTAATTATCTAAGTTGCGCTGAATATGTAAAGGAATATAACATAAACAAATTAAGGTTAAAATCAGACTCAAAGAACAAGAGATGGAATTGATAAACGAAGAAGAAAACAGCTAAACAGAATGAAAACTTAGTAGAATTGCGGGGACCGCAATGTTACCGCAATTAAACAACAGCGAAAGTGTGTAAATGGGTGAATTGAGGGCTACTAATGACTATCCTATAGGCCTTTTTATACGATTCTCAAGCACTGGATCTACTCTCTATACATCAAACTCACTCTATCTCAAGTATCGTCCGATTCCATGCATTAGAGACTTAAGTTTACTCGACTTCACAGTAAGGTCTTAAGCATCTTGTTAAAACAGGAGTGTTTAGTTTGTACTAGGGAAACTCCTATTCCTAGGCCGTTTCCTGATTACCATGAAAGGCTAGCATGATTATATGACTCTGAACTCTTACTCCTTCCAGAGGTTAGGAGTTCTTTGGACAAAATGGATGGCCAATCGAAATTGCCCGTGGGATGAAGCTTACATATAATCAATGTTTGAAGGCGATCCTACATGCTTGATTCACGTTTTTTAAGCCTATAGTTCTGTCATTAGCATGCCCCTAAGTGATTTAGCTACTCATGGATATATGGAGAACAGAAAGGGTAGATAAAACAGACATGCTTAGAAGAGAAATGTGTGTAGAATAGCGAGACAAACCGTAACAGAACAAGGTGGAAACTGTAAAATGCAGAATTGTACTTTGATTACTTTGAGTGTTTGAATGACAAAGGAAAGCTTTGAAGAAATGAATCCAAGACAGACAACAACGAAATGCAGTAAGTAAAATACTAAACTAAGAACAACAATAATCAAACTGGAAATGAGAGGAAGAACGACAGAAAAGCAGTAAAGGGTGCTGAAAAGCTTCGTGCAGTCGCCTCGAATGGAAGGGATGAGAGGTTAGCCTTGCTTGGATGAATCCAATCGAGAGAGAAGAAGAATCTTCTCTCCTTCCTATCAGATTATCGATTCCAACAGCTGAGACTCTCACTCCAACAGACGGCAAAGGAAAACAGAGAGAAATGATGGACTGCGAGAAGACTTCTGCGCTTCGAATGATGATCAAACCTCCGACTTTGGCCCCCTTTTATAGTAGTTTGCAGGTGCGTTTAGGCCAAGGAGAACCATCAATCTTCAACGTCATATATCAGAATGGATGGAGGAGAAAGAACGAATCCCTGAAATAACGGAAATTAACAGAAAAAGATCAGTCAACTTACGGTTTTCACTTGAATAATTGCGGTCACCGCAATGTTTTCGCAATTCATTCGCAATGCTCATTTTTTCATTCTTTTCCTTCGGTTTTCAACCCTTTTTCTACCTATTGTACATAAGTCCTATTTTAGCTACCTTCTTCTAATTCTCATATTAAAGCATAGGTTTAGGCTAAATGCTAACAAAAACACCTAAAAGTGTACATCTTCCTAAGCTAAATGAGTTCTAAATAAGTCACTTTCAGAGACTTAACAAGCACGTCCAACCACAGTCACTTTACAACTAGCAGACAGATCCATTGCATATCCAGAAGGTAAGATTGAGGATATTCTAGTAAAAGTTGACAAATTTATTTTCCTTGCAGATTTCATTGTCCTGGACTATGAGGCAGACAAGGAGGTCCCAATCCTGCTAGGTAGACCATTTCTAGCCACAGGTAGGGCACTAATAGATGTTCAAAAAGGTGAGTTAACTATGAGGGTTCATGATGAAGAGGTAAAATTTAGTGTTTATAAAGCTTTAAGGTATCCCTCTGACCTTGAATCCTGTGCTAGCATGGATATTGTTGACTCACTGATGGAAGAACAATTAGAGCATGTATTATTAACCAAGCATGCAAATGAATATGTAGGATTAGATGTAGCTGATTTAAATGTATCTGAAATAATGGATATGCCTGTAGATAAACCTCAACATGTATGTATGAATATAGATTTAACTGATAGAACTGTAAATCCGTTAAAACCCTCCATTGAGCATCCACCTGTTTTAGAACTGAAACCACTACCCACTCACCTCAAATATGCATATTTAGGAAATAATGATACACTTCCAGTAATTATTTCTTCTAAACTAAGTGAACAGCATGAGGTTGATTTAATTTTACTGCTTAAGCAACATAGGAAGGCTATAGCATGGACTATTGCTGATATTCGAGGCATTAGCCCTTCTTATTGCATGCACAAAATTATACTAGAGGAAGAGCACACACCTAGAGTAGATCACCAGCGTAGGTTAAACCCCTCTATGAAAGAGGTAGTGAAGAAAGAAATAATAAAGTGGTTAGATGCAGGAGTAATTTTCCCCATAGCTAGTAGCCAGTGGGTGAGCCCCATCCAATGTGTACCTAAAAAGGGGGGAATAACGGTGGTAGTCAATGAGAACAACGAACTGATTCCAACAAGGACTGTCACAGGGTGGAGGGTATGTATGGATTACAGAAAACTAAATAAAGAAACTAAAAAAGACCATTTCCCTATACCGTTCATTGACCAGATGCTAGACAGAATAGCTGGTAGAGCCTACTATTGTTTCTTAGATGGCTATTCAGGCTATAATCAAATTACTATAGACCCTAAGGATCAAGAGAAGACCACCTTCACTTGTCCTTTTGGAACGTTTGCCTTCCGCAGAATGCCTTTTGGCTTATGTAATGCACCGGTAACTTTCCAAAGGTGCATGATGGCAATCTTCTCTGAGTTGGATGAGTCCATGATAGAAATATTCATGGATGACTTCTCAGTCTTTGGGGACTCATTTAAAACCTGTCTAGAAAACCTAGGACAAGTCCTGGCTAGGTGTGAGGAGACCAACCTAGTCCTAAATTGGGAAAAGTGCCATTTTATGGTAGATGAAGGGATTGTCTTAGGACATAGAGTGTCAAGGGCAGGTGTGGAAGTGGATAGGGCAAAAATAGAGATCATAGAGAAGCTGGTAGAGCCCCAGAATGTCAAAGCCATTAGAAGCTTCTTAGGGCACGCTGGCTTCTACAGAAGGTTCATTAAGGACTTTTCTAAGATAGCCAAGCCTCTGTGCGAGCTTCTAGAGCTAAATAGACCATTTATCTTCTCTAAAGAATGTGTAGTAGCTTGGAAAACCCTTAAGGAAGCATTAGTCACAGCACCTATCATAGTCGGACCAAATTGGGATCTCCCATTTGAGATGCTATGTGATGCCAGTGACTATGCTGTAGGAGTCATGTTAGGACAGAAGATTGACAAGCTGACACACCCTGTCTATTATGCTAGCAAGACCTTGAATGAGGCTCAATGTAATTATACAACTACTGAGAAAGAGATGCTTGCTGTAGTATTTGCTTGTGAAAAATTTAGAAATTACATTGTAGGCAATAGGACCATTGTATACACTGACCATTCTGCTTTAAAATATCTTATGAGGAAGGCTGATGCTAAGCCTAGATTGATTAGATGGGTGTTATTGCTGCAGGAATTTGATTTGGACATTCGGGACAAGAAAGGTTGTGAAAATGTGGTTGCAGATCACCTGTCTCGATTGCAGCACAATTGCGAAAAAATTGCGGCGACCGCAATTTCTGATGCTTTTATTGATGAACATGTCTTTGCTTTGGCTCATCGTGATAACGATGAGGAACCTTGGTTTGCTGACATTGCTAACTTCCGTGCATCACAGGTATTGCCAGTGTTCAAGGGAGGACAAGAGAAGAAGAGGTTCCTTCATGAAGCAAGGAAATTCATCTGGGATGACCCCACACTTTACAGAACCTGTGCTGATGGGTTGTTAAGGAAGTGTGTTTCAGCTGCTGAAGCGAAGTCTGTGCTACAGCACTGTCACTCATCTCCTTACGGTGGACACTTTGGTGGTCAAAGAACAGCTGCGAAAGTATTTCAGAGTGGCTATTATTGGCCAACAATCTTCAAGGACGCCCACAACTATGCCCACAGCTGTGACGAATGCCAAAGGACAGGTAACCTCAGTCGCAAGGATGAGATGCCCCTCACCTACATCTTAGAGTTGGAGCTCTTTGATGTGTGGGGCATTGACTTCATGGGACCATTCCCTCCATCATCAGGTAACCTTTACATTTTGGTAGCAGTAGACTACGTGTCCAAGTGGGTAGAAGCCAAAGCATGTCCTAATAATGATGCTAAAACAGTCACTAGCTTCTTGCATAGGCACATTTTCACTAGATTTGGGACTCCTCGTGCTATCATTAGTGATGAGGGGTCACATTTCATTAATAAGGCTATGGAGAAAGTATTGGCTAAATATAACATTAGACATAGGGTAGCTACTCCCTATCACCCACACTCGAATGGCCAAGCTGAAATTTCCAATAGGGAGATAAAGAACATCCTAGAAAAGGTAGTCAAACCTAATAGAAAAGACTGGTCATTTAAGCTTGAGGATGCACTTTGGGCTTATAGAACAGCATATAAGACACCCCTAGGCATGTCTCCCTATAGGTTGGTGTATGGCAAGGCTTGCCACTTGCCACTTGAGTTAGAAAACAAAGCATTTTGGGCCATGAAGGAATTGAATTTTTGTGTAAAGGATGCGGGGACATTGAGATCTTTGCAGCTACATGAACTTGATGAGCTTAGGCATATGGCCTACGAGAATGCCAAAATGTATAAAGAAAAGACCAAAATATGGCACGACAGTAGACTCAGGATCAAAGACTTTAGGAAAGGCCAACTTGTACTCTTATTTAACTCACGATTAAAGTTATTTCCAGGCAAATTAAAGTCTAGATGGTCGGGTCCATTTGTTATTACTAATGTCTTTGTTCATGGTGCAATAGAGATAAAGAACTTGCAGCAAGGCCAGCCATTTATGGTCAATGGTGCTAGGTTGAAGCACTACTATGAGGAAGGAGATGTGAAGACTCTCTCGGCTTTCCTCTTGACTGAAGCATGACAAAGGGAACGAGAGAGAACGAGTGGTTACTGTGCTCGTTTAGTCAAGGCCAATGCCTTAGTTTATTTTTACTGTTTTTTCGATTATCGTTTGTATGTTTTGTGGTGTGTTTTTAATTGCGTATTTAATGTTTGTTTTATTTGTTTTTGCAGGGAATCGAAAGAGGGAATCAAGGAGAGTAAATCAAGCTTTAAAAATCAAGAAACGATCGAGCCAAATAAAAGATACGGACGAGCAAAGTTTGAGATTTTGATGATGAAATATCCCTACAATTGCGCTAAAATTGCTGGATCCGCAAAAAAAGAGCCGTTGGGATTTTTTCCGTTGCATTTATAGCCGTTAGAACGCGCTCGTTCGATACGATCCTCTCATTTTCTGATTTTCAAGAAATCTGCGATTCTCTCCATCTCTGATCCTTCTCTCCAAACCTCCAAGATTCGACAATGGTGTCCACACGTGCTGAAAGATCCGCAGCCAAGAAGAAGGCTGATGACGCAGCTGAAGCGGCTGCGAGGGAAGCGCTTCTCACCCTTGCAGACGATGGTGCCGTTCGCACCGGTCCTCTTCCCAAGCTTCCTATTCGTAGGAAGAAGTGGAGGGTGGTCACTGAGATCCCTGCTGGACCATCTGAGCCAGTGGGCACGCCCAAGAAACGCCGGTGGAGTGTCAAGACGGCCGCCGAACCAAGCACAGCAAAGACTCCCTCTGTGGAGAGTCAAGAAACTGATCGTGCATCCCACGAGTCAGCCAATGAAGGTTCGTCGCCGTCTGCATCACCTGCGCGCAGCCATCTCCCATCTGAACC
Organism: Herpetospermum pedunculosum; assembly: GCA_028017165.1. Classification (NCBI taxonomy): domain Eukaryota; kingdom Viridiplantae; phylum Streptophyta; class Magnoliopsida; order Cucurbitales; family Cucurbitaceae; genus Herpetospermum; species Herpetospermum pedunculosum. The sequence continues at coordinate 47,294,294 of CM051527.1, forward strand.
AGTGCCAAGCGCAGAGTCGTCACCGCCTGCACAGAGCCCCGAGTTGTCTCCAGCACCTCAGAGTTCTGATCCGACACCTGCAGCAGCGCAGAGTCCTGAGCTGCCATCTTCGCCACTGAGTTCTGCGCAGACACCATCAGCAGAGCACAATTATCCACGGCCTGATCCTGAATTCCCTTATGGGGATTATCAAGAGTCCACGCAAGGCAGTGGAGATGCTGGGGAAGACGAAGTCTTCTCTCCTATGAGGGAAGATAGCCCTGCCGAGCCTGCACAGCAGGACGATTCTATGGAAGAAACGTTGGGGGCATGCCTCCAGCAGATCAACATCAAGGCCAGGCTCAAGAAGAAGAAGAAGGCCAAGATTGTCAAGGCCAAGAAGTTGAAGAAAAAGAAGGCCAAGAAGGTGCCGTCATCGGACAAGGAGAGTACTGAGCCTTCGCTCAAACGCCTCAAGGTGGAGGCTGCCGAATCATCCAAACCAGCAGATAAGGGGAAGGCTAAACTCTACCCTGAAGACGAACCTCCGTCAGTGAGGTATGTCTCATCTGATGCTGAGTCCAGGGGTGCTGAGCTGAGGAAGAGGGACCTGTTGCACGAGAAAGGATTCCTCGACCGACTTGCTGACCTGCCGCAGTTCTTGCGCGCAGGGGTGATCAACCACGGCTGGGAGGAATTCTGCAGACCGCCTAATCCAGCATACACGAGCATGGTGTATGATTTCTACGCTAATGTGCTCAGCCCTGAGGATGGCCTGTCTGTGGTCAGAGGGGTAGAAGTAGATTTCTCCGCCAAGGCCATCAATGAAGCATTTGGTCTCAAGGGCCAACCTCATACAGATTATGCACGGATAGTTGATGAGCCGACTGAGGCAGTGCTGGAAGAGGCCATTCGCACAATTGGCCAGCCTGAAGCAGCGTGGACTGTCTCACGCAATGGGAGGCACACCTTAATGAGTGCCAATCTGACAGCAAAGGCAGCTGTTTGGTTTGCCTTTGTGAGGAGAAAGCTGTCCCCTGTGACCCACGAGACGACAATCAACCAGAGTAGATCGCTGCTGGTCTATGCCATCATGCGCGGTCTCACGGTCAATGTGGGGGAAATCATGTCAGCTGCCATTGCTGAATGCGCAAAGAAAGGTAAGGGACCCTTGTTTTTCCCTAATACCATAACCAAGCTATGTTTGCTTGCAGGAGTCCCCACCGAGCGTTTGGAGCAGCAGCTGCCTTACACAGGCCATTTGGAGCTGCCTGCTAACCTGAGGCTGAAAAGAAAGGGGAATATGGAGTTTGAATTGGATAGGTTGGCTGCTGAACAGTCCCTATCCATGGCCTGCTTGATGGACATGCAGAGGAGAATGGCTCAATGGGCCAACTATGCGCAGGCAAGGGATAAGGAAGTTGCAGACCAGCTGGGGTGCATCTTCCCGGACTTCCCTACCAATCTCCTAACTCCATGGGTGCCCCAACGACCAAGGCAACCAGATGAGGATGATGAGAATTGAGTGCTGGTTTGAAGTGCACTAAAGGGAGTATTGCTGTTCCCTTAGAAAAAAAAAAACAATTTTTCTGCTTTCTGATAGGATCATGTGCAGTATGCTGTTTTGTGTTCAACTTTTGTTCTGTTTTTAATGTTTAGTGTTATGTTTTTTTCTTTTGCTTAGTCTAGTCTAATGTTAGCTGAATAGGTAGGATAGTTTAGATTGAGTAACAGGAAAAAAGCATGCTAGGGGCCTGAATCAATGTTAAATCTGCCCGGATTGAATTGCGAAATAATTGCGGTTCCCGCAATTTTTGTGACTGATTGCATGTTTTGGACTGTCTGTTTAGTTAGGCTGTGATCGGTTATATTCTATCTTTTGCTGCTAGCATGACTCCCTTATATAGCTGATCTTCAAGCATGCTGGATGAGTGTCATAGGACACCCTTTGCTAGTTTAAATTAGCCTCGGAATAGGGCTCAGCATGCATAAACCATCAGTCCTTAAACTGTCTGTTTTGTTCAAATTTTCTGCTGCTGGAATAATTGCTTTTAGAATGTTTTGCCTATGCCTAGGATTTTTAGATTCTCTTTGTTTTACTTTAGACTAGATGCTTCGAGGACAAGTTTGGGGGTGTGCCACCTCAAACACTCATTGGGGACAATGAGTAGTTGAAGTTTGGGGGAGGCCACCCTAGGCCTAGGAACATTCCTCTCTCCCTTAGAAACATAAGCATTCTTCTTCTCCTTTAAAAAAAAAAAAAATGATGATGAACTGAAAAACAATGAAAAAAGAATAAAGGGGGGGAGTTTCTCTTAGGTTGCTGAGTAATCAGTGCCAAGTGTGTAACCCACAAGTGGCGTTGCATCAAAAGGCAACCAAAGGAGAGGCTCCACCTAAGTAAGAAAAAGGAAAGAATAGGGAAGAAGAATGTATACCTAGGAGTTATAACTTTGTGGCTTAGATGTCCGATTTAAAAAGAACTCTGATCCTCAATTAGCTAAAGCACAAAGTTGTAACTTGTAGGGTTGTTTAGGGAGATGAGTGTTTATCCAATGAAGTGATGCCAGGGTTTAGGTTGTTCTCTAAAAGTACTACTGTCACTGTTAATACTAAGACTGGCATGACTCTAAGGAATCCTAGACACATTAAAAATAAAGCTAGAAGCATGTACTGAGTCTGGAGTAAAGCTTGGTAGAATTTGAAACCTTAGGGATAGTGGCATGATGTCATAAAAGAAGCTAGATCAGTAGTAGGGGGTTAATAAAAACAGCAGGTATAGTAGGCAGGTGAAGGCAGAAGAAGCTTGATAAAGAGGTTAGTTCTAAACTTAGAAGTGTGTCACAGGACAGCACTGCTAGAGATAGGGGTATGGGGGAGTCGGTAAGTAGTTAAAGAAGATAAAATAACAGCCTAAGTAAGTCCTTAGTATGCTTGAGGACAAGCAAAACCTTAAGTTTGGGGGTGTGTTAAGTCTCTGAAAGTGACTTATTTAGGACCCATTTAGCTTAAGAAGATGTACACTTTTAGGTATTTTTGATAGCATTTAGCCTAAACCTATGCTTTAACATGAGAATTAGAAGAAGATAGCTAATTTAGGACTTATGCACAATAGGTAGAAAAAGGGTTGAAAACCGAAGGAAAAGAATGAAAAATGAGCATTGCGAATGAATTGCGAAAACATTGCGGTGACCGCAATTATTCAAGTGAAAACCGTAAGTTGACTGATCTTTTTCTGTTAATTTCCGTATTTTCAGGGATTCGTTCTTTCTCCTCCATCCATTCTGATATATGACGTTGAAGATTGATGGTTCTCCTTGGCCCAAACGCACCTGCAAACTACTATAAAAGGGGGCCAAAGTCGGAGGTTTGATCATCATCCGAAAGCGTGAAGTCGTCTAGCAGTCCATCTGTTCCACTGTTTTTCCTTTGCCGTCTGTTGGTTTGCGAAGCTCAGTTGCTGGAGTCGATAATCTGATAGGAAGGAGAGTAGATTCTTCTTCTCTCCCGATTGGATTCATCCACGCAAGGCTGTCTTTTTGATCCTTCATTCGAGGCGATTGCGACGAGGCTTCAAGCACCACTTTACAAGCTTTCTGTCGTTTTTTTCTGTTTTACATTTCTGCTTCGTGCTGTCCTTTTCTTAAGTAGCTAGATTAGTTTATTTCGTTGCTTTCTGCCGTGTTGCTATTTACTTTAAAGCTTTCTTCTGTTCGTCAAACAATTTCAGTAATCGAAGTACGTTTCCGCATTTCTCACTTCCCATTTCCTGCTACGGTTTTACTTCCTGTTCTAAGTTTATTCTTCTTCTAAGCATGTCTGTTTTATCGTCCATTTCTGTTCACCTTGCATCCATGAGTAGCTAAATCACCTAGGGGCATGCTAATGACAGAACTATAGGCTAAAAAACGTGCACCAAGTATGTAGGATAACTCTCGAATCATTGATTGTATGTAAGCTTCATCCCACGGGCAATTTCGATTGGCCATCCATTTTGTCCAAAGAACTCCTAACCTCTGGAAGGAGTAAGAGTTCAGAGTCATATAAGCATGCTAGCCTTTCATGGTAATCAGGAAACGGCCTAGGAATAGGCGTTTCCCTAGTACAAACTAAACACTCCTGCTTAAACAAGATGCTTAAGTCCTTACTTTGAAGTCGAGTAAACTTAAGACTCTAATGCATGGAATCGGACGATACTTGAGATAGAGTGAGTTTGATGTATAGAGAGTTGATCCAATGCTTGAGAATCGTAATAAAATGCCTATAGGATAGTCATTAGTAGCCCTTAATTCACCTATTTACTCAGTTTCGCTGTTATTTAATTGCGGTAACATTGCGGTCCTCGCAATTCTGCCAGATTTTCATTCTGTTTAGCTGTTTTCTTCTTCGTTTATCAATTCCATCTCTTGTCTTTTGAGTCTGATTTCAACTTTAATTTGTTTATGTTATATCCCTTTTTACATTCAGCAAAAAGTAGATAATTAAAAACCAATTTTACCCCATCAAATTCATCCCATCTTTCTTAACAATCACACTTCGCGAATAGCTAAAAATGAGTCTCTGTGGAAAAAACGAATGAAATATACTTACTACTTGCTGTGAGACCATGTATGCTTGCATGTTCTAAGTGCTCTCTCTACCCTTTTGCATATTTATCTTTACACATTGAGCACGCAACACCTGCGAGGCAAGGAAGTTAGCAATATCAGCAAACCAAGGTTCCTCATCGTTATCACGATGTGCTAATACAAAGACATGCTCATCGATAAAGGCATCAGAAATTGCGGTTTCCGCAATTTTATCGCAATTATGTTGCAATCTAGAAAGATGATCCGCAACCACATTTTCGCATCCTTTCTTATCTCTAATGTCTAGATCAAACTCTTGCAGCAACAATACCCATCTAATTAACCTAGGCTTAGCATCAGCCTTCCTCATAAGGTATTTTAGTGCAGAATGATCAGTGTACACGATTGTCCTAATGCCTACAATGTAATTCCTAAACTTCTCGCAGGCAAACACTACAGCTAGCATTTCCTTTTCCGTGGTTGTGTAATTACATTGTGCCTCATTAAGTGTCTTACTAGCATAGTATACAGGGTGTGTTAGTTTGTCAATCTTTTGTCCTAGCATAACCTCTACTGCATAGTCACTCGCATCACATAACATCTCAAATGGAAGGTCCCAATTTGGTCCTACTATAATAGGTGCTTTGACTAATGCTTCCTTAAGGGTTGTCCAGGCTAGTAAACATTCTTTTGAGAAGATGAATGGCTTATTCAGCTCTAGAAGCTCACACAAAGGCTTGGAGATCTTGGAGAAGTTCTTAATGAACCTTCTATAGAAACCTGCGTGTCCTAAGAAACTTCTAATGGCTTTCACATTCTGAGGTTCCACTAACTTCTCTATTATTGGCCCTATCGACCTCCACTCCTGCTCTAGACACTCTATGACCTAGGACTATCCCTTCATCCACCATGAAGTGGCATTTCTCCCAATTAAGGACTAGGTTGGTCTCCTCACACCTAGCCAGGACTTGTCCTAAGTTCTCTAAACAGTTTGTAAATGAATCACCAAAGACTGAGAAGTCATCCATAAATATCTCTATCATGGATTCATCTAAGTAAGAGAAGATAGCCAACATGCACCTTTGGAACGTTGCTGGTGCATTGCATAAGCCAAAAGGCATTCTGCGAAAAGCAAATGTTCCAAAGGGACAGGTGAAGGTTGTCTTCTTCTGGTCCACAGGGTCTATGGTGATTTGGTTATATCCAGAATAACCATCTAAAAAGCAGTAATAAGCTCTACCAGCTATCCTATCTAACATCTGATCTATGAATGGTAGAGGGAAGTGATCTTTTTTTGTTTCCTTATTCAATTTCTTATAATCCATACAAACTCTCCATCCTGTAATAGTTCTAGTTGGAATCAGTTCATTGTTCTCATTCACTACTACAGTCATCCCCCCCTTCTTAGGTACACATTGTATTGGACTCACCCACTGACTACTAGCTATAGGGAAGATTACACCTGCATCTAACCATTTTATGATCTCTTTCTTAACTACCTCTTTCATAGAGGGGTTCAGCCTACGTTGGTGATCTACTCGGGGTGTATGCTCTTCTTCCAATATTATCTTATGCATGCAGTAAGAAGGGCTAATTTCTCTAATGTCAGCAATCGTCCATGCAATAGCCTTTTTATGTTGCTTAAGTAATAATATTAACTCAATTTCATGCTTTTCACTTAGTTTGGACGAAATAATAACAGGCAGAGTATCATCACTTCCTAAATATGCATACTTAAGATGTTCAGGCAGTGGTTTTAATTCTAAGATAGGTGGATGCTCAATGGATGGTTTTAATGGATTCAGGGATCTTTCAGTCAAATCAATAGTCATACAAACATGCTGAGGATTATTCACAGGTATGTCCATTATTTCAGCTATGTTTAAGTCAGTTAACTCTAATTGTACATAATCATTGGCATGCTTAGTTAACAATTCATGCTCAAGCTGTTCTTCCATCAGTGAATCTACTATGTCCATGCTTGCACAAGATTTAGAGTCAGAAGGGTACCTTAGGGCTTTAAAAACACTAAACTTAACCTCCTCATCATGAACCCTCATAGTGAGCTGTTACGTCTCCAAAAGTGACTATTTTAGGACTTATTTGTGTTAGGAAGTTGTGCATTTGTGAGTGTTTTTGATAGGATTTAGCTTAAACCTATGCTTATATATGAGGATTAGAAGAGGGAAGCTAAATTAGGACTTGTATGCAAAAGGAAAGAAAAGGAATGAAAAACGAAGTTAAAAGAATGAAAAATGTGCATTGCGGCAGCATTGCGGAAACATTGCTAAAACAACAATGTTTTAAGTGAAATCCGTAAGTTGGCTGATCTTTTTCTGTTATGTTCCGTTATTTCAGGGATTCGTTCTTTCTCCTCCATCCATTTTGAAGTACAACGTTGAGGATGGATGGTTCTCCTTGGCCCAAACGCACCTGCAGATTACTATAAAAGGGGGTCAAAGTAGAGGGTTTGATCATCATCTGAAAGCGTAGAAGTCTCTTCGCAGCGCAGTCTTTCCCAGTCATTCTCTTCTCCGTCTGTTGGTTTGAGAGGTTCAGTTGTTGGAGTCGACAATCTGATAGGAAGGAGAGGAGATTCATCTTCTCTCCTGATTGGATTCATCCAAGCAAAGCTCACCTTTCTCACCCTTCAGCCGAGGCGTTCAAGCTCACTTACTGCTTTCTGTCTTTTACTTTTCATTTTCAGCACTGTTTTGTTGTTGTTTCTTTTCCATTAGTTAGTACATTCTATTTCGTTTCTTTCTGTCTTTATGTTATTCACTTTCAGTTTCCCTTTGTTCATTCAAACAATCGATTAATCAAAGCACAATTCATTATTTTACAGTTTCTTGTCTTTGCTGCCTACTGTTTTTCATTGCTGTTTTGTCTTTAAATTTCCTCTAAGCATGTCTACTTCATCTAACAATTCTGTTTTTTCTATATCCATGAGTAACTAAGTCACATAGGGGCATGCTAATGACAATACTATAGGCTTAAAAAGGTGAACCAAGCATGTAGGATAGCTCTCGAATGCATTGATTGTATGTAAGCTTCATCCCACGGGCAATTTCGATTGGCCATCCATTTTGTCCAAAGAACTCCTAACCTCTGGAAGAAGTAAGAGTTCAGAGTCATACACTCATGCTAGCCTCTCAAGGTAGCCAGAAAACGACCTAGGAATAGGCGTTTTCCTAGTACAAACCATAACTTTCTGCTTTAACAAGATGCTTAAGACCTTACTTGGACATGAGTAAACTAAAGAATCTAATGCATGAAATCGGAACATACATGAGATTGAGTTAGTTTGATGCATAGTGAGTTGATCCAATGCTTGAGAATCGTGTGAAAATGCCTATAGAGGAGTCGTTAGTAGCCCTTGTTTCTCCATTTTACACACTTTCGCTGTTAGTAACATTGCGGTAGAATTGCTGTTCTCGCAATTCTGCTAAGTTCAAAATTCTGTTTAGCTATTTTCCTCTTCGTTTATTAATCTCTTCTCTTTTCATTTGAGTTTATCATTGACTTGCACTTGTTTATGTTGCTATCTTTTATACATTCAGTAGTAAATAGGAATTTTAAAACCAACTCTACCCCTTCAAATCCACCCATTCTTACTTAACAATGCACTTCACGAGTAGCTAATAATAAATCTCTGTGGGAAAACGAATGAAAAAATACTTACTACTTGCTACAAGATCATGTATGCTTGCATGTTCTGAGTGCTCTCTCTCTCTTACTGCTATTTACTTCACACATTGAGCACGTAACAAGTTTTTGGCGCCGCTGCCGGGGATTTAGTTTAGTGAAAACGAAGTTTCTTAAGTTTGAAACACCAAGTTTATTATCTATTAGAGCTGATCTATTTTCATTTCTTTTACAGGTACTATTTGGGTTAGTTTATGAATGAGCCTTCAAGTAGTGATCTAGAGTTCAACCCTGAGCCTGAGAGATTACTTAGGGCCAGAAATAGAGCCAAGAAACGTCTCTTTGACCAATCCTCTAAACCTACAATAATTGCGGAAACCGCAATTCCTCCGCAATTCGATCAAGAAGAAATGGATAGATTAGTTCCAAATCCGGTACCTATCACTCGCAATCCCATCGAAATAGCGAATGATAAGGATAGTGCCATTCTCTCATACTTAGTTCCTATGCCTGGGGAGCTGAACCCCAGCATAATCCGCCCTGAAATTACTGCCAACTCATTCGAGTTAAAGCCAGTGATGTTCCAAATGTTGTCCACTGTGGGACAATTCTTTGGAGTGGAAAATGAGGACCCCCACAACCATCTTAGAAACTTCCTAGGAGTCAGTGATACATTCATCATCCCTGGAGTTTCCCAAGAAGCCTTGAGGCTCTACCTCATTACCCTCTGGATCAGTCCTCAATTGGACAGATTTGGCAGAGAAATTCCTAGTTAAATATTTCCCACCTGATAGGAATTCTACCTTTCGTGATGACATAATTAAGTTCAAATAAGCTGAAAATGAGTCCCTTCACGAAGCTTGGACAAGGTTCAAGGACCTTCTTCTTAAATGTTCGCACCATGGCATCCCATGGTGTATCCAAATAGAGGTCTTTTTCAAAGGATGCAATCCCAGCACCAGACAAGTGTTAAATTCATATGCTGGAGGTTCCATGTTGTCCAAGAGTTATAACGAAGCCTATGAGATCTTGGAGAAGATCTCAGCATCCCACTGTAGGTGGTCAGATGATCCAGATGAGCCAACTAGAGCTCAAGACAAGGACGCACTCAATGCCATGAGTAGCCAAATAAGCGCCCTGACCAACCTAGTCAAGCAAATGGCTCAAGCCAATCTCCAAACTAGTGTCAACACCGCCACAGCCATGTCAATGGGCGCCCAACCAAGTCAAGGTGAGACACTTATCTGTGGATTCTGTGGGGAAGGGCACCTGTATGAATATTGCCCTGGGAATCCAACCTCAGTCTGCTATGTTGGAAGCCAACAGCAGCCTAGGAACAACCCCTATTCCAATACTTACAATCCTTGTTGGAGGAACCACCCAAACCTTTCATGGGGTGGCCAACAGAATGCTAACCAAGCTCCTAACCAGCCAAGACCGAGTGGAACACCTGGTTTCACTCCCCAACATAACCAATCCATGTACCAAAAACCATACAACCAACTTAAGGAATACATAGCCAAGAATGATGCCACTCTACAGAGTCAGCAAGCTACTCTTAGGAGCCTAGAGAACCAAATAGGGCAACTAGCTAATGAACTCAAGAGCAGGCCCCAAGGTAGACTACCTGCTGACACTGAAGTGCCAAGAAGAGAGGGTAAAGAACAAGTTCAAGCAATTGAACTTAGGAGTGGGAGACCATTGGTGAGCAACACCAAAGAAACACCAAAGAGAGTAGAGAACAATGAGTCTAGTGCTTCACTGGAGTCTCTGCCAAACCAAGGTCCACCACCAACAAGCACATCAGGACCAAGGCTGGAGCCAATCATAGAAGAGATAGAAGAAATCCCAAGGCCTCCACCTATCTTGAGGCGACCTGAGGTGCCTACATATGTGCCACCACCTCCATTTCCTCGAAGGCTAAAGAAAAAACAAGAATAGGAAGTGCACTTTAACAAATTTTTAGAAATTCTTCAACAAGTGCATGTGAATATTCCTTTTGTAGAAGTTTTACAGTCTATGCCTTCCTATGTTAAGTTTTTGAAGGATATTATCACTAACAAGAAAATAATTGGTGAGTTTGAAACAGTAAATCTCACTAAGGAGTCCAGTGCCATACTCCAGAACAAGCTACCCAAGAAGGATAAGGATCCTGGTTCCTTCACCTTACCTGTAGAGCTAGGAGGCAAGCACGTGGGCAGAGCTCTTTGTGACCTGGGAGCCAGCATAAACCTCATGCCCCTATCACTATTCCGCCAGCTAGGAATAGGAGAAGCACGTCCAACTACTGTCACTTTACAACTTGCAGACAGATCCATAGCATACCCTGAGGGTAAGATTGAGGATATTCTTGTAAAGGTTGACAAGTTTATTTTCCTTGCAGATTTCATCATCCTGGATTATGAAGCAGACAAGGAGGTCCCCATCCTATTAGGCAGACCATTTCTAGCCACAGGTAGGGCCCTGATAGATGTCCAGAAAGGTGAGCTCACTATGAGGGTTCATGATGAGGAGGTTAAATTTAGTGTTTATAAAGCCTTAAGGTACCCCTCTGACTCTGAATCTTGTGCTAGCATGGACATTGTAGATTCCCTGATGGAAGAACAGCTGGAGCATGAATTATTGACTAAGCATGCTAATAATTATGTACAATTAGATTTAACTGATTTGAATGTTTCTGAGATAATGGATATACCTGTAGATAAAACACAGCATGTTTGTATGAATAATGACTTAACTGAAAGATCCCTGAATCCATTAAAACCATCCATTGAGCATCCACCTGTCTTAGAATTGAAACCACTGCCCACACATCTTAAGTATGCATATTTAGGAAGTAATGAGACTCTGCCTGTGATTATTTCATCTAAATTAAGTGAGAAGCATGAGGTTGAGCTGATTTTATTACTTAAACAACATAGGAAGGCTATTGCATGGACTATTGCTGACATTAGAGGCATTAGCCCTTCCTACTGTATGCATAAGATAATACTAGAGGAAGAACATACACCCCGAGTAGATCACCAACGTAGGTTGAACCCCTCTATGAAAGAGGTAGATAAAAAGGAAATAATAAAATGGTTAGATGCTGGTGTAATCTTCCCTATAGCTAGTAGTCAGTGGGTGAGTCCTATACAATGTGTACCTAAGAAGGGGGGGATGACTGTGGTAGTCAATGAGAGCAATGAACTGATTCCAACTAGGACTATCACAGGGTGGAGAGTGTGTATGGATTATAGGAAATTAAATAAGGAAACCAAAAAGGACCACTTCCCTCTACCATTCATTGACCAAATGTTAGATAGGATAGCTGGTAGAGCTTACTACTGCTTCTTAGACGGTTATTCAGGATATAACCAGATCACTATAGACCCTAAGGACTAGGAGAAGACAACCTTCACTTGCCCTTTTGGAACTTTTGCCTTTCGCAGAATGGCTTTTGGCTTATGCAATGCACCGGCAACATTCCAAAGGTGCATGTTGGCAATCTTCTCTGATTTAGATGAGTCCATGATAGAGATATTCATGGATGATTTCTCAGTCTTTGGTGATTCATTCACAAACTGTCTAGAGAACTTAGGACAAGTCCTGTCTAGGTGTGAGGAGACCAACCTAGTCCTTAATTGGGAGAAGTGCCACTTCATGGTGGACGAAGGGATTGTCTTAGGTCATAGAGTGTCTAGGGCAGGTGTAGAGGTCGATAGGGCCAAAATTGAAATAATAGAGAAGTTGGTAGAACCTCAGAATGTAAAAGCCATTAGAAGTTTCTTAGGACATGCAGGCTTCTATAGAAGGTTCATTAAGAACTTTTCTAAGATCTCCAAGCCTTTATGTGAGCTTCTAGAGCTGAACAAACCATTCATCTTCTCTAAAGAATGTTTCCTAGCCTGGAAGACCCTTAAGGAAGCACTAGTCACAGCACCTATTATAGTAGGGCCAAATTGGGACCTCCCATTTGAGATGTTATGTGATGCAAGTGACTATGCTGTAGGGGTTATGTTAGGACAAAAGATTGACAAGTTAACACACCCTGTATACTATGCTAGTAAGACACTTAATGAGGGACAATGTAATTACACAACCACTGAGAAGGAGATGCTAGCTTTAGTGTTTGCCTGTGAGAAGTTTAGGAATTACATTGTGGGCACTAGAACAATCGTGTATACAGATCACTCTGCACTAAAGTACCTTATGAGGAAGGCTGATGCTAAGCCTAGGTTGATTAGATGGGTATTGCTGCTGCAAGAGTTTGATCTGGACATTAGAGATAAGAAAGGATGTGAAAATGTGGTTGCGGATCATCTTTCTAGATTGCAACATAATTGCGGAAAAATTGCGGAAGCCGCAATTTCTGATGCTTTTATTGATGAACATGTCTTTGTATTGACTCAACGTGATAACGATGAGGAACTTTGGTTTGCTGACATTGCTAACTTCCTTGCCTCGCAGGTATTACCAACTTTCAAGGGAGGACAAGAAAAGAAGAGGTTCCTTCATGAAGCTAGGAAGTTCATATGGGATGATCCCACACTCTACAAGACGTGTGCAGACGGTTTGCTGAGGAAGTGTGTGTCAGCTGCTGAGGCTAGGTCTGTGCTGCAGCACTGCCATACAGCCCCCTATGGTGGACACTTTGTTGGCCAAAGAACAGCTGCAAAGGTGTTCCAGAGTGGCTACTATTGGCCAACGATCTTCAAGGATGCCCACAACTATGCACACAGCTGTGATGAATGCCAGAGAACAGGTAACCTTAGTCGAAAGGATGAGATGCCTCTCACTTACATCTTAGAGTTGGAACTCTTTGATGTGTGGGGCATTGACTTCATGGGACCATTTCCCCCATCATCAGGTAACCTTTACATACTTGTAGCAGTAGACTATGTATGTAAGTGGGTAGAAGCCATAGCATGTCCAAACAATGATGCCAAAACAGTCATTAAGTTCCTTAATAGGCATATTTTTACTAGGTTTGGGACACCTCGAGCTATAATTAGTGATGAAGGAACACACTTTATTAATAAGGCAATGGAAAAAGTGTTGGCTAAATACAATGTTAGACATAGAGTAGCCACCCCTTATCACTCACATTTGAATGGCCAAGCTGAAATTTCAAATAGGGAGATTAAAAACATACTCGAAAAAGTGGTCAAACCCAATAGAAAAGATTGGTCGTTTAAACTCGAGGATGCACTTTGGGCATATAGGACTGCATATAAGACACCCCTAGGTATGTCTGCTTATAGACTTGTGTATGGCAAAGCATGTCACTTACCATTCGAATTGGAAATTAAACCATTTTGGGCCCTAAACAAGTTGAATTATTGCGTGACCGATGCGGGAACATTGCGGTCTTTGCAATTACATGAGCTTGATGAGCTTAGACATATGTCCTATGAAAATGCTAAAATGTATAAGGAAAAGACCAAGATTTGGCACGACAGTAGACTTAGGATTAAGGACTTCAAGAAAGGCCAGCTTGTCTTATTATTTAACTCACGGTTGAAATTATTTCCAGGCAAACTTAAGTCCAGATGGTCAGGTCCTTTTGTGATAACTAACGTGTTTGTTCATGGTGCAATCGAGATTAAGAACCTGCAGCACGGGCAACCGTTCATGGTTAATGGTGCACGATTGAAGCATTATTATGAGGAAGGAGATGTGAAGACTCTCTCGGCCTTCCTCTTGACTGAAACGTGAAATTAAGAACGAGAGAGGACGAGTGATTACTGTGCTCGTCCATTCGAGGCTTTTTGCGTATGTTTGAGTGAGATTTTAATTACGATTTTGTTGTTTATTTTGTATGTTTTTGTAGGGGATCGAAAGAGGGAATCAAGGAGATGAATTTAGGATAAAAGAATCGGGAAAGATATGGGACCGAATCAAAGATTACGTTGAGGAGATATTAGCATTTGAACCGGAAAAATCTCCACCATTACTTATAGCCGTTGGGATTTCCATCATTACTTATAGCCGTTACAAGCGCGCTGATCCGTACGCTTTCCCCATTCTCTGAACTCCAAGAAATCTCTCTCCCTCTTCATCTGCAATTCCTCTTTCCAGATTCCTACAATTCCATCATGGTGTTAACGAGAGCTGAGAGATCTGCGTCCAAGAAGAAGGCTGACGACGCTGAAATTGCTGCGAGGGAAGCACTCCTCGCCTTGGCAGATGATGAGGCTGCGCGCACTGAACGACTCCCCAAGCTGCCTGTCCGCAAGAAGAAGTGGAAGGTGGTTACGGAGATCCCTGCTGGACCCTCTGAACCAGCAGGAACGCCTAAGAAACGCAAGTGGAAGATGGCTGTGGCCGAAACAGCGATCAAGACGAAGACTCCCTCTGTGGAGAGTCAAGAAAGTGGCCGTCCGTCCCACGAGACTGCCGAGCAAAGCTCTTCTCCATCTCCACCAGCGCGAAGCCCTGAGCTTTCTCCATCGCCACAGAGCTCTGCACAGACTCCACCGGCGCAGAGCCCTGAAGCATCACCCATCTCCCAGAAGCCTGACCCCGAATTTCCATATGGAGAGCATCAAGAATCGACGCAGGGTAGTGAAGAAGCTGAAGAAGAAGAGGTCTTCTCTCCTTTGAGGGAAGCCAGCCCCGAGAGTCTAGCGCAGGGGGATGATTCAATGGACGAGACGTGGGGGGATTGCCTCCAACAGATTACCACCAAGGCGAGACTGAGAAAGAAAGCCCCCAAGGTTGTCAAAGCCAAACGATCAAAGGCTTCGAAGAAGTCCAGGAAAAAGAAAGTCAGGGGTAAGCCTTCGTCACAGAAGGATAGTGGTGAGTCATCCCCAAAGAAGCTCAAGATCGAGGCTGTGGAATCAGCCAAACCAAATGACAAGGGGAAAGCCAAGCTGTACCCCGAAGATGAGCCTCAATCAGTGAGGTATGTGTCCTCTGATGCAGAATCAAGGGGCGCTGAGCTGAGGAAGAGGGACCTGCTGCACGAGAAAGGATTCCTTGATGCACTCGCAGACCTGCCGCAATTCTTGCGCGCAGGGATCACAAATCACGGCTGGGAAGAGCTGTGCAGGCCGCCCAACCCCGCCTACTCCAGCATGGTGTATCATTTTTACGCCAATGTGATGAACCCTGAGGATGGCCTATCTGTGGTCAGAGGAGTCGAGGTGGACTTCTCAGCTAAGGCCATCAACGAAGCCTATGGCCTCAAGGGGCAAAAGCACACGGATTATGCAAGGATAGTTGATGAGCCAACAGAAGCTGTCCTGGAGGAAGCAATTCGGCTCATTGGCCAGCCTGAGGCATCGTGGACAGTTTCACGCAATGGGAGGCACACTCTCATGAGTGCTAACCTCACAGCCAAGGCAGCTGTCTGGTTCTCATTTGTGCGCAGAAGGTTGTCCCCAGTGACCCACGAGAACACCATCAACCAAGGCAGATCGCTGCTGGTCTATGCGATCATGAGGGGCCTTACAATCAACGTTGGTGAAGTCATTGCAGCCTCAATCGCAGACTGCGCTAAAAAGGGTAAGGGTCCACTTTTCTTTTCTAATACAATTACTAAGCTCTGCTTACGTGCAGGGGTTCCAATCGAGCGAATGGAAAGGCAGCTGGCCTAAACGGGGCACCTGGAGTTGCCTACTGCCTTGAGGATGCGAAGGAAGGGGAACATGGAGTTTGAGCTGGATGGCCTCGCTGCTGCTCAGTCTCTGTCAATGGCCTGCCTGATGGACCTACAAAAGAAGATGGCTCAATGGGCCACATATGCTCAGGCAAGGGACAAGGAGGTTGCTGACCAGTAGGGCTGCATCTTCCCTGAGTTCCCCACGGACCTATTGACTCCATGGGCGCCTCCAAGACCAAGAAGGGATGATGATGATGAGGACATCTGAGTGCTAGTTTGAGAAGCACTCAAGGGAGTATTGTTGTTCCCTAAAAGAAAAAAAATAATAATCAAACTGCTTTTCGTTGAACCATGTGAATTATGCTATTTTGAGTTAAATTTGGATCTGTTTTAGTTCTTTATTTTTGCTATTTTTGCTGGATGAGTGTCATAGGACACCTTTGATAGTTTAAATTAGCCTTTGAAATTTGCTCAGCATGCATAGCTTTAAGTCCTTACCTGCCTATTTTTATGCATTTCTGCTGCTGTGATGTTTGCTTTTAGAATGTTCTGTCTATGCCTAGGGCTTTTAGATTCTCTTTGTTTTACCTTAGACTAGATGCTTCTAGGACAAGTTTGGGGGTGTGCCACCTCAGACACTCATTGGGGACAATGAGTAGTTTAAGTTTGGGGGAGGCCACCCGTGGCCTAGGAACATTCCTCTCTCCCTTTAAGCATAAGCATTCTTCTTCTCCTTTACAAAAAAATGATGAGCTGAAAAAAAATTGAAAAATAGAATAAAGAGGGGTGTCTCTCTTAGGTTGTTGAGTAATCAGTGCCAAGTGTGTAACCCACAAGTGGCATTGCATCAAAAGGCAACCAATGGAGAGGCTCCACCTAAGTAAGAAAGAAAGAAAAAGAAGGAATAGGGAAGAAGAATGTATACCTAGGAGTTGCAACTTTGTGGCTTAGATGTCCTGATTAAAAAGAACTCTGATCCTCAATTAGCTGAGCACAAAGTTGTAGCTTGTAGGGTTGTTTAGGGAGATGAATGTATGTCCAATGTAGTGATGCCAGGGTTTATGTTGTTCTCTAAAAGTACTACTGTCACTGTTAATACTAAGACTGGCATGACTCTAAGGAATCCTAGGTAGCTCAAAAGTAAAAACTAGAAGCATGTACTGAGTCTGGGGTAAAGCTAGGTAGAATTTGAAACCTTAGGGATAGTGGCACGATATGACAAGAAGCAAGTAGATCAGCTGTAAGGGATTAATAAAACAGTAGGATCATTAGGCATGCGAAGTCAGAAGAAGCAAAGTAAAGAGGGTAATTGTAAACTTAGAAGTGTGTCACAGGACAGCACTGCTATAGATAGGAATTTAGGGGAGTCAGCAAGTGGTTAGAGAAGATAAAACAACAGCCTAAGTAAGTCCTTAGATTGCTCGAGGACGAGCAAAACCTTAAGTTTGGGGGTGTGTTACGTCTCCAAAAGTGACTATTTTAGGACTTATTTGTGTTAGGAAGTTGTGCATTTGTGAGTGTTTTTTATAGGATTTAGCTTAAACCTATGCGTATATATGAGGATTAGAAGAGGGAAGCTAAATTAGGACTTGTATGCAAAAGGAAAGAAAAGGAATGAAAAACGAAGTTAAAGGAATGAAAAATGTGCATTGCGGCAGCATTGCGGAAACATTGCTAAAACAACAATGTTTTAAGTGAAATCCGTAAGTTGGCTGATCTTTTTCTGTTATGTTCCGTTATTTCAGGGATTCATTCTTTCTCCTCCATCCATTTTGAAGTACAACGTTGAGGATGGATGGTTCTCCTTGGCCCAAACGCACCTGCAGATTACTATAAAAGGGGGTCAAAGTAGAGGGTTTGATCATCATCCGAAAGCGTAGAAGTCTCTTCGCAGCGCAGTCTTTCCCAGTCATTCTCTTCTCCGTCTGTTGGTTTGAGAGGTTCAGCTGTTGGAGTCGACAATCTGATAGGAAGGAGAGGAGATTCATCTTCTCTCCTGATTGGATTCATCCAAGCAAAGCTCACCTTTCTCACCCTTCAGCCGAGGCGTTCGCAACGAGGCGTTCAATCTCACTTACTGCTTTCTGTCTTTTACTTTTCATTTTCAGCACTGTTTTGTTGTTGTTTCTTTTCCATTAGTTAGTACATTCTATTTCGTTGCTTTCTGTCTTTATGTTATTCACTTTAAGTTTCCCTTTGTTCATTCAAACAATCGATTAATCAAAGCACAATTCATTATTTTACAGTTTCTTGTCTTTGCTGCATACTGTTTTTCATTGCTGTTTTGTCTTTAAATTTCCTCTAAGCATGTCTACTTCATCTAACAATTCTGTTTTTTCTATATCCATGAGTAACTAAGTCACATAGGGGCATGCTAATGACAATACTATAGGCTTAAAAAGGTGAACCAAGCATGTAGGATAGCTCTCGAATGCATTGATTGTATGTAAGCTTCATCCCACGGGCAATTTCGATTGGCCATCCATTTTGTCCAAAGAACTCCTAACCTCTGGAAGGAGTAAGAGTTCAGATTCATACACTCATGCTAGCCTCTCAAGGTAGCCAGAAAACGACCTAGGAATAGGCGTTTTCCTAGTACAAACCATAACTTTCTGCTTTAACAAGATGCTTAAGACCTTACTTGGACATGAGTAAACTAAAGAATCTAATGCATGAAATCGGAAGATACATGAGATTGACTTAGTTTGATGCATAGTGAGTTGATCCAATGCTTGAGAATCGTGTGAAAATGCCTATAGAGGAGTCGTTAGTAGCCCTTGTTTCTCCATTTTACACACTTTCGTTGTTAGTAACATTGCGGTAGAATTGCTGTTCTCGCAATTCTGCTAAGTTCAAAATTCTGTTTAGCTATTTTCCTCTTCGTTTATTAATCTCTTCTCTTTTCATTTGAGTTTATCATTGACTTGCACTTGTTTATGTTGCTATCTTTTATACATTCAGTAGTAAATAGGAATTTTAAAACCAACTCTACCCCTTCAAATCCACCCATTCGTACTTAACAATACACTTCACGAGTAGCTAATAATAAATCTCTGTGGGAAAACGAATGAAAAAATACTTACTACTTGCTACAAGATCATGTATGCTTGCATGTTCTGAGTGCTCTCTCTCTCTTACTGCTATTTACTTCACACATTGAGCACGTAACATGAGCTCACCTTTCTGGACATCAATAAGGGCCCTACCTGTGGCTAGGAATGGCCTGCCTAATAGAATGGGGACCTCCTTGTCTGCTTCATAATCCAGAATGATGAAGTCTGCAAGAAAAATAAACTTGTCAACCTTTACAAGAATGTCCTCTATCTTACCCTCAGGGTAAGCTATGGATCTGTCTGCCAATTGCAAGGTGACAGTGGTGGGACGTGCTTCTCCTATTCCAAGCTGACGGAATAGTGATAGAGGCATGAGGTTTATGCTGGCTCCTAGGTCACAAAGAGCTCTGCCCACGTGCTTGCCTCCCAACTCCACTGGTAGGGTGAAGGAACCAGGATCCTTCTCCTTCTTTGGTAGCTTGTTCTGGAGTATAGCACTGCACTCCTCAGTGAGATTCACTGTTTCAAATTCACCAATAATTTTTTTGTTAGTGATTATATCCTTCAAAAATTTAACATAAGAAGGCATGGATTGCAAAACCTCTACAGAAGGAATATTAACATGCACTTGTTTAAGAATTTCTAAGAATTTGTTAAAGTGCACTTCCTGTTCTTGTTTTTTCTTTAGCCTTCGAGTGAATGGAGGTGGTGGCACATATGCAGGCACTTCAGGTCGCCTCAGGATAGGTGGAGGCCTTGGAATTTCTTCTATCTCTTCTATGATTGGTTCCAGCCTCGCCCCTGATGTGCTTGTTGATGGTTGACCATGGTTTGGCAGAGATTCCAGTGGAGCACTAGACTCTTCGTTCTCTACTCTCTTTGGGGTTTCTTTAGTGTTGCTCACCAATGGTCTCCCACTTCTAAGTTCAATTGCTTGACTTGTTCTTTTCCATCTCTCCTTGGCACCTCAGTGTCAGCAGGTAGTCTACCTTGGGGCCTACTTTTGAGTTCATTGGCTAGTTGCCCTATTTGGTTCTCTAGGCTCCTAAGGGTAGCTTGCTGATTTTGTAGAGTAGCATCATTCTTGGCAATGTACTCCTTAAGTAAATTTTCTACAGAAGACCCTATTGGTTGGTTGTATGGTTTTTGATACATGGATTGGTTATTTTGGGGAGTGAAACCAGGTGTTTCACTCGGTCTTGGCTGGTTAGGAGCTTGGTTAGTATTTTGTTGGCCACCCCATGAAAGATTTGGGTGGTTCCTCCAACCAGGATTGTAAGTGTTAGAATAGGGGTTGTTCCTAGGCTGCTGTTGGCTTCCTGATAACTCCATTTTGGAGCTATTAAATACGTCCTAATTATAGCTAAAGTCCGCTTTCAATTGATTAAATATATCTCTTTTGTAGGAGAAAAGCGGCAAAGAGCTCGTGCGTCCGTTGGGCATGTTCGAGTGCTTAAAGCAGAGTTTTAGCGCCCCGGGAATGCATCGGGAAGAGGGGAACTTGTTCCGTGAAGAAACGGGCCAAAACAGCCTTGGAGAGGCAAAGCATCAGCCCCAAACCCGAGAGCCAGCGTCGAGCTATAGCGTCGAGACGCTGGCTCGACGCTGGAAAAACCCGAGACCAAGCGTTGTTGCGTGCTCAATGTGTAAAGATAAATATGCAAAAGAAAAGAGAGAGCACTTAGAACATGCAAGCATACATGGTCTCACAGCAAGTAGTAAGTATATTTAATTCGTTTTTTCCACAGAGACTCATTTTTAGCTATTCGCGAAGTGTGAATGTTAAGAAAGATGGGATGAATTTGATGGGGTAAAGTTGGTTTTTAATTAACTATTTTTTTGCTGAATGTGTAGAGGGATATAACATAAACAAATTAAAGTTAAAAATAGACCTAAAGGACAAGAGATGGAATTAATAATCGAGGAAGAAAACAGCTAAACAGAATGATAAACAGGCAGAATTGCGAGGACCGCAATGTTTCCGCAAT
The DNA here is from genome assembly GCA_028017165.1 of Herpetospermum pedunculosum. NCBI lineage: Eukaryota > Viridiplantae > Streptophyta > Magnoliopsida > Cucurbitales > Cucurbitaceae > Herpetospermum > Herpetospermum pedunculosum. The sequence goes on from CM051527.1 coordinate 47,315,115, forward strand.
TAAATGGCAGCGAATCTGATTGGAATGGGGAATTAAGGGCTACTAATGACTATCCTATAGGCATTTTATTACGATTATCAAGCTTTGGATCAACTCTCTATACATCAAACTCACTCTATCTCAAGTATCGTCCGATTCCATGCATTAGAGACTCAAGTTTACTCGACTTCAAAGTAAGGACTTAAGCATCTTGTTTAAACAGGAGTGTTCAGGTTGTACTAGGGAAACGCCTATTCCTAGGCCGTTTCCTGATTACCATGAAAGGCTAGCATGATTATATGACTCTGAACTCTTACTCCTTCCAGAGGTTAGGAGTTCTTTGGACAAAATGGATGGCCAATCGAAATTGCCCGTGGGATGAAGCTTACATACAATCAATGTTCGAGTGTTGAACTGACTACTTGACTCACGTTTTTTAGCCTATAGTTCTGTCATTAGCATGCCCCTAAGTGATTTTAGTTACTCATGGATATGTGGAGAACAGAAAAGGTAGATAAGAAAGACATGCTTAGAAGAGAAATGCATGTAAAACGGCAAGACAAACCGTAGCAGAACAAGGTAGAAACTGTGAAGTGCAGAAATTTACTTTGATTACTTTAAGTGTTTAATGACAAAGGAAAGCTTAAAAAGAACTGAATCTAAGACAGACAACAACGAAATGCAGTAATTGAAATGACTAAACTAAGAACAACAATGATCAGTAATGGAAATAAGAAGAAAAGGACAGAAAACAGTAAAGGCTTGCTGAAAACTTCGTGGCAGTCGCCTCGAATGATGGCGATGAGAATTCAGCCGTGCTTGGATGAATCCAATCGAGAGAGAAGAAGAATCTTCTCTCCTTCCTATCAGATTTTCGACTCCAAAAGCTGAGAACCTCACTCCAACAGACGGCAAAGGAATTTAGAGAGGAATGATGGACTGCAGGAAGACTTCTGCGCTTCGAATTGATGACTGAACCTCCGACTTTGACCCCCTTTTATAGTAGTTTGCAGGTGCGTTTGGGCCAAGGAGAACCATCAACCTTCAACGTCATATATCAGAATGGATGGAGGAGAAAGAACGAATCCCTGAAAAGTCGGATCTAAACAGAAAATGATCAGCCAACTTACGGTTTTAACTTGAATAATTGCGGTCACCGCAATTATTCCGCAATTCATTTGCAATGGTTATTTTTTCATTCTTTTCTTCGGTTTTCAACCCTTTTTCTACCTATTGTGCATAAGTCCTAAATTAGCTACCTTCTTCTAATTCTCATATTAAAGCATAGGTTTAAGCTAAATGCTAACAAAAACACCTAAATGTGTACATCTTCTTAAGCTAAATGGGTCCTAAATAAGTCACTTTCAGAGACTTAACACACCCCCAAACTTAAGGCTTTGCTTGTCCTCAAGCATACTAAGGACTTACCTAGGCTGCTGTTTCTTCTTCTTTAACCACTCACTAACTCCCTTATAACCCTATCTCTAGCAATGCTGTCCTGTGACACACTTCTAAGTTTAGAACTAACCTCTTGTCTAGCTTCTTCTGACTTCACCTGCCTACTATACCTACTGTCTTTGTTAACCCCCTACTACTGATCTAACTACTTTTGTGATATCATGCCACTATCCCTAAGGTTTCAAATTCTACCAAGCTTTACTCTAGACTCAGTACATGCTTCTAGCTTATTTTTAATGTGTCTAGGATTCCTTAGAGTCATGCCAGTCTTAGTTTTAACGGTGACAGTGGTACTTTTAGAGAACAACCTAAACCCTGGCATCACTACATTGGATATACATTCATCTCCCTAGACAAACCTAAAAGCTACAACCTTGTGCTTAGCTCATTAAGGATCAGAGTTCTTTTTTTCATAGGACATCTAAGCCACAAGATTATAACTCCCAAGCATACATTCTTCTTCCCCTATTTCTCCTTTTTTCTTTACTTAGGTGGAGTCTCCCCTTGGTTTGCCTTTTGATGCAATGCCACTTGTGGTTTACACACTTGGCACTGATTACTCAGCCACTTGAGAAAGACTCCCCTCTTTATTCTATTTTTTTTCACTTTTTCTATTTATCACAAAACAATTTTTAGGAGAAGAAGAATGCTTATGTCCTAAGGAAGAGAGGAATGTTCCTAGGCCTAGGGTGGCCTCCCCCAAACTTCAACTACTCATTGTCCCCAATGAGTGTTTGAGGTGGCACACCCCCAAACTTATCCTAGAAGCATCTAGTCTAAAGTAAAACAAAGAGAATCTAAACATCCTAGGCATAGGCAAAACATTCTAGAAGCAACTATCCCAGCAGCAGAAAATTTGAACATAACAGACAGGTTTCAGGACTTATGGTTTATGCATGCTGAGCACTATTCAGAGGCAAATTTAAACTATCAAAAGGTGTCCTATGACACTCATCCAGCATGCTTCAAGATCAGCTATATAAGGTAGTCATGCGAGCAGCAAAAGATAGAATTTAACAGATCACAGCCTAACTAAACAGACAGTCCAAAACATGCTATTAGTCACAAAAATTGCGGGAACCGCAATTATTTCGCAATCCAATCCGGGCAGATATAACATTAACTCAGGCCCCTAGCATGCTTTTTCCCGTTACTCATGCATCCTAAAAATAAAACTAAATTATCCTACCTATTCAGCTAACATCAAACTAGACTAAGCAAAAGAAAAAGCATAAAACTAAACATTAAAAACAGATCAAAAACTGAATCCAAAACAGCATATTATACATTATTCTATCAAAAAGCAGGAAAATTGTCTTTTGTTTCTGAAGGGATCAGTAATACTCCCTCTAGTGCTCTTCAAACCAGCACTCAATTCTCATCATCCTCATCTGGTCGCCTTGGTCGTGGGGGCACCCATGGAGTTAGGAGGTTGGTGGGGAAGTCTGGGAAGATGCACCCCAACTGGTCTGCAACTTCTCTGTCCCTCGCCTGCGCATAGTTGGCCCATTGAGCCATTCTCCTCTGCATGTCCATCAAGCAGGCCATGGATAGGGACTGTTCAGCCGCCAGCCTATCCAACTCAAATTCCATGTTGCCCTTTCTTCTCAGCCTTAGGTGTGCAGGCAACTCCAGATGGCCTGTGTAGGGCAGCTGCTGCTCCAAGCGCTCGGTGGGAACTCCTGCAAGCAAGCATAACTTTGTTATGATGTTGGGGAAAAATAACGGCCCCTTACCCTTTTTTGCACACTCAGCTATGGCAGCAGTGATGACTTCTCCCACGTTGATCGTGAGACCTCTCATTATAGCATAAACCAGCAGCGAACGGCTCTGGTTAATTGTAGTCTCATGAGTCACTGGGGAGAGTCTTCTTCTTACGAATGAAAACCACACAGCTGCCTTAGCCGTGAGGTTGGCACTCATGAGCGTGTGCCGCCCATTGCGTGAGACTGTCCAGGAGGCCTCAGGCTGGCCAATGGTGCGGATGGCTTCTTCCAGCACAGCCTCGGTCGGCTCATCAACTATCCGTGCATAATCTGTGTGAGGCTGGCCCCTTAGACCAAATGCTTCATTAATGGCTTTGGCTGAGAAATCAACCTCCACCCCTCTGACCACAGATAGGCCATCCTCAGGGCTGAGCACGTTAGCATAAAAGTCATACACCATGCTCGTGTATGCTGGATTGGGAGGTCGGCAGAATTCCTCCCAGCCATGGTTGATCACCCCTGCGCGCAAGAACTGCGGCAGGTCAGCAAGTCGATCAAGGAACCCCTTCTCGTGCAACAGGTCCCTTTTCCTCAGCTCCACGCCCCTGGATTCAGCATCAGACGAGACATACCTCACTGACGGAGGTTCGTCTTCAGGGTAGAGTTTAGCCTTCCCCTTATCGGCTGGCTTGGAAGATTCAGCAGCCTCCACCTTGAGGCGTTTGAGCGAAGGCTCAGTACTGTCTTTGTCTGCTGAAGGCACTCGCTTGGCCTTCTTCTTCTTCAGTTTCTTGGCTTTCTTGGCCTCCTTCTTGGCCTTCTTCTTCTCTTTCTCCATGTTGATCTGTTGGAGGCAAGCCCCCAACGTTTCTTCCATAGAATCGTCCTGCTGTGCAGGAACATCAGGGCTGTCTTCCCTCATAGGAGAGAAGACTTCTTCTTCCCCAGCATCTCCACTGCCTTGCGTGGACTCCTGATAATCCCCATAAGGGAATTCAGGATCAGGCCGTGGAGAATTGTGCTCTGCTGATGGTGTATGTGCAGAACTCCATGGCGAAGACGGCAGTTCAGGACTCTGCACAGCCGCAGGTGGTAGATCAGAACTCTGAAGCGCTGGAGATGACTCGACGCGCTGCGCAGGCGGTGATGATTCTGTGCTTTGCACCGGTTCAGATGGGAGAGGGCTGCGCACAGGTGACACAGACGGCGACGAACCTTCCTTTGCTGACTCGTGAGATGCACGATCAGGTTCTTGACTCTCCACAGAGGGAGTCTTGGCGATGGTTCGTTCGGCGGCAGTCTTGACAGTCCACCGGCGCTTCTTTGGCGTGCCCACTGGCTCAGATGGCCCAGCAGGGATCTCAGTGACCACCCTCCACTTCTTCCTACGAACAGGAAGCTTGGAGAGACGGCCAGTGCGTACAGCACCCTCATCAGCAAGGGCGAGAAGCGCTTCCCTTGCAGCCGCTTCAGCTGCGTCGTCGGCCTTCTTCTTGGCGGCGGATCTCTCAGCCCTAGTGGAAACCATTGTCGAATCTTGGAGGTTTGGAGAGAGAGATCAAAGGTGGAGAGAATCGCAGAAATCTTGGAGAGCAAAGAATGAGAGGATCGTATCAATCGGGCGCCTTCTAACGGCTATAAAAGCAACGGAAAAAATCCCAACGGCTCTTTTTGCGGATCCAGCAATTTTTGCGCAATTCTAGGGACAATATTTCATAACAAATCCAAACTTTGATCGCCCGTATCTTTCATTTGGCTCAACCGTTTCTTGATTTTTAAAGTGGGATTTACTCCCCTTGATCCCCTCTTTCGATTCCCTACAAAAACAAATAAAACAAACATTAACTACGCAATTAAAAATACCTCACAAAACATACAAACAATCATCGAAAAAACAGAAAAAATAAACTAAGGCATTGGCCTTGACTAAACGAGCACAGTAACCACTCGTTCTCTCTCGTTTCTAACTTCATGCTTCATGTAGGAGGAAGGCCGAGAGAGTCTTCACATCCCCCTCCTCATAGTAGTGCTTCAACCTAGCACCATTGACCATAAATGGCTGTCCTTGCTGCAATTTTTTAATCTCTATGGCACCATGAACAAAGACATTAGTAATGATAAATGGACCTGACCATCTAGACTTTAATTTGCCTGGAAATAGCTTTAATCGTGAGTTAAATAATAATACAAGTTGGCCCTTTTTAAAGTCTTTGATCCTGAGTCTACTGTCATGCCATATTTTTGTCTTTTCTTTGTACATCTTGGCATTCTCATAGGCCATGTGCCTAAGCTCATCAAGTTCATGTAGCTGTAAAGATCTTAATGTCCCTGCATCCTTCACACAAAAATTTAATTCTTTCATGGCCCAGAATGCCTTGTTCTCCAACTCAAGTGGCAAGTGGCAAGCCTTGCCATACACCAACCTATAGGGAGACATTCCTAGAGGTGTCTTATATGCTGTTCTATAAGCCCAAAGTGCATCCTCAAGCTTGAAAGACCAGTCTTTCCTATTAGGTTTGACTACCTTTTCTAGGATGTTCTTTATCTCCCTATTGGAAATCTCAGCTTGGCCATTTGAGTGTGGGTGATAGGGAGTAGCTACCCTATGTCTAATGTTATATTTAGCCAATAATTTCTCCATAGCCTTATTAATGAAATGTGACCCCTCATCACTAATGATAGCACGAGGAGTCCCAAATCTAGTGAAAATGTGTCTATGCAAGAAGTTAGTGACTGTTTTAGCATCATTATTAGGACATGCCTTAGCTTCTACCCACTTTGACACGTAGTCTACTGCTACTAAAATGTACAGGTTACCTGATGATGGAGGGAATGGTCCCATGAAATCAATGCCCCACACATCAAAGAGCTCCAACTCTAAGATGTAGGTGAGAGGCATCTCATCCTTACGACTGAGGTTACCTGTCCTTTGGCATTCGTCACAGTTGTGGGCATAATTGTGGGCGTCCTTGAAGATTGTTGGCCAGTAGTAGCCACTCTGAAATACCTTAGCAGCTGTTCTTTGACCACCAAAGTGCCCACCGTAAGGAGATGAGTGACAGTGCTGCAGCACAGACTTCGCTTCAGCAGCTGTAACACACTTCCTCAACAACCCATCAGCACAGGTCCTGTAAAGTATGGGGTCATCCCAGATGAATTTCCTTGCTTCATGGAGGAACCTCTTCTTCTCTTGTCCTCCCTTGAACACTGGTAATACCTGTGATGCACGGAAGTTAGCAATGTCAGCAAACCACGGTTCCTCATCGTTTTCACAATGAGTCAAAGCAAAGATATGTTCATCTATAAAAGCATCAGAAATTGCGGGGTCCGCAATTTTTTCGCAATTGTGCTGCAATCGAGACAGGTGATCTGCAACCACGTTTTCACATCCCTTCTTGTCCCGAATGTCCAAATCGAATTCCTGCAGCAATAACACCCATCTAATCAATCTAGGCTTAGCATCAGCCTTCCTCATCAGATATTTTAAAGCAGAATGGTCAGTATATACAATGGTCCTAGTTCCTACAATATAGTTCCTAAATTTTTCACAAGCAAATACTACAGCAAGCATCTCCTTCTCTGTAGTTGTATAGTTACATTGAGCCTCGTTCAAGGTCTTACTAGCATAATAGACAGGATGTGTGAGCTTGTCAGTCTTCTGTCCTAACATGACTCCTACAGCATAGTCACTAGCATCACATAGCATCTCAAATGGGAGATCCCAATTTGGTCCTACTATGATTGGTGCTGTGACCAGTGCTTCCTTAAGGGTTTTCCAAGCTACTACACATTCTTTAGAGAAGATGAATGGCCTACCTAGCTCCAGTAGCTCACATAGAGGCTTGGCTATCTTAGAAAAGTCCTTGATGAACCTTCTATAGAAGCCAGCATGCCCTAAGAAACTCCTAATAGCCTTGACATTCTGGGGCTCTACCAACTTCTCTATGACCTCGATTTTTGCCCTATCCACTTCTACACCTGCCCTTGACACTCGATGCCCTAAGACAATCCCTTCATCTACCATGAAATGGCATTTTTCCCAATTTAGGACTAGGTTGGTCTCTTCACACCTAGCCAGGACTTGTCCTAGGTTCTCTAGACAGGTTTTAAATGAGTCCCCAAAGACTGAGAAGTCATCCATGAATATTTCTATTATGGACTCATCCAACTCAGAGAAGATTGCCATCATGCACCTTTGGAAAGTTGCCGGTGCATTGCATAAGCCAAAAGGCATTCTGCGGAAGGCAAACGTTCCAAAAGGGCAAGTGAAGGTAGTCTTCTCTTGATCCTTAGGGTCTATAGTAATTTGATTGTAACCAGAGTACCCATCTAGAAAACAATAGTAGGCTCTACCAGCTATTCTGTCTAGCATCTGGTCAATAAATGGTAGGGGGAAATGGTCTTTTTTAGTTTCTTTATTCAGTTTTCTGTAATCCATACACACTCTCCACCCTGTGACAGTCCTTGTTGGAATCAGTTCGTTGTTCTCATTGACTACCACAGTTATTCCCCCCTTTTTAGGTACACATTGGATGGGGCTCACCCACTGGCTACTAGCTATGGGGAAAATTACTCCTGCATCTAACCACTTTATTATTTCCTTTTTCACTACCTCTTTCATAGAGGGGTTTAACCTACGCTGGTGATCTACCCTAGGTGTGTGCTCTTCCTCTAGAATAATTTTGTGCATACAATAAGAAGGGCTAATGCCTCGAATATCAGCAATAGTCCATGCTATAGCCTTCCTATGTTGCTTAAGCAGTAAAATTAAATCAACCTCATGCTGTTCACTTAGCTTAGAAGAAATAATTACCGGCAGCGTATCATTATCTCCTAGATATGCATATTTGAGGTGAGTTGGTAGTGGTTTCAGTTCTAAAACAGGTGGATGCTCAATGGAGGGCTTTAACGGATTTACAGTTCTATCAGTTAAATCTATAGTCATACATACATGCTGAGGTCTATCTACAGGCATATTCATTATGTCAGATACATTCAGATCATCTACATCTAATCCTACATATTCGTTAGCATGCTTGGTTAATAATACATGCTCTAATTGTTCTTCCATTAGTGAGTCAACAACATCAATGCTAGCACAAGACTCAGAATTAGAGGGATACCTTAAAGCTTTGTAAACACTAAATTTTACCTCTTCATCATGAACCCTCATAGTTAACTCACCTTTTTGCACGTCTATTAGTGCCCTACCTGTGGCTAGAAATGGTCTACCTAGCAGGATGGGAACCTCCTTGTCTGCCTCATAGTCCAGGACAATGAAATCTGCAAGGAAAATAAACTTGTCAACTTTAACTAGAATATCCTCAATCTTACCTTCTGGATATGCGATGGATCTGTGTGCTAGTTGTAAAGTGACTGTGGTTGGACGTGCTTCTCCCATTCCCAACTGGCGGAATAGGGACAGGGGCATGAGATTTATGCTGGCGCCCAGGTCACAAAGCGCTCTGCCCACATGCTTGCCTCCAAGTTCTACAGGTAGGGTGAAGGAACCAGGATCCTTCTCCTTCTTGGGCAGCTTGTTTTGGAGGATGGCACTGCACTCCTCGGTGAGGTTTACTGTTTCAAACTCACCAATTATTCTTTTGTTAGTAATAATGTCTTTCAAAAACTTTACATATGAAGGCATAGACTGTAAAACTTCTACAAAAGGAATATTCACATGCACTTGCTTAAGTATTTCTAGAAATTTATTAAAATGAACTTCCTGTTCCTGTTTCTTCTTAAGCCTTCGAGGGTATGGAGGTGGTGGCACATATGCAGGCACGTCAGGACGCCTTAAGATAGGTCGAGGCCTTGGAATTTCTTCTACGTCCTCTACAATTGGCTCTAGCCTGGCTCCTGATGTGCTAGTTGGTGGTGGACCTTGGCTTGGCAGAGATTCCAGTGGAGCACTAGACTTAGTGTTCTCTACTCTCTTTGGTGTGTCCTTTGTAATGCTCACCAATGGTCTTCCACTCCTAAGTTCAATGGCTTGAACTTGTTCTTTGCCATCTCTCCTTGGTACCTCGGTATCAGCAGGGAGTCTACCTTGGGGCCTACTTTTAAGTTCATTGGCTAATTGGCCTATTTGGTTTTCCAGGCTCCTAAGAGTAGCTTGCTGGCTCTGAAGAGTAGCATCATTCTTAGCTATATATTCCTTGAGTAGGTTTTCTACAGAAGATCCTACAGGTTGATTGTAAGGTTTTTGGTACATTGACTGGTTATGTTGGGGAGTGAAACCAGGTGTTCCACTCGGCCTTGGTTGGTTGGGATTTTGGTTAGTGTTTTGTTGGCCACCCCATGACAGGTTAGGGTGGTTTCTCCAACCAGGATTGTAAGTTTGTGAGTAGGGGTTATTCCTAGGCTGCTGCTGACTTCCTACATAGCAGACTGAGGATGGATTCCCAGGGCAATATTCATAAGGGTGCCCTTCCCCACAGAATCCACAGATAGGTGCCTCGCCTTGATTTGGTTGAGTGCCCATTGACATGGCTGTGGCGGTATTGGCACTGGTTTGGAGATTGGCCTGAGCCATTTGCTTGACTAAGTTGGTCAGGGCATTTATTTGGGTGCTCATGGCGCTTAGAGCATCCTTGTCTTGAGCCCTAGTTGGCTCTACTGGATCGTCTGACCATCTACAGTGAGATGCTGAGATCTTCTCCAAGATCTCATAAGCTTCGTTGTAACTCTTGGACAACATGGAACCTCCAGCAGATGAATTTAAGACTTGTCTGGTGCTGGGGTTGCATCCTTTAAAGAAAACTTCTATTTGGATACACCATGGAATGCCATGGTGTGGACATTTAATGAGAAGGTCTTTGAATCTAGTCCAAGCTTCGTGAAGAGACTCATTATCAGCTTGTTTAAACTTTATGATATCATCACGAAAGGTTGAATTCCTATCAGGTGGGAAGTATTTGACTAGGAATTTTTCTGCTAAATCTGTCCAATTGCGGACAGATCCTGAGGGCAATGAATTTAACCATGTTTTGGCTTTGTCCCTCAAAGAGTAAGGGAAAAGATATAGCCTCAGGGCTTCTTGGGAAACTCCAGGGATTAGGAATGTGTCACTAACTCCTAGGAAGTTCCTAAGGTGGTTATGGGGGTCCTCATTTTCTATTCCAAAGAATTGTCCCACAGTGGACAACATTTGGAACATCACTGGCTTTAACTCGAATGAGTGGGCAGTGATTTCAGGACGGATTATGCTGGGGTTCAGCTCCCCAGGCATAGGTACTAGATATGACAGAATGGCACTATTCTTGTCATTCGCTATTTCGATGGGGTTGCGAATGGCTTGTGCCGGATTTGGAACTAGATCGCCCATTTCTTTAGTTTCAGGTGTGGGTTGAGGTATAGGAGGTTGTTTAAAGAGACGTTTCTTTGCCTTATTCCTAGCTCGAAGTGATCTTTCAGGTTCAGGATCGAACTCTAAATTACTATGTGAACGCTCACTCATAAACTACCTTAATGGCACCTGCAAAAGAAATGAAACAGATTAGTTTCACTCAATGATAAACTTGATTTTCAAACTTAACAACTTCGTTTTTACTTAAAATAAGTCCCCGGCAGCGGCGCCAAAAACTTGTTGCGTGCTCAATGTGTAAAGATAAATATGCAAAAGAAAAGAGAGAGCACTTAGAACATGCAAGCATACATGGTCTCACAGCAAGTAGTAAGTATATTTAATTCGTTTTTTCCACAGAGACTCATTTTTAGCTATTCGCGAAGTGTGAATGTTAAGAAAGATGGGATGAATTTGATGGGGTAAAGTTGGTTTTTAATTAACTATTTTTTTGCTGAATGTGTAGAGGGATATAACATAAACAAATTAAAGTTAAAAATAGACCTAAAGGACAAGAGATGGAATTAATAATCGAGGAAGAAAACAGCTAAACAGAATGATAAACAGGCAGAATTGCGAGGACCGCAATGTTTCCGCAATTAAATGGCAGCGAATCTGATTGGAATGGGGAATTAAGGGCTACTAATGACTATCCTATAGGCATTTTATTACGATTATCAAGCTTTGGATCAACTCTCTATACATCAAACTCACTCTATCTCAAGTATCGTCCGATTCCATGCATTAGAGACTCAAGTTTACTCGACTTCAAAGTAAGGACTTAAGCATCTTGTTTAAACAGGAGTGTTCAGGTTGTACTAGGGAAACGCCTATTCCTAGGCCGTTTCCTGATTACCATGAAAGGCTAGCATGATTATATGACTCTGAACTCTTACTCCTTCCAGAGGTTAGGAGTTCTTTGGACAAAATGGATGGCCAATCGAAATTGCCCGTGGGATGAAGCTTACATACAATCAATGTTCGAGTGTTGAACTGACTACTTGACTCACGTTTTTTAGCCTATAGTTCTGTCATTAGCATGCCCCTAAGTGATTTTAGTTACTCATGGATATGTGGAGAACAGAAAAGGTAGATAAGAAAGACATGCTTAGAAGAGAAATGCATGTAAAACGGCAAGACAAACCGTAGCAGAACAAGGTAGAAACTGTGAAGTGCAGAAATTTACTTTGATTACTTTAAGTGTTTAATGACAAAGGAAAGCTTAAAAAGAACTGAATCTAAGACAGACAACAACGAAATGCAGTAATTGAAATGACTAAACTAAGAACAACAATGATCAGTAATGGAAATGAGAAGAAAAGGACAGAAAACAGTAAAGGCTTGCTGAAAACTTCGTGGCAGTCGCCTCGAATGATGGCGATGAGAATTCAGCCGTGCTTGGATGAATCCAATCGAGAGAGAAGAAGAATCTTCTCTCCTTCCTATCAGATTTTCGACTCCAAAAGCTGAGAACCTCACTCCAACAGACGGCAAAGGAATTTAGAGAGGAATGATGGACTGCAGGAAGACTTCTGCGCTTCGAATTGATGACTGAACCTCCGACTTTGACCCCCTTTTATAGTAGTTTGCAGGTGCGTTTGGGCCAAGGAGAACCATCAACCTTCAACGTCATATATCAGAATGGATGGAGGAGAAAGAACGAATCCCTGAAAAGTCGGATCTAAACAGAAAATGATCAGCCAACTTACGGTTTTAACTTGAATAATTGCGGTCACCGCAATTATTCCGCAATTCATTTGCAATGGTTATTTTTTCATTCTTTTCTTCGGTTTTCAACCCTTTTTCTACCTATTGTGCATAAGTCCTAAATTAGCTACCTTCTTCTAATTCTCATATTAAAGCATAGGTTTAAGCTAAATGCTAACAAAAACACCTAAATGTGTACATCTTCTTAAGCTAAATGGGTCCTAAATAAGTCACTTTCAGAGACTTAACAAGCGTCGAGTGATAGCGTCGAGACGCTAGCTCGACGCTGCCCTGGCGTCGAGACCCTGCTTGGCGTCGAGACGCTCCGGAGGAGGCGCGCGCAGGAAATTCATCGGGGCAGCGTCGCGACGCTGGCCTTGCGTCGCGACGCCATCGCGCGCGCGCGCGGATTACTTAGGGCACAGCGTCGAGACGCTGGCCTAGCGTCTCGACGCTACGACGATTACAGCAGCTAAAAGACGATTTTTCTGCATAATTTCAAGAACATCATCTTCTTCATCTCTCAACGGATTCCGGCGATTTTAGTCTTCTTCTTCCCCATTTTCTCTCTATTTTCCGTGGAGCTCCGCCATTGTTGGCATGCGAGTGAGCTCCACTTTCCATTGTAATATTTAGGCGGATCCTTCCATGGCCGTGGTTGGAGCGGGATTGACGAACCGCGCCATGAGCGGCTAAGGTAAGGGTGACGGTTTGGGATTTGTTTAGGGGAATTTTGTTAGACACTCATGCTTTGATAATCTGAGTATAGTTTTGCATATTGGAATCTGATTATTAGCATCTGTTTACCTTGCTTAATCCAACGCTCATGCTAAAATACGTTGATTGACACTCGGGTAGTTTCGCATGTTGTGTATGTTAAAGAGTAGCGATGCCGTGCCTCTCACTGCTCGACTAAGTAACACAGGTAAATAGAACTAAATCGAAGTATCGGGTCGGGTAGGATAATTGTTGGTTGCATACGGCGTTTGCGGGCAACCTACTAGCATTTAGAATTCACGCTCGAATGTTCGTCGCGGTTAGCTAGTGACTGTCTAAATTCATCTTAGGACCGATCATCTTAATGTGAGCTTAGATAACGTGTAATTAGAACTGTGTGGTCTAATTAAAATCCATGGAGTCGGCTACTTTGGGGCTTCTCTGGTAGTCGTCCGCGTGTTCAATAAACTGTATTCCATGTCGTTAGCATTAAATGATAAGTTGAATGTTGTCTAACAATTGATCCCGAGACTCCCAAACCGTGCACACATTCTCTACATATTATTCTTCCTTCGTTGCTTTCTTTTTATTTCCTCTTGCATGATTAAAACCCCCCGTTACCAATTAATCAATTAAATCCCAATTTCATTAGTAAATTCAATCTTCCTATTCCTTGGATCGACCCTGTTACCACTGGCTGCAAAGCCTTGGTCATAGGCTTTATAAATCGTATTTTGGCAAGCCTCGACAGCTTGAGATTAAGCGGATATTCAAAATTCCGCCCACCAAAATTGGCGCCGTTGCCGGGGAGTAGGCAATTGGTTGAATTTATGATTGGAGTTTGAATTTGATTTATTGATGGTTGACTGAAAATTTTTCTGTTTGTATGTTGTATGTTTAGATTTTTGTTTGTGTATGACCCGTTCCTCTGAGGGTAGTTTGCAGTATATCCCTGAGATTGACAGAGAGGAGCGGCGGTTACGGAGAGAAGCCCGGGAGGGGCAAGGAACGTTTGAAAGAGAAGAAGGCAATCCCTTCTTATTTGACGAGATGGCGCAAGGTGATGCGCCGCGGACGCTTAAGCAACTGGCAGCGCCAGACCTGAACCTGCAGCCTTTGTGCATTAACTACCCCGTGGTAGCAGGTAACTTCGAGTTGAAATCTGGTTTAATTCACCAGTTACCTTCTTTCCATGGAAACGCAGGTGAGGACGCGAACAAACATCTGATGGAGTTCCATTGCGTCTGCGCGGGGATGAAGCCCGCAGGAGTCACGGAGGAGCAACTGAATATGAGGGCATTCCCCTTTACGCTCAAGGATAAGGCCAAGGATTGGCTGTACTACTTGCCCTCCGGATCCATCACCACGTGGCAGGATATGAAGCGGGTATTCTTGGAGAAATACTTTCCTGCATCCTTAGCCACCACTCTGCGGAAGAGGATTTATGGGATCACCCAGGATGTCGGTGAGTCCCTGCACGAATACTGGGAACGCTTCGGGCGCCTGTGCGCGAGCTTCCCACATCATCAGATCGCCGATCAGTTATTGATTCAGTATTTCTATGAGGGGATGACGCCCCATGACCGGCAGATGATCGATGCAGCGAGTGGAGGGGCACTGATTGACAAGACCCCAGTTGAGGCCAAGCAGTTGATTGCAAATATGGCCACCAACTCGCAGCAATTCGGTATTCGGGGACAAGGCCAAGTGCACAGCGTGACTCAGAGCCACGAGATGACTGAAATGAGGGCCCAGGTGGCCGAGATAGGTAGCATGTTAAAGAAAATAGTCGGAGGACACCGTGAGGATGCGGAGGTCAACGCGATCGGGGGGTATGCTTCCAACCCAAGGAAGTACGACCCATATGCAAACACTTACAACCCCGGTTGGCGCGACCATCCTAATTTCAGCTATGGGAATAGGGAAGGATAAACTCGTTTCCAAGGCCAGTCCCAGGATAGGCCTAATTCTTCCACCCAGGCTCAAGCCTCGAGCTCCTCCAGCTCGCTTGAAGAGATGGTAAGGACCATCGTGACTAGCACCAGCCAGTTTCAGAAAGAGGCTCGTGAAGAGCTCAATTCTCATAAGGCAGAGCTGCAGAATTTGAACAAGCAGCTGACACAGATGGCGGTGTCTATTAGTAAGATTGAGAGCAAGAGCTCGGGGAAGCTTCCTTCCCAAACTACTGTGAACTCATGTGAAAACGTGAGTGCCATTCAGCTGCGCAGTGGGAAGTCACTTTCCACCAGAGCTGCGAAGGAAGCCACGGACAGCCTGAACAAGTCCGCCCCGACTGCTCCTGAGATTCAGAATTTGAGAAAATATGAGAAGGTCAGTGTACCTGAGGATGTTACCAGAGCACCGTTCCCGAGTCGGCTTGTGAAGCCTACTTTGGAGACTGAGGATGCGGAGGTCCTTCGAACCTTCCAAAAGGTGGTGGTGAACATCCCACTTCTTGAGGCCGTAAGCCAAGTGCCAAAATACGCCAAGTTTCTCAAGAAGTGGTGCACGAGTAAGAGAATGTCGAGAAAAAGTGATGAGACGAAGAAAGAAACCGTCTCCGCAATCTTCCAAGGTAATCTTCCACCGAAGTGCATCGATCCTGGTATGTTTTCTATCCCATGCACTATCGGTACTAAATTCATTGAAAAAGCCATGTTAGATCTCGGTGCCTCGATTAATGTCATGTCTTATGATGTTTTTAAAGAACTTGAATTGTGTACTTTAATCGAGTCCAATATAGTTGTCCAACTAGCCGATCGATCTTATGTGCATCCGTTAGGGAAGGTTGAGGATATTTTAGTCAAAGTGAAGGACTTACTGTTTCCATGCGATTTTTATGTGCTGAATATGAATGAGAATTCTTCGCATGTTTCCTCTTCTATTTTGTTAGGCCGCCCATTTATGAAGACCGCTAAGGTCAAGATAGATGTTGATAGGGGTGCCTTATCTGTAGAATTTGATGGAATGGTGAATGAATTTATTATTAATGCATCAAAGTCGTCTGTGTCTGTTGGAAATGTGTCTGTTGTTGAGCATGTTGAGAATGGGAATCTACCCTCGCGCTTGAGGGATGGTCCCCATGTCTCTGTTAAAATTTCTGATTTAATTATGTGTGATGATAATGCTGATTTTTGCACTAACACGTCTAATATTCACGTGCCCGAGGCACGAAGAGTGCAAAATATTTTTCAGGTGGATGGAAGGAAAGGTGTGGCCAAGGACAAGTCTGGATCGTCCCCCGCACCTATAGACTATGGATGAGTCTGTTAAGAGAATACAGTCGAGCAACCGACTTTAAAAATTCTGCGCTTCTCGGAGGCACCCGAGTGTTGAACTGTTTTTATGCTATAGTTTAGTTTTTATTGCTTTTTAGATTAATTTAGTATTAATTAGCTTGCTGTTTTTTTTAGGAATCGAGGAAGAGAAGACAATTTTGGGCTCTGATGCGTTCGTGCGCCGCTTCCTCGCCCTCGCCAGCTTCACCAAGAGTCAGGGAAGTGAATTTCTTCTTCCCTTTTACTTTGATGTATCTGACTGGTTGGCATTGAGGACAATGCCAAATTTTGAAGTTGGGGGTGGAGTAGTCCGATGGATGTGCATGTGTAGTTTGTTGAGCAGTGCTATAAAGATATTGAAGTGCTTGGGACTCTGTTTATTGTTTTCTGACTGTGATAGCCTAGGAAATGCATGTTGGAAATCTGAGCATGTTCATAATCGAGTTTTTGCATGAGTTTTGTGTTTATTAGGTTCATGTCAAAAATTTTAAAAAATTTTCTGTTGCTCCCTTGCACTCATCGCGCACTTAGCAACTTCTCCCTAGATTCCGTAAGCTTGGTTTGTCGCATGTTTAGCTAATTCTCGTTGTCACCCCGAAAGGCACCCTTAGGTAGCTTGTTGCATGAGAGTTAGTGGTTAGTTAATTGAGAAAGCATGTGCTTAGCCTAATTTAAAAAAAAAATAGAAAAGCATGATGGATAGAAAATTCCTCTCGAGGCGCTCCTCCTTCTTATTAGCGCTTAAAAGAAGTGAGCGTCAGTCCTTAAAAACGTGAAGCTTTGGCCAAAGTTTAACGTGTTAGGCAGCTCGAGTAGTAAAGAAAAAGAAGCAAAAAGTTGGTTCAAAGAACCCAAATAAAAGAGTACAAAGTACTTTTGAAAAGAAAGAAAAAGAATGAGAAAATAATTAGGTCTCTTAATTTGCTTCTCTCTCTCGTGTAAGTCAAGTGTAGCTGTTCTTAAACGCTAGAAGTAGGGGGAAAACGGGATGTGCGTTGCATGTAGGTTTTCCGGGTTTGCGTGAGTTTAGGAGTGGTTGTATAGCACACACACACGTTAGGGGGCAAGAGTTAATTTTTGATATGTCCTAGTTAATACATGAACAAATGCTTCCATGATTATACTCGTGTTTAAATTTCAATATGCATGGAGGTTTGAGTTAGAATGCATGTAAGAGCGTCCTTAGAGTCAATGTCTTTGTAGTGCTTGCTCGAGGACTAGCAATGTTTAAGTTGGGGGTGTTTGATAACTCCATTTTGGAGCTATTAAATACGTCCTAATTATAGCTAAAGTCTGCTTTCAATTGATTAAATATATCTCTTTTGTAGGAGAAAAGCGGCAAAGAGCTCGTGCGTCCGTTGGGCATGTTCGAGTGCTTAAAGCAGAGTTTTAGCGCCCCGGGAATGCATCGGGAAGAGGGAAACTTGTTCCGTGAAGAAACGGGCCAAAACAGCCTTGGAGAGGCAAAGCATCAGCCCCAAACCCGAGAGCCAGCGTCGAGACGCTGGCTCGACGCTGGAAAAACCCGAGAGCAAGCGTCGAGTGATAGCGTCGAGACGCTAGCTCGACGCTGCCCTGGCGTCGAGACCCTGCTTGGCGTCGAGACGCTCCGGAGGAGGAGCGCGCAGGAAATTCATCGGGGCAGCGTCGCGACGCTGGCCTTGCGTCGCGACGCCATCGCGCGCGCGCGCGGATTACTTAGGGCACAGCGTCGAGACGCTGGCCTAGCGTCTCGACGCTCCGACGATTACAGCAGCTAAAAGACGATTTTTCTGCATAATTTCAAGAACATCATCTTCTTCATCTCTCAACGGATTCCGGCGATTTTAGTCTTCTTCTTCCCCATTTTCTCTCTATTTTCCGTGGAGCTCCGCCATTGTTGGCATGCGAGTGAGCTCCACTTTCCATTGTAATATTTAGGCGGATCCTTCCATGGCCGTGGTTGGAGCGGGATTGACGAACCGCGCCATGAGCGGCTAAGGTAAGGGTGACGGTTTGGGATTTGTTTAGGGGAATTTTGTTAGACACTCATGCTTTGATAATCTGAGTATAGTTTTGCATATTGGAATCTGATTATTAGCATCTGTTTACCTTGCTTAATCCAACGCTCATGCTAAAATACGTTGATTGACACTCGGGTAGTTTCGCATGTTGTGTATGTTAAAGAGTAGCGATGCCGTGCCTCTCACTGCTCGACTAAGTAACACAGGTAAATAGAACTAAATCGAAGTATCGGGTCGGGTAGGATAATTGTTGGTTGCATACGGCGTTTGCGGGCAACCTACTAGCATTTAGAATTCACGCTCGAATGTTCGTCGCGGTTAGCTAGTGACTGTCTAAATTCATCTTAGGACCGATCATCTTAATGTGAGCTTAGATCCAGTGTAATTAGAACTGTGTGGTCTAATTAAAATCCATGGAGTCGGCTACTTTGGGGCTTCTCTGGTAGTCGTCCTCGTGCTCAATAAACTGTATTCCATGTCGTTAGCATTAAATGATAAGCTGAATGTTGTCTAACAATTGATCCCGAGACTCCCAAACCGTGCACACATTCTCTACATATTATTCTTCCTTCGTTGCTTTCTTTTTATTTCCTCTTGCATGATTAAAACCCCCCGTTACCAATTAATCAATTAAATCCCAATTTCATTAGTAAATTCAATCTTCCTATTCCTTGGATCGACCCTGTTACCACTGGCTGCAAAGCCTTGGTCATAGGCATTATAAATCGTATTTTGGCAAGCCTCGACAGCTTGAGATTAAGCGGATATTCAAAATTCCATTAGTAAATTCAATCTTCCTATTCCTTGGATCGACCCTGTTACCACTGGCTGCAAAGCCTTGGTCATAGGCTTTATAAATCGTATTTTGGCAAGCCTCGACAGCATGAGATTAAGCGGATATTCAAAATTCCGCCCACACTTCCAACATACAGACTGAGGCTGGATTCCCAGGGCAGTATTCATACAGGTGCCCCTCCTCACAGAATCCACAGATTAGTGTCTCACCTTGACTTGGTTGTGTGCCCATTGACATGGCTGTGGCGGTGTTGACACTAGTTTGGAGATTGGCTTGAGCCATTTGTTTAACTAGGTTGGTCAGAGCGCTTATTTGGCTACTCATGGCATTGAGTGCGTCCTTATCTTGAGCTCTACTTGGCTCTATTGGATCATCTGACCACCTACAGTGAGATGCTGAGATCTTCTCCAGGATCTCATAGGCTTCGTTATAACTTTTGGACAGCATGAAACCACCAGCTGATGAATTAAGCATATGCCTGGTGCTGGGGTTGCATCCTTTGAAAAAGACCTCTATTTGGATACACCATGGAATGCCATGGTGTGGACATTTAAGCAGAAGGTCCTTGAACCTTGTCCAAGCTTCGTGAAGCGACTCATTTTCAGCTTGTTTGAATTTAATAATGTCGTCACGAAAAGTAGAATTCCTATCAGGTGGGAAATATTTTACTAGGAATTTCTCCGCCAAGTCTGTCCAATTGAGAACTGATCCGGAAGGTAATGAGTTTAACCACGTTTTGGCTTTGTCCCTTAATGAGTAGGGGAAGAGGTAAAGCCTCAAAGCTTCTTGGGAAACTCCAGGGATGAGAAAGGTATCACTAACTCCTAGGAAGTTTCTAAGATGGTTGTGGGGATCCTCATTTTCCACTCCAAAGAATTGTCCCACAGTGGACAACATTTGGAACATTACTGGCTTTAACTCTAATGAGTTGGCAGTAATTTCAGGGCGGATTATGCTTGGGTTTAGCTCCTAATAGCTCCAAAATAGAGCTATCTTAATGTCCCTAATTCTAGCTAAAACCATGACATATATTGATTAAAATGCTTCCTTGTAGGTGATTTCATGGTGAAGAGCTCGGGAAGTCCATTGATGATTTTTGGGGCTAAAAAGGTCATTAAAGATGTTTCGGGAAGTGTTCGGGTCAAAACGATAGGCCAAACGGAGCTCGGGAGCCAAAACGACCCAAAAGTGGGCTAAGAGCCGAGAGGGCAGCACCCAAGCGCCGGCGCCCAGCGCCCAGGCGCCCAACGAACGCAGCACGCGCGCACGCCCGCGCCCAGACGGCCAGACGCGCGCGCGCCGCCTCGCCTCGCGCCCGCGCGCCAGCCCGCTCCGCCTCGCCCTTGTCCGCGCGCGCCCTCGCCCGTGTCCGCCTCGCCCGCGCGCCCGTCATTGAAAATATGCGTGCGGCCCAGCGTCTAGACGCTAGCTCGACGTCAGCTCGACGCTGCCCCGACGATTCCCCAAGATAGACGTGCATCAGCGTCGAGCGCGCGTCTCAACGCTCGCTCAACGCCGACAGCGTCGAGACGCTGGCCGAGCATCTCGACGCCCCGAAGTCTGAAGCGTGATTCTGAAGTTCCACCCGAGAGCAAGCGTCGAGCGCAAGCGTCTCGACGCTCGCTCGACGCCGCGCGCGCGCCTGCCAACTTAGGGCACAGCGTCGAGACGCTGGCTTAGCGTCTCGACGCTCCGAGCTTAAAAGGCGTGAAAACTTCAGTTTTGCAGCCACTTTTTCATCCTCCTTCTTCCTCAAGGTTCTCCTCTCGGTTCCAAGGCGTTTTTCCACCATTTTTGTACTTCTTCTCCTTCTTTGTGCATGATTTCAAGCTCTTCCATGGGAGATTGGATTAATCCAACCTCCATGGAAGGCTAAACCAAGGTAAGTGCTTGATTTTGGGTTTGGATTTGTAAATTATGGATGTTTGGGGAGATTTTCCCCTTTGTGAATGTTAAGCCATTTAGCTTGTTTATGCATTTCTTGCTTGTTCTTCATCCAATTCTAGCATGTGTAGCTAAATTAGTTTGACAATCTAATTCTTATGCATGATAGAGGGCTAAAGGTTGGGACGTATAATTGCCTATACCGCTAGGTAGCACGGGTCTAAGCATGGCTAATTAGTTCGGCCCAAAGTGACATTGGTAAACTGAATTAATTAACGTTTTCATGTTAGGCTTAAGGCAAGAGAGAAACCGGGTTAGTCTTAGGATTAGACCGTCGCAATGTTCCCGTCACTGGCACGTAATCGATTTAGGGATCGCTACCGTAGACAGATTATTGGCCAAGTTTAATTAGAATTGCACGAGTCTAATTAAATCCTTGGGTCATTTGAGTTAGGAATAACTAAATGAATTGTGTGCATGAACATGGCTAACGCGTTAATTGTATCAATGATCCGAACATCCATAACGAGCAATTCCATTTCTCGAAGTTAAGCACGACCGTTTAATTTTTGCACATTTTTCATTTAATTTTCCGTTAGTAGCATATCAGGAGCTCCCTTCCCCCAAAACCAAATTACCATTCTTTAATTTGTGCATTCTTTTATTTCTAGCAAATTAGACTTAGGTAGATTGAATTTCTTATTTCCCTGTGGATCGACCCCGTTGCCACTTTGCTACAAATAGCTCGGTGTATTCGGGTTTATAAATTGTATTTTGGCAAGCCTCGACAGCTTGAATTTGGAGTACCCCAAAAGTACGTCTACCAAAATTGGCGCCGTTGCCGGGGAACTAAATTAATTTAGTTTAGTTAAGTTTAGTTTGTTGATTTTAAAAATTTTCTTTATTTCTTTTTGTACAGTTTAATTCTTTTGTATTATTTTACGCGTTTTGTTTGAGTTTTTGGAGCGCAGTCATTCTTTGAAAATTAAAAAGAAGCGCCAAGATGGAGGTCGTGGGTAATCTTGAGCATCAAAGAACCATGAGGGAACTTGCATCATCTGAGCTAGGCCGGAACACATCGAGTATCTTGTATCCGGTAGCTGCAGGTAATTTTGAACTTAAAGCTGGTCTGTTAACTTATTACCTTCTTTTTATGGTAATACATGTGAGAATCCAGTCATACACCTCAAGGAATTCAAGATGGTGTGTTCGTCATTCAGGACCGACGACATCACTGCAGATCAACTCCATCTCAAGGCCTTTCCTTTCACCTTGAAGGAGAAGGCGAGAGATTGGATGCATTACCTTCCGACTGGGTCCATCACTTCTTGGGAAGAGCTGCAGGGAGCGTTTTATGCAAAGTATTTTCCGCCTCCCAAGGTCGCCGCCCTCAGGAAGGAGATACTAAAAATTGAGCAAGGAGCTGGAGAGAGCGTTCTTGAGTGTTGGGAGAGGTTTGGTCGATTATGCGAGGATTGCCCCAACCATCAAATAGCCGAACAGTCCCTCATTCAAGGTTTTTACTACGGTTTGCTTCCCCAAGGGCAGCAGATGATAGACGCCGCTAGTGGAGGCTCGCTCATGGACAAGACACCCGCTGAAGCTAGAGTTTTAATTTCTAACATAGCTATAAGCTTAGAGCGGAGTGAAGATGGAGACAAGGAGAAGGCTCGCCTGAAGAAGGATGTGGAAGAGCTTAAGGCTCAGCTTTTCGAGGTAAGTAATACTGTTCTTGCCTTAAAGGATGATGTTCTGAAAGTCCAATCCTCTGTTTCAGGTAAATCTGTTGAGGACATGTTGCAAGCTATCCTTACGATCACCTCGTCCAAGCAAGATAACGTTGGCACTCAGATGCAAGGAATTAAGGAAGAAATGTCTCAGATGACTTGCAAGATCAACAGGATGGAAGAGAAAACTGAGAGTTTGAGTGTTGTCACTTTGAGAAGTGGGAAGCAGCTTCCCACGAGTACCCCGCCAGTGGAAGTCGATCATGGCCACATCGAGCCACAGACAGAAAATCCCGAACCACGGTGGCATGGGGTAAATTTCGATCCTACGTGCACTAGAGTTTATGTGCCTAAGGCTCCTTTTCCTAGCAGGTTAGCGAGACCGCCCAAGGAAAACTACGAGGAGGAGTTCTTAAACACATTTAAGAAGGTAGAGATCAACATCCCTCTGTTGGATGCCATCAAGCAAATCCCAAGGTACGCTAAGTTCCTGAAGGAGTTATGCACCAACAAGAGGAAGACAAAAGAGAAAGAGCGCGTCGTGGTAAGTAAAAATGTCTCCGCTTTAATCACGAAGAACTTACCAGAAAAATGCGACGATCCAGGTATGTTTTCTCTCCCTTGCGCTATTGGAGGTAAGAAAATTAGAAGAGCCATGCTAGATCTAGGAGCCTCCATTAGTGTCATGCCTCACTCTGTTTATCAGGATTAGAATTTAAAAGAAATACAGGAAACTGGTGTTGTTATACAACTTGCTGATAGGTCTGTCGTGCATCCTTTAGGGGTAGTGGAAGATGTATTAGTTAATGTTAACGGGCTGATTTTTCCTGTGGATTTTTATATTCTGAAAATGGATGGAAATTCTGATTCTTCGTCTGCGTCGATCTTATTAGGTAGGCCCTTTATGAAAACTGCTAAAACTAAGATAAATGTAGATAAGGGCACTTTATCTGTTGAGTATCGTGGACAAGTTGTTGAGGTTGATGTGTCTAATGAGTTGGAGCATGATGAGAGCGTCCACTCTCTTTGTCAAGTAGATACAATTGAATCGTTAGTTCAGGAAGAATGCATGTCTGATAGAGATGGGGATGACCCATTATTTTTTACTGATCTTTTTGATGAATCTGATATGCATGAATCTTCCATGTCTGAACTTTGTGATTCAACTGTCTCTTCTTTGGCAACTGTTCAGAATCATGCTAAAATGCTCCCCTCTACTTTGCAGGCATCTAAATTGGAGTTGAAAGACTTACCTGATCATCTCAAATACGCGTATTTGGGGGATGATGAGACGTTGCCGGTCATCATAGCGAAAGACCTTATGCCGGCTCAGGAAGGGAAGTTAATGGAAGTTCTTAAAGAGCACAAGCTGGCAATTGGATGGACATTAGCAGATTTACATGGGCTAAGTCCAGCTACGTGCATGCACAGAATCCTGCTCGAGGATGGAGCGAAACCTTCACGAGAGCCCCAAAGGAGGCCCAATCCCGCGATGAAGGAGGTAGTGGTTTCTGAGATCCTCAAACTCCTCGAAGCAGGTATCATCTATCCTATCTCAGATAGTAAATGGGTTAGTCCTATCCATGTTGTTCCTAAGAAAACTGGCATGACTGTGGTTAGGAATGAGAAAAATGAATTAGTGCCCAAAAGGATTCAAAATGGATGGAGAATGTGCATAGACTTTAGGAAGCTTAATGAGGTCACTAGGAAGGACCATTTTCCCATTCCTTTTATTGATCAGATGGTGGAGCGTTTACTTGGGAAGCCATTCTTTTGTTTTCTCGATGGTTTCTCTGGCTTTTACCAAATCCCCATAGCCATAGAAGACCAAGAGAAAACAACGTTCACGTGCCCCTTTGGCACATTTGCATTTAGAAGGATGCCTTTTGGGCTTTGTAACGCTCGTGGTACATTTCAGAGATGCATGATGAGTATATTTTCTGAGTTTGTTGAAAAATGCATTGAAGTGTTCATGGATGATTTTACAGTTTATGGCAATTCCTTCGATGACTGTTTAGATAATTTATCGCATGTCCTGAAAAGATGTATTGAGATGAACCTTGTTCTAAATTTTGAAAAATGTCATTTTATGGCGAGTCAAGGTATCGTTTTAGGGCATGTGGTTTCCGCTAAGGGTATAGAGGTGGATAAGGCTAAAATCGATGTTATCTCTAATCTGCCATACCCAACAAATGTTAGGGAGGTTCGGTCTTTTCTTGGCCATGCAGGGTTTTATCACAGGTTTATTCAGGACTTCTCCAAGGTTGCCATGCCTATGACGTACCTCCTTCAGAAGGATGTAACGTTTGATTTTGGGGAGGAGTGCAGAAAAGCCTTCGATTTGCTCAAGGATAGTTTGACGAGCGCGCCCATCATACACCCACCCCAGTGGGACTTGCCGTTCGAAATTATGTGCGACGCCAGCAACTATGCCTTGGGAGCCGTGCTCGGTCAGAGGATCGAGAATAAGAGCCGTGTCATTTACTATGCCTCCAGGACGCTTAATCCAGCGCAATGCAATTACACGACAACGGAAAAAGAACTTCTTTCTATTGTATTTGCGCTTGATAAATTTCGTCCTTACATTATTGGCTCTCAAGTAACTGTTTTCTCTGATCATGCAGCTGTTCGGTACCTGATGACCAAGAAGGACGCAAAACCGAGGCTACTTCGGTGGATTTTGCTTCTCCAGAACTTCGATGTGAAGATCAAAGATAGGAGAGGAGCAGAAAACCCGGTAGCCGACCATCTGAGCCGCTTGGTCAGAAAGGAAGATCTCCTGCCTCTGAATGAAGATTTCCCCGATGAGACACTCTTCAGACTCGATACAGTCCTTCCCTGGTATGCTGATATGGTAAATTACTTGGCCACAGGTAATTTTCCTTCTGGTTTCTCTCATAGCTTGTTTATGCATTTCTTGCTTGTTCTTCATCCAATTCTAGCATGTGTAGCTAAATTAGTTTGACAATCTAATTCTTATGCATGATAGAGGGCTAAAGGTTGGGACGTATAATTGCCTATACCGCTAGGTAGCACGGGTCTAAGCATGGCTAATTAGTTCGGCCCAAAGTGACATTGGTAAACTGAATTAATTAACGTTTTCATGTTAGGCTTAAGGCAAGAGAGAAACCGGGTTAGTCTTAGGATTAGACCATCGCAATGTTCCCGTCACTGGCACGTAATCGATTTAGGGATCGCTACCGTAGACAGATTATTGGCCAAGTTTAATTTGAATTGCACGAGTCTAATTAAATCCTTGGGTCATTTGAGTTAGGAATAACTAAATGAATTGTGTGCATGAACATGGCTAACGCGTTAATTGTATCAATGATCCGAACATCCATAACGAGCAATTCCATTTCTCGAAGTTAAGCACGACCGTTTAATTTTTGCACATTTTTCATTTAATTTTCCGTTAGTAGCATATCAGGAGCTCCCTTCCCCCAAAACCAAATTACCATTCTTTAATTTGTGCATTCTTTTATTTCTAGCAAATTAGACTTAGGTAGATTGAATTTCTTATTTCCCTGTGGATCGACCCCGTTGCCACTTAGCTACAAATACCTCGGTGTATTCGGGTTTATAAATTGTATTTTGGCAAGCCTCGACAGCTTGAATTTGGAGTACCCCAAAAGTACGTCTACCAGCTCCCCAGGCATAGGTACTAGGTAGGAGAGGATGGCACTATCCTTGTCATTCGCTATTTCGATGGGATTGCGAGTGGTAGGTACCGGATTTGGGACTGGTCTGTCCATTTCTTCTTGATAGGATTGCGGAGACTCCGCGGTTTCAGCAATTATTTGAGGTATAGAGGGTTGGTTAAAGAGACGTTTCTTAGCTTTGTTTCTGGCCCTAAGTAATCTCTCAGGCTCAGGATTGAACTCTAGATCGCTACTTGAATGCTCATTCATAAACTAACCCAATGATACCTGCAAAAGAAATGAGAAAAGATCAGTTCCAATAGATATTAAAATTCGTGTTTCTAACTTAACAAACTTCGTTTTCACTAAACTAAATCCCCGGCAGCGGCGCCAAAAACTTGTTGCGTGCTCAATGTTTAAAGGAAATATGCAATAATAGAGCACTCAGAACATGCAAGCATACATGATCTTGTAGCAAGTAATAAGTATTTTTTCATTCGATTTCCCACAGAGATTTATTCTTAGTTACTCGTGAAGTGTATTGTTAAGCAAGAATGGGTGGATTTAATGGGGTAGATTTGGTTTTAAGTTGCCTAATTACTAAGGAATATGTAAAGGATAGATACATAAACAAGTGCAAGTAAATGATAAACTCAAATGCAAAGAGAAGAGATTAATAAACGAAGAGGAAAATGTCTAAGGCAGAATTTTTAACTAAGGGAATTGCGGAAACAGCAATTATACCGCAATGTTCTTAACAGCGAATGTGTGTAAAATGTGGAAACAAGGGCTACTAACGACTCCTCTATAGGCTTTTTCACACGATTCTTAAGCAGTAGATCAACTCACTATGCATCAAACTAACTCATTCTCATGTATCTTCCGATTTCATGCATTAGATTCTTTAGTTTACTCATGTCCAAGTAAGGTCTTAAGCATCTTATTAAAACAGTAAGTTGTGATTTGTACTAGGAAAACGCCTATTCCTAGGTCGTTTTCTGGCTACCTTGAGAGGCTAGCATGAGTGTATGACTCTGAACTCTTACTCCTTCCAGAGGTTAGGAGTTCTTTGGACAAAATGGATGGCCAATCGAAATTGCCCGTGGGATGAAGCTTACATACAATCAATGCATACGAGAGCTATCCTACATGCTTTAGTCACGTGTTTCTTCCTACAGATTTGTCATTAGCATGCCCTTATGTGATTTATTTACTCATGGATGCAGATAGAATAGAAAAAGTAGAGGAAGAAGACATGCTTAATAAACTCTTGAGGATAAAACAGAAGAGGAAAACAGTAGGCATAGAAAGTAAAGACTTGCGAAGTGATGAATTGTGCGTTGATTAACCAATCGTTTGAACTAAACAAATGATGACTTGGAATAACTAAAGTAAAGACAGAAAGCAACGAAATGGAATAGAGTAGCTAAAGGAAGAGGAATAACAACAATCAATAATGAAAATAGAAAACTAAAACAGAAAGCAGTAAAGATGTGCGTGGTCTTCTCGATTGCGAACGCCTCGGCTGAAGGGTGAAAGTGAGCTTTGCTTGGATGAATCTAATCAGAAGAGAAGATAGATCTTCTCTCCTTTCTATCAGATTGTCGACTCCAACAGCTGAACCTTTCAAACCAACAGACGGAAGAGATAAAAAGAGTGGAAGAAGCTGCGTTGAACTGAGAAGTCTACGCTGTTCGAGTGTGTTTCAACCTTCCACTTTGGCCTCCTTTTATAGTATTCTGCAGGTGCGATTGGGTCAAGGAGAACCATCCATTCTCAACGTCGTACTTCTACGTGGCTGGAGGAGGAAGAATGGATCCCTGAAATATCGGAACAAAACAGAAAAAGGTTAGACAACTTACGGATTTCACTTAAAACATTGCGGTTTCAGCAATGTTTCCGCAATGCACAACTTTCATTCCTTTAACTTCGTTTTTAATTCTTTTTCTTTCCTTTTGCATATAAGTCCTAATTTAGCTTCATTATTCTAATTCTCATATATAAGCACAAGTTTAAGCTAAATCCTACCAAAAACACCTAAGAGTGCACATCTTTCTATAGAAAACAAGTCCTAAATTAGTCACTTTTGGAGACGTAACAACTGTTCTCAACGATAGAAGTATGGGGAAAACGAGTCTTAGGATCGATTAAAGGAATTCCGGGTCTATAAGAGTTAGAGTAGGAGAAGCTAAGCACACACACACGTGAGAGAGTAGGATTTAAAATTTTGAAATGTTCTTAACTTATGCATACACTTGTTTGTTTTTCCGTTAGCATTAATATCTTGTGTTCACGAGTTTTGGGATTTGAGTCGTCAGCATGCAAGTGGTTTCTTATAAGATAAATCAAAGTACACCTTGCTCGAGGACTAGCAAGATTTAGGTTGGGGGTATTTTGATAGCACTCTAAAAGTGCTAATATTTAGCTCCTAAGTCTTGTAAATTAGGATAATTATTTGGGCTTAATTGATATAATTTGTATAATTTAATTGTTAAGGGGTAAATCGGGCATTTGCGTAAATTAGGAGCTTAAATGAATATTTTAGAGCATTTTATTAATTAACGGTTTTGTGTGATTATACTACATTAATTAAATAATCTAAGTATAACTCAAAACTGATTAATGGGTTAATGGTGCAGGGTTTGCCAAGACTATGGAGGTGCCCAGGTTTAACTCTTGGTGAATGTAGGATTAAAGTCCGCCCGCGCGCCCCTCGCCACCGCGCGCGCCCTATCCGGGACTGTAAATGCCGGTCATTAAAACCCAGCAGAAGCCCGTCATTAAAAGTCAACAAAAATGCCCGATTTTGTAAATTTTCCAGAGAGCTCAGCGCCTAGGCGCTGACTTATGGCGCCTAGGCGCTGGCCCGACGGAAAAATGGGTATAAATACCCATTTTTCTTAATTTAGGGCATTCTTTTTTGGCTCTTCTCCTACCTCTTTCGATTTTTGGGCATTCTTAGCCATTTGTGGCTCTCTTCTTCATCTCCATGGATAGCTAAAACAAGTAAGTGTTTGATTTCTAGTTTGGGATTGTAATCAATTTGGATTAAGGGGAGATTTGCCCTAATTCGTGTATGAATTAGATTGTCTTCCTTATGCATCTTCTTCCTTGTTCTTCATCTAAATAGCTTGGGTAACTGATTAGGGGTGACGCCCGAGTTCTTATGCATGCTTTACCGTTAGAGATTAGGACGTATAATTGCCTCAATCGCTAGGTAACACAAATCTGAATATGGGTATTTAGTTTGATCTCAAGTGACAGTTGGGGGTAGAAATTAGATAACCTTCATGTTAGATTTTGGGTAAAGAGGAAAAATCGATTTAGTCTCCGGGTTAATTCGTCGCAATGTTCCCGTCTCTGTCCGTTAATCATTTTATGATTGATCACCTTATTTTGAGTAACTGTCAAGAACAATTAGAATTGCACTTTTCTAATTGTATGTTTGGGTCGTTTGAGTTAGAAATAACCAAACGAATTGCGTGCTTTAAGCGTTGTGTCTATGTATTTAGTTATCGATGATCCGAACACAAATTATGATCAATCCCATTCTTTGAAGTCAAACATGCCATTTAAATTTCTTCCTTCACAGTTTTTATTGTTTTAGTTTTCCGTTAGTTACAATAGATTAGAGCTCTCTTTTAAATCCAATTTCTCCTATTTTTACCGTTAGCAATTTAGAATTAATTAAGTTAGAATTAAGCTATTTCCCTGTGGTTCGACCCGGTTATCACTAACTATAAATTAGTCGGTATAATCGGCATATAAATATTATTTTGGCGGGCTTCGACAACCCGAAATTTGTGAACGTACAAAAGTTTACTACCAATTATCATCATTAGATAGCAGTAAACAGAGTCCCAATCACTTCAATATCAAAATAGCACTGCTCAACCGACTACACATGCTTATCCATGAATCCAACTTCAAAAGTTGGCATTGTCCTCAATGCCACTCTGTCAGATACACAAAGTAAAAGGGAAAGAGAAACTAAACTTCCCTGACTCTTTGTGAAGTTGGCGAGGGTAAGGAAGCGGCGCGCACATCATCGAAGCCCAAAATTGTCCTCTCTTCCTCGATTCCTAAAAAAAAACAGCAAGCAAAGTAAGACTAAATTAATCTAAAAAGCAATAAAAAAAAACAGCAACTAAACTAAAACAGAAAAAACAGTTCATCGCTCGGGTGCCTCCGAGAAGCGCAGAATTTTTAAAGTCGTTTGCTCGACTGAATTCTCTCCACTGACTCAACCATAGTCTGATAGTGCGGGGGACGTTCCAGACTTGTCCGCATCCACACTTGTCCTGCAAGCACCATTCAAAATATTTTGCACTCTTCGTGCCTCGAGCACGTGAATATCACATTTATTTGTGCAAAAAACAGCATTCACATCATTCAATTCTAAGTCAGATTTTTTTACCGAGACATGAGAATCATCCCTCAAGCGCGAGGTAAGACTCCCATTCTCATCATACTCAACAACAGAGACATTCTCCACAGATTTCTTTTCAAATAAAGAAAATTCATGCATTGTATCATCAAACTCTAAGGAGACGACACCCTTAAACACGTCGATTTTGACCCTAGCGGCCTTAAGAAAAGGGCGTCCTAACAGCATAGAGGACGAAGCATGCAAAGATTTTTCATTCATATCAAGTATAAGGAAATCAGCGGGGAACATCATATCACCTACCCTAACGAGAACATCTTCCACTTTCCCTCTAGGACATACACTCGACCCGTTAGCTAACTGGACAGTCACGTTACACTCATGCAGTTCATTTAAGTTCAGTTCAAGAAACAAAGCATAAGACATAACGTTCACAGAAGCTCCTAAATCAAGCATGGCATTTCTAACTACTTTACTACCTATCATACAAGGAATAGTAAAGGTACCTGGGTCGTTGCACTTGGCGGGCAACGTACCTGGGAGGATCGCGGAAACGTTCTCTTTTCTCTTTTCAGTCCCTCTGGACTTCCTCTTCTTCGTGCACCAACTCCTTAGGAATTTGGCATATTTTGGCACTTGGCTTACTGCCTCTAGGAGCGGGATGTTGACCATCACCTTCTGGAAGGTACGAAGGACCTCCTCATCTTCGGATTCCAAAGTAGGCTTCGCAAGCCTACTAGGGAAGGGTGCTCTGGCAACTTCCTCTTGCACACTGATTTCTTCTTTTTTCTCATTCAGGTTCTCGGGAGCAGTCGGGGTGGACTCGTTCAGGCTGTCCTTGGCTTCCTTCACGGCTCTGGGGGAAAGTGACTTTCCACTCCTTAGCTGGATAGCACTCATGTTCTCGCATGAGTTGACCGTGGTTTGGGAAGGAAGCTTCCCTGAGCTCTTGCTCTCGATTTTACTAATCGACACCGCCATTTGTGTCAGCTGCTTGTTCAAATTTTGCAGCTCGACCTTGTGGGAGTTAAGCTCTTCTCGAGCCTCTTTTTGGAACTGGCTGGTGGATGTCACGATGGTTCTGACCATCTCTTCTAATGAACTGGAGGAGCTCGAGGCTTGAGCTTGGGTGGAAGAGTTAGGCCTATCGTGAGACTGGCCTTGGAAGCGTGGTTGTCCTTCCCTGTTCCCATAGCTGAAATTGGGGTGATCGCGCCAACCGGGGTTGTAAGTATTTGAATATGGGTCATACTTCCTCGGGATGGAAGCATATCCCCCGATTGCATTCACCTCCTCCGCCTCGCGGTTTCCTCCAACAATCTTTTTCAGCATATTTCCGATCTCGGCCACCTGGGCCCTCATTTCTATCATCTCGTGGCTCTGGGTCACACTATGGACTTGCCCCTGCCCTCGAATACCAAACTGCTGCGAGTTGGTTGCCATGTTCGCGATAAGCTGCTTGGCCTCAACTGGGGTCTTCTCAATCAGAGCCCCACCGCTCGCTGCATCTATCATCTGCCGATCGTGGGGCGTCATCACCTCATAGAAATACTGTATCAGAAGCTGATCGGCAATCTGATGGTGTGGGAAGCTTGCGCACAGGCGCCCAAAACGTTCCCAGTACTCGTGCAAGGACTCACCCACGTCCTAAGTGATCCCATATATTCTCTTTCTCAATGTTGTGGCCAAGGACGCAGGGAAATATTTTTCCAAGAAGACCCTCTTCATGTCCTGCCACGTTGTAATCGATCCGGAGGGCAAATAATACAGCCAATCCTTGGCTTTTTCCTTGAGCGTGAAGGGGAATGCCCTCATGTTCAGTTGCTCCTCCGTTACTCCAGCGGGCTTCATCCCCGCGCAGACGCAGTGAAACTCCATTAAGTGCTTGTTTGCGTCCTCCCCTGCATTACCATGAAAAGAAGGCAACTGGTGAATTAAACCTGACTTTAACTCAAAGTTACCTGCTACCACGGGGTAGTTTATACACAAGGGTTGCAAGTTCAAATCTGGCGCTGCCAGCTGTTTCAACGTCCGCGACGCTTCTCCTTGCGCCATCTCCTCAACAAAGAAGGGATTGCCTTCTTCTTCTTCAAACAATCTCTGCCCCTCCCGGGCTTCTCTCCTCAACCGCCGCTCTTCTCTTTCGATTTCAGGAATAAACTGCAATCCACTAATCTCAGAAGAACGGGTCATACACAAACAAAAATTTAAACATACACTTACAAACAGAAAAAAAAATTCAGTAGACCATCAATCAATCAATTTCAAAGTCAAACATAATTTCAATCAAATTTTGCCTTCTCCCCGGCAACGGCGCAAATTTTGGCCGATCTACTTTTGGGGTAGTCCAAATTCGAGTTGTCGAGACTCGCCAAAATACAATTTATAAGCATATAACCAAGGCTTTGCAGCCAGTGGTAACAGGGTCGATCCAAGGAGAAGTTATGACCGAAATTAATATTAAAATTGAAATTAATTAATTGATTGGGTTTCTGTAACGGGGGGATTTTTCAGCATGCAAAGTAATCAATTGAACACTAACGGAAGAATAAAAAGAGAGAGAGACGCGTGCACGGTTTGGGGATTTTCGGGATTTAATTGTTAGACATCTTCAACTTATCATTTAATCACAAATTCAAGGCAAACAGTTTGTAGTACACACGGACGATTACCCGAGAAGCCCCAAGGTAACCGGCTCCATAGAAATTAATTAGACCACACAGTTCTAATTAAACATTATCTAAAATTGCATCAAGGTGATCAGCCCCAAGTTTAGTCTAGATAGTCACTAGCTAACCGCGACAGACATTCAAGCATGTAATCTAATTGCTAACTGATTGCCCGCAAACGCTGTATGCAATCAACAACCATCATGCATGACTCGATACTCCGGTTTAGTTTTATCAATCTGTGTTACTTATTCGAGTAGTGAGAGGCACGGCATCGCTACTCTTTAACATTCACAAAATGGTAGAAAACTCGAGTGTCAATCGTCGAATTCTAACATATGCATAGGGTTAAGCAAGAGAGATAAATGCATACAAATCAGCCACCAAATTATGAACTAAGCATGGATTATCAAAACCAAAAGCGTCTAACAAAAATCCCTTTAATATATCCCAAACCGTTCACCCTTATCTTAGCCGTCCATGGAATGGGTTGTCATCCCCGCTCCAAGGGAAGCCATGGAAGTTGTCATCAAACTAATACAAGATGAAAGCTCATAAACAAGCCACAAATGGCTGAGCTAAAGGGAAAATAGAGGAAGATCGAGAGGAAAAAGAAGAGAAATCGCCTAAGTATGAAGAAGATATGTCAAAAGTTGTGCAGAAATCGTCATTTACAGCCTCTGTAATCGACGTAGCGTCGAGACGCTACGCCCTAAGTAATCCGCGCGCGCCTCGCGATGGCGTCGAGACGCTAGGGCAGTGTCTCGACGCTGGCCCGATAATTCCTTGCGCGCGCCTCCTCCGGATTGTCTCAACGCCGCAGCAGGGTCTCGACGCTTCGGCAGCGTCGAGCTAGCGTCTCGATGCTAGCTCTCGGGTTTGGGGCTGGAAAAAATTGCCTCTCCTAGGCAATTTTGGTCCGTTTCTTCTCGGATCGACTTGCCCATTCCCGATGCACTCCTGGGCCGTTAAAACTCTGCTTTTAGCTCCGAAACGGGTCCAATGGACGCACGAGCTCTTTGCCGCATTTCTCCTACAAACGAGATTAATTACCCAATTAAATGCGGACTTTAGCTATATTTAGGAAGTATTTAATAGCTATAAAATGGAGTTATCAGACTAGCAATAACTCAAGTTTGGGGGTGTGTTACCTCTCCAAAAGTGCATTATTTAGGGCTTTAATTACCTAAAAATCATGTAAATTCTCGAGTGATTTTGTTAGAAGTTAGCTTAATGTGTGCTTAAAAGTGAGAATTTGAGAAATGATGCTAATTTAAGGCTTATTTGGAAAAGGAACGAAAAATGATTCAAAATGGTGAAAAAACAGCTAAATTGTACATTGTAGGTACATTGCGGAAATATTGCGGCCCTCGCAATGAAACAGTCTTTGCGGCTGAATTTTTTCAGCCGTCAGTCTTTGTTGACTGCGATTTTCCAGCCGTCAACTCTCTCTGCTGCTGCCACATGTCAAGCTTGACTACCTCACAAAGTTGAATGGTGATCCACGATTAATGAGCAGCCTTTGGCAACTACCTAAAAGCTATATAAAGAGGGTGAGATGAAGGATCAAAGCAATCGAATTGAATCCACTTCAATTCATTCCACACAATCTGAGAAGTGAGGAGATCCCGATCGTGAAGAAACCTGCAGACAAAACTCTTCCCCCGTTTGTTGGATCGAAGAAACAAGCCCTTGGCGTCGATAATTCGAGAGGAATAAGAGAAGAACCCTCTTCTATTCTGATCGAAACTATCCCTAAGATCAGCTAATCTTCCCCTTCATCCGAGGCGATTCACGACTTGGAGGATCCTTACGCACCTTACTGCTTTCCTTTACTGCTTTCCTAATTACTTTCTGCTTTCCTCTAAATGTTGTTCTGAATCATTTAATGCTTCTTCCTTTCATTGTTGCTTTCGGATTGACATATGTTTACGAATTATGATATGAATTGCTTTCTTACAAGAGTAATCAATTGGTTTTCCTGAATTCTACATTCTGCCATCCCTTAATCAATTTGTTGAGTTCTTCATTTTATTATATTCCAATCAATTAGTTTTGTTGAGTTCTCCATTCTATGTTTAATCAATTCATTCCATTTAGTTCTTCGAATACCATGAGTAACTAATCCAATAGAGGTTTGCTAAGGATGAATCTATAGGATAAAAGTATGTGAATTCAGCATGTAAAGTAGCATGATTGCATTGAATGTATGTGATCTTCATCCCATGGGCAATTTCGACTGGCCATCCATTTTGACTAAAGAATTCCTAACCTCTGGAAGGAGTAAGAATTCAGAGTCATCCATTCATGTTAGCCTTTCATGGTAACCAGAGAGTGGCCTAGGAATAGGCATTCTCCTAGCACGTTGTTAGCATGTGCGTATAAATAGGTTTTAAGTCTTGCTTGGATATGAGTAAACTAAAGATCTAATGCATGTAATCGAAAGATGCATGAGACCTAGCTAAGACGATGCATGATATGTTAATTTGCTGCTGAATGATCATAGATAAATGCCTATAGAGGACTCTTAAGCCAACCTTGCTATCTTACTTTAGTTTTTAATTGTTGCGAATTTATTGCGAGATTATTGCGAGAGCCGCAATAACCATTTCTGCCTTTGCCTTAGTCTTTTTCAGTAGCTTTTAATCCATTGCGAATTTATTGCGAAAAGATTGCGAGATCCGCAATCCTACTTTTCCACATTATAACTTTACCTCTTTGCATTTATGTTTACATTCTTCTTGCATCTTTTATAATTCTGTACCCCACCCAAAATCTATCCAATTTGAGTTACCTTATCTAATCTAACACACCAAATCGCTAGTCACTAAACTTAATCTCTGTGGGAAAACGAATTAAATTATACTTATCACTTGCTGTAGACCATGTATACTTGCATGATTTGAGTGTTATTTACACCTTTAAATTACATACACACTGAGCACGCAACAATGGGTTGTTCACTATTTGCAGATTTGCTAGGAGTGAAGCAGAGATGTCAACCTTTATAAGTCCAGTGAAGATTGATGTAGAGAAATTTGATGGAAAAATGAATTTTGGCTTGTGGCAAGTGCAAGTCAAGGATGTGTTGATACAATGTGGGTTACACAAGGCCTTGAAGGGAAGACCAGGTGATGGTTCTTCTGAAAAGTTCAGCGGTGATAATGGTCCAATGGAGTCCAGTGGCGGTTCGAGTAGAGGTTCTAAGAAGTTCAACATGAGTGATGAAGAAAGGGAAGGTACAAAAATCTCAGATCATCTGAGTGTTCTCAATGGCATCGTTTCGGAGCTGAAGGTAATTGAAGTGAAGATAGATAATGAGGATAAGACCCTCAGGCTCATCTTGTCACTTTCATCTTCTTATGAACACATGAAGCCAATCTTGATGTACGAGAAGAAGACTTTAGATTTTTCTAAGGCTACTAGTAAAATTCTTTCAGAAGAAAGAAGACTGGAGAGTGAAGGGTGTACTTCACAGGAGGATTCAGTATTGGTAGCTGGCAATTGGAAGAATATCTTCGTGCAGAAGAAAGGTTGCTGGAAATGTGGACAGTTTGGGCACATGAAACAGGATTTTCCTAACAGAGCAGGTTTGTCAAAGGGCTCTAGGTCGGATGCTGACATTGTCTCTCTCGCTAGAGAAGATGTTCCTGGCTTCCATTGAAGGAAGACATAATTCATCCTTATGGTATGTCCGTTTTACCATGATAGAGGATGTGATGTCAACGGTTCCACGGGTTTGCACACGGGCATTGACTTGGCAGTTATGCAAGGTGTGTGGTGGAAGTTATGTCGATGGCTGAGAACTTTCAGGTGAGCCAAGTAGGTGGAAGTTGCACCATAAATTTCAGCAAGGTTTGTCGGCATGTGACGAAGAAGTAAAAATCTTGGAGTGTGATTGATAGCTCCAAAATAGAGCTATTATTTGCTCCCTAATTATAGCTAAAACCATGACAAATATTGATTAAAATGCCTTCTTGTAGGTGATTTCATGGTAGAGAGCTCGAGGAGTCTGAGGACGTGTTTCGAGGCTAAAAACGACGTTTTAGAGCTTAATGGATGCATCGGGATTGAAGGAGCTTGAAGAATTGAAGAAATGGCAAAATTTGCCATTGAAAGGCAAAAGTTGGCCACCAAACCCGAGAGCTAGCGTTGAGCGGCAGCGTCGAGACGCTGGCCTAGCGTCTCGACGCTGCCCCGACGATTCCCGAAGATGAACGAGCACCAGCGTTGAGCGCGCGCGTCTCAACGCTCACTCAACGCCGACACCGTCGCGACGCTGGCCTAGCGTCTCGACGCTCCGAAGTCTGAGGCGCATATTTGAAATTCCACCCGAGAGCAAGCGTCGAGCGACAGCGTCTCGACGCTCGCTCGACGCCGCGCAAGCGTCTCGACGCTACCCCGTGCGCGCGCGCTGCCAACTTAGGGCACAGCGTCGAAACGCTGCCCTAGCGTCTCGACGCTCCGACGGATATAAAATCACATTTTCCGAGTTTTAACGGATCTTCTTCTCCTTTCCCCTTGGGATTGCCGTTTTCTCCCCTCAATTTCTGGTTTTTGCCCATTTTTGGGTTGTATGTTGATGACAATCTCCATGGATGCTTGGGAAACCTTCATCCCCATGGAAAGCTAAAGAGGTTAGTGGTTGATTAGCTAAGTTTAGGGATTGATTACTTTTGTATTAGGTGAGATTAGAGCTTAATTGAATGTTTAGCATGTATGAATGAATTTCTTGCATCTCTTGGTCTGTATTAAGAACGACTAACTTGCCTTTCTGATTAGAAGTGACGTCCATAATTAGTTACGCATGCTTAGTGGGCTAATATTGATTTTTGACAAACCTCAATACTTAGTAGCGAAAGTCTAGCTCGTGGCTAATCAATTCGAGCCCAAGTGACGGTTGGGGGTAGAAATTGATTAACGTTCTCACGGCGGGCTTAAGACTAAGAGACAAATCGAATTAGTTTTATGATTAATCCGTCTCAATGATACCCGTTACTGTCTGTTAATTAATTTAAGAGTCATGAACTTAGATAAATTAATGGGTATGTTTAATTAGGATTGCACTTACCTAATTAATTCATTGGGATGTCTTGGACCCGTTTGGGACATAACATTTTGTGTGCATGAAACGTCTCGGCTAATTCACATGTTAATCAATGAACCAAAATGCATTAGATCAATCCCGACACTTGCTAATCAATCGAATTCGTCAATTTCATACCTCCCGTTCTAATTTTCCGTTAGCGTAAGTTTAATTTTCGCCACTGTTTTCCAAACAAATCCCCCCTATTTTAGCATTGCAAATTTAGTTCGATTAATTTAGGATTATTAGTCACTCCCTGTGGATCGACCCCGTTACCACTTAGCTGCAAATTGCTCGGTGTATTCGGGTTTATAAATTTCATTTTGGCGGGACTCGACATCCCGAAATTTGTGAACGTACAAAAGTTCATTACCAGTGATATTCCAAGTGGTCTACTCTTTATGGTGGAGTGGGGTTTATAGTTCTCTATGTTGAGGAGTATGGTTGTCGGTAAAGACAATGGTTATTTATAATTCTCTGTGTTGAGGATTATGGTTGTCGGTAAAGACAATGGTTGTCGGTAAAGACAATGGTGAGTTATAGTTCTCGGTGTTGAGGATTATGGTTGTCGGTAAAGACAATGGTGAGTTATAGTTCTCGGTGTTAAGGATTATGGTTGTCGGTAAAGACAATGGTGAGTTATAGTTCTCGGTGTTGAGGATTATGGTTGTCGGTAAAGACAATTGTGAGTTATAGTTCTCTGTGTTGAGAATTATGGTTGTCGGTAAAGACAACGGTGAGTTATAGTTCTCTGTGTTGAGGATTATGGTTGTCGGTAAAGACAACAGATGCAACAGAAGTTGTGGACTATGGTTGTCGGTAAAGACTACAGATGCAGCAAAAGTTGTGGATTCTTCAAATATCTTGCCAAGGTGGAATTTGTAGGGATTTTGGCAATATATAAAAAGGGTGGTTGTCCCACATCGGAAAGGTTCAGGTAAGTCATGTGCTCCTAGGACTATAAAAGGAACCTATGGTTTTGGGTTTTAATCATCCCAGTTAGAAACATTTTAAGCTTGGTGTGCTAATGTTGCGTGCTCAGTGTGTATGTAAATTAAAAGTGGAGAGCACTCAGATCATGCAAGTATACATGGTCTGCAGCAAGTGATAAGTATAATTTATATCGTTTTCCCACAGAGACTAAGTTGAGTGACTAGCGATTTGGTGTGTGTTAGATTAGATAAGGTAACTTGAATTGAATGGATTTTGGTTTGAGGTGCGGAGTTATAAAAGATGCAAGAAGAATGCAAAAATAAACACAAAGCAAACGAAGTTGAGGAAACTATAATGTGGAAAACTAGTATTGCGGGTCTCGCAATACTTTCGCAATGGTTTGCAATAGATTAAAAAACTGATAAAATACTAAGGTAAAGGCAGAGCTTGATATTGCGGTTCTCGCAATATTCTCGCAATACTCTAACAACGATTAAAACCTAAAATAAAGATGGCAAGGTTGGCTTAAGAGTCCTCTATAGGCATTTATCTATGATCACTCAGCAGCAAATTAACATATCATGCATCGTCTTAGCTAGGTCTCATGCATCTTTCGATTACATGCATTAGATCTTTAGTTTACTCATATTCAAGCAAGACTTAAAACCTATTTATACACACATGCTAACAAACGTGCTAGGAGAATGCCTATTCCTAGGCCACTCTCTGGTTACCATGAAAGGCTAACATGAATGAACGACTCTGAATTCTTACTCCTTCCAGAGGTTAGGAATTCTTTAGACAAAATGGATAGCCGGTCGAAATTGCCTATGAGATGAAGATCACATTCATTCAATGTATTCATGATACTTTACATGCTGATTTCACATACTCTTATCCTATAGATTCATCTTTAGCAAACCTCTTTTTAGTTAGTTAGTCACGGTTTTCGAAGAACTTAAGAAGATTAATTGATTACTCATGAAATGATGAATTCAAGTAAACTAATTGATTGAAGACAAAGAAATGAAGAACTCAACAAAACTAATTGATTACTCTTAAAAAGGCAAATCTCATAACAATTCGTAAAGCAACAACCTTTGATCCGAAAGCAACAATTTAAGGAGAAAGCAATAAATGATTCAGAACAACACTTAAAGGGAAGCAGTAAGTAATTTGGAAAGCAGTAAAGGAAAGCAGTAAGTTTAATGAAGATAATCCAAGTCGTGAATCGCCTCGGATGAAGGAGAAGAAGGGCTGATCTTGGGAAGGAATTCGATCCGAAGAGAATTTCTCTCTTCTTCCTTTCGAATTATCGACGCCAAGGGCTTTAGTTTCTTCGATCCAACAAACGGGGGAAAGGATTTCGTTTTCGGGGTTAGGCTTCTGCCGATTTTTCTTCACTTTCGAGTTCTTCTTTTCCATCTTCATTTGGCTCTTTTTATAGCCTCCACAGGTTCCATCAGCTGCGGATCTCCATTCATTCTGGAGTAACAACCTCCCACGTGGCAGCAGCAGAAAGGTTAGGCGGCTGGAAAATCGCAGCAGCAAAGACTGGTGGCTGGAAAAGTGCAGCAGGAAAGACTGGTATTGCGGTTGTGTTGCGAGGGTCGCAATGCTCTGTTTCCAGCTCTTCTTCCTCTGATCCTATTGCGAGCTTCGCAAAATTTCAGCAATGCATCTGCAAGGTATAAATTAGTCGTTTTTTCACCAATTTGCATATTTTTTCGTTACTTTTCCAAATAAGCCTTAAATTAGCGTCATTTCTCAAAATCTCACTTTTAAGCACACATTATGCTAACTTCGAACTAAAATGCTCAAGAATTTCCATGAATTTCAGGTAATTAAGGTCCTAAATAACACTCATTTGGAGAGGTAACACACCCCCAAAATTGAGTTATTGCTAGTCCTCGAGCAATATAAAGGCTTACTTTCCCTCTGCCTAGTTGCTAACTCTTGTCCTCTACCTTACTGATTGCTGACTCTTGTCCCTATCTCTTCTTAACTATTTGCTTATTCTCTCTGTCTTACTATCAAAGGTATTGTTGTCCTGTGACACCCTTCAAGCTTAAAACTAACTTCATGTTTTGTCATTCTGAATTCCCTTGCCTTTAAAACCTTCAGTTTTTACTAACTCCCTATCTTTTAGTTTATCTGCCTATGTCATCAAGCACACTGTGCAGTCATCCCTAAGCTTTAAAATCTCCCTAGTTTTAATTCAGACTCAGTACATGCTTCTAAGTTTTTATTCTTTTGTTACCTAGGAATCCTTAGAGTCATGCCATGCTTAGAACAACACAAGTATCAGAGTACATAATCCATAGAACAGACTAAGTCATGGTATCACCTCTATTTAGGACAGACACTCATCTCCCTAATCAAGCCTTCTAGTTACAGCTCTGTGCTTAGCTAACTTAGGATCAGAGTTCATTACATAGGACATTTAAGCACCTAAGGTTGTACCCTCTTGGCATACATCATCCTTCTTTGTTTTCTATATTTTTTTTTTGTTTTCTTTGCACCTCTTTCTTTCCCTTAAGTATGCCTTTTGATGCAGTGCCCCTTGTGGGTTACACAAGTGGCCCTGATTACTCAGCAATCCTAAAGAAACGACCATGTTTCTTTTTCTTTTATTGTATTCTTTTTTTTTTTTCAAAGAAGGACAATGCATATCTTACTAAGGGAGAGAGAAGTGTTCCTAGGACTAGAGGTTGCCTCCCCCAAACTTGGACTTCTCATTGTCCCCAATGAGAGTATGAGGTGGCACACCCCCAACTTGTTTTAGAAGCATCTAGTCTAAGTTAAAAACAGACAGAAGTTAAATATCCAAGGGATGAAATGGCTCTCTTAGTTCAGATAACACATCAGCAGAGATTTATTAAAAACAAATGGTAAGGTCTAACAGGGTCACATGCTTATCAACGTATGAAGCTACTTTAATTTTAAGGAGTGTACTCGACACTCATCCAGCATACTCAATAGACAGACCACACAGAGACATCACCAATGCAGTTAAGTATTTAGAGTCAAGGACAGAACATACTAGCAGAAAGACATTACTCAATAACAGCATGCTTGAAAGAAACTTTGCGATGCACGCAATAGAATCGCAATGACAATAACAGAGCAGATTTAACAGTGATCAAAGCTCGTACTATGGAAATTCTATTGTGGCCCAAAAACTTTAAAAACATCAGCACAGACTAACTATCCTACACTAATTCTAAACTAATCTATGCTACTCTAACTAAGTTATTCTATTGAAATTGAAAACAAACAGCAATTGATTTTTTTTTTCGGGGGGGGGGGGGGGGGGGGGGGGGGGTAACCAGTTACAGAAAAGCAGGGTTGAGGGAGATAAGAAATACTCCCTCGAATGCCGTCAGACCATGACATTCATTCATTTCTATCATCTTCTTCTTCATCACTCTTCTCCACGTTTGGAGGCATCCAGGGGCTCAGCAAATCAGTAGGGAATGTAGGAAATTCGCACCTCAGATGCTCATCTAACTCCATATCCCTTGCTTGAGAATACTCAGCCCATTGGGCTAATTTTCTCTGTATGTCCATCAAGCAAGACATGGATATGGACTGAGCAGCTGCAAGACCATCCAGCTCAATTTCCAAATTGT
The DNA here is from genome assembly GCA_028017165.1 of Herpetospermum pedunculosum. Taxonomy (NCBI): domain Eukaryota; kingdom Viridiplantae; phylum Streptophyta; class Magnoliopsida; order Cucurbitales; family Cucurbitaceae; genus Herpetospermum; species Herpetospermum pedunculosum. Next base: position 47,358,063 of record CM051527.1, read on the forward strand.
CCTTCCTTCTCATCTTCAGATCGCTGGGCAGCTCCAGGTGGCCAGCATAGGCCAACTTCTTCTCCTCTCTAGTCACAGCCACACCTGCACGAAGGCACAGTTTGGTAATGGTATTGGGGAAGAAGAGTCTGCCCTTCCCTTTCTTTGAACATTCAATGATTGAGGCTGCTACGATTTCACCCACATCAATAGTGAGCCCCTTCATAATTGCATAAACCAGCAAGGACCTCCCCTGATTGATGGTCGTCTCGTGCGTTACAAGAGATATTCTTCTCCGAATCAGGGAGAACCAAATTTATGCCTTGTCTTTAAGGGTTGCACTCATTAATGTGTGCTTCCCCTGTTTAGAGACTGCCCACGCTGCCTCAGGTTTGCCTATCATACTCAATGTTTCCTCCAAGACTGCCTCGGAAGGTGTGGCCATGATCTTTGAATACTCAGAATTCTTATGCTCTCTGAGAGCATACATCTAGTTGATCGCCTCGGCAGAGAAGTCTACCTCAACACCTCTGACCACAGAATAACATCCTTCGGGCTGAGTGAGGTTGGCATAGAAGTCATAGACCATATCGGAGTAGGCCTGAATTGGTGGCCTACATAACTCTTCCCAGCCATGGTTTGCAATGCCTGCGCGCAAGAATTGCGGCAGGTCCGAAGGAGAATCCAAAAATCCTCTTTCGTGGAGGAGGTCTCTTTTCATTAAATCCATACCTCTAGCCTCTGCATCTTTGGACACATACCTCTCTGCTGGAGGTTCGTCTTCTTGGAACATCTTCCCTTTCCCCTTAGCCTTAGCTTTGGTTGCCTCAACAGCCTCTATCTTCATTTTCTTGGTAGGGGGTTCGGATTCGGCCTTTCTCTTTTTAGCTTTCTTTGAGGCATTCGGCCTCTTTGCCTTTATGATCACAGGGGCCCTCTTCTTGGGCACCGATTCAGCTTGTTTTTCCAACCCAGCCACCACCTCGGCAGCTACTCGCTTGATACACTCATCCAGCGTTTTATCCATCGAATCACTTCTCCCCAATTCTTTCTCCACAGGGCTGTCAGGACTGTCATCCCTGATGGGAAAGACTACTTCCTCTCCTTCTTTAGCATCACCAGTTGGGGTGGATTCAGAATCTGGTTGTTCCACGGGGGAGATCTCAGTCCCAGACTGTTGTTGTGTAGGTGAAAGGCTTTGCATGGCACTCTCGAATGACGGCCTGCTGGTGGTGAGGCTTTCCTCACTCGTGGACTTTCGAATTTTGGACTTAGGATCCCGTCCAGCCGTGACCTTCTTCTTTCTCTGCGCAGGGCTCTTTCTTGGCTCAGAAGTGTTGGCAGCCTCAGCAGTTGCTAAGGAAATCAATGCATCCCCAGCCATGGCAGTGTCTTCTGTCGTAGGGGATGGCTTCGTAGGGGTCAGACTCTCTTTTGCTCGGGTTGAAACCATTTTCTTGGAGGTGAAGAACGAAAATTTTCAGGAAGAAGGAAGAAGGGATTCGGTTGAGAGTGCGAGGGTTTTGCGAATTGTGAATTGGGAATGAGCTGCAGCCTCTCCTATTTATAACGGTTTGCGAAAAAAAAAGGCTACGCCTTTGTGAACTCCGCAATGCCTCTAAATCTCCTACAAAATCTTTGAAATGTTACCGTTGGCAGTTTATTCCTTAATTGTCGTCTGCCGCAAGATCCTAACAAAACCAAATCTTTGATTTTCCCAGACTCTTCCTTCATCTTCTCTTAGCCTCTTGATTGATCCATTTTTCCGTTAGGATTTTCAATCATCAAACTTCTAATCAACATTAAAAATAAACTTAATTAGTTTCAGAAAAATTAAAAACACTTTAATAAAAAAGAGTAAATGAACAGAATTATTTCGTATTCCTTCAACGTTTGGCACAAGGATAATTCCAATAAACGCCCTTGCTCATCTTCTTTTGTTTGGCTTTAAGCCTCGGACAAGAGGAATGCTGAGAGTGTTCTCACATCCCCTTCCTCATAATAATGCTTCAGTCTTGCACCATTCACCATGAACGGCTGGCCTTGTTCCAAATTTTGGATCTCGATTGCACCATGAACAAACACATTAGTAATTACAAATGGACCAGACCAACGAGACTTAAGTTTGCCAGGAAACAACTTCAATCGTGAATTAAATAACAACACATGTTGGCCCTTTTTAAAATCATTTATCCTGAGTCTACTATCATGCCAAATTTTAGTTTTTTCCTTATACATTTTAGCATTCTCGTATGACATGTGTCTTAGTTCATCTAATTCATGCAATTGCAGAGACCGCAATGTTCCCGCATCGGTCACGCAAAAATTTAACTCCTTTAAAGCCCAAAAAGCTTTGTTTTCTAATTCAAGGGGGAGATGGCATGCTTTTCCATATACTAACCTATAAGGAGACATTCCTAAAGGTGTTTTATATGCATTTCTATAAGCCCATAGTGCATCATCTAATTTAAAAGACCAATCATTTCTATTTGGTTTTACAACTTTTTCAAGTATACTTTTGATCTCTCTATTAGAAATTTCAGCTTGCCCATTTGAATGGGGATGATAGGGTGTTGCCACCCTATGCCTAACATTATACTTAGCTAACACCTTTTCCATGGCTTTGTTTATGAAATGTGTTCCTTCATCACTTATGATGGCACGTGGTGTGCCAAAGCGTGTAAAGATATGTCTATTCAGAAATTTAACAATTGTCTTAGCATCATTTAAAGGACATGCAATTGCCTCAACCCATTTTGAGACATAGTCTACAGCTACTAAAATGTAAAGATTACCAGCAGATGGTGGGAATGGCCCCATGAAGTCAATACCCCACACATCAAAGAGTTCTAACTCTAAGATGTATGTTAGAGGCATCTCATCCTTCCTACTGAGGTTACCTGTTCGTTGGCATTCATTGCAATTGTGTGCGTAGTCATGTGCATCCTTGAAGATTGTTGGCCAAAAGTAGCCACTCTGAAATACCTTTGCAGCAGTTCTTTGCCCACCAAAGTGTCCTCCATACGGGGTTGTATGGCAATGCTGCAGGATTGACCTTGATTCAGCAGTTGACACACATTTTCTTAGCAATCCATCCGCACAGCTTCTGTAGAGGGTTGGATCATCCCAAATGTACTTCCTAGCCTCATTTAAGAACTTCTTCTTATCCTGCCCCTTGCTGAATTCTGGTAACACTGTGAGGCAAGAAAATTTGCAATATCAGCAAACCATGGTTCATCATTATTATCACAATGTACTAAAACAAAAACATGTTCATCAATAAAAGAATATGTCATTGCGGGCTCCGCAATAGATTCGCAATGACTCTGCAATCTTGATAAGTGATCAGCAACTACATTTTCACATCATTTTTTGTCTCTGATTTCCAAATCAAACTCCTGCAAAAGTAGCACGCATCTAATTAGACGAGGCTTGGCATCAGCCTTCCTCATTAAGTACTTTATTGCAGAATGATCAGTATAAACAATTGTTTTATTTCCTACCATATATGGCCTGAATTTCTCACATGCAAACACCACTGCTAACATCTTTTTTTCTGTGGTAGTGTAATTGCTTTGAGCTTCATTCAAAGTTTTACTCGCATAATATATAGGATGTGTTAATTTGTCTCTCTTTTGGCCAAGCATAGCTCCAATTGCATAGTCACTTGCATCGCACATTATTTCAAAAGGCATATCCCAATTTGGCCCGACTATGATTGGTGCTTTGACTAAGTGTTGCGTGCTCAATGTGTTAATAAAAGTAAGCAAATAAGGAAGAAAGAGCACTCAGAACATGCAAGCATACATGATCTTCTAGCAAGTAGTAAGTATATTTCATTCGTTTTCCCACAGAGACTTATTTTTAGCTATTCGCGAAGTGTTTTGTTAAGAAAGAAGGGGTGAATTTGATGGGGTAAAATTGGTTTTTAATTGTCTAATTTTTGCTGAATGTGTAAAGGGTAGTAACATAAACAAGAACAAGTCAAAGCGAAACTAAAATGAAAAGAAACAAAATTAATAAATGAATGCAAAGACAGCGAAACAGAATGGAAACTTAGACGGAATTGTGGAGACCGCAATTCTACCGCAATTACAATAACAGCGAAAGTGTGTAAATGGGTGAATTAAGAGCTACTAATGACTATCCTATAGGCATTTTTATACGATTCTCAAGCACTGGATCTACTCTCTATGCATCAAACTATCTCAATCTCATGTATCGTCCGATTCCATGCATTAGATTCTTTAGTTTACTCAACTCAAAGTAAGGTCTTAAGCATCTTGTTAAAGCAGAAAGATATGGTTTGTACTAGGGAAACGCCTATTCCTAGGCCGTTTCCTGGTTACCTTGAAAGGCTAGCATGATAATATGACTCTGAACTCTTACTCCTTCCAGAGGTTAGGAGTTCTTTGGACAAAATGGATGGCCAATCGAAATTGCCCGTGGGATGAAGCTTACATACAATCAATGTTCGAGAGCTATCCTACATGCTTGATTCACGTTTTTTAGCCTATGGAGTTGTCATTAGCATGCCCCTAAGTGACTTAGTTACTCATGGATATAGGGAGAACAGAACTAAAAGATAAAACAGACATGCTTAGAAGGGAAATGTGCTTAAAACAGTAAAGGAAAACAGTAGAATGTAAAGGAACGAAACTGTGAAATACTGAACTTTGCGTTTGATTAATTGATTGTTTGAATGAATATAAAAGATACTTAAAGTAAAGAACAGCAAGACAGAACACAACGAAATGAACTGAATGAACCACTAGAACAGAAACAACACAAGACAGAGTTTGTAAAGTAGAAATGAAGAACAGAAAGCAATAAAACAGCTCGAAATCTCGTTGCAGCCGTCTCGAATGAAGGATGAGAAAGGTCAGCCTTGCTTGGATGAATCCAATCGGGAGAGAAGAAGAATCTCCTCTCCTTCCTATCAGATTATCGATTCCAACAGCTGAGCTTCGCAAACCAGCAGACGGCAAAGGAAAACTAGGAGAAAAGATGGACTGCGAGAAGACTTCTACGCTTTCGGATGATGTTTGAACCTCCGACTTTGACCCCCTTTATAGTAGTTTGCAGGTGCGTTTGGGCCAAGGAGAACCATCAATCTTCAACGTCGTATATCAGAATGGATGGAGGAGAAAGAACGAATCCCTGAAATCACGGAATTTAACAGAAAAAGATCAGTCAACTTACGGTTTTCACTTGAATAATTGCGGCTTCAGCAATGTTTTCGCAATGCTGTCGCAATGCAGTTTTTTTTCATTCTTTTCCTTCGGTTTTTAACCCTTTTCTTTCCTATTGTACATAAGTCCTAATTTAGCTACCTTCTTCTAATTCTCATATTTAAGCATAGGTTTAGGCTAAATGCTATCAAAAACACCTAAAAGTGTACATCTTCTTAAGCTAAATGGGTCCTAAATAAGTCACTTTCAGAGACTTAACACACCCCCAAACTTAAGGTTTTGCTTGTCCTCAAGCACACTAAGGACTTACCTAGGCTGCTGTTTCTTCTTCTTTAACCACTTACTGACTCCCCTATATCCCTATCTATAGCACTGTTGTCCTGTGACACACTTCTAAGCTTAAAACTACCCTCTTATCTAGCTTCTTCTGACTTCGCCTGCCTAACACTCCATCTGTTTCCATTAACTCCCTACAACTGATCTTCTTGCTTTTGTCATATCATGCCACTATCCCTAAAGTTTCAAATTCTGCCTAGCTTTACCTCAGACTCAGTACATGCTTCTAGCTTTATTTTTAATGTGCCTAGGATTCCTTAGAGTCATGCCAGTCTTAGTATTAACGGTAACAGTAGTACTTTTAAAGAACAACCTAAACCCTGGCATCACTACATTGGATAAACACTCATCTCCCTAAACAACCCTACAAGTTACAACTTTGTGCTTAGCTAATTGAGGATCAGAGTGCTTTTTAAATAGGACATCTAAGCCACAAAGTTATAACTCCTAGGTGTACATTCTTCTTCCCTACTCTTTATCCTTTTTCTTACTTAGGTGGGGCCTCGCCTCTGGTTGCCTTTTGATGCAATGCCACTTGTGGGTCACACACTTGGCACTGATTATTTAGCAACCTAAGAGAAACCCCCCTCTTTATTTCAATCTTTTTTTTTTTTTTTTTTTTTTCAGTTCATCATTTTTTGTAAAGGAGAAGAAGAATGCTTATGTTTCTAAGGGAGAGAGGAATGTTTCTAGGCCTAGGGTGGCCTCCCCCAAACTTCAACTACTCATTGTCCCCAATGAGTGTCTGAGGTGGCACACCCCCAAACTATCCTAGAAGCATCTAGTCTAAGGTAAAACAAAGAGAATCTAAAGCCCTAGGCATAGACAAAACATTCAAACGGCAAATATCACAGCAGCAGAAATAATAAAAAACAGACAGATAAGGGCTTAAAGCTGTGCATGCTGAGCTTTTAGAGGTTGATTTAAACTAGCAAAGGGTGTCTTATGACACTCATCTAGCATGCGTTTAGATAAGCTATATATGGTATTCATGATAGCAGCAAAAGATGGAATTTAAACAGATCACAGCTTAGCTAAACAGACAGTCCAAAACATGCTTTCAGTAATAAAAATTGCGGGTACCGCAATTATTTCGCAATCAAACCAGGGCAGATATAACAGTGATTAAGGCCCCTAAGCATGCTTTTTCCAGTCATTCGAGCTCTCTAAAAATAAAACAAAACTAACCTACCTAGTCAACTATCATCAGACTATACTAAGCAAGATTAAAAACATAAAAATAAGCATCTAAAACAGATCAAAAGTGTACGAAAAACAACATAATTCACATAGTCTATCAGAAAGCAGATTTTGTTTTTTTTTCTAAGGGACAGCAATACTCCCTTCAGTGCAATTCAAACCAGCACTCAAGTGTCTTCATCTTCATCAGGTTGTCGTGGTCGTGGGGGCACCCATGGAGTCAGAAGATTTGTGGGGAAGTCAGGGAAGATACAGCCAAGTTGGTCTGCAACTTCCTTGTCCCGTGCCTGCGCGTAAGTGGCCCATTGAGCCATCCTCTTCTGCATATCCATCAGGCAAGCCATGGACAGTGACTGATCAACAGCCAACCTATCCAGTTCGAACTCCATATCCCCTTCCTCTTCAGCCGTAAGCCAGCAGGTAACTCCAAGTGGCCGGTGTAAACCATTTGCTGCTCCATGCGCTCGATGGGAACTCCTGCAAGCAAACAGAGTTTAGTTATAGTATTAGGGAAAAACAATGGTCCCTTACCTTTCTTGGCGCACTCAGCAATAGCAGCAGTGATGACTTCTCCCACGTTGATCGTGAGACCTCTCATTATCGCATACACCAGCAGCGATCGGCTCTGGTTGATTGTAGTCTCGTGAGTTACTGGGGACAATCTCCTTCTCACGAACGAAAACCAAACAGCCGCCTTAGCCGTGAGGTTGGCACTCATGAGAGTGTGCCTCCCATTGCGTGACACGGTCCAGGAAGCTTCAGGCTGGCCAATGGTCCGAATGGCCTCTTCCAGAACTGCCTCAGTAGGCTCATCAACAATCCGTGCATAATCTGTATGTGTTTGGCCCTTGAGACCATAGGCTTCGTTGATGGCCTTGGCTGAGAAATCCACTTCTACCCCTCTGACCACAGACAGGCCATCCTCAGGGCTGAGCACATTGGCGTAGAAATCATACACCATGCTCGTGTAGGCTGGATTGGGCGGTCTGCAAAATTCCTCCCAGCCGTGGTTTATGACTCCTGCGCGCAAGAACTGCGGCAGGTCAGCAGGTCGGTCGAGGAAGCCCTTCTCGTGCAGCAACTCCCTCTTCCTCAATTCAATGCCTCTGGATTCAGCGTCAGAGGAAACATACCTCACTGACTGAGGCTCATCTTCAGGGTAGAGCTTGGCCTTCCCTTTATCTGCTGGCTTGGCTGACTCGGCAGCCTCAACCTTGAGTCGTTTGAGTGAAGGCTCAGTGCTCTCTTTGGCTGACTCGGCAGCCTCAACCTTCTTGGCCTTCTTCTTCTTCAGCTTCTTGGCTCGCTTGGCCTTAAGAATCTTGGCCTTCTTCTTCTTCTTGAGCTTTGCCTCAATGGTGATCTGCTGCAGGCACGCCCCCAACGTCTCTTCCATTGAGTCAGTCTTCTGTTCAAGACTCTCCGGGCTATCTTCCCTCATAGGAGAGAAGACCTCGTCTTCCTCAGCATCTCCACTGCCCTGCGTTGACTCTTGGTACTCCCCATATGGGAATTCAGGATCAGGCCGTGGAGAAGTGTGAGACGGCGTGGTGCTCTGTGCTGCTGCAGGTGTCTGTGCAGAACTCAGTGGTGAAGACGGCTGCTCAGGGCTCTGCGCTGGCGGTGATGAAGAGAGCTCTGGGCTCTGCACTGGTTCAGATGGTGAAGGGCTGTGCGCAGGCGATGCAGATGGCGGCAAACCCTTCTTGGTCGATTCGTGGGACGCACGATCCGATTCTTGACTCTCCACAGAGGGAGTCTTTGCTTTGCTTGGTTCGGCGGCCATCTCGATACTCCACCGGCGCTTCTTGGGTGTGCCTGCTGGTTCAGAGGGTCCAGCAGGTATCTCAGAGACAACCTTCCACTTTTTCTTGCGAATCGGCAGCTTATCCAGTCGTTCCGTTCGCGCAGCCTCAGCATCAGCCAAGGCAAGCAATGCATCTCTCGCAGCCGTTTCAGCGTCGTCAGCCCTTTTCTTGGCCGCCGATCTTTCAGCCCGTGTGAACACCATTGTTGAGTCTTGGAGGTTTGGAGAGAAGAATCAAAGATGAAAAGAATCGCAGCTTTCTTGGAAATCAGAGAGTGGGAGAATCGTATCGATCGAGCGCCTTCTAACGGATATAAAGGCAACGGCTAAATCCCAACGGCTATATTTTGCGGATCCTGCAATTCCAGCGCAATTTTAGGGATTTTTTTCATCTAAATGTCAAACTTTGCTCATCCGTATCTTTTATTCGGCTCAATCTTTTCTTGATTTCTAAAGCTGGAATTACTCTCCTTGATCCCCTCTCTTGATTCTCTGCAAAAATAAATAAAACAAACATTAAATACTCAATTAAAATAACACAACAAAACATACAAATGATAACCGGAAAATTGCAAAAAATAAACTAAGGCATGAGCCTTGTGTTGACGAGCACAGCAATCACTCGTCCTCTCTCGTTCTCGTTATTATGCTTCAGTCAAGAGGAAGGCCGAGAGAGTCTTCACATCTCCTTCCTCGTAGTAGTGCTTCAATCTTGCACCATTAACCATGAATGGTTGGCCTTGCTGCAAGTTCTTTATCTCTATGGCACCATGAACAAACACATTAGTAATCACAAATGGACCTGACCACCTAGACTTAAGTTTCCCTGGAAATAGTTTCAACCGTGAGTTAAACAACAAAACAAGTTGACCCTTCTTAAAGTCCTTAACTCTAAGTCTACTATCGTGCCAAATCTTGGTCTTTTCCTTATACATCTTAGCATTTTCATAGGCCATATGTCTAAGCTCATCAAGCTCATGTAATTGCAAAGACCTCAGTGTTCCTGCATCCTTTACACAAAAATTCAATTCCTTCATGGCCCAAAATGCTTTGTTTTCTAACTCAAGTGGTAAGTGACAAGCCTTGCCATATACCAGCCTATAAGGAGACATACCTAGGGGTGTCTTATATGCTGTCCTATAAGCCCAAAGTGCATCCTCAAGCTTAAAGGACCAGTCTTTCCTATTAGGTTTGACCACTTTTTCTAGGATGTTCTTAATCTCCCTATTTGAAATTTCAGCCTGTCCATTCGAGTGTGGGTGATAGGGGGTGGCTACTCTATGTCTAATGTTATACTTAGCCAATACTTTCTCCATAGCCTTGTTAATGAAATGTGACCCCTCATCACTAATGATGGCACGAGGTGTCCCAAACCTAGTAAAAATGTGCCTATGCAAGAAATTGGTGACTGTTTTAGCATCATTATTGGGACATGCTTTGGCCTCTACCCACTTGGATACGTAGTCTACTGCTACCAAAATGTAAAGGTTACCTGATGATGGAGGGAATGGCCCCATGAAGTCAATGCCCCACACATCAAAGAGCTCCAACTCTAAGATGTAGGTGAGGGGCATCTCATCCTTTCGACTGAGGTTACCTGTTCTTTGGCATTCATCGCAGCTGTGGGCATAGTTGTGGGCATCCTTGAAGATTGTTGGCCAATAGTAGCCACTCTGAAATACCTTTGCAGCTGTTCTTTGGCCACCAAAGTGTCCACCATAAGGAGCTGTGTGGCAGTGCTGCAGCACAGACTTCGCTTCAGCAGCTGAAACACACTTCCTTAGCAAGCCGTCAGCACAGGTTCTGTAAAGTGTGGGGTCATCCCATATGAATTTCCTTGCTTCATGAAGGAACCTCTTCTTCTCTTGTCCTCCCTTGAAAACTGGTAATACCTGTGATGCAAGGAAGTTAGCAATGTCAGCAAATCAAGGTTCCTCATCGTTATCACGATGAGCCAAAACAAAGACATGTTCATCAATAAAAGCATCAGAAATTGCGGGTTCCGCAATTTTTTCGCAATTGTGCTGCAATCGAGAAAGGTGATCCGCAACCACATTTTCACATCCTTTCTTGTCTTGAATGTCCAAATCGAATTCCTGCAGCAATAATACCCACCTAATCAACCTAGGCTTAGCATCAGCCTTCCTCATAAGATACTTCAAGGCAGAATGGTCAGTGTACACAATTGTCCTAGTGCCTACAATATCGTTTCTAAATTTTTCGCACGCAAACACTACAGCAAGCATCTCTTTCTCAGTAGTTGTATAATTACATTGAGCCTCATTCAAGGTTTTACTAGCATAATAGACAGGGTGTGTTAGCTTGTCAATCTTCTGTCCTAACATCACTCCTACAGCATAGTCACTGGCATCACATAACATCTCAAAGGGAAGATCCCAATTTGGTCCTACTATGATAGGGGCTGTGACTAGTGCTTTCTTAAGGGTGGTTGTTAAGTCTCTAAAAGTGACTTATTTAGGACCCATTTAGCTTAAGAAGATGTACACATGTAGGTGTTTTTGTTAGCATTTAGCTTAAACCTATGCTTTAATATGAGAATTAGAAGAAGGTAGCTAATTTAGGACTTATGCACAATAGGTAGAAAAAGGGTTGAAAACCGAAGGAAAAGAATGAAAAAATAAACATTGCGAATGAATTGCGAAAACATTGCGGTGACCGCAATTATTCAAGTTAAAACCGTAAGTTGGCTGATCTTTTTCTGTTTAGATCCGACTTTTCAGGGATTCGTTCTTTCTCCTCCATCCATTCTGATATATGACGTTGAAGATTGATGGTTCTCCTTGGCCCAAACGCACCTGCAAACTACTATAAAAGGGGGTCAAAGTCGGAGGTTCAGTCATCACTCGAAGCGTAGAAGTCTTCTCGCAGTCCACCATTTCCATCTGTTTTCCTTTGCCGTCTGTTAGAGTGAGAGTCTCAGCTGTTGGAATCGATAATCTGATAGGAAGGAGAGAAGATTCTTCTTCTCTCTCGATTGGATTCATCCAAGCAAGGCTAACCTCTCATCCCTTCCATTCGAGGCGACTGCACGAAGCTTTTCAGCACCCTTTACTGCTTTTCTGTCGTTCTTCCTCTTATTTCCAGTTTGATTATTGTTGTTCTTAGTTTAGTATTTTACTTACTGCATTTCGTTGTTGTCTGTCTTGGATTCATTTCTAGAAAGCTTTCCTTTGTCATTCAAACACTCAAAGTAATCGAAGTACAATTCTGCATTTTACAGTTTCCACCTTGTTCTGCTACGGTTTTGGCTTACTGTTTTAAGCACATTTCCCTTCTAAGCATGTCTATCTTATCTGCCATTTCTGTTCTCTATATATCCATGAGTAGCTAAGTCACTTAGGGGCATGCTAATGACAGAACTATAGGCTAAAAAACGTGAATCAAGTAGGCAGATTAACACTCGAACATTGATTGTATGTGAGCTTCATCCCACGGGCAATTTCGATTGGCCATCCATTTTGTCCAAAGAACTCCTAACCTCTGGAAGGAGTAAGAGTTCAGAGTCATATAATCATGCTAGCCTTTCATGGTAATCAGGAAACGGCCTAGGAATAGGAGTTTCCCTAGTACAAACTAAACACTCCTGTTTTAACAAGATGCTTAAGACCTTACTTTGAAGTCGAGTAAACTTAAGTCTCTAATGCATGGAATCGGACGATACTTGAGATAGAGTGAGTTTGATGTATAGAGAGTTGATCCGAAGCTTGATAATCGTAATAAACTGCCTATAGGATAGTCATTAGTAGCCCTTAATTCGCCCATTTACATACTTTTGCTGTTGAGTAATTGCGGATTAATTGCGGTTCTCGCAATTCTGCTAAGTTGCATTCTGTTTAGCTGTTTTCTTCCTCGTTTATTAATTCCATCTCTTGTCCTTTGCATCTAATTTCAACTTGCATCTGTTTATGTTATATCCCTTTATACATTCAGCAAAAATTAGATAATTAAAAACCAATTTTACCCCATCAAATTCATCCCATCTTTCTTAACAATCACACTTCGCAAATAGCTAAAAATGAGTCTCTGTGGAAAAAACGAATGAAATATACTTACTACTTGCTGTGAGACCATGTATGCTTGCATGTTCTAAGTGCTCTCCCTACCCTTTTGCATATTTATCTTTACACATTGAGCACGCAACAAGTTTTTGGCGCCGCTGCCGGGGACTTATTTTAAGTGAAAACGAAGTTGTTAAGTCTGAAACATCAAAGTATTTTTCATTGAATTTGATCCATCTTCATTTCTTTTTCAGGTACCATTTAGGGTAGTTTATGAATGAGACTCCATCTAGTGATCTAGAGTTCAACCCTGAGCCCGAGAGATTACTTAGAGCTAGGAATAGAGCCAAGAAACGTCTCTTTAAACAAACCCTTTTACCTCCAATCATTGCAGAGACTACAATTCCTCCGCAATTACCTCAAGAAGAAATGGCTGGAGTAAATCAAAACCTGGTGCCTGTCACTCGCAATCCCATTGAAATAGCGAATGACAAGGATAGCGCCATCCTTTCATATTTAGTACCTATGCCTGGGGAGCTGAACCCCAGCATAATCCGTCCTGAAATCACTGCCAACTCATTTGAGTTAAAGCCAGTGATGTTCCAAATGTTGTCCACTGTGGGACAATTCTTTGGAATAGAAAATGAGGACCCCCATAACCACCTTAGGAACTTCTTAGGAGTTAGTGACACCTTCCTAATCCCTGGAGTTTCCCAAGAAGCCCTGAGGCTATATCTTTTCCCTTACTCTTTGAGGGACAAAGCCAAAACATGGTTAAATTCTTTACCCTCAGGATCTGTCCGCAATTGGACAGATTTAGCAGAAAAATTCCTAGTCAAATACTTCCCACCTGATAGGAATTCGACCTTTCGTGATGATATCATAAAGTTCAAACAAGCTCCAAGTGAGTCTCTTCACGAAGCTTGGACAAGATTCAAAGACCTTCTCATTAAATGTCCACACCATGGCATCCCATGGTGTATCCAAATAGAAGTCTTCTTTAAAGGATGCAACCCCAGCACCAGACAAGTTTTAAATTCATCTGCTGGAGGTTCCATGTTGTCCAAGAGTTACAACGAAGCTTATGAGATCTTGGAGAAGATCTCAACATCTCATTGTAGGTGGTCAGACGATCCAGTAGAGCCAACTAGGGCTCAAGACAAGGATGCTCTAAGCGCCATGAGCACCCAAATAAACGCCTTGACCAACCTAGTTAAGCAAATGGCTCAGGCCAATCTCCAAACCAGTGCCAATACCGCCACAGCCATGTCAATGGGCACCCAACCAAGTCAAGGCGAGGCACCAATCTGTGGATTCTGTGGGGAAGGGCACCCTTATGAATACTGCCCTGGGAATCCATCTTCAGTCTGCTATGTTGGAAGCCAGCAGCAGCCTAGGAATAACCCCTACTCTAACACCTATAACCCTGGTTGGAGAAACCACCCTAACCTGTCATGGGGTGGCCAACAGAACACTAACCAAAATCCTAACCAACCAAGGCCGAGTGGAACACCTGGTTTCACTCCCCAACATAACCAGTCAATGTACCAAAAGCCTTACAATCAACCTGTAGGATCTTCTGTAGAAAACCTACTCAAGGAATATATAGCTAAGAATGATGCTACTCTTCAGAGCCAGCAAGCTACTCTTAGGAGCCTGGAAAACCAAGTAGGCCAATTAGCCAATGAACTTAAAAGTAGGCCCCAAGGTAGACTCCCTGCTGATACCGAGGTACCAAGGAGAGATGGCAAAGAGCAAGTTCAAGCAATTGAACTTAGGAGTGGAAGACCATTGGTGAGCAACACAAAGGACACACCAAAGAGAGTAGAGAACACTGAGTCTAGTGCTCCACTGGAGTCTCTGCCAAGCCAAGGTCCACCACCAACTAGCACATCAGGAGCCAGGCTAGAGCCAATTGTTGAGGACGTAGAATAAATTCCAAGGCCTCCACCTATCGTAAGGCGCCCTGACGTGCCTGCATATGTGCCACCACCTTCATACCCTCGAAGGCTTAAGAAGAAGCAGGAACAGGAAGTTCATTTTAATAAATTTTTAGAAATACTTAAGCAAGTGCATGTTAACATTCCTTTTGTAGAGGTTTTACAGTCTATGCCTTCATATGTAAAGTTTTTGAAGGACATTATTACTAACAAAAAAATAATTGGTGAGTTTGAAACAGTGAACCTCACCGAGGAGTGCAGTGCCATCCTCCAGAACAAGCTGCCCAAGAAGGAGAAGGATCCTGGTTCCTTCACCTTACCTGTAGAACTTGGAGGCAAGCACGTGGGCAGAGCGCTTTGTGACCTGGGCGCCAGCATAAACCTCATGCCCCTGTCCCTATTCCGCCAGTTGGGAATGGGAGAAGCACGTCCAACCACAGTCACTTTACAACTAGCAGACAGATCCATCGCATATCCAGAAGGTAAGATCGAGGATATTCTAGTTAAAGTTGACAAATTCATTTTCCTTGCAGATTTCATTGTCCTGGACTATGAGGCAGACAAGGAGGTTCCCATCCTGCTAGGTAGACCATTTCTAGCCACAGGTAGGGCACTCATAGATGTTCAAAAAGGTGAGTTAACTATGAGGGTTCATGATGAAGAGGTAAAATTTAGTGTTTATAAAGCTTTAAAGTATCCCTCTGACCTTGAATCCTGTGCTAGCATGGATATTGTTGACTCACTAATGGAAGAACAATTAGAGCATGTACTGTTAACCAAGCATGCTAGTGAATATGTACAAGTAGATGTAGCTGACTTAAATGTATCTGACATAATGGATATGCCTGTAGATAAACCACAGCATGTATGTATGAATATAGATTTAACTGATAGAACTATAAATCCGTTAAAGCCCTCCATTGAGCATCCACCTGTGTTAGAACTGAAACCACTACCTACTCACCTCAAATATGCATATTTAGGAGATAATGACACGCTGCCTGTAATTATTTCTTCTAAGCTAAGTGAACAGCATGAGGTTGATTTAATTTTACTACTTAAGCAACATAGGAAGGCTATAGCATGGACTATTGCTGATATTCGAGGCATTAGCCCTTCTTATTGCATGCACAAAATTATATTAAAGGAAGAGCACACACCTAAGGTAGATCACCAGCGTAGGTTAAACCCTTCTATGAAAGAGGTAGTGAAGAAAGAAATAATAAAGTGGTTAGATGCAGGAGTAATTTTCCCCATAGCTAGTAGCCAGTGGGTGAGCCCCATCCAATGTGTACCTAAAAAGGGGGGAATAACTGTGGTAGTCAATGAGAACAACGAACTGATTCCAACAAGGACTGTCACAGGGTGGAGGGTATGTATGGATTACAGAAAATTAAATAAAGAAACTAAAAAAGACCATTTCCCTATACCGTTTATTGACCAAATGCTAGACAGAATAGCTGGTAGAGCCTACTATTGTTTCTTAGATGGGTACTCTGGCTATAATCAAATTACTATAGACCCTAAGGATCAAGAGAAGACTACCTTCACTTGCCCTTTTGGAACGTTTGCCTTCCGCAGAATGCCTTTTGGCTTATGCAATGCACCGGCAACTTTCCAAAGGTGTATGATGGCAATCTTCTCTGAGTTGGATGAGTCCATGATAGAAATATTCATGGATGACTTCTCAGTCTTTGGGGACTCATTTAAAACCTGTCTAGAAAACTTAGAGTGTCAAGGGCTGAATTGGGACTCCTGACTAGGTGTGAGGAGACCAACCTAGTCCTGAATTGGGAAAAGTGCCATTTTATGGTAGATGAAGGGATTGTCTTAGGACATAGAGTGTCAAGGGCAGGTGTAGAAGTGGATAGGGCAAAAATAGAGATCATAGAGAAGTTGGTAGAGCCCCAGAATGTCAAGGCTATTAGGAGCTTCTTAGGGCACGCTGGCTTCTACAGAAGGTTCATTAAGGACTTTTCTAAGATAGCCAAGCCTCTGTGCGAGCTTCTAGAGCTAAATAGACCATTTATCTTCTCTAAGGAATGTGTAGTAGCTTGGAAAACCCTTAAGGAAGCACTGGTCACAGCACCAATCATAGTAGGACCAAATTGGGATCTCCCATTTGAGATGCTATGTGATGCCAGTGACTATGCTGTAGGAGTCATGTTAGGACAGAAGATTGACAAGCTCACACATCCGGTCTATTATGCTAGTAAGACCTTGAATGAGGCTCAATGTAATTATACAACTACTGAGAAAGAAATGCTTGCTGTAGTATTTGCTTGTGAAAAATTTAGAAATTACATTGTAGGCACTAGGACCATTGTATATACTGACCATTCTGCTTTAAAATATCTTATGAGAAAGGCTGATGCTAAGCCTAGACTGATTAGATGGGTGTTATTGCTGCAGGAATTTGATTTGGACATTCGGGACAAGAAAGGTTGTGAAAATGTGGTTGCAGATCACCTTTCTCGATTGCAGCACAATTGCGAAAAAATTGCGGAGACCGCAATTTCTGATGCTTTTATAGATGAACATGTTTTTGCTTTAGCTCATCGTGATAACGATGAGGAACCGTGGTTCGCTGACATTGCTAACTTCCGTGCATCACAGGTATTGCCAGTGTTCAAGGGAGGACAAGAGAAGAAGAGGTTCCTTCATGAAGCAAGGAAATTCATCTGGGATGACCCCACACTTTACAGAACCTGTGCGGATGGTTTGTTAAGGAAGTGTGTTTCAGCTGCTGAGGCGAAGTCTGTGCTGCAGCACTGTCACTCATCTCCTTATGGTGGACACTTTGGTGGCCAAAGGACAGCTGCGAAGGTATTTCAGAGTGGCTACTACTGGCCAACAATCTTCAAGGACGCACACGACTATGCCCACAGCTGTGATGAGTGCCAAAGGACAGGTAACCTCAGTCGTAAGGATGAGATGCCCCTCACCTACATCTTAGAGTTGGAGCTCTTCGATGTGTGGGGCATTGATTTCATGGGACCATTCCCTCCATCATCAGGTAACCTCTATATATTAGTAGCAGTAGACTACGTGTCCAAGTGGGTAGAAGCCAAAGCATGTCCTAATAATGATGCTAAAACAGTCACTAGCTTCTTGCATAGGCACATTTTCACTAGATTTGGGACTCCTCGTGCTATCATTAGTGATGAGGGGTCACATTTCATTAATAAGGCTATGGAGAAAGTATTGGCTAAATATAACATTAGACATAGGGTAGCTACTCCCTATCACCCACACTCGAATGGCCAAGCTGAAATTTCCAATAGGGAGATAAAGAACATCCTAGAAAAGGTAGTCAAACCAAATAGGAAAGACTGGTCATTTAAGCTTGAGGATGCACTTTGGGCTTATAGAACAGCATATAAGACACCCCTAGGCATGTCTCCCTATAGGTTGGTGTATGGCAAGGCTTGCCACTTGCCACTTGAGTTAGAAAACAAAGCATTTTGGGCCATGAAGGAATTGAATTTCTGTGTAAAGGATGCGGGGACATTGAGATCTTTGCAGCTACATGAACTTGATGAGCTTAGGCATATGGCCTATGAGAATGCCAAAATGTATAAAGAAAAGACCAAAATATGGCACGACAGTAGACTTAGGATCAAAGACTTTAGGAAAGGCCAACTTGTCCTATTATTTAACTCACGTTTAAAGATATTTCCAGGCAAACTAAAGTCTAGATGGTCGGGTCCATTTGTTGTTACTAATGTCTTTGTTCATGGTGCAATAGAGATAAAGAACTTGCAGCAAGGTCAGCCATTTATGGTCAATGGTGCTAGGTTGAAGCACTACTATGAGGAAGGGGATGTGAAGACTCTCTCGGCCTTCCTCTTGACTGAAGCATGACAAAAAGAACGAGAGAGAACGAGTGGTTACTGTGCTCGTTTAGTCAAGGCCAATGCCTTAGTTTATTTTTACTGTTTTTCCGATTATCGTTTGTATGTTTTATGGTGTGTTTTTAATTGCGTATTTAATGTTTGTTTTATTTGTTTTTGTAGGGAATCGAAAGAGGGGATCAAGGAGAGTAAATCCCACTTTAAAAATCAAGAAACGGTTGAGCCAAATAAAAGATACGGACGGGCAAAGTTGGAGATTTCAATGAAATAATATCCCTGGGATTGCGCTAAAATTGCTGGATCCGCAAAAAGTGCCGTTGGGATTTTATCCGTTGCCTTTATATCCGTTGGAAGCCGCTCGATCGTTACGATTATCTCTCTCTTTGCTATCCAAGAATTCAGCGATTCTCTCCATCTTTGATTCTTCTCTCAAGATCTTCAAGATTTAGCAATGGTGTCCACACGTGCTGAAAGATCCGCAGCGAAGAAGAAGGCTGATGACGCAGCTGAAGCGGCTGCGAGGGAAGCGCTTCTCGCCCTTGCAGACGATGGTGCCGTTCGCACCGGTCCTCTTCCCAAGCTTCCTATTCGTAGGAAGAAGTGGAGGGTGGTCACTGAGATCCCTGCTGGTCCATCTGAGCCAGTGGGCACGCCCAAGAAACGCCGGTGGAGTGTCAAGACGGCCGCCGAACCAAACACAGCAAAGACTCCCTCTGTGGAGAGTCAAGAACCTGATCGTGCATCCCACGAGTCAGCCAAAGAAGGATCGTCGCCGTCTGCCTCACTTGCGCGCAGCCCTCTCCCATCTGAACCAGTGCCAAGCGCAGAGTCGTCACCGCCTGCACAGAGCCCTGAGCTGTCTCCAGCACCTCAGAGTTCTGATCCGACACCTGCAGCAGCACAGAGCCCTGAGCTGCAGTCTTCGCCACTGAGTTCTGCGCCGACACCATCAGCAGCGCGCAATTCTCCACGGCCTGATCCTGAATTCCCTTATGGGGATTATCAGGAGTCTACGCAAGGCAGTGGAGATGCTGGGGAAGAAGAAGTTTTCTCTCCTATGAGGGAAGACAGCCCTGCCGAGCCTGCACAGCAGGACGATTCTATGGAAGAAACGTTGGGGGCATGCCTCCAGCAGATCAATATCAAGGCCAGACTCAAGAAGAAGAAGAAGGCCACGATTGGCAAGGCCAAGAAGTTGAAGAAAAAGAAGGCCAAGAAGGTGCCCTCGGCGGACAAAGAGAGTGCTGAGCCTTCGCTCAAACGCCTCAAGGTGGAGGTTGCTGCATCATCCAAACCAGCAGACAAGGGGAAGGCTAAACTCTACCCTGAAGACGAACCTCCGTCAGTGAGGTATGTCTCATCTGATGCGGAATCCAGGGGTGTTGAGCTCAGGAAGAGGGACCTGTTGCACGAGAAGGGATTCCTTGATCGCCTCGCTGACCTGCCGCAGTTCTTGCGGGCAGGAGTGCTCAACCATGGCTGGGAGGAATTCTGCAGACCGCCTAATCCAGCCTACACGAGCATGGTGTACGATTTCTACGCCAACGTGCTCAGCCCTGAGGATGGCCTGTCTATGGTCAGAGGGGTGGAAGTGGATTTCTCAGCCAAGGCCATCAATGAAGCCTTTGGTCTCAAGGGCCAAGCGCACACAGATTATGCACGGATAGTTGATGAGCCGACTGAGGCCGTGCTGGAAGAGGCCATTCGCACAATTGGCCAGCCTGAAGCAGCGTGGACTGTCTCACGCAATGGTCGGCACACCTTGATGAGTGCCAATCTGACAGCAAAGGCGGCTGTGTGGTTTGCCTTTGTGAGGAGAAAGCTGTCCCCGGTGACTCACGAGACGACAATCAACCAGAGTAGATCACTGCTGGTTTATGCCATCATGCGCGGTCTCACGGTCAATGTAGGGGAGATCATGTCAGCTGCCATTGCTGAATGCGCCAGAAAAGGTAAGGGGCCATTATTTTTCCCCAACACTATAACCAAATTGTGCTTACTTGCAGGAGTCCCCACCGAGCGCTTGGAGCAGCAGATGCCGTACACAGGCCATTTGGAGCTGCCTGCGAACCTGAGGCTGAGAAGAAAGGGGAATATGGAGTTTGAGTTGGATAGGCTGGCTGCTGAACAGTCCCTATCTATGGCCTGCTTAATGGACATGCAGAGGAGAATGGCTCAATGGGCCAACTATGCGCAGGCAAGGGACAAAGAAGTTGCAGACCAGTTGGGATGCATCTTCCCGGACTTCCCCACCAACCTCCTAACTCCATGGCTGCCCCCACGACCAAGGCAACCAGATGAGGATGAAGAGAATTGAGTGCTGGTTTGAAGTGCACTAAAGGGAGTATTGCTGTTCCCTTAAGAAACAAAAGACAATTTTTCTGCTTTCTGATAGGATATTGTGAATTATGCTGTTTTGTGTTCAACTTTTGATCTGTTTTTAATGTTTAGTTTTATGTTTTTTCTTTTGCTTCGTCTAGTCTGATGTTAGTTGAATAGGTAGGATAGTTTAGTTTTATTTTTAGGATGCATGAGTTACAGGAAAAAGCATGCTAGGGGCCTGAATCAATGTTATATCTGCCCGGATTGAATTGCGAAATAATTGCGGTTCCCGCAATTTTTGTGACTGATTGCATGCTTTGGACTGTCTGTTTAGTTAGGCTGTGATCTGTTAAATTCTATCTTTTGCTGCTAGCATGACTACCTTATATAGCTGATCTTGAAGCATGCTGGATGAGTGTCATAGGACACCCTTTGATAGTTTAAATTTGCCTCTGAATAGTGCTCAGCATGCATAAACCATAAGTCCTTAAGACTTTCTGTTATGTTCAAATTTTCTGCTGCTGGGATAGTTGCTTTTAGAATGTTTTGCCTATGCCTAGGATTTTTAAATTCTCTTTGTTTTACTTTGGACTAGATGCTTCTAGGATAGTTGGGGGTGTGCCACCTCAGACACTCATTGGGGACAATGAGTAGTTGAAGTTTGGGGGAGGCCACCCTAGGCCTAGGAACATTCCTCTCTTCCTTAGGACATAAGCATTCTTCTTCTCCTACAAAAAAAAAAATTTGTGATAAATAGAAAAAGCGAAAAATAGAATAAAGAGGGGAGTCTCTCTCAAGTGCTGAGTAATCAGTGCCAAGTGTGTAAACCACAAGTGGCATTGCATCAAAAGGCAACCCAAGGAGAGACTCCACCTAAGTAAAAAAGGAAAAAGGGAGAAATAGGGAAGAAGAATGTATGCTTGGGAGTTATAATCTTGTGGCTTAGATGTCCTATTTAAAAAAGAACTCTGATCCTCAATGAGCTAAGCACAAGGTTGTAGCTTTTAGGTTTGTCTAGGGAGATGAATGTATATCCAATGTAGTGATGCCAGGGCTTAGGTTGTTCTCTAAAAGTACCACTGTCACTGTTAATACTAAGACTGGCATGACTCTAAGGAATCCTAGACACATTAAAAATAAGCTAGAAGCATGTACTGAGTCTGGAGTAAAGCTTGGTAGAATTTGAAACCCGAGGGATAGTGGCATGACATCATAAAAGTAGCTAGATCAGTAGTAGGGGGTTAACAAAACCAGCAGGTATAGTAGGCAGGTGAAGTCAGAAGAAGCTTGATAAGAGGTTAGTTCTAAACTTAGAAGTGTGTCACAGGACAGCACTGCTAGAGATAGGGATATAGGGGAGTCGGTAGGTAGTTAAAGAAGAGAAAACAGCAGCCTAAGTAAGTCCTTAGTATGCTTGAGGACAAGCAAAGCCTTAAGTTTGGGGGTGTGTTAAGTCTCTAAAAGTGACTTATTTAGGACCCATTTAGCTTAAGAAGATGTACACATGTAGGTGTTTTTGTTAGCATTTAGCTTAAACCTATGCTTTAATATGAGAATTAGAAGAAGGTAGCTAATTTAGGACTTATGCACAATAGGTAGAAAAAGGGTTGAAAACCGAAGGAAAAGAATGAAAAAATAAACATTGCGAATGAATTGCGAAAACATTGCGGTGACCGCAATTATTCAAGTTAAAACCGTAAGTTGGCTGATCTTTTTCTGTTTAGATCCGACTTTTCAGGGATTCGTTCTTTCTCCTCCATCCATTCTGATATATGACGTTGAAGATTGATGGTTCTCCTTGGCCCAAACGCACCTGCAAACTACTATAAAAGGGGGTCAAAGTCGGAGGTTCAGTCATCACTCGAAGCGTAGAAGTCTTCTCGCAGTCCACCATTTCCATCTGTTTTCCTTTGCCGTCTGTTGGAGTGAGAGTCTCAGCTGTTGGAATCGATAATCTGATAGGAAGGAGAGAAGATTCTTCTTCTCTCTCGATTGGATTCATCCAAGCAAGGCTAACCTCTCATCCCTTCCATTCGAGGCGACTGCACGAAGCTTTTCAGCACCCTTTACTGCTTTTCTGTCGTTCTTCCTCTTATTTCCAGTTTGATTATTGTTGTTCTTAGTTTAGTATTTTACTTACTGCATTTCGTTGTTGTCTGTCTTGGATTCATTTCTAGAAAGCTTTCCTTTGTCATTCAAACACTCAAAGTAATCGAAGTACAATTCTGCATTTTACAGTTTCCACCTTGTTCTGCTACGGTTTTGGCTTACTGTTTTAAGCACATTTCCCTTCTAAGCATGTCTATCTTATCTGCCATTTCTGTTCTCTATATATCCATGAGTAGCTAAGTCACTTAGGGGCATGCTAATGACAGAACTATAGGCTAAAAAACGTGAATCAAGTAGGCAGATTAACACTCGAACATTGATTGTATGTGAGCTTCATCCCACGGGCAATTTCGATTGGCCATCCATTTTGTCCAAAGAACTCCTAACCTCTGGAAGGAGTAAGAGTTCAGAGTCATATAATCATGCTAGCCTTTCATGGTAATCAGGAAACGGCCTAGGAATAGGAGTTTCCCTAGTACAAACTAAACACTCCTGTTTTAACAAGATGCTTAAGCCCTTACTTTGAAGTCGAGTAAACTTAAGTCTCTAATGCATGGAATCGGACGATACTTGAGATAGAGTGAGTTTGATGTATAGAGAGTTGATCCGAAGCTTGATAATCGTAATAAACTGCCTATAGGATAGTCATTAGTAGCCCTTAATTCGCCCATTTACATACTTTTGCTGTTGAGTAATTGCGGATTAATTGCGGTTCTCGCAATTCTGCTAAGTTGCATTCTGTTTAGCTGTTTTCTTCCTCGTTTATTAATTCCATCTCTTGTCCTTTGCATCTAATTTCAACTTGCATCTGTTTATGTTATATCCCTTTATACATTCAGCAAAAATTAGATAATTAAAAACCAATTTTACCCCATCAAATTCATCCCATCTTTCTTAACAATCACACTTCGCAAATAGCTAAAAATGAGTCTCTGTGGAAAAAACGAATGAAATATACTTACTACTTGCTGTGAGACCATGTATGCTTGCATGTTCTAAGTGCTCTCCCTACCCTTTTGCATATTTATCTTTACACATTGAGCACGCAACAGTGGTCCAAGCTACTACACATTCCTTAGAGAAGATGAATGGCCTATTTAATTCTAGAAGCTCACACAGAGGCTTGGCTATCTTAGAAAAGTCCTTAATGAACCTTCTGTAGAAGCCAGCATGCCCTAAGAAACTTCTAATGGCCTTGACATTCTGAGGCTCTACCAACTTCTCTATGATCTCAATTTTGGCTCGGTCAACTTCTACACCTGCCCTCGACACTCTATGACCTAGGACAATCCCCTCGTCCACCATGAAATGACACTTCTCCCAATTAAGGACTAAGTTGGTCTCTTCACATCTGGTTAGGACTTGTCCTAAATTTTCTAGACAGTTTGTAAATGAATCCCCAAAGACTGAGAAATCATCCATGAATATTTCTATCATGGACTCATCCAAGTCAGAAAAGATTGCCAACATGCACCTTTGGAATGTTGCCGGTGCATTGCATAAGCCAAAAGGCATTCTGCGAAAGGCAAATGTTCCAAAAGGGCAAGTGAAGGTAGTCTTTTCTTGGTCTTTGGGGTCTATAGTGATCTGGTTATACCCTGAATAACCGTCTAAGAAACAATAGTAGGCTCTACCAGCTATTCTGTCTAGCATCTGGTCAATGAATGGTAGAGGGAAGTGGTCTTTTTTAGTTTCTTTATTGAGCTTCCTATAATCCATACATACTCTCCACCCCGTGACAGTCCTGGTTGGAATCAGTTCGTTGTTCTCATTGACTACCACAGTCATCCCACCCTTTTTAGGTACACACAGTATAGGGCTTACCCATTGACTACTAGCTATGGGGAAGATCACACCAGCATCTAACCATTTTATTATTTCTTTCTTAACTACCTCTTTCATAGAGGGATTCAGCCTACGTTGATGATCTACTCTAGGTGTGTGCTCTTCCTCTAGTATAATCTTATGCATGCAATAAGAAGGGCTAATGCCTCTAATATCAGCAATAGTCCATGCAATAGCCTTCCTATGTTGCTTAAGCAGTAAAATCAGTTCAACCTCATGTTTTTCACTTAATTTAGAAGAAATGATAACAGGCAGAGTTTCATTACTCCCTAAATATGCATACTTGAGGTGAGTGGGTAGTGGTTTTAGTTCTAAAACAGGTGGATGCTCAATGGATGGCTTTAAAGGATTTAATGATCTATCAGTTAGGTCTATATTCATACATACATGTTGTGGTTTATCTACAGGCATATCCATTATTTCAGAAACATTTAAGTCAGCTACATCTAATTGTACATATTCATTAGCATGCTTAGTTAATAGTACATGCTCTAATTGTTCTTCCATTAGTGAGTCAACAATATCTATGCTAGCACAAGACTCAGAATCAGAGGGGTACCTTAAGGCTTTATAAACACTAAATTTCACCTCTTCATCATGAACCCTCATAGTGAGCTCACCTTTTTGAACATCTATTAGTGCCCTACCTGTGGCTAGAAATGGTCTACCTAGCAGGATGGGGACCTCCTTGTCTGCTTCATAATCCAGGATAATGAAATCTGCAAGGAAAATAAATTTGTCAACTTTCACTAGAATATCATCAATCTTACCTTCAGGGTATGCAATGGATCTGTCTGCTAGTTGTAAAGTGACAGTGGTTGGACGTGCTTCTCCTATTCCTAGCTGGCGGAATAGTGATAGGGGCATGAGGTTTATGCTGGCGCCCAGGTCACAAAGCGCTCTGCCCACGTGCTTGCCTCCAAGTTCTACAGGTAAGGTGAAGGAACCAGGATCCTTCTCCTTCTTGGGCAACTTGTTTTGGAGTATGGCACTGCACTCCTCAGTGAGGTTTACTGTTTCAAACTCACCAATTATTTTTTTGTTAGTAATAATGTCCTTCAAAAACTTTACATAGGAAGGCATAGACTGTAAAACTTCTACAAAAGGAATGTTGACATGCACTTGCTTAAGAATTTCAAGAAATTTGTTAAAGTGCACTTCCTGTTCTTGTTTCTTCTTAAGCCTTCGAGGATATGGAGGTGGTGGCACATATGCAGGCACGTCAGGTCGCCTTAGGATTGGAGGAGGCCTTGGAATTTCTTCTATCTCCTCAATAATTGGCTCTAGCCTGGCTCCTGATGTGCTTGTTGGTGGTGGACCTTGGGTTGGCAGAGACTCCAGTGGAGCACTAGACTCAGTGTTCTCTACTCTCTTTGGTGTGTCCTTTGTGTTGCTCACCAAGGGTCTACCACTTCTAAGTTCAATTGCTTGAACTTGTTCTTTACCATCTCTCCTTGGCACCTCGGTGTCAGCAGGAAGTCTACCTTGGGGCCTACTCTTGAGTTCATTGGCCAATTGGCCTATTTGGTTCTCTAGGCTCCTAAGAGTAGCTTGCTGGCTTTGAAGAGTAGCATCATTCTTAGCTATGTATTCCTTGAGTAAGTTTTCTACAGAAGATCCTACAGGTTGGTTGTAAGGTTTTTGATACATTGATTGGCTATGTTGAGGAGTGAAACCAGGTGTTCCACTTGGTCTAGGCTGGTTAGGATTTTGGTTAACATTTTGTTGGCCACCCCATGACAGGTTTGGGTGGTTTCTCCAACCAGGGTTGTAAGTTTGTGAGTAGGGGTTATTCCTAGGCTGCTGTTGGCTTCCTACATAGCAGACTGAGGATGGATTCCCAGGGCAGTATTCATATGGGTTCCCTTCCCCACAGAATCCACAGATAAGTGCCTCGCCTTGACTTGGTTGGGTGCCCATTGACATGGCTGTGGCGGTATTGGCACTGGTTTGGAGATTGGCCTGAGCCATTTGCTTAACTAGGTTGGTCAGGGCGTTTATTTGGGTGCTCATGGCGCTAAGAGCATCCTTGTCTTGAGCTCTAGTTGGCTCGACTGGATCATCTGACCACCTACAGTGAGATGTTGAGATCTTCTCCAGGATCTCATAAGCTTCGTTGTAACTCTTGGACAACATGGAACCACCAGCAGATGAATTTAGAACTTGTCTGGTGCTGGGGTTGCATCCTTTGAAAAAGACTTCTATTTGGATACACCATGGAATGCCATGGTGTGGACATTTAATGAGAAGGTCTTTGAATCTTGTCCAAGCTTCGTGAAGAGACTCACTTGGAGCTTGTTTGAATTTGATGATATCATCACGAAAGGTGGAATTCCTATCTGGTGGGAAATATTTGACTAGGAATTTTTCTGCTAAGTCTGTCCAATTGAGGACAGATCCAGAGGGTAATGAGTTTAACCACGTTTTGGCTTTGTCCCTCAGAGAGTAAGGGAACAGATATAGCCTCAAGGCTTCTTGGGAAACTCCAGGGATCAGGAATGTGTCACTAACTCCTAGGAATTTTCTAAGATGGTTGTGGGGGTCCTCATTTTCTATTCCAAAGAATTGTCCCACAGTGGACAACATTTGGAACATCACTGGCTTTAACTCGAATGAGTTGGCAGTGATCTCAGGACGGATTATGCTGGGGTTCAGCTCCCCAGGCATAGGTACTAAATATGAAAGAATGACACTATTCTTGTCATTCGCTATTTCGATGGGGTTGCGAATGACAGGTACCTGATTTGGAACTATCTCGTCCATTTCTTCGATTTCAGGTATGATTTGAGGTATAGGAGGTTGTTTAAAGAGTCGTTTCTTTGCTTTGTTTCTAGCTCTAAGTAGTCTCTCAGGCTCAGGATTGACTTCTAGATATCTACTTGAAGGCTCACTCATAAACTAACCCAACTAGTACCTGCAAAAGAAATGAAACAGATCAGCTTCAATAAGCAATAAACTTGGTGTTTCAAACTTAACTAACTTCAATTTCACTTAAATAAATCCCCGGCAGCGGCGCCAAAAACTTGTTGCGTGCTCAATGTGTTAATAAAAGTAAGCAAATAAGGAAGAAAGAGCACTCAGAACATGCAAGCATACATGATCTTATAGCAAGTAGTAAGTATATTTCATTCGTTTTCCCACAGAGACTTATTTTTAGCTATTCGCGAAGTGTTTTGTTAAGAAAGAAGGGGTGAATTTGATGGGGTAAAATTGGTTTTTAATTGTCTAATTTTTGCTGAATGTGTAAAGGGTAGTAACATAAACAAGAACAAGTCAAAGCGAAACTAAAATGAAAAGAAACGAAATTAATAAATGAATGCAAAGACAGCGAAACAGAATGGAAACTTAGACGGAATTGCGGAGACCGCAATTCTACCGCAATTACAATAACAGCGAAAGTGTGTAAATGGGTGAATTAAGGGCTACTAATGACTATCCTATAGGCATTTTTATACGATTCTCAAGCACTGGATCTACTCTCTATGCATCAAACTATCTCAATCTCATGTATCGTCCGATTCCATGCATTAGATTCTTTAGTTTACTCAACTCAAAGTAAGGTCTTAAGCATCTTGTTAAGGCAGAAAGATATGGTTTGTACTAGGGAAACGCCTATTCCTAGGCCGTTTCCTGGTTACCTTGAAAGGCTAGCATGATAATATGACTCTGAACTCTTACTCCTTCCAGAGGTTAGGAGTTCTTTGGACAAAATGGATGGCCAATCGAAATTGCCCGTGGGATGAAGCTTACATACAATCAATGTTCGAGAGCTATCCTACATGCTTGATTCACGTTTTTTAGCCTATGGAGTTGTCATTAGCATGCCCCTAAGTGACTTAGTTACTCATGGATATAGGGAGAACAGAACTAAAAGATAAAACAGACATGCTTAGAAGGGAAATGTGCTTAAAACAGTAAAGGAAAACAGTAGAATGTAAAGGAACGAAACTGTGAAATACTGAACTTTGCGTTTGATTAATTGATTGTTTGAATGAATATAAAAGATACTTAAAGTAAAGAACAGCAAGACAGAACACAACGAAATGAACTGAATGAACCACTAGAACAGAAACAACACAAGACAGAGTTTGTAAAGTAGAAATGAAGAACAGAAAGCAATAAAACAGCTCGAAATCTCGTTGCAGCCGTCTCGAATGAAGGATGAGAAAGGCCAGCCTTGCTTGGATGAATCCAATCGGGAGAGAAGAAGAATCTCCTCTCCTTCCTATCAGATTATCGATTCCAACAGCTGAGCTTCGCAAACCAGCAGACGGCAAAGGAAAACTAGGAGAAAAGATGGACTGCGAGAAGACTTCTACGCTTTCGGATGATGTTTGAACCTCCGACTTTGACCCCCTTTTATAGTAGTTTGCAGGTGCGTTTGGGCCAAGGAGAACCATCAATCTTCAACGTCGTATATCAGAATGGATGGAGGAGAAAGAACGAATCCCTGAAATCACGGAATTTAACAGAAAAAGATCAGTCAACTTACGGTTTTCACTTGAATAATTGCGGCTTCAGCAATGTTTTCGCAATGCTGTCGCAATGCAGTTTTTTTTAATTCTTTTCCTTCGGTTTTTAACCCTTTTCTTTCCTATTGTACATAAGTCCTAATTTAGCTACCTTCTTCTAATTCTCATATTTAAGCATAGGTTTAGGCTAAATGCTATCAAAAACACCTAAAAGTGTACATCTTCTTAAGCTAAATGGGTCCTAAATAAGTCACTTTCAGAGACTTAACACTAAGGCATTCTTAAGTTTGGTCCATGCTATTAACACTCATTTGAAAAGATAAATGTTTATTCAGCTCTAAAAGCTCACAGAGGGGTTTAGAGATTTTCGAAAAGTCTTTTATGAATCTCCTATAAAACCCTGCGTGTCCTAAGAAACTTCTTATGGCTTTGACATTCTTAGGTTCAACTAACTTCTCAATAACTTCTATTTTCGCCCTATCGACCTCTATTCCTGCTTTGGACACTCTATGTCCTAACACTATGTCTTCTTCCACCATGAAGTGGCATTTTTTCCAATTCAACACTAGATTGGTCTCCTCACACCTAGTGAGAACTTGTCCTAGATTGGCTAGGCAGTGGTTAAAGGAATCACCAAATATTGAAAAGTCATCCATAAAGATCTCTACTATGGACTCATATAGGTCAGAGAAGATTGCCAACATACATCTTTGGAACGTTGTTGGTGCATTGCATGAGCCGAATGGCATTCTGCGAAAAGCAAACGTACCAAATGGACATGTAAATGTTGTTTTCTCTTGGTCCTTAGGGTCTATGGTGATTTGGTTATACCCTGAGTAGCCATCTAAAAAGCAATAGAAGGCTTGGCCAGCTATTCTATCTAACATTTGGTCTATAAAAGGTAAAGGAAAATGGTCTTTTTTGGTTTCTTTATTAAGTTTTCTATAATCCATACATACTCTCCATTCGGTGACAGTTCGAGTTGGTATTAATTCATTGTTTTCATTAACTACTACAGTCATACCACCCTTCTTTGGTACATATTGGATAGGACTGACCCACTGACTATTGGATATTGGGAAGATCACACCTGCATCTAGCCATTTAATGATTTCTTTTTTAACTACCTCCTTCATGGAGGGGTTCAACCTACGTTGATGCTCTATCCTAGGTGTGTGTTCTTCCTCTAACAATATCTTATGCATGCAATAAGAAGGACTTATACCCCTAATGCCAGCAATCGTCCAACCAATTGCCTTTCTATGTTGCTTGAGCAGCAATATTAACGCAATTTCATGTTGTTTATTTAATTTGGACGAAATAATGACAAGCAAGGTGTCTTTCTCTCCTAGATATGCATATTTTAGGTGTTTAGGCAGTGGTTTTAATTCTAACACAGGTGGAGGTTCAATTGATGGCATCATAGGAGTTTTAGTTCTTCCAGATAATTCATTAGTCATGCATACATGCTGAGGGTGATTCACAGATACATCCATCAATTCAGAAATATTTAAGTCATTCAAATCTATTTGTGCATAATCAGTAGAATGCTTGACTAATAATTCATGCTCAAGTTCTTCTTCCATTAATGAGTCTACTAAATCTACAGTATCACAGTGTTCAAGATCAGAAGGGTACCTCAAAGCTTTAAAAACACTGAACTTAACCTCTTCATCATGGACTCGCATGGTGAGTTCACCTTTTTGGACATCAATTAGAGCCCTACCTGTGGCTAAGAAAGGTCTGCCCAGTAGGATTGGCACCTCTTTGTCTGCCTCGTAGTCCAAGATTATAAAATCTGCAAGAAAAATAAATGTGTCAACCTTGACTAGTATATCCTCAATCTTACCTTCAGGGTATGCGATGGATTTGTCTGCAAGTTGCAAGGTGACTGTCGTTGGTCGTGCTTCTCCTATCCCAAGCTGTTGGAATAGTGACAGGGGCATGAGGTTGATGCTGGCTCCCAGATCACATAAGGCTCTGCCCACATGTTTGCCACCCAATTCTACTGGCAAAGTGAAGGAACCAGGGTTCTTCTCCTTCTTTGGCAGCTTATTTTGGAGTATGGCACTGCACTCTTCAGTGAGATTAACTGTTTCAAACTCACCAATAACTTTTTTGTTAGTTATAATATCTTTTAAAAACTTTACATATGTTGGCATAGACTGCAAAACTTCCACAAAAGGAATATTAACATGGACTTGCTTCAGGATTTCCATAAACTTATGGAAATGAGCTTCTTGTTATTGTTTCTTTCTGAGCCGTCTAGGAAATGGAGGTGGTGGCACACAGGTGGGCAGTTCAGGTTGCCTAATGACAGGGGGAGGCCTAGGAATTTCTTTTGGTTCCTCAATGATAGGTTCCAGCCTTGCCCTTGTTGTGCTTGGTTGTATTTGATCAAGGTTAGGCAGAGAATCCAGTGGAGCACTAGACTCTTCATTCTCTACTCTCTTTGGTGCTTCTTTGATGTTGATCACCAATGGCCTTCCACTTCGGAGTTCAATAGCTTGAACTTGTTCCTTGCCATCCCTTCTTGGAGTTTCTGTGTCTGCAGGCAGTCTGCCTTGGGGCCTATTCTTCAGCTCGTTTGCCAATTGCCCTATTTGATTCTCTAAACTTCTCAAGGTTGCTTGTTGGCTCTGCAAAGTTGCATCATTCTTTGCTATGTATTCCTTCAGCAAGTTCTCCACTGATGTTCCCATCGGTTGGTTGTTGACATATTGTTTCTGATATGGGGGTTGGTTACTTTGAGTGAATCTAGGTGGTCCACTTGGTCTGGTTTGATTTGGCGTCTGGCTTGTGCTTTGTTGTCCACTCTAAGAGAAATTTGGGTGGTTTCTCCAACCAGGGTTATATGTATTTGAATAGGGGTTGTTCCTTGGTTGTTGTTGACTTCCAACATAGCACACAGAAGTTGGATTAGCAGGGCAATAGTCATATACATGCCCTTCCCCACAGAATCCACAAACTAGTGCCTCCACTTGGTTGGCTACAGTTGTGCTTGTTGAAACAGCTGCCACTGTGTTGACAATTTGTTGAATGTTGGTTTGAGCCATTTGCTTGACCAGGCTGGTCAAAGCATTAATCTGGCTGCTCATTGCGCTAAGTGCATCCATGTCTTGAGTCTTCCTTCTGTTTGGCTCCACAGGATCATCTGACCACCGACAATGTGATGTTGAGATTTTCTCCAAAATCTCATAGGCTTCGTTATAGCTCTTTGATAGCATCGAACCTCCAGCTGAGGAATTCAGGACTTGCCTCGTGCTGGGGTTACATCTTTTGAAGAATACTTCAATTTGGATACACCATGGAATGCCATGGTGTGGACACTTGAGTAGAAAATCCTTGAATCTGGTCCATGCTTCATGCAGTGACTCATTCTCGGCTTGCTTGAACTTGATGATGTCATCACGAAAGTTAGAGTTCCTATCTGGGGGGAAATATTTTACCAAGAACTTCTCAGCTAGGTCTGTCCAATTGACAATTGATCCGGAGGGAAAGTGATGTAGTAGGATTAGGGGTAAATTTATATTACTCATGGTTAATCCTTTTAGTTTACTTTTCATTCTCTATAAATAGAGAATCCCTCTCATGTATTCATTAACTTTTGATTATTGAATAAACTTGATTTCAAGAACTCTCCAAGATTTGAGTCTACATCAGTTTGGTATCAGAGCATCCTCGACGAAGGGTTCTGATGGCGGGAAAGAAGGTTCCCGGGACTTCCGGTGTTGACACAGCTCAAGCCGTTGATGAAGTCGAAATCCTCTCACCAAAGTCTATTTCTCTACGCTTCAACATAATGGAAGAAACCATGGAAGGGTTGAGAAATGACCAACTTGAACTTCAAGAAATGTTCAAGGCTATGACCGTAAGGATGGATGCAATGGTCATTCAATCAAATGATAACCAGCAGCGTCTCGAAGGAAGAAGGCAGCAAGATTATGCAAGAAACAATCTTCCCACAGCTCAAAACCATTTTCAAGACTACTACAGAGAAGAAGAACAATTTTTTCATCAAAGACCACCTCAAGAATATGCAAGACTGCCCCAAAAAGTGCCAAGAAACAGATTAGAACAACCTTTTTATCAAAGACCACCTCAAGAATTTGCAAGATTGCTCCAAGAAGAGCCAAGAAACAGATTCCCACCTCTCCAAACTCAAGAACCCACGCATCATAGGAGAAAGATTCAAGAAAATACAATGGAGAGGCCTCTAGAACATCAATTTTCAAGATTCATAAATCAAGATTCTAAAAGTTCGAGAAAAGAAGATTTTTACCACGACAATACACATCAAAACTGTGAAGATAGACAAAAAGAAATGATCCAAGAACAAAAAGTCCACCTTCCAAAAAATGTTGGGAACATCTTTTATCATGATAAATTCCAAGAATGCCGAAATGAAGGTTTCTTGGTTCAATATTCCAATTGTTCCAACGAAGAAGAATGTCGAAATGAAGGTTTCTTGGTTCAAGATTTCAATTGTTCCAATGAAGAAGATCATTTTTTTCATGGATTTGATCTTAAAGATTCTTGTTTTTTCAACAAAGAAGATGAGTGTTTTCTACAATTTGAAAATTATTTTGATGAAGAAGATAAAGTTGAGTATTTTGACGAAGAAGATGAAATATTAATCTGTTTGGATAATCTTTTTACTATTATGGAAGAAAATTCGGGGCTGAAAATTTTTCAGAACCAAATCCATGAAACTGCAGTGGAGAAAAACCTTGTTGAAATTCTTGAGGTTGATGTTGGAAGATATTCAAAGAAGGGTACTATTGTTAAGTTTGGAACTTCAAGAGAATTTTCAAAAAAATTTCTTCAAAAATCTAATTTTGATTTGTTACATGAAAGACTAAATCATTCACAAATTTGGTCAAGTCAGGAAGACATCTTTATGAAAGCAGTTGAACTTTGTTTCACTAAAAAGGTATGTGTATTTGGAGGAATTTTTGAAGACTACTGGATCCTATTACCTATGATTTTGGATTGGCAAGACTTTTTGCATAGAAACCAAACTTTGGAGAGCATTGGTACACCTTGGCGTGTTGATGAAATTAGAATGCAATTTTCAGTTGGAGTCTTTTGCAACCATCGACTGAAACATCTTTCTAGTCGGGCAGTTCGCTTGTTTCTACCTATTTTCATTTTCTTTTTAAAACTCGAGGACGAGTTTTTTTTTGGAGGGATAGAATGATGTAGTAGGATTAGGGGTAAATTTATATTACTCATGGTTAATCCTTTTAGTTTACTTTTCATTCTCTATAAATAGAGAATCCCTCTCATGTATTCATTAACTTTTGATTATTGAATAAACTTGATTTCAAGAACTCTCCAAGATTTGAGTCTACATCAGAAAGGAATTCAACCATGTTTTGGCTTTGTCCCTCAATGAGTACGGGAAAAGGTACAGTCGCAAAGCCTCTTGAGAAACTCCTGGGATGACAAAGGTGTCACTCACTCCCAGGAAGTTCCTTAAGTTATTGTGGGGGTCTTCATTCTCCACACCAAAGAATTGTTCAACTGTGGACAGCATCTAAAACATAACAGGTTTCAGTTCGAATGAGTGAGCTGTGATTTCTGGGCGTATGATGCTTGGATTGAGCTCCTCAGGCATAGGTACAAGGTAAGATAGTAT
The DNA here is from genome assembly GCA_028017165.1 of Herpetospermum pedunculosum. NCBI lineage: Eukaryota > Viridiplantae > Streptophyta > Magnoliopsida > Cucurbitales > Cucurbitaceae > Herpetospermum > Herpetospermum pedunculosum. Next base: position 47,392,779 of record CM051527.1, read on the forward strand.
AGCACTATCCTTGTCATTCGCAATTTTCATGGGATTGCGAGTGTTAAGTGCTCGGTTTGGTGCTTCTTCTAGTCGATCCATTTCAGCTTGTTGTGGTTCAGATTGCGCTGACTCTGCGTGGTCAGCAATGTGCTGAATACAGGTTGATTTTGAGTTTGCTGCTTAAAAAGTCGTTTCCTAGTTCTATTTCTGTTCCTTAGAGTTCTTTCAGGCTCAGGATCAAACTCGAGATTGTGGTTTGGAAACTCATTCATAAACCAGCTTTGTTGGTACCTGTAAAATAAACGCAAAAGATTAGCTCCAATTAATTAAGCTCTTCTAAAATAACACAAATCGTTTTTACTAAACAAAGTCCCCGGCAGCGACGCCAAAAACTTGTTGCGTGCTCAGTGTGTATGTAAATTAAAGGTGGATAGCACTCAGATCATGCAAGTATACATGGTCTGCAGCAAGTGATAAGTATAATTTATATCGTTTTCCCACAGAGACTAAGTTAAGTGACTAGCGATTTGGTGTGTGTTAGATTAGATAAGGTAACTTGAATTGAATGGATTTTGGTTTGAGGTGCGGAATTATAAAAGATGCAAGAAGAATGCAAAAATAAATACAAAGCAAATGAAGTTGAGGAAACTATAATGTGGAAAACTAGTATTGCGGGTCTCGCAATACTTTCGCAATGGTTTTGCAATAGATTAAAAAACTGATAAAATACTAAGGTAAAAGCAGAGCTTGATATTGCGGTTCTCGCAATATTCTCGCAATACTCTAACAACGATTAAAAGCTAAAATAAAGATGGCAAGGTTGGCTTAAGAGTCCTCTATAGGCATTTATCTATGATCACTCAGCAACAAATTAACATATCATGCATCGTCTTAGCTAGGTCTAATGCATCTTTCGATTACATGCATTAGATCTTTAGTTTACTCATATCCAAGCAAGACTTAAAACCTATTTATACACACATGCTAACAAACGTGCTAGGAGAATGCCTATTCCTAGGCCACTCTCTGGTTACCATGAAAGGCTAACATGAATGAACGACTCTGAATTCTTACTCCTTCTAGAGGTTAGGAATTCTTTAGACAAAATAGATGGCCGGTCGAAATTGCCCATGGGATGAAGATCACATTCATTCAATGCATTCATGCTACTTTACATGTTGATTTCACATACTCTTATCCTATAGATTCATCTTTAGCAAACCTCTTTTTCGTTAGTTACTCATGGTTTTCGAAGAACTTAAGAAGATTAATTGATTACTCATGAAATGATGAATTCAAGTCAACTATTTGATTGAAGACAAAGAAATGAAGAACTCAACAAAACTAATTGATTACTCTTAAAAAGGCAAATCTCATAACAATTCGTAAAGCAACAACCTTTGATCTGAAAGCAACAACCTTTGATCTGAAAGCAACAATTTAAGGAGAAAGCAATAAATGATTCAGAACAACACTTAAAGGGAAGCAGTAAGTAATTTGGAAAGCAGTAAAGGAAAGCAGTAAGTTTAATGAAGATAATCCAAGTCGTGAATCGCCTCGGATGAAGGAGAAGAAGGGATGATCTTGGGAAGGAATTCGATCAGAAGAGAATTTCTCTCTTCTTCCTTTCGAATTATCGACGCCAAGGGCTTTAGTTTCTTCGATCCAACAAACGGGGGAAAGGATTTCGTTTTCGGAGTTAGGCTTCTGCCGATTTTTCTTCACTTTCGAGTTCTTCTTTTTCATCTTCATTTGGCTCTTTTTATAGCCTCCACAGGTTCCATCAGCTGCGGATCTCCATTCATTCTAGAGTAACAACCTCCCACGTGGCAGCAGCAGAAAGGTTAGGCGGCTGGAAAATCGCAGCAACAAAGACTGGTGGCTGGAAAAGTGCAGCAGGAAAGACAGATATTGCGGTTGTGTTGCGAGGGTCGCAATGCTCTGTTTCCAGCTCTTCTTCCTCTGATCCTATTGCGAGCTTCGCAAAATTTCAGCAATGCATCTGCAAGGTATAAATTAGTCGTTTTTTCACCAATTTGCATACTTTTTCGTTACTTTTCCAAATAGGCCTTAAATTAGCATCATTTCTCAAAATCTCACTTTTAAGCACACATTATGCTAACTTCGAACTAAAATGCTCAAGAATTTCCATGAATTTCAGGTAATTAAGGTCCTAAATAACACTCATTTGGAGAGGTAACAGTTAACTCTAGTTAAATTCTCTATTGTATTCTCTAGTGTTAGAGTTGGGCAAAAGGGTGTGAGTGGTGCAAATTAGCTTGTAAGAGAGTGTCTTGTAATTGGGATCGGGGAGAGAATTTTGTGTGATTGTAACAATTTTTCACATAGTGAAAGTTCTTTCTGGTGAGCCGTAGTTTTTCTCCGGTTTTGGAGTTTTCCACGTAAATTCTTGTGTTTTCTATTTGTATTGTTTTCTTTTAATTTCTCAGTTATTTTCTGTTTATTCCTGCGGTAGAAGTTGGAGGTTTTTTCCCAACAAAGTGCTCCTACAAGGGAAACTTAAAGATGGGCTATACCAATTAGGAGAAGTCAAGAACAACCTTTCCATTAAAAAGAGTGTCATCCCGAAAGCTTCTAGAGTTTCAAAGAATAGTTCCGTTCGTTTTTCAAATTCTTCAATTAATGTCGTGTCTTTAGAGTCTTCAAAAGAGGTTTGGCATAAGAGATTAGGTCATCCCTCATCTAGAGTATTGGATCAATTAGCTAGAGATTGTAATCGAAGCTTCTTGATCAATAAAAATCTTGATTTCTGTGAAGCATGTGAGTTTGGTAAATCTCATTCTCTTCTCTTTCTTAAATCTAATTCTTAAGCTCAAAGAGTTCTTGACCTTGTCCATTCTGATCTTTGGGGGCAGCACCTATTGTCTCTACCAATGGTTAGCTTTATTATATTCATTTCATTGATGACTATAGTAGGTTTACATGGATTTTTCCTCTAAAGAATAAATCTGGCTCATTGAATGCTTTCAAACAATTTAAATCCCTTGTTGAGAACAAATTTGGTACAACCATTAAAGTTCTTCAATCCGATTGGGGTGGAGAATATAGAGTGTTTACAAACATTGTTCGAGAATGTGGAATTGAGTTTAGACATTCATGTCCACACACTTCAGCCCAAAATGGGAGAGCAGAAAGAAAGAATAGACATATTGTGGAGATGGGATTAACCCTTCTTGCCCAAGCTTCCTTACCCCTAAAATATTGGTGGGACTCATTCTCTACTGTTGTCTATTTAATTAATAGACTACCTACACCTATTTTAAATAATTCATCACCCATGGAAAAACTTGTCAATCAAAAGCCCGATTACAACTTCTTAAAAACTTTTGGTTGTGCTTGTTATCCTTGCTTAAGACCATACCAACAACATAAATTCACTTTCCATCCAACTAAGTGTGTTTTTCTCGGGTATAGTGATTGCCACAAAGGGTACAAATGCCTAAGTTCTTCAGGAAAAGTTTATGTATCTCGTCATGTGAAATTCAAAGAGTTGGATTTTCCCTTTAAAGGTCAATTTATGCATTCCTCTAAGAGTCAAAATACAACCCAAACCATAACCCAAAACTGGCTTCCTCTCATTCAAATTTTGGTTCCCTGAGTTCGACCCGGTCCGCTGTAGTTTACTACAAGCCGTTGATCGGTAATTATAAATTGTATTTGACGGGTCTCGACAAGCTCTCCTCAAATTGGCTCCGTTGCCGGGGATCTAAGCTCGCTTCAAATTGGCGCCGCTGCTGGGAAGCCAATTGAATTCTCTTTGTTAAATTTATTTATTATTATTTTTTTCCTAAAAAAAAAAAAAGAAAAAAAAACTCGTATTTTAAATTGCAAAAAAAAAAAAAAAAAAAAAAATCACAAAAATATTTATTTTATTTGTTGTGTCTAATTATTCTAACATGTCAGAATTTTCTCAACAATATTGCGCGATAATTGCTAGTAGAGATATTTTTCAGTCCGAAAAGCAACTTAACGACGATGACTTTGAGAATTTTGTGTCATGTGAAGACCAGGTTTGTGAGAATAAGGAAGAGGTTGAGGCGAATCTCAAGAAGGAGATTCGGGTTGCTTTTGGCCTTGAATAAAAAGATGAACTTGTTAGATGCGAGAGATCCACCACCGCCCTTAGACCCATGCAACAGAAATTTCATGAGGAGTTTTCTTCTCTTTATTGTTTCTTCTGTGAATAATCTACTTAGTTATCCATTAAGGATAAATCTACCTATGGATAGTTTTGTCTAGACTGAGGTATTTAAGTTGACCGAAAGGGAGCACCTCTAACTGGGAACTAACATGGGAAGTTTAGGTATTAGGGAGATTTTTGTTCTTCAATTTTTTTTTCTTCTTTAATTAAAAAAAAAATGTCTTTCTCATTTCTTTTGGGGACACAATCAACTTAATTATACATTGGGAACAATGTATTATTTTAGGTGAGGGGTGGATATATATTTGCAAAGCATGTGATTGAGCGTTAAACTTTTAAATTATGAAAATATGATTAGTTGGTTGCATATTATATGATGATGACAATCTATGATGTGTCTTAGACATTTTATGTTCATTATACTTTTTCACTTTTTCTTGCAAACATTTAGAATGCATGCATGATTTTGAGTCAAATTTAAAAAATTTCTCTAGATTCTCTTATAACTATTAAGCACATAGTCTTCTCATCTATGGTTTTAAAGGCTTAGGATTGTATTATTTGGCCTATATGTATGTTGTCACATTGAAGGCCCTTAGAACTAATTATAAAGTTATCTTGCATGATAGTTTGTAATGAGATATAAAGTTATCTATGGTTTTAAAGGCTTAGGATTGTATTATTTGGCCTATATGTATGTTGTCACATTGAAGGCCCTTAGAACTAATTATAAAGTTATCTTGCATGATAGTTTGTAATGAGATATTAAGGAGGTATAGCATGTCTATATGCCTTGTGAAAAGAAAAAGAAAATGAAAAAATAAAATATTGCTCGAGCTCAAGAAAAGTGAAAATCAGTTTGTAATGAGTAAAACGATAAGGGGTAAAAAGAGCTGCCCCAAATGTGAGTAGTTAGGCCGCCCATTGAGCGAGTGCTCTGGGTGAGAGGCCCTGCAGTTGAGTGTGAAAGCTAGTGCCTTTGAGTTAAAATGTTGCAAGTTTAGGGGATCCCCAAAGTTGTTTTTAGGCACCTTAATAGAAATATTGCTTACCTGAATGTGTTGATGCTTAATAGTTGGTTCTTAATGACCAGAAGTAGGAGGAAAACGAGTTGAGAGTTGAATAAAATATTCTCGGACTTATAAAAATCGAGATAGAAAAGTCTACGCGCACACACACATAAAGAATGAAATACCTAATTTTAAATCTCTCGTTGATTGAATGCATTTAAATGTTGTGAGTTGTGAATATTTTTATTGTTTAAGATACAGAGGTTAGAGTCATGAGTTTGCAGCAAACGATTCATTTTCATGTTTAAATTATTTCTTGCTCGAGGACTAGCAAGATTTAGGTGTGGGGTAATTTGATAGCACTCCAAAAGTGCTATTTTATAATCTTTATTTTTTGTTAGTTGATTTAAATTAATGTGTTTAATCATATGTTTTGCAGGAATCGAGCATTCAGAGGTGAATGAGACACTTATATTAAATAAGAAGAGAAGTTTTAGAGTATAATATCAACAAACTAAGCTGTAGATGATACTATAGAGATAAAAATCTTTTAATGTTCAAAGTTGGAAGTTTGGTCTAATGGTGAAAGGTTGATTATTATAGACTTTGGTCTTAAGTTCGATTCTTGAAGAATGTGATTATTAATTTTATTTTTTACTCCAACCATTAGCTCGTTCTCCCCCATTTTACTCTTTTAAGAAATTTTTATTATTTTCCTTTGTAATTAAATATTTAGCATCGGGATCGTCTTAGAGATGTTCGGCTAAGCTTGTATTGCTGATATAGAGGTTTGTCGGGCTAAACATTTTTGTGAGATTTTATGTATTAAATTGAAATTTAATTTCTTAGTTAATTGTTTTCTATTCTTTGTTTATTTCATGTGCATTTAGTATTGATTAATATGACAGCTTAATCAATTAAATATTAAATGTTCATGTATGCTATGTTTGTAATTGTGATCCGTAATTGTCATAAATTGCATGCTTAATTATAGTAGCAAGATGGTCAAGTTATGACTAGTGTTAATATTATGGTTTTTTCATAGTTAACATGGTGCGTATAAGAGACCTTATGAATATAAAAAATGTTTAATTGAATCTGATCAATTTAATTAACATTCTAATCAATCCATGTGCTTTGAGCTGCTAGCTAGTTAGCATGGAACGCTATCGTGCCTAACTAATTGATCAGTTTAGAGTTAATTACGATACTTTGTCGGATTAATTGCATGAGATGACCTTAGAGACTTTTCATGGTTGTTCCAGTTAAGTCGATTAGGCTTTTAATTAAGAAATTGTATTTTTATTGGAGTAATCAATGAGCAAAATTCATTAAGTCCCGACAATGTCTGAATCAGCAAGGTAATCTCTTGTTTATTTCTTTAATTCTTTAATATGTATCTTTAATTGTTATTTTAATTCATTAGATTAATATGTGTTGCGTGCTCAATGTGTAAATTAAAATGCGATGTGAGAGCACTCAGAACATGCAAGCATACATGGTCTTGTAGCAAGTAATAAGTATTTTTTCATTCGATTTCCCATAGAGATTTATTCTTAGTTACTAGCGAAGTGAGATGTTAAATTAGAAAGGATGGTTTAAATGGGGTAGAATTGGGATTAATGTGCCTAACTAATAAAGAACGTGCGAGATATGCAAGCATAAACAAAGACAAGTAAAGAGGTTAACTTGAATGTAGAAGAAAAAGAATTGCGGAGAAAGCAATTATCTAGCAATAAAATCGCAAAACAGAAAACTGAGAAAATGGCTAAGGCAAAAATAAAACTAAGAAAATTGCGCAGACAGCAATTTTCTAGCAATTGTACTAACAGTGTTTTAAGTGTAAAGTGTGGAAACAAGGGCAACTAACGACTCCTCTATAGGCTTTTTCATACGATTCTTCAGCAGTAGATCAACTTATCATGCATCAAATTAACTCATTCTCATGTATCTCTCGATTTCATGCATTAGATCCTTTAGTTCACTCATGTCCAAGTAAGACTTAAGCATCTATTTATATAAGCAAGTTAATGAATTGTGCTAGGAAAACGCCTATTCCTAGGTCGTTTTCTGGCTACCATGAAAGGCTAGCTTGAATGGACGACTCTGAACTCTTACTCCTTCCAGAGGTTAGGAGTTCTTTGGACAAAATGGATGGCCAATCGAAATTGCCCGTGGGATGAAGCATACATACACTCAATGCATTTGAAGCTAACCTACATGCTGAATTCACGTATTTCTACCTATAGATTCATCATTAGCAGACCCTTATGTGGTTTAGTTACTCATGGACGATAATGGAGTGGAAAGATTAGATGGTTTAGACATGCTTGACAGTAATGAAATGGAAACAAAGGAAACAGAAGCAATAAGGAACTCGCGAAATAGTCAAATACTTCCTCGATTAAACAAGATTCGAAACTAAACAAGCAACAACTTTAAAACGATAAAGTCTAAACATAAGTAGACGAAATGAAACAATATAGCTAACAGAAGTAAATGGCCACAATCAACAGCAAAAAGGAAACAGAAAGCAGAAGAAAGCAGATAAACGTGTGCGTGAACCCTCGCCGCAAGCGCCTCGGATGAAGGGAGAAGGGGAGCTTTGTTTGGGGATGAATCCAATCAGAAGAGAAGAAAGATCTTCTCTTCTTCCTCTCAGATTATCGATGCCAACAGCTGAATCCTTCACGCCAACAAACGGGAGAGAAAATAGAGAGAAGACTGCGTTGAGTTGGGAGTTCTACGCTTCCAAGCTTGTTGCTATCCTTCCCCCTTGACCTCCTTTTATAGTGTTTTGCAGGTATTCTTCAGCCAAGGAGAACCATCCATTCTGAACGACCTCCTTCCACGTTGCAGCAGGAGAGAAATTGGGCGGCTGAAAGATCGCAACAAAATGGCAAACGGTTAGACAACTTAACATTTTCACTTAAAACATTGCGGAGACAGCAATGTTTTCGCAATGTTCCTGCAATACAGAAATGTCAACTCTTTAGCTTTGTTTTTTATTCTTTTTCCTTTCTTTTACACACAAGTCCTGATTTAGCTTCATTCTATAAATTCTCATATATAAGCACATGTTTAGACTAAATTCTATCAAAAACGTTTAAGAGTGTACACCATTCTATAGCAAATAAGTCCCTAAAATATGCACTTTTGGAGACGTAACACACCCCCAAACTTAAGTTATTGCTCGTCCTCGAGCAACATAAGGGCTTACTTGGGTTGCTATCACTCTATCTGACTACTCACTGACTTCCCTAAGTTCACTATCTAAGGCATGCATGTCCTGTGACAATCTTCTAAGTTCAAACTACCTCCACATTTTGCTTATTCTGATTTTTCTTGCCTTGCAAAACCTACTGTGTCTTTATAAACTTCCTACAACTGATCTATCTGCCTTAGTCATTAGGTTCATTGTGCAACTATCCCTAAGTTTTCAAATTCTACTTTGTTTTATCTCAGACTCAGTACATGCTTCTAACGTTTTTCTTTTAAGAAACCTAGGATTCCTTAGAGTCATGCCAGTCTTAGTACACACAAGTAACAGTAGTACATTTCATCGAGCAACCTAAACCCTGGCATCACTACATTGGATATACATTCATCTCCCTTAACAAACCTACAAGCTACAACTCTGTGCTTAGCTAATTGAGGATCAGAGTTCATTCATACAGGACACCTAAGCACATAAGCTATAACTCATAGGCACACATTCTTCTTCCTTGGTTATTTCCTTTTTCTTCTCTTTAGTAGAGTCCCTCTTTTGGTTTGCCTTTTGATGCAGTGCAACTTGTGGGTTACACAAATGGCCCTGATTACTCAGCAACCTCAATAGAGACACTACTCTCTATTCTTTTATTTTTCATTTTTTTTTCAATTCATTTTTTTTTCAAGGAAAAGAATGCTTATGTTAAAAGGGAGAGAGGAATGTTCCTAGGCCTAGGGCTGCCTCCCCCAAACTTAAACTACTCATTGTCCCCAATGAGAGTCTGAGGTGGTACACCCCCAAACTTGTCCTAGAAGCATCTAGTCTAAGGCAAAACAAGTAGAATTTAAAACTCCTAGGTATAGAATGAACTTCGTAAAGCAGATAACACAGCAGCAAATTTTTTTGTAAAAACAGTACGTTAAGGGCTTATAGAGGTGCATGCTGAGCAATTTAAGGAAGCTAATTTAAACTATCAAAGGTGTACTAAGACACTCATCCAGCATGCTCACAGATAGATCACATAATGAAGTCAGTACAGCAGCAAAATATCAAGATATAACCAGAAACAGCCCATCCAACAGTCATCCAATAGCATGCGAAAACTAACAAAAATTGCGGACTCCGCAAAGAATCCGCAATAAACCTACAGAGCATATTGAAGGGAATGAACTCTTCATTCCCCGCAGCGGAAGCGATTGGAATCGATCTTTTGTTTTGTTTAGAATTAAACTAAAAAATAAGTTAAGCATATGTACAATTACCTTTGAAGATCAATCATCTTCTTGTGTTCCTTCTTCCACGAGATCTTCCTCGCTATGACTCGAACACGGGATCAAGGCTTGTGGGAGCTCTTTGAAAGAATGAGAGAACAATTTTCTCTGCAGAGGTGAGTGGTGTGTTTTGGCCAACCCTTTGGCTAAACCTAAATGTCTTATTTATAATAAGACTTTTAGGAATTAATTTTATTTTATAAAATACATTTTAATATCTAATATATTAAAATATGTATTTTATATTTATTTGAATCTTATTCAAATATTATAAAATTAATCTTTTATAATATACTTTAAACCAATTTGAATCACATTCAAATAACATAAGTATATAGTTTTTAATATTAATGTATCATATACATAAACTATTTCCTCTAATATTTAATGTATCAAATACAATAAATATATTTTACTCTTCTACATTGAATATATCAAATATATTAAATATTAATTTGAATATTTCAAATTTTCTTTCAACTAAATTGATCATTTTAGTGTTACTATGAGCTAGCAAGGGGACCTTATGGACCTACAGATTTATAAGCTTCAATGATACAAAATTAATTAATTAAACTCATTAATTAATTGACTTTCATTCATTAACTCTAGGTCACTCCACTATAGGCCTAGAGTTGCACTCTTATGCACTGTAAGACAAGTTGTGTCCATGGATATAACCATTACATGCAAGTCGATCCTTCACGAGTTGTTCGTAATTACAGCAGGGTCAAAAGTCCGTTTTACCCCTGTAATTACATCTTACACCTTAAGTACCACTGATTCTCTAATGAACAACTTGTTTATGATCCAACCATAAACCAAGTCCCTCTCGGGCCAGTGAGAGGGTGGGGCCCCATTGTTCAAGTCCCGAAATCAGCACTTAAGGGAACTACTCATCTACTTTCCCTATATGGGAAGAAGTGAATTCCATCTTGTGAAACTTATGTTCCCAACTCCCTATTTGGTCAAGTCCCCAAAATGGTAGGCTTATTGAATCGGCTATAAAGGCCATTCTCACCCATACAAATCAAAGGACGAGCCCTCACAGGCAGGAGTTCATAACTCACTCAGGATTAAGATCGAGTCACATATGATCATCCTGTGAAATATTAATCTTCTCAAATAACGGATTTATAAAGAGAGATTATATATTTCGTGGTCCAGTCTTATACAAACTCATTGTATAGGATACCCCCACTCACATGTCTCTACATGAATGATTTGGATCAAATCATTTGTAACAATTACAAAGTGGGCCGTATCAATAGTGTTACCAGGATAAGGCACCCAACCTTATCCATATACTATAGACCCTTTAGGTTATTACTTGAACATGATCCTCCCGTATGTCAACTACATACAGTTCAAGATTACACTAATAACCTTGGATTTTATTTATATAATGAATATTATAAATTGCAAATATTAATAATAAAATAATTATCAAATAATTATTAATTAATTACGAGGCTTTAGGGCATAAATCCCAACAATCTCCCACTTGCACTAAAGCCGGTGAGACATGTATCCTAGGGCATACTCTACACCCAACATGTTCTCCCACTTGCCCTAGTGAAGATGAGACATGTCTCATAATCCTAGAGACATTCTAGGTGGCTTTCAAACACTTTAGCCTGGAAAGTCTTTTTATATAGATCAAAACGATTGTCAATTAAAAGTCATCTTGGTCCTACCACGATTCTTTCTCTCTCAGGATACCCTATATATTGATGTTATCTAAGTTCCTTAAGTTTAGCCATTACATAAAACGTTTTAGGCTTAACTATATTTGAAACATCTTTCAGACCAATAAGAAATTATTTGAGTTATGCAAGTTCTTTACTTCATAAGTAAGAACATTTAACTTGCATACCATACTCCATCATCTAGGGTAAACATAGATTTCCATAAATCTTTGTCAAAACCAGTGCATCTCGTAAAGATCAAATCTTTAACCTCATACACAAAAATATAATTTCTCAATTTATCCATAGATATTTTGAGAAAAGTTTTTATTTTTCCGCGCAATGGTCATGCCATTGGGTTAACTAATAAATGCTAACCAATTTTACTGTCAAATGTCATGTCTCAAGTGTACATTAGATTTTCTCCCACTCAAACGTAGATAGTCAATCTTATGTTCTCAACATTTTGAAATGTCTTAGGACACTATTCCTTAGACAATCTAAACTTCATGTAAGAATGATACATTATCATTTTTTGAAGTACTACATCATATACTTTACAACAAATTTGTCAATATAAGATGTGTGAGACATAAATAACATTTTGTCCTCGAAAACTCTATTTTAGGACATACCCAGTAATTTAAATCATTCATTTGGAATTGGTTAGGTAGTCAACATTTTATGTTGGATTCAAATCTTACAACATTCACAATGGGTAATAAGTCATCCACATAAAATATGAGAAAATTCCACTAAGTAATTAATGATTTTCTTGTCTATACAATATCATTAATATTTATTCAAAGTCATAGTTTTTGATACTTTTATCAAACCTTACATTCAAAGATCTAGTGATCAAATTCATTTCATAAATGAACCTTTACTGCTTGCAAACCTTTTGCTTTTGATTTTTGAAATTGAACTCATGTAATTGATTTGTAAATGCATTCTTTAAGACTTCTTTTCAAAAAAAAAAGATTTCTTAAACCTTCACTTGACATATCTCATATGCAACTATGAATTAAGAAATGCTTATATACTCTAATATGACCACAAATGAGAAAGTTTATCCATAGTTTACTTTCTCCATCTATATTTGTCATTAGTCTTATTTTGAAGGTCTGTACCTTCTTATTTACAAATCTTTTACTTTTGTTGATATATTCAAAATCTATGGGTTTTACCCCATCACGAATATCTACAATTTCTAGATAAAGATGAGTACATCTACTCTATCTCAAGATTTATGACTTTGGTCTACTAGTCTTTGTCATTGACCCTCATTTCAACTTTGAGGTCAAGAAGCCCTACATTTTGTCATCTAATTTGACAACTTAGGCTTCATATAAGCTCTTGTAACGGTCGGGTCATCTCATAACTCTCCCACTATGATGAGGCTTATCCAATTCATGACTAGGATCCATTTGACTATCAAATGTAATTAAATTGTTAACAACTTTTATTAACTATTTAGTGGCTTCACTTGGAACCAACTTTTCAACACTATTGAACATATTCAAGTTTCAACATGTATGCTTAAAACTCTCAAAACTCGAAGGGTTGTAAACTAACTTTACTACTCTTCTATAATCTCAAAGTTGTCTCATGGACACCTTTTAGATATAATGATGTTCACTATACAATCTATATTGTATATCCTAACAAGAGTCTGATAATGACGTGTAATTCTTTATTGTTCTGACCATGTCTAACAAGGTCTTGTTTCTCCTCTTACAGCACAATTTCACACAATTGTACTTTGTGCTAGAGTTGAGATAAAATCTCATTTTCTATCAATTAGTCTTAGTACATAAGGTTCCTGTACTTTTCACTGTGATCTGATCATAGTGTCTTGATAGATTTACCTAATTGACCTTCAACTTGAGTCTTATATTCCTTGAACTTTTCGAAATATTCAGACTTATGTTGCATTAAGTTACGATACTTATTTCTTGAATAATCATCAGCTAGAGTGATGAAATATTCATCGGTGTTCTTTGGCCTGTAGGCTTTTTCAACAAAAACCTATGGATTATCTTGCATGAAAGGCAAGATCTTAAGACATATAAAGTAATTAACTCTAACATTTAGAGAATCACTTCGTAGTAGTCTTTTTGTTCAAATTGATCAGAATCAATCTTGAATGCCAAAGACGGGTATCATATTTTAGGAGAATATAATTTGTCTTTATATTCTGGAATCTATAATCCTGAATATCTCACTGTGTAGTATTTTATATGTTAACAATTTAACACATCCAAATTATTCTTATTTTTCGGCTGAACTTTTCAAACAATTTTGAAAATAAAAATTTAGTACTAAAATATTCATACTATATGAACATTTTATTAGTAATAAAGTTAGAGAAATTGAATTTCTCCTATGGTACTAAAAACACCATATTCAGCATTAAATAACAATTATTTTTTATGGACATCTTAATGTCTCCCACTACATTAATTGAGATGGGTTTTCTGGTGCCAACAAGTAGAGATCATTCTACCTCATTAAGTATTTTCCAAGAATTATATAAAGTGTAATGAAGAACAAATCTTAATAGTGGATCTGAATCTACTATATAAGTGGTAATGAAAAAATCTAGTAAATCAAATTTACTTTTATCCATGTTCTTCTTATAGAGGTATTTCATAAATTCCTCTTATTATGACTACTTTGCTAATTTAGAAACTATTTTCTTTTAGCTACAGTCATATGGTTTCTTTTCTTGGATTTTGGTAATACTTAATTTTTTAGATTATTTAGATAAATATCTAAATCTAGCTTTTATTGACTTCAACAATATCTCATATGTTGTTGTCATCTTCTTTATCTTCTTAGCTTGACATCTAATATGTCAAATAGAAAATTTGTATAAGTCATCTCGTTATATTGATTTATTAATCATGTGCTTCATGAACAATTCGATTAGCATTGGCAACAAGTTTTTGAGAACGTTTCTCAATAAAGACAAATTAAAGAAAAAATTTACATTGTCATTATATAGTGTTAACATTATTTTTCCAAGTGATATTATTTTCTCAATTTGACAAATTAGCAACGAAAAATAAAATTGAGAGAAATAGACATAATATTGAAATATATAAAAAAAAATATTATTTAACAACATGCAATCAATATTCATTCAATTTCAGCATAGAAAACAAACAATTTGATAAATGAACCCTAAACAATTAATTTCTAATGCTATGATACTTTAGTGAGTTAGAACAGGTGCCGTCGTAGGGTAGGTCAAATGCTCATTCACTAAACTGAGACAATCTCAACCAAGTGTTATCCCAAAATAACTCTTAATTCTATAACATTTAGTTACCATTAGTTTGGTCAAGAAAATCATTAACAACCTTAATGAGATCTTTGTAAGTGTAACCCATCATTTTAGATTTTATAATTTTATCCCAACAAGTGCCGTCGTAGGGTAGGTCAAGTATTGGAAATAAAATTACAATCCTATCCTTTTCAGGAGATTCACCCTGATATTGACCCATGTAAACACCTTCCGTAGGGGGACGGTCCAAAAGCCGCCGCGAGGCCCCACATGAATCTCACGTTGTGAACCAGTGATAGAGACCGTAGGATATGTTGACACATTTTCATCTCCCACTTACTATTTAAAAATACTTTCTCAAGAGATTCACCCTGATATTGACCCATGTAAACACCTTCCGTAGGGGGACGGTCCAAAGCCGCCTCGAGGCCTCACATGAATCTCACGTTGTGAATCTATGGTAGAGACCGTAGGGTGATTTTGACATATGTCTTTCTCCCACTAAGTATTTTGAAATAGGGTTTTCTATTACTTAGACAAATTAGGCTAATCTCATTTATCTAAGTTTTTCAATCTACCCTTTCATAACCCTTATGTTGGTTAGATTGATTTTAATGTGAATTATCAAGTATATTAAACTATTTAAAACTAATCACATTATGAGTCTGCTTAATGAAATAAAATAAAATTTGACTAATTCAACCCCCAGGCCAGTTCTTAGGTAGAGGTGTTCCTTTTCAGTCAACTTAAGTACCTCACCCGAGTAATCTTTCTTAGACAGAGTTCCCTTATAGTCAATTTTTATTTCAAATTCATTAATCTTTAATTAACTATTAATTACTAGATCAATGAACTTCAGTTGATTTTAAGCAATGTTTTTATTCCTATTAAAAACCAATTCACCTTATGGATAATCTTGATTTTTTAACAATTTTAAACCCATTAAAATAAAATTAAAGATTATCATATATTCTAATCTTATTAGAATAAAAGATAAACTAAATTCAAATATTTAAACTATTTAAATAATGAATTAAATTATCTTTTAAATAGGAAAAAAAAATCTAATCTCATAGGAAAATATCCTAACCTCATTTGGAAAATATCCCTAATACTTATTGAGAAAATATATCTCAATCTTATTGGGAAAAGATTTATCAAGATTTCCCAATCTTATTAGGAAAAGATTTTCTATATCCTAATCAATATTAGAAAAATATGGATTCCTATTTAAGTATCCTAATTTAAAATTTCCAAATATAACAATTATATTGAAATATATGGAAATATAAACATATTAGGAAATCATCTAATCAAATTAGAAAGCATTTTAATCATAATATTCCAAATATAACAATTATATTTAAAAATAATTAAAATGCATGATCATGCTTAACCTATGGTGGAATTTTAATCTAGATGACATACTTTATGCAACCAAACATAATTTAAAACATACATCAACATGCATAATTAAATTTAAAAAAAAACGCAGCAAAATTGACCGGCATATTTGGCATATCCTAAGAAATTGAAAACTAATTTAAATTACAATAATTTAAATCCAAGACATATCTTGGTCTTCGAATTTCCTTCCTTTGTTGATCCATCAAAATTTAGAAACCCTAAAATTGTCTTGAGTATCCACCCGCCTTTGAAAAAAAATATATGCTTCTCAAACCACCAGATTGGTCAACTCAAACTCTTTCTGCAATGCATAGGCGATGGTGACAGATTGAAGACCCATTGTCCAAACAATTTGAAAAACTCTATTCTCAGTTACTCAATTCTAAATTGAGATTTTAATAAGAGTTCATCAAATCAATTCAATTCGAGAAGACACTCAATTCCAAATTGAGATTTTAAAAAGAATTCATCAATTCAATTCAAGAATTAATCTTCAGCAGAATCAATGTCTTCACCGCCTAACATTTAAGCTAAATGAGTACACCACTTGCACTTTGTATTCATCACTTTGACTCACCTCAACAAATAATTTGCATATGCAAATCAATCCTTCTTTCAAAGAATCTTCACCGCCTAACGAAATCACAGTCGTCCGCCATCTTGTCTCCATCTCTTTGAAGAACAGATTAAATTACAAAAATCCTTAACCCTTATGGGTTTTACAATTTGATCTAATCAAAAGGTTTAAATCTAATGCCAATCAAATATGCCTAAACAATCAATTTTGCAAACCATATATATCACATATATATAAACTTAAAATACCCACCATACACAATTTTAATTCTAAACAAAACTCAAAGAAAGCTCTGATACCAATTGAAGGGAATGAACTCTTCATTCCCCGCAGCGGAAGCGATTGGAATCGATCTTTTGTTTTGTTTAGAATTAAACTAAAAAATAAGTTAAGCATATGTACAATTACCTTTGAAGATCAATCATCTTCTTGTGTTCCTTCTTCCACGAGATCTTCCTCGCTATGACTCGAACACTGGATCAAGGCTTGTGGGAGCTCTTTGAAAGAATGAGAGAACAATTTTCTCTGCAGAGGTGAGTGGTGTGTTTTGGCCAACCCTTTGGCTAAACCTAAATGTCTTATTTATAATAAGACTTTTAGGAATTAATTTTATTTTATAAAATACATTTTAATATCTAATATATTAAAATATGTATTTTATATTTATTTGAATCTTATTCAAATATTATAAAATTAATCTTTTATAATATACTTTAAACCAATTTGAATCACATTCAAATAACATAAGTATATAGTTTTTAATATTAATGTATCATATACATAAACTATTTCCTCTAATATTTAATGTATCAAATACAATAAATATATTTTACTCTTCTACATTGAATATATCAAATATATTAAATATTAATTTGAATATTTCAAATTTTCTTTCAACTAAATTGATCATTTTAGTGTTACTATGAGCTAGCAAGGGGACCTTATGAACCTACAGATTTATAAGCTCCAATGATACAAAATTAATTAATTAAACTCATTAATTAATTGACTTTCATTCATTAACTCTAGGTCACTCCACTATAGGCCTAGAGTTGCACTCTTATGCACTGTAAGACAAGTTGTGTCCATGGATATAACCATTACATGCAAGTCGATCCTTCACGAGTTGTTCGTAATTACAGCTGGGTCAAAAGTCCGTTTTACCCCTGTAATTACATCTTACACCTTAAGTACCACTGATTCTCTAATGAACAACTTGTTTATGATTCAACCATAAACCAAGTCCCTCTCGGGCCAGTGAGAGGGTGGGGCCCCATTGTTCAAGTCCCGAAATCAGCACTTAAGGGAACTACTCATCTACTTTCCCTATATGGGAAGAAGTGAATTCCATCTTGTGAAACTTATGTTCCCAACTCCCTATTTGGTCAAGTCCCCAAAATGGTAGGCTTATTGAATCAGCTATAAAGGCCATTCTCACCCATACAAATCAAAGGACGAGCCCTCACAGGCAGGAGTTCATAACTCACTCAGGATTAAGATCGAGTCACGTATGATCATCCTGTGAAATATTAATCTTCTCAAATAACGAATTTATAAAGAGAGATTATATATTTCGTGGTCCAGTCTTATACAAACTCATTGTATAGGATAACCCGACTCACATGTCTCTACATGAATGATTTGGATCAAATCATTTGTAACAATTACAAAGTGGGCCGTATCAATAGTGTTACCCGGATAAGGCACCCAACCTTATCCATATACTATAGACCCTTTAGGTTATTACTTGAACATGATCCTCCCGTATGTCAACTACATACAGTTCAAGATTACACTAATAACCTTGGATTTTATTTATATAATGAATATTATAAATTGCAAATATTAATAATAAAATAATTATCAAATAATTATTAATTAATTACGAGGCTTTAGGGCATAAATCCCAACACATATTTATCAGTGATCAAGGCTCCTGGCATGCTATTTTCAGTGATCATCCACTACACAAAACAAGTAAACTAACTAAGCTAACTACTCAGAAACCAACAAACTATCTACACTATTCTAAACAACCAAAATAGCAATGCAAACAGATCAAGCATTTGATTAATAACAGTGGTCACAGGTCACAGAAAAGCAAGGTTTTTTTTTTAATTCTCAAGAGGGATCAGAAAACTCCCTCGAATGTCGTTCAAGCTGGCATTCAATCCTCCTCATCCTCATTTCTCCTTTCTCTAGGAGGCGCCCATGGCTTCAACAGGTCAGTGGGGAAGGCAGGGAATATGCACCCCAGCTGATCAGCTACATCTTTGTCCCTAGCTTGTGCATATTCGGCCCATTGAGCCATCTTGCGCTGCAAGTCCATCAAACAAGCCATGTTCAGCGATTGTGCAGCAGCCAGGCCGTCCAGCTCAAATTCCATGTTGCCCCTCTTTCGCATCCTCAAGACTGTGGGCAGCTCCAGATGACCGGTGTAAGCCAGCTGCCTCTCTTTCCTCTCTATAGGCACACCTGCACGTAAGCAAAGTTTAGTAATGGTGTTTGGGAAAAAGAGAGGACCCTTACCTTTCTTTGAACAGTCGGTGATGGAGGCGGCAATGACTTCACCAACATCTATGGTGAGGCCCCTCATGATGGCATACAGCAGCAGTGAACGCCCCTGGTTGATAGTTGTTTCGTGGGTCACAAGGGAGATGCGTCTGCGCACAAAAGAGAACCAGACGGTTGCCTTATCCTTGAGGGTTGCACTCATCAGGGTGTGCTTCCTATTCCTTGAAATTGTCCAGGCCGCCTCAGGTTTGCCTATGATTTGCAGGGCTTCTTCTAGGACAGCCGCAGAGGGTGATTCGACGATTCACGCATAGTCAGTGTACTTATGCCCTTTGAGAGCATAAGCTTTGTTGCGTGCTCAATGTGTAAAGATAATTATGCAAAAGTGTAGAGAGAGCACTTAGAACATGCAAGCATACATGGTCTCACAGCAAGTAGTAAGTATATTTCATTCGTTTTTTCCACAGAGACTCATTTTTAGCTATTCGCGAAGTGTGTTTGTTAAGAAAGATGGGATGAATTTGATGGGGTAAAATTGGTTTTTAATTATCTACTTTTTGCTGAATGTATAAAGGGATATAACATAAACAAATGCAAGTTAAAACTAGACTTAAAAGGCAAGAGATGGAATTAATAAACGAGAAAGAAAACAGCTAAACAGAATGAAAATCTGGCAGAATTGCGAGGACCGCAATGTTTCCGCAATTAAACAGCAACGAACGTGTGTAAATGGGTGGATTAAGGGCTACTAATGACTATCCTATAGGCATTTTCTTACGATTCTCAAGCATTGGATCAACTCTCTATACATCAAACTCACTCTATCTCAAGTATCGTCCGATTCCATGCATTAGAGTCTTAAGTTTACTCGACTTCAAAGTAAGGACTTAAGCATCTTGTTTAAGCAGGAGTCTTTAGTTTGTACTAGGGAAACGCCTATTCCTAGGCCGTTTCCTGATTACCATGAAAGGCTAGCATGATTATATGACTCTGAACTCTTACTCCTTCCAGAGGTTAGGAGTTCTTTGGACAAAATGGATGGCCAATCGAAATTGCCCGTGGGATGAAGCTCACATACAATCAATGTTCGAGTGTTAATCTGCCTACTTGATTCACGTTTTTTAGCCTATAGTTCTGTCATTAGCATGCCCCTAAGTGACTTAGCTACTCATGGATATATAGAGAACAGAAATGGTAGATAAGATAGACATGCTTAGAAGGGAAATGTGCTAAAAACAGTAAGCAAAACCCGTAGCAGAAGATGGGAAATGAGAAATGCAGAAATGAACTTTGATTACTGGAATTGTCGTTGAACAGATAGAAGCTGTAACGTGAATAGCAACAAGACAGAAAGCAACGAAATAACTAATCTAACTACTTAGGAAAAGAACAGTACGAAGCAGAATGTAAAACAGAAGAGAAAGACAGAAAACTTGTAAAATGGTGCTTGAAGCCTCGTCGCAATCGCGTCGAATGAAGGATCAAGAAGGACAGCCTTGCGTGGATGAATCCAATCGGGAGAGAAGAAGAATCTACTCTCCTTCCTATCAGATTATCGACTCCAGCAGCTGAGCTTCGCAAAACCAACAGACGGCAAGGGAAAAACAGTGGAAATGATGGACTGCTAGACGACTTCACGCTTTCGGATGATGATCAAACCTCCGACTTTGGCCCCCTTTTATAGTAGTTTGCAGGTGCGTTTGGGCCAAGGAGAACCATCAATCTTCAACGTCGTATATCAGAATGGATGGAGGAGAAAGAATGAATCCCTGAAATTACGGAAATTAACAGAAAAAGATCAGTCAACTTACGGTTTCCACTTGAATAATTGCGGTCACCGCAATGTTTTCGCAATTCATTCGCAATGCTCATTTTTTCATTCTTTTCCTTCGGTTTTCAACCCTTTTTCTACCTATTGTACATAAGTCCTATATTAGCTACCTTCTTCTAATTCTCATATTAAAGCATAGGTTTAGGCTAAATGCTAACAAAAACACCTAAATGTGTACATCTTCTTAAGCTAAATGGGTCCTAAATAAGTCACTTTCAGAGACTTAACACACCCCCAAACTTAAGGCTTTGCTTGTCCTCAAGCATACTAAGGACTTACCTAGGCTGTTATTTTATCTTCTTTAACTACTTACCGACTCCCCTATATCCCTATCTCTAGCAGTGCTGTCCTGTGACACACTTCTAAGTTTAGAATTAACCTCTTATCAAGCTTCTTCTGACTTCACCTGCCTACTATACCTGCTGTTTCTGTTAACCCCTTACTACTGATCTAACTACTTTTATGATATCATGCTACTATCCCTAAGGTTTCAAATTCTACCAAGCTTTACTCCAGACTCAGTACATGCTTCTAGCTTAACTTTTAATGTGCCTAGGATTCCTTAGAGTCATGTCAGTCTTAGTATTAACAGTGACAGTGGTACTTTTAGAGAACAACCTAAGCCCTGGCATCACTACATTGGATATACATTCATCTCCCTAGACAAACCTAAAAGCTACAACCTTGTGCTTAGCTCATTAAGGATCAGAGTTCTTTTTTAACTAGGACATCTAAGCCACAAGATTATAACTCCTAAGCATACATTCTTCTTCCCCTATTTCTCCCTTTTTCCTTTTTTACTTAGGTGGAGTCTCTCCTTGGGTTGCCTTTTGATGCAATGCCACTTGTGGTTTACACACTTGGCACTGATTACTCAGCACTTGAGAGAGACTCCCCTCTTTATTCTATTTTTCACTTTTTTCTATTTATCACAAAAAATTTTCCTTTAAAGGAGAAGAAGAATGCTTATGTCCTAAGGAAGAGAGGAATGTTCCTAGGCCTAGGGTAGCCTCCCCCAAACTTCAACTACTCATTGTCCCCAATGAGTGTTTGAGGTGGCACACCCCCAAACTTGTCCTAGAAGCATCTAGTCTACAGTAAAACAAAGAGAATCTAAAAATCCTAGGCATAGGCAAAACATTCTAAAAGCAATTATTCCAACAGCAGAAAATTTGAACATAACAGACAGTTTTTAAGGACTTACGGTTTATGCATGCTGAGCACTATTCAGAGGCAAATTTAAACTATCAAAGCGTGTCCTATGACACTCATCCAGCATGCTTTAAGATCAGCTATATAAGGTAGTCATGCTCGCAGCAGAAGATAGAATATAACAGATCACAGCCTAACTAAACAGACAGGCCAAAACATGCAATCAGTCACAAAAATTGCGGGAACCGCAATTATTTCGCAATCCAATCCGGGCAGATTTAACATTGATTCAGGCCCCTAGCATGCTTTTTCCTGTTACTCATGCATCCTAAAAATAAAACTAAACTATCCTACCTATTCAGCTAACATCAGACTAGACTAAGCAGAAGAAAAAACATAAAACTAGACATTAAAAACAGATCAAAAGTTGAACACAAAATAGCATAATATACATGATCCTATCAGAAAGCAGAAAAATTGTTTTTTTTTCTAAGGGAACAGCAATACTCCCTTTTGTGCACTTCAAACCAGCACTCAATTCTCGTCATCCTCATCTGGTTGCCTTGGTCGTGGGGGCACCCATGGAGTTAGGAGATTGGTAGGGAAGTCCGGGAAGATGCACCCCAACTGGTCTGCAACTTCCTTGTCCCTTGCCTGCGCATAGTTGGCCCATTTAGCCATTCTCCTCTGCATGTCCATTAAGCAGGCCATGGATAGGGACTGTTCAGCAGCCAGCCTATCCAACTCAAACTCCATATTCCCCTTTCTTCTCAGCCTCAGGTTCGCAGGCAGCTCCAAATGGCCTGTGTACGGCATCTGCTGCTCCAAGCGCTCGGTGGGGACTCCTGCAAGCAAACACAATTTTGTTATAGTGTTGGGGAAAAATAATGGCCCCTTACCTTTTCTGGCGCATTCAGCAATGGCAGCTGACATGATCTCCCCTACATTGACCGTGAGACCGCGCATGATGGCATAAACCAGCAGTGATCTACTCTGGTTGATTGTGGTCTCGTGGGTCACAGGGGACAACTTCCTCCTCACAAAGGCAAACCAAACAGCTGCCTTTGCTGTCAGATTGGCACTCATTAAGGTGTGCCTCCCATTGCGTGAGACAGTCCACGCTGCTTCAGGCTGGCCAATTGTGCGAATGGCCTCTTCCAGCACGGCCTCAGTCGGCTCATCAACTATCCGTGCATAATCTGTGTGCGGTTGGCCCTTGAGACCAAAGGCTTCATTGATGGCCTTGGCTGAGAAATCAACTTCCACCCCTCTGACCACAGATAGGCCATCCTCAGGGCTGAGCACATTGGCGTAGAAATCGTACACCATGCTCGTGTAGGCTGGATTAGGCGGTCTGCAGAATTCCTCCCAGCCATGGTTGATCACTCCTGCGCGCAAGAACTGCGGCAGGTCAGCGAGTCGGTCGAGGAAACCTTTCTCGTGCAACAGGTCTCTCTTCCTCAGCTCAGCACCCCTGGATTCAGCATCAGACGAAACATACCTCACTGACTGAGGTTCGTCTTCAGGGTGGAGTTTAGCCTTCCCCTTGTCTGCTGGTTTGGATGATTCGGCAGCCTCCACCTTGAGGCGTTTGAGCGAAGGCTCAGTACTCTCTTTGTCCGCCGAGGGCACCTTCTTGGCCTTCTTTTTCTTCAACTTCTTGGCCTTGCCAATCGTGGCCTTCTTCTTCTTCTTGAGTCTGGCCTTGATATTGATCTGCTGGAGGCATGCCCCCAACGTTTCTTCCATAGAATCGTCCTGCTGTGCCGGCTCGGCAGGGCTATCTTCCCTCATAGGAGAGAAGACTTCGTCTTCCCCAGCATCTCCACTGCCTTGCGTGGATTCTTGATAATCTCCATAAGGAAATTCCGGATCAGGCCGTGGGTAATTGTGCTCTGCTGATGGTGTCTGCGCAGAACTCAGTGGCGAAGATTGCAGCTCAGGGCTCTGCGCTGCTGCAGGTGTCGGATCAGAACTCTGAGGTGCCGGAGACAACTCAGGGCTCTGTGCAGGCGGTGACGACTCTGCGCTTGGCACTGGTTCAGCTGGGAGAGGGCTGCTCGCAGGTGATGCAGACGGCGACGAACCTTCTTTGGCTGACTCGTGGGATGCACGATCAGTTTCTTGACTCTCCACAGAGGGAGTCCTTGCGGTGCTTGGTTCGGCGGCTGTCTTGACACTCCACCGGCGTTTCTTGGGCGTGCCCACTGGCTCAGATGGTCCAGCAGGGATCTCAGTGACCACCCTCCACTTCTTCCTACGAATAGGAAGCTTGGGAAGAGGACCGGTGCGAACGGCACCATCGTCTGCAAGGGCGAGAAGCGCTTCCCTCGCAGCCGCTTCAGCTGCGTCATCAGCCTTCTTCTTGGCTGCGGATCTTTCAGCACGTGTGGCCACCATTGTCGAATCTTGGAGGTTTTGAGAGAAGAATCAAAGATGGAGAGAATCGCTGAATTCTTGGAGAGCAAAGAGAGAGATAATCGTAACATTCGAGCGCCTTCCAACGGATATAAAGGCAACGGATAAAATCCCAACGGCTCTTTTTGCGGATCCAGCAATTTTAGCGCAATTCCAGGGATATTATTTCATTGAAATCTCCAACTTTGCCCGTCCGTATCTTTTATTTGGCTCAACCGTTTCTTGATTTTTAAAGTGGGATTTACTCTCCTTGATCCCCTCTTCCGAATCCTTGCAAAAACAAACAAAACAAACATTAAATACGCAATTAAAAACACACCACAAAACATACAAACGATAATCGGAAAAACAGTAAAAATAAACTAAGGCATTTGGCCTTGACTAAACGAGCACAGTAACCACTCGTTCTCTCTCTTTCTTTTTGTCATGCTTCAGTCAAGAGGAAGGCCGAGAGAGTCTTCACATCTCCTTCCTCATAGTAGTGCTTCAACCTAGCACCATTGACCATAAATGGCTGGCCTTGCTGCAAGTTCTTTATCTCTATTGCACCATGAACAAAGACATTAGTAATAACAAATGGACCCGACCATCTAGACTTTAGTTTGCCTGGAAATATCTTTAAACGTGAGTTAAATAATAGGACAAGTTGGCCTTTCCTAAAGTCTTTGATCCTAAGTCTACTGTCGTGCCATATTTTGGTCTTTTCTTTATACATTTTGGCATTCTCATAGGCCATATGCCTAAGCTCATCAAGTTCATGTAGCTGCAAAGATCTCAATGTCCCCGCATCCTTTACACAGAAATTTAATTCCTTCATGGCCCAAAATGCTTTGTTTTCTAACTCGAGTGGCAAGTGGCACGCCTTGCCATACACCAACCTATAGGGAGACATGCCTAGGGGTGTCTTATATGCTGTTCTATAAGCCCAAAGTGCATCCTCAAGCTTAAATGACCAGTCTTTCCTATTAGGTTTGACTACCTTTTCTAGGATGTTCTTTATCTCCCTATTGGAAATTTCAGCTTGGCCATTCGAGTGTGGGTGATAGGGAGTAGCTACCCTATGTCTAATGTTATATTTAGCCAATACTTTCTCCATAGCCTTATTAATGAAATGTGACCCCTCATCACTAATGATAGCACGAGGAGTCCCAAATCTAGTGAAAATGTGCCTATGCAAGAAGTTAGTGACTGTTTTAGCATCATTATTAGGACATGCTTTGGCTTCTACCCACTTGGACACGTAGTCTACTGCTACTAAAATGTAAAGGTTACCTGATGATGGAGGGAATGGTCCCATGAAATCAATGCCCCACACATCAAAGAGCTCCAACTCTAAGATGTAGGTGAGGGGCATCTCATCCTTGCGACTGAGGTTACCTGTCCTTTGGCATTCGTCACAGCTGTGGGCATAGTTGTGGGCGTCCCTGAAGATTGTTGGCCAATAGTAGCCACTCTGAAATACCTTCGCAGCTGTTCTCTGACCACCAAAGTGTCCACCATAAGGAGATGAGTGACAGTGCTGTAGCACAGACTTCGCTTCAGCAGCTGAAACACACTTCCTCAACAACCCATCAGCACAGGTTCTGTAGAGTGTGGGGTCATCCCAGATGAATTTCCTTGCTTCATGAAGGAACCTCTTCTTCTCTTGTCCTCCCTTGAACACTGGCAATACCTGTGATGCACGGAAGTTAGCAATGTCAGCAAACCAAGGTTCCTCATCGTTATCACGATGAGCCAAAGCAAAGACATGTTCATCTATAAAAGCATCAGAAATTGCGGTCTCCGCAATTTTTTCGCAATTGTGCTGCAATCGAGAAAGGTGATCTGCAACCACGTTTTCACATCCCTTCTTGTCCCGAATGTCCAAATCAAATTCCTGCAGCAATAACACCCATCTAATCAATCTAGGCTTAGCATCAGGCTTCCTCATAAGATATTTTAAAGCAGAATGGTCAGTATATACAATGGTCCTAGTGCCTACAATATAGTTTCTAAATTTTTCACAAGCGAATACTACAGCAAGCATCTCTTTCTCTGTAGTTGTATAATTACATTGAGCCTCATTCAAGGTCTTACTAGCATAATAGACAGGATGTGTGAGCTTGTCAATCTTCTGTCCTAACATGACTCCTACAGCATAGTCACTGGCATCACATAGCATCTCAAATGGGAGATCCCAATTTGGTCCTACTATGATTGGTGCTGTGACCAGTGCTTCCTTAAGGGTTTTCCAAGCTACTACACATTCTTTAGAGAAGATAAATGGTCTATTTAGCTCTAGAAGCTCGCACAGAGGCTTGGCTATCTTAGAAAAGTCCTTGATGAACCTTCTGTAGAAGCCAGCGTGCCCTAAGAAGCTTCTAATGGCTTTGACATTCTGGGGCTCTACCAATTTCTCTATGATCTCTATTTTTGCCCTATCCACTTCTACACCTGCCCTTGACACTCTATGTCCTAAGACAATCCCTTCGTCTACCATAAAATGGCACTTTTCCCAATTTAGGACTAGGTTGGTCTCCTCACACCTAGCCAGGACTTGTCCTAAGTTTTCTAGACAGGTTTTAAATGAGTCCCCAAAGACTGAGAAGTCATCCATGAATATTTCTATCATGGACTCATCCAACTCAGAGAAGATTGCCATCATGCACCTTTGGAAAGTTGCCGGTGCATTGCATAAGCCAAAAGGCATTCTGCGGAAGGCAAACGTTCCAAAAGGGCAAGTGAAGGTGGTCTTCTCTTGATCCTTAGGGTCTATAGTAATTTGATTATAGCCAGAGTACCCATCTAAAAAACAATAGTAGGCTCTACCAGCTATTCTGTCTAGCATCTGGTCAATAAACGGTATAGGGAAATGGTCTTTTTTAGTCTCTTTATTTAATTTTCTGTAATCCATACATACCCTCCAACCTGTGACAGTCCTTGTTGGAATTAGTTCGTTATTCTCATTGACTACCACAGTTATTCCCCCCTTTTTAGGTACACATTGAATGGGGCTCACCCACTGGCTACTAGCTATGGGGAAAATTACTCCTGCATCTAACCACTTGATTATTTCCTTCTTCACTACCTCTTTCATAGAGGGGTTCAACCTACGCTGGTGATCTACCCTAGGTGTGTGCTCTTCCTCTAGTATAATTTTGTGCATGCAATAAGAAGGGCTAATGCCTCGAATATCAGCAATCGTCCATGCTATAGCCTTCCTATGTTGCTTAAGCAGTAAAATTAAATCAACCTCATGCTGTTCACTTAGTTTAGAAGAAATAATTACAGGCAACGTATCATTATCTCCTAAATATGCATATTTGAGGTGAGTAGGTAGTGGTTTCAGTTCTAACACAGGTGGATGCTCAATGGAGGGCTTTAACGGATTTATAGTTCTATCAGTTAAATCTATATTCATACATACATGTTGAGGTTTATCTACAGGCATATTCATTATGTCAGATACATTTAAGTCAGCTACATCTACTTGTACATATTCACTAGCATGCTTGGTTAACAATACATGCTCTAATTGTTCTTCCATTAGTGAGTCAACAACATCCATGCTAGCACAGGATTCAAGGTCAGAGGGATACCTTAAAGCTTTATAAACACTAAATTTTACCTCTTCATCATGAACCCTCATAGTTAACTCACCTTTTTGAACATCTATTAGTGCCCTACCTGTGGCTAGAAATGGTCTACCTAGCAGGATGGGGACCTCCTTGTCTGCCTCATAGTCCAGGACAATGAAATCTGCAAGGAAAATGAATTTGTCAACTTTAACTAGAATATCCTCAATCTTACCTTCTGGATATGCGATGGATCTGTCTGCTAGTTGTAAAGTGACTGTGGTTGGACGTGCTTCTCCCATTCCCAACTGGCGGAATAGGGACAGGGGCATGAGGTTTATGCTGGCGCCCAGGTCACAAAGCGCTCTGCCCACGTGCTTGCCTCCAAGTTCTACAGGTAAGGTGAAGGAACCAGGATCCTTCTCCTTCTTGGGCAGTTTGTTCTGGAGGATGGCACTGCACTCCTCGGTGAGGTTCACTGTTTCAAACTCACCAATTATTTTCTTGTTAGTAATAATGTCCTTCAAAAACTTTACATATGAAGGCATAGACTGTAAAACCTCTACAAAAGGAATGTTAACATGCACTTGCTTAAGTATTTCTAAAAATTTATTAAAATGAACTTCCTGTTCCTGCTTCTTCTTAAGCCTTCGAGGGTATGGAGGTGGTGGCACATATGCAGGCACGTCAGGACGCCTTAAGATAGGTGGAGGCCTTGGAATTTCTTCTACGTCCTCAACAATTGGCTCTAGCCTGGCTCCTGATGTGTTAGTTGGTGGTGGACCTTGGCTTGGCAGAGACTCCAGTGGAGCACTAGACTCAGTGTTCTCTACTCTCTTTGGTGTGTCTTTTGTGTTGTTCACCAAGGGTCTACCACTTCTAAGTTCAATTGCTTGAACTTGTTCTTTGCCATCTCTCCTTGGTACCTCGGTATCAGCAGGGAGTCTACCTTGGGGCCTACTTTTAAGTTCATTGGCTAATTGGCCTATTTGGTTCTCTAGGCTCCTAAGAGTAGCTTGCTGGCTCTGAAGAGTAGCATCATTCTTAGCTATATATTCCTTGAGTAGGTTTTCTACAGAAGATCCTACAGGTTGATTGTATGGTTTTTGGTACATTGATTGGTTATGTTGGGGAGTGAAACCAGGTGTTCCACTCGGCCTTGGTTGGTTAGGATTTTGGTTAGTGTTCTGTTGGCCACCCCATGACAGGTTAGGGTGGTTTCTCCAACCAGGGTTATAGGTGTTGGAGTAGGGGTTATTCCTAGGCTGCTGCTGACTTCCAACATAGCAGACTGAAGATGGATTCCCAGGGCAGTATTCATATGGGTGCCCTTCCCCACAGAATCCACAGATAGGTGCCTCGCCTTGATTTGGTTGGGTGCCCATTGACATAGCTGTGGCGGTATTGGCACTGGTTTGGAGATTGGCCTGAGCCATTTGCTTAACTAGGTTGGTCAGGGCATTTATTTGGGTGCTCATGGCGCTTAGAGCATCCTTATCTTGAGCCCTAGTTGGCTCTACTGGATCGTCTGACCACCTACAGTGAGATGTTGAGATCTTCTCCAAGATCTCATAAGCTTCGTTGTAACTCTTGGACAACATGGAACCTCCAGCAGATGAATTTAAAACTTGTCTGGTGCTGGGGTTGCATCCTTTAAAGAACACTTCTATTTGGATACACCATGGAATGCCATGGTGTGGACATTTAATGAGAAGGTCTTTGAATCTTGTCCAAGCTTCGTGAAGAGACTCACTTGGAGCTTGTTTGAACTTTATGATATCATCACGAAAGGTAGAATTCCTATCAGGTGGGAAGTATTTGACTAGGAATTTTTCTGCTAAATCTGTCCAATTGCGGACAGATCCTGAGGGTAAAGAATTTAACCATGTTTTGGCTTTGTCCCTCAAAGAGTAAGGGAAAAGATATAGCCTCAGGGCTTCTTGGGAAACTCCAGGGATTAGGAAGGTGTCACTAACTCCTAAGAAGTTCCTAAGGTGGTTATGGGGGTCCTCATTTTCTATTCCAAAGAATTGTCCCACAGTGGACAACATTTGGAACATCACTGGCTTTAACTCAAATGAGTTGGCAGTGATTTCAGGACGGATTATGCTGGGGTTCAGCTCCCCAGGCATAGGTACTAAATATGAGAGGATGGCGCTATCCTTGTCATTCGCTATTTCAATGGGATTGCGAGTGACAGGCACCAGGTTTTGATTTACTCCAGCCATTTCTTCTTGAGGTAATTGCGGAGGAATTGTAGTCTCTGCAATGATTGGAGGTAAAAGGGTTTGTTTAAAAAGACGTTTCTTGGCTCTATTCCTAGCTCTAAGTAATCTCTCGGGCTCAGGGTTGAACTCTAGATCACTACTTGGAGTCTCATTCATAAACTACCCTAAATGGTACCTGAAAAAGAAATGAAAATGGATCAAACAACTTGATGTTTCAAACTTAACAAACTTCGTTTTCACTTAAAATAAGTCCCCGGCAGCGGCGCCAAAAACTTGTTGCGTGCTCAATGTGTAAAGATAATTATGCAAAAGTGTAGAGAGAGCACTTAGAACATGCAAGCATACATGGTCTCACAGCAAGTAGTAAGTATATTTCATTCGTTTTTTCCACAGAGACTCATTTTTAGCTATTCGCGAAGTGTGTTTGTTAAGAAAGATGGGATGAATTTGATGGGGTAAAATTGGTTTTTAATTATCTACTTTTTGCTGAATGTATAAAGGGATATAACATAAACAAATGCAAGTTAAAACTAGACTTAAAAGGCAAGAGATGGAATTAATAAACGAGAAAGAAAACAGCTAAACAGAATGAAAATCTGGCAGAATTGCGAGGACCGCAATGTTTCCGCAATTAAACAGCAACGAACGTGTGTAAATGGGTGGATTAAGGGCTACTAATGACTATCCTATAGGCATTTTCTTACGATTCTCAAGCATTGGATCAACTCTCTATACATCAAACTCACTCTATCTCAAGTATCGTCCGATTCCATGCATTAGAGTCTTAAGTTTACTCGACTTCAAAGTAAGGACTTAAGCATCTTGTTTAAGCAGGAGTGTTTAGTTTGTACTAGGGAAACGCCTATTCCTAGGCCGTTTCCTGATTACCATGAAAGGCTAGCATGATTATATGACTCTGAACTCTTACTCCTTCCAGAGGTTAGGAGTTCTTTGGACAAAATGGATGGCCAATCGAAATTGCCCGTGGGATGAAGCTCACATACAATCAATGTTCGAGTGTTAATCTGCCTACTTGATTCACGTTTTTTAGCCTATAGTTCTGTCATTAGCATGCCCCTAAGTGACTTAGCTACTCATGGATATATAGAGAACAGAAATGGTAGATAAGATAGACATGCTTAGAAGGGAAATGTGCTAAAAACAGTAAGCAAAACCCGTAGCAGAAGATGGGAAATGAGAAATGCAGAAATGAACTTTGATTACTGGAATTGTCGTTGAACAGATAGAAGCTGTAACGTGAATAGCAACAAGACAGAAAGCAACGAAATAACTAATCTAACTACTTAGGAAAAGAACAGTACGAAGCAGAATGTAAAACAGAAGAGAAAGACAGAAAACTTGTAAAATGGTGTTTGAAGCCTCGTCGCAATCGCGTCGAATGAAGGATCAAGAAGGACAGCCTTGCGTGGATGAATCCAATCGGGAGAGAAGAAGAATCTACTCTCCTTCCTATCAGATTATCGACTCCAGCAGCTGAGCTTCGCAAAACCAACAGACGGCAAGGGAAAAACAGTGGAAATGATGGACTGCTAGACGACTTCACGCTTTCGGATGATGATCAAACCTCCGACTTTGGCCCCCTTTTATAGTAGTTTGCAGGTGCGTTTGGGCCAAGGAGAACCATCAATCTTCAACGTCGTATATCAGAATGGATGGAGGAGAAAGAATGAATCCCTGAAATTACGGAAATTAACAGAAAAAGATCAGTCAACTTACGGTTTCCACTTGAATAATTGCGGTCACCGCAATGTTTTCGCAATTCATTCGCAATGCTCATTTTTTCATTCTTTTCCTTCGGTTTTCAACCCTTTTTCTACCTATTGTACATAAGTCCTATATTAGCTACCTTCTTCTAATTCTCATATTAAAGCATAGGTTTAGGCTAAATGCTAACAAAAACACCTAAATGTGTACATCTTCTTAAGCTAAATGGGTCCTAAATAAGTCACTTTCAGAGACTTAACAAGCTTCATTGATGGCCTTTGCCGAGAAGTCGACCTTGATTCCCCTCACCATGGACAGACCATCTTCGGGGTGAGTAAGGTTGGCGTAGAAGTCATACACCATGTCGGAGTAGGCGGGAATGGGCGGTCGGCACAGCTCTTCCCAACCATGGTTGGTGATCCCTCCGCGCAAGAATTGCGGCAGGTCCGCCAGCGCATCAAGAAAGCCCCGCTCATGGAGGAGGTCTCTCTTCCTCAATTCGAGGCCCCTAGCCTCTGCTTCTTGTGAGACAAACCGCACAGCTGAAGGTTCGTCTTCGGGGTACATCTTCTTCTTCCCCTTCTTTTTTGCCTTGGCCGATTCAGCAGCCTCAACCTTCAATTTCTTTAAAGAAGGTTCACCACTAACCTTCTTCTTCTTGGGTCGCTTGGCTTTCACGATCACAGGGACCCTCTTCTTGAGGCGTGCCTTGGTGGTGATCGGCTGGAGGAAATCCCCCAACGTTTCGTCCATGGAGTCTTTGCTTCCTCCCTCCGTAGAGCTGTCAAGAATGACTTCCCTCAAGGGGGAGAAGACCTCCTCGTCCTCCACCGGTTCTTCACTTGGCACCGAGTCTTGGTGCTCTTCAGGTGGAGATTCAGGCTCCGGCGTCTGAGGCGAAGGTTCAGGGCTTTGCCTGGCCGTCTCATAGGATGGGCGGCCACTCCCACGACTTTCCTCGCTGGGATTCTTTTCTTGGATCGGTGGATCCTCCACCGCAACCGTCCACTTTCATTTCTTTGGTGTACCGACTGGTTCAGAAGGACCAGCAGGGATCTCAGTCACCACCTTCCACTTCTTCCTCTGTACTGGTAGCTTCGGAGGTCGTGAGGGCTGCGCAGCATCGACATCTGCTAAGGCAAGCAGCGCCTCTCTCGCAGCTTCTTCTGCGTCAGGCGACTTCTTTTTGGGTGTGGAACGATCTGCCCGTGTGGATACTATTGTCGTGCTTTGAGGAACTGAAGGTAGGAGATGCAGATGAAGAAGAAGGTTGGAGTCTTGAGGTCCAACGGATTGAGAAAACGTAAAGGGCAAGGATCGAAGGTTGGCTATTTGTACTCGAGTGCATTCCAACGGCTCTATTCTGTTGCGGATTCAGCAAATCTACCGCAATAACTTCGCATAGCCGTTGGGATATTTCTTGATTTAAGTTGCAAGATTCAGCAACCAAATCTTTGATTTAGCCCGATCTTCTTCGTGAATCTTTTCCCCTGGATTCATCTCCTTGATCTCCTCTTAAAGATCTCCTATTAAAATTCACCTAATTAAAACAAAAATCCGTAATTAAAATCACAAATAAACAACAAAACATAAACCGAAAATACTGGAAAAAAAAACTAAGGCAGAGCCTTCTGATGGATGAGCACAGTGGTCACTCATCCCCTCTCGATTTGTTTTTCAAGCCTCTGATAAGAGGAAGGCCGAGAGTGTCTTCACATCTCCTTCCTCGTAGTAATGCTTCAATCGTGCACCATTGACCATAAACGGCTGCCCGTGGTTGAGGTTGTGAATCTCGATAGCACCATGAACAAACACGTTAGTTATCACAAAAGGACATGACCATTTGGACTTAAGTTTTCCTGGAAATAACCTTAACCTTGAGTTGAATAACAAGACATGCTGGCCTTTCTTAAAGTCCTTGATCCTAAGTCTACTATCATGCCAGATTTTAGTTTTTTCCTTATACATTTTAGCATTTTCATAGGACATATGTCTCAGCTCATCTAGCTCATGTAATTGCAGAGACCGCAATGTTCCCGCATCGGTCACGCAATAATTCAGTTCGTTTAAGGCCCAAAATGCTTTGATTTCCAATTCGAAGGGAATATGACATGCTTTTCCATACACTAGCCTATAAGGAGACATACCTAGGGGTGTTTTATATGCAGTCCTATATGCCCAAAGTGCATCGTCCAACTTAAAAGACCAATCTTTTCTATTAGGTTTGACCACTTTTTCGAGTATGTTCTTAATCTCCCTATTGGATATTTCAGCTTGTCCATTTGAGTGTGGGTGATAAGGGGTTGCTACTCTATGTCTAACATTGTATTTAGCTAATATCTTTTCCATAGATTTATTTATAAAGTGAGTCCCCTCATCACTAATTATTGCACGTGGTGTACCAAACCTTGTAAAAATATGTCTATTAAGAAACTTAATGACTGTTTTGGCATCATTTGATGGACATGCTATGGCTTCTACCCATTTAGATACATAGTCTACAGCTACAAGTATATAGAGATTACCTGCAGATGGAGGGAATGGTCCCATGAAGTCAATGTCCCACACATCAAAGAGTTCCAACTCCAAGATGTAGGTGAGAGGCATCTCATCTTTCCTACTGAGATTACCTGTTCTTTGACACTCATTGCAGTTGTGTGCATGGTCGTGTGCATCCTTGAATATCGTGGGCCAGTAGTAGCCACTCTGGAACACCTTCGCAGCCGTCCTTTGGCCACCAAAATGTCCACCATAGGGAGACGTATGGCAGTGCTGCAACACTGACTTTGCCTCAGCAGCTGATACACACTTCCTCAATAATTCGTCTGCGCAAGTCTTGTAAAGTGTAGGATCGTCCCAGATGAACTTCCTAGCTTCATGTAGGAACCTCTTCTTTTCTTGCCCTCCTTTGAAAGTTGGTAGTACCTGCGAGGCAAGGAAGTTAGCAATATCCGCAAACCAAGGTTCCTCATCGTTATCACGATGTGCTAACACAAAGACCTGCTCATCAATAAAGGCATCAGAAATTGTTGGCTCAGCAATTTTATCGCAATTATGCCGCAATCTAGATAAATTGTCAGCAACTACATTTTCGCATCCTTTCTTATCTCTAATGTCTAGATCAAACTCTTGCAACAATAATACCCATCTAATTAACCTCGGCTTCGCATCAACCTTCCTCATTAGATATTTTAGTGCAGAGTGATCAGTGTACACAATGGTCCTAGTTCCTACAATGTAATTCCTAAACTTCTCACAGGCAAATACTACAGCTAGCATTTCCTTCTCCGTGGTTGTGTAATTACATTGTGCTTCATTCAGAGTTTTACTTGCATAGTATACAGGATGTGTTAGTTTATCAATTTTTTGTCCTAGCATAACCCCTACTGCATAGTCACTAGCATCACACATCATCTCAAATGGTAGATCCCAATTTGGACCTACTATAATTGGTGCTTTGACTAAGGCTTCTTTAAGTGTTGTCCATGCTAAGAAACATTCTTTTGAGAAGACAAATGGTTTGTTAAGCTCTAGAAGCTCACATAAAGGTTTAGAGATTTTGGAAAAGTTCTTAATGAATCTCCTATAGAAACCTGCATGGCCTAAAAAACTTCTAATAGCTTTTACATTTTGTGGTTCCACTAGCTTCTCTATTATTTCTATCTTGGCCCTATCGACCACTACTCCTGCTCTAGACACTCTATGACCTAGGACTATTCCTTCTTCCACCATAAAGTGGCATTTCTCCCAATTTAGGACTAGGTTGGTCTCCTCACACCTAGCTAGGACTTGTCCTAAGTTCTCTAAGCAATTATTAAAAGAATCACCAAAGACTGAGAAGTCATCCATAAATATTTCTATCATGGATTCATCTAAGTCAGAGAAAATGGCCAACATGCACCTTTGGAATGTTGATGGTGCATTGCATAAGCCAAAAGGCATTCTGCGAAAAGCAAATGTTCCAAAGGGACATGTAAAGGTTGTTTTCTCCTGGTCCACAGGGTCTATGGTGATTTGGTTATATCCAGAATAACCATCTAGAAAACAGTAGTAGGCTCGGCCAGCTATCCTATCTAACATTTGATCTATAAACGGTAAAGAAAAATGATCTTTTTTTGTTTCTTTGTTTAATTTTCTATAGTCCATACAGACTCTCCATCCTGTAATAGTTCTATTTGGA
This sequence comes from Herpetospermum pedunculosum, assembly GCA_028017165.1. Taxonomy (NCBI): domain Eukaryota; kingdom Viridiplantae; phylum Streptophyta; class Magnoliopsida; order Cucurbitales; family Cucurbitaceae; genus Herpetospermum; species Herpetospermum pedunculosum. Next base: position 47,428,978 of record CM051527.1, read on the forward strand.
ATTAGTTCATTACTCTCATTAACTACTACAGTCATTCCACCCTTCTTAGGCACACATTGAATTGGACTCACCCATTGACTATTAGCTATAGGGAAAATTACACCAGCATCTAACCATTTGATGATCTCTTTTTTAACTACCTTCTTCATGGAGGGGTTCAACCTACGTTGGTGATCTACTCTAGGTGTATGATCCTCTTCCAATAATATCTTATGCATGCAATAGGAAGGACTAATACCTCTTATGTCAGCAATTGTCCATGCAATAGCTTTTTTATGTTGCTTGAGCAGCAATATTAGCGCAATTTCATGCTTTTCACTTAATTTGGACGAAATGATAACAGGCAAAGTATCATGCTCTCCTAGATATGCATACTTGAGATGATCAGGCAATGGTTTTAATTCTAATAGAGGTGGCTGCTCAATTGATGGTTTTAATGGATTCATGGATCTTTCAGACAAGTCATTAGTCATACAAACATGCTGAGGTTTGCCCACAGATATATCCATTAATTCAGAAATGTTTAAGTCAGTTAAATCTATTTGTACATAGTCAGTAGCATGCTTAATTAACAGTTCATGCTCAAGTTGTTCTTCCATCAGTGAATCTACTGTTGGGATTTATGCCCTAAAGCCTCGTAATTAATTAATAATTATTTGATAATTATTTTATTATTATTATTTACAATTTATAATATTCATTATATAAAGGTTATTAGTGTAATCTTGAACTGTATGTAGTTGACATACGGGAGGATCATGTTCAAGTAATAACCTAAAGGGTCTATAGTATATGGATAAGGTTGTGTGCCTTATCCTGGTAACACTATTGATACGGCCCACTTGTAATTGTTACAAATGATTTGATCCAAATCATTCATGTAGAGACATGTGAGTGGGGGTATCCTATACAATGAGTTTGTATAAGACTGGACCACGAAATATATAATCTCTCTTTATAAATCCGTTATTTGAGAAGATTAGTATTTCACAGGATGATCATATGTGACTCGATCTTAATCCTGAGTGAGTTATGAACTCCTGCCTGTGAGGGCTCGTCCTTTGATTTGTATGGGTGAGAATGGCCTTTATAGCCGATTCAATAAGCCTACCATTTTGGGGACTTGACCAAATAGGGAGTTGGGAACATAACTTTCACAAGATGGAATTCACTCCTTCCCATATAGGGAAAGTAGATGAGTAGTTCCCTTAAGTGCTGATTTAGGGACTTGAACAATGGGGCCCCACCCTCTCACTGGCCCGAGAGGGACTTCGTTTATGGTTGGATCATAAACAGGTTGTTCATTAGAGAATCAGTGGTACTTAAGGTGTAAGATGTAATTACAGGGGTAAAACGGACTTTTGACCCAGCTGTAATTACGAACAACTCGTGAAGGATCGACTTGCATGTAATGGTTATATCCATGGACACAACTTGTCCTACAGTGCATAAGAGTGCAACTCTAAGCCTATAGTGGAGTGACCTAGAGTTAATGAATGAAAGTCAATTAATTAAAGAGTTTAATTAATTAATTTTGTATCATTGGAGCTTATAAATTTGTAGGTCCATAAGGTCCCCTTGCTAGCTCATAGTAACACTAAAAGGATCAATTTAGTTGAAAGAAAAATTTGAAATATTCAAATTAATATTTAATATATTTGATATATTAAATGTAGAAGAGTAAAATATATTTATTGTATTTGATACATTAAATATTAGAGGAAATAGTTTATGTATATGATTCATTAATATTAAAAACTATATACATATGTTATTTGAATGAGATTCAATTTGGTTTAAAGTATATTATAAAAGATTAATTTTATAATATTTGAATAAGATTCAAATAAATATAAAATGCATATTTTAATATATTAGATATTAAAATGTATTTTGTAAAATAAAATTAATTCCTAAAAGCCTTATTATAAATAAGACATTTAGGTTTAGCCAAAGGGTTGGCCAAACAAACCACTCACCCTCTGCAGAGAGAATTGTTCTCTCATTCTTTCAAAGAGCTCCCACAAGCCTTGATCCTGTGTTCGAGTCATAGCAAGGAAGATCTCGTGGAAAAAGGAACACAAGAAGAGCTTTGTAGTCTTCAAAGGTAATATGCTTAAACTTGTTTTAGTTTAATTCTAAATAAACCAAAGAATCGATCCCAAACGCTTCCGCTGCGGGGAATGAAGAGTTCATTCCCTTCATCTACTACATCTATACTTGCACAAGATTCAGAATCAGAAGGATACCTTAGAGCTTTAAAGACACTAAACTTAACCTCCTCATCATGAACTCTCATGGTGAGCTCACCTTTCTGGACATCGATCAAAGCCCTACCTGTGGCTAGAAATGGTCTGCCTAGTAAGATTGGTACCTCCTTGTCTGCCTCATAATCCAAAATGATGAAGTCTGCAAGAAAAATGAATTTGTCAACCTTGACAAGAATATCCTCAATCTTACCCTCAGGGTATGCTATGGATTTGTCTGCAAGATGTAAGGTGACAATAGTAGGACGTGCTTCTCCTATTCCAAGCTGACGGAATAGTGATAAAGGCATGAGATTGATGCTGGCTCCCAGATCACAAAGAGCTCTGCCCACGTGCTTGCCTCCCAACTCTACTGGTAAGGTGAAGGAACCAGGATCCTTCTCCTTCTTTGGTAGTTTGTTTTGGAGTATAGCACTGCACTCCTCGGTGAGATTCACTGTTTCAAATTCAGCAATAATTTTCTTGTTAGTAATAATATCTTTCAAAAACTTAACATAAGAAGGCATAGATTTCAAAACTTCTACAAATGGGATATTCACATGCACTTGTTTCAAAATTTCTAAAAACTTATTAAAGTGCACTTCCTGTTCTTGTTTTTTCCTCAGCCTTCTAGGGAATGGAGGTGGTGGCACATATGTAGGCAATTCAGCTCGCCTAATGACAGGTGGAGGCCTTGGGATTTCTTCTGGTTCCTCTATGATAGGTTCCAGCCTCACCCTTGTTGTGCTTGGTGGTGGTTGACCATGGTTTGGCAGAGAATCCAGTGGAGCACTAGACTCTTCATTCTCTACTCGCTTTGGTGCTTCTCGATTGTTGCTCACCAATGGTCTTCCACTTCGAAGTTCAATTGCTTGAACTTGCTCTTTTCCATCCCTTCTTGGCACTTCAGTGTCTGCAGGCAATCTACCTTGGGGCCTATTTTTCAGTTCATTTGCTAACTGCCCTATTTGGTTTTCTAAGCTCCTAAGGGTGGCTTGCTGACTTTGTAGGGTAGCATCATTTTTTGCAATGTACTCCTTAAGCAAATTCTCTACTGATGACCATATTGGTTGGTTATATGGCTTTTGGTACATGGATTGGTTATTTTGTTGAGTGAAACCAGGTGTTCCACTCGGTCTTGGTTGGTTTTGAGCTTGGTTAGAAGTTTGTTGCCCACCCCAAGAAAGATTTGGGTGGTTCCTCTAACCAGGATTATAGGTGTTAGAATAGGGGTTGTTCCTAGGCTGCTGTTGACTTCCAACATAGCAGACTGAGGCTGGATTCCCAGGGCAGAAATCATACAAGTGCCCTTCCCCACAGAACCCACAGATTAGTGTCTCACCTTGACTATTTGGTGCGCCCATTGAAATGGTTGCTGCGGTGTTGACACTAGGTTGGAGATTGGTTTGAGCCATTTGTTTAACTAGATTGGTCAGGGCGTTTATTTGACTACTCATTGCACTAAGTGCATCCTTGTCTTGAGCTCTCCTAGGCTCTACAGGATCGTCTGACCATCTACAATGGGAGGTTGAGATTTTCTCCAAAATCTCGTAGGCTTCATTGTAGCTCTTAGAAAGCATGGAACCACCAGCTGAAGAATTCAGCACTTGCCTTGTGCTGGGGTTGCATCCTTTAAAGAACACTTCTATTTGGATACACCATGGGATGCCATGGTGTGGACATTTAAGCAGAAGGTCCTTGAACCTTGTCCAAGCTTCGTGAAGGTATTCGTTTTCGGCTTGTTTGAACTTGATTATGTCATCACGAAAGTTGGAATTCCTATCAGGTGGAAAGTATTTGACTAGGAATTTCTCAGCCAGATCTGTCCAATTGACAATTGATCCAGAGGGTAAGGAATTTAACCACGTTTTGGCTTTATCTCTTAATGAGTAAGGAAAGAGGTAAAGCCTCAAAGCTTCTTGGGAAACTCCAGGGATGAGAAAGGTATCACTAACCCCTAAGAAATTTCTCAGATGATTATGGGGATCTTCGTTTTCCACTCCAAAGAATTGTCCCACAGTGGACAGCATTTGGAACATTACTGGCTTTAACTCGAATGAGTTGGCAGTAATTTCAGGGCGTATAATGCTTGGGTTTAGCTCCCCAGGCATGGGAACTAAGTATGAGAGGATGGCACTATCCTTGTCATTCGCTATTTCGATGGGGTTGCGAATGGTAGGTGCTTGATTTGGGACTGGTCTATCCATTTCGATTTGCTGGAATTGCGATGACTCCGCGGAGTCAGCAATGTTTTGAGTTACAGGGGGTTGTTTAAAGAGACGTTTCTTAGCTTTGTTTCTGGCCCTAAGTAATCTTTCAGGCTCAGGATTGAACTCTAGATCGCTACTTGAATGCTCATTCATAAACTAACCCAATGGTACCTGTAAAAGAAATGAAAGAAGATCAGCTCCAATAGGTATTAAGATTTGTGTTTCTAACTTAACAAACTTCGTTTTTACTAAACAAAATCCCCGGCAGTGGCGCCAAAAACTTGTTGCGTGCTCAATGTGTAAATTAAAATGCGATGTGAGAGCACTCAGAACATGCAAGCATACATGGTCTTGTAGCAAGTAATAAGTATTTTTTCATTCGATTTCCCACAGAGATTTATTCTTAGTTACTAGCGAAGTGAGATATTAAATTAGAAAGGATGGTTTAAATGGGGTAGAATTGGGATTAATGTGCCTAACTAATAAAGAACGTGCGAGATATGCAAGCATAAACAAAGACAAGTAAAGAGGTTAACTTGAATGTAGAAGAAAAAAAATTGCGGAGAAAGCAATTATCTAGCAATAAAATCGCAAAACAGAAAACTGAGAAAATGGCTAAGGCAAAAATAAAACTAAGAAAATTGCGCAGACAGCAATTTTCTAGCAATTGTACTAACAGTGTTTTAAGTGTAAAGTGTGGAAACAAGGGCAACTAACGACTCCTCTATAGGCTTTTTCATACGATTCTTCAGCAGTAGATCAACTTATCATGCATCAAATTAACTCATTCTCATGTATCTCTCGATTTCATGCATTAGATCCTTTAGTTCACTCATGTCCAAGTAAGACTTAAGCATCTATTTATATAAGCAAGTTAATGAATTGTGCTAGGAAAACGCCTATTCCTAGGTCGTTTTCTGGCTACCATGAAAGGCTAGCATGAATGGACGACTCTGAACTCTTACTCCTTCCAGAGGTTAGGAGTTCTTTGGACAAAATGGATGGTCAATCGAAATTGCCCGTGGGATGAAGCATACATACATTCAATGCATTTGAAGCTAACCTACATGCTGAATTCACGTATTTCTACCTATAGATTCATCATTAGCAGACCCTTATGTGGTTTAGTTACTCATGGACGATGATGGAGTGGAAAGATTAGATGGTTTAGACATGCTTGACAGTAATGAAATGGAAACAAAGGAAACAGAAGCAATAAGGAACTCGCGAAATAGTCAAATACTTCCTCGATTAAACAAGATTCGAAACTAAACAAGCAACAACTTTAAAACGATAAAGTCTAAACAGAAGTAGACGAAATGAAACAATATAGCTAACAGAAGTAAATGGCCACAATCAACAGCAAAAAGGAAACAGAAATCAGAAGAAAGCAGATAAACGTGTGCGTGAACCCTCGCCGCAAGCGCCTCGGATGAAGGGAGAAGGGGAGCTTTGTTTGGGGATGAATCGAATCAGAAGAGAAGAAAGATCTTCTCTTCTTCCTCTCAAATTATCGATGCCAACAGCTGAATCCTTCACGCCAACAAACGGGAGAGAAAATAGAGAGAAGACTGCGTTGAGTTGGGAGTTCTACGCTTCCAAGCTTGTTGTTATCCTTCCCCATTGACCTCCTTTTATAGTGTTTTGCAGGTATTCTTCAGCCAAGGAGAACCATCCATTCTGAACGACCTCCTTCCACGTGGCAGCAGGAGAGAAATTGGGCGGCTGAAAGATCGCAACAAAATGGCAAACGGTTAGACAACTTAACATTTTCACTTAAAACATTGCGGAGACAGCAATGTTTTCGCAATGTTCCTGCAATACAGAAATTTCAACTCTTTAGCTTTGTTTTTTATTATTTTTCCTTTCTTTTACACACAAGTCCTGATTTAGCTTCATTCTATAAATTCTCATATATAAGCACATGTTTAGACTAAATTCTATCAAAAACGCTTAAGAGTGTACACCATTCTATAGCAAATAAGTCCCTAAAATATGCACTTTTGGAGACGTAACAATATGCAATCCAAAAATCCCACATTTATTGTTTTTACATAAAGTTTAATTTAGAGAATTTAAATTTCGATTCCCTGAGTTCGACCCGGTCCGCTGTAGTTTACTACAAGCCGTTGATCGGTAATTATAAATTGTGTTTGATGGGCCTCGACAAGCTCTCCTCAAATTGGCGTCGTTGCCGGGGATCCAAGCTCGCTTCAATATGTCTCACACATCTTATATTGTCAAAATTGTTGTCAAGTATATGATGCAGTACTTCAAAAATGATAATGTATCATTCTTACATGAAGTTTATCTTGTCTAAGGAGTAGTATCCTCAGACACCTCAAAGTGTTGAGAACATAAAATTGACTATCTACGTTTGAGTGGGAGACAATCAAGTGTATACATGAGACATAGCATTTGATATACAGTAAAATTGGTTAACATATATTAGTTAACCTAATGATATGACCATTACATGGAAAATTGAAAACTTTTCTCAAAATATCTTTGGATAGTGAGAAATTATAATTTTGCATATGAGGTTAAAGATTTGATCTTTACAAGATGCACTTGTTTTGACAAAAATTTATGGAAATCTATGTTTACCTTAGGTGGTAAAGCTTGGTATACAAGTTAATATTTTTGTTTATGAATCAATAAAAGAACTTGTATATAGCTAAAACAGTCTCCTATTGATCTGAACGACGTTCCATATATGGTTAAGCCTATCACACTTTATTATGATAAAGTAGTGCTATAATGACTAAAATTAGGAACTGAGAAACCACCAATGTATAAGGTATCATGCTAAGGGAGAAAGCATCATGGTAGAGACCAAGATGACTTTTAGCAGACATTCGTTTTGATCTATATAAAAAGACTCTTCAAGCTAAAGTGTTTTAGGGTCACTTAGAATGTCAAGGATTACGAGACATATCTCATCTTCACCAGGGCAAGTGGCAGAACATGTTGGGTGTAAAGTATGTCATAGGATACATGTCTCACCGGCTTTAGAGTGCAAGTGGGAGATTGTTGGGATTTATGCCTTAAAGCCTCGTAATTAATTAATAATTATTTGCAATTTATAATATTCATTATATATAAAAATCCAAGGTTATTAGTGTAATCTTGAACATTATGTAGTTGACATACATGTGGATCATGTTCAAAGAAATAAACCTAAATAGTCTATAGTATATGGATAAGGTTGGGTGCCTTATCCTGGTAACACTATTGGTACGACTCACTTTGTAATTGTTACAAATGATTTTATCCAAATCATTCATGTAGAGACATGTGAGTGGGGGTATCCTATACAATGAGTTTGTATAAGAATGGACTACGAAATATATAATCTCTCTTTATAAATCTGTTATTTGAGAAGATTAATATTTCACATGATGATCATGTGTCTCGATTTTAATCTTGAGTGAGTTATGAGTAAACACGGAGCTGAGAACATAAGTTTCACAAGATGGAATTCATTCCTTTCCATATAAGGAAAGTAGATGAGTAGTTCCCTTAAATGCTGATTTCGGGACTTAAACAATGGGGTCTCACCCTCTCACTAGTCCGAGAGGGACTTAATTTATGGTTAGATTATAAACAGGTTGTTCATTAAAGAATCAATGGTACTTAAGGTGTAAGATGTAATTGTAAAGGTAAAACGGACTTTTGACCCAGTTGTAATTACGAACAACTCGTGAATGATCGACTTGCATGTAATGGTTATATCCATGGATACAACTTGTCCTACAGTGCATAAAGAGTGCAACTCTAGACCTATAGTGGAGTGACCTAGAGTTAATGAATTAAAGTTAATTGATTAATGAGTTTAATTAATTAATTTTGTATCCTCAGAGTTTATAAATCTGTAAGTCCATAAGGTCCTCTTGCTAGCTTCATAGTAACACTAAAATAATCAAATTAGTTGAAAGAACAATTTAAAATATTCAAATTAATATTTAATATATTTGATATATTAAATGTAGAAGAGAAGAATATATTTATTTTGATACATTAAATATTAGAGAAAATAGTTTATGTATTTGATACATTAATATTATAAAGTATATATAAATATTAAATATTAGAGAAAATAGTTTATGTATTTGATACATTAATATTATAAAGTATATATAAATATAAAATTTGAATGAGATTCAAGTTGGTTAAATGTATATTATAAAATATTAATTTTATGATATTTGAATGAGATTCAAATAATTATAAAATACATATTTTAATATAATAGATATTAAAATGTATTTTATCAAATAAAAATAATTAAGTCCTATACATAGAACCTTTATGTTTAGCCAAAAGGTTGGGCAAAAATACTACTCACCCTCTGTTTGAGAATTGTTCTCTCATTATTTCAAGAAGGCTCCCAGAAGCCTTGGTCTCGTGTTCGAGTCATAGCGAGGAAGATCTCAGGGAGATGGAACACAAGAAGATTGACGGAATGGTCTTCAAAGGTAATTTTGCTTAATCTTGTATTTTAATTTAATTCTAAATAAAACAAAAAACGATTTCAACGCTTCCGCTGCGGGGTTTGAAGCGTTCATTCCCTACAAAAACTTTGTCATTGGACTACGAATTCTTCAAGGTGTTGAAAGACCACTTAACATATATTGTGACAATAACTTTGCAGTGTTATATTCTAATAACAATAGAGTTCATCTAAGTCTAAATTTATAAACATTAAATTCCTAGTTGTAAAAGAAAGAGTGCAGAGTGAACATATATCCATAAAGCATATTAGGACAAACTCCATGATAGCGGACCCGCTTACTAAAGGTTTACCACCCAAGGTCTTTCATGAGCATATTGCTAATATGGGTGTTACATTGTTAGATGATATTTCATTCTAGAGGGAGTTTGTACCATTTTGACTTGTATTATTTTATGTAGTACTTTGGACACTGATAGCTCCAAAATAGGGTTATTATTTACTCCATAGTATTAGCTATATATCGTGCTTAAAGATGTTTATTTGCCTCTATTGTAGGTGTTTCACGGTCGTAGAGCTCGAGAAGTCCAAGGACGTATTTCAGAGCTAAAATGATCATTTTAGAAGCTTCGGGAAGCAACCGGACAAAAAGAGAAGCAAAAGATCAAGGTTGCATTTTGGTTCAGCGTCGAGACGCTGGCCAAGGCAAAAATTAAAGATCAGACCCGAGAGCACGCGTCGAGATGCTGTCCCGAAGCGTCGAGACGCTCCGAACGCGCACGCTAAAGAAATTCCGCTTGTAGCGTCTCGATGCTATGGCGGTTATATAAGCCTTTTCTCCGTGTTTTAGGTCATCATCTCCGTTTTTCTCTTTTCCTCCATTGTTGTAAGTTCGAATTTTTGGGAGAAAACTCCATTTTTCTTCCCTTTTCTTGTATCTAAGCTCAAACATTGTGATTTTTTTTTATTCTTACAACGAGCACCTAAGGTAAGTGCTCTAATTTGAGGTTTAGGGGTTTATCTTGATGCTTAGTGAGAGTTTATGATCATTTCTTTGTTTAGCATTGATTTCTTGCATTCTCTTCCTTGGTTTGTATCCAAATAGCATGTGTAACTGATTAGGAGTGACGCTCGAGTCCTTATGCATGTTTTGCCGTTAAAGATTAGGACGTATAATTGCCTCAATCGCCAAGTAACAAGGGTCTAAGCGTGGCTAATTAATTCGAACCTAAGTGACAGTTGGGGGTATGAATTAATTATTGTTTTCACGATAGACTTAGGGAAAGAGGAAAAATCGAATTAGTCTTAGGAGTAATTCGTCGCGATATTACCCGTTACTATTCTTTAATTGGTTTAAGAGTAGCTAACTTGAATTGATTATTGACCATGTTTAATTAGAATTTACGCCTCTAATTAATTTATTGGGATGTTTGCTACGGAGACAAGCAAACATTTCGCGTGCATGAGATAGAATCGCTAAGCATGCTGGAATCCCTTTGATCTAAGCGCATCAAGTAAATCCTGATCCCTCGAATTAGGAGCACATGTTACATTTATTTTTTCGCTCTTTATTTTTCTGTCATTTAATTTCCCCTTACCAATTCCCCTTTTTATTTTGAGTGTTTAATTAAAAGCAAATAGAAATTAGTTAAGAGAAATTAATTTAGGTTCTCTGCGGATCGACCTGATTACCACTAGCTATAAGTTAGTTTAGTAGTATCGGTATTATAAATTTCATTTTGGCGAGACTCGACACCCCGAAATTGGAGTACACCTAAAAGTGCTCTAACCAGACATACTTTTATGTATTTGAATATTATGTTCTGATCAGAAGTAAAGGTTTTAGTTCACACCCTACTTTGTCTCGTGTGCTAGAAGATTGATCTCAATAAAGTAAGGTAGAACCAGTTGAAAATAGACATGTGGTAATTACATTGCTTGTAATTTTCATGTTATGCATCCATGATTGATCTATGTTATTTGACTCTATTGGTATGTGACCATTGATGAGTTTAGTTACGCTATTTGTGACGAAGACTGCTTTGATCCTACATTGGTTTAGCCAATGGACGAGATTGTTTTGATATACTTCATTAATTAATAGCATCTTTAGGAGCTCATTAAGTTAAATACATTTAATGTTACATATGTAGCCTAGTAGGAGATTGTTGGAATTCCAATTAGTAGAACAACATATATAACAATATTGTGTATGTTATTATTATTAATAAATTATAAAGTAATTCATTTATGCGATTAATGATTGAGAGTATATAATTTATTATAATAATTGAGAGTATATAATTTATTATCATGGGTTAAATGTATAATTATACTATTATGCATAGATACATTAGTTATTTGTGTTTTGATGAGGGGCTGAAACACAAATAACAAATCTCATTAACCGATTATATTCCGAAGGATTATGGTTCGTGGTCGTGTTAAACATCACGTAGATTTTGTCCATTCCAGAAATCTAACACTCTTTATTGTAAAACAAACAATAGATTTTTTCGTGATTTCTACCAGGAATAGAAAGTCAAACTAGTGGAATTATGAATCCAACAACGAAAACCGATACGCTTCCGGTTCTCTAGATTCTTTTGAATTCGTCCTGAATATTTTTTCTGAGCTTTTGTTGAAATTCTTAATTTAAACTTTCAACATACATATAAAAAGATACCTTCCTTTCAAAAAAAAATAATAAAAAATAATAATATACGAGATACCCATTTTCTAAGCAATCATTTGTATAACATGTCATAAAAAATTGATCAAGCCAACAATATTTGTCTAGTCATATCACACCATCACAGTTCATAAACTAAATTTATAATAATTTAACTAATAATATATCTATATTAGTACATTTCTAAATCTATAAAGAAGGAAAAGTACATAAATTAGGGCCCCTTTGATAACATTCTCGTTTCTTGTTTTTTTTTTTCTTATTTCTTATTCCATGTTTCTTGTTTTTTTTGTATTTTAAGAACTAGAAAAAAAACATGTTTGATAACTACTCTTGTTTCTTGTTTCTTGTTTCTTGTTTCTTTAAAAAATGAAACAGAAACAGAAATTTGTTTGATAACGTTTCATGTTTGTTGTTTGTTGAAAAGAAAAAAAAAAATCTTTGTTTATTTTTTATTTTTTTTATTTTTTCTCTATGTTTTTATTTTTTTTTTCTCTTTTTATAGTTTAAATAGATTTAGTTTTCATAATCTAAAAAACAATTATCCTTATATTTGAAAATTTTCAACGGGTTCGAGTGTATAAAAATATATATATATATATATATATATAACTCCAAAGTTTTGAATTCATGCACATGAATGGAGAGAGTTTGAAGGGGGCTTCAAATAGACCAACAAAGCAATATCAATTTTCTTCAAATTTTAGGAACGAAAATGTTATAAAAGAAACGGAACAAAGAAAAACAACATTTTGTAGTTTCTCAAAATTTGTCCATTTTTTGGAAACGTTTCTCAAAATATAGAAACAAGAAATTGAAACCGTTATCAAACAAGTCTGTTTCTTAAAAAATGAGAAACGGGAACAAGAAACAAGAAACAAGAACGTTAGGGCCCGTTTGATAACGTTCCTGTTTCTTGTTCCCTGTTTCCCGTTTCTCGTTCCCTGTTTCTTGTTCTCTGTTTTTTGAGAACCAGAAACAGAAACATGTTTGATAACTACTCCCGTTTCTTGTTTCTTGAAAAAAAAAACAGAAACACATACTTGTTTGATAACGTTTCTTGTTTCTTGAAGAAAAAAAAAATAAAAAAAATAATAGAAATATTGTCATGATAATTTTTTTTTTTTTTGTTAATTTTTTTTTTTTTCTCTTTATGTTTTTATTTTTTATTTTTTATAGTTTAAATAAAATTTAGTATACATAATATAAAAAAGATATAACATGCATGAAAAAAAAAAAAAATCTAAAGTTTACATAATAAAATACATATAAGTCTCGATGCAAAATTAAAAACAGCCATAAAATTGTATTTATACTTCAAATGTTATCCAAATTTGATTTGGTATGTGTTTTTGTGTGTTGACAGAGTAAGGAGACGTTTATTTAAGAATAGGGAAGCGAGTCTCCTACACGCCAAAACAACGTTTAATAACATTTCGCAGTGAAAAAAATTAAGAATAGGGAAGCGAGTCTCCAACACGTCATGTTTTAAAAGATTTATTATTAATATTAGTAATTAGTAATGTATCATAAAAAAAAAAACAATAGCAAAATTGAAAATTAAATAATATAAGAAAAAAAACATTGCATAATTGAGAAAGAAAAAAAAGAGAAAAAAAAAATTATAATAAGGATTTGAAGCCAGGACCTCATAGATGAGGAACTTATTTAGGTGCTTCTTTTGTCAATGAACCAACACTAATTTATCTTCTTTTTAGGAACAGATTAATATAAAAAGAAACGGAACTAGTTGAAGTTTTTCAAATTTTGCCTCTTTTTTAGAAACGTTTTTCAAAATTTAGAAACAAGAAACGGGAATAGTTATCAAACAAGTCCGTTTCTTAAAAAATGAGAAACGGGAACAGGAAACAGGAAACGGAAACGTTATCAAACAAGCTCTTATTAAACCGACCTTAGAAATAGTTTTTTTTCTTTTACAAGATAAATTAATTAAAAACATCTTACTTAACATATTTTAAAAAATATATACAACCTGTTATTTTCTAAGCTAAATTACAAGTTTAGTTTTCAACTTTCAAAGATATCTAATATGTCTCTTAACTTTAAAACGTATTAGTAAGTGATTAAGTTTTAAATTTTATATTTACTAGGGTCTCTAAAATTCTTAATTATCTAATAATTGTCTATAAATTTTTAATTTTATGTATAATAAATTCTTAACTTTCATTTTTAAAAAAATATATATAAAAAATTGAAAGGTTAAAAGATTTAATCAAAGACGATATTCAATTTTTTTTTTAAATCAAGAAAGATGAGATACTAATTTTTTTTTTTTTTTTAGGGACAAAACGTTATGACTATGACAGATCTAAAAAATATCTTATTTTATTTCACATTTGGTAAAAATCATGGTTGATATTTTTTCCTCTGACAATTTACCTTAAAATCCTAAATTATCGTTTCCCTTTTTTAACCTAAAGAGTATAAGGTTCCTTAAATACTTTTTTTTTTCCTTGAGAAAGTTCCTAAAAATACTATTACCCCTTGTGCGTGAACAGTGAAAAGAATATTTATTAACACATTCTGATGAAAATTTAGAACCATGGTTTGCTGACTTATTAATACGTTTTAAAGTTAAGAGACATACTAGATGAATCTAAAAATAAAATTATGTTTTTTTCGAATCTAAAATAATTTACATAAAAACAAAATAAAAAACAGATTTTTTTATTTTTGTAGAGTCGAACTCAAAGCGTGTCAATTAGAATTTTCGAAATTTGTGCCCCCTTCCCTTCATACTAGTTTTTTTTATTTTTTTCGAATTTATTTATACAAATATATAAAATGTAGTTATATTTTTCAAACTTCAATATACACGCCTATAAAATTAATAATTTGAGGGACCGCGTGTCCTGACCTCTAGCATGATGTGTGGACTAGTGATTATGAAGTCTTATGTTCGATCTCCCACACCTTTTACCTCAACAGTCAAAATAAAAATAAAATAAATAGTCAAATCGAGCATAGCTCAATTGACTAAGAGATCATGAGTTCAATCATTTCATTAATTAAATACATTTGAAAAAAAAAATTAAAGTAAGGATGATTGATTATTATATATGGAATGTTGAGATTAAATGACTAATAAATTTAATAGTTTTGACAATTGATAGCTTAGAATGACTAAAAGGTACCATAAAAGAATTTTGAGCACATGGTTTTAGATTAATTGCAAAGATTCGATTCTCAATGCATCTATTTCGTGATGTCCTAAATATACCCAAATCTCCGATTTGCTAACCCATTAATAATTTAAATACATGATTATGAGAATTGATTATTAAATCAGATTAACTTTTCATTTATTTAAGAGATTTTTAAATAAAATATTATTATATTGCAAATGAGGGGTACTAGTTTCAATCCACACTTCATAACTCAGTGGAGTACATGACACATGTCTAACTTTTTTTACCTTTTTTTTTACAAAATTTTTAGTACAATAAATGTCGTGTATGAGAGTTTAAGCATTTGAACAGAAGGAGGAGCATTATAGGTTTATCGACCACCGAACCACCGAACTATGTTTATTTTGACACATATATCTAACCGTTGGACTATATTTAAGTTGACTAATATATTTCATTTTTGAGGCGAAGTTGACTAATAATAGACAATTTTATATGTAGAGGGAAACATTTTTTTTAAGATAATTTATTCTAAATTAGATAGAATTATATCTGTGATGGTCACCGATCATATTAATGATAGCTACGGATATACTTCTCTTTTTTATAAAATTTTATCAATGATTATCAGTATCACTGATAATAGTCTATTAGTATTAGTCTTTCTATTTCTATTAATTGGGTAGCAGTTTATCAGATTTTTTGCTATATTTTTAAAATGTTTTATATTTTGTTATATTTGTGATTATGTTAACCCAATTGTTATTTATGCCACCGATCCTATATTTTACTTATTAATTTATATATAGGAAAATCTAAGATTTTGTTTCCGTATATTATTTATTAAAAAATAAAGAACAAGTTCCATTTTTAAAAAAAATAAAAAATAAAGAACAAGTTAACTTTCTTAGATGTGATGAGTGTTTTTTAGGAAAACAAATAACACTTCCATGTTTAGTGATTAGAAAGGAATAAGAAAGATACAAAGGATACAAAGTAGGAAATTTTCATTTTTACTATTCTACCTAATTTATTAATTCAATTGTAATCTTAAAACTTCAATTTATGGAATTGAATCTTAAAATTTAATAAATGGTGTAATTGATATCTCCTCACAATCAAATTAGAAAATGGTCAATTAACTGACTAATAAATAACCGTTTACATGTCATTTTTGTTAATCTTCAAACTTAAAAAATGTTCATTTTGATTGATAAATTTTAGTTTTATCTTATTTTGATCTATGAATTTTTAAATATCTATTTTAATTATTAGATGCGAAGAAAACATTATTTATATATATATATATATGTATATATAGTTTTTTTTTTCATTATCTTTATTTTACTTTTAACAAAGGATAACATAATTTTAAGTTTGGTTTTACTTTGTTGATTCACGTGCATTAGAGCCTTAGAGCCACGTAGGTTGTGAAATGAAATGTGAGTATTGATTTCACAATTTATTCTTGAGTTCAAGATTTAATTTAATAAAATTGAAATTTTAATATTAAGAATTAGTCACGTTGATTTAGTCTGCTATGTTCCAACCCTGCGGGGAATGGGACAAAGAACGGGAAATGTTTTTGTCCCTTTAGCTAAACGGGGCGAAAACGGGTAATAACATATACATTTCGCCCCGTGTAATTTTGTATATACATATATAATATATTCATCACAAAAATAACCCATCCTCATTCTTCCGTCTAAAAAAAATAATCATATGGCAAAACGAAGTTTATTGAATTAAATATATATAATATTAACTAAGTTAACACATAATAATTTTTTTAAAAATTGATTAAGAATAAATTAAAAAGAAAATTCTCCGCATAAATTAAATATATATAATATTAATTAACTTAACAAATAATAATTTTTTTAAAAATTTGGTTAAGAATAAATTAAAAATAAAATTCCACGCGTGGAATACCCGTCCGTCCATGCGAAATTAAACGATAAACTTCACGAAAATGGGTAATTAAATGGGGGACAGAAATGGGGGCGGAAAATGCATCATCCGTCCCACCCATGGACATCTCTATTGAGAATACAACACCAACAAATATGGTGTT
The DNA here is from genome assembly GCA_028017165.1 of Herpetospermum pedunculosum. Lineage (NCBI taxonomy): Eukaryota > Viridiplantae > Streptophyta > Magnoliopsida > Cucurbitales > Cucurbitaceae > Herpetospermum > Herpetospermum pedunculosum. The sequence goes on from CM051527.1 coordinate 47,445,802, forward strand.
GCATATTTTAACATTTTTCATCCATAAGATTTTTTTTAGTTCAACATGTAGCGGAGATATTTGAACGTTTGATTTTTTGGTCGATGGTTGAGGTGGACTTGTCGAGACCCGTCAAATAAATTTATAATTATTGATCAACGACTTATGGTATACTACAACAGATCTGGTTGAACTCAGGAATCAATTAATTTATCTAAATCAAGTTTTTATTTAAAACTCGGAGGGGTAGTTGGTTTACAATAATGTAAATTAAACTAACATAAATAAATGCTAGAAATTAAATGGAATTGAGAAATTAATCTTACCAAGATTATAATTTAAAGGTATGGAATCACCCCAAAATGTAATTTTGATCGCAAGAGCTTCTAATAAAATTATCTAAACATGTTAATAGCCAGCTTAACTGCTCGAAACACCCGTAACAAGTAATCCAAAATATTAATTCGGACTAAAGCCACAATTAAATTTATGCCTAATTAATTAGGCATGATAGTTGTAACATCCCGAGTTTTTTTTTTTATCTAGGCTTAGACCACTCTAGACCACTCAGAGACGGTACTAAATACATACTAAGGGACCCCCTAGACATAAGAGTTGCCAAGAAAATCAAGCTTACATAGAAGACATCAACCTGAATAAAGTGATAAGTCATCTAAGTTAGGGGATTTCAAAAGAAATTAACAACTAAGTCTATGAACAAAGAGCTATTTCTTGAGACTTCAGGACTATTCTGGTACTATGACCTATCAATAAGATCCTCTTTGTCTGTCACCTCGTACGCCTAAAAACGTTGTCTGAAAAAGAAACAACAAAACTGAATGAATATTTAAAATACTTAGTAAGTAGCATTGTCGAATGCATTCACAAACAAGGATAATGCAACTAAAAAACAAGAAGTGTTCTAACTATTCTAACTGAAATATGTTTTGACTGAGTGACAATCATTCTAAACCAAAACGGTGTAAACTTTGAATGATAGTTACGTGGGTCTGATCTGTAGGACGAAACACCACTAGAGGATAGTAGGTTATCCACTAATGATGTTAGATCTCACCCTATATAACATTGGTTGTACTGCACCATATCTGAATGGTCAGCGCACCAATTGAACTGTACCATATATGAATGGTGAGCGCACCTATTGAACTGCACTATATCTGAATGGTGAGCACACCTACGGAACTGCACCATATCTGAATGGGAAGCACACCTATTGAACTGCACCATATCTTAATGGTGTGTGTACTTGTTGCACTGCACCATATCTGAACGGTGAGTGTACCTGCTACACTGCATCATATCTGAATGGTGTGTACCTGATGCACTGCACTGATAGCACTAAAAAAGTGCTAATATTTAGCTCCTAAGTCTTGTGAGATAAGAAACTATTTGTGCTTAATTGATATATTTTGTAGAATTTAATTACTTAGGGGTAAATCAGATCATTGCATTAAATTAGAGCTTAAAATAATGTTTTAGTGGATGCTATTAATTAATCATTTTGAGTGTTTATACTATATAGATTAATTAATCAAATGTTATCCCAATTGTGATGAGTGGTTTGGTGGTGTAGAAGAACCTTGGTAGAATGATGGGGTTGAGTTTGAGACTAGGGGAGGACAAAATTTCATTATTTTTCTAAAACACAGACCTAAGCGTCGAGATGCTGGTTTGGATGCTACGCCGATTTTAAAAACCCATTTTTTCAATTTTTAGGTGATTCACTCTCGGGTTTTGGCTTTGTAAGACGATTTCTCTCTAGAATTTTGAGGTTTTCTCCCATTTTCTTATATATCAAGGCAAAAACTTTGTTGATTAAGCTTGGTTCTCATCCCGAGCAAGGTAAGTTCTCTAATTTGAGGTTATGGGTTAAATTTGATGCAATTTATGAGAGTTTAGATCTTAATTTCGTGACTTAGCATGACTGATTGGACAATCTATTTTTTCTAAGCATATTCTTATTAGCATGCTTGCATAATAGATTGACACTCTTGATTTCTCGCATATTATACCGTATTAGTGAAGTGTTTGCCTCTCCTAATCGCCAAGGTAACAAGGGTTAAGTTAAGCCATAGGTAACATAGGTTATCCATGTTGATCTTTGGTTGTATTAACTTACCTTCAAGAAATAGATAAATCGGAATATTAGTTTAGGTTATCCAAGTTAAACATCCATCGTAGTGTTTCCCGTCACTGTCAATTAATCTTTATGAAGCGGTCGCCCCCAATCGATTGGTTGCCACGTTTAATTAGAATCGAACATCCGTCTTCGTTCTCTAATTGATTTAGGATTGACCACGTTAGATTAATTAAAGAATAGTCTACTTAGAACTCCACGTTTCTATTTAATTATTTGGGTTACTTGTATTAGCAGTTTCGTGCAAGTAAATTATGTGTTTAATTATGCTTTTGCTAAGTATGTTTGAATCCCAATGAACCGAGTCCAATCAAGGTAAACCCCGACCCTTAAAATTAGGAGCACATGTAATTAGTTTTAATTTCTTGTTCTTTTATTTTCCGTTAGTTAATTTTCTGGTTTTAGTTTAGTTTACTTTAATTTTTCCTCTAGTTTTCAATAAAAGCAAATAGAAGTTAATTAAGAGAAGTTAATTTAGGTTCCCTGCGGATCGAGGTTACCTTTGTTCTACAAGTTACCAGTATTATAAAGGTTATTTTGACGGGATTCGACACCCCGAACATAGTGGACATACCCAAAATCCACTCACCATGCACCATATCTAAATGGTGAGTGTACCTGCTGAACTGCATCATATCTGAAAGGTGAGAGTACCTGAAGCGGATATAAAATATCTTGCTTATCTGCGTACACATCTCACTGAGGGAAGCCAATCGTCACTAAATAAAACATTATTATACATTTATATAGTCATGCCGAATTGATTCCCCTTCTGACGAGAACATTGTCCATCTATAACATATGGTTTACGTACCGTTTAACTGAATCAACATAATCATGTCTAACTGGGTTTGCTCCCAACAGAATACTGCCCGTTAAGAATATACGTCTTACATATCATTCTAACTGAATTAACATGAACATACCTGACTGGGAATCCTCTAAACATAACTCAGCTCATTAAAGGCATATGATATACTTATAATTTTGACTGAAACAACAGGCTAAACAGGACACTGCTCTTGATAGGACTCTGCTTATCAAGAGCACATTTTATACTTATAATTTTATCTGTATCAACCTACTAATATAACACAACCTGTCTTAAACATATGTTAAATGTTGTATCAACCTACTAATATAACACAACCTGTCTTAAACATATGTTAAATGTTCAATCGGACTGAGGCGTTCTAAGCTGAAAGTTAGGCCACTTACCTTACGAGCGACCAATAAGCACCTATGACTTCTTTTACAAATGTCATTGTGTCTAACCTGAACAATTCGTAACAACATTCAATACTATAAACATTCATAATTGCCGTTGCAAAAAAAAATATAAACATTCATAACAGATAATTAATCCTTCAAGGTTGAAAGCTTACTCTGAGAAATGTCCAAATGTTAAACGCATCCAATGACAATCTCAAATCTCGGATTCGTCAATGTAAACTATACATGAAGAGTTCCATAATTTAGAGCCTAAAATCCAGCATATAAACAAAGTCTATGGAGAGTTTTGGAGCTAAGGTTACTTACTGAATTTTACCAAAACGACATAAAAAGTTGCTGAAAAGTATCCATTAACGCTCGCTTTTCATAAATTGAAGTCATTGATCATGGATACTTGAATTTAAGACCGATCGATGGGTGGGTCTCGAGTTTGAAGTGGTTTAAAGCCCAAAATTAGAAGAATAACGGCTGAAACAAAGAGTTTGCTCCAAATTGCTCAATTCCTATAAAATTGACAAATTAACGAATGAACAACATAAATTGCAATAAATAAGACATATAAAATAACACTTTTAGCGTCTGTTTGGATTGACTAATAAAAAAACTGTTTTTCAAGAATGCAATTTTAAAAACAAATATTTTTATAGAAATATTTATAATTAAAACAATCATATGTTTGGTTACAATTTTTCAAAAGTATTTTTATCCAGAAGTTGTTTGGTTTGCTCTACATTCAAAATGTTTCTCCTAATGTCAAATTACTATAAATGACAACTATTAATAACCAATATGAATTAATAAGTTTTAATTTGTATTTTAAAAACTATGATTGACGTTGACTATTGTCGATGGTCGGTGATAGGGTAAGAGTGATGGTGGTCGTCGGTAGTTTCCATAGGTCGTCGGTGGTAGTCGTCGCTGGAGATCGACGTCGGTGGTCATAGGTGGTCACCGAAAATGGTCGTCGGAGTTCGTCGCCAGAGGTCGGTTGGAATTTTTGCGAACCAGGTCGCTATAACCATCTTGAACTTAAAAACAATTAAATTACAGGTTGATTAGTCCTTAAACTTTCATGTTTGTGTCTAATAGGTTATTGGACTTAAAAAAGTATCTAACTTTTATTTTTATCTAATATGCTCCTAAATTTAAATATGTCTAATAGATCTCTAAATTTTAAATTTTATATCTAATAGATCTATGACATATTCGACACTTTTTAAATTAATAAATATGTTCGACGTCAAATTAAATTTTGTGTAATATGATCATAAACTTTTAATTTTGTATTTAATAGGCTTGTCAATTTTAAAAATGTTAAATTATAAATTTAGTTGGACTCCTAATCCTTTCTTCCCTTAACCAACTCCACTCCAAATTCACCATTGTTTTGAAATCTCAGTTTTCTTAAGCTATCTTCGAACCCCAATGGCTAGGCTGGGGATAACCTGCCATCATTTATTCTATCTCTTCGTATTGAATCCCAATTTTTTAATCTTTGTTGTCAACCCTTTAAACTTTTAAATTTGTATCTAATAGATTCATTTCATGAACACTTTAATAAATCCCAACCATAAGAATTAATTTCAAGTATGTTCACGAGATTTCGAACGAAAGATGGAAATTCGACACGTGTAAATGAAATTTGAATTTGTATTTAATTGTATGTATCAGTGCGTAGTGGATTACAATCTCTAATGTTTGATCTTCTGATTCTTTCTCTCTCAAATGTAAATGTATCTCGAGGGCTTCGCAGCTTGTTTTCGATGTTGGATTTGTTTCGAGGGATTTGCAGCTTGTTCTCGATGTTGAATTTGGATCGAGGGCTTTGCAGCTTGTTCCCGATGTTGAATTTGGATCGAGGACTTCTTAGCTTGTTCTCGATGTTGGATTTGTACCGAGGGCCGCAGCTTGTTCTCGATGTTGGATTTGTACCGAGGGCCGCAGCTTGTTCTCGATGTTGGATTTGTACCGAGGGCCGCAGCTTGTTCTCGATGTTGGATGATCGTTGTTCAGTCTTCCAAGGATTCAGGGAGTCTTCGTTGCTTGAGAATATTATCTGAGCTCTTAGGAGTAAAAATTTTCTGAACCCAAAAATGAAGAATGAACTCTCTATTTATAGAGTTCTCATGGGCCTGGTGGGCTTGGGCCTGGATCCAAAGAGTTTGGGCTTGGATCCAATGAGCTTTTGAATTTTGAGCCCAATGGGCTTGGCCTTTGGGCCAAATTGTCTTTTGAATAGTTTTTCTGGACCGATCCGATTTCGAGCCCAATTGTGGCGTGACCGAATTTGCTCGGTCAAGTCTATCTGATCCACCGGCCGTGATGAAGACACGTGGCGACCACTGATTGGTCGAAATTTCTCGGTCAACCAAGTGAAATAAATCTTTGAATATAAAAAAAAAAAAATGTCTAATAAATTTTTAAAGGTTTAAAATGAGACTATTTATTTTTCTTTTTAAAAAAATCTAAAATATTCTAAACCTTTTAGACCGACACAAATAAATGATATTATATTATATTGGGTAAAGAAGAGTGGGGTGTGGTGTAAATTATGAGTTTAAAAAGGGTAAAAAAAATAAAATAAAATAATAAACAGAGAGGAGAGAGAGAGAGAATTACCCCATTTCTCCCCATTTGAAAAGAAAACAAAAGATTACACAACATTTTAGCCTCAGCCTCAGGGAATCTCTGCAGAAAGAGAGAGACAAAAAGCAAAGCAAAGAATTTCCTTCTTTTCTTTGAAGAAAAAAGAAATCCAATCAGTTGGTGTTCATCCATCCATCCATCCATCCATGGAGATCCCAAGCAAATTAGTGGCCAAGTTCAGATTCCACATTCTTGTAGCCTTAACCCTATGCCTAACCCTCTTCTCCATCATCCTCCTCGCTCCAAGATTCCTCTCCCTCGTCGCTTATTTCTGGCCTCTCCTCCTCTCCACCGCCCTCTTCCTCCTCGCCGTCCTCCTCTTCGCCAACACCTCCCTTCCGCCGCCCGATAAAGCCGGAGAAGGCCTCCTCAACTACGTCGCCGGCCACTCCGACCACCACTTCGACACCGCTCTTAAGTCCGATTAGACTACTACGGTTACTTACTTTTACTCTCTTTTTTTCTTCTTCTCCACTCAAATCTCATTCCTCCCATCCATAATTTCTCTAATTTCTGTACTCCATAACCGCTTATCTAATGAAATCGACGCCGATCTGATCTGGTTTCTACTCTTTTCTTTTTCTTTTTCTCTTCAGATCGATTACTGCTAATGCTTCAATAATCGAATCGCTATGTGTTTTTCTTGTTTTTCTTTTAGTTCATCCAAGCGTGTGTTGAATCGAATGGGAGAGTGAAAGGGGGAATTTTATCTGTTTTTTTTATTTATTTTTTTTTGTGAAATTTGTGTTATTATTTATTAGTGAAATGTGAAATTAGAAAAAGGTGTCTATTTTTTTTTAGGCAAATTAAAATATAACAAATCTAACTCAATCTTATCGTATTTAAATACGATATAATTTATTGATAGACTATACAAATAATTTATATGTAATAGAAGTTTTTCGTTCATAGATTATAACAATTATTTATTGCTAATAAACTATAAAAATAGTTTGAATGTGATGATAGACAGTTGTTCTAATTTATGTAATTTAATTTTAAATGTAGTATATTTAAAATAGCATGACTCAGTTAGCATGATTATTCGAATTTAGTTAAAATAATGATGACACAATCCAATATACTTTAAAAAAAAAAAGAAAAAAAAAGAATTATGTTTTGTTTTTTTAAAGAAAGAAAAAAGAATTATGTTTTGTTTTTATAATATTTTGAATATTGGGGAGAAGGAAGTATGAGAGAGAATTGACGCGAGTAGGAGATACGATAATTATGATGGGCGATGGGATGAGATTCGGATGCTCCCTAAACGAATATCGTGTGGACGAGATTTGTCGGACGTTATTGCCTTCTTTGTGGGCTCCATAAACAATTCACTATTTAATGCGCTGTTAATAAAATATATAGATTTTTAAATTTTTTAAAAAATAATAATTTTTACTTTTTAATGGAATCCAGCACACAATTAAATTTAATTAAGGTATAAACTTAATTCAGTAAATACTCATAAATCTTGTCAATTTCGTCCAAATTAACATGTCTTATATAATCGACTTTAGGGGTGTTTAGGATTTAGGGTTTTTACCAATCCAGAGTCGGTTCGCAGGTTGAATCACTTTTGGCTCGGTTCAACCCGAACCGAACCGAATTACATATATTAAAAAAATATATATTTTATGAAACCACACAACTCATTTTTCAAACCTAGTTTTTCAGTCGTCTCCCATCTCTTTCGTCTCTCTCACGCAAGGACTCTGTCGCCTCTCATCTCTCGTCTCTCTCACAAGGCTTCTGTCGCCCTCCGCCTATGTCGCCTACTTCTTTCTCGCCGCCGTCTCCATCACCCTCCGCCTCGCCGTTTTCGCTCGCAATTGCCGCTCGCCGACTTCTCTCGGAATTTGTCTCTCAACTTAACATCGTCGACTTCTCTCGGAGTTTGTCTCTCAACTTAACATCGCCGCTCTCAGTCTCCATCGCCCTCCGCTCTCAGCCTCGCCGCCGTCGCTCGTAGTCGCCGTAGATCTCCACCTCACCGCTCTATGGTTCGTGTAGAAAAATCAGTTAAATTTCAAAACTGTGTTTATGGCTCGATAGTTTCAATAATAAGTGAAACATAATTTTGTCTTGGTTTGGATTTGGTCATTATTATGACTTGGGTTTAATTTTAATTTAAATTATGTACTCTCAAAAGTTTCAATTTCATCCCTATGGTTTTGTTATGAATTTCACAATTGCTATTGTATTTCACTTTTTTTTTTTCTTAATTTTTTTGAAATGTTCTTTTCATGAAACATGTTTGGTTGTTTGTTTGCAAGCTCTTTTTTTTTTCAATAGCAACCATCTCTTTTCTGTTTGTTAGTTAGAAAATTGTATTGTAGAGTTTTAGTCTGAAATTTCTTAGAAAATGGTTAGGGTTAGATTTTTGGTTCCCGACAACGACGCCAAATTTGGTGAACCGGATGTCCAAGCCCGCCAAATTGATATATATATATATATATATATATATATATATATATATATATTGGTTCGTATTCTAAATTATAGAATAGTGGAAGCAAGGTCGAACCACAGGGAACCTGAAATTAGCCTTTTCTTGACCATATGTTACTTGTGATTTAATAAAACTAAAACAAATGGGGGGAGGGGTTGGGGAGTTGGTTTTAATTAAGCTAGTGAACATGCAAATATTAAAGCTAATAGAGGAATTGAAGTGGAAAATTAACAATTAAAACAAACATGCTTAATTTAAAGGATCCTGATTGATTGCTAGTGTAATTCTGATCATTGAAACTCTCAAGACTTAGCTAAGATGTCTCAAACACATAGTTTGCTTGCCTGGACCCGTAACAAACAACCCAATTAATTAATTAAGGTCATACAATCTTAATTAAACTTGGAAATTAATCAATTGTGGGCGACCGTTCCATATCGATTAATTGTCAGTGACGGAAAACACTGTGACAGACTATTCTTTTGGGACCCGTACCGAATAGCCCGATTTATCCCCTAACCCGAAGCCTGTCATGCAAACTTGTTAAGAAACTCCCACGAGTGGATCTAACAACCTTGTTGAATAACAAGACTTTTAGATCTCAAACCCTAAAACCCCAAAAACGCAATTGGAATCAACCCAAGGAAAAGTGTAGAACGAATTACTTTGACGATCAAGATCAAGAGTAAGAAAACTTGTTTCTAAACTCGTGATTCGAATCACTCCACAAGAGGTATGATCAACACCACTTGAATGATTCTAGCATGCAATATCTAAACACAAAAAATTGCAAAAGTTGGAAGAATTAGCTCTCAACCAAAGCTAGAAGGATAAACCCACTTTAATTCAATTTGATGATAATTGTTGTTTACAAAGACTCCAAAAGAGCTATATATATATATATATAACACTTAAAACTTATAGTCACTAACTCTTGTAACTTCCACCCACTAACAAGAGTAACTCTCGACCACTAACTCTTGTAACTTCCATTCACTAACATGAGTAACTTCCGGCCACTAACAAGAGTAACTTCCATCCACTATTAAAATCATAATAATCACTAAGAAGATATAGCCTATGATATAAAGACAAAGTTTAAAATATGGAAAATAAAACATTAAATCCAATGCGTTTCCATAACCGACCATGAGTGAATATGAATGTGGTTTAAGTTCATATGGTACGATTGAGATGCCCCGGTTCGTATCAAAACTAGAGTGAACACAAACCTACTGATGTCACTTAGGCATAATTAAACATTCGTTACTTGGCGATTAAGACAGACACTTGTGTCGTTAATATATAATGATTTAGCATGCATAAACAATTAGAGCGTCTAACTAATAAAAAATGCTTGTTGATTTAATAAACTCATGAGAAGAGGATGCTTGAGGGAATAAATTGCTAAGTAGAAATTAAAGTGCTAATCTTACCTACATACACTAACTAATCAATCCCCAACCTCTAAATTAATACACTAACCTTTTATCCTTCCATGAAGGATGAAAACTTCAAAAATCACATGGAACTCCAAATTCATACACAAAATGAAGAGAAAACTTAATAATTTGAGAGAGAAAGCTCCAATCCCAAGACAAGACAAGACATAATGACCTAAAATCCATAAAACTATGTTTTTATACTTCAGGGTAGAATCTTGACGCCACAGACGAAAATTCTCCAGCATGCGCCTTTTCGAACCAGTGATTCATCGGAAGAAATCGCCGTAGCGTCGCGAAGCTAATGCCTAGTGTGTCGACGCTAGAGGGCAGCTTGCAGCGTTGCGACGCTCCTTCCCAGCGTCTCGACGCTTGCTCTCGGGTTTGAACTTCGATTTTGTCAACTTTGGGCGTCTCGACGCATGACCTTGGGGTGCAAATGGTCAAATGACTTCCCCACTTCACTTAGTTCATCTCTAAAACTCTTCTTTTAACTCAGAAAGGTGTCTTCGAACTTCTTGAGCTCTTTACCGATCTTTACCTATAATATAGACATAAAGCATGAATGAACACGATAATTAGCGGGATTAAGGGAATATAAAATAGCACTTTAAGAGCGCTATCACTGAGCAACCTTTCAAGTGTGTCCCACACTTTCTTTGTATATTTTACATCACGAACATGCTCAATATACTATTTGCCAATAGAAGTTCGCAACTCAAATAAAGCTTTGCCACACTTGACCTTCCACTTCCTTCGTGCCTCAGCATTCTCTAGAGTATCTTCTGGCATTTCTACATCATCACCGAAAACAAGATCTCACAAATCTTTCCCTGGTAGAAAAGCTTCCATACATAGCTTCTAATAACTATAATTATCACCGACAACCTTGTCTATACAAACATTGTTTCCACCATTTATCTTCAACGAATATTTAAATTAAAACACAAGATAAAGAACATGGGTGCTCGGATACCATGTAATGAATAATGAAGAGAAAATAAATGTGGAAACAAGAGAGAATGCACGAATGAAGAAATCAAATCAACTGTTAATTCTATGCTTTGAATTGAAAAGATAACAAGTATTTATAGGAAAATAAATATTAAACCACTAACCCACACACTATCCCACTAACCTTAATATTTTTCATAATCATCCCACTAAGCCTCCAAAATTGAAGGCATTGCCCTAAATAAGTGGCACCATCCTAAACGAGTGGCACAACCTTAAATTCAAATAATTAAAACGTAACTAAGTAAAATTAACTTGCATAACAATTTTGCACTAACTTGTAACAAGGTTTGGTCACAACATATTTCGAAATTCGAATTGTCACACGAATGTATCATAAGTTTTGTCACAACATTTAAACATTTTTTAAAGTACTTAAATTTATATTAGACACAAAATTAAAAGTTCAAAAATTTATTTGAAACTAACTAGATTTAGGGATTAAATATTTAAAGTACAGATTGCACAAACTTTTGAGACAGGCTGGAATGCTAGTGCCAATAGAGCCAGATTCCAAATTTTGGCCTTTTGGGAATGTCAAATGAATTTTTGTTATATGACGAGTCTAAGTTTTGTTAATGGACAAGATATATAGATTCAATGTGATATATCTTAACATATCTAAATTTATCAATATAACACTAACTTATTTCTGTCAATCCGAGATTAGTTTAGTGGTTAAGACTATTTGATTATGTAAATATTTTTTGGTTGTCTATTTACGATATTTAGCCTTTTGTACACATATTATATATATATATATATATATATATATATATATATATATATATATTTTGAATTAAATAAATGATAAATGTAACAAAGTTATCGATTCTATTATGGTATCAAGAGTCCTAGGTTAACCTTAATTTTTTTCTCTTTCGTTTTGCCCTAGCTTCCAGCATCTTTGCCTGTCAGCCGTCGTCGCTGCCACCTCATCGGCCTAGATTCGTCCGACAGTAGGTACAACAACTATTGTCGTCGCCGCCAGCTTGCACAGATTCGTCCGCCGCAGATTCTGGCTAAGTCCGTCTGGCGCCTCGTCTGTCCATACCGCCACAACTCTGCGTCTGACAAAAGCTAAAGCCGCTCTTTGCCCATTATGTCGCTCCCTCCGTCGCGAGTTCCACCAGCAGCAAGAAAGGGTTTTTGAGTAGTTGTTGCCATGTCGAAGTCTGACTCCAAGATTATTCATCTTGCTCCCATGGTTACCAACATCAAGAGTCTCATCCCCATCGCTCTTGAACCTGAGAAAGTGCAATATTCTTCTTAGGTTGGACTATTCAAGATGAATGCCAAGGTTTGTCAGGTGTTTGAACACATTATTCCTCCAAAAGAATCCCCTTTGTCTGCTTCTCTCAAGACTATTGACCCCGAGTTATGGGAGCGCATTGACTGTATTGTCCTTCAATGGATTTATGACACTATTTTCAATGATCTCCTTCTCACCATCCTCGAGCCTGATTCCACCGCTCAACAAGCATAGGCACGTTTACAAGGTATATTTAAGGATAACAAAAACTCTCGGGCTGTTAATCTTGAGCTTAAATTTTCTACAACTGATTTGTCTAGATTTTCTGACATGTTCTCTTATTGTAAGCATGTCAAAACCCTCTCGGGTCTTCTTGCAAATGTCAGGTCTAAGGTGTTCAACGACCGTTTAATCATTCAGTTGTTACGTGGTCTTACTGATGCATATGATGGGGTCGCCTCAATTATTCAGCATTCCAATCCGCTTCCTTATTTTTATATTATTCGGTCTACGCTTTTGTTGGAGGAAATGAGTAAGGAAAAACGCGCAGTGAATTATTCTTCTAGCTCCGCACTTATGACTACCACTAATAGTCATGCTGATTGTAGACACCGTATTTGGTCCGACCATTTGTTTATTATTGAAGTTATTTTCCCCTATTTTTAATGTATTTTTGTCATCCTTCTTTAAACCATTTTTAAACTTTTAAAAGTCACTTATTTATTTATTTAATTAATTAATTCCGAAAAGTCAAGAAAAATAACAAAAAAAAAAAGAACGTTTTGGTTGTTGAGAAAAGTTTTTACCTAATTTGACAAATAAAATTAACATTTAATGAGTATAAAATTTTTAAGTTATTTGATGGCTAAAATTTGATATTGAGTATAAAATATTTAATTCATTTTTGGGTTAAAATTTGATATTCATTTATGAGTATAAAATATTTAATTCATTTTTTGTTTAAAATTTGATATTCATTTATCATATAAAAGATTTGTTCATTTTTGGCTTAAAATCTATTTCAATTGAGAAAACATTTCGAGTAATAAATTCACTAAGATTTTTACCTTTGATGTGATTTTCAAAGGCCTAGAAATACCAACCGAGATAAATAGGTGAAAGGAGGACGACAAGAGAAGATCAGAGCGAAAGGCTCGTAAAATAGGGAAAGACAAAAAAAAAAAATTAGAGCGAAAGACTAGTAGGAAAGACACGATCAAATACGAGCATAAGGCTAGCAAAATTGGAGAGTAAAAGGGGTTTTCATAAGTCAACATGATGATTTGACCAAGTCAAACTCATATTCTCTAACTCACACTCTCTCTCCTCCAAACCTCCTCACTATTCATCATTTCCCTCAACCACTTCCTACTTAACTCCGGCGAACGAAACAGCGACGGTCTTCAACTTCGACGGATGGTGGCGTTTATTAGCGGTGGTATTCGAACTCTGACGGCACATTGGCGACGGTGAGATCTGACAGATCGGAGACGTTGGATTTCGAAGGAAGAAGGTCTAAACTTTAAGTTTTTCATGTTATTTACAAAACTACTACTACTTTTATATTATTTACAAGTTTGCCATTGCATGTTTAATTACAAAATTGCCCCCTTATTATTTATTTACTTACAATTTTGACAATTGACCTCCAACTTTATGTTTGGTCTTTTATTTTTCAATTAAGTTATGATATATTTTTCTTTTTAAATTTAAGATTTTAAGGTATCTTTGAGTTTTACCTTAATTTAAGTCTGTAAATAAATTTTAATTCTTTGTTTTAAACACACATTTCAAATTAATTTCAACTTTGCCTTTAATTGAAATTTTCCAAATAAACCTCAATTTTGTCTTATAATCCATATTCAATAATTTTATTTAAAAATAAATGTTTGTTAAATAAAATTGTATTTATTTTGAGGGCTGAGTAATGTGACTTTCGTAGAGTTTCGACTCTCGTGCAAGCACACGAAAATTCTCCCAATCATTTTCAAAAAATAAATCAACGTATTTTAAAATTTAAATTTATCATATGAAAAATCCTATGACGGAGTTGGGATAAATTTCTCAAATTCTTTAGGTAAATAATTTCGTTTTAAATAAAACAAAATTTAATATGATAATTAATCAAGAATAAATCTCACTCAAAATAATCAAACTCTAACTTTATTTTAAGGTTAAGATTTGATAAAATGAGACATTGTTTTTTAATTTATTATTTATTTTCTCAAATTAAGGACGTTTTAAAATTAACTGGATAATATAAGATAAAATATGGCTACCGTTTTTAACGGGTGTTGTAGGGTGCTAATACCTTCCCTACACTCAAACGACCCCCGAACCTAATTTCTCTTTTCGTAGACCAGTTTTCTTTTTAAGGTGACCAATCACACCCAAAATGATTGGTGGCGACTCCATCTCTTTCATTTTTAAAACAAAAACCTTTGAAAGAGGACGTCGGCCGCTCCGCGTCGCGATGACGTTGCGACAGCATGACGACTCCACTGGGGTCCTTTTTTTTAGAGGTTCATGCCATTGCATTTTATTATTTTTTTTATCCAGTTTTCAATTTTTTGTCATTTGTTTTTCTTTTATTTTTTCCTTTTTGTTTATTTATTTTATTGTTAGGTTTTTATATTTAACATGTTTTTTTTATATCACCGTTATAATATATTTATTGCAATTTACATTTTTTGCATTGTCATGCATCTCACACACATTCACGAGCCTCCCACCCGGGCTCTACCTTTTAAGACTAGATTCAGAGACTGAGTAGTGTGACATTCATGGAATTTCGGTTCCCGTACAAGCGCATGAAATTCTCCACTCAAGCTAACTATTTAATCAGATAGAAGGCTTGGGGACCGTTTCCTTCTAGGAATGATTAGAGCCTAAATTACACTTACATGCATCCTAGATCCAACCCGTTATTATCCAAAGTTTGAACTTTAAGATACATATATTTTGTTTTGTTACATTTTTTTATCTTTATTGTATAGCATATTGCTAATATCATTCATGTATTCCGGTTGTCTATTTATTCTTTGTATATAATGGTTGTCTTTTTGCTTTGTTTTCTTAAAAAAAAAAAAAAAAACAAAAAAAATAAGAAAAAGACTTGGTTATTTAAAATTTTCAAAATATTAATCAAAGCTGTATACTCAAACTGTACCCTTTAAGATTAGAATGGATTTTGTATTTTTATAACATGAGAAATGATTTAGAGGCATTTCTCTTTCAGGGTTATAGTATTATCCATACTTCATTTTTGTTTTTCTTCTTGAGTAATTTCATTGTCATATCAATGATAGTGAAATTAATTTGGGATCCATTTTTTTTTATTTTATTCTATTTATTTTTCCTCCTAAAAAGGGGAAAAGAAAAGAAAACAATAAAAAAAATTACGAAAAGGAAAGTATCCATTTCCTTTTGGTAAAACAAAAAAAAAAGGTAAATAGATCTTTGTATATATTTTTCCTATTTTTGTATTTAAAAAAAAAATGAATCTCTTTTAAATTTCCATTGATTTTTTTTTTAGGAAAACAAAAACACAAAAACACAAAAAAATCAACTACATGTCACATCAGTCACATACATCTCATGAACATTCTTTATATACCTTCATTCATACATAATTTTTTTTTTTATATTGATCCTTCATTATAAGAAATCCAAAAAAGGGTTCATATATATATTCTAACATACCTAGAATAAAAAGGATCATGCATTTCATGTTGATATCCATTTAGAGTTAGAGTCTAACATTACATATCTACATACACAACAAAATTACCAATGATTGCCTGAATGTCAAATTTGAGGACACAACATATCATTTGGAGCTAGTAGTGTTTTTTTATTTTTTATTTTTTAAATAAAAAAAATGTTCATGCATCATTGTTTGATTTCTCGTATAAAGTCAAAAAAATAAAAAAAAATATCTTTCATTTGTTATTCATCCATTGCAATAACATCATTTCACACACATGCATATATAAATAAAAAATCATGCATTATCTTATTCTGCATGTCAAATCATAATTTATTCATCAATTACATCATACCATCTCACACATGCATAAGTAAAAATAAATAAAATGAAAAAATGTTAACATGCATTTTGCATAAAAAAAAATAATAAAAAAAAACAAAAAAAAATCTTTTACGGTTGATCAATTGCATAATATCATCACATGCATATTTCACAAAAGTAATTTCAAATTTATTGCATTCTCCATCACATCACTTGCATATTGTTATCCAAAAAGAAAAAAAAAAACAAGCATTTTTTTAATCATTTTGTTGTTTACTTTGATCGTCCTTGTATTTACTTTCATCATTTTTGTTAGTTAAAACATTAACAAGAATTTTGAGAAAAAAATGTTGAATCATCATTTGGAGAGAATAAAAAATAGAATAAAAAAAGAAAAGAAAAAAAAAAAAGGGGGAAAATGAGTGTTTTTACTACTCTTATATAAGAAATTGTCAAAGTCTCAATCATTTTATGACTTCTCGAAAATACCTTTCTCAAGCTTTATTTTGCCCTTCAAATTTTCTCATGTGCTAAACATCATACCACCATATACCAATAGAACAAATTTTTAATCTTCACATTGGGGCAAACACCCTTTTGCCGTGAGAGTCAAAATTACTCACCGTAAAACCATGAATCTCACGCCACATAAACTTTGAGGCAATTTACCCTGATTCAACACAAAATCCTGGACTAAACTCAACATCTACATTTATATGATGTTTTCTCTACATTCATATACTCACCTAGCCTTTTGGTAAACCTGCCACATTTAATTAGATGGCAAACATCCCAAATTATTCAAGAGAACTTCAAATGTAATGAAATAGTATTGAACTCTTGTGATCTAATGCTTCATAATCAAGACTTGTAATTTCTCATATACTTCTTCATATTCAACTTCATTTTATCCAAATTATCATTTCTTTCCATTTTTATCATTTGTTATCCCTCTTTCTCAATTTGAAAGTGATTTCAAGACTAAAGATAATAGTTTTAAGCACAAATGAGTCAGCAACTTTGAAAATTATCTCGAAAATCTCAACTTCATTCAATGAGTTTTGTTTGAAGGATCTTCATCACGATGTCAAGGATCATGGACAAAGAAACGACATAGAAGGACTACATGAGTTGTAAAGGGGTAACCACCTACCATCAATCTTTTGTATATGATTGCACAAATTCTTGCTAAATAAAAAAAAACTATGTTTAGAAAAAAAAAAAATGTTGCAAGATTTGTGCAATCAGTAGATCAAGGAACTACATCTGGAATGCTTGGAAAATCTCCTTTGCAAAGCAACCAATTAGGGCAAAGCCTCCATCTTCGCAAAACTGGGACAAAACTTTCAACTTTGCCACACTGGAGCAACGAATTCATCTTTGCCACACTGGAGCAAGGTCATCATCTCTAAACTGGAGCAAAGTCTTCGCCTTTGTCACAATGAACAAGGTCATCATCTCTAAACTAGAGCAAAGCCTTCGTTTTTGCTACACTGGAGCAAGACCCTCTATCAACAAACTAGAGCAAGGTCACCATCCACACAGGGGAAAAAAATCAACAAGGTGAAGCATTTGATTGCGTCATTTCTTTGAAAAAAAAATGATGCAATCAGCAGATCAAAAAGTTATCGCGAAATGCTTAAAAACAAACTGGAGCAAAGCCTTCGTCTTTGTCATACTGGAGCAAGGCCACCATCAACAAACTAGAGCGGTCTTTGTCATACTGGAGCAATGTCACCCATCAATGCATTGGGGTAAAGGCGTCGTCTTTGTCACATTTGGGCAAAATCATTCATCTTTGTCAGACCAGACAAAGTCAAGATGGAGATAATCAAATTATCGAGGACTCGGAGCTTACTCAAAGAAAGGAAAATTAAGAAGCTGCTTCATGTTCTCAAAATTATCGTCCAAAGAATTGGAATCACTTCATTCGTCTAACATTAGATCATATTCCAATCTCTTACTTGAATATTAAAAATTTATAATCAATCTCTTATTGTTCAGGAGATTTGAAGACCACATTATCCTCTTCTTTTTTTTTTCCTTACGAAGAAAATATGTATTGTTTACCATTTATTCGAACTCAAACTCATTTTCTAATATTCAAACCATTGTGTCTATTACAAGGCTAAATTATGAAGCATCTAATCAAATAAGATACTCAATACTACCAACTAAGATACTCAATACTACCAACTGTCTTTGATAGTTCTTTAAACTAGCACATGAGACACTTCTCAAAAATCCTCCATGCCTAATATGGTTGAGTAATCTACGATTGACATACATAGTCCCTTTCAAGTGAAAGCATTCATTCATTTCTTAAAAAAAAAAAAAAAAAAAAAATCTCCAATGATGACAACATGTTCTGTTTTGATTCTTTGCTAAATATTAGCTAACAAGAACAAGGAGGGTAAACAAGGATAATCATTTTCCTTAAACATGAAAATCATTTTGATGTCATAATTTTCACATATCTTGCATTTCGTTTACCAGTTTGAAACAATTCACATCATTATTTCAAAAAAAAAAAAAAAAAAAAAAATCCTACATCATGGTTAGATGGTGAGAGTCGGTCACGTGAAGATCATGAATACATGCTGCATTTATGAATTTTAATCTACCGTTCACATACACATGCATACATGTTGCATTCATTGATCACATGCATAATGTTATCAAAAGAGCGTTTCAGAGAATTCAATGTTGGCAACTAAGTTTTGAAATAAAAACCGTTGTCTTTAAAAATCCAAAAAATACACAACTTGTTATATTTTATCATTGTTGGTTAAATCGAACCCTAATCCAAGATTAACCGGTCGAAACCCGTGGACATAACCTTCAATTCCCTTGTTGGTTAAATCGAACCATAATCCAAGATTAGAAGTAGTAGCTTGTGTAAACTCAGGTTCATTCAAGTTCTTGAGCAATTTATGATAATTCCTTTCAAATGAAAACATTCAAAAAAAACAAAAACAAAAAACTCCAATGATGACGATATTTGTTTCCTCTTCTGATTCTCTGCTAAATATTGGCGGATAAGAAGGATGAGAGTAGACAATAATGGTCACATTGTTTAAACATTTTTGTTGGTAAATTGATTTAGCAAACCCTCTACATTGCATTGTCCGATTTGGCATCATTGTTATTCTTCAAAAAAAAAAAAAAAAAAAAAAAAATCACTTTTCATATGTCGTTTTTTTTAAACAGGTCATATGAAGATCATGCATATACAAGTTGCATTCATTGTTTACTTTTAACCATGCATATGCATCAGTGCATCATGGCTTCAAAGTCAAATTCGTCGTTAAGTCAAAAAAAATTTGAGACATGCATTGTCAAACATGTTTCATTATCACTTCTTAGAGTTAAGAAATAAATTTCATCCATATTGCTAGGGCAAATGCACCCATCTTTTGCATATGTGTCATTCATGACAAATAATTCATCGCACTTTGCAGCTTACATTTGCATATCATCACAACCTCTTTTGAGAGTGAGTCATTATAGTTTTCACATCTCGTGACAAACTCACATCTCATAACTCATGCATTTCAGTCTTCTTCATATTCATGAAGTCTTAATGTTTTCGAAAGAACATTTAAAAAAAAAATCTCTAAAAAAAAAAGTTTCATTTTTTACAACTAAGTTTTGAAATAAAAACTGGTGTCCATTTTAAAGAAAAATTCTGAAATACGAAGTCCCTGTTTTAAAAGTGTCTTTTGTGTTGACGACTAAATTTTGAAATAAAAACCGTCGTCACTTTAAAGCAAATTTCTGAAATACAAAGTTCTTGTTTTAAAGGAGTTTTTTATTTGACAACTAAGTTTTGAAATAAAAACCGT
Organism: Herpetospermum pedunculosum; assembly: GCA_028017165.1. Lineage (NCBI taxonomy): Eukaryota > Viridiplantae > Streptophyta > Magnoliopsida > Cucurbitales > Cucurbitaceae > Herpetospermum > Herpetospermum pedunculosum. The sequence continues at coordinate 47,465,850 of CM051527.1, forward strand.
TGTCCCTTTTAAAGCAAATTTCTGAAATACGAAGTCCCTGTTTTAAAAATATCTTTAATTTTGACAACTAAATTTTGAAATAAAAACTGTTGTCCCTTTTAAAGCAAATTTCTGAAATACGAAGTCTCTGTTTTAAAAATATTTTTCATCTTGACAACTAAGTTTTGAAATAAAAATTGTTGTTCTCTTTAAAAGCAAATTTATGAAATACGAAGTCCCTGTTTTAAAAATATCTTTCATTTTGACAACTAAGTTTTGAAATAAAAACTGTTGTCCCCTTTAAATTCAAAATAAAAAAACCAAAACCAAAACCAAAATCAAAATTTACCACTCATCCTTTTACATTTATCCTTGTTTGTTAAATCGAACCTTAATCCAAGATTAGAGGTCGTAGGCTGGCTGTGTAAAATCAGGTTCGTCTTAGTTTTAATAATAAACAAATTTAAACCTTCCTAATAGTCTGTATTCGTCCTTTGTCTACCCTCTCAATTCTTCAAAGATACACAAGGGGGCAAGTAGACACCGTATTTGGTCCGGCCATTTGTTTATTATTAAAGTTATTTTCTCCTATTTTTATATATTTTTGTCATCATTCTTTAAACCATTTTTTAAACTTTTAAAATTCACTTATTTATTTATTTAATTAATTAATTCCAAAAATTCAAGAAAAATAACCAAAAAAAAAAAAAAAAAAAAAAAAAAAATTCATTTATTTACTTCAATGAATATAAAATCTTTAATTCATTTTTGGGTTAAAGTTTGATATTTATTTATGAGTATAAAATATTTAATTCATTTTTGGTTTAAAATTTGATATTCATTTATTATATAAAATATTTTTTCATTTTTGGCTTAAAATCTATTTCAATTGAGAAAACATTTCGAGTAATAAATTCATTGAAATTTTTACCTTTGATGCGATTTTCAAAAGCCTATAAATATTGACCAAGAGAAATAGGTGAAGGGAGGATGACAATAGAAGATCAGAGCGAAAGGCTCGTGTGAGGACGATAAGAGAAGATCAGAGCGAAATGCTCGTAAAATAGGGGAAGACAAAAAAAGATTAGAGCGAAAGGCTAGTAGGAAAGACACGATCAAATCCGAGCAGAAGGCTAACAAAATTGGAGAGTAAAAGGGGTTTTCATAAGTCAACATGATGATTTGACCAAGTCAAACTCATATTCTCTAACTCACACTCTCTCTCCTCCAAACCTCCTCACTATTCATCATTTTCCTCAACCACCTCCTACTTAACTCCGGCGAACGAACCAGTGGCGGTCTTCAACTCCGACGGACGGTGGCGTTTATTAGCGGTGGTATTCGAACTCTGACGGCGCATTGACGACGGTGAGATCCGACAGATCGGAGACGTTGAATTTCGAAGGAAGAAGGTCTAAACTTTAAGTTTTTCATGTTATTTACAAAACTACCACTAATTTTATATTATTTACAAGTTTGCCATTACATATTTAATTACAAAATTGCGCCCTTATTATTTATTTACTTACAATTTTGACATTTGACCTCCAAGTTTATGTTTGGTCTTTTATTTTTCAATTAAGTTATGATATATTTTCTTTTTTAAATTTAAGATTTTAAGGTATCTTTCAGTTTTACCTCAATTTAAGTCTGTAAATAAATTTTAATTCTTTGTTTTAAACACATATTTCAAATGAATTTCAACTTTGCCTTCAATTGAAATTTTCCAAATAAACCTATCCATATTCAATAATTTTGTTTAAAAATAAATGTTTGCTAAATAAAATTGTATTTATTTTGAGGGCTGAGTAATGTGACTTTCGTAGAGTTTTGACTCTCGTGCAAGCACACGAAAATCCTCCCAATCATTTTCAAAAAATAAATCAACGTATTTTAAAATTTAAATTTATCATATGAAAAATTCTATGTAAATTTCTCAAATTCTTGAGGTAAATAATTTCTTTTTAAATAAAAGAAAATTTAATATGATAATTAATCAAGAATAAATCTCACTCAAAATAATCAAACTCTTACTTTATTTTAAGGTTAAGATTTGATAAAATGAGATATTGTTTTTTAATTTATTATTTATTTTCTCAAATTAAGGACGTTTTAAAATTAACTGGATAATATAAGATAAAATATGGCTACCGTTTTTAACGGGTGTTGTAGGGTGCTAATACCTTTCCTACACTCAAACGACCCCCGAACCTAAATTTCCTTTTTCGTAGACTAGCTTTCTTTTTAAGGTGACCAATCACACCCAAAATGATTGGTGGCAACTCACTCTCTTTCATTTTTAAAACAAAACCCTTGAAAGAGGACGTCGGCCGCTCAGCGTCGCGATGACGTTGCGACACTGATCATGTGCTTGCATCCTCCAATGGAAATAATCGTGGAAACAATCAAGGAAACAATCATGGGAATAATCATGGAAACAAATGTTGTAATTCTAGTCGTTCGAACTCAGGTGACCAAAATACTAACTTTGCATGTCGATCACAATCTAGTAGTTCTTCTCGTATGCAGCAGCAGCCACGACCCGCAACCTACCCACTGGCGTGGCCCTACCCAAGCTGGAGTTCGCGGGGTCCGTCTCTGTGGCCCGTGCCTTCTTGCCCCTACCCCACGGCAGGTTGGCCAAGGCAACCTCCCCCACAACAACATGGGGTTTTGGGCCCTCGCCCTTCTGTAGAGGCTTACTCTACTTCTGTTGCACTTTCTTATGCTTCTACTGATATACAACAAGCCATGCACTATCTCTTTCCAAGTGTCAGATGATTAATGGTACATGGACACTGAAGATACATCTCACATGACATCTAATGGAGGTAATCTCTCGTCTTATTTTAAATTGAGCAATAATTAAAATATAATTGTCGGAAATGGTCATAAGATTCCATTTGTTGGTTGTGGAAATGCCTTTCTTCCATCTCCTAACCCACCCTAATTATCACTTCGTAATGTGTTATATGCTCTCCAATTCATTAAAAACCTTATTTCAGTGCGTCAATTTAGTACTCAAAATTCGGTTTCAATTGAGTTGTGATCCTTTTTGGTTTTCTGTGAAGGATTTACAAACAGGGATGCAAATCATGAGATGTGATAGCATGAGAGATCTTTATCCTTTCACTACTGATTCAATTCCATCAACTAATCCATCTTCTTTTGGTGTTATTTCTTCTCACTCATGGCATGAACGTCTCGGACATCCAGGAGCAAATATAATATATTCTCTTAAGAGAAACCGTTTCATTGAATGTAATAAATATAGGGATATTTTATGTATTTTTTGTTCTCTTTGGGAAACACATTGAATTCCCTTTTATTGATTCTAAGTCTTCTACTTTATTGTCATTTGATATTGTGCATAATAATCTTTGGACATGCCAATTTTGAGCTCTTTCAGGCATCGATACTATCTTATATTTCTAGATGATTATTCAAATTTTCTTTGAAATTTTCTCATTGCAAATAAGTCACGAGTGCATTATGTGTTTATGTCTTTTCAAGCATATATTCACACTCAATTTGAATGCGAGATAAAATGCTTTCAGTGTGATAATGGTAGGGAATATGACAATGCATCATTCCACAAATTTTGTGAATTAAATGAGATGCGTTTTTCGTTTTTCTTGTCCTCACACATCCTCACAAAATGGTAAAGTCGAAAGAAAGATTTAAACCATTAATAACATTGTTCGTACTCTTTTGGCACATTCTTCCATGTCACCCTTTTTTTTGGCACCATGCATTGGAAATGACAACATATTTACTTAATGTTCTTCCTATAAAATCTCTCCCCGGTCAAACTCACACTAAAATAATTTACAAGCAAGGTCTCCCTTACTCCCAGTTACGAGTCTTCAGATGTTTATGTTACCCACTATTTCTCTCTACCTCCATAAATAAACTCCAAACTCGATCTACGCCTTGTGTATTTTTAGGATATACCCCATACCATAGAGGATATTAATGCTATGATTTATGAAATTAGAAAATAATAATCTCACGACATGTCATTTTTGATGAAATTACTTTTCCATTTGCCAAATCACATACTCTCTCACCCTCCATGTATGAGTTTTTGGATGTCGGGCTTCACCCAATAGTATTCTCCAACAACTCCACTCCTCTCATGCCTCACCACCTCCTCAGTCTAACTCCCCCTCTCACACCAAGCTAGAGGCACCCCAATCCCGACCATGATCCCACCATGGCCCATGGCCCATGGCCCAAACAACCCCTCACCCTTCGCCACAACCTTCTCCACCTCCCCCTCCGGTTTTGTCACCTCAAATGACCAGTCGTAGTCGTCATGGGATATTTAAGCCTAAACGTCAATTTAATCTCAGCATTTCGACTACACCTTCCATTTCTCCACTTCCTAAAAATCCCATACAAGCCCTTATTGATCACAATTGGAAATTGGCCATGTTTGATGAATGTAATGTGATGAACGTCATTTATGTCATGTTTTTACCCTTTAAAGCATACTCATTAATTGAATTTTTGAGTTAAATTGAAGATAATTGTGCATGTAATTGATAAGAAAAGAATAAAAATAGGAAAGTCACATGCTCAAGGTCGTTTTGTCATTATGAAGCAATTAAGAGGGTAAAAGAGTCATTTTTGATAAGAATTAATGTTATTTTAATTATTTTCAGGAAAACTGTATTCTGCTTCAGCTTGTGGCCACAGAGTTTCAGCTTGTGGCCACACAGGAGTCACAGAGTGCAAAATCCAGCTTGTGGCCACAGAGGAGTCACAGAGTGCAGAATCCAGCTTGTGGCCACATAAGAGGCCACAGAGTGCAGTTGACTGGTCAAACGAATTGGTTGAGATATTTTGTCAAAGATCTTCCAAAGATTCAGCCAACCTACTCCCTATTTGACCTAACAAACATTCCCAAAGATTTCTCCCTCATTTTAGCAACCTCCAAACAAACCCCAAGGCCTATAAAAGGCACCTCAAGCCTTCATTCAAATCATCGATAATTTCTTTACAACAATCAATCCTCCACATAGTCGATCAACCTCCTTTCTCTCTCGAAGAACTCACCCAAATTTCCGAAATTCCAAACAAGAGCGGACCACTCCTCTGTAATAGTTCTACTTCAGCCAGCTCCGAAAGGAAGGTGCTGCGAGGATTCGATTTGCATTGACGACGTGAATCGAGCGAGTAGAGACCCTTCATCCGTTGTCCACGAGTTTGAGAGAGAGAAAGTTGGAAAATTTCCAGATTTACTTTCTATTTAATTCTGCACATTTTCTATTTACATTCTGCTTTTATTTCGCATTTATTTCCGTTCTTAACTTTACATGCAAAATTACCATTTTACCCTTTTAAGCAACTTTCGCATTTATAATTTAATTTTCAGTTCAAAACCTTTGTTATTCCAATTCTGTCCTTTATTTATTATTTACATTCTGTTTTTATTCCATTTTCATTTTATCTTTAATTTTTCGAGTAAAATTACCATTTTATCCTTTTAGCAATTTTTGTACTTATGCATTATTTTTCAATGAAGTATTTTAGTCTAGTTCTCATTATGAGCTAAGTTTTCCTAAGGGATTCAATTATGTGAATGCCCGTTAAGAAATGAGCTAGCTTGACAGCTGTAAATTACGGTTTTACCCCTTATGCCTTATGTGGTTCGTCCTTTACTGAATATATGCAAAAATGTTATATTAATTTGATCACTTAATTAGCATGAAATGTTAATGTCGATACTGGACAGGTCGGGCAATTAACGGCTCTCGTAAATGTGATATAGCAGAAAAACCTAGGAATAGGATTTCGTCGATTGTCCTTGATGATTGGGGCAAAAGACTATAGGATCAATAAGATTGCATTCTTAACCATCTAAGATCACATTATCCACTGGACCGTGAGTATAATGGCTTAGACTCCTAAAGGTACTTGCAAAGAGGCTGAATAGGAGACGAATCCGATCCAAAAGCATAAGGTACTATGTGGTGACTCTGTGGTCACAGGCTGTCAAGTAAACTCAACTTAGGGCTGAAACATGATTGGATCCCTGTTTTTATTATTGCTTTCAAACCAAAACCAACCAACCATTATCAATTTATTTGTGTTACCTTTTTATTGCTTTCGAAAAACAAAATCTTTATAAAACAAAATTCTTCAACAGTCTCTTGGGATACGATACTTGGAATACTTTCCAAATTATTACTTGATTGACAGTGTATACTTGCACTTGACCATAAACTTCATTGCAGGTTATTGAACCAAATTAAACACACACGTTTTGGTCCATCATAATGCTCTAATTGAAACTAAGACGTGGGAGTTGGTGCCCCGTCCATCTAATGCTAAACTCTTCCACTTCTCAAAGATCATGTCATGCATGACTATGAGTTGTCATTTGTCAATTGCATTCATAATTTTTTAGAAATAAAAAATAAAATTTTCATTAATAGTTATCATCCCCATGACCATCATATAGTTATCTTCTCTATGACCATCATGACTATGGTTGCATGTACTTGTAGCATATAGATGTAGTGTAGTTAGGGACGAGTGCATTTTTATTCATTTTTTTTTCTTCAAATTATTATTATTACAAATTATAAATCATATATATATATATATAATATGATTATATTGGATTGGACCTTTAGGCCGACGCAAAGAGCCGATCAAATACGGCTTAAACGGACTAGCCCATGCGTCAATTCAATTAAAAACAACAGATCCATATCAAATCAACTCATGAAAGGGCTGAGACAGGTCGGGTCGATCAACCATTGACCATGGGCCGAGCTTGGATCGGGCTTGGGCTGGACTTGGGCCGACCTTTGGGCTTCAGGCCTGATGATGATGCTAAAGGTCAGGGGTTCAATCCCCCACTCCGTATTAATTAAGTATCTTTGCAAAAAAAAAAAAAAAAAAAATTAAGAGATCCCGTGGCTGGTCGGAGATGACGTCTTTCAATTTAAATTTTCGCATGGAAATATTGAGAGAAATTATTCAACATGGTTGGCCCCAGATGATGCCAGGTGACACATTTAATTGAAGGTTTTTTTTTTTCCTATTTTTTTAATATATAATTTCTATTTTTTTTTTAAATCCTTTTAAAGTTTTGGGTTTAGAATTTAGATTTCAAAATTTGGGGTTTAGAGTTTTATATTTACGATATTAAAAATTTAGTATTTAAGGTTTCGTATTTACAATTTAGATTTAGATTTTAAAATGTAGGGTTTATTATTTAGGATTTAAGGTTTTCCTTAATATCCCTAAACCCTAAATAATTGTAAATACTTAATAGCTCAAAATATAAATCTAAATCCTAAAATTTAAAGAGAAATAAATTGAAAAGCATTCTAAAAAAAATAAAAAAACCAAAAGCTAAATATTAAAAAAAATAGAAAGAAAAAAAACATGTGGCATGCCAGCCACATTGTGCCCCTATAAGAATTTCTCCAAATTCAGGAAGGTAACCGTACACCCCCTTCCTTATTTTGATAAGAATTTCTCTAACCGTACAACCCCTTCCTTATTTTGATAAGAATTTCTCCAAATTCAGGAAGGTAACCGTACAACCCCTTCTTTAATTTCTCTCTTCTCATTCAAGGGATCAGGGCTGAGAAACATAATTAGAAGAAATGTTGACGGTGAATTTGTATTTGTATTTGAGCACGAACGAACCTGCAAGATAACAATAAGAGAGTGACCTAGCACCGGTGTGCCGTTGTGCCATAGACACTCTGACGGTCAAGTTAGCCGCTCGACAACCATTCCTTGACGGTTTGGGGTTGATGCAAGGATCAAACCTCCATTAAGTCATGGGCTGGCCTGTTGGTCTTCATTGACGAGTTAAGGCTGATACGAAGATTAGTCCGTCGTCGTGGCCATAGGCTAATCCTGCTGGTTAGCCCTTCGTTGGCAGTTGAAGCTGATACGAGGATCAGTCCGTTGTTGTGGCCATGGACTAATCCTACGGGTTAGCCCTTCATTGGCAGTTGAGGCTGATACGAGGATTAGTCCGTTGTTGTGGCCATGGGCTAATCCTACGGGTTAGCCTTCATTGGCAGTTGAGGCTGATACGAGAATCAATTCGTTGTCGTGGCCATGGGCTAATCTTGCTAGTTAGCCCTTCATTGGCCCTTGTCGGGACTTGGGTTGACCCGTGAGTAGATTTTGCTTGCGCTTGGGTATGGGTGCTTGCGCACGGGTTGACCTGCGGATCAACCCTCCTCTTTGGCCTACGCATGGGCGTTTGCGCGTGGGCTGACCCGCGGGTCAGCCCTCCCATTTGGCTTGTGCATGGGCATAGGTGCTTGTGCAGGTCACGGGGTTGCGCTGGGCGTTTGCGCGTGGGCTGACCCGCGGGTCAGCCCTCCCATTTGGCTTGTGCATGGGCATAGGTGCTTGTGCAGGTCACGGGGTTGCGCTGGTCACGGGTCAGCCCTCTCCTTTGGCGTGCGCATGGGGTCACGAGTCAGCCCTCTCCTTTGGCGTGCGCATGGGGTCACGGGTCAGCCCTCTCCTTTGGCGTGCGCATGGGGTCACGGGTCAGCCCTCTCCTTTGACGTGCGCATGGGCCTTCGAGTTGGTTTGATGTTGATTCCTTGCTTGAGTCAGTCAAGATGGGTCGAACCAATTTTAAATTTTAATTTTTCACCCCTAACAAGAAACACGGTATCAAAATTTTACTTTATATTTTTAGATTCTTCCGATATGTATTTGATATGCAATCTAAATTCTGTTTTTGAAAACTGTTTTTGAATTTTAGTCAACTAATTTTATGATTTATGAAAAATGTATCAAACACATTTTGAACAATTAGATAAAGAAAATCGTTAAATACAACATTGTTGTCACCCACCAAACAGACCCTTAATTCTTCTAACTTCCCCCTAACAGACCCTTAATTCTTCCAACTTCCCCCTCCTCCCGCCCAGAAAACCCCATTTCGTTTCCCAGAAAAACCTCAAGTTCAACCAACCATATCATATCATATCCTCATCCTCCATTGACGAGGATCAATGGGTTACTCAGTTGCAGAAATGGTTTTCACTCCAAAAACAGACGACCCTTTTCTTTTCTTTTCCTCAAATCCTTTGTATTAAAGCTAAACCTTTTCACTTTGTTGCCGAGTTGTGTTCTTTAGTGCAAGTGTTCAATGTGAAGCATGCAAAGCTTTAGTCCAAGAAATTCTACAGAACCTCTGTGGTTTCTCTCTTTCTATCTCTTTCTTATTGTGAGTTCAATGATGATGTAGAGGGTGGAGATTCGAACTTTTCAAACCTCAACCAAAAGATCAAGCGTATATGCTTGTTGTTAAGCTATGCTCGGGTTGGCCTTTCTTATTTCTTGTTGTTGTTTTTGGTTTGTAGGTCTTTATACAATCACAATGGATTCAGATGATGGGACAGTCAGAATCTGTGGAAGAGTGAATCCAAGAACATTCCTAAGAGTGATATTGAAATCAGGCAAACATGCAGAGGTGAAGAGCATAAGATTTGATGGTGAAGTTGGAGATAGAAGATATCACCCTTATGGAGATGACCCTTCGGAACAACCTCACTGGTTTGACAGAAGTTACCACCAGCTACCGCCGCCCCAGCCATACCCTTGGCCAATGATGTGGCCGAATCCTGATGAAATGAATCCCAACAATGAAGATAACAATCAGAAATGCTGCACGATTATGTGAGATTTTGCAATAAGATTATTTATATGTAGAGAGACTATGAATGTTCAATATTATTCATTCATAGCTTTTTCCTCCTCCGTTTCTTTAAGAACAATACCAAATTCTCCTCGTTCCTTTTTCTAGTAAGATTTTACTTGTTTTGTGAAGCAAAACTCTCAAGGGTAAAAATCAAGGACTGATTAGAAAAGGGTGTTTAATATACCACTATATGTAACAAGCTTTCTACAAGACTCAATAAAATCCCACCAAGATCAGCAGATGCAGCCAAACTAAAGCTTTGTAAAAAGAAAAAAAAGACACAGCTACTAATATCCCTGCATCTTAAAATAACATCACATCCATAACTCCATAACCTAACTATACAGAGTAGAAAGCAAATATCAAAATTATACGCTCAAAATTGAGCTATTTTTTCAGTGGGGAATTTCATCGAACACTTGGTGGGCGAATTCAAAGTTGGTCAGGCCACAAGAACGTGCCAATAGCAAATGCCCTTTTCTCCTCGAGGGTACCCTCAAAACAGAGTCCATATTGTTTGAGAAGCAAATCCAACTTACCCTCGTCCATTTTGTCATAGTCCGCCTTCGTGTACCTGGGATAATGAAGCGGCATTTGAAACCCACTTTCGAAATTCAAACCTCCATAAAAAGAATGCTCCTCCACGTTCTTGATTCCTTCCTGCGCCTCCTTGTGATTGTGTTGCTTCTCCGTCAGCCCCAGAACTTGAGTAAAAGCAGAATTCAGAATCCACTTCAAGCCCATTTTAGATCGATGAAGAAGAGGACGAAGAGAATTGAAAGCTTTTGTTTGTTCGTTTGTTTTTCTTCTGAGTTGGGGATGCGGAGGAAGGTGAGTTGAATTGTGAATATATAGAGGCGTTTAAGGGCGTTGGATTCATTCGAATTGAAGGAATTTGTTTCTTGAGGGGAAAGGCAAATGGGTGGCTTTAACTGCCATTTGTTGCTAGAGGTTTCTTCGAGGAGCCCTAGAGAGGCCACGTTAGCCCATTGTTTTGTTGGAGTTGTATTGTTTTGCTTTTTGAAAGTATCCCATCGGCCCATTGAATATGCACTCAGATATTTTCCTCATTTCAACTCTTACTTTTGTCTTCTAAATGCTTCACGAATCTTCTAAAAAACTATAGCATTCCAATATTAAAATTTAGGTTAAATATACCGAATGGTCTCTAAGTGGCAAAATTTCATCCTCTAGTTTTCATCCGTTGACATGTAATTTTTGTTTAAAAAAAAAAATGAGTACATGACAATTATTGCTGAACTATATTTATTATGACAAAAATTGATGTATTTTATTCATATATTTAGACATATACCCATTGGAAGAAATAAATTTTGTTGATGGTCAATGGGTCAAGTGGTATCCATATTGTTGCAACTTCACCGTGACGCAGCGGCCGACATCATCTTTTAAAATTTTTTATCAAATAAAAAAGATTTTGAGTCCTCACTAATCATATTGAAAGTGTGATTGGTCATCTTTAAAGAAAAATCGGTCTGCAAATTCAAAATTTAAGTTCAGAAGTTGTGTAGGGAAGGTATTAGTATCATACCACACTCATTAAAACAGTTGCCAAATTTTATATTGGGTTGGTTGCACAAACAACAATCAAAGCTCAAAATAATTGTAAATTTAACAAAATTTAAAACATTTTGTAAATATGGCAAAAAATTAGTGGCTATTTGTTGATATATGACCGTCACTGATACACTTCTAGTGATAGACTATTATCAATGACAAAATTCTATAAAAAAGACTACTAACCGTGATAGACTATTATCACTGACAAAATTCTATAAAAAAAAAAAAAAAAAAAAAATACTACTATCAGATAGACCATACTAGTAGAAATTGTCATATCCGCAATTTTTTTAAAAAAGTACTATATTTTTTAATTATTTTACATGACATCGGTTACCATTTCTTTTTTATATTTTCATTATCCAATTATTGATTAGAGAAGCTTTTAGAAAAAAATGAAACAATTTAATTAAGAAAATCTCTCACTTATTCGTACTTTAACTTTAAAAATAAAATAAAGATTTGATATTTGGATTGAGTTTGACCCATTCATTTTTTTTTAAAAAAAAAAGAGGAAACTTCATTAAAACTTAGAACCACAACCAATACAATTAGAATCTTCACAAAGGGAAGAAGCTACCCAAGGAGGGAAATCGTTTTTCTACAAAAAAAAAAAAAAATACCTTCCTCAGAGGAAGAGGAAGAAGGCCAACCAAAAGACTCCTCAATCGCAGCTCTAGCTAACGAATGAGCAACCATATTACAACTTCTAGGACAAAAATCGAAAGAAACACCACCCAATGAGACAGCAACAGACCGATTTCTTCCAAAATACTCTTTGTTTCAGTGAGATCGGACCCACCCATTCATTTAATATCATATTGAATTTTTCTTCTAATGAAAGAAAATACCACCTCAAGCATTTAAGAAATTTCAGCTCCAACTTCAACTCTAACTCTGTCAATAGAATATTTGATATTATTTAAAACTAAAAGCGATATTTAAAAAAAAAAAATTAAAATAAAGATTGCTAATAATATAATCAAATTTGAAAAAATCGATTTAAACTAAATTGAAATTCATTGGAAGAAATTCAATTTTAAACCATGTTAAAGTTTATTTGAAAACCCCCCAAATTTAAAAAGAAATTTTATTGTTTTTCAATTTTAATCATTTTATGACATTAGGTGTTGGGAATGATAGGGCGGAAAAATGAGGATATTTTTACCAAACTTATTTTTTAATTTATTACCGTTTTACATTAATTGTAAAAACATTTTTATTATTATGAATTCATTTAATTTTGAATTCATTTTCGTTAAAGTGTTTTTTGAATTAATTTCCTTTAAAACGTTTTTTGAATTAATTTGATTTAATATCTTAATTAATTTTGTATTAATTTTGTTTGAAACTCCTCTTTTCTATTATATATTTAAATGGGCAGAATGAAATTAGATATGAACTTTTTCATTCACAAAAAACAAATTATGAGCATCGTATTTTTTGTCTTGATTCCAATCATTCTCTCACGAGTGTACGTGAGCGTTGGATGTTGTGTTAACCTTGGGAAGCAACCGGCATAAACGATTCACACCGAGGTCGTGCCGAATTTTTCTTTAAAGACAGTGGCTTACCACGACACAACAATTTGAAAGCAAACTATTTTTTTTTTCCAATGTGGATCTTAACCCGAAAGGATCTGCAGATCTGTCCAAGTTGGAGAAGATAAAAATTCTGCAGAGAGAAGTGGGTCAGTCAACTCAAATAACGAATTCATAGATCGATTCGTGGGTCGTCTTCTTGCCGATTTTTCAGATATGAAATGGCTTCAAGATCTGCCCGATTATCGCTCGTTCAGGCAAATTACTGTGTGGCGCCATTGAAGATCGACAAATTGAAGTCGTGGTTCAAATAGTCGCCGCCGGCGTGGGTCTCGATGTTGGGGGACTGTAAATGACGCGGAGGAACTCTGTTTTGAGTTTGATTTTCCAGATCTGATTCTCGACGGTGGTTAGCGCAACGACGATGCTGGTCACCAGGATCTTTGAAATTAACGTCAGATGGCCATTGGAGTTCTTGTTGTGTATGCTGTGCAGACTCGTAAATTTGAAAATTTGAAGTTGTTCAGGAAGGATGCAAAATTTGATTCTTTATGTCTTATCACGTGAAAAAATCAAATAGTCTCATGCTCAAAGTGGACGTGATATCAAGGGGTGTACATGGGTTGGGTTGGAGGGTTTTTCAACCCAACCCAAAAATTTTGGGTTGGTGAATTCTCAACCCAACCCAACATTTCTGTCAATCCAACCCAACCCTTCAATTTTCGGGTTGGGTTGAGTTGGGTTGATGGGTTGGCTTTTTTTTATTAGGCATGAGATGATCCTTTCCTTACATTCATGAGATGACTTATTAGACCAAAATTCTTGGTCTAGATTAACTTTATCTATGGTAAAAGGTTTTGAGATAACATTTAATTGATTAATATATCTCATGTCAGAATGGGTTGGAGATAAAGGTTGATCATTTTCTTTTTTGTAAAAAGGTTCTGGTATTGTTTTCTCAAATCGAACTCCTTGAAAAATTGTGGAAGTACTTGGTTCATCTTGGGTATTAGTAGGAGTGTTAGGAATTATTGTTGTGGAAAATCTAGAAGGTTCTATATGGAATTGTATTTCTACACTTCCATCTTCATTTTCTACTATTTGGGTTAATTTTGAGTTTTCATTGAAAGGAACGAAGGCATTTTCTATATTCCACTTAGGATTATGTGTAATTTGACTCCAAGATAACATTTTTGGAATAAAGGTATTTGAATTTTCAGTATTGGCTTCCATTAAAAGAGTTTGATCTTTTGGAGAGGATTTTAAGGCTTTAGGAGATAAATTTGTTTGCATTAATTTATAATGTACTCTGAATATTACGGCAATTGATTCAGTTTGGGGTTCCCAATCCATATTTTGAATTTTGATGTCAAGCATTAAGGAAGAAATTATATTTGGATCTGTTAATGAGACAGAAAAATTTGGATAACAATTGAAATATATTGGTCCTTTTTCAAGGTTTGATTCAATTACAGAAAGAATTGAATTTGAGAATTTTTTATGTCTTTTATCTCTTAGGATTAATAAAATTGGGGTGTTTAAACCTAACCTATAAAGAGGTTTTATTGCAACTTGAACCAGTCCTATATGTAGAAAATTATATTTTTCTTGATATTTATAAATTGATTGTTTTGATAAAAGATGAAGGGTTTCTGAATCTTTATTTATAGGGACGGTTTGTTCGGTAGTTTTTATTCAATAATCTTGAATAAAATCGAATTTTTCTATTTCATAAATTGTTTTGACATCTACTTTTGGTATTGACCAATTATGGAGATTTCTCTCAATCTTTGCAATTTGAATTTCTTGACTGTTTATTGTAGATATTGAAAGTTGAGAATTATTTGAGAAGTCTTCTTGTAAATCTTCTTTATTTGAATTTTTAGAGATTTTTGTTTTAGAGAGCAATTTACTTAGTAATTTAGACATCTTGTTTAAGAGTTAAAAAAGCTTTATAGTTTTAATAAACTTTTAATAAACTTTTGAATTAATAAGCAAGATAGTAAATAATTCTACAACACAGGAATACCAAGCTTACCAACGGACTTACGAATTAAACAGCCGGGAACACAAGGCTAACCAACGTGCTATTCAGTAGAATTAATTAGCTAACTTTGATTATTAAGACAAGAGGATTATTAGAAGCCTATTAAAAGTATGAGCTTGACTAATCCTAAACGCTAATGACTAAATAACACTATTGTTGGATACTCTCTACCACATGCAAATGGCTCTGATACCATTTAATTCACAGGAACGAGGGAAGGAGAGAGAATGCATGAAGAATAATGAAATGCATGTAATAGTAATTGATGGAGCGCCCATGGCACGCAGCGGAAGCGAATTTGGATCATGGACACTCTAATTTCATCAATTTAAACAAATTGGAAACATGCAAAAGCGATGAAAAGAGAAGTTAGAACACATACCCTTGTCGTTCGTAATTCTCCAAATTCACCGCCAGATGCTCCTCACGAGCTCACCGAGCCTTCTCACGAAACGTTCGTGGACCACCCACGGTAGTCCCGCTATCCTCAGGCCGAGAAACGGAGTGGTGGGACTCCTTTAATTCAAGAAAAGAGGAACGAAGCTTCAACTGTTGAAAACTATTTTCAGAAGCTGAAGAAGAAGAAGAAAACAGAAGCGGGTTCTTCAAATTGAATTCACAATTCAATTGTGAATTCGTGTACCCCAATCCACTAACCCATTTTCTTTTTCTTTTTTTTTTTTTTTTTTTTTTATTTGATTGATCTGTCAAAACAATATATACCTGTGTATATAATTTACATACATGTGTCTTACATCTTGCATGTAAGACACATGTATATATATATATATATATATATATATATATATATATTTATATATATTTATATATTATTATTATTAAAAATAATAATAATTATTTTTATTAATTAAACTTTTTAATTAATAAATATATATATATATATATATATATATATTAATTAATATTATTTAATTCAATATCAAATATTAATTAAATAATATAATTAATCCCGGTTTTCCGAAAACCGACTTTTTGCACATGAATCCTATTCATGTTTTCAGACCAATCTCATATTTAAATCATATTTAATCATATTTAAATATGTCTATTCTTCTTCCACAAACCCGAATTTGAACGATTCAAATTCTTTTCTTTTCTTTTATATTGTTTCACGGCTTTATCCGAGCTAGCCAGGAGAACCGTAAGGACCTACAGATCATGAGCTCCAACGATACGAGATTATCCGGTCAAAACTCTTTCAACCGAACTAACCAACATTCGTTAACCCCCGGAGACTCCACTAAAGTCCAAGGGTTGCACTCTCCTCACTGTAGATATATTGTGTCCTGTTGATATAACTATCATCAGTAAGTCGATCCTTCACAGGTCGTTCATAATCACAACGGGTCATTTAAACCGTTTAACCCTTGTATTATATCTTGTTCCTTAAGTACCACTGACATCTCTAATGAACAATTGATTTGTGGTCCAACCATCAAATCAGATTCCTCCCTGATCAGGAGAGGATGGGCCCAATGTTCAAGACCTGGAGTCAGCACTAAAGGGAACAACCTTTCTACTAACCCTGAAAGCGGGTAGGAGTGAACTCCAATCTTGCTACAACTATGTCCCCAGCCACTTATTCAATCTTATCCCCAAGATGGTAGGCATATTGAGTCGGCAATCTGGCCACTCTCACCCGTACAAATCAAAGGATAAGGTTGAATAAACAGGAGTTCATAGTAAGCTCAGGATTGAGATCGAGTTACCTAAGTCATCACATGAAAAAATCGGTCTTTACAGTAAACGGTGTTATAAAGAAAGAGCGATTTTATTTCTGGTTCGGTCTTGTGCAAACTCATTGCACAGGACGCCCTCACTCACATGTCTCTACATGAAACGATTCGAATCACATCGTTTTGTACTATACAAAGTGAGTCGCGTCCAATAGTGTCCCCAGGATAAGGTACCCAGCCTTATCCCTATACTATAGACCATTTTGGCTGTCTACTTGAACTTGATTCACATTCATGTCACACATGAAGTTCAAGTACTCACACTACAGCCATGGGTGTTAGTTATTGGTATAGGTTAATACAAACACAATTCACTAAAATTCAATAACAACTTTATTGAAATATAATATATATACATTCATTCAGTTTACAAACTACGAGTTTTAGGACATAAAACCCAACAAACTCCCACTTGGACTAAAACGTCAGTGGAGTACATGCTGGTCGAGAGAACTAGAATATCAAATATCTAAAGTTTCTCCCACTGTCCTACTGAGCAGCTCGCAGCCCTAAACTTTTTAGGTGTCTCTCAAACAGTTTAGCCGTGAGAGACTTAGTAAAAGGATCAGCAATGTTGTGCTCCGAGGCTACCTGTGTGACGATCACATCTCCTCGTTGCACTATCTCCCTGATGAGATGATACTTCCGCTCAATATGCTTTCCACGCTTATGGCTTCTAGGTTCTTTAGAATTTGCCACTGCACCACTGTTATCACAATAAAGGGTGATTGGCAAGTTCATATTTGGAACAACTTCCAAATCTGTCAAGAACTTCCTAAGCCATACAGCTTCCTTCGCTGCTTCGCAAGCTGCGACATACTCAGCTTCCATGGTGGAGTCAGCAATACAACCTTGCTTTATACTCCTCCATACTATTGCTCCTCCGTTAAGAGTGAACACTGATCCTGATGTAGATTTCCTAGAATCTATATCAGTCTGAAAATCAGAGTCAGTGTATCCTGCAAGGATCAAATCCTTCGCGCCATACACAAGCACATAGTCTCTCGTTCTCCTAAGATACTTGAGGACGTGTTTAACGGCTGTCCAGTGATCATATCCTGGATTGGACTGGAACCTACTGACAATTCCTACTGCATAACAGATGTCGGGTCGTGTACACAACATAGCGTACATGAGACTACCAACTGCAGATGCATAGGGAATTCGTCTCATATCCTCAACCTCTTGAGGTGTCTTAGGAGACTGTTCCTTAGACAAGTGAATTCCATGCCTAAAAGGCAGCGAACCTTTCTTGGAATTCTGCATCGAATATCTTGACAACACCTTGTCAATATAAGATGCTTGAGACAACGCTAGCACTTTGTTCTTACGATTCCTTATGATCTGAATCCCTAGAACAAACTGAGCCTCTCCCAAATCTTTCATTTGGAATTGGGTCGCTAGCCAATTCTTAACGTCAGTTAGGAACCCTACATCATTCCCAATGAGTAGTATATCGTCTACGTACAAGACTAAGAAAGCTACAACAGTATTGACTACTTTCTTGTAAACACAAGGTTCATCAATATTTTGTTCAAAGCCATAAGATTTGATCGCCGTATCAAACCTTATATTCCAGGATCTAGATGCTTGCTTCAACCCATAAATGGATCGATTAAGCTTGCAAACCTTTTGCTCTTGACCCTGAAGTATGAATCCCTCTGGTTGAGCCATATAGATACTCTCCTCAAGATTACCATTCAGAAAGGCAGTCTTGACATCCATTTGCCAGATTTCATAATCATAAAATGTAGCAATGGATAAGAGTATTCTAATCGACTTTAACATGGCAACAGGAGAAAAGGTTTCTTCATAGTCCACCCCTTCTCTTTGGGAATAACCTTTTGCCACAAGTCGAGCCTTAAAGGTTTGCACCTTACCAGCTTGGTCTCGTTTTCTCTTGTAGATCCACTTGCAACCGATAGGTCTTTCACTATCTGGTTGGTCTACAAGATCCCAGACCGAATTGAAGTACATAGACTCCATTTCGAGATCCATGGCTTTAAGCCACTGGTCCTTGTCTGTATCATTCATTGCCTGTTTAAAGGTCAATGGATCCTCAACGCCATCATCAGGTATGACGACTTGAGTTTCAGACAAGCCGATGTAGCGGTCGGGCTGTCTTACATCCCTCCCACTGCGTCGAGGATTTCTCAACTCTTGAGAAGGACCAGCCTGATCAACAACCTTTGTTGATCCGTCTGTAGCTTTCCTGGAAAATTCGGACAAAACAATTTTGCTCGACGGTTGATGATCTCTCATGTGATCTTCCTCTAAGAACGTGGCATTAGTCGATACTAGTACCTTGTTCTCATGAGGATCGTAAAATAGACCACCTTTCGTTTCCTTGGGGTAACCTACAAATAGGCACAATTTTGAACGATGTTCCAACTTCTTTGGATTGGGTACTAGCACATGTGCCGGACACCCCCAAATCCTGAAGTGACGTAAACTACCTTTACGCCCTCTCCATAACTCATAAGGTGTTTCAGAAACACTCTTAGAGGGAACCATGTTCAAAATATATACTGCAGTCTCTACTGCATATCCCCAAAACGAACTAGGCAAATGAGCATAACTCATCATAGATCGAACCATGTCTAACAGGGTTCTATTTCTCCTCTCGGACACACCATTCTGCTGTGGTGTTCCTGGCGCTGAGAGTTGAGATACTATTCCATGTTCTATCATATAGTCCTGGAATCTTAAATCCATATACTCTCCACCTCGATCTGATCGGAGTGTTTTTATCGATTTACCTAATGTGTTCTCAACCTCTGCCTTATACTCTTTGAACTTTTCAAGAGCTTCGGACTTATGATGCATTAGATAAAGATAACCGTACCTAGAATAATCATCAATGAAACTGATGAAATATTCATACCCTCCTCGTGCTTTGACATTCAAAGGACCGCAGAGATCCGAATGCACGATTTCTAGAGGTTCTTTGGACCTATGACCTTTTTCAGAAAAAGATCGTTTGGTCATTTTGCCCTCAAGACAAGACTCACATGGCGGTAAAGAGTTGTCCTCTAAACAATTTAGCAGACCACTCTTAACCAATCTCCCAATCCTATTGAGATTAATGTGACCTAGTCTTAAGTGCCAAAGATAAGTACTTGGAGAAAGTCTCTGCCTTTTAGTTTGAGTCTCAACTGTTTTAAACATTTCAGTGTTCAAAATAGCTTTGGCTTCGGTTGGTCTTAACACATACAAGTTGTTTTCAAGTTTTGCAGAACAAATACGTACACCTCTTTTGCTAATGAACGCTTCATTATGAACAAAAGATACTTTATACAACTGTTCTAACAAACAAGATATAGATACAAGATTCCTCTGGAAGGTAGGAACCAGGAGTACATTTTCTAGTAAAATGAAACTATCTCTATACAACAACTTCACAGCTCCCACTGCTTCAGCTGAGACAACCTCTCCAGTTCGAACTCTGAGAGTTATCTCTCCGCGAGAAAGTGGCTGCCAAGAACTAGTTTCCTGAAAAGAAGAACAAACATGGTTAGTAGCTCCTGAATCAAGTATCCAGGTATGACAATCATGTTCTACTAAACATGTTTCAACAACAAGTAAATCATATTTACCTTGTCTTTCTTTCTCAGCCTTTTTCTCTGCAAGATACTTTGGGCAATTGCGTTTCCAGTGCCCATCTACACCACAATGGAAACATTTTCCTTTGTCTGTAGATTTACTCTTGCTCTTAGCAGTAGCAGGTGCTTTTCCCTTCCTTTTATCTTTCTTCTTCTTTTGAATACTCTTATTCTTAATAGAAGAAAGTTCAGACCTACTCCCTGAAGACGACCCCTTTTGGAATTTCCTAGAAGTGACAACGTTTGCCTCCTTCTCTTTTCCTTTAGAAGTTTGTAGGGACTGATAGGTCTGTAGCTCGCTGAGGAGAGAAGTCAAATTATACTTTATCTTGTTCATTACCAAATTGGTTCTGAACTGAAGGAAACTCTTCGGAAGAGATTCCAAGATAAAGCTTACTTGACTTGACTCATTTATAATAGCTCCGTTTACTTCCGCCACATTGAAGTGGACCATCATGTTAAGGACATGCTCCCTAACAGAGGTTCCCTCCTTCATGCGAGAGTTGTAAACGAATTTGAGGGCTTCATGACAGACCGATGAGGACGGAAGTCCAAACATCTCCTGTAATGAAGACATGATTTCTTTAGCAGAAACCATATCCTCGTGCTTCTTAGCTAACACATCGGATATGCTGGCTAAGATATAGACTCGGGCTTTATCATTAGCCCTTGTCCATCTATCATATGCTTCTCGAACAGTTCGAGTCGCATCCGAGCTAGGAGGGGGAGGACAATCCTCTGATAAGACGAACCTGAGATCATCTAGAACGAGAATCGTATTCAAGTTCGATTTCCAGGTCGCGTAGTTATCGCCGGTTAACTTATCGGAAGCTAGTAAGTGAATAAAAGAGCTAGACATGCTGAAAAGAGAATGAATAAATATTAGTGAAAATGGTTTTAACCTAATTTAGACACCAATCAAGAATTTAGCAAAGAATAATAATGTACCCATAACTCATTATTAAACTGCAACGATACTTCAGTGGGTCAGAATGGTCGCTACCGAGGGGCAGTCAAGCATTCCTTCACTGAATCAAGACATTCTTGACTAAATGCTAATACCAGAATATCTCATATTCCTATAGCATCTTAGTTATCGCTGTTTGGTCAAGATTTACTAACTCCTTAGCAAATCTCGTAAGTGTGACCCTCCATTTTTAGAATTCATAGGGCGGCCCCAACGATGCAACCGAATGGAAATGTCAAAGTTGGGAATGGCTCTATGTTTCTTTATCCATAAATGGTGATTGAGATGTTCCGATTCTTATGAAACGGCCCTCCGAATGGATCGGTACCACTAGTGGGCACCTAGCAGGCAGAACATAGGAATCTCACGGTTCAATCCAATGGAAGAGACCGCAGGATGTATTGACATACTTCCTTCTCCCACTTACTATAAATACTTTCTCCATTCACCTTGCTCTTGAATTATGCAAATACCATCCGAATGGGGATGCCCTATTGACATCACGAGGCCGAGCATAATTCTCACGGTGTGAACTTGTCAGAGAACGTAGGAGGAGAGGGACATATCATATATACCTTCTCAACACCTCTACTAAGTATTTTAAGACGGAATGGGTAAATTACTCAGGCATTATCCGGCTAAGACAATAAGGCCTTAAGTCTAGGTAAAACAAACTTTTACCTATGATGTCTAGGTGATAAACACTTTATTACCTCACACCACTCACGCATGCTCATAAAGCCGAGTTAACTTTACTCAAGAACCGGATGGTCCCCAGGTAGGAGGTGTTCCGTAAACCGTCAGCTTAAATACCTCCAACCTCGAACAGGATGTCCCCGGGTGAGTTTCTTGTAACCTTAGCATTTACAAGATATCGACCTATTCATCTAATGAAACGGAACGATACATTCAACCCTAAGTGAGCATGCCTTTGTCTTTGTTATAGATTTTAAAAGTCTATGCCAATTTTACAACGCTTTGCAAAACTAAGACTAACTACAACAAACTTCTACATGCTTCTCAAACATGCAACACTAAGGCATGACAAGTTGAATATTTAATTTCATAATTAATATAACAATTATATCGATTATGTTTTTAAATATACAACTCCTAATTCATAAATTAATATAACACTTATATTAATTCTCATGAATTAAGCATGCATCCTATACATTATAACACTTATAACAAACAAAATGCATCTAATGTTGGATGTTTAATTTCATAATTAATATAACACTTATATCAATTATTCTATTAAGCAAACAACATCTAATTCATGAATTAATATAACTCTTATATTAATACTCATGAATAAACATGCATCCTATACATTATAACACTTATAATATACCATGTGCATAAAACTATGGCAATCTGTGTTGTTGATTTAATTTCATAATTAATATAACACTTATATCAATTATTCTATTAAATTAACAACAACTAATTCATGAATTAATATAACTTTTATATCAAAATTCATGAATTGCCAAATATGCATACGATATATTATAACACTTATAACATATTTTCAATGCTGAAGCATGCTTCCTACGGTGGGATTTTAAATCTATATGGCATACGTTATGCACATACAAACATGGAATTTAATTAAAACATACATTCGTAATGCATAATTAATTAAACATACTAAAGTGGATCGATTTTGGCATTTAGCAAGCAATAACTAATTTATTACAAGCTTGATCAACAAGCCACGTCATGAGCGGACTCCGAACTCTTCGCACCGCCTTTGACCAACTTGCTTCCTCCGAACGCTTCGGCCAAATTTTCTTCGAATTTCTTCTCGTATTGCCTTGAACGAGTTTGAACTTACACCGAACATTTCGGCGAGTTTCAAACTCAAACTTCTTTCACAAAGAACCCTATATGGACTCTAAAGACTCTAAAAATACAGACTCTTTAGCATGCAATAAAGCCCATACAATCTCGGGCAATTACAAATAATGAAATTCAAAAGAAACTATGCCAAAATCGATATTCACTTTAGAATTCCATTCAGAAACAATTTCTAAATAAAACCCACCATAACTTAAATTGATTGAAATTGAGTGGCCAAAAACGCTCTGATACCAATTGATGGAGCGCCCATGGCACGCAGCGGAAGCGAATTTGGATCATGGACACTCTAATTTCATCAATTTAAACAAATTGGAAACATGCAAAAGCGATGAAAAGAGAAGTTAGAACACATACCCTTGTCGTTCGTAATTCTCCAAATTCACCGCCAGATGCTCCTCACGAGCTCACCGAGCCTTCTCACGAAACGTTCGTGGACCACCCACGGTAGTCCCGCTATCCTCAGGCCGAGAAACGGAGTGGTGGGACTCCTTTAATTCAAGAAAAGAGGAACGAAGCTTCAACTGTTGAAAACTATTTTCAGAAGCTGAAGAAGAAGAAGAAAACAGAAGCGGGTTCTTCAAATTGAATTCACAATTCAATTGTGAATTCGTGTACCCCAATCCACTAACCCATTTTCTTTTTCCTTTTTTTTATTTTTTTTTTATTTGATTGATCTGTCAAAACAATATATACCTGTGTATATAATTTACATACATGTGTCTTACATCTTGCATGTAAGACACATGTATATATATATATATATATATATATATATTTATATATTATTATTATTAAAAATAATAATAATTATTTTTATTAATTAAACTTTTTAATTAATAAAAATATATATATATATATATATATATATTAATTAATATTATTTAATTCAATATCAAATATTAATTAAATAATATAATTAATCCCGGTTTTCCGAAAACCGACTTTTTGCACATGAATCCTATTCATGTTTTCAGACCAATCTCATATTTAAATCATATTTAAATATGTCCATATTTAAATCATATTTAAATATGTCTATTCTTCTTCCACAAACCCGAATTTGAACGATTCAAATTCTTTTCTTTTCTTTTATATTGTTTCACGGCTTTATCCGAGCTAGCCAGGAGAACCGTAAGGACCTACAGATCATGAGCTCCAACGATACGAGATTATCCGGTCAAAACTCTTTCAACCGAACTAACCAACATTCGTTAACCCCCGGAGACTCCACTAAAGTCCAAGGGTTGCACTCTCCTCACTGTAGATATATTGTGTCCTGTTGATATAACTATCATCAGTAAGTCGATCCTTCACAGGTCGTTCATAATCACAACGGGTCATTTAAACCGTTTAACCCTTGTATTATATCTTGTTCCTTAAGTACCACTGACACCTCTAATGAACAATTGATTTGTGGTCCAACCATCAAATCAGATTCCTCCCTGATCAGGAGAGGATGGGCCCAATGTTCAAGACCTGGAGTCAGCACTAAAGGGAACAACCTTTCTACTAACCCTGAAAGCGGGTAGGAGTGAACTCCAATCTTGCTACAACTATGTCCCCAGCCACTTATTCAATCTTATCCCCAAGATGGTAGGCATATTGAGTCGGCAATCTGGCCACTCTCACCCGTACAAATCAAAGGATAAGGTTGAATAAACAGGAGTTCATAGTAAGCTCAGGATTGAGATCGAGTTACCTAAGTCATCACATGAAAAAATCGGTCTTTACAGTAAACGGTGTTATAAAGAAAGAGCGATTTTATTTCTGGTTCGGTCTTGTGCAAACTCATTGCACAGGACGCCCTCACTCACATGTCTCTACATGAAACGATTCGAATCACATCGTTTTGTACTATACAAAGTGAGCCGCGTCCAATAGTGTCCCCAGGATAAGGTACCCAGCCTTATCCCTATACTATAGACCATTTTGGCTGTCTACTTGAACTTTATTCACATTCATGTCACACATGAAGTTCAAGTACTCACACTACAGCCATGGGTGTTAGTTATTGGTATAGGTTAATACAAACACAATTCACTAAAATTCAATAACAACTTTATTGAAATATAATATATATACATTCATTCAGTTTACAAACTACGAGTTTTAGGACATAAAACCCAACAGTAATTGCATGTATGATTATGACAAATTATGACAAAAGGAATATAATGATGAATGTGAAGAAAGTATGAAAATTGGAATATGAAAAGTTTTTATAAGTAAACAAAATTTTGAACTCACTTGTCGTATGGAGAAGATAAGAGAATATTGTTGAAGAAACTTGGAACTTTTATTTCAATCACAAAGATGTACAGCACTAGTTCCTTTCTAATCAAAACTTAAAATAACTCTCTAAACTTGCTCCTTTTACAAAAAGAAACTAAACTTCCTTTATAGGGGAATAGGAAGCTTGTACAACAAACACGTAAGTAAACACGTAAACAAAAAGATAAAATTAATTTACATAAGGTGGCACCTAAGTGATAAGTCTTAGGACACCTGTACTTTTGATGGACTTAGGTGGCTACTAAGTGACCATTATTAGGACACCTATACAGACACCTGGAAATTTTTGAGATTTTGTCGTCTTCTTCGAATTTGTCGTGATCAATGATTTTTCTGTGACGCCTTGGTTTGAGTGTAGATATGATTAATGAAATTGGCAAATTCATCTTCATCTTGTCGGTCGGACAAATCGTCATCTTCTTGACTAGCACTTGATTGAGATGAAATTTGTTGGATTATCTCCGCAAGTTCTTGTTCGTTTGCAGCTTGGGCCATGGCGGCCATTAATCTTGATTTTTGAGTAAGAAATTGTTGACTTTTTTGAAGGTTTGGCTTCATATTGTGTGGATAGATGGAGAACCATTTTTCCACAACATTCTTTGATGCAACAACAACGTTGAACTTTTCCCACCATTTGATTCGAAAAGTTCTATTGAGGCGAGAAGCGCCATTGAATTCTGTTATTGAATAATTCCAGCAAAAAATCCATGCAAGATGGAAAGAGTTTGAAAAACGTAAAGTAAGATCAAAAGAGTTTGAAAAAATATTTGTAGAAAAATATTTGAAGCTTTCAGAAATTTGAGGTGGTAGAATGGCCTCGGTTAGACCAAAGATATTCCACCAATCATTAAACCATAATGGAAAATTTTGAATACATGATTTATCAAACATGATAAACCAAGAATGATTAAAATTATTCAACCAAAATATATTGTACCATGCATTTTGATAATCAAGGTATGAATAAGTTTGTGGAAGAAAAGGTTGAGAAAATTGTTTTTCAGTGTAAATATTTTGATTCCATTTTGTAGGAGTCAAAACTTTGAGAATTCTGATTTTTGAAAAAGCAATTTTGTTGGGATTAGTTTTATCCCGGGTATGAGTAACTTCGATTGAATCAGTATCAACAAGAATAAACTCGTAAAATAAACGGGTTTTTTGAATATGGCTTGGAATATAATGAAAGTTTGATGGAAAAGTTTTTTGGATCACCTCAGAAATTGAGTTGTCCAAATATTCAGGTTCGAGAATAGTAACTAAGGAAGTTTGGGTTTTTGTGAAATAATTAAAGGATGATGAGGTTTTTGGAAGGATAATTTCTGGGTTTGAGGAATTTGAGCCAGTAATGGCTTGAATATAGGTTGTTGGAGGAGTGGAAGACTCCTTTTGGTTGGTAAATGAAGCGGAGCTTGGTTGCAAGGCAGAAGGCCTTGGGGGGATTAAAGATCCCAAAATTTGAAATTTGTTTGATATCGGTACCTGTTGAGGAGGATTTGCTTTGCGAGTCGGTAATTGTTGTGAGGATTCTCCCTCGAGAATTTGACATGCTTGGGAATATGATGATTTTGTTTGAGGAGGAACAATCTTTTGTTGTTCTTTTTTCTCTCCTTTTTCACTCATTTTTCCACTCATTTTCACTTTTCCCTTGAAGGAATTCTCTCGTAAGGTAATCAGGAAGAGAATTGGTGCTGCCTTTTATAGCCTCTATTTTGAAATCAAAACATGAGAGGATTGCTTGCCACCTGGCAAAAATTTGTTTTGAAACTAGATTTTTGACATCTTTTTGTAAAACATCCGTGGCAGCTTTGCAATCAACACGTATCAAAAAAGTTTTGTTGATCAAATCACTTTGAAATTTGTTGGTACATAAAACAATGGATAAAATTTCTTTTTTAATTGTAGAATAATTTTTTTGAGAACCTAGCCAGATGCCAGAATGATATCTAACCAGCTGTTCTTGACCATCAATGAGTTGTTTGAGGATGCCACCATAACCAATGTCAGAGGCATCAGTTTCGACTATGAGAGATGCATGAGGAGTAACAATGGAAAGACAAGGAAGATTTTTGACTAGACCCTTAATGGTTTTGATAATGCATGTATGCTCATGAGACCATGGAGGAGGAGTTTTTCTAAGTCGTTTATATAATGGTTCACAAGTTTGTCTTAAACTGGGGACAAAGTCAGAAATGTAATTTAAACAACCTAAAAATCTTTGTAATTGATTTTTGTCCGTGATTTCATCTGGAAATTTATTAGCAAATTCTATTGATCTTTGAATTGGTTTAATTTTTCCTTCAAAAATATCATATCCAAGGAATCTTATTTTTTGTTGGAATAATTTTATTTTAGGTAAAGATAAAACTAGACCACTTTGCTTTATTATTTTGTAGAATATATTTAGATGTTTGAAATGTTGATCCATTGATTGAGAAAAAACCAAAACATCATCAATATAAACAATGGTAAAGTCTTGGTATGGATTGAAAATTTCATTCATTATATTTTGAAATTCAGAAGGAGCATTCTTTAAGCCAAATGGCATTACGTTCCATTCATATTGTCCAAATGGAACATTGAATGCAGTTTTGTATTTATCTTTTTCTGCAATTTGTATTTGCCAAAAGCCTGATTTCATATCAAATTTTGAAAATATAGAAGCATTATGAATTCGATTGATTAAGTCTTTTTTATTTGGTATAGGATATCTGATCCATTCTAAAACATAATTTAAAGGTTTATAATTAATTACAAGGCGAGGTACTCCTCGTTCAATTTCTGTTTGATTATTGACATAAAAAGCTGCACAACTCCAAGGTGATTTACTTGGTTTTATTAATCCTTTTTGTAATAAGTCTTGAATTTCCTTATGACAATGTTTTAGTAATTCAGAATTCATTTGAATTGGTCTTGCTTTAGTAGGAATCTTTGACTCATGAAAGTCTTTGATATAGGGAAGATTGACAATATGTTGTTTCCTTTCCCAAAAAGCATTTGGTATTGAAGAACATATTTCTTTTTCAATTAGTTGTTTAAATTGATTTATTTTATTTTGAATTTGGGAATCTTCTAATTGTTGTTCAATTCTTTTATGATTTATTTCTTCTTTCAGGAATTGTATTTGTTGTGTTTTTCTTTTAATGGAATTAATGGATTTAAAAATTGATGAATTTTGAATAGAGTGTATGGTTTTAGTTGATATAGGGTTTGTAAATTTGAAATTAATACTTTCATTCAAAATTTTTGAGGTTATTCCTTGCTCGTTTACCGAGAAGGGATAAAGTTGAGAGAGAAAAGGAGTTCCTAGAATTATTTCTTCATCTAAGTCTTTTACTAGGATAAAAGTATTTTTAAAACAATAACCTTGATTACAAATATGGGCATTTGAAAGTTTATAACGAATATTTAATCTTTGTCCATTGGCACCATGTAAACGTTCAGAAGTTTTTTCAAAATATTTTGTGGGTATTAATCCTTCGCGAATACAGTTTTGATCAGCTCCTGAGTCGATCAGGACTTTTGTGGTTAAATGATATTCTTTGTTTATTACAAGATTAATCATAGAATACCATTTTTGTAATTGAACTTTATTAATAAGATTGATAAAGGATTCATGAGAAATTTCATTTGCTGTATTATTAATTTCAATGTTTTCAAGATCCTCAAGATTTGAAGTTGAAGGTTGATCGATAACTTGTTGAGTTTGGAGGGTTAGAAGTTCAAATCTTATTTGTGAATTTTCTTT
Source organism: Herpetospermum pedunculosum (assembly GCA_028017165.1). Lineage (NCBI taxonomy): Eukaryota > Viridiplantae > Streptophyta > Magnoliopsida > Cucurbitales > Cucurbitaceae > Herpetospermum > Herpetospermum pedunculosum. The sequence goes on from CM051527.1 coordinate 47,494,930, forward strand.
TTTAATATTTGAAATTTCTTCTTTTAATAAATTAATTTCTCTGTGAAGATCACGAAGGGTTATCATTTTGGTTTTGGGTTCAAAACGTTGAAATATTTCTTTGAGATTATAAGGTTCTATGTCTTTCTTTTTGCTTTCGATTGTAATAAGATCTTTTAATTTTAAGAAGTAATCTTTTTTAATTTCAGGGTCATCAATTTGATTGACTAATTCAAAAAGTAATTCTTGATCTTTTGAAATAACATTTATTGTTTTATTACATGCGCAAGGTTCTATTTGATCATTATTTGAAGATATGGAAGTTTCAGAGGAGGTGTCATCAGTATTTTCTTTCCAAAGATTTGATCGTAAGAGGATTCTTCATTACTTTCAGAAGAGTAATCTGAGGAAGGTATTAAGTTTAAAAGTTGGATTTTTAAATCGTCTTCGATTTCTAAACTATTAATTTTTCCTTTCATGGGACAATTTGGGGCTATATGACCCTTTTGTCTACACTTATAACAAATGACTTCCTTTCTCCTATTTGTTTTGTTATAATTTTTAAATTTTCTTTTTGGTCTGAATTTATGGTTTTGTTTATTTTGATTATTCTGATTATTGTATTGAAAATATCTTTGTTTTCGATAAGGATAAGGTTTTTTGTAAGTGTTTCTTCTAAATATTTTTTGTTTCTTTCTTGCAGAGGGTGCTTGGATTTTCTCATAACCATATTGAGCACAAAAGGATCCTAATTCTTGTTTTTCTTTGTGGAATTCATGTTTTAATTTTGCTGCGAGTTTGAGATCAGTACATAAGGCAAGTCCTTCATTATTAATGTAGTTAATTAATTCACCATAGGTTAGGGTTTCATAAGGAATTGTTCCTTGATAGGCTTGTCTAATGGTTTGGCGGATTTTTTCAGCAAATAATTTGGGTAATCCAGAGATGAATTTTTCTTTCCAATAGGGATGGTTGCAGTCTGTTCTAATGAAGACTTTATTGAGGAATACATCTTTGTACCATCTAAAATCTTGAAGTTTTGGACAAGTAAGATTGGTTAAAATTTCAGAAGCTCTTTCTTGAAATTTAACGGGTTCTCCTATGAAACTTTTGGTGATTGTATAAATTAAGGTGTTTACTGCATCTTGAGTTTGGTTTATTCCCATGCCGTTTGGTTCAGTTTTGATGGCACCTAAGATTGAAGATTTTTCTTCCGTAGTTAGATAATGATCCCACCAACCTTTTAGTTGTCCAGTGAACCCGGAAACTAAAATTTCAGCTATTTGATGATCGGTGTAAGATCTAACTTTATAGGCTGTACCGGCCATGGTCATTTCATGCATTAAGTTTAATATTTGGTGTTCAGTGTAGCCGTCTATGTTCCATTCACAGACGTCGCTTCCAGAATAATGGCCATTGGCTAATTCTTGTCTTTCTTCATATTGCATATCAGGAAAAGAAGGTCTTGAATAATAATTTTTTAGTTTTGAATATCTTGGGTTTGTTATTTTATGAAGAGTGAGATTTTGAAATTGATCTTCTAACTTATCAAAGTCAGTATTGATTTCATTAGGATATTCATTTATGGTATTAACTTTAGATGTTGAAGGATTTAAACTTAAGGTTTGCAATTGAAGTTCTATTTTATCAAGGATTGAATTATAATCTTTGTTTTTGGATTTGGTTTTGGATTGAATTGAAATCAAATCTTTATCGGGGATTTCAAAAGGTTTGAATAAAGGTATTAATTTCAAATTTACAAACCCTATATCAACTAAAACCATGTTGAAGTTGTGTCTTTTTGTTCATTGTGATTCACATAAGTATTATATTTGAGTTTAATATATAAATATATTTAATAAGTATATATTTAATTTATTTCATGAGCTAACGATATCAAATTTGTTTCTCTAAATTGGAAGTCAAAATGGATGATGGCAAAGTATTAGCTAAGAAGATACTAAAGAGAGTTATTCTTCAATATTGATTAGAATCCATATTGAATGAATTTTATTTAGATTGAATCCAATAATAAGATTTTTCAAATCTTTATATATATGAGATGATGATTTATCAACTTTATTTCATGAGTATATTTGGACATAATATTCAATATATATTTTTTTCATGACATGAAATAAGGGAAATAGTAATATTATTATTGTATTCTGTTTCTAACCTTAAATGTTATGTTATTTGAGAAGTATAATTATCATATTAGCATGAATGAAAATAATATTTATTATTATTGACAGAACTCGTGTATGGAGAATAAAAATTTAAAAAATGATGAATATTGCTAAAGTTGTTTAGTGATGTAGCTTGAAATTGGAGGTAAATGAGTATTTGTTTTTTAATTGACAATATAAGTACGTGATTGATATCATAAATTGTCATGTTTAAAAGTAAAATTATTATATTTTACCATTGATTTAGTTTGGCCTATAATATTCTTTCCCTTACACATTGAGAGTAGAAAAATGTGTCAATTCTCAATTATATGTGCAACTAGTAGAATTTGATGGTAACTTAAGATTTGATAGTTATGTTAAAATGTGTGACATTTTATAAGGGCTATTTAAGATCTTGTTGGCCTATTATGCATGCATATTTTCATTGGTTGAAAATATGAAGTTATTCATATCAAATATTTTGTCGAGCATGTCTATGATCATGAAAAGGGAAGAGTAAAATGTTGTCCAATTTTTCTTATAAATGATTCATATATAAGAGCATTAAATGTGTGAAGTATGAATAATACATGTGATTGATATGTTCCATGTATTGCGACATAAAGATGCATTTATGTTCTTATTATGTTGTTATGTGTAACAACTTATGAAGAAATGTTTTGGATAACATTTTTTGAAATATGCATATAATTATGTCATTATGAAGAGATGTCATGTGCAATATATCTCTTATTGATGAAATGTATTGAAATAGTCATGTGAAATTAAATGAATTATTGGCGAAGTAAAAAATTTGTGATGCTCGCACTCATGACTTATTATTTTTTATAGTATACATCAATTTATTGTGATGTTTATAATTTATGTATTAATGCATAAATATGTTTGAGAGATTGAAATATATTTTTAATATCTCCAATGTGGGGTAGAGGGTGATTAAAGCCATTATTCAGTGTTGAAGAATAAAAAAATCATTTGGTTTTACTGATGTGATACTATGTCATTATTCAGTGTAGAAGAAGGAAAAATCATTTGACTTTATTGATGTGATACTAGGTGTTAAGATAAGAAAAATAAAAAATGATTTTTCATTGAAAACTTACTAAAGATATTTAATTATTATGAGGTTACTCTTGTAAGTTTATGATACTAGTATGAGTCTTATGAAGAATAATGAAGATATAAAGAAATCAGAGATTTGATCCTCCACTCCATATTAATTAAATAACGTTTTTTAAAAAAAAGTGGTGGGTTTAATGATATAAGTAAGTTGTTGGTCCTTCTATTCATTAAAATTACCCCAAAAGACAGAAAATGTCATAAATCACAACTATTCTAGCCTAAAAGTATGTAAAAAGTATGTAAACTATTCTAGCCTAAAAGAAAGTAGGGGAATTCTCAAGAATAACTAGAAATGAAAAACTGAATTGAAAAATAGTTAAGAAATTTTCATATTTCCTTTCAATGACTACCGCAATTTTAAGGAATGGGTTCACAATTTTCATCCCGATCATACCCTGGTATATACGTTTATTTTCGGACAGCCCACATAACCAATTTTATTTTATTTTGTTTGTTTCTAACAACCAAATTCATGCGTTTTTTTTTATAAAAAAATCTCAATGTCTTGTATGGTTTGATCTTCACAAACACAACATCTCGACTTCTTACAATCTTCTTCTATATTGGATCATACAGTCTATAACTGAATTCATCTTGACCATAACTAAGGAACACCCATGGTCTACTTATTGCATCAACACCCATGGTCTACTTATTGCATCAACACCCATGGTCTACTTATTGCATCAAGCTTCGTTCTCTCATCTTTGGGGAAGAGAAAGAGACAACTAACAGATGAAAAGATAACATGCACGTTAAATTGAACTAATTGACATCTAATGAGCAATATTTACATGGTTATACCTATTTTGTGCAGTTAAGTGGACCGATTAAAAAATTGTATAGAATGAAAGTGTATACATCTACAAAAGATTATTATCAACCACTGTAAAGTCTACTCATCTTGTATACATGTTTATATACCCTAAACTCATACCACTCTCATATGTTTTCCAACCACCATCGATGTTGATGTGATAGAGGCATTAACTTTTGTGTGCTGCATGTCGGTTTAACCGAGGAAAAGTTATTAAATCAAGTAAAAAGAAACATGCCATGATGATACTTTTGGGATTCAAAAATCTATACCCTTCCAACAAAGGTTTGTGCGGCCTAACGTTTCCCATCCGCTTCTTTGAAAATCTCCACTACAAATGATTAAACTCTCAATCTTTGCCTACACAAGCCTCTGTATCTACACCTTCAATCTCGTTCTCCTCTTTATTTCTGGGTCGATTCGTTAAGTCATTCATGCACATGTTGTTGTCCCGTCGCCACTTTTCGGTTTCCTACTCATACATTTGAGAACCCTTAGTAGATACTCAATTTGGGAGGTTGTCCATCGTCGACGCCGAAATACTATAGAGAGAGCATGTAGAACACCGTTGTCGCTCGATTTTTCTTTGTTTAAACTATGCCCATTTATTCTCCTACTATTTCTGTCGCTCTTTTGCATTTTGATTTGTGACAAGTTTGAGGTTTTGATTTAGCGATTTAGCGATTTAGTTTTGGATTACAAAAAAAAAAACAACAACCCATTTTTTTTTTTTTTTTGTAGGGATCTATTTGAATTGTGTTGAATTTGAAATCTACCCGTGGTTATAGGATCCATGTATACAACTTTTCTATTATACATTCCCTATTTTTAGGGTGTTTGAAATATATTTGAATTTTTCTTTCTTTGGTGGGGAAGTCGGGGTAACAATGTGCATATATATTTTAAATGGTCATGCCAACACCCACACGTGTGTGTACCACGTTGATATAAATAATCACAATTAGAGACTATATACATGCATGTATACATATCAAATTGAGTGGGATACCTACTTACTAGAATCATATATACAAATAAATACAACCGTGTGGATTTACCGGCAGATTACTTCTCATCTATTGAACGTTAAAAAAAAAATTGTGTGGTGTTGAAAAATATTTGAATTTTTTTTTTAGGGTTGGGAAAGTCAGGGAAGCAATGTGCATATATCTTTCAAATGGTCATATCAACACTTCCGCGTGTATATACCACATCAATATAAATAATGAAAATTAGAGATTGTATACATGCGTGTATACATATCAAAACTTGGAGACGTTGAGACTTTGTTCGGCTTGATGGTCATGTCGAACAATCCCTTGACGGAGTGGCCAGAAATTGGGTCAAACTTGCTTGGAAGAGCTCTCCATATCCACATTGGGTTTAGGGGTAGGTTAGAGATTTAGATTTAGGAATTTTATTTTAGATTTCGAAACCATCAACTTGTTTTTGTAGGGTTCATTTTTAATTGGGCAAAATTTGAAAACGCTTGATTATAGGGCCCATTTATTTCTTTGTTCTCGATTTAGTTGTAAGGTGTGTCCTTGTATATACAGATCCGACTACATTTTAAGGTCTTAAGATATATATTATAATTTCTATTTTTAGGGTCGGGGACGGGAGGGCATACCAACACTCTGCGTGTATATAACACGTCTATAAAAATAACCACAATCAGCAAATGTATATATGCATAATTTACATCTCACAACGAGCGGGATGCCACATGAAATGAAGACCGTATATATGAATTAATAGAACATCCTGGATTTAACGACACCCTAACCAAAATCATTGTCGGTTAAATCAAAATAGACTAAATAGGATGGGAGGGACACACATTTTTTCTGTTTTAAAATTTATTATTTATAAAAATATGAAGTGGTTGAAAGAAAAATGGGTATATTCTATTTGACATATCCAATTGTCCACCCTCTTCACTAAAATCATTCGAGACATAGAATGCAAATAGTTTAAACTTTTAGACATTTTTTATTCGGATTTATTTAATCTAGACATACAATACAATTCATCCCCAATAAAGAAACGAACTGAATAAATTGCTATAATAATTAATTGGGCTTAATACTAATTCTTTGAGATTAAAGAGAAAAACTCGATGCCAACAAGAGTCGATGACATGATGTATCGCCTAGTGACCATGAGGTCCTAGGTTCAAGCCCCTGTCCCAACATGTTATTAAAGAAAAAAAAAACATCAAGGAATTTTTAAGAGATTTTAAATTTCATCTCCCAACTTTACCTATGGTAATATATATATATATATATATATTTATTTACACTATTTAAGTGCATAATGGGTCCTACAAGTGGGGTAGGTTTAGGGATGACAATGAAGTATTATAGATTTGTTTTGGCAAATGACACAAAAAAAAAAAAAAAAAAAAAATGATTAAATATGTGTTAATGGATTAGGTTTAAAAATTACCAATCAAAATTGTAAACGATTTTCAAATATATAATTAACCAAAAGTTGTGCGTTTGAAAGTTAGAGCCATAGTTTTTTTTTTCTTTTTTTTTTTTTTTTTTTTTTTTAGTACTTTTTTCTTCTTAATATACCAAATGTCCCTAATTTCTTAATCTTTTAATATTCTCAATTTACCTTCAATTTATTACAAATTCCCTATTATATGTTTCCATAAAATTTATTTGTAAAGTTTATATTGAAATGCTAATGTGTCACTTTGGTTTAATAACAATTTTATTTTTAATTTTATGTTTTTGATATTTATTCTGGTTTTTTCACCATTTATTTACTTAGAATTTTACATATTTAAAGAAACATTTAAATTTTTAGTTAAATTTCAAAAAATAAAATAAAACTATTATTTTTAATTTTCAAAACTAGATTTGGATTTTGAAAACATTGTTGGAAAGTAGGATAACAAACTAAAGAAAATCGAAAGTGAAAATAGTCTTTATAAGCTTAATTTTCAAAAATTAAAATAAAAATAAAAAAATAAAAAAATTAAGGGACGGGTTGATAACACATTCAATTCATGTTTTTAGTTTTTGGTTTTTAATTTTTAGAAAACAAATCAGTTTAGTAATCAATTGAGTTTTTGGTTTTTAAATTTTTAAAAATATTTTTACATTTGTTAACAAATTAAAAAAAAAGAAAAAAAATTAAAAACATATTTCTTATTTCAAAATTTAAAGTGTTTTTTTTTTTTGTTTTTTAACTTTATTTAAGTTGTCAACAAATTCGATAGAAATGTTCAAATGCTTATTTATTGAAATTGAAATCAAATTGTTATTAATATTTTTTGTAATGAAATATTTCATTAATATTATTGGTATATTTCAGAAAAAAAAAAGATATTATTAATATTTTTTTTAGTATAATAATATTATAATTTTATTTAAATAAAAAAAATTAGCATATTATATTTTAATATTACTTGCATCAATATACATATCAACTTTACACATTAATTAAATTTTAATAATTGTTGCCGTTTTTACATTCTAATAAATTAATATTATTTAAAAGAAATATAAAACAAAATACAAAATAAATAATAATTATTCAACCACTTTGAACTTTTATGTTTTAAAAAATCACAAGTTTGATTTTCTATTTATTAAAAACAGAAAACAAAACAAGTTATCAAAATATATGATTTTTATTTAAAAAAAAAAAAAAAAAAAAAAAATCGAATGTCGTTATCAAACCGGGCCTTCATTTGTTATATGTCTAAAATATGCAAGATGGTCGGTTTTGTTGGGTTTTATGTCCTAAAACTCGTAGTTTGTAAACTGAATGAATGTATATATTATTTTTCAATAAAGTTGTTATTGAATTTTAGTGAATTGTGTTTGTATTAACCTATACCAATAACTAACACCCATGGCGATAGTATGAGTACTTGAACTTCATGTGTGACATGAATGTGAATCAAGTTCAAGTAGACAGCCAAAATGGTCTATAGTATAGGGATAAGGCTGGGTACCTTATCCTGGGGACACTATTCGACGCGGCTCACTTTGTATAGTTCAAAACGATGTGATTCGAATCGTTTCATGTAGAGACATGTGAGTGAGGGCGTCCTGTGCAATGAGTTTGCACAAGACCGAACCAAGAAATAAAATCGCTCTTTCTTTATAACACCGTTTACTGTAAAGACCGGTTTATTCATATGATGACTTAGGTAACTCGATCTCAATCCTGAGCTTACTATGGACTCCTGTTTATTTGACCTTATCCTTTGACTTGTACGGGTGAGAGTGGCCAGATCGCCGACTCAATATGCCTACCATCTTGGGGATAAGATTGAATAAGTGGCTGGGGACATAGTTGTAGCAAGATTGGAGTTCACTCCTACCCGCTTTCAGGGTTAGTAGAGAGGTTGTTCCCTTAAGTGCTGACTCCAGGTCTTGAACATTGGGCCCATCCTCTCCTGATCAGGGAGGAATCTGATTTGATGGTTGGACCACAAATCAATTGTTCATTAGAGGTGTCAGTGGTACTTAAGGAACAAGATATAATACAAGGGTTAAACGGTTTAAATGACCCGTTGTGATTATGAACAACTTGTGAAGGATCGACTTACTGATGATAGTTATATCAACAGGACACAATATATCTACAGTGAGGAGAGTGCAGCCCTTGGACTTTAGTGGAGTCTCCGGGGGTTAACGAATGTTGGTTAGTTCGGTTGAAAGAGTTTTGACCGGATAATCTCGTATCGTTGGAGCTCATGATCTGTAGGTCCTTACGGTTCTCCTGGCTAGCTTGGATAAAGCCGTGAAACAATTATAAAAGAAAAGAAAAGAATTTGAATTGTTCAAATTCGGGTTTGTGGAAGAAGGATAGACATATTTAAATATGATTTAAATATGAGATTGATCTGAAAACATGAATTGGATTCATGTGCAAAAAGTCGGTTTTCGGAAAACCGGGTTTAATTATATTATTTAATTAATATTTGATATTGAATTAAATAATATTAATTAAATATATATATTTTTATTAATTAAAAAGTTTAATTAATAAAAATAATTATTATTATTTTTAATAATAATAATAATATATATATATATATATACATGTGTCTTACATGCAAGATGTAAAACACATGTATAATTTATATATACACAGGTATATATAAAATTGACAGATCAATTGGTTTAAAAAAAAAAAAAAAAAAAAATTGAAATTGAAATTAAATGCGGTGAGTGCCTTTTGGGGTACTCACTTGCAAATTGAATTTCGAATTCAATTTCTTCTTCTGCCGTTGTCTTCTTCCTCAGCTTCTGAAAGAAAAAGTTTCTTCAGTTGAAGCTCCTTCCCTCTTTTCTTTTGTAAAAGGAGTCCCACTACTCCGTTTCTCGGCCCGAGGATAGCGGGATTACCGTGGGTGGTCCACGAACGTTTCGTGAGAAGGCTCGGTGAGCTCGTGAGGAGCTTCTGACGGTGAATTTGGAGAATTACGAACGACAAGGGTATGTGTTCTAACTTCTCTTTTTCATCGCTTTTGCATGTTTCCATTTGTTTAAATTGATGAAATTAGAGTGTCTATGATCCAAATTCGCTTCCACTGCGTGCCATGAGCGCTCCATCAATTGGTATCAGAGCGTTTTTGGCCACTCAATTTCTATCAATTTAAGTTATGGTGGGTTTTATTTAGAAATTGTTTCTGAATGGAATTCTAAAGTGAATATCGATTTTGGCATAGTTTCTTTTGAATTTCATTATTTGTAATTGCCCGAGATTGTATGGGCTTTAATGCGTGCTAAAGAGTCTGTATTTTTAGAGTCATTAGAGTCCATATAGGTTTCTTTGTGAAAGAATTTTTGAGATTGAAACTCGCCGAAATGTTCGGTGTAAGTTCAATTTCATTCAAGGCAATACGAGAAGAAATTCGAAGAAAATTTCGCCGAAGCGTTCGGAGGAAGCAAGTTGGTCAAAGGCGGTGCGAAGAGTTCGAAGTCCGCTCAAGACGTGGCTTGTTGATCAAGCTTGTAATAAATTAGTTATTGCTTGCTAAATGCCAAAATCGATCCACTTTAGTATGTTTAATTATTTATGCATTGCGAATGTATGTTTTAATTAAATTCCATGTTTGTATGTGCATAACGTATGCCATATAGATTTAAAATCCCACCGTAGGAAGCATGCTTCATGCATTGAAAATATGTTATAAGTGTTATAATATATCGTATGCATATTTGGCAATTCATGATTTTTGATATAAAAGTTATATTAATTCATGAATTAGTTGTTGTTAATTTAATAGAATAATTGATATAAGTGTTATATTAATTATGAAATTAAATATACAACATAGGTTGTCCTAATTTTATGCACATGGTATATTGTATGTGTTATAATGTATAGAATGCATGTTAATTCATGAGTATTAATATAAGAGTTATATTAATTCATGAATTAGATGTTGTTTGCTTAATAGAATAATTGATATAAGTGTTATATTAATTATGAAATTAAACATCCAACATTAGATGCATTTTGTTTGTTATAAGTGTTATAATGTATAGGATGCATGCTTAATTCATGAGAATTGATATAAGTGTTATATTAATTTATGAATTAGGAGTTGTATATTTAAAAACATAATTGATATAATTGTTATATTAATTATGAAATTAAATATTCAACTTGTCATGCCTTAGTGATGCATGTTTGAGAAGCATGTAGAAGTTTGTTGTAGTAAGTCTTAGTTTTGCAAAGCGTTGTAAAATTGGCATAGACTTTTAAAATCTATAACAAAGACAAAGGCATGCTCACTTAGGGTTGAATGTATCGTTCCATTTCATTAGATGAATAGGTCGATATCTTGTAAATGCTAAGGTTACAAGAAACTCACCCGGGGACATCCTGTTCGAGGTTGGAGGTATTTAAGCTGACGGTTTACGGAACACCTCCTACCTGGGGACCATCCGGTACTTGAGTAAAGTTAACCCGGCTTTATGAGCATGCGTGAGTGGTGTGAGGTAATAAAGTGTTTATCACCTAGACATCATAGGTAAAAGTTTGTTTTACCTAGACTTAGGCCTTATTGTCTTAGCCGGATAATGCCTGAGTAATTTACCCATTCCGTCTTAAAATACTTAGTAGAGGTGTTGAGAAGGTATATATGATATGTCCCTCTCCTCCTACGTTCTCTGTCAAGTTCACACCGTGAGAATTATGCTCGGCCTCGTGATGTCAATAGGGCATCCCCATTCGGATGGTATTTGCATAATTCAAGAGCAAGGTGAATGGAGAAAGTATTTATAGTAAGTGGGAGAAGGAAGTATGTCAATACATCCTGCGGTCTCCTCCATTGGATTGAACCGTGAGATTCCTATGTTCTGCCTGCTAGGTGCCCACAAGTGGTACCGATCCATTCGGAGGGCCGTTTCATAGGAATCGGAACATCTCAATCACCATTTATGGATAAAGAAACATAGAGCCATTCCCAACTTTGACATTTCCATTCGGTTGCATCGTTGGGGCCGCCCTATGAATTCTAAAAATGGAGGGTCACACTTACGAGATTTGCTAAGGAGTTAGTAAATCTTGACCAAACAGCGATAACTAAGATGCTATAGGAATATGAGATATTCTGGTATTATCATTTAGTCAAGAATGTCTTGATTCAGTGAAGGAATGCTTGACTGCCCCTCGGTAGCAACCATTCTGACCCACTGAAGTATCGTTGCAGTTTAATAATGAGTTTTGGGTACATTATTATTCTTTGCTAAATTCTTGATTGGTGTGTAAATTAGGTTAAAACTTTTTCACTAATATTTTACATTCTCTTTTCAGCATGTCTAGCTCTTTCATTCACTTACTAGCTTCCGATAAGTTAACCGGCGATAACTACGCGACCTGGAAATCGAACTTGAATACGATTCTTGTTCTAGATGATCTAAGGTTCGTCTTATCTGAGGATTGTCCTCCCCCTCCTAGCTCGGATGCGACTCGAACTGTTCGAGAAGCATATGATAGATGGACAAGGGCTAATGATAAAGCCCGAGTCTATATCTTAGCCAGCATATCTGATGTGTTAGCTAAGAAGCACGAGGATATGGTTTCTGCTAAAGAAATCATGTCTTCATTACAGGAGATGTTTGGACTTCCGTCCTCATCGGTCTGTCATGAAGCCCTCAAATTCGTTTACAACTCTCGCATGAAGGAGGGAACCTCTGTTAGGGAGCATGTCCTTAACATGATGGTCCACTTCAATGTGGCGGAAGTAAACGGAGCTATTATAAATGAGTCAAGTCAAGTAAGCTTTATCTTGGAATCTCTTCCGAAGAGTTTCCTTCAGTTCAGAACCAATTTGGTAATGAACAAGATAAAGTATAATTTGACTTCTCTCCTCAGCGAGCTACAGACCTATCAGTCCCTACACACTTCTAAAGGAAAAGAGAAGGAGGCAAATGTTGTCACTTCTAGGAAATTCCAAAAGGGGTCGTCTTCTGGGAGTAAGTCTGAACTTTCTTCTATTAAGAATAAGAGTATTCAAAAGAAGAAGAAAGATAAAAGGAAGGGAAAAGCACCTGCTACTGCTAAGAGCAAGAGTAAATCTACAGACAAAGGAAAATGTTTCCATTGTGGTGTAGATGGGCACTGGAAACGGAATTGCCCAAAGTATCTTGCAGAGAAAAAGGCTGAGAAGGAAAGACAAGGTAAATATGATTTACTTGTTATTGAAACATGTTTAGTAGAACATGATCGTCATACCTGGATACTTGATTCAGGAGCTACTAACCATGTTTGTTCTTCTTTTCAGGAAACTAGTTCTTGGCAGCCACTTTCTCGCGGTGAGATAACTCTCAGAGTTGGAACTGGAGAGGTTGTCTCAGCTGAAGCAGTGGGAACTGTAAAGTTGTTGTATAGAGATAGTTTCATTTTACTAGAAAATGTACTCCTGGTTCCTACCTTCCAGAGGAATCTTGTATCTATATCTTGTTTGTTAGAACAGTTGTATAAAGTATCTTTTGTACATAATGAAGCGTTCATTAGCAAAAGAGGTGTACGTATTTGTTCTGCGAAACTTGAAAACAACTTGTATGTGTTAAGACCAACCGAAGCCAAAGCTATTTTGAACACTGAAATGTTTAAAACAGCTGAGACTCAAACTAAAAGGCAGAAACTTTCTCCAAGTACTTATCTTTGGCACTTAAGACTAGGTCACATTAATCTCAATAGGATTGGGAGATTGGTTAAGAGTGGTCTGCTAAATCGTTTAGAGGACAACTCTTTACCGCCATGTGAGTCTTGTCTTGAGGGCAAAATGACCAAACGATCTTTTTCTGAAAAAGGTCATAGGTCCAAAGAACCTCTAGAAATCGTGCATTCGGATCTCTGCGGTCCTTTGAATGTCAAAGCACGAGGAGGGTATGAATATTTCATCAGTTTCATTGATGATTATTCGAGGTACGGTTATCTTTATCTAATGCATCATAAGTCCAAAGCTCTTGAAAAGTTCAAAGAGTATAAGGCAGAGGTTGAGAACACATTAGGTAAATCGATAAAAACACTCCGATCAGATCGAGGTGGAGAGTATATGGATTTAAGATTCCAGGACTATATGATAGAACATGGAATAGTATCTCAACTCTCAGCGCCAGGAACACCACAGCAGAATGGTGTGTCCGAGAGGAGAAATAGAACCCTGTTAGACATGGTTCGATCTATGATGAGTTATGCTCATTTGCCTAGTTCGTTTTGGGGATATGCAGTAGAGACTGCAGTATATATTTTGAACATAGTTCCCTCTAAGAGTGTTTCTGAAACACCTTATGAGTTATGGAGAGGGCGTAAAGGTAGTTTACGTCACTTCAGGATTTGGGGGTGTCCGGCACATGTGCTAGTATCTAATCCAAAGAAGTTGGAACATCGTTCAAAATTATGCCTATTTGTAGGTTACCCCAAGGAAACGAAAGGTGGTCTATTTTACGATCCTCATGAGAACAAGGTACTAGTATCGACTAATGCCACGTTCTTAGAGGAAGACCACATGAGAGATCATCAACCGTCGAGCAAAATTGTTTTGTCCGAATTTTCCAGGAAAGCTACAGACGGATCAACAAAGGTTGTTGATCAGGCTGGTCCTTCTCAAGAGTTGAGAAAGCCTCGACGCAGTGGGAGGGATGTAAGACAGCCCGACCGCTACATCGGCTTGTCTGAAACTCAAGTCGTCATACCTGATGATGGCGTTGAGGATCCATTGACCTTTAAACAGGCAATGAATGACATAGACAAAGACCAGTGGCTTAAAGCCATGGATCTCGAAATGGAGTCTATGTACTTCAATTCGGTCTGGGATCTTGTAGACCAACCAGATAGTGAAAGACCTATCGGTTGCAAGTGGATCTACAAGAGAAAACGAGACCAAGCTGGTAAGGTGCAAACCTTTAAGGCTCGACTTGTGGCAAAAGGTTATTCCCAAAGAGAAGGGGTGGACTATGAAGAAACCTTTTCTCCTGTTGCCATGTTAAAATCGATTAGAATACTCTTATCCATTGCTACATTTTATGATTATGAAATCTGGCAAATGGATGTCAAGACTGCCTTTCTGAATGGTAATCTTGAGGAGAGTATCTATATGGCTCAACCAGAGGGATTCATACTTCAGGGTCAAGAGCAAAAGGTTTGCAAGCTTAATCGATCCATTTATGGGTTGAAGCAAGCATCTAGATCCTGGAATATAAGGTTTGATACGGCGATCAAATCTTATGGCTTTGAACAAAATATTGACGAACCTTGTGTTTACAAGAAAGTAGTCAATACTGTTGTAGCTTTCTTAGTCTTGTACGTAGACGATATACTACTCATTGGGAATGATGTAGGGTTCCTAACTGACGTTAAGAATTGGCTAGCGACCCAATTCCAAATGAAAGATTTGGGAGAGGCTCAGTTTGTTCTAGGGATTCAGATCATAAGGAATCGTAAGAACAAAGTGCTAGCGCTGTCTCAAGCATCTTATATTGACAAGGTGTTGTCAAGATATTCGATGCAGAATTCCAAGAAAGGTTCGCTGCCTTTTAGGCATGGAATTCACTTGTCTAAGGAACAGTCTCCTAAGACACCTCAAGAGGTTGAGGATATGAGACGAATTCCCTATGCATCTGCAGTTGGTAGTCTCATGTACGCTATGTTGTGTACAAGACCCGACATCTGTTATGCAGTAGGAATTGTCAGTAGGTTCCAGTCCAATCCAGGATATGATCACTGGACAGCCGTTAAACACGTCCTCAAGTATCTTAGGAGAACGAGAGACTATGTGCTTGTGTATGGCGCGAAGGATTTGATCCTTGCAGGATACACTGACTCTGATTTTCAGACTGATATAGATTCTAGGAAATCTACATCAGGATCAGTGTTCACTCTTAACGGAGGAGCAATAGTATGGAGGAGTATAAAGCAAGGTTGTATTGCTGACTCCACCATGGAAGCTGAGTATGTCGCAGCTTGCGAAGCAGCGAAGGAAGCTGTATGGCTTAGGAAGTTCTTGACAGATTTGGAAGTTGTTCCAAATATGAACTTGCCAATCACCCTTTATTGTGATAACAGTGGTGCAGTGGCAAATTCTAAAGAACCTAGAAGCCATAAGCGTGGAAAGCATATTGAGCGGAAATATCATCTCATTAGGGAGATAGTGCAACGAGGAGATGTGATCGTCACACAGGTAGCCTCGGAGCACAACATTGCTGATCCGTTTACTAAGTCTCTCACGGCTAAAGTGTTTGAGAGACACCTACAAAGTATAGGGCTGCGAGCTGCTCAGTAGGACAGTGGGAGAAACTTTAGATATTTGATATTCTAGTTCTCTCGACCAGCATGTACTCCACTGACGTTTTAGTCCAAGTGGGAGTTTGTTGGGTTTTATGTCCTAAAACTCGTAGTTTGTAAACTGAATGAATGTATATATTATTTTTCAATAAAGTTGTTATTGAATTTTAGTGAATTGTGTTTGTATTAACCTATATCAATAACTAACACCCATGGCGATAGTATGAGTACTTGAACTTCATGTGTGACATGAATGTGAATCAAGTTCAAGTAGACAGCCAAAATGGTCTATAGTATAGGGATAAGGCTGGGTACCTTATCCTGGGGACACTATTCGACGCGGCTCACTTTGTATAGTTCAAAACGATGTGATTCGAATCGTTTCATGTAGAGACATGTGAGTGAGGGCGTCCTGTGCAATGAGTTTGCACAAGACCGAACCAAGAAATAAAATCGCTCTTTCTTTATAACACCGTTTACTATAAAGACCGGTTTATTCATATGATGACTTAGGTAACTCGATCTCAATCCTGAGCTTACTATGGACTCCTGTTTATTTGACCTTATCCTTTGACTTGTACGGGTGAGAGTGGCCAGATCGCCGACTCAATATGCCTACCATCTTGGGGATAAGATTGAATAAGTGGCTGGGGACATAGTTGTAGCAAGATTGGAGTTCACTCCTACCCGCTTTCAGGGTTAGTAGAGAGGTTGTTCCCTTAAGTGCTGACTCCAGGTCTTGAACATTGGGCCCATCCTCTCCTGATCAGGGAGGAATCTGATTTGATGGTTGGACCACAAATCAATTGTTCATTAGAGGTGTCAGTGGTACTTAAGGAACAAGATATAATACAAGGGTTAAACGGTTTAAATGACCCGTTGTGATTATGAACAACCTGTGAAGGATCGACTTACTGATGATAGTTATATCAACAGGACACAATATATCTACAGTGAGGAGAGTGCAGCCCTTGGACTTTAGTGGAGTCTCCGGGGGTTAACGAATGTTGGTTAGTTCGGTTGAAAGAGTTTTGACCGGATAATCTCGTATCGTTGGAGCTCATGATCTGTAGGTCCTTACGGTTCTCCTGGCTAGCTTGGATAAAGCCGTGAAACAATTATAAAAGAAAAGAAAAGAATTTGAATTGTTCAAATTCGGGTTTGTGGAAGAAGGATAGACATATTTAAATATGATTTAAATATGAGATTGATCTGAAAACATGAATTGGATTCATGTGCAAAAAGTCGGTTTTCGGAAAACCGGGTTTAATTATATTATTTAATTAATATTTGATATTGAATTAAATAATATTAATTAAATATATATATTTTTATTAATTAAAAAGTTTAATTAATAAAAATAATTATTATTATTTTTAATAATATATATATATATATATATATATATATACATGTGTCTTACATGCAATATGTAAGACACATGTATAATTTATATATACACAGGTATATATAAAATTGACAGATCAATTGGTTTAAAAAAAAAAAAAAAAAAGAAATTGAAATTGAAATTAAATGCGGTGAGTGCTTTTTGGGGTACTCACTTGCAAATTGAATTTCGAATTCAATTTCTTCTTCTGCCGTTGTCTTCTTCCTCAGCTTCTGAAAGAAAAAGTTTCTTCAGTTGAAGCTCCTTCCCTCTTTTCTTTTGTAAAAGGAGTCCCACTACTCCGTTTCTCGGCCCGAGGATAGCGGGATTACCGTGGGTGGTCCACGAACGTTTCGTGAGAAGGCTCGGTGAGCTCGTGAGGAGCTTCTGACGGTGAATTTGGAGAATTACGAACGACAAGGGTATGTGTTCTAACTTCTCTTTTTCATCGCTTTTGCATGTTTCCATTTGTTTAAATTGATGAAATTAGAGTGTCTATGATCCAAATTCGCTTCCGCTGCGTGCCATGAGCGCTCCATCAGGTTTGACCCCCTCGTCGAGGTTGGTGTACACTTATTATTATGCACTTGCACTATAATTTGGAAACATCTCCTGCCTTTTATATGGGCTTCCTGTATAGCTTAATAGAATCCTGTTTGCACAGATCAAATGCTGCCTTGCCATTATTGTACAATGTTCAAAGAAGCTATACATGATTTTGACCTTTTACTTTATTCGTAGGTTCACGACGAGAAGGAAATGGATCGTATGCTTGCAATTGAAGGCATTGAGCTTATTGGCATCAACAATCGAAATCTTGGTAATGGCCGACTACTTTTGTGAATTCGTTCATATTGTTAAACTTCTCATCTCCAAACTTAAGGTTGTTTATTGATAAATATATCGCATTATTTCGTACTAAACTGCATCTCTACTTCTCTTCTAACGTGATATGTGTTATTAGGACATCGTATTCCCTACATTTCAACGACTGTAGCTTTAGAGTAGTTATAATATTTTGAAACATGAGAAATAGTCTTTTCCTTGCTTTTGAAGTGCTTCTACTTCACCAAACCGAGGAAATGACTCATCGATAGTTATTTTACTTATTATACAAGTGCATTTGCTAGCTTGTTTTCTCTTAAATTTATTCTTTGTTTTGGCAATGTGGAATCTGAATGTTTCTAAGAAAATGCATTATCTACTTAGTCTAAAGTTAATTGATTGAACAATTTCCGTAACAGATTGTTAGATGTCTATTGATTGAACTATTTCCAGAATTAGCTTTGAATGAACAAGCTCGCAAGATGGTGCGAGAACTACACTAGGGCGTTGCAAGCTTCACATTTGGATAAAGTAGAATGGGTATATCATGTTGCAAGCTTCACATTTGGATAAAGTAGTGTACTTTGTAACTTTTGTGCCAATTTTGGATGTAAATATGAAATATGGGTACTGTACTTTGTATTTAGACTCTTTTCAGGAACTATGAAAGTTTTTGTAGCAATTTTGGATGTAATATGAAATATTTTGTTGTTCTGAATGAAATGACTAGAATTCTAGTTTATTCCACATTTAACATTGTATTCATCGAATTAGCAGAATGTCAGTTATGCAACGTCATTGAAATAACACGGCATTATATTGTTTGCATCTCGTGGTCAAACAAAGATTTTTTGCCTTTCATCAAAAGTACTTTCAGTGACCGTTTTAGCCCGTCATTAAAAGAACTTACAATGGCGGTTTGTAGCCGCCATCTTATCCCTAAGATGGTGGTTACAAACTGCCATCTTAGGATTAAGATGACGGTTATAAACTGTCATCTTAGGGATAAGATGGCAGTTACCTAAGATGGCGGTTTTTAACCGCCATTAAAAGATAACCGCCATCATACCCTTAAGATGACACCACTTTAGAGGGCGGTCGTAAAACCGCCATCATATACCTAAGATGGCAGTTCAGAACTGCCATCGTAGGTCAAATTTGTTGTAGTGACTCTGTGATTAAATTGTTAAAGATTAGTGCAAATTCCATTGAAGTTAATTTTATTTTATTAATTTTTTAGTTATTTGAAATTAAGGTAGTGTCATATACTTAAGGTAGTGCCTTCTAATTTGGAGGGATGTGGCTTAGTAGCATAGTGGGATGATTATAGAGAATTTCAAAATTAGTGGGATAGTTTGTGGGTTAGTGGTTTACTATTTATTTAGAATTAGTGGGATGGTTTACTATAAATACTCGTAAGGTTTTTCAATTCAAAATATAGAATTCAATTGAAGCACTTGATCCTTCATGTCATTTCTCTCTTGTTTCCACATCTTGTTCTCTTCATTTTTGTTACTTGGTATTAGAGCATCTATGTTCTTTGTCTTCTGTTTGAATTTAAATATTCGTTGAAGATGAACGGTGGAAACAATGTTTGTGTAGACGAGTTTGTCGATGATAAGTATAGCTATTGAAAGTTATGTATGGAAGCTTTTCTACAAGGGCAAGATTTGTGGGATCTTGTTTCCGGTGATGATGCAGAAATAACAGAAGATACTCTGGAGAATGTTGAGACACGAAGGAAGTGGAAGGTCAAGTATGGCAAAACTTTTTTTTTCTGCGGACTTCTATTGGCAAAGAGTATATATTAAGCATGTTCGTGATGTAAATTCTCCAAAGAAAGTGTGGGACACACTTGAAAGGTTGTTTACTCAAAATAACCCAACAAATTTGCAATATTTGGAGAACGAACTTGGTGGAAGGACTCAAGGTAATTTGCCAGTTTCAGAATATTTTCTGAAAATAAAAACTTTGTTATGAAATTTCAAAATTGGATAAGGGGGATCCTATTAGTGATGCTCATGTGCGTCGTTATCTTATCCACTGACTGCGAAAGAAGTTGATGCCATTTATTTCTTAGATACAAGGTTGGGTAAGTCAACCTTCTATCATTGTGTTGGAATACTTGCTCTCAAATTAGGAAATATTGATGAAACAAATGTTTAGCAACAACAAAGCAAACTCACTCTGAGGTGAAAGTTGTTTTTTATGCAAAAGACAAAGAAAAAGTTAGTTCTTCTCCAAGGCTTTATTCAAATGACAACAAGGATTCCAAGGTTGAAGGACAGTCCAATGGAAATTTAAAATTATGTTTTAGGTGCGGCAATGACACATCAAATGTGATTGTCGAGTGAAGGTAGTGTGTTATCGTTGTGGAAAATCAGGTTACATTAGACAAAATTGTCGGGTGATTCATGTTGACACCGTATTTCGTCCGGCCTTATTTATCATCATTTTGGATTTTTCACGTCATTTTATGTTTTTTCACTTATTTTTAAGTATTTTTTAGTTTTTCTTTAATTTCGTCATTTTCTAGTTATTTTCGGAATTTTCGAGAAAATTGCCAGATTTGTCTTCCGTTAGTGGATCATTCAGCCGTCCAGATTTCCGGTTTAGGGTTCCAATTTAGGGTTCCATTTTTAAGGTTTATAGTTTGGGGTTTTGTTTAGGGTTTTAGATTTAGGTTTTAAGGGTAGTCAATTTTGGAAAGGCCAAGAGATGACCCATTTGGGATGTTTTAGACCTAAAAATGACTATAAATAGAAAGAGAATGAGCCAAAAAATAAGGGGGGGAAAAAGACAAAAAGGGTGAGGATCCCAAAGCTAAAAAAAATTCATTTCTCTCTCCAAGCACTATTCCTCATCTTCAACCTCTCCCCTCATCTTACCTCCCCTACCTAACTCCGGCAAGACCCAAGGCGGCGCGCGGCGGAGCTCCGGCAAGACCACGGCGGAGAGCCACCGCACGCGGCGGAGATCTTCGTCTTCTCCAAACCGAACGGCGGGCTTCGTCTTCAAGCTCTTCCAGACGCACGGCGGAGCTCCAAGATCCGGCAGCAACCTCGAACCCAAGGCCACGGCGGCGCACGGTGGCGCGCTTCATCCTCTTCATCTTCCTCAACCTCCAGACGACGGCGCGACTTCGGCGAACCCAGATCGGGGCTCCACCTTCCTCAGACGACAACGACAACATCTCCACGTCTTCTCCAGCAGCCCGAACCAGCTCCGACGGAATTCGTCTTCTCCAGCAACCCAGACGGCGGCGCATCAACAACCCAGATCTTCATCTCCTTCACGAATGTGCAGCTGACCTCGGCTCAACGACGGCGGCGGACATCTTGAACGACGGCGGACGAACCAGCAGCTGAAACCCGAACGAGCTGCGTTCTTCTTCAACCCAGACGGCGTTCGATCTCTTCGGACCTCTCCGGCGAGCTCCACCTTTCTCAGACGACAACGGCAACCACGGGTCTTCATCTTCAGCCTCGAACCAGCGGCGGATCTCACCGGAGAACCTCACGACGAACCAAGACGGCGATGAACGGCGGCGCAGCCTCGGGCCAATGGCGGCGTTCTCGAACCCAAGGTGGCGCGCGGCGGTTGTCGGAGCTCCGATGGCAGAAGTAGCATGGAAGAAGAACCAGACGGCGTTCGTTCTTCGGGGGGTAAGAAGCTGAATTTGTTTTTAAGTTTATTGAAATTACGATTTTGCCCCTGTCTTTGTATTGAAGTTTGGCTGATTTATTTTGTCCATATATACTCCCTTCCTATATGATATATACCCCTTCTGTTTGAAGTTTGGCTGATTTATTTTGTCCATATATACCCATGCCTATATGATATACACCCCCTCTGTTTGCATGATATATACCCATGTTTTGAGCATAATATACCCATGTTTATTTCATATATACCTCATGTTTGATCTTCTTATTTTAATCTTTAATCTCGATGCATGTTATCTAATTGTGAGGCATAAGTTCATTATTTTTCTATTTTGTTAAATTAATTTTAATTTGTAACCCCGGGAGAGATGAAGGACTGTTCCTTTCATCTCGAAGGAATTTAATTTGTAACCCCGGGAGAGATGAAGGACTGTTCCTTTCATCTCGAGGGAATTTAATTTGTAACCCCGGGAGAGATGAAGGATTGTTCCTATCATCTCGAGGGTATTTTGAATCCACCCCGGGAGAGATGAAGGACTGTTCCTTTCATCTCGAGGGTATTTTAATTGAAATCCCGGGATAAATAGGGTTTCCCTATTTTTGAGGATTTATTATTACTGTCATTATGCGCTAATTACAAGAACGCCCTTGTTTTTAAAAAAAAGTTTTCCCTTGATTTTTAAATTGAATTTTGTTACTATTTCAAAACAAGAATACATTTTTGTTCAAATCAAGTTTTAAATTAAATTTCAAATCGTTTGTTTTCAAACCAAAATTGTTTTAATTTTAATTAATGTTTTAATCAAATTTCAAATTGATTTTGAAACAAAACGATTTTATTAAAAGATTTTTAAAGTTCTTGTTTTGTCGTATGATCTCGGTATCGGGATCAAGGCGATTAATGGCGAAATTAACGATCTTGCCCACAAAATCAAATTCCTACTTTCTTTAAAGTTAGGATATGATTAGTTGAGACATTGCATTATTTTTAATTGTTTATTTTATTTGTTAAGGACCATTTGAAATTTGCTAGATAATTAGGATAAAACGTTTTGGCTACCGTTTTTTTAAACGGGATGTTGTAGGGTGCTAGCACCTTCCCTACACTCAACCGACCCCCGAACCTCGTATTTTTACTTCGTAGACCGTATTTTTAAGGTGACCAATCACACCCTAAATGATTGGTGGCGACTCCATTTTTTGTGAAAACCCCTGTTTAACAGAAGGTTGTCAGCCGCTCCGCGTCGCAAAAACGTTGCGACAATTCTCAAAGAAGCAAAAGCAAATGTTGTACAAGAAAGTAACAAACCTGAACAAGTTACTTGGGAACAATGATTATCAACTGAAACTATTGATCAACCCATTAATTTGCATGCTAATGCTTCCATAGATTATTGAGGATTGAATTGTTGATTCTTGTTGTTCTCATCATTCTACTGGAATCATTTCTTTTATCTCTGATGTACGTACCCATTATGGAAGAAGAGTCATTGCGACGGCTGATAATTTCATACATCCTATTGTTCAAGAAGGGCAAGTTAACGTTAAGGATGATGCACCAAATGTTGGGGGTGGTTCTCTTGAAGATATTTATCATGTTCCAGGTTTAAAGAAGAATTTGGTTTCGGTATCTTAGATTGCCGACTCTGGGAGGTACGTTCTTTTTGGTTCAGATGATATGAAAATTGTTCCTAATATTAAGCAATTTGAAGCTGATGTTTTGTTTACTGGAAAGAGAAAATATTCCCTCTATGTTTTGTCTGCAAGTGATGCATATGTTGAAAAGACATGTCAGAATGATAGTGCAACACATTGACATGCTCGGTTGGGCCATGTTGGTTATCAATTCCTGCAAAGAATTTATATGAAGAAGTTTCTTGAGGGTGTTCCCGTCTTTAAAGAATTTCACCGTGATGTAGTTTGTCCTAGTTGTCAATTTAGAAATTCACATCATCTTTCCTTCCCAAATTCAAATAACAGAGCTACTGTGGCATTGCGGCTAGTTCATTCAGATTTGATGGGGCCAACAAAAATACCCAGTTTTTCCAGTTGTCGTTATGTTATAGTTATAGTGGACGATTTTTCTCGGTTCACTTGGGTGTATTTCTTGGATGCTAAATGTGAGACTTTCTCCAAGTTTATCCAGTTCAAGGAGTTAGTCGAGAAGGAATTTATGATGTCGATAAAGTGTCTTCACAGAAATAATGGGGGAGAATATATGTCTAATCAATTTCAGAACTATTGCAAAGAGCATGGCATTCAACGCCAAATGACATATCCTAACACTCCACAATAGAATAGAGCTGCTCAACGTAAATTAACACATCTTACATCTATGTGTTTGTCTTGGTTGGATGCAAAGAATCTTCCAATGGAGCTTTGGGCAACAACTATTCAGTCAGCTTGTCACGTCATAAATCTGTTGGGTTTAATGTCCTAAAACTCGTGGTTGGTAAACTGTTAAGTCTGTAAACTAACTATTTAGAATAAAGAGTTATTAGTTTTATTCGGTAAAGGTGTTTACTGGAATAAAGTGAAACGTGTTTGCATTAATCTATACCAATGACCAACACCCTTGACGATCAAGCATACTTGAGCTTCATGTATGACATGATTGTGGGTCAGGCTCAAGTAGACAGCCAAAATGCTCTATAGTATATGGATAAGGCTGGGTACTTTATTCTGATAACACTATTGGATGCGACTCGCTTTGTAATGTACAAAACGATGTGATCCGAATCGTTTCACATGGAGATGTGCGAGCGGGGACGTACTATGCGACGAGATTACATAAGACTGAACCACGAAAAGTCGCTCTCTCTTTATAACGTCGTTTACTGAAGAGACCGACTATTTCACATGATGGCCTAGGTAACTCGATCTGAATCCTGACCGTACCATGAACTCATGCTTATTAGGCAGTATCCTTAGACTTGTACGGGTGAGAGTGGCCCAATAGCGTCGACTCAATAACTTATCATCTCAGGGATAAAGCCCAATAGGTAGCTGGAGACATAGTATAGCGAGATGGAGTTCACTCATAATCCACTTAAGGGTTAGTAGATAGGTTATGTTCCCTTAATAGCTGACTCTAGGGCTTGAACAATGTGCACACATCTTCTCCAGGGTTGAGAGGGTTTTCTGATCTGTCGGTTGGACCACAGATCAATTGTTCATTAGAGGTGTCAGTGGTACTTAAGGAAGAAGATGTAACACAGGGGTTAAGCGGTTTAAATGACCCAACTGTGATTACGAACAACCTGTGAAGGGTCGACTTGCCTATGACGGTTATATCAAGAGGACATAATATATCTACAATGAGGAGAGTGCAACCCTTGGACTATAGTGGAGTCTTCGGGGGTTAACGAATGTTGATTGATTCGGGTTAAAAGAGTTTTGACCGAATGATCTTGTATCGTTGGAGCTCATTATCTGTAGGTCCTTTAGGTTCTCCTAGTTAGCTCGGATAAAGCGGTATGGCAGTGCTATAGGGTAGAATTCGGGTGTGTTGATCGAGGGTTTATGTATTTAATTGTGATTTAAATATATAATCGGAGGAAGTCGTATTTAAATGTGATTTAAATAAACAACTGGAGAAAAATATGAATATTGATTCATATATTGGAAAAGTCGTTTTTTTTTAAATCGGGCTTAGAAGAAGATTTATTATTATATTAATATTTGATATTAATATTAATAATAAATTAAATAATTAAAAAAATTAATTATTATTAATTTTAATAAATAATAATTATTATTATTTTTATTATTTTTTAATCCACGATGGAACCATGCATGGTCCATGGACTCCATGTGGATTCCACTCCCAATTCTTATTCTCCAAGTTTGGAGAATTGGAGTTAATCTTTTTCTAGAGATTTTTTCTCTTACCTTGCTCAAGCTTCACATCTCTCTCTCTCTCGGTTGAAAAAATTTCTTCAAGTGTTGAAGATTGTTTTTCTCCATTGATGGGGTTTTGAAGCTTGAAGAAGTGACGGTAGAAGCTTTGGTTGTTGAAATTTCAAGGTTAGTCTTTTGGAAAGATTGAAGAAGAGATAAAGGTGTTTATACTTCTTCCCTTGATTTTGGATTTCAAGTTGTTGAAATTCAAGAGTATTGTTGAATTGTGTTCTTGATGAATTGTTCATCAAGTTCATATTAACTCAATTCCAAACTCAAAACCTAAGATTCATCTTCTTCCTCGACCCTCTCAACAAACCCCCTTAGTTCAAGGAGTCCCACAACTCCGCTATTAAGCCCGAGAATAGCTGGGACTACACTAAGGGTGGTCCTCGACTGTTCGTGCTGAGTTCGTGACCGGAGGAGAGGTAGAGTTCGAGGGGGCTGTAGAGGTGATGAGGTAGACGAGAAGACAAACAACATTAAAAGGTAATTTTGCCCTTTGTAGCTCTCGGGTGAGTTTACCGGTTGGTTTTATCGATAGGTATATTACCGGTGGAGCTACCCAAACGCTGTTTCTGAAGCGTTTGGGGTTTGTTTCCCCGGTCGAGATTTACCGGTCTGGTATCGGTAAATCCTACATCGGGGAAACTGGTCGATAAGTGTTACCGATCTGGTTTAACGGTTGAAATTTATCGGTTGATAAATTTATCGATTTAGACCAGAACCGGTATATCGGCAAAAATCAAGCGTTGATCTTTTCTCGGTATACCGGTCCAGTGTTTACCGATGGGGTTGAACCGGTCCGTTTACCGGTCGCAACTTTACCGGTGTATGGGCACCGGTTTATCGGTTTCACTTGAACCGTTTGTTCTTTACCGGTCAACTTCCTCGGTTGACTTTACCGGTCGATTTACCGATGGTAATGATGTTGGGTTTTATGTCCTAAAACTCGTGGTTTGTAAACTGTTATGTTTGTAAACAATCTATTTAGCAATAAAGAGTTATTATGTTTTAATTCAGTAAAGGAGTTTACTGGATTAAAGTGAAACATGTTTTATCCTATACCAATAACCAACACCCTTGGCATTGTTTGAGTATTTGAACCTCATGTATGACATGATTGTGGATCAGGTTCAAGTATACTGCCAAAATGATCTATAGTATATGGATAAGGCTGGGTACCTTATCCTGGTAACACTATAGGATGCGGCTCACTTTGTATTGTACAGAACGATGTGATCCGAATCGTTCCACATGAAGATGTGAGAAGTGAGGGCGTCCTGTGTAAAGAGTTTACACAAGATCGAACCGCATATTAAGTCACTCTCTCTTTATAACACCGTTTACTAATCGAGACTGACTTATACACTTTGATGGCCTAGGTAACTCGTTCTTAATCCTGAGCTTGCTATGAACTCCTGCTTATTCGGAAGTATCCTTTGACTTGTACGGGTGAGAGTGGCGGAACGCCCGCTCAATAAGCCTACCAACTTGGGGATAAAGTCGAATAAGTAGCTGGGGACATAGTGTAGCAAGATTGGAATTCACTCCTAACCCGCTCTTCAGGGTTAGTAGATAGGTTGTTCCCTTAATAGCTGACTCCGGGGCTTGAACAATGTGAGCTCACACTCTCATGTGATGAGAGAGTTATATTGATCTCTTGGTTGGACCAAAGATCTATTGTTCATTAGAGGTGTCAGTGGTACTTAAGGAACAAGATGTAATGCAGGGGTTAAACGGTTTATACGACCCAGCTGTGATTACGGACAACCTGTGAAGGATCGACTTACCAATGACGGTTATATCAAGAGGACACAATATATCTACAGTGAGGAGAGTGCAGCCCTTGGACTTTAGTGGAGTCTCCGAGGGTTAACAAATGTTGATCGATTTGGGTCAAAAGAGTTTTGACCGAATGATCTCGTATCGTTGGAGCTCATGATCTGTAGGTTCTTTAGGTTCTTCTGGCTAGCTCGGATAAAGCGGTATAGCAGTGCTATAGGGTTGTATTCGGAGAAATCTGAATTAGGGTTTGTTCGAGGGATTTGTATGTTTAAATGTGATTTAAATATATAATCGGAGGAAGTTGTATTTAAATGTGATTTAAATACTCGACCGGAGAGAAATATGAATATTGATTCATATTTTGGAAAAGTCGGTTTTTCTGAAAACCGGGTAATAGTGGAAGGTTTATTATTATATTAGTATTTGATATTAATATTAATAATAAGTTAAATAATTAAAATTGTTTTAATTATTATTAATTTTAATAAATAATAATTATTTATAATTATTATTATTATCATTAATGTCATCTTTGCATGTTCAACATGTGGCTTCCACTATTTTTTGCTTTTCCTTACTCATGAAGCAAGTCAAATGAAGTTATCTCATTGATTTTGGCTTGAGTGAGAAATCTCTAAGTTTATGCACTTCTCTCTCTCTCTCGTTGGAAACTTCTTCTCTCAAGTCTTTTGGATTGAGCATCTTCAAGTGTTGAAGGTAACATCCATGGTTGAAGGTTGAAGAAGAAGAGAGAAGTTGAAGCTTTGGTTGTTGTAAATTCAAGGTGATTCTTTGAGAAAGATTCAAGAAGAGTTAAGTTGTTAATTCTTCCTCCCTTGATATTTTGATTTCAAGTTGTTGAAATTCAAAGAGTTTGTTGTATTGTGTTCTTGATGTTCTTGATGAATTGTTCATCAAGTTCATATTAACACAATTCCAAACACATGCCATAAGCTTCATCTTGTTCCTCCACCCTCAAACTAACCCCCTTAGCTTAAGGAGTCCCACCACTCCGCTATTACCGCCTGAGAATAGTTGGGACTACTCTAAGGGTGGTTCTCGTGTGCTCGTGATTGTTCGTGCTGAGTTCGTGACCGGAGGAGAGGTAGAGTTCGAGGGGGCTGTAGAGGAGCTGAGGTAGACAAGAAGACGAACATCAAGAAAAGGTATTTTTGTCTTTTGAAGCTCACTGGTAAATTTACCGGTCGGTAAACCGGTCGGTTTTACCGACAGGTAATTTACCGGTGGGGCTTCCCAAACGCTATTTCTTAAGCGTTTGGGGGTTGTTTCCCCGGTCGAGATTTACCGGTCGGTAAATCCCATACCGAGGAAACCGGTCGGTAAGTGTTACCGATCTGCTTTACCGGTTGAAATTTATCGGTTGATAAATTTACCGGTTGAAAGTTTACCGATGGGGTTGAACCGGTTCGTTTACCGGTGTATGGGCGCCGGTTTATCGGTCAAGCTTGCTTCGGTAATTCCTTTACCGGTCGGTTTTTACCGGTTGACTTTACCGGTCGGTATTTACCGGTGGTAAGGAATTACCGGTGGGACTCGAGGTGATGAAAAATGTTAAGTGTTAGCATTGTTTCTCACTTCTTGTTTGTTGCTTATTGATTGCTGAAGATTCTCAGCCAGTTTAGGCTTCTTCCGCTGCGCCTCTGGTTGTGTCGGGATCCTTCGGTTTCCATCAATTGGTATCAGAGCATGCTTTAAGCTCTCAATTTTGCACAAATTGAGTCCTAGGTGGGTTGTTTTGATTTCTTGTTTGGGTGGCTGAAGCATTTTGGTTTATGGCATTGGTTTACTTTCCTTGTTGTTTATCTTTGGTTTGTAATAGCCTTGGCTTGTTAAATAAGGCTTAATGTGTGGCTTGGAGTCTGTAATTCATTGTGTCTTAGAGTCTAGGGTTGTTGCGGAGCCAAGGGGTGCAAGGAGCCAAGAAGCCGAGGTGTTTGAAGTTGCTCGAAGAGTTCGTTGAGCTTCAAGACCTAGCTTGGGGTTTTGACAAGCTTGTAATAATTAGTTTTGCTTGCTTGATGCCATAAACCGAATTGCTTTAGTGTGATTAATTTATAAGATGCATGAGATGTATGGTTTAAATTAATGCCCTTGCTTGTGCATAAAGTATGCCATATAGATTTCAAATCCCACCTTAGGAAGCATGTTGCATGCATATTGTATGTTATAAGTGTTATAATGTATAGGATGCATGCTTAATTCATGAGATTCAATATAAGTGTTATATTGGTTATGAATTAGGAAATTGTATGTTTAAGAGCATAATTGATATAAGTGTTATATTAATTATGAAGTTAAATATTCAATTCACCATGCCTTAGTGATGCATGTTTGAGAAGCATGTAGAGTTGTTGTAGAAAGTCTAAGTTTTGCAAAGTGTTGTAAAAATTGGATAGACTTTTAAAATCTATAACAAAGATTAAAAGCATGTTCATTTAGGGTTAAATGAGACGTCCGGTTCATTAGATGAATAGGTCGTTATCTCGTAAATGCTAAGGTTATGAGAAACTCACCCGGTGAAATTCTGTTCGAGGTTGGAGGTATTTAAGTTGACGGTTTACGGAACACCTCCTACCTGGGGACGATCCGGTACTTGAGTAAAGTTAACCCGGCTTTATGAGCGTGCGTGAGAGGTGTGAGGTTAATAAAAGTATTTATAACCTAGACATCTTAGGTAAATAGTTTGCCTAGACTTAAGGTTTTATTTTCTTAGCCGGATAAAACCTGAGTAGTTTACCCTTAAAACCGTCTATGATGCTTAGTAGATGTGTTGAGAAGGAATATACGATATATCCCTCTCCTGCTACGCACTCCCTATAGTTCACAACGTGAGAATTTTGCTCGGCCTCGTGTTGCTAATGTGGCAACCCCATTCGGATGGTATTTGCAACTTTCAATAGCAAAGTGAATGGAGTAAGTATCTATAGTAAGTGGGAGAAGGAAGTACGTCAGTACATCCTACGGTCTCCTCCATTGGGTGAACCGTGAGATTCCCATGTTTCGCCTGCTAGGTGCCCACAAGTGGTACCGATCCATTCGGAGGGCGGGGCATGGGAGATCGAACACCTCAGTCACCATTTATGGATAGTGAAACATAGGGCCATTCCCAACACTGACATTCCATTTGGTTGCTATGTTGGGGCCGTTCTGTGCATTCTAAAAATGGAGGGTCACACTTACGGGATTTGCTAAGGAGTTAGTAAATTCAGACCAAAAACGATAACTAAGATGTTAATGGAATATGAGTTATTCTGGTATTAGCATTTAGTCAAGACTGTCTTGATTTAGTAAAGGAGTGACTCGACTGCCATTCGACAGCGATCATTCTGACTTACTAAAGTATCGTTGTTAGTAAATAAAGAGTTTGGGTCCTTTATTTACTGCTAAATCTTTAATTGGTTTAAGTAGGTTAAAACCGTTTCACTAATAGATTTACATTCCTTTACAGCATGTCTAGTTCGTTCATACAGTTGCTGTCACACGACAAATTAACCGGAGAAAATTTTGGGTCATGGAAGTCGAACCTCAATGCGGTTTTGGTTCTTGACAACCTGAGATTTGTCTTAACGGAGGAGTGTCCTCCGGTTCCTGGTTCTAATGCCTCACGAACTGTTCGTGAAGCATACGACGGTTGGATTCGGGCTAATGATAAAGCTCGAGTCTACCTCCTGGCAAGCATATCTGATGTCTTGTCTAGGAAGCATGAGGGGATGGTTTCCGCTAAGGAAATCATGGCTTCACTACAAGAGATGTTTGGAAAACCTTCCTCATCTCTTAGGTATGAACCCTCAAGCACATTTTCAACTGCCGTATGGTTGAAGGAACCTCTGTTAGGGAGCATGTCCTTAACATGATGGTGTACTTCAATACTGCAGAAGTTAATGGAGCAACCGTTGACGAACAAGGTCAGGTTGGTTTTATCTTGGAATCTCTTCCGAAGAGCTTCCTGCACTTCAGGGCCAATATGGTCATGAACAAGATAGAATACAATCTGACGTCTCTTCTAAACGAGCTTCAGGTATATCAGTCCCTGCATACCTCTAAAGGAAAGGAGAAGAAGGTAAATGTTACCACTTCTATGAAATTCCAGAAAGGGTCTGGGTCTGGGACTAAATCTGAGCCTCTTACTGTGAGTAATAAGATTATTCACAAGAAGAAGAGAAGTGCCAGGAAGGGCAAGACCCCAGCTGTTGGCAAGGTAAAAGTTTCACACAGTGGAAAGTGTTTTCATTGTGGTGAAGAAGGGCATTGGAAGCGGAACTGCCCCAAATACCTTGCAGAGAAAAAGGCAAGAGAATGAACGACAAGGTAAATATGATTTATCTTTTGTCTAAACATGTGTTGTGGATTATGATTGTCATATCTGAATGTTGATTCAGGAACCACTAATCATGTTTGTTATTCTTTTTCAGGAAACCAGTTCCTGTCTGCCTATTACTTGACGAAGACGACTTATGAAGATGTCTTCGCAGTATCTACAGTGGGAGCTTGCTGATAGTTTAGTTGTCTGTATAGAAATAATTTCAACTGTTGTAATTATTATCTATAGAACTCAAGTTTGTCCTGAACACTTTTATTGTATATAGTATCTTTTGTTTATTAAATGAAGAGTTCATTTTGCAAAAGATATATACTAGTAGTGTTCTATTAAAACTTGGTAAACAACTAAAGAGTTAAGATTTATCTTGTTTTATATTGAAAGCAAATTTTAAATTAACAAAGGTTGTTAGTTTAGCTAGTTCTTCTCAACTGTTGAGAAAGCCTATATGTAGTGGGAGGTTTATGAGATAATCTGGACCACTATATTGGCTTGTGTTATGACTTTAGTTATCAAAATTGTTGATGATGGTAAATTCATAAACAAGAACCAGTAGCTCAAAACCATGAATCTTCAAGGGGTTTAAAGACCTAGTCTATGAGGTGAAAACCTCTAAGGCTTGACTTTCTGACAAAGGGACTGTCCCGAAGAGAATGAGTTAATTGTGTATTAACTTCTTCTCTTGTTGTCAGATGTTAGTTATATAGAATACTCGTATCCATTGTCTTGTTCTATTCGATAGGATAAGGTAAATGGAAATCAAGATTAGCTATCTTGATAGAGTATCTATTTGTCTGAACCAGGAAGATTCATTATTTAAGATTCAGAGCAAGTAGTTTGCATTCTTATTCAATTCATTTATGAATTGGATTTAGTATCTAAATCTTAAATTATAAGGATTGTTTTTCCGAATCAATTCTTATGGTTTTGAACATTACATTGATAAATATTGTTGAACAAGTATTTGATTAATGTAATAGCTTTCATAATAAATTCCCATAGTTTCACTCCTAATCATTGTGAATGATGAAGGAATCATTTCTTTGATAAGCTTAAATTAGTTCTGTTGGTTCTAAGGATTCGGGTTAATCTGAATCGCAAGAACATATGGCTAGTGGGAGCTGTCAAAAGTAATGTGGTTAAAGTTTTGTCAAATGTGTAAGGAGTAATAGTATACAAGAGTTGTATTGCTGATTTCTCTTGTAATAGCTAAGCTTTCTTGCAGCTTGTGAAGTAGCAAAAAGTTTATGAATTAAACTCAAAGTTTAGTGCTCTGAGAGGATGTGATAGTCACATGGGTTCCTCACAGCACTTCATGCTGTTTCTGTTTACTCTGTTTCTCATGGCTAAAGTGTTTGAGAAATACCTAAAGTGTTTAGGGCTCCGAGTTGTTCAACTAAGGATAGTGGGAGTAAACTTGAAATATGAGATATTTCATTTTCTCCACCTAACATGTACACCACAGACGTTTTAGTCCAAGTGGGAGTTTGTTGGGTTTTATGTCCTAAAACTCGTGGTTTGTAAACTGTTATATTTGTAAACAATCTATTTAGTAATAAAGAGTTATTATGTTTTAATTCAGTAAAGGAGTTTACTGGATTAAAGTGAAACATGTTTTATCCTATACCAATAACCAACACCCTTGGCATTGTTTGAGTATTTGAACCTCATGTATGACATGATTGTGGATCAGGTTCAAGTATACTGCCAAAATGATCTATAGTATATGGATAAGGCTGGGTACCTTATCCTGGTAACACTATAGGATCCGGCTCACTTTGTATTGTACAGAACGATGTGATCCGAATCGTTCCACATGAAGATGTGAGAAGTGAGGGCGTCCTGTGTAAAGAGTTTACACAAGATCGAACCGCGTATTAAGTCACTCTCTCTTTATAACACCGTTTACTGATCGAGACTGACTTATACACTTTGATGGCCTAGGTAACTCATTCTTAATCCTGAGCTTGCTATGAACTCCTGCTTATTCGGAAGTATCCTTTGACTTGTACGGGTGAGAGTGGCGGAACGCCCGCTCAATAAGCCTACCAACTTGGGGATAAAGCCGAATAAGTAGCTGGGGACATAGTGTAGCAAGATTGGAATTCACTCCTAACCCGCTCTTCAGGGTTAGTAGATAGGTTGTTCCCTTAAGAGCTGACTCCGGGGCTTGAACAATGTGAGCTCACACTCTCATGTGATGAGAGAGTTATATTGATCTCTTGGTTGGACCAAAGATCTATTGTTCATTAGAGGTGTCAGTGGTACTTAAGGAACAAGATGTAATGCAGGGGTTAAACGGTTTATACGACCCAGCTGTGATTACGGACAACCTGTGAAGGATCGACTTACCAATGACGGTTATATCAAGAGGACACAATATATCTACAGTGAGGAGAGTGCAGCCCTTGGACTTTAGTGGAGTCTCCGGGGGTTAACAAATGTTGATCGATTTGGGTCAAAAGAGTTTTGACTGAATGATCTCGTATCGTTGGAGCTCATGATCTGTAGGTCCTTTAGGTTCTCCTGGCTAGCTCGGATAAAGCGGTATAGCAGTGCTATAGGGTTGTATTCGGAGAAATCTGAATTAGGGTTTGTTCGAGGGATTTGTATGTTTAAATGTGATTTAAATATATAATCGGAGGAAGTTGTATTTAAATGTGATTTAAATACTCGACCGGAGAGAAATATGAATATTGATTCATATTTTGGAAAAG
Organism: Herpetospermum pedunculosum; assembly: GCA_028017165.1. Classification (NCBI taxonomy): domain Eukaryota; kingdom Viridiplantae; phylum Streptophyta; class Magnoliopsida; order Cucurbitales; family Cucurbitaceae; genus Herpetospermum; species Herpetospermum pedunculosum. The sequence goes on from CM051527.1 coordinate 47,529,430, forward strand.
TCGGTTTTTCTGAAAACCGGGTAATAGTGGAAGGTTTATTATTATATTAGTATTTGATATTAATATTAATAATAAATTAAATAATTAAAATTGTTTTAATTATTATTAATTTTAATAAATAATAATTATTTATAATTATTATTATTATCATTAATGTCATCTTTGCATGTTCAACATGTGGCTTCCACTATTTTTTGCTTTTCCTTACTCATGAAGCAAGTCAAATGAAGTTATCTCATTGATTTTGGCTTGAGTGAGAAATCTCTAAGTTTATGCACTTCTCTCTCTCTCTCTCGTTGGAAACTTCTTCTCTCAAGTCTTTTGGATTGAGCATCTTCAAGTGTTGAAGGTAACATCCATGGTTGAAGGTTGAAGAAGAAGAGAGAAGTTGAAGCTTTGGTTGTTGTAAATTCAAGGTGATTCTTTGAGAAAGATTCAAGAAGAGTTAAGTTGTTAATTCTTCCTCCCTTGATATTTTGATTTCAAGTTGTTGAAATTCAAAGAGTTTGTTGTATTGTGTTCTTGATGTTCTTGATGAATTGTTCATCAAGTTCATATTAACACAATTCCAAACACATGCCATAAGCTTCATCTTGTTCCTCCACCCTCAAACTAACCCCCTTAGCTTAAGGAGTCCCACCACTCCGCTATTACCGCCTGAGAATAGCTGGGACTACTCTAAGGGTGGTTCTCGTGTGCTCGTGATTGTTCGTGCTGAGTTCGTGACCGGAGGAGAGGTAGAGTTCGAGGGGGCTGTAGAGGAGCTGAGGTAGACAAGAAGACGAACATCAAGAAAAGGTATTTTTGTCTTTTGAAGCTCACTGGTAAATTTACCGGTCGGTAAACCGGTCGGTTTTACCGACAGGTAATTTACCGGTGGGGCTTCCCAAACGCTGTTTCTTAAGCGTTTGGGGGTTGTTTCCCCGGTCGAGATTTACCGGTCGGTAAATCCCATACCGAGGAAACCGGTCGGTAAGTGTTACCGATCTGCTTTACCGGTTGAAATTTATCGGTTGATAAATTTATCGGTTGAAAGTTTACCGATGGGGTTGAACCGGTTCGTTTACCGGTTGCCTTTACTGGTGTATGGGCGCCGGTTTATCGGTCAAGCTTGCTTCGGTAATTCCTTTACCGGTCGGTTTTTACCGGTTGACTTTACGGGTCGGTATTTACCGGTGGTAAGGAATTACCGGTGGGACTCGAGGTGATGAAAAATATTAAGTGTTAGCATTGTTTCTCACTTCTTGTTTGTTGCTTATTGATTGCTGAAGATCCTCAGCCAGTTTAGGCTTCTTCCGCTGCGCCTCTGGTTGTGTCGGGATCCTTCGGTTTCCATCAAAAGAATTTACCGGTTGGACTCGATGTTGAGAAAAATGCTAAATGTTAGTATTGTTTCTCACTTCTTGTTTTGTTGCTTATTGATTACTGAAGATCCTCAGCCACTTTAAGGCATCTTCCGCTGCGCCTCTGGTTGTGTCGGAATCCTTTGGTTCCATCAATTGATATCAGAGCATGCTTTAAGCTCTCAATTTCGCACAAATTGAGTCCTAGGTGGGTTGTTTTGTTTTCTTACTTAGGAGGCTGAAGTGTATTGGATTATGGCATCTATTTTCTTTCCTTGTTCTTTACTTTCGATTTGTAATAGCCTTGGTCTGTTAAATAAGGCTTAATGTGTGGCTTGGAGTCTGTAATTCGTTGAGTCTTACAGTCTAAGGTTGTTGTGGAGCCGAGGAGTGCAAGAAGCAAGAAGCCGAGGTGCTCGGAGCTGCTCGAAGTGTTCGAAAAGCTTCAAGGCCTAGCTTGGGGTTTGGACAAGCTTGTAATAGTTTAGTATTGCTTGCTTGATTCCATAAATCGAATCGCTTTAGTGTGTTTAATTTATAGGATGCATGAGATGTATGGTTTAAATTAATGTCATTGCTTGTGCATATAGTATGCCATGTAGGTTACAAATCCCACCATAGGTAGCATGTTTCATGCATTTCGTATGTTATAAGTGTTATAATGTATATGATGCATGCCTAATTCAGAGTATCGGTATAAGTGTTATATTGATTTATGAGATAGGAGTTGTATGTTTAAGAGCATGATGAACGTCATTTATGTCATATTTTTACCCTTTAAAGCATACTCATTAATTGACTTTTTGAGTTAAATTAAAGATAATTGTGCATGTAATTGATAAGAAAAGAATAAAAATAGGAAAGTCACATGCTCAAGGTCGTTTTGTCATTATGAAGCAATTAAGAGGGTAAAAGAGTCATTTTTGATAAGAATTAATGTTGTTTTAATTATTTTCAGGAAAACTGTATTCTGCTTCAGCTTGTGGCCACAGAGGAGTCACAGAGTGCAGAATCCAGCTTGTGGCCACAGAGGAGTCACAGAATGCAGAATCCACCTTGTGGCCACATAAGAGGCCACAGAGTGCAGTTGACTGGTCAAACGAATTGGTTGAAATATTTTGTCAAAGATCTTCCAAAGATTCAGCCAACCAACTCCCTATTTGACCTAACAACCCTTCCCAAAGATCTCTCCCTCATTTTAGCAACCTCCAAACAAACTCTAAGGCCTATAAAAGGCACCTCAAGCCTTCATTCAAATCATCGATCTTTTCTTTACAACAATCAATCTCCACATAGTCGATCAACCTCCTTTCTCTCTCGAAGAACTCACCCAAATTCCCGAAATTCCAAACAAGAGCGGACCACTCCTCTGTAATAGTTCTACTTCAGCCAGCTCCGAAAGGAAGGTGCTGCGAGGATTCGATTTGCATTGACGACGTGAATCGAGCGAGTAGAGACCCTTCATCCATTGTCCACGAGTTCGAGAGAGAGAAAGTTGGAAAATTTCCAGATTTACTTTCTATTTAATTCTGCACATTTTCTATTTACATTCTGTTTTTATTTCGCATTTATTTCCGTTCTTAACTTTACATGCAAAATTATCATTTTACCCTTTTAGCAACTTTCGTATTTATAATTTAATTTTCAGTTCAAAACCTTTGTTATTCCAATTCTGTCCTTTATTTATTATTTACATTCTGTTTTTATTCCATTTTCATTTTATCTTTAATTTTCGAGTAAAATTACCATTTTACCCTTTTAGCAATTTTTGTATTTATGCATTATTTTTCAATGAAGTATTTTAGTCTAGTTCTCATTATGAGCTAAGTTTTCCTAAGGGATTCAATTATGTGAATGCCCGTTAAGAAATGAGCTAGCTTGACAGCTGTAAATTACGGTTTTACCCCTTATGCCTTATGTGGTTCGTCCTTTACTGAATATATGCAAAAATGTTATATTAATTTGATCACTTAATTAGCATGAAATGTTAATGTCGATACTGGACAGGTCGGGCAATTAACGGCTCTCGTAAAGGTGATATAGCAGAAAAACCTAGGAATAGGATTTCGTCGATTGTCCTTGATGATTGGGGCAAAAGCCTATAGGATCAATAGGATTGCATTTTTAACCATCTAAGATCACATTATCCACTGGACCGTGAGTATAATGGCTTAGACTCCTAAAGGTACTTGCAAAGAGGCTGAATAGGAGATGAATCCGATCCAAAAGCATAAGGTACTATGTGGTGACTCTGTGGTCACAGGCTGTCAAGTAAACTCAACTTAGGGCTGAAACATGATTGGATCCCTGTTTTTATTATTGCTTTCAAACCAAAACCAACCAACCATTATCAATTTATTTGTGTTTCCTTTTTATTGCTTTCGAAAAACAAATTCTTTATAAAACTAAATTCTTCAACAGTCTCTTGGGATACGATACTTGGAATACTTTCCAAATTATTACTTGATTGACAGTGTATACTTGCACTTGACCATAAACTTCATTGCAGGTTATTGAACCAAATTAAACACACACGTTTTGGTCCATCAAGTTTTTGGCGCCGCTGCCGGGGACTGTTAACGGAATTTTATTTTATTTAGATATTGTTATTCGGTTGCGGTTAGGAAAAATAGGAGTTGAGCGCACGGGAAATCTATAAGAAGTTTTGTTTACTCAAAAACTTCCAAATCATCCACCTGGAGTCGATCCTCCTATCAACCTACAAAATAAAAATATCTCTTTCTCAAAGAATCTGATCTTTGTTTTGTTTTCTTTTGCAGGTTGAGCTTAGTGCTTGAACAAAGAGCACAACACTTTTGATTTATAAAATGGAAGTAGACGTCACAACAAAGATAACCAACATGCTAAAAAAATCAATCATGAGAAATGATACCTACATTTCTCTTGTGTACAAACTTTCTGATATCTTTTGTATTAATTGTTGCGAGGAGCATTTCTCTCAACATTGTCCACTTAATCGATATTTGTCTATTTCTTGTGTTTATTGTAGAGGAAGTCATGAATTTGACAATTGTCCTTATAACCCTGACTCTATATTTTTTATAGGGAAACCAGGCAGTGAGAATATGTTAATTCCTTACCCCACTATTTGCGATTCAAGATGGAGACATCACTCCAACTTTTTATGGGGAGATCAACAAAAGGTTCAAGAACAAGTGATTCCACAAGTGCCAACCGAGGACAAGAGCATCGAAGAACTTATAAAGGAATATAGAGCAAAAACCGATGCTGAGATTAAAAGCCAAGGGACATCTATTCAGGATTCTGAGATCCAAATAGAACAAATTGTGGACGAAGTGAATATCAACCCACAAGAAACCTTGCTTAAAATCATAGAGACTTCAAAATATGAAGAAATAGAACAATCTGAGGCGATGACACTCAAAAGTGAATATGAAGATAAAGGATATTTGTTCTCAGAAGAAACAAGAAGCATTCCCGCATTTGAAAGCATTGAAGAGCTAGAATGGAGAGAGGAGATTAAAGAAAATCCATTTGAAGAAAACAAAAAAGAGAAGGAACTAGAAAATGAAGTTGTACTGAGCCATGAGGCGACAACTTCACAAAAAGAAACATTCAATGTTCTCCAAGCATTGAATTTCCCTGATGAAATCCAAGAATTTTATGCTATTGATTTAATTGATATGTCTACTTGTTGTAACTTGCAGGAAACATTAAAAGAAAACGAATTCAAGGAAGAAGTAGAAGAGGAGATCATGGAGGAGGATAATGCACCAGAAATTGCGACCCCAATTTCTGCATACAAAAGCATACATAGATCTCTTGCGCTGATCAAAGACAATCGTGAGTCAACAAAGCCGCACATGATTAAAGCACCTCAACTAAGGCTTAAATCTCGTCCATTATCAAGACCTAGGTGCAAGATGAAAGTTGACGGTCCAAAGAGAATGAATAAGACATTAATCTCCACTTTGGAGATTAGATAAGTATTCTTTTAATATGTTTTTATTTCATTATTTAAAAAATAAATATATTATAAGTTCTGTAGAGTAGTTTCAACAAAAATCAACTCTGGCGTAGACTGGTACTGCCAAGGAAAAGGTATTTAAGTTGACCGTAGGGAACACCTTTTCCTGGGGACCTAACTGGGAGATGATTTGAATGAAACCGCTCCATAGGAACTTATAAGAAATATAAAAAATATGTTTTTTTTAAAAAAAAATAAAAATAAATAAAATAGTGTTTTCAAAATAATTCAGCTTGTTATTTTTTGTTTATGAACTTTTTGATGTTTTTGTTAGTATTTCAGGAATGATTCTCGTGGATGAGAGATTGACTATGAAATTCAAAAACATAGATTTGTAGAACTTTGTGGCCACAAACCAGACTAGCACAAAAAACTATGTGGCCACATAGTGCACTAGTGAAGGGCGATGACGTCATTTAAAAAGTCAGAGGGGTTGACCTATTTTGGAAACATATATAAATCAAGATACCCTCTCCTTTTTTGTTTTTCAACCTACAAGTCATTCCAAAAAGTTCCAAGTTGAAAAGTCCATTCACGAAAATTCTCCTATCTCTCATGCACGCTCAAACCCGTCGGGACCCATGGCTGAAAAACCCACTCTGATCGCCGATGTGGTCGTTGCTGATCGTACTCCATTGCGTTCTGGACGCTGGAGGAAATTCGAAGATGTCCAACCAAGACCCATACAAGAGGAACTCATGGTCGATTTACCTCCAGCATCCTCGAAGAAGAAGGTTGAACCCAAACCACCCATAAAATCGACCATTGTTATGCGTGAAGGTGGAGAGAAGGAAAATCCAGCGACTGAAAGCCCTAGGTTTAATCCAAGCCCCCCGATTGATCAATCCCAAGAATCGATGATCGGTAAAAAAACCCATGAAAATTCGAACTACCGCTTGGCATAAAATGATCAAAGAGATAGGAGAACATAGACGACGAGCCCTAGCTGAAAGTGTTGGCAATTCATCAAGTGAAGATGAAGAAGTTCAGCCAGAAGCTGGGGCGACCTCAACGAAATCGCGTTCTGTGCGCGAAGATCCACCTCTGGTTTCAAAAGTAAGTATTCTTCCACCAATTCTTGAACGTTCTGATAGAAAACTTTAGTGTACAGGCACACCAAGAATAAAACCGAGACCCCAATCGAGCACAACTTTGGATTAAAAAGAAGAGATACGGTTGAGAGTCTGATTCAAGAATCAATTCTTTTCCCGACCATGATGGAGAAGATGATTAAAGAAGTCGTGGAGAAGGTAGCCTTGCTAGTAGCAGAATATTAAGAAAATAAAAGTTGTGAAGAAACGAAGCAAGCTCTCCAAAATGATACCGCTGAGCGGACAAGGAAAGAAGATGAAAGATTACAAGAAGAGGAAAATGTGATACAAGTTGAAAAAAAAAAAAAAAAAAAAAAAAAAAGGAAGGCAATGAGAGAGAAACTGAATGAATGAAATTTGAGCCAAACACTTTCTCAATTGAGAAGAAGGTTGAAGGAAATACTGAAGAAGTTCATGAAGGGAATCCTACAAATGACACAACCATTTCCTTGGAACGAGGGATGCTGCTGCATTGCATCCTAAAACGGTCTTGATCTCAATATTGGGAGGTTTCTAAGAGAAGAGTTGATTTCTTATGGCAAGAAGATGGCTGAAAAATTATTCTTTGGGTCACTTGTCACTCGACTTTGCCTCAAAGTAGGACTTAAGCCTCAGCAAGGTGAGGAGACAAGTTTCCCAAAGTCAGCCATGACTGCGCAGCTTGTTCACAAGTTACAGTTCTTCAGTAACCAAAAGACCGGTAAAGCATCGACGTCGCATGCACCCAAGCCAAAAGGTTGTTTCACCTCTGTGGCCACAGAGCAGTCACAACCTACCACCAGTTCAACAAACATTCCAAGCATCACCCATTCTCAATGGCAGCGTATGATCCAACAGAATATGGCCTACTGGGCCTATGCCAAAGAGAGACATGAGCTCATTCAAGAGTTCTTTAATGCCTTGGCCCCGACCTTGATGCCTACTTTCCCGACGTTTCGTTTCCTTGAATATTCCTTCGAATACGACTGATTCCGAAGACGATACCTCGTCTGAAGATTAGGGGAGTACCGTTCTTCCTTACTCTCTACTCCTTTCCTTCATTTTCTGAATATTTTGTTATTTGTTAAGATTCAGTTTTTTAGTTGTTTGTTTTTCTGGCAGGGTAGAAGTTGCATTTTGTTATTTCATTATTTCATTGTTTTTTTGGTAGGGTAGAAGTTGCAGTTTGTTATTTCATTATTTCGTTGTTTTGTTAGGGTAGTAGTTGTAGTTGTTCCTGCTAGGATAGACGTTTTGTGGAATGTTCCTAATTGAACTTAATGACTTGATTGCTCAAGTATGAGAATGTTTTTAGCATGCTATCTTTCTTTTGTTTTCTTTAAAGTAACCTTTATGATGATAACTAGAGTTTATCTCTGCTCAAATAGTGCCACATGTCATAGCTTGTAAGTTTTTTTCAAAAGCATAGGGTTCCATTAGTACTTTTCTATGCAAAAGTTTTTCACAAGTCTAAACTTCCTTTTGTTTAACCCGTTTAACATGTTTAGGAGAGTTTAGCCTTGGCGTTTTTTTGTAGACTAATGCTCACACCATCCATTTTGAAAAAATCTCTTGAATAGTCAATGAGGACATTGCCTCCTTTAAGTTTGGGGGGGTGAAGTATATTTGTAATGTGTTGACTGCTAGGTCTTGACTGTTATGTCTCTTCCAAAGGAAGAATGGTTGAAAAAAAAAAAAAAAAAAAAAAAAAACCTTATTTCTAGAGGTACTCCTCCTTCTTAAGTAAGCTGAGTAACCAGGGGCGATCATGGGCCCCATGGTTGTCACTGCATGAAAGGGTAACTAGGAAGTGAGTATTTATCTTAGTTTGTGAGGCTTGCTCGTAGCTAGATGCACTGTGCAATGAAATTGCAGGCAAGCTGGAACGAAGGTGAGTCTAGCAATAAAGATTCTTTAGAGACTGGTACAGAAAAGAAAAAAAATGAGAAGCCTAGCAGCAACACAAGTTTGGGGGAGAAAGTGTTAAAAATTCACATAAGGAAGGAAAAGTCTAAGCTTAGTTTATTTCACGAAAGGGACTATCCTAGACTCAGTGACTAAAGGTTAGATAGATTAAGCATATGGTTAGGATAGACTAGAAAAAGCTTTGTTTACAAAATGAAAGTAGAAACTTATGTGAGAAATTACTTACGGGATTATGACTGGCACTAGAGTATGAGACCTCTCCTGAAAGGTTGTTTATAAGCGAACTTTGTTTGAAAGCATGTTAAACATTTGCATAATTGTACATGTTTGTTGTTATTATGTGTTGAATTGCTTGAGGACAAGCAATAAGCTAAGTTTGGGGGTGTGATGAACGTCATTTATGTCATATTTTTACCCTTTAAAGCATACTCATTAATTGACTTTTTGAGTTAAATTAAAGATAATTGTGCATGTAATTGATAAGAAAAGAATAAAAATAGGAAAGTCACATGCTCAAGGTCGTTTTGTCATTATGAAGCAATTAAGAGGGTAAAAGAGTCATTTTTGATAAGAATTAATGTTGTTTTAATTATTTTCAGGAAAACTGTATTCTGCTTCAGCTTGTGGCCACAGAGGAGTCACAGAGTGCAGAATCCAGCTTGTGGCCACAGAGGAGTCACAGAATGCAGAATCCACCTTGTGGCCACATAAGAGGCCACAGAGTGCAGTTGACTGGTCAAACGAATTGGTTGAAATATTTTGTCAAAGATCTTCCAAAGATTCAGCCAACCAACTCCCTATTTGACCTAACAACCCTTCCCAAAGATCTCTCCCTCATTTTAGCAACCTCCAAACAAACTCTAAGGCCTATAAAAGGCACCTCAAGCCTTCATTCAAATCATCGATCTTTTCTTTACAACAATCAATCTCCACATAGTCGATCAACCTCCTTTCTCTCTCGAAGAACTCACCCAAATTCCCGAAATTCCAAACAAGAGCGGACCACTCCTCTGTAATAGTTCTACTTCAGCCAGCTCCGAAAGGAAGGTGCTGCGAGGATTCGATTTGCATTGACGACGTGAATCGAGCGAGTAGAGACCCTTCATCCATTGTCCACGAGTTCGAGAGAGAGAAAGTTGGAAAATTTCCAGATTTACTTTCTATTTAATTCTGCACATTTTCTATTTACATTCTGTTTTTATTTCGCATTTATTTCCGTTCTTAACTTTACATGCAAAATTATCATTTTACCCTTTTAGCAACTTTCGTATTTATAATTTAATTTTCAGTTCAAAACCTTTGTTATTCCAATTCTGTCCTTTATTTATTATTTACATTATGTTTTTATTCCATTTTCATTTTATCTTTAATTTTCGAGTAAAATTACCATTTTACCCTTTTAGCAATTTTTGTATTTATGCATTATTTTTCAATGAAGTATTTTAGTCTAGTTCTCATTATGAGCTAAGTTTTCCTAAGGGATTCAATTATGTGAATGCCCGTTAAGAAATGAGCTAGCTTGACAGCTGTAAATTACGGTTTTACCCCTTATGCCTTATGTGGTTCGTCCTTTACTGAATATATGCAAAAATGTTATATTAATTTGATCACTTAATTAGCATGAAATGTTAATGTCGATACTGGACAGGTCGGGCAATTAACGGCTCTCGTAAAGGTGATATAGCAGAAAAACCTAGGAATAGGATTTCGTCGATTGTCCTTGATGATTGGGGCAAAAGACTATAGGATCAATAGGATTGCATTTTTAACCATCTAAGATCACGTTATCCACTGGACCGTGAGTATAATGGCTTAGACTCCTAAAGGTACTTGCAAAGAGGTTGAATAGGAGATGAATCCGATCCAAAAGCATAAGGTACTATGTGGTGACTCTGTGGTCACAGGCTGTCAAGTAAACTCAACTTAGGGCTGAAACATGATTGGATCCCTGTTTTTATTATTGCTTTCAAACCAAAACCAACCAACCATTATCAATTTATTTTTGTTGCCTTTTTATTGCTTTCGAAAAACAAATTCTTTATAAAACTAAATTCTTCAACAGTCTCTTGGGATACGATACTTGGAATACTTTCCAAATTATTACTTGATTGACAGTGTATACTTGCACTTGACCATAAACTTCATTGCAGGTTATTGAACCAAATTAAACACACACGTTTTGGTCCATCAGAGCATAATTGATATAAGAGTTATATTAATTATGAAGTTAAATTTTCAACTGATCATGCCTTAGCAATGCATGTTTGAGTTGCATGTAGAGTTGTTGTAGAAAGTCTAGTTTTTGCAAGTGTTGTAAAATCAACTTAGACTTTTAAGATCTATAACAAGATAATAGCATGTTCATTTAGGGTTAATGAGACAATCAAGTTCATTAGATGGATAGGTCGTTATCTCGTAAATGCTAAGGTTATGAGTAACTCAACCGGAGAACTCCTGTCTAAGGTTGGAGGAAACTGAATTTACGGATTACCTCCCACCTGGGGACTAATCGGAAATTGAGTAAAATTAACCAGGCTTTATGAGCATGCGTGAGAGGTGTGAGGTTAATTAATCTGTTAATAACATATACATCTCAGGTAAATAGTTTGCCTATACTTAAGGTTTTATTCCCTTAGCCAAATAAAACTTGAAGTATTTACCCTAAAAAACCGCCTGACGATGCTTAGTAGATGTGTTGAGAAGGAATATATGATAAATCCCTCTCCTGCTACGTACTCCCTATAGTTCACAATGTGAGAATTTTGTTTGGCCGTGTATTGTCAATAGGGCAATCCTCAAAAGGGCGGTGTTTGCAACTTTCAATAGCAAGGTGAATGGAGTAAGTGTCTATAGTAAGTGGGTGAAGAAAGTGTTGGGATTTATGCCCTAAAGCCTCGTAATTAATTAATAATTATTTTATTATTATTATTTGCAATTTATAATATTCATTATATAAATAAAATCCAAGGTTATTAGTGTAATCTTGAACTGTATGTAGTTGACATACTGAAGGATCATGTTCAAGTAATAACCTAAAGGGTCTATAGTATATGGATAAGGTTGGGTGCCTTATCCTGGTAACACTATTGATATCGCCCACTTTGTAATTGTTACAAATGATTTTATCCAAATCATTCATGTAGAGACATGTGCGTGGAGGTATCCTATACAATGAGTTTGTATAAGACTGAACCACAAAATATATATATCTCTCTTTATAAATCCGTTATTTGAGAAGATTAATATTTCACAGGATGATCATATGTGACTCAATCTTAATCCTGAGTGAGTTATGAACTTCTGCCTGTGAGGGCTTGTCCTTTGATTTGTATGGGTGAGAATGATCTTTATAGCCGATTCAATAAGCTTACCATTTTGGGGACTTGACCAAATAGAGAGTTGGGAACATAAGTTTCACAAGATGGAATTCACTCATTCCCATATAGGGAAAGTAGATGAGTAGTTCCCTTAAGTGCTGATTTCAGGACTTGAACAATGGGGCTCCACCCTCTCACTGGCCCGAGAGGGACTTCGTTTATGGTTGGATCATAAACAGGTTGTTCATTATAGAATCAGTGGTACTTAAGGTGTAAGATGTAATTACAGGGGTAAAACGAACTTTTGACTCAGCTGTAATTACGAACAACTCATGAAGGATCGACTTGCTTGTAATGGTTATATCCATGGACACAACTTGTCCTACAGTGCATAAGAGTGCAACTCTAGGCCTATAGTGGAGTGACCTAGAGTTAATGAATGAAAGTCAATTAATTAATGAGTTTAATTAATTAATTTTGTATCATTGGAACTTATAAATCTGTAGGTCCATAAGGTCCCCTTGCTAGCTCATAGTAACGCTAAAAGGATGAATTCAGTTGAAAGAAAAATTTGAAATATTCAAATTAATATTTAATATATTTGATATATTAAATGTAGAAGAGTAAAATATATTCATTGTATTTGATACATTAAATATTAGAGAAAATAGTTTATGTATATGATACATTAATATTAAAAACTATATACATATGTTATTTGAATGAGATTGAAATTGGTTTAAAGTATATTATAAAAGATTAATTTTATAATATTTGAATAAGATTCAAATAACTATAAAATGCATATTTTAATATATTAGATATTAAAATGTATTTTATAAAATAAAATTAATTCCTAAAAGCTTTATTATAAATAAGACATTTAGGTTTCACCAAATGTTTGGCCAAACACACTACTCACTGCAGAGAGAATTGTTCTCTCATTCTTTGAAGAAGCTCCCACAAGCCTTGATCCCGTGTTCGAGTCATAGCGAGGAAGATCTCGTGGAAAAATGAACAGAAGAAGATGATTGTTCATCAAAGGTAATATATTTGCTTAACATGTATTTTAGTTTAGTTCTAAATAAACCAAAGAATCGATTCCAAACGCTTCCGCTGCGTGGGGAATGAAGAGTTCATTCCCTTCAATTGGTATCAGAGCAATCTTTGAGTTTTGTTTAGAATTAAAAGTTCATGTTGGTGGGTATTTTAATTATGATCATATATGTGATATATGTGGTTTGCAAAATTGATAGTTTAGGCATATTTGAGTGGCATTAGATTTTTTATTTTTGATTAAATCAAATGTAAAGTCCATAAGGGTTAGGATTTGTTGTATGTACAGTTTGCTAAGAGCATAGATTTAAGACGAGAAGTTCCTGACTCAAAATAATTGATGAAATAATTCAATCTCATTGGCCAACTGATTCAAATCAAATTAGTTGGCGAAAAATTGTTTTTCAAAATTGTTTTTCATAATTGAAATCAACTTTCTATGCACATCTATGCATTCGGATTTAAGGATGTGAGAAATGCAAGTGTTGCATAAGTTTAACTTATAAGATATGCAAAGATGAAGTGGTGGAAAATCTTATAATACAAAAAAGTTGTGTAATTGGCAATGGAGTCCTCACAGCACATATGCAGCAACGCAGTTAGTTTTTCTTTCTTTGGTCGATAGTGTATTTCTACAAAGTGGTGACAACGTGAACTTCTCCTTCAATCGATAAGTGATTTTCGACTGGAGTTCGCCGGCGGCAAACATAATTGGATACTGATCTATAAGGAATAAAAATTTAGGGTTTTAGAAACCCTAAATTTGGTGGATCCAAAAGGAAACGATTTTGAAGACCAAGATATGTCTTGGATTTAAATTAATGTAATTTAAATATTTTTCAATTTCTTAGGATATGCCAAATATGCCGGTCAATTTTGCTGTGTTTTTAATTTAATTATGCATGTTGATGTATGTTTTAAATTTAATTGATTGCATAAAGTATGTCCTCTAGATTAAAATCCCACCATAGGTTAAACATGATCATACATTTTAATTATTTTTAAATATAATTGTTATATTTAGAATATTATGATTAAAATGATTTCTAATTTGATTAGATGATTTTCTAATATGTTTATATTTCCATATCTTTCAATATAATTGTTATATTTGGAAATTTTAAATTAGGATACATCCTTTCATAATAGGAATCCATATTTTTCTAATAAGGACATAGTGATATTTTTTCCTAATAAGGATATAGTGATATCTTTTCCTAGATATAGTAATATATTTTCCTTTTCCTAGATATTGTGATATCTTTTCTTAGATATTGTGTTATCTTTTCCTATATTTTAGATTGGGAAATCTTTTCCTAAGATTGATATATATTTTCCCAATAAGATTGATATATATTTTCCCAATAAGATTGTTAGATATTTTCTCAATAAGTATTAGGATATTTTCACAATGAGATTAGATATTTTCTAATAAGATTCATATATTTTCCCAATGAGATTAGAATTTTTCTTTCCTAATTAAAATATAATTTAATTCATTTTTTAAATAGTTTAAATATTTGAATTTAGTTTATCTTTTATTCTAATAAGATTATATGATAATCTTTAATTTTGTCTTAAAGGGTTTAAAATTGTTAAAATTTCAAGATTATCCATAAGGTGAATTAGTTGTTAATAGGATTAAAAACATTGCTTAAAATCAACCGAAGTTCATTGATCTAGTAATTAATAGTTAATTAAAGATTAATGAATTTAAAATAAAAATTGACTATAAGGGAAGCCTGTCTAAGAAAGGTTACTCGGGTGAGGTACTTAAGTTGACTGAAAAGGAACACCTCTACCTGAGAACTGGCCTGGGGTTGAATTAGTCAAATTTTATTTTATTTCATTAAGCAGGCTCATAATGTGATTAGTTTTAAATAGTTTAATATACTTGATAATTCACATTAAAATCAATCTAGCCAACATAAGGGTTATGAAATGGTAGATTGAAAAACTTAGATAAATGAGATTAGCCTAATTTGTCTAAGTAATAGAAAACCCTATTTCAAAATACGTAGTGGGAGAAAGACATATGTCAAAATAACCCTACGAACTCTACCATAGATTCACAACGTGAGATTCATGTGAGGCCTCGAGGCGGCTTTGAACCGTCCCCCTACGGAAGGTGTTTACATTGGTCAATATGAGGGTGAATCTCTTGAGAAAGTATTTTTAAATAGTAAGTGGGAGAAGAAAATGTGTCAACATATCCTACGGTCTCTATCATTGGTTCACAACGTGAGATTCATGAGGGACCTTGCGACGACTTTTGGACCGTCCCCCTACGGAAGGTGTTTACATGGGTCAATATCAGGGTGAATCTCCTGAGAAGGATAAGATTGTAATTTTATTTTCAATACTTGACCTACCCTACAGCGACACTTGTTGGGATAAAATTATAAAATCTAAAATGATGGGTTACACTTACAAAGATCTCATTAAGGTTGTTAATGATTTTCTTGACCAAACTAATGGTAACTAAATGTTATAGAAATAAGAGTTATTTTGGGATAACACTTGGTTGAGATTTCTAGTGAAGGAGCATTTGACCTACCCTACGGCGGCACCTGTTCTAACTCACTAAAGTATCATAGCATTAGAAATTAATGTTTTAGGGTTCATTTATCAAATTATTTGTTTTCTATGCTGAAATTGAATGAATATTGATTGCATGTTGTTAAATAATATTTTTTTTTATATTTCAATATTATGTCTATTTCTCTCAATTTTAATTTTCGTTACTAATTTGTCAAATTGAGAAAATAATATCACTTGGAAAAATAATGTTAACACTATATAATGACAGTGTAAATTTTTTCTTTAATTTTTCTTTATTGAGAAACGTTCTAAAAAACCTGTTGCCAATGCTAATCGAATTGTTCTTGAAGCACATGATTAATAAATCAATATAACGAGATGGCTTATACAAATTTTTTATTTGACATATTAGATGTCAAGCTAAGAAGATAAAGAAGATGACAACAACATATGAGATATTGTTGAAGTCAATAAAAGCTAGATTTAGATATTTATCTAAATAATCTAAAAAATTAAGTATTACCAAAATCCAAGAAAAGAAACTATATGACTGTAGCTAAAAGAAAATAGTTTCTAAATTAGCAAAGTAGTCATAATGAGAGGAATTTATGAAATACCTCTATAAGAAGAACATGAATAAAAGTAAATTTGATTTACTAGATTTTTGGTGGAAAATTATCATTACCACCTAGATAGTAGATTCAGATCCACTATTAATATTTGTTCTTCATTACATTTCATATGTAATTCTTAGAAATTACTTAATTATGTAGAATGATCTCTACTTGTTGGCACTAGAAAACTCATCTCAATTAATGTAGTGGGAGACATTAAGATGTCCATAAGAAATAATTGTTATTTAATGCTGAATATGGTGTTTTTAGTATCATGGGAGAAATTCAATTTCTCTAACTTTATTACTAATAAAATGTTCATATAGTATGAATATTTTAGTACTAAATTTTTATTTTCAACATTGTTTGAAAAGTTCAGCTGAAAAATAAGAATAATTTGTATGTGTTAAATTGTTAACATATAAAATACTACACAGTGAGATATTCCGGATTATAGAATCCGAAATATAAAGACAATTTATATTCTCCTAAAATATGATACTTGTCTTTGGCATTCAAAATTGATTCTGATCAATTTGAATAAAAAGACTACTACGAAGTGATTCTCTAAATGTTAGAGTTAATTACTTTATATGTCTTAAGATTTTGGCTTCCATTCAAGATAATCAATAGGTTTTTGTTGGAAAAGCCTACAGGCCAAAGAAGACTGATGAATATTTCATCACTCTAGCTGATGATTATTCAAGAAATAAGTATCGTAACCTAACGCAGTATAAGTCTGAATATTTTGAAAAGTTCAAGGAATATAAGACTCAAGTTGAAGGTCAATTAGGTAAATCTATCAAGACACTATGATCAGATCACAGTGAAAAGTACACGAACCTTATGTACTAAGACTAATTGATAGAAAGTGAGATTTTATCTCAACTCTAGCACAAAAGTACAATTGTGTGAAATTGTGCTGTAAGAGGAGAAACAAGACCTTGTTAGACATGGTCAGAACAATAAAGAATTACACGTCATTATCAGACTCTTGTTAGGATATACAATATAGATTGTATAGTGAACATGATTCTATCTAAAAGGTGTCCATGAGACAACTTTGAGATTATAGAAGAGTTGTAAAGTTAGTTTACAACCCTTCGAGTATTGGGAGTTTTAAGCATACATGCTGAAACTTGAATATGTTCAATAGTGTTGAAAAGTTGGTTCCAAGTGAAGCCACTAAATAGTTAATAAAAGTTGTTAACAATTTAATTACATTTGATAGTTAAATGGATCCTAGTCATGAATTGTATAAGCCTCATCGTAGTGGGAGAGTTATGAGATGACCCGACCGTTACAAGAGCTTATATGAAGCCTAAGTTGTCATATTAGATGACAAAATGTAGGGCTTCTTGACCTCAAAGTTGAAATGAGGGTCAATGACAAAGACTAGTAGACCAAAGTCATAAATCTCGAGATAGAGTAGATGTACTCATCTTTATCTAGAACTTGTAGATATTTGTGATGGGGTAAAACCCATAAATTTTGAATATATCTATAAAAGTAAAAGATTTGTAAACAAGAAGGTACAGACCTTCAAAATAAGACTAATGGCAAATATAGTGGGAGAAAGTAAACCATGGATAAACTTTCTCATTTGTTGTCATATTAGAGTATATAAGCATTTCCTAATTCATAGTTGCATATGAGATATGTCAAGTGAAGGTTTAAGAAATCTTTTTTTGAAAAGAAGTCTTAAAGAATGCATTTACAAATCAATTACATGAGTTCAATTTCAAAAATCAAAAGCAAAAGGTTTGCAAGCAGTAAATGTTCATTTATGAAATGAATTTGATCACTAGATTTTTGAATGTAAGGTTTGATAAAAGTATTAAAAAAAAACTATGACTTTGAATAAATATTAATGATATTGTATAAACAAGAAAATCATTAATTACTTAGTGGAATTTTCTCATATTTTATGTGGATGACTTACTACTCATTGTGAATGATGTAAGATTTCAATCCAACATAAATTGTTGACTATCTAACCAATTCCAAATGAATGATTTAAATTACTGGGTATGTCCTAAAATAGAGTTTTCGAGGACAAAATGTTATTTATGTCTCACACATCTTATATTGACAAATTTGTTGTCAAGTATATGATGTAATACTTCAAAAATGATAATGTATCATTCTTACATGAAGTTTATCTTGTCTAAGGAATAGTGTCCTCAAACATTTCAAAATGTTGAGAACATAAGATTGAATATCTACGTTTGAGTGGGAGAAAATCTAATGTACACTTGAGACATGACATTTGACAGCAAAATTAGTTAGCATTTATTAGTTAACCCAATGATATGACCATTGCGCGGAAAAATAAAAACTTTTCTCAAAATATCTATGGATAAAATGAGAAATTATATTTTTGTGTATGAGGTTAAAGATTTGATCTTTACGAGATGCACTGGTTTTGACAAAGATTTATGGAAATCTATGTTTACCCTAGATGGTGGAGCATGGTATGCAAGTTAAATGTTCTTGCTTATGAAGTAAAGAACTTGCATAACTCAAATAATTTCTTATTGGTCTGAAAGATGTTTCAAATATAGTTAAGCCTAAAACGTTTTATGTAATGGCTAAACTTCAGGAACTTAAATAACATCAATATATAGGGTATCTTGAGAGAGAAAGAATCGTGGTAGGACCAAGATGACTTTTAATTGACAGTCGCTTTGATCTATATAAAAAGACTTTCCAGGCTAAAGTGTTTGAAAGCCACCTAGAATGTCTAGGATTATGAGACATGTCTCATCTTCACTAGGGCAAGTGGGAGAACATGTTGGGTGTAGAGTATGCCCTAGGATACATGTCTCACCGGCTTTAGTGCAAGTGGGAGATTGTCGGGATTTATGTCCTAAAGCCTCGTAATTAATTAATAATTATTTTATAATTATTTTATTATTATTATTTGCAATTTATAATATTCATTATATAAATAAAAATCCAAGGTTATTAGTGTAATCTTGAACTGTATGTAGTTGACATACTGGAGGATCATGTTCAAGTAATAACCTAAAGAGTCTATAGTATATGGATAAGGTTGGGTGCCTTATCCTCGTAACACTATTGATCTGGCCCACTTTGTAATTGTTACGAATGATTTGATCCAAATCATTCATGTAGAGACATGTGCGTGAGGGTATCCTATACAATGAGTTTGTATAAGACTGAACCACAAAATATATATATCTCTCTTTATAAATCCGTTATTTGAGAAGATTAATATTTCACAGGATGATCATATGTGACTCGATCTTAATCCTGAGTGAGTTATGAACTTCTGCCTGTGAGAGCTCATCCTTTGATTTGTATGGGTGAGAATGACCTTTATAGCCGATTCAATAAGCCTACCATTTTGGGGACTTGACCAAATAGGGAGTTAGGAACATAAGTTTCACAAGATGGAATTCACTCATTCACATATAGGAAAAATAGATGAGTAGTTCCCTTAAGTGCTGATTTCAGGACTTGAACAATGGGGCCCCACCCTCTCACTGGCCCGAGAGGGACTTCGTTTATGGTTGGATCATAAAAAGGTTGTTCATTAGAGAATCAATGGTACTTAAGGTGTAAGATGTAATTACAGGGGTAAAACGGACTTTTGACCCAACTGTAATTACGAACAACTCGTGAAGGATCGACTTGCTTGTAATGGTTATATCCAAGGACACAACTTGTCCTACAGTGCATAAGAGTGCAACTCTAGGCCTATAGTGGAGTGACCCAGAGTTAATGAATGAAAGTCAATTAATTAATGAGTTTAATTAATTAATTTTGTATCATTGGAGCTTATAAATTTGTAGGTCCATAAGGTCCCTTGCTAGCTCATAGTAACACTAAAAGGATCAATTTAGTTGAAAGAAAAATTTGAAATATTCAAATTAATATTTAATATATTTGATATATTAAATGTAGAAAAGTAAAATATATTTATTGTATTTGATACATTAAATATTAGAGGAAATAATTTATGTATATGATACATTAATATTAAAAACTATATACATATGTTATTTGAATGAGATTGAAATTGATTTAAAGTATATTATAAAAGATTAATTTTATAATATTTGAATAAGATTCAAATAAATATAAAATGCATATTTTAATATATTAGATATTAAAATGTATTTTATAAAATAAAATTAATTCTTAAAGTCTTATTATAAATAAGACATTTAGGTTTAGCCAAATGTTTGGCCAAACACACTACTCACCCTCTGCAGAGAATTGTTCTCTCATTCTTTCAAAGAGCTCCAACAAGCCTTGATCCCGTGTTCGAGTCATAGCGAGGAAGATCTCGTGGAAAAAGAAACACAAGAAGATGATTGTTCATCAAAGGTAATATATTTGCTTAACATGTATTTTAGTTTAATTCTAAATAAACCAAAGAATCGATTCCAAACGCTTCCGCTACGTGGGGAATGAAGAGTTTATTCCCTTCAGAAAGTGCGTCGGTGCTTCCTGTGGTCTCCTCTGTTGGATTGAACCGTAAGATTCCCATGTTTCGCCTGCAAGGTTTCCCCTGGAGGAACCGATCCCTACGGAGGGTGGGGCATGGGAGATCGAACACCTCAGTCACCATTTATGGATAGTGAAACACAGGGCCATTCCCAACTCTGACATTCCCTACGGTTGCACTGTTGGGGCCGCCCTGTGAATTCTAAAAATGGAGGGTCACACTTACGGGATTTGCTAAGAAGTTAGTGAATCTAGACCAAAAACGATAACTAAAATGCTATATGAATATGAGTTATTATGGCATTAGCGTTTTGTCAAATCTGTCTTGATTTAGTAAAGCAGTGCTCGACTGACACTACGGCAGCGACCATTCTGACTTACTAAAGTATCGTTTTTAGTAAATAAAGAGTTTGGGTCCTTTATTTACTTATAAACCTCTTAATTGGTTTAAATAGGTTAAAATCGTTTCACTAATAGGTTTACATTCGGTTTCAGTATGACGAACTCTTTTATTCAACTGTTAGCACATGACAAATTAACTGAAGAGCATTACGGAACCTGGAAATCCAACCTGAATACGATTCTTGTGTTGGATGACCTGAGGCTTTTCTTGACGGAGGAATGTCCTCCGGCTTCTGGCTCGACGAACTGTTCGTGAAACATACGATGGTTGGGTTAGGGCTAATGAAAAAGCCCGAGTCTACATCTTGGCAAGCATATATGATGTTTTGGCCAAGAAGCACGAAGTAATGGTTTTCGCGAAGGAAATCTTGTCTTCATTACAAGGGATGTTCGGACAGCCGTCACATCACTTTGTCATGAAGCCTTCAAGAACATTTACAACTCGCACATGGTGGAGGGTACCTCTATTAGGGAACACGTCCTTAACATGATGGTCCACTTTTGTAACAACCCGAATTCCAGGTAAGAGAAATTTATTTATTTTTATTAGGGTTCTATAATGGGTTTAAAGAGAAGATGCTGGTCAAATTTGGGCTTAAAAGATGCCAGGGCGAGTCATTTGACTAGGTCAAACATCGGGTTGAGTAGTATTAATACTAATAATAATAATATTATTTTTTTTTTTTTTTGATTACATTGGGGGTGGGGGGATTCGAACCACAGACCTCGTGGTCGTCAACTGATACATATGCCAGCTGAGCTATACTCGCTTTGGCATAATAATAATATTATTATTATTAAATATTAAATAATAATATTATTATTATTTAATAATAATAATAATATTATTATTATTAAATATAAAATAATAATATTATTATTATTTAATATAATATTATAAATAATAATATTATAATAATATTATTATTATTTAATATAATATTATTAATAATAATAACATAATATTATTATTATTATTAATATTTAATTATATATATAAAAAAAAAAAATAAACCTCAGCTGCCCAGCGCAGCCCCCCTCTTTCTTTTTTTTAGTTTTCTCTTCCTCAGTCCAATCTCTTCTTAGATTCCGACCACTCAAGCCATTTTTCCTCCGTCGTTTCCCCCATCAGCGAGCTCTCATCCACAACGTCGTCTCAGCGGCAAGCGGCGACAGCGGCGAGCGACGGTTTGACTGGCGAAGCTTGAACAACAGTCGTCCAACTTCTTTTCTCGGCGACAACGTTCGATCTACGAACTTCCGACATCGTCAAGTAGCGGGTAAGTGATTCTTCCCTCTAACGACCTTATATCTTACTCTATTGAGTATCGATTTCGACCACAACCATCCTTTTTCAACTCTGACTTTTGTAGTTCACAAACATTCTGTCCAACCTCAATACCCACTCTATTTTGGCATTGGATTCGTGAAATTTCACATCAGCTCGAGGTCCAACACGACTTACCACATTTGTCGGTGAGTTTTCGTTAGGTAACAATGCGTCGATTCCTTCTAATTTCTTTGTAAATGTGGTGATGTTGAATATAAGACTGGTGTGTAGGATCAGACGATTCTCTGATATCAAGAAACGAGTTTTTGGAGTAACAGTTATTTTGGGTAATTGTTCTAAACACCACATTTGATTTGATTAAGTTTCGACAATTTTTTATAACACTCTAGTTAGCCTCAAAAGTAGTATTAAGTGCTGAAAATTATTGTAGGTTGAGACCAAGAGCTTTCGTAGCAATTTTTGTAACTTCGTCGGACTTAGCTTAAAGGTAAGTGACCTTACTACTGGTCAGCCTTCGGGCTAGGTTGGGAAATTTTTCTGATTGTGTGATAAAGTTTGAATGTGTGATGAGATTCTGAGTAGTGGTCCATTGAAATGTTGAATATATGTGGTTGAAGTACTGATTCAATTTTATGTAAATGTTGTGAATTTCTGCATGTAGCTCATAAGGTACTCTGACCTAGTTAGATGAGAAACTTATGTATATGGTGATCTGATGTGGTGAGAATGTTAGGTTTATCACGTTGAGCATATGAGAAATATTTGATTGCTGTTATGGAATTTCATGTTTTAACATGATGAATATATATGTCATGGGACCTCATTGTTGTATGCCACATGTTTAACTCAGTCAGGATAATGTAGCGGCAATTGTACCCATCCCCTAGTCATGTTGGTACCTAGTAGACTGAGGCTTTGCTCCACTGACCGGATGCCAACTAACCATCAGTAGGGGTGAGTTTCCAGAGGAGTCTACTATACCGAGAAGTTGTGAGAGTTATGGTGGGATTGGGTTAATTGTTCACTTAGATGGCCATAACAGTAAGTACAGAACAGTCAGGTTTAGGTCCCACTAGTTACTAGTCAAAGTCCCAATCAGTTCATGTTGCATGTGATTGCATAGCCTAACCCCGGTGGTGGGGTTACTTACTGAGTATTTTATTTAAAATACTCATTCTTTCTTAAAACTATTTTTTTTTCAGGTAATTCTAGGAACGTATCAGGTGCTTGACGAGGTGATTGGTTGATGACGTCATGGGACACGTGGAGTCATAGCTTCCGCATTCTTTTAAATTCTTTTTCTTTCAGTCGGTCCAACATTTTTGCAAAGGATCAGAAAAGAATAAATTTTGGCTTTAAATTTTATCTTGTTAGAACTTGTTTAATCATTTTATGTTTTCATTGGGATCCCAAAATTAAATGTATTTGACTATTTGTTGACCAGGGACTTTATATTTTAATTTCATTAATTCAAAAATAAAAATTTTAGCCTATTTAATGAGTTTTATGACGTCATGCTCTTGGTAACGGCCCTAGAGTGATGTCATAGGAAGTCGGGTTGTTACAACTTTAATGTGGCTGAGGTAAATAGTGCTACCGTCGACGAGAGAAGTCAAATTTGTTTGATCTTGGAATCTCTTCCGAAGAGCTTCCTTAATTTCAGGACCAATATGGTCTTGAATAAGATTCAATATAATTTGACATCTCTTCTTAATGAGCTACAGACTTATCAATCTCTGCATGCCACTAAAGGAAAAGAGAATGAGGCTAATGTAGTCACTTCGAAGAAGTTCCTGAAGTGGGCTGGGTCTGGTAATAAGTCTGAATCAACTTCTACGAGTAGTCGGACTATTCGTAAAAAGAAGAGGAACAAGAATAAAGGCAAAACTCCTATGGTTGTGGCCAAGGTAAAGTCTGGATCTTCTGACAAGGAAAAATGTTTCTATTGTCATGAACATGGGCATTGGAAGCGTAATTGATCTAAATACCTTAAGGAGATACAAACGGAGAAAGAACGACAAGGTAAATGAGATTTATTTGTCTAAACATGTTTTCGTGGTAGATGATTGTCATACCTGGATGTTTTCAGGAACCACTAATCATGTTTGTTTTTCTTTCAGAAAACTAGTTCCTGATTGCCGGTTTGCTCTGTGCTAGATGCCTTGAGAAGACATTCGTGCAACCAATTGAGTGGGAGCTTGTCTTTATATGTTGTTGTTTTTGTATTAACTCAATCACATATGTGATATGTAATTAAGTTGTACATATTTCTGGTTTATCGAACATCTGTATATAAGTATCTTTTGATGTACAGAAATGAACAGTTCATTTTCTCAAAAGAAATGTACTCGTGTGTTCTACTAATTTAGAAAGCAACATGGATGTTAAGACTATGCGTATTAAAGGAAAACTATATCTATATCAACAAGGGTTGCTGATAGTAGAGTTGGTTATTCTCAATAGTTGAGAAAATCCTGACTCATTGGATTGTCTATAAAACTCGAGTTATTATATCAAATGGTAACTTGAGGATTCGTTGTTTTTAATTAAACAATGAATTTTTAGACAAAATCCAATGGTTCGAAGCTGTAGATCTTCGAGAGATTTAATGACCAAGCCTCTAAGGTGAAAACCTTTAAGGCTTGGCTTTCTGGTAATGGGACTGTCTCAAAGTGAAATAGTTGATTGTGTATTTGATATGAATTATTTTGGCAATCCAATTGATATCCATGATGAAGCTTAATGAAGTCAAACCATTGTTATGGAGGAAGAATCAAAGTCAACAGGGAAGAGAAATGCATGAACTTCATTGTCTCACAAGTCCATTTCGTGGAAGACTAATAGATCATGTTAAACTAAGTTTAAAATCCATATTTGGTTACTTAATGTACTCATTTAAAGTGTAACTAAGTTTTAGGTGATCTTTCATATTTCAAGATAAACTTTTAGTTTTCCAAGGTGCCTTTTAGAATATCAAGACATCTTTTGGTATTTCAAGGTGACTTTTCATATTAGCATTTATGTTAGGAGTCTCTTGGCTTAATTCTTTGTCTATAAAAGAGATTAGCCTTGTCTATTGTAAAAGACAACTGGATAAAAGACATGAAATGTAGTATTTTGGGTTTTAAACCCTGAAAACTTTTAAGCTTTGTTTCTTGTGTGTTCTTGTGATAGAATGCATGAATATTTGGAGCATTCAAGTGAGGATTGATCTGTCTTGCTTGTGGAGTGCTTTGAAGATCGAGGGTTGATGGGAGCCAAAAACTTTGTTTGATCCTTGGTTCGTTAGATCATCTGAGTAACCTGTATTCTAGCCTATCTTAGGGGCTGAGATCGAATTGGCTACTGGGGTTTTCAAGTTAATGTGTTGGGGGTCCGTATAATCAAGGGGTTCTCACGCTTATTCTTGGAGGTTTCGTATCATTTGGTATCAGAGCTTTGGCTCTAGGTCGGGTATATCATCTATCTTTCTTTCGTGTCTTTTGTTTCAATCTTATTCAAAAATTCCACAAAAAAAAAAAAAATTCATCTTCTTGAAGTGTTTTTGTCTTCCGCGTGCATCTGTTGTATTCTGTATGTCTGAAGATTATAATTGCATTAAGGTGTGTAAAAATTGTTCTTGTCTTGTTCAGCACGAATTTTTCTATCCAAGAAGACAAATGTCACTTTAATCTGAGCCCTATAACTTTACTTATAGATATTTCTTCAAGCCCCATACGTTTTGCATTCTGCCCAGTTTATAAACTTTCTGATCTACGTTTGGTTGCATCTCTCCTGGTGTTATGTATATCAGAAAAATTTATATTTGATATCCAATTGAAGCTCTTTGAGTCCTCTATCTACACGGATCAGACTTGGATAAATTAATTCAGCTTAATTAAAGATATGATTTTTTGAGTGAATATTGTTCGTTCTGGAAAAACTGTTATCTACTATCTGCTGCTGCTGAATTCGAAAGATTATATCTGATGGATTACTACTGATAAAGCAGTCAAATTGGGTACATTACTGAAGCTTATTTTAGTATCTTCCTAACCCTATTTGTTTTCTTTCAATCCCAGCTCTGATGAAGAAGATATTGAACCAAGAATACTGGACCTCCTGCAGAAAACTTTTCTTATTTGGAAATCAATTATGAAAAACAAATTGACATATCATCCAAGATGGTGTTCAAAAGTTCTTTTTGATTCGAGGACGAATCATTTTCAAGAATGGGAGGATGATATGAATTATTTTGGCAATCCAATTGATATCCATGATGAAGCTTAATGAAGTCAAACCATTGTTATGGAGGAAGAATCAAAGTCAACAGGGAAGAGAAATGCATGAACTTCATTGTCTCACAAGTCCATTTCGTGGAAGACTAATAGATCATGTTAAACTAAGTTTAAAATCCATATTTGGTTACTTAATGTACTCATTTAAAGTGTAACTAAGTTTTAGGTGATCTTTCATATTTCAAGATAAACTTTTAGTTTTCCAAGGTGTCTTTTAGAATATCAAGGCATCTTTTGGTATTTCAAGGTGACTTTTCATATTAGCATTTATGTTAGGAGTCTCTTGGCTTAATTCCTTGTCTATAAAAGAGATTAGCCTTGTCTATTGTAAAAGACAACTGGATAAAAGACATGAAATGTAGTATTTTGGGTTTTAAACCCTGAAAGCTTTTAAGCTTTGTTTCTTGTGTGTTCTTGTGATAGAATGCATGAATATTTGGAGCATTCAAGTGAGGATTGATCTGTCTTGCTTGTGGAGTGCTTTGAAGATCGGGGGTTGATGGGAGCCAAAAGCTTTGTTCGATCCTTGGTTCGTTAGATCATCTAAGTAACCTGTATTCTAGCCTATCTTAGGGGCTGAGATCGAATTGGCTACTGGGGTTTTCAAGTTAATGTGTTGGGGGTCCGTATAATCAAGGGGTTCTCACGCTTATTCTTGGAGGTTTCGTATCAGTATTTGTTGGGTTTAATGTCGTAAAACTCGTGGTTTGTAAACAGTTATGTTTGTAAATTATCTATTTAGTAATAATGAGTTATTAAGGGGCTGTTTGGGCCTCCGGGTCGGGTAGAGTTGGGTGGGCTATTTAAGCCCACCCGATGTTTGGGGCGTTGGTTGGGGAAACCGGGGGCGGTGGTTATTATAACCCCCGGTTATGAATAGTGTAACCCATTGATATCTACAGTGGGTTACCTTGGAATCGTCACTCATTTACGCCTCTTGGGGTTCTCTTCCTTCACTCATTTGGCAGCCGAAATTCTCTCTCTCTTCTCTGATGAGTTCTGTGTTCTGCTGCTTGGGGTTCTCTTCCTTCATTGAATATGGAGACAAAATTATTTCTCTCTCTCTCTGATCTTCTGGTGTTTGGGGTTCTCTTCCTTCATTCATTTTGCAGTCAAATTTCTCTCTCTCTGAACTTCGTCTTCTTCAGACGATTTCACCTTCCTCTTTCGTCTGAAGAAGACGAGTTGACTTTACCTTGGTTTTGTTTATGTGTTTGGCGTTTGGCGTTTGGCGTTTGAGAGATGAGATCTCTCTCTTTCGTTCGCAAACGAGTTTTTTTTATCTCCTCTGAACTACGTCTTCTTCAGACGATTTCACCTCTCTCTTATGTAAGTTCATTTCATATCTCTCTCTCTCTCTTCCGCAGATCTATTGATTTCATCCGATTTCATCTGGTTTTTTATATTTCTCAGATCCACGAATTTTAGGGTTTCCACATCTGTTTTTTAAACAGATCTGGAAACTTTTGGGCTCCCTTGCCGCTCCGAGAAGGGATCGGTCCCCCTTTGCCGCCGTTGCTTGGGGGTCTTGTAGGTAAGGGATGTTGGACCGATCTTGAAGAGCTTGGTGGGGGAGGTCTTCAAAGGTGAGTGTTCTAGCCGATGATGAGTACATGCATGTGTTCTTTTTCTTTTTTTTTTCAGCCGATGATGAGTATGCATGTCTTTTTCTTTTTTTTTTCTTTTTTTTTTTTTTTTTTTTTTTTTTTTTTTTTTTTTTTTTTCAGCCGATGATGAGTATGCATGTCTTCTTCTTTTTTTTTTTTCAGCCGATGATGAGTATGCATGTCTTGTTCTTCTTTCTTTTTCTTTCTCTGATACAGTTAATTTTTTTGGATTCGTTCAATTTTGAATTTGCTTGATTTTTAGGTGCACTTGTTATGATTTTTGTTTCTGTTTTTCTGTTGGTACCCATTTCATTTCATTTGAATTGACTTGATTTTGAACCGAAAATGTTATTAGATCACTTTTCTTTCTCTCTGAGGCTGATTGATTTATACTTAGTTATGTTCGGTCTTCTGTTTGCTTTGATATTTTTTAGTTATTTCGTTATTTGAAATTCAATACAGTTGATTGAATTTCAATCTCTTAGGCTGATTCATTTATACTTATTTCTGTTGGTGTTCTGTTTGGTTTGATTTTTTTTAGTCATTTCATTATTTGAAATTGAATACATTTGATTCAATTTCAATCCCTGAGGCTGATTCATTTATACTTATTTCTGATAGTCTTCTGTTTGCTTTGATTTTTTTAGTCATTCCATTATTTGAAATTCAATACATTTGATTGAATTTCAATCCCAGAGGCTGATTCATTTATACTTATTTCTGTTGGTGTTCTGTTTTCTTTGATATTCTGTTTAGTCCAAATTTTGACATGTTTGCATTGTGATAAATTATATGAACTTATGTCCATGTTTAGTCTCAATTGTCCTTCATAATACCACTGAACATCCACTTTCACTTCATACTTGTCTACTGTTTTCACACTTCTCTTTTGTTTTGGAATTCAATTCCATTCAATTCTGTTTTTAGCTCCATATCTACACACTTCATACTTGTCTACTGTCTACTGTTTTCACAATTCTCTTTTGTTTTGATATTTCTCTTCTGGTTTGCAATTCAAGTATGATTTCAAAGTGATAGGTTACAATGTAATGAAGTTAATGATATGTCCTCCCACTTGTCACTTTCATATCTACATTCTCCGTCTTCTATTGAATGCATAAGTCATAGTTTTAGTTTAATTTGAATTTCACAACTCTGAGGCTATCCCTTTTTAAAAAAAATATTATTTTATCTTTTCCTATAAGTACACATGTCTTTTCTCACCTTCTTTTCCTTCCTATTGTTCATTGTTATTATTTGATCTTTTTTCATAACTACACATGTCTTTTCTCACCTTCTTTTTCTTCGTATTGTTCATTGTTGATGACTGATGTGAATAGTAATATTGTTAGGTGCACTTATTATCATAAGTGCACCAATAACAATTCTCACCTACCACCCTTCATGCCTTCTTTATAAAGAAGTCAAAATTCATAACTACCTCACCCCAACAATCTTCTCTTGGTTTTCCCTCTCCCACTTCTTCCTAAGGTTAGCATCTTCTTTGTTGTTTTATTTTTTTCACACTATTCCATTTATATGAATGAATGCTAACTTATTCTCACTTCACTTTTGTGCATTATTCACAGGGTCTAAAGTAGATCAAATATCTTCTTTAGTTCGAGGTTCGTTATTTTAAACATTGTGTTTTCTTTGTATTTTATTTCTGTTTGAGTGGATGTATAATAATAGTTTGTATTTTTTTTTTGTTTTGGTTTATTTATGTATGGATTTATTTACAATGCTACCTATATGCATTTGATAGTTCGTGAATAATAATTTCGAAATTAACTTGTTTAATATAAGTTCGTGAATGTTGGTTATTTATTTCATGTCTTTGTTTATTTTTATGTTGGTTATCAAATTCTTGTAATTGTTTATTTATGTATGAATTTATTTAAAATTTTAACTTTTTTAAACCTTAACCAATTTTTTTTCCTAAGCTACTATTTTAAATGCCAAAAAAAATGTATTTGCAACTTTTAAAATTATTCACATAATGCAACTTTTAAAATTATTCACATAAATGTAAATTTTAACCTACTGTTTTAAATGCAAAAAAAAAAATGCAACTTTTTCAAATTATTCACACAAATGCAATTTTGAACCTATTGTTTTAAATG
Source organism: Herpetospermum pedunculosum (assembly GCA_028017165.1). Lineage (NCBI taxonomy): Eukaryota > Viridiplantae > Streptophyta > Magnoliopsida > Cucurbitales > Cucurbitaceae > Herpetospermum > Herpetospermum pedunculosum. Next base: position 47,559,482 of record CM051527.1, read on the forward strand.
CAAAAAAAAAAAGATACAATTTTTCAAATTATTCACACAAATCCATATTTGAACCTACTGTTTTAAATGCAAAAAAAAAAAAAACAGATGCAATTTTTCAAATTATTCACACAAATCCACATTTGAACATACTGTTTTAAATGCAAAAAAAAAAAAAAAAAAAATGCAATTTTTTAAATTATTTACACAAATCCAACTTTGTACCTACTGTTTTAAATGCAAAAAAAAAAAAAAAAAAAAGATGCAATTTTTCAAATTATTCACACAAATCCATCTTTGAACCTACTGTTTTAAATGCAAAAAAAAAAAAAAAAGATGCAATTTTTCAAATTATTCACACAAATCCAACTTTGAACATACTGTTTTAAATGCAAAAAAAAAGATGCAATTTTTCAAATTATTCACACAAATCCAACTTTGAACCTACTGTTTTCAATGCAAACTGTTTTAAATGCAAAAAAAAAAAAAAAAAATGCAATTTTTAAAATTATTCACACAAATCCAACTTTGAACCTACTGTTTTAAATGCAAAAAAAAAAAGATGCAATTTTTCAAATTATTCACACAAATCCAATTTTGAACCTACTGTTTTAAATGCCAAAAAAAAAAATTCAATTTTTCAAATTATTTACATAATTTATAAAATCCAAAAAAATAAAAAAAAATTAGCAACAATTAAGTTTAAAAAGAAATAACTATTTTTTTAAAACTTGCTTTCAAATGTGACATTTTTTTAAAACTATGAAATTTGAGATTCATAACGTCCAAATTGAGATTCATAACGTTGCTTAGTACTATAAAATTCAAATATGTAGAAACATTTGCTTAGTTTTTATAATCTTCAAACATTTGCTTACTACGAATACAATTAACTTTTAATTTTTAGGTTTCAATTAGGGACAAAAGATTTAAATTTCAATATGGACCCTCGGGAACTGTTGCCATCCTTAGAGCCTTCAATGCATCTCAAGAGCAGTTACTTATTTTGATATCACAATATATGAACGACCATAGGAGAATATAATATCAATCACCGTACCTTAGACAACACATTAGACAATTAACATTTTTACGACTCATACGGGAGTCTGACGTATGTTGTCGCGAGAGTACGAGGATGGATCAAAGTTGATTTGACGTACTATGCAACTTGCTTAAAACAACGGGCGGTTTGGTCGAAACAGAGGTCGTAGATGTGGAAGAGATGGTCGCTATGTTCTTGCACATCTTAGCACACGACGTTAAGAACCGAGTAATTCGTAGACTATTCGCCAGGTCCGGTGAGACCGTATCTAGGCATTTCAACTCTGTCCTAAACGTAGTATTGCGACTACATGATGTCTTGCTGAAGAAACCGGAACCGATCACAAGCTCCTGTACTGATGAACGATGGAAAATGTTTGAGGTATATTTTTCCCACCAACTGTTACTTAACGTTGACCTCGATACGTTAGATACCTAAATGAGATTCCCCTATATGGTGTGAACACAAAATTGTCTAGGTGCATTAGATGGCACCTACATCAAGGTTAATGTTCTCGCTACTGATCGCCCGAGGTATAGGACGAGGAAGGGTGACATTGCAACCAACGTGCTTGCTGTTTGCGCTCCAAACGGGGAATTCATATTTGTCCTCCCAGGGTGGGAAGGGTCTGCAGCTGATTCACGAATACTTAGGGATGCGATATCAAGACCGAACGGACTCAAAGTACCGAAGGGTAAGTCGTGGACATCTCTTTATTACTTTATTAACAACGGTGCTGTAAGTTGAAATTGTCAAAGATGTTGCATTGTACAGGATATTATTATCTTTGCGATGCCGGCTACCCTAATGCCGAAGGCTTTCTAGCACCGTATAGAGGAGAACGATACCATCTGTCCGAGTGGCGTGGTGGAGGGAATCCACCGACTACTCCTAGAGAATTCTTTAACATGAAGCATTCCTCTGCACGGAACGTGATCGAAAGGGCATTTGGTTTGCTGAAGGGTAGATGGGCCATTCTCCGAGGTAAATCATACTACCCAGTGGAAATCCAATGTAGGATCATTACGGCATGTTGCATCCTTCACAACCTTATTAGTAGGGAGATGGGTGGAACGACATCGTTTGATGAGTTCGATGAGGTGGACTCGTATGGAACTTCGATGAATGGAGATAATATCAATTTCATTGAGACTTCAAACGAATGGAGTCAATGGAGGGATTGGTTGGCTCAAGAAAAGTTTTCTGACTGGCAGTTCCGTAATTAGTGATGCATTTTTTTTCTTTTTTTAAATACATCAACCACGTTACATCTACACCCTTAATTTACATGTATGAAGTATGCAACATTTGAATTCAAACTTTTTGTTCATGTCATTTACCAACGTTTGTAGTTTATTTGCAATAGAAACTAAAGAAACATATTACAACAAAATGTTAATCTCATTAAACGTGTGCATGTGTACAACATAATGTCTAGAGCTATGAAGCATACATGGACCAACCATGAGGAGACCAAATTGATCGAATGCCTTCTGACGCTAGTCCAGACGAACGGCTGGAAATCAGATAACGGTACCTTTCGTCCCGGGTACCTGACGAAGCTGAAGCACATGATGCGAGAGAGGATTCCCGGATCTCAAATTAAAGGCAACCCCACAATTGAGTGCAGGGTTCGAAACTTGAAGAAACAGTACAGTGCAATTGCAGAGATGTTAGGACCATCTTGTAGCGGGTTTGGGTGGAATGATGAATTGAAGTGTATCGAGGCGGAGAAGGAAGTTTTTGAAGACTGGGTAAAGGTAGGTTTCTAAAGCCACGCTTTACTTTATACTTTCCATTGTCTAACATTTGTTTACATGTTCATGTAGAGTCATCCTGCTGCAAGGGGGCTTCGAAACAAACCGTTCCCCTACTTTGATGAGTTCGCCATTATTTTTGGGAAGGACCGCGCTACCGGGGCAGGGGCCGAGACTCCGGCGAATATGGCATCCAATGTAGTAGACCAAGTGCACGAGGAAGTGCACTTGAGCGGATCCCAAGAGTACTACATCCCAATACCTGGGTTGTTTGCGGGTGGAGTGGACATGTCTCGTGATGACATGCAAGAGACACCCACAAGTCGACACGCAACAACAGGGACTTCTTCTCGGGCGAGTAAGAGGAAGCGCCCTGAAATAGAAATGGTGGATGTGGTACGGAAAGCGATAGACATGCAAGTCGCCAACCTTGAGAAGATTGCTGACTAGCAGAAAGAAACTCGTGCAACGGGCATAGAGCAACGACAAAAAGTTGTGGACGAACTCTATAAGGTTCCCGATTTGGATAACGTGAAGATAGTGCGTCTTATGAATATCATCTTCACAAATGCCCTAGAGACTGAAAGTTTCTTATCTGTCCCAGTGGAGTTGAAACTGGAATATTGTAGTTTCCTTTTGAGCAAACATGATTCTTGAACGCTCCTCTCTCTCTTATTTAATTTTGTGAGTTTTGTAATGAACCATAATTGTATGGTTTTGTAATGATTTAATTTCGTCAAGTTTCTAATTACGTATCTATGGTGCACCCTAAAAAATATTTATTCTTTTTATTTTTAAGAAATTATTATAATGTATTTTGCTATACAATACAACCAAAAAAAGTTGTAAAAAAAAAAAAAAATTACCTTAAACACATACTTCAGAACTCCATGTTAAAGAAAACGGTCCCCCAAACACAGACTTCCTAAACCCATACTAAACAACTCTGCACCCCAAACACAGACTTACTAAACCCACACTATACAACTTTGCACCCCAAACACAGACTTACTAAACCCACAGTATACAACTCTACACCTCAAACACAGACTATTATAACCCACAAACTATTATAACCCACCGACTATAATAACCCACCCTGCGCCCCAAACGCCCCCTAAGTTTTATTCAGTAAAGGTGTTTGCTGGAATAAAGTGAAACGTGTTTGCATTAATCTATAACAATGACCAACACCCTGGACGATCATGAGTACTTGAGTTTCATGTATGACATGAATGTGGGTCAAGCTCAAGTAGACAGTCAAAACGGTCTATAGTATATGGATAAGGCTGGGTACCTTATCATGGTAACACTATTGGATGCGGTCTGTTTTGTATTGTACAAAATGATGTGATCCGAGTCGTTTCGCATCGAGATGTGTGAGCGGGGGCGTCCTACGCGATGAGTTTGCGTAAGACTGAACCACGAAAAGTCGATCTCTCTTTATAACGCGGTTTACTGAAGAGACCGACTATTTCACCTGATGGCCTAGGTAACTCGATCTCAATCCTGAGCTTACTATGAACTTCTGTTTATTAGACAGTATCCTTAGACTTGTATGGGTGAGAGTGGCAGAATGTGTTGGGTTTAATATCCTAAAACTCGTGGTTGGTAAACTGTTAAGTCTGTAAACTAACTAATTTAGAATAAAGAGTTATTAGTTTTATTCGGTAAAGGTGTTTACTGGAATAAAGTGAAACGTGTTTGCATTAATTTATACCAATGACCAACACCCTTGACGATCAAGCATACTTGAGCTTCATGTATGACATGATTGTGGGTCAGGCTCAAGTAGACAGTCAAAATGGTCTATAGTATATGGATAAGGCTGGGTACCTTATCCTGGTAACACTATTGGATGCGGCTCGCTTTGTAATGTACAAAACGATGTGATCCGAATCGTTTCACATGCAGATGTGCGAGCGGGGGCGTACTATGCGATGAGATTGCATAAGACTGAACCACGAAAAGTCGCTCTCTCTTTATAACGTCGTTTACTGAAGAGACCGACTATTTCACATGATGGCCTAGGTAACTCGATCTGAATCCTGAGCGTACCATGAACTCCTGCTTATTAGGCAGTATCCTTAGACTTGTACGGGTGAGAGTGGCCCAATAACGCCGACTCAATAACTTATAATCTCAGGGATAAAGCCCAATAGGTAGTTGGGGACATAGTATAGCGAGATGAAGTTCACTCCTAATCCACATAAGGGTTAGTAGATAAGTTATGTTCCCTTAATAGCTGACTTCAGGGCTTGAACAATGTGCACACATCTTCTCCAGGGTTGAGAGGGTTTTCTGATCTGTCGGTTGGACCGCTGATACATTGTTCATTAGAAGTTTCAGTGGTACTTCAGGAACAAGACGTAACACAGGGGTTAAACGGTTTAAATGACCCAACTGTAATTACGAACAACATGTGAAGGGTCGACTTGCCTATAACGGTTATATCAAGAGGACATAATATATCTACAGTGAGAAGAGTGCAACCCTTGGACTATAGTGGAGTCTCGGGGGGTTAACGAATGTTGATCAATTCGGGTTAAAAGAGTTTTGGCCGAATGATCTCGTATCGTTGGAGCTCATGATCTGTAGGTTCTTTACGTTCTCCTGGTTAGCACGGATAAAGCGGTATAGCAGTGCTATAGGGTAGAATTCGGAGAAATCTGAATTCGGGTCTGTTGATCGAGGGTTTATGTATTTAAATGTGATTTAAATATATAATCGGAGGAAGTCGTATTTAAATGTGATTTAAATAAACGACTGGAGAAAAATATGAATATGGATTCATATATTGGGAAAGTCGTTTTTTTTTGGAAAACCGGGCTTAGTGGAAGATTTATTATTATATTAATAATTGATATTAATATTAATAATAAATTAAATAATTAAAAAAAAAATTATTATTAATTTTAATAAACAATAAAAATTTATAATTATTATTATTATTATTATTATTATTATTTAATCCACAATGGAACCATGCATGGTGCATGGACTCCATGTAGATTCCACTCCCAATTCTTATTCTCCAAGTTTGGAGAATTGAAGTTAATCCTTTTCTAGAGATTTTTTCTCTTACCTTGCTCAAGCTTCACATCTCTTTCTCTCTCGGTTGAAAAAATTTCTTCAAGTGTTGAAGATTGTTTTTCTCCATTGATGGAGTTTTGAAGCTTGAAGAAGTGAAGGTAGAAGCTTTGGTTGTTGAAATTTCAAGGTTAGTCTTTTGGAAAGATTGAAGAAGAGATAAAGATGTTTATACTTATTCCCTTGATTTTGGATTTCAAGTTGTTGAAATTCAAGAGTATTGTTGAATTGTGTTCTTGATGTTCTTGATTAATTGTTCATCAAGTTCATATTAACTCAATTTCAAACTCAAAACCTAGAGCTTCATCTTCTTCCTCCACCCTCTTAACAAACCCCCTTAGTTCAAGAAGTCCCACAACTCCGCTATTAAGCCCGAGAATAGCTGGAACTACACTAAGGGTGGTCCTTGACTGTTCGTGCTGAGTTCGTGACTAGAGGAGAGGTAGAGTTCGAGGGGGCTGTAGAGGTGCTGAGGTAGACGAGAAGACAAACAACATTAAAAGGTAATTTTGCCCTTTGTAGCTCTCGGGTGAATTTACCGATCGATAAATCGATTGGTTTTATCGATAGGTATATTACCGGTGGAGCTACCCAAACGTTGTTTCTGAAGCGTTTGGGGTTTGTTTCCCCGGTCGAGATTTACCGGTCTGGTATCGGTAAATCCTACACTGAGGAAACTGGTCGGTAAGTGTTACCGGTCTGGTTTAACGGTTGAAATTTATCTGTTGATAAATTTACCGGTTAGACCAGAAACGGTATATCCGTAAAAATCAAGCGTTGATCTTTTCTCGGTATACCGGTCGAGTGTTTATCGATAGGGTTGAACCGATCAGTTTATCGGTCACAACTTTACCGGTGTATGGGCACCGGTTTATCGGTTTCACTTGAACCGTTTGTTCTTTACCGGTCAACTTCCTCGGTTGACTTTACAGGTGGTAATGAATTTACCGGTTGGACTCGATGTTGAGAAAAATGTTAAGTGTTAGTATTGTTTCCCACTTTTTGTTTTGTTGCTTATTGATTGCTGAAGATCCTCAGCCAGTTTAAGGCTTCTTCCGCTGCGCCTCTGGTTATGTCGGAATCCTTCGGTTCCATCAAAATCGACTACCTCCATGGGCGGGGTCGGATCTATCTTCTTTTAAGGTACTATATCATCGTAAACTCAATGTGAGTTACCTTCGAGTTTTTGGGCCAATTTGTTATGTTCATGTTTCAAATAGTAACGTACTAAACTTGACCCAAATGTTAGACGTATTTTTGTTGGATATGGTACTCACAGAAAAAGATGGAGATGTATGGATCCAAATACAAGAGAAAATTTTATTTTTCGAGATGCTTTGTCTATTCGTTTTGAAATGAAGAGTTTGGGTCAAGCAAAATGTTTTCCTGGCTTGGAAGTTGAAAGGTCAGGTGAATACTTTGTCTCACAAAAAGGGTATATGCAAACAGTTTGTTGGATCGTTTTAACATGAAGGAGCCAAAACCATTGAATACTCCTTTGGAGTCATCCTTGAAGTTGATTAAGGAAGAACGAAAACGATTGGTGGATGCAACACTTTTTTGACAACTTGTTGATAGTTTAATGTATTTAACTATCACAAGGATTGACATCTCTTATTCTGATGTCGTTGTTCAGTTTATGGATAAACTACCGTGTGAAGCTCATTTAATTGCTACAAAGAAGATTCTTCGATATGTGAAGAGCACCAAGTGTTTTGGTTTGTTGTATAAACAAGCTACATCTTTTGTGTTAAATGGTTTTATTGATGCAGATTGGGCTGGTAACGTAAATGACAGACGTTCCACAACTGGATATTGTTTTAATACAGTTGGGCTATTTCATGGTGCAATAATAAGCAAACATTTGTTCTCTTTCAAGTAGTGAAGCAAAATATGTAGCAACTATTATGGCTACACAAAAATGTATTTGGTTGAAAAGAATTATGGGAGGAATCTTTTCAAATTTGGATTATCGAATTTCCATTTTTGTGACAACGAAAGTGCAATCAAGCTTGCAGGGAATCCAGTGTTTCATGTTGATACAAAGCACATTGAAACACATTTTCATTTTGTTCGAGAGAAAGTTTTGACGCAAGACATCCAATTGCAGAAGATACATTTCAAGAAGCAAGTTGTTTATATATTTATTAAGGCGCTTGGTCAATCCAAATTTGAAGAAATCAGGAGTGCACTCGGTGTTGTTAACCGAATGTTTGCACTAATGAGGAGTGTTAAAGATTAGTGCAAACTCATTTGAAGTTAATTTCACTTTTTTAATTTTGTAGTTATTTGAAATTAAGGTAGTGCTGTGGGTAGTGCCTTCTAATTTGGATGGATGTGACTTAGTGACATAGTCGGATGATTATAGAGAATTTTAAACTTAGTGAGATGGTTTGTGGGTTAGTAGTTTACGATTTATTTATCTATAAATACTTGTAAGGTTTTCTATTCAAAGTTTTGAGGTCAATTGAAGCACTTGATCTTTCGTGCAATTTTGTCTTGTTACCACACTTTATTCTCTTCGTTTTTGTTAATGTTTCAGGACAATAGAGATTGGGATGACTTATATCTAGATTGTCATAGGATGATTCTATGGGTGGTTTAAATTACGAAATGTTTTCAATATCTAATTATTATTGTGGAATTTAAGGAAAACAATTATTTTGTATGATTTATTGAGAAATTGTTACTAGTTTCCAGAAATTGTTATGATGTTTCAATATTTTATATATTAGTTGGATTCATCGGTTGATAAATGATTTAATTATTCGAGAAATCCATCGAGTTTATGAAATGTATGATTTTGATGTTGTTTGAGGTATGTCAAGTGTTAATAAGGTCGCAGGAGAATGTCGGGGTCATTAGGTGTCAAATTCACATTCTAAATTCTAGTCCAAATCTTTGACTTGAGTCGTTAAGATGACATAGATTACTCTGCTTTTCTGCTATTATTAGTAATGATCACGATGTTTTTCAGTCTCGAGTTACTTAAATTAAACATGATTTATGTTGGTTTTATATAATTTTGAATTATATTGTTGTTTATGAAAAGAGTTTTCTCAAAGGTTATTTTATTAATTATGAACATACCACTAATTGGAATTTTTATCTCAATCTTTTATCTTTATTTTTCTACTAGATTACTCTTGAGTTTCAATCAGAGATAGTCGATATTAGTATGTGTCACCCGTCTCAACAAGTCATGCATATCCTCTTTGGCCGAGTCGACCCCATGAGGGGTTGGCTTCCTCGATGGTCGGGCCAACCCTGTGACAGGGTCGACATTTTCTTTGGCCAAACAGAACCCACGAAGGGTCGACCTCTTCGACTTGTCGAGCCGACCCTTAAGGGAGTCGGCTCCCTCTGTTGCCACGCTGCCTCTAGATGGCTGACTATCTCTTCCCCGACCCTTTTTGGTGGGCCTCTTGACAGGGTTAAGATATTTTAATTATAACAATAACCATGTTAGCATAATTAATTAAAGACGTGATATTTGTAAAAGTAATTAATTAAGGAAAATTGTAATGGATAGCAAAATAAATTAGGGTAATTAAAAATTTAGCTACACTTTTTTATGTTTGCAAATATAGCAAAATTTTCAAATTTTGATTTTGTTTTTTTTGTGTTATTCCTAAATTGCTCTCTATCAAATTTCTCTTGCCTAAAAAATCTCTGCATTTTTCAATCTCACCCTTTGTTCGATCCAAGAAGAGAGAAAGAGGAGCATTGTCATTCAAATTCGCTGTCGTGGTGTGGGCGTTGGAGTTGTGGTCGCCAACGTTTGCTGGTGGAGGCTGATGGAGCGTTTTACGCGGCGGAAGCGATTTTGGATCGTTGATACTCTAATTTCATCAATTTAACAAATAGGAAACATGCTCAAACAACGGAAATAAGAAATTAGAATTACATACCTTGTAGTTCTAATTTTCTTCGTGTTCCGCCGGCCGTTCCTCGTCACGAACTCTTCGGGCTACTTCTCTCGAACGCCTCGAGAACCACCTCCGGTAGTCCCGCTATCCTCAACGTCCTGCAACGAAGTTGTGGGACTCCTCTATGAGAGATATTTTGGAGGGAAGATGAAGAAATTATAACTTCTATCACATAGAATACAAACTTCACATCTTCACATTTAAAACCATGGAGTGCCTTCATCATTATGAAGAATCAAATTCTCCAAAAAGAATTAGCCATCTTCTTCCTTGGAAAACAGTCTCCTTATCATGAAATTGAAGCTAGATGAAGAAAACAATAACTCAACGCTGGAGTGTAAATCAAAATGAACTATTCTTTATCTAATTTTGGAAATCCAAAACAGCTTCAACATTTCCTCCTCCTTATTCTTCACCAAACCAACGAGAGGAAGAGAAGAGAGTATTTTATTTCCTTGAAAAACAGCCCACCAAAACAATTGAAAACCCAATTCTCACGTCTCCACCAAACTGCACTCACAAGGAGTGAAGGAGAAGTTTGAGAAATGTGTTCTCCACATGTCATACATGCATGAGGTAAGTTATATTAAATAAATATTTAAAAATTAATTCAAAATTAATTTTAAATAAATATATATAGTTCTAATTAAACTTTTTAATTAATATATATAATATAACTTTAATTAATTAAACAATTTAATTAATTAATATTATTTAATTCAATATCAAATATTGATTAAATAATAAGGCTTACCCCAGTTTTCTGAAAACCGACTTTTAGCACATGAATTCCTATTCATGTTTTAGACTCTTCCCATATTTAAATCATATTTAAATCATATTTAAATATGTTCATCATCTTTCCAAAAACCGAATTTGAACAATTCAAATTCTTTATCTTTCCTTTTCTCTTATATTGTTGCACGGTGTTATCCGAGCTAGCTAGGAGAACCTAAAAGACCTACAGATCACGAGCTCCAACGATACGAGATTATCACGTCAAAACTCTTTTAACCGAACTAATCCACATTCGTTAACCCCCGAAGACTCCACTATAGTTCGAGGGTTGCACTCTCCTCACTGCAGATATATTATGTCCTCTGATATAACCGTCACAGGAAAGTCGACCCTTCACAGGTTGTTCTTAATCACAGCTGGGTCATTTAAACCGTTTAACCCCTGCATTACATCTTGTTCCCTAAGTACCACTGACACCTCTAATGAACAATAGATCTGTGGTCCAACCAACAGATCAAATAACTATCTCATCTCATGAGAGTGTGCGCGCTAATTGTAAAAGCCCCGGAATCAGCTATTAAGGGAACAACCTATCTACTAACCCTAAAGAGCGGGTTAGGAGTGAACTCCAATCTTGTTGTACTATGTCCCCAACTACCTATTCGACTTTATCCCCAAGATGGTAGGCTTATTGAGTCGGCGCTTATGGGCCACTCTCACCCGTGCAAGTCAAAGGATACTTTCGAATAAGCAGGAGTTCATAGCGAGCTCAGGATTGAGATCGAGTTACCTAGGCCATCAAATGAAAATGTCGGTCGCATCAGTAAACAGTGTTATAAAGAGAGAGCGACATATTTCGCGGTTCGGTCTTATGCAAACTCTTTGCACAAGACGCTCTCACTCGCACATCTCCATGTGAAACGATTCAGATCACATCGTTTTGTACAATACAAAGTGAGCCGCATCCAAGAGTGTTACCAGGATAAGGTACTCACCCTTATCCATATACTATAGACTGTTTTGACTGACTACTTGAGCCTGATCCACATTCATGTCATAGGTCTCATATACTATAGCTATGCGATAGCTAAACCCTAAACCCTAAACCCCTAAATATGCGATTGCATAGTTATGCGATAACTATCAACCTATGCGATCGCATAACTATACAATAGCTAGGAACCTTCTATTATATAAATCCACACCTCGACGCCTCCACTTGCAGATGCCCACACCTCGACGCCTCCACCTGCAAACGTTGGCGACCACAACTCCAACGCCCACACCACAACGACGAATTTGAACGACAATGCTCCTCTTTCTCTCTTCTTGGATCGAACAAAGCGTGAGGTTGAAAAATGTAGAGAATTTTTACACAAGAGAAATTTGATAGAGAGGGTAATTTAGGAATAACAGAAAAAACAAAATTAAAATTTGAAAATTTTGCTATATTTACCAAACCCAAAAAGCACCCTAATTTATTTTGCTATCCATTACAATTTCCCTTTAATTTAATATATTATTTTTATAACTTTAATTAAATAGTTAATATACCAAAATTATCTATCATTTATCACAAATTCTAAATTTATCATTAAACTATAAATTAATATTCAGACATAAATTTAACAAACTTAGATTAGTAGTGATTATAATAGTTTGTGAATATAGTAAATATTGTTGAAGTCAATATAATTATTTTAATCACGATGAATTATAATAGTGGTCAAACGTAGACTAAATTATAATAACTCAGTTCACTCAATTTCAAATTAGTTTCTCAAACATCCGTTAGACTCACACAATGCAAACATATTTGTTAAATATGTTTTATATTTAATAAATCTGTTTTTTTCACAAATCCAAAAACTCATTTTAACAAACTAAAACTTAATAAATCTGAATTAGCAAAGTTTCCAAAATTGCGAACCAAAAACTTAAATGTATAGTTAAGTTTTTTCTTTTCTTTTTAAAAAGTGAAGTTAGGTAGATGAGTGATAAGACAAACATATGGGGTAAAGAATATTTGTGGGGATGGGAAACAACGAGGTTGAAGTTGATTGGACAGAGCAGCTAAGTGATGAACAAAAAAGAATATATAATACAACAAACAAGTGATTCCATTCCCAAATTATCTTCTTATTATTCCACAATATACCCTTCTTCCTCAAAAATATTTGCAGAGACCTCTGGAAATGGCTTCCTTCTCCTCTGACGATGAACAAGAACAACAACACTACGCTTATGCTGGCCAGCTTGTTACCTTATCGGTGCTGCCGATGACACTCCAAGCAGCCTTCGAGCTCGGCTTGTTTGAGATCTTGGCCAACGCCGGCCACAAGGCCGAGCTCTCTCCGGCTGAGATAGCGGCTCAGATAACCACGAAGAACCCAGATGCAGCCTCGATGGTTGATCGGATCTTGAGGCTCTTGGCCAGCCACTCGGTGGTCGGTTGCTCTGTGGCCACCGACCAATATGGGAATATGCACAGACTCTATAGCCTCACGCCCGTTTCTAAGTATTTTGTTCGTAATGAAGATGGTGTGACGTTGGGTCCGATTTTATCGTTGATTCAAGATAAAGTCTTTCTTCATAGCTGGTTTGCCCTCTTCTTTACATTTTCATAAATTCTATTTTTCATTGCCATTTTTTTCTAATGTTTTCTTTATTATCTTTTGGTTCAACAATTTGTTTGTGGAGTGAATTCCTCAAGATTTTGGTTCAAAATACCTACTTTATGTCATTTTAGCTGCACAAGTTGACTTTAATTTAGTATATAAGTCATTTTATTAGATGTTGATTTTAATTTTTGAAGTTTTGTTGGGATGTGAAATTTCAAAAAATATATTTTAAGTTAGATTTGATATTGATTTAGTTTTTAGTTTTTTAATTTTAAAGTGGTGCTTCTTACCCACATTATTTATTAAAAAACATTTGAACTTTTAATCAAATTTTCTAAATAAATAAATAAATAAATAAATAATTAAAAATCATTTTTTTTTTAATTTTAAAAAATTAGCTTGAATTTTGATATTTTTTATAAAGTAGGTAACCAACCAAAAGAAACCTACCAGTAACCTACCAGTGAAAAAATGAGTGTTTGTAAACTTTTTTATTTTTTTTTAGTACATAATGTTTGTAAATTTAATTGTGACATTAATTCAATTTTTAAAGGATTGTTATAGTCATGATTATATTTTTAGTATAGTTATTGAACTTTTTTGAAAAGCAAAAATTTTGGTAATTGTTTATTATTTTGTTGTCCAACTGCTTGAAAAGGGATCATTCCACTTTGGAAATGTGTATTGGGAAGTCATTGTGTGTTTGAATATATATATATATATATATATATATATATATATATATATATATATTTTTTTTTTTTTTTTTTATATGATATTTGAATATTTTTAAAGTGCTAATGGATGAAAAAAAAGTATGTTTTTAATAGTGGCAAATGTTTGGTTAAAATATGGATAAAAAAAAATGTTTCGCAAACTTTTTAAATAGTGGTAGGAAATATTTTGACCAATTAAAATTTGTTTATGTCAATCTCAACTTAATTCAACTTAATTCAAATGAATATAAACTAATAATTTAACGATTAAAATGTCAGAAATTTAATCTTATTAAAAAATAATAAAAAAAAATTAGAAGTAATTTTTAAATTTTAATTTTTTAACTTTAAAAGTGGTTTGAAATATTTTAAAAACAGATAAAAATACGTAATTAAAGTTCTTTTAAGAGAAATCCTTAAACAAAATTTCTTCTAAAAAGTTTTAAATAAAATACGGGAATCACTTTTACAAAATTTCCTTCTAAAAGTACTTTGGAATAGTCCCTTTTTTTTTTTTTTTTTTTTACACATTTTAAATTTTTTCGAAAGAGAGTGGAAATTGACAGTAATAGTAATGATAATGAGTCTTTCTTTTTCCTTTTTTTTTTTTCAGCAAACTTTCTACCAATACTTATTATGTGAATTTGTTTTCTGTCATGGCCATGGTCATGATTTGGCAACAATTATTATGGAATACTTTTCAACTATAAACTTTTGAATAAATCAAAATTTCTTCTAAAAAGAAATTCTTTTACAAATGACATGTGAGACAAATTAAGAAAATGAGATTGATAGTTATAATGATGGTTGGTTATGATGAGATTTTATCTCAAAATTAATTGGTAATAAAAGAAGCAACTCAATTTATGTATCTCATATGGTGAGTGAAGTAGAAATAGTTGTTTACGATATAAATATTTCTTTTTCGTTTTTTGCCGCGAACTTTCTCATGTACTTGTACCAATATTTATGATCATCGTTAATTGTTTTTGTCATGGTCATGATTTGGACACAATTATTATTGAATATTTTTCAACCATAAACTTTTTGAATAAATTTAATATTCTTCTTTTTTTTAACAATTTTTTTTTTACAACATGTTGGAGTGGGGGATTGAAACTAGGATCTCATAGTCACTAGGTGATACATCATATGATTGAGCTATGCTCTTATTGACTTTTTTTAAACAAGTTTACTGCGGCTGGGGTTATTTTCTCAACAAATATTACTTAGTTAACAATCTTGTACTATTAGAGTGCCTTTGAGAAATTATCTTTCAGCACTGTTTAAAATTGAATAGTTTATTTTATGAATTTGATAACTCATTCAATTTCTGGTTTTGGTTTTTTATTTTTAAAAATAGAAAACAAAAATAATTATCAAATATATAATTTTTGTTTTTAAAATACAAAAAACCAGAAACCAGAAAAACCAAAAACAGAATGCGTTATCAAACGGGACCTAAAGTTTGGAGATATTGGTTGGAGATCTATCAACTATTCCAAACACTCTCCATCACTACATAATTTTGTACTATTCGTGTAGTAATATAATTGGGCTAAATAAACCGACATAGTTTATCAAAATTTTAACCTCTCAAAACCCTAAATTCTTACTCGTAAACCATGTTCTAAACTCAAAATGAAATTTGCAGGAGTGAGCTAAAGAATGCAGTTATTGAAGGAGGAGTTCCTTTCAACAGGGCTCATGGGGGAGTTCATGCCTTTGAATACCCGAGCTTGGATCCAAGGTTTAACCAAGTTTTCAACACTGCAATGTTAAATCAAACCACTATGTGCATCAAACAAATTGTCAAGTCCTACGAGGGCTTTGCAAACCTCAAACAACTAGTTGATGTTGGTGGTGGCCTAGGGGTTACTCTTAAAATAATCACTTCTACATACCCTTCAATTAAGGGCATCAACTTCGACTTGCCTCATGTCATTCACGATGCTCCTTCCTATCCAGGTGCGTAGTTTTATTCTAATTTTTAAAATTTTTCACTATTATGATGGTAGGTTGATTAAAGTTGGTTATGAAATGTCGTCGTCGTCGTTTTTTTTTTTGACAATATTTGGAGTGGAAGAATCAAACATATAACATCTTAATTACTAAGTCGTACATTATGTTTGTTGAATTATGTTCATGTTGCCACCTGTTGTTAAGTGCTATTAAAGAGTAATAAAAATCAAAATGACAAGTTAGTTATATGAATGTAGTTAGTGAGATTCATTATGTGGAGTTCTCTTGATTTCGCCCATTATTTTTATTGGGAGGAGAAAACATGTTAGGAACTAATTAGGGGCGAAGCAAGGTTGGGAGCCAGGGCACATGCCCCTCAAATTATTATTTTTATTCGAAAAATATAACTACCGTTTATATATTTGTATACATAAATTCAAAAAATGCATTAAAAACTTCCTTTGGTCTAATTGTAAGGCGCTCATTCTTCGAGACTCCAACCTTGATGAACGCCTTGTGTTCAAAACGTAAAGGTTTTTTTTTTGTTTTTCAGTTGTAAATTATTTTAGATTTAAAAACAAACCATAACTCTATTTTAAATATTTTAGTAAATTATTTTAAATTCTAAAAAAAAAATTAATTCTATTTTATAAAATGATAAATATTTCAAATTTTATTATTTAATTATATACATTTAAGTAGAGTCTAAAATGATTTATTATTATTTTTAAATTAATATTACTTAATATAAATATTATATCTTCAAAAAAATATATATATAATAATATTTAAAATTATATTTATATGGACATAGAATTATAGGTTTAGTCATTCAATTTTTAAATTTGTGTGTTTAAATAAATTTGTAAAGTAAATAATTTTTTTTAATGTCTTTGAAGACCCAATTACATTTAAACATTTTAATTTTGTATCTAATAGATACGTGATTTTTTTTAAATGTTGAATAAGTTGAAGACCCATTCATTTTAAGGAAATTGTATCAGGTGACAATTTAAGATAAAATAATTGCAAATATAGCACTTTTTGAACAGTTTGCAAATATAACAATTTATATTAGTGATAGTCACGGATAACATATCAATAATTATTAGTGATAGTTACTTTTATACTTCTTTTTTTTTATAGAATTTTGTTAACGGTTATCACTAATCTCAATCTATCAGTGATAACCATTTTATCGATGATTATCAGTGATAGCAGTCTATTAGTGACTATCACTTTTTTTTTTTTGCCATGCTTGCAAAATATTTTATATTTTGCTATATTTATCATTTATTTTTCTTTCTAACACGTCTTTATTAGATACAAAATTGAGAGTTTAAGTATCAAAATTAAAATTTGAAAGATCTATTAGACACAAAATTGAAAGTTAAAGGATCTATTAGAGTTAATATTGAAAGTTTTTTTTAAAGTTTGAGGACTATATAGACATAAATCGAAAATTCTAAAGACTAAATTTGTAATTAACCCTATTGAAATTGTGTCCCTCTCCAAAAATTCCTGAATTCGTCATAGGAGCTAATCATGTTTTTTCGTACAACTAGTGGCAGTTGGATCTTTATGATTGTTTTGGAGTGTAATTATAAATAGCTTATCATATTATATCTAAATTGAAATTAAAATTAGAGTCAGATGAGAACTTAAAATATAAATTCACTTTTTTTTTCAAGGCTTTTTCAAAATTTAGCGTGATTTTTTTTTTTTTTTTAAATGTTAATAAATAAGTATGATTTCAAAAAAAAAAAAAAAAAAACATCAAGTAATAAACAATAACATTACCAAACATGTCCTTTGTTAAAAAAAAATATATAACCATTGAAAAACCCTAATTTGTTCATTTTGAGAGAGAAGAACATGAATTAAACCGAAATTAGGAAATTACAAAGTTGAAGAATGTTTGTAAAGCAAGAATGTAAGAGTGTCCCGTGAGAATAGTCGAGGTGCGCATAAGCGCGTCCGGACACACACGGATAAAAAAAAAAATATATGTAATAGAGAAAATTTGATTATGTTTTATGTCAGGTGTAGAGCATGTAGGAGGAGACATGTTTGAGAAAGTTCCAAAGGGAGATGCTATTTTCATGAAGGTTAGTTTTGCTTGTGTTTCTTGTCATCATTTTGCTTTTTCTTTCTCATTTGTTCGATAATATTTAATAAATATCATGTTGTCTAGAAATATTCTTAAAATTATATACTTTTTTATAATTAAAGAAAAAAAAATTGCAAAAACAATACATGATTTTTCAATTCGCTGAAGTCACTTCGCTAAATTTACAAAATTCTACAATTAAGACACTAAATATTGTAAAATACATAAACCACAGTTTTTTACTACAAAGATGGTAACAATTTATAAAATTTTGAGAATTTAACTCAATTTTTTTTTAACTTTGTGAAACTTGAAAAATTATAAATTTAGTCAATAAAACAAAAATTAGTTTTTAAATTGATGTTGTGCAATCATATCTATTTTAGAAAACAAAAATTGATATAAAAATTTGAGATTGTAATTATTTTATAGTTCGAAAATTTGATTAAAATAACTTATAGTGGAGAGGTAGTTTCTAAAATCTTCAAAGGTTTATCTGCTGAAAATAAATAAATAAAATAAAATTATAATTTTAGAGAACTAATTAATTAAATTAAATATTTGAAAGTGTGATGGTGACAAATACAGAGTTGACTCTCGCAATTTTCTCAAAAAAAGAAAAAAAGAATGATTGTTTATTTTTTTGAATTTTATTCAGTTAAAAAAAATGTATCAAATTCTAACTTGTTAAATAAAAGAAACTTGTAAGAGAAAAAAATCTAAAATTACTGCCAAGCTTATTTAGTTCTCATTTTAAAATAAATAAATAAAAAGAAAAATTCATATTTGAATCACAAAGTAAAATTTAAGTTTAAAATTTAGTTGGATGAAAATGGTATCTAAATCTAAATAAGTGGTAAAATTCATACTATTATTATTTATTTATTTTTTTTTTTTTTTTTTTTATTTATTTATTTTTTTTTTTTTTTTGTTAGTTCTAAGCAATTCAATGATTGGATTAATATAGTTATATAAAATAAAATCGAGACTAGCTCAATGTACATATAAGATTGTGCCTTTCATTAAAAGGTGATGGATTCAATCACCAAATATAATTTTATATAAAAATTAAGTGTTATCCAAGCTAGATTCTTTTCAGGTTATTTTTATTTTTATTTTTTTTTTTGATTTTGTGATCAAATAGTATAAATTCAAACAATTTTTTTTTTTTTAGTTATCTAGATTTTTAATTTAAAATTTTAAAATGTACAACTACATTGAAAAAAAATATATATATGAATATAATATTTCAGGTTATAAAATAAAATTTATGAATAGAATATTTCAGGTTATAAAATAAGTTATTTTTTAACATTAAAACAGGCATAATATAATGTATTTTAAATTATCTAATATTATAAAATAATAATTATATAAAATTTATAACATAAAACATGTTAAAAAATTAATTTATAATAGTTGAGGACTAGAATATCGCATTGGAAACTACAACTATTTTTTTTCTAAAAATATTTTAAAGAATTTTTTAATTTGGGATCCAACTTAATTCTAAATTTGCTAAAACCGTCATGTTTTCATTGAATCTCATGTTTTCAGATCACTAACCACCCTTGTATTTATGTAAAACAATATATTCTTCTAGTGGATACTTCATGATTGGAGTGACGATCATTGTGTGAAGTTGTTGAAAAATTGCTACACCGCAATTCCAGATGATGGAAAGGTAATCGTAGTGGATGCAGTGCTTCCAATCGTGCCTGAAACCACAAATGCAGTGAAATTCACCACCCAAGGCGACGTTCTTATGATGACTCAAAATCCAGGAGGAAAGGAACGAACTCGCGATGAATTTAAAGCCCTCGCAACCAAAGCTGGGTTTAAACACATCATATTCGAGTGTTTTGTATGTAATCTTTGGATTATAGAGTTTTTAAAATGAAACGACTATGTTTTAAATCCTATTTATGTACCTTTCTTCTTAAACACGTGAAGGTTAAGGGGATTTGAACATATATAATATTTCAAAAGAAACTACAATATGAATGTGACTTAACAGTTGATCTATTATTTTACGACTTAAATGTCTGTGTTTATTTTATTTTTATTTATTATTTATTTTTATGAGGCATTTGAATCATGCTCTCAAGAGAGAGTACATATAAATTACGGTTGAACTATTGTACATTTTGACTAATCATAAACTTTATTTTGGTTCCCAAACTTTCAAACTTTATCTTGAAGCGGAGCATAAAAGTTGTTGCCATAGATGTTGAACTTGAGAGTTTATTATTAGTAGTTTATTTCCTTTGTTATTTAATTTCATTTATCAAAGTTAGACAAATTCTTAGGAATATCTTTATCTTTTCTCATTCAATCCGGAATGCAAATATATATATAGCCAAGAGAATAAATCTTTTCTCCTCAAATCTAAAGCTAAATATAGATAATACAATCCCAATAATATAATATCTCAATAATTACTATGAGATATATCACACCAATAATATATCTCAATAACCTCCCTCAAATTGGAGCATGAAAGTCTCAAATATCCAACTTGAAAAAAAAATGATAAATTCACAGTTAGTGTTGAACGCCGGAACTCTCCGTCGAACTGTCTTCACCGGTCACGAACGCCGAAACTCTTTGTCGAACTGCACTGTCGATCTCTCGACAAAAGTCACAAATTTCACGAATCTCAAATTGTTTTTAAAAAATAACAATTTCAAAAATAATATTTTTTTTGAGCAACAACTGAACATACCTAAAACAAAATTATGTCAAACTCATCGAATATCTCTCTCTTTTTTTTCTCCTTGAATCTCTCTAAAGGTCTAGTATATCTCAACACCATCCCTCAAAGGTCTCAAATGTCCAACTTGAAAAAAAAATTCTCAGTCACGGTTGAACACCGAAACTCTCTATCGTACTGCCTCTCACATTTCACAAAACTCTCGGTCATCTCACGTCTCATCGAACTCTCAGTCACCTCACGCCTTCATCGAACTCTCGGTCACCTCACGTCTCATCGAACTCTCGGTCACCTCACGTCTCATCGAACTCTCGGTCACTGCCGAACGTCGAAACTCTTCGTCGACCTACATTCTTGGATAAGATCCACCATTGAACTCTCAATAATGGTCGTCAGTTTCTTTAAAATATCTCACGCCAACTAATGCTAAAATAATAACTATTTGAAAAAACACACATTTTCTTTTCAACATATCTTAACAAAAAAAAATATCTCTCTCCCTTTTTTTTCCTTTTTTTTTTTTTTTTTCTTTCAAAACTTTTTTTTTTCTTTCTTCTTTTTTTCACTCCTGACCACTCAAAATCAGAGAACCATTATCTCTGCCGCATGTTCGCTGTTGTGCAAAATTAGTGCAATAAACTAACGCATCTGTACGGGTCAAGTTTTAATATAGTGTATTGAAAATACGGATATCGTCCTCAGGAATTGGTTTTCTAGTTTACCTAATTACCACGAATACTACCACTCAATTTTATTTAGAGAAGAAAAATAAAAGGATATGGTAAAAACAAAATAAAACATAAAATAAAATATGGAGTACAATAAGGAGAGATATGTGCTAGGGAATTGACTTGAGCAATGACTTCACCGTTATCTTATCAAATTCTTCATTCATTAAAAAATGAAATTAATCAATTTCTTGATTGTTGACAAGTTTTACCCTATAGACTTGTTATTCTCTCTCGAACAATAACAATATTCTTTGAAAAGTAAATTACCTATATTTCTATGGCAATTCAGACAATCCAAATATGAAGAACGTAAAACTATAACTGTCACAAAATCTAGAAGGATATGTCTATCTCATGTATAAATCAAGGAAAACAATTCAGGATCATCAACAATAATCGTCTCTCGACCTCAAATCATTGATATAAAAGTCATGCAAAGAATGGTCAAATCCTAACATGCATTAAGATGAGAAAAGTTCTCACAACCAATATGAAATTCAAATACCAACTATTAATTAAAAAGAATAAGATTGAATGAACGATTACATCAAGACTCTAAGTCAAAATAGTTTAGCTAATCATGTTCAATAGTTCAAAATATAAACTAAAAAATAAACCCATAATAAAACTACAAATTAAAAGATAAAGAAGAAATAAAACTCGTGTCGATTCCACGTTTTCGCTGCAATCTTCACGATCCCGAGCATGTAAATCTGTACTTTGTGCTCCCAAAAATCTCTTCAAACTCTAAAAACTATGTAATTTCGAAATTGGGATTAACTCTCCAAATCAGCTCACTTTGAATGAAGACAATATGCCTATTTATAATAGATTATTCTTCTCAATCTAATAAGGAATTCATATTTTAATTAGATTAGGAATCTAATCAATTTAAGAATTCAAAATTAAATTAGGAATATCTTTTCTATTCAAATGGTGCCCAAAATAAGATCGGGATAAAATCAGATAAAATTTATGATAGGATAAAATCGGATAAGATATGATTAAATCCTTGGATTTTTAACTTGATTCTCTTTTTCTCTTACTTGGAGACTTCAAATCCAAAGAGCTTCTTTTTCATCATAAATCTTCTAAATTATCCGTTTTGCTCCAAATGCTCGATATATCTATAAAATAATCAAATATAATCGTGAAAGTACACATTTAATCCTCTAAACTAGCATAAAACAAGTTATAAAGATAGCTCATTTTGTGTGCTATCAAATACCCTCAAACTTAAGTTTTTGCTAGTCCTCGAGCAAAATAAATCAAGACCACAAATTAAATCAACAAATGCATGCAAGTGACTCAAACCTAAGTGTTCATAAAACAAATAATCCACAATTGAAGGACATATTAAACCACAACCCATCATTAAGACATTTAAAAATAAATCATCGTATCTTTTGCATGAATGTGTGCAAATTAAACTTCCTTTGATATCTATGAATCCAAATAAAACTAAACACATATCAATGACTTGAGTCATAGTGACAATCAAGAAAATAAGCATTCATAGGCTACATTTTGTACCAAAAACTCAAACATCTCATCGAGTTACCAAATTCGAATGCACAAGACCTAACACCCTCACAGAATTTCACTCAATACGCTCAACTGTTTATGGTATATATAAGATAAACACTCGAACCAAAACATAAAAGATTTTTACCATAAGTTTGCTAATATATCACATCTTCACCATCGATGAATAGAATGAATGCAAAAAATTTCAAGGGTCTCATTTGGTTGTACTTGGGCTTAGGTAAGGGTAGATGGATGAAAATTTTAAGCTACTATAATAGAATTATAAAACTTTTTCAC
Source organism: Herpetospermum pedunculosum (assembly GCA_028017165.1). Taxonomy (NCBI): domain Eukaryota; kingdom Viridiplantae; phylum Streptophyta; class Magnoliopsida; order Cucurbitales; family Cucurbitaceae; genus Herpetospermum; species Herpetospermum pedunculosum. The sequence goes on from CM051527.1 coordinate 47,582,697, forward strand.
ATGAAGCTCAATTTTTCGACTTTTGAACAATGATCATTTTTTAACTTTGTTGAAACATTGACTTCCGTTCACGTAATGAACTATTTTGCTTTTTTTTTTTTTTCAATACATATTCTTTCTCTTTATATTTTTTTTTATCTTTTAATTAACTGAGACTTCATGTGGTAAGCAAATATAATTCTTCATTTTAAGGTTCAAAGAAAGGAAAACAACAAGCAAATGGATTTATGATTTGTAATGTGGTAATTTTCCAATGATCAGGTTTAAGGCTCAAAATTTGGCTTTCTAAGGATTATGTCAAAGGTAGGCTGTTTGAGAAAGCTAAAAGTAGTTTTACCTAACTGCTCTTGTGAAATTAAAGCATTCAAATCAATTCAGAGATTCCAGACATGCATAGCAAAACAAGTTCTAGAAAAATCAATCATGCATGGTAATCACACAATTTAAGAGATTAACACCGTGTAATGGAGTGCTTAATGGCTCAAAAGCTCACATAAAAGTAGGGTAGTTTGGAATAAAATCCTATGCATTCTTCATTCAATAACTTAAAGAGACACCATCATATATTTTTCAAAGAAAAATCTAATCATGCTTATCCCTCTCATGCTTAAAACTCAAAACAAAGATGAACATTTAGCTTACAAAGTATTCAATGATATCATTAGGGACTAAAAAAAAAAATTAAAAATTTACTTAGTTTAAAGGCATGGTCTCGTAGTCCAAGAATTTCAGATTATCAAGCTTAGAACACTTCCTAGGTTTTCTTAATCACAAGCAATGCAACAAAGATTCAATCATGAAAAACATGTTCAAAATTTAAAATTTAAGCTCAAAATCATGCTATTTAAGACTCAAAGTGAAATATTTCCACCCCCAAACTTAAGACATACATTGTCCTCAATGTATAAACTATTAAGTAATGCGAAGGACAAAGAAAATATAAGAGTGAATAATACTGCCCTGGTAAATGAGAGAGTCAACATTGGCAGTAGAGTTATGGAAGATATTGATAGTGATCTTGCTCCTACAAAAAATAAATAAACAGAAACATGAGGACCACGACACACAACAAAATAAAGAAAATAACAAAAAACTGAAAAAACTTAAAGAATGTAAACTTGGGTTGCCTCCCAAGAAGCGCTTTATTTAACGTCTTAGCTAGACAGGAGGAACATTTATGGGTCAGGGTACATAAAACTCCTCTATTTTCTTCGGTTCCTTCTTGCTTGAATCAATGTAACCTACTAAGTTTAGTAGGCTCACTTGTTTCTCATGGGTACCGAATAAATATTTTTGTTATTTTTATTTAAATAAATAAAAGAAGAAAAAGACAAAAAATCAAAATCACAACCACAAGATTCGTGAGAATAAAGAAAAGAAATATCAACTTTAAGAGAAAATTCTGGAAATAAAATTAGGTGAGACTTTTCAGCCTCATACTCTATAATATGAATTTTCTCCTCCACATTAGACTCATTTTCTTTCTTTATCTCACAAACCTCATCCTGACATGACTAAAAAGTCTCCAATTCATCCTCACTCTCAATGTCTATGGCTTCACAAATTTTTATATTATCGGTCTCATTGACATCAACACAATTTTTCTCTTGTAAAGCTAGTAATGAGTCAGGACTAACTTGATATCCTATAGAATTGTATTTTGATGTAAGAGCTTCAATTTGGGTATTAAGTTTCTCTCTTGACTCACTCATGAGCAAACAACTAGCTCTTTGTTCAACAATGAACTCTTGCAATAAGGTTTGATTAGCTTCCAAGGCAGATTTTAAATCAATTTTGTTGGGAGAATAAAAATTTTGGTTCTGAATACCCTCATCATTATCATAAAAATAATTTTCATAACTCATAGATTCAGAATGATAATGATCAGACATATAATTCACATTGCCAGAAAAGGTGTAGTTCAATGGGTATGAATCAAAGGATGATATTGGTTCTTGGGTGGCTTGAAACTCCCTATAAGGCCACCCATAATTATTAAAAGCCATAAAAGTAAAATGAAGAACTAAACTTAGGCTTTCAAGTAAATGCAAACACCAATAAAAAAATATAGTCAGGATGTAAAGACGAAAACTCAAAACAAAAACAATAAAATAACAAGACAAAATAAATAAATAAAATAAAATAAAATAAAACTCTAAAGTAAGACCGAGTGAGTTCTCCACAATATTAGGTGAAACTAAATAATTACCAATCCCCGACAACGGCGCCAAAAACTTGTGCAAAATTAGTGCAATAAACTACCGCAAGTGTACGGGTCAAGTTTTAATATAGTGTATTGAAAATACGGATATCGTCCTCAGGATTGATTTTCTAGTTCACCTAATTACCACGAATACTACCCCTCAATTTTATTTAGAGAAGAAAAATAAAAGGATATGGTAAAAACAAAATAAAACATAAAATAAAATATGGAGTACAATAAGGAGAGATATGTGCTAGGGAATTGACTTGAGCAATGACTTCACCGTTATCTTATCAAATTCTTCATTCATTAAAAGATGAAATTAATCAATTTCTTGATTGTTGACAAGTTTTACCCTATAAACTTGTTATTCTCTCTCGAGCAAGAAATTGAAATATCAACTATCAATTAAGAAGAATAAGGTTCAAAGAACGATTACATCAAGGCTCAAAGTCAAGAGAGTTTAGCTAATCATGTTCAATAGTTCAAAATATAAACTAAAAAATAAACTCATAATAAAACTACAAATTAAGAGAGAAAGAAGAAATAAAACTCGTGTCGATTCCACGTTTCCGCTGCAATCTTCACGACCCCGAGCATGTAAATCTGTACTTTGTGCTCCCAAAAATCTCTCCAAACTCCAAAAATAATTTCGAAATTGGGATTGACTCTCCAAATCGGCTCCCTTTGAATGAAGACAATATGCCTATTTATAATCGATTATTCTTCCCAATCTAATAAGGAATTCATATTTTAATTAGACTAGGAATCTAATCAATTTAAGAATTCAAAATTAACTCGTTGTTTAGCTGCTATTAAGGAGTAATAAAAATCAAAATGACAAGTTAGTTATATGAATGTAGTTAGTGAGATTCATTATGTGAAGCTCTCATGATTTGCATCCATTATTTTTATTGGGATTCTCCATGTTAGGAGCTAATTATTTTTATTAAGAGGAGAAAACATGTTAGGAGCTAATTAGGCTCAAATTATTATTTTTATAAATTTATATATAAATATTTAAAAAACATAACTACGAATAATTTGTATACATAAATTCAAAAAATGCATTAAAAAATTCCTTTGGTCTTATTGTAAGGTGCTCATTCTTCGAGACACCAACATTGATGAACGCCGCGAGTTCAAAACTTTTTTTTTTTTTATTATTATTATTATTATTTTAGATTTGAAAAAGAAACTACAACTCTATTTGAAATATTTTTGTAAATTATTTTAGATTCTAAAAAGAAATTAACTCTATTTTAAAAAATGATAAATATTTTAAATTTTATTATTTAATTATATATATTTAATTAGAAATCTAAAATGATTTATTATTATTTTTAAATTAATATTACTTAATATAAATATTATGTCTTCTAAAATATATATATATATATATATATATATATATATAAAAATATTTAAAATTATATTCAATTTTTAAATTTGTGTTTAAATACATTTGTAAAATTTAAATAGTTTATTTTTTTTTAATGTAAAAATCAATTGTTGGAAGACTCAATTACATTTAAATTTTTTTAATTTTGTATCTAACAGATACGTGATATTTTTGTATGTCGAATAAGTTGAAGACCCATTAATTTTAGGGAAATTGTACCAGGTCACAATTTAAGATAAAATAATTACAAATATAGCACTTTTTGAACAGTTATGCAAATATAATAATTTATACCAGGGATAGTCACTGATAGCGGATCAATAATTATTAGTGATAGTTACTTTTATACTTTTTTTTTTTTTTTATATAAAATTTTGTTCATGGCTATCACTAATAGCAGTCTATCAATGATAACCATTTTATGGATGATTATCAATAATAGCCGTCTAACTATCACTTTTTTCTTTTTTGTCATATTTTGCTATATTTGTCATTTCTTTTTCTTTCTAGTATGTCTTATTAGATACAAAATTAAAATTTGAAAGATCTATTAAATATAAAATTGAAAGTTTAAGAGTATGCTTTATTTAAGGACGCTAACTTATAATTAATTCTATTGAAATTATGTCCTGACAAAAATTTTTGGATTCGCTGATTGAGCTAATCATATTTTTACGTACAACTAGTGGCAGTTGGATCTTTATGATGGTTGGGAGTGTAATTGTAAATAGTTTATCATATTAGATTTAAATTGAAATTAAAATTTGAGTTAGAGGATGAGAACTAAAAATATAAATTCACTTTTTTTTTAAGGCCTTTATAAATTTAGTGTGATTTTTTTTTTTTAAAAAATGTTAATAAATAAGTGATTTAAAAAAAACAAAACATCAAGTAAAAAACAATAACATTATGAAACGTGCGTTCTTATTAATAACTTAAGTTCTTAAAATATATATATAACCATTGATAAACCCTAATTTGCTCATTTTGAGATTGAAGAACATGAATTAAACCGAAATTAGGAAATTACAAAGTTGAAGAATATTTGTAAAGTAAGAATGTAAGAGTGTCTCGAGAGAATAGTCGAGGTGCGCATAAGCAAGTCCTGACACTCACAGATACAAAATATATATATATATATATATATATATATATATATATATTTGATTATGTTTTGTCAGGTGTAGAGCATGTAGGAGGAGACATGTTTAGGAGACATGTTTGAGAAAGTTCAAAAGGGAGATGCTATTTTCATGAAGGTTAATTTTACTTGTGCATCATTTTGTTTTTTCTTTCTCGTTTTTCACAAACCTATTTGTTCGATTATATTTAATAAATATCATGCTGTCTAGAAATATTCTTAAAATTATATATTCTTTTTATAATTAATGAAAAAAAATTACAAAAACAATACATGATTTTTCAATTGGGTGAACTTCGCTAAACTTACAAAATTTACAAAATTTTACAATTAAGGCACTTTTACAAAATTTTACAATTAAGACACTAAATATTGCAAAATACATAAACCACACACTTTTACTACAAAGATGGTAACAATTTATAAAATTTTGTGAATTTAACTCAAATTTCTTTTTAACTTTGTGTAACTTGAAAAATTATAATTTTAGTCTATAAAAAAAAATAGTTTTTAAATTGATGTTGTGCAATCATCTCTATTTTAAAAAACAAAAATTGATAAAAATTTGATTTTGATTGTAATTATTTTATAGTTCGGAAATTTGATTAAAATAACTTATATTTGAGAGGTGGTTTCTAAAATTTTCAAAGGTTTTTTTTAAAAGAAAAAAAAAATGTAATTTTAGACAACTGATTAATTAAATTAAATATTTGAAAGAGTCACAAGTACAGAGTTGACTCTTGAAATTTTCTCAAAAAAAAAAAAAAAAAAAAAAAAAAAATTGATTGCTTGCTTAGTTGAATTTTATTCAATTAATTTTTTTTTTATAAAATTCTAACTCTTGTTAAATAAAAGAAACTTGTAAGAGAAAGAAATCCAAAATTACAGCTAACCTTATTTAGTTCTCATTTTAAAATAAATAAATAAAAAGGAAAATCCCATATTTGACTCGCAAAGTAAAATTTAAGTTTAAAATTTAGTTGGATCAAAATGGTATCTAAATAAGTGGTAAAATTCATACTATCATTTTAATATTTTTTTTTCTTTTTTTTTAAAAAAAAATTTCTTTTCCGCTAGCTCTAAGCAATTCAATGGTTAGTTTAATATAGTTATATAAAGTCAAATCGATAATAGCTTAATTCTTATAAGGTTGTGGTTCGACTAAAAATTGAGTGTTTGTTTATAATGCAAACTAGATTCTTTTTAGATTCAACGAAAATATTCATTTGATAAATTTATTTTTAGATTATGTCATCGAAATAGTTTAAATTCAAACAAATTTTTTATTTATTTTTAGTTATCTAAATTTTTAATTTGAAATTTTAAAATGCACAACTACATTATTAAAAAAAAAAAAAAAAAAAAAATCTTCTATGAATATAATATTTCAGGTTACAAAATAAGTCATTTTTTAAAATTAAAACAAGTACAATATATGTATTTTAAATTATCTAATATTGGAAAATAATAATTATATAAAATTTCGACATGTTCAAACATTAATTTATAATAGTTGAGGACTAGAATATTTTGCTGAACTATTTTTCTTCAAAAATATACTTTAAAAAAAAATTAAAATTAGGATCCACTTAATTCTAAATTTGCTGCCACATATATATGAGAACACTGAAAACCTGAAATACACCCATATCTTTCCATTGAATCTCATGTTTTCAAAATTTTGTTTTCAGATCACTAACGAATTGCACCCTTGTATTTATGTAAAACAATATTGTTCTAGTGGATACTTCATGATTGGAGTGACGACCATTGTGTGAAGTTGTTGAAAAATTGCTACGCCGCGATTCCAGATGATGGAAAGGTAATCGTAGTGGATGCAGTGCTTCCAATCGTGTCTGAGACCACAAATGCAGTGAAATTCACCACCCAAGGCGACGTTCTTATGATGACTCAAAATCCAGGAGGAAAGGAACGAACCCGCGATGAATTTAAAGCCCTCACAAACAAAGCTCGGTTTAAACACATCATATTCGAGTGTTTTGTATGTAATCTTTGGATTATAGAGTTTTTAAAATGAAACGGCTATGTTTTAAATCCTATGTACCCTTTTTCTTAAACACGTGAAGGTTAAGGGGATTTGAACATATATAATATTTCGAAAGAAATTACAATATGAATGTGACTTAACGGTTGACCTATTATTTTACTACTTAAATGTCTGTGTTTATTTTATTTTTATTTATTATTTATTTTTATGAGGGATTTGAATCATGCTCCGAAATAGTGCATAAAAATTACGGTTGAACTATGCACATTTCGACTAATCATAAACTTTATTTTGGTTCCTAAACTTTCAAACTTTACCTTGAAGGCGGAGCATAAAAGTTGTTGCCATGGGATGTTGAACACTTGAGAGTTTATTATTAGTCGTTTATTTCCTTTGTTATTTAATTTCATTAATCGTGAATGTAAATACATATATAGCCAAGAGAATAATTTTTTTCTCCTTAAATCTCTCCAAAGCTAAATATATAGAATACAATCCCAATAATATAATATCTCAATAATTACTATGAGATATTTCACACAAATAATATATCTCAACACCCTCCCTCAAATTGGAGCATGAAGGTCTCGAATGTCCAAATTGAAGAAAAAAAATGATAAATTCACAATTACTGTTGAACGCTGGAACTCTCCGTCGAACTGTCTTCACCGAGCTCTCAGTCACGAACGCCGAAACTCTTTGTCGAACTGCATTGTCGATCTCTCGACAAAAGTCACAAATTTCACGAATCACAAATTGTTTTTAAAAAAATAGCAATTTCAAAAAAAAAAAAAAAATTCACGCAACTGAACATATCTTAAAAAAAAAAATCATGTCAAACTCACCGAATATCTCTTTTTTTTTTCCTCCTTGAATCTCTCTAAAGACCTAACTATAGGTCTAATATATCTCAACACCCTCCCTCAAAGGTCTCAAATGTCCAACTTGAAAGAAAAATTCTCAAGTCACGGTTGAATGCCAAAACTTTTTGTCGTACTTCCTCTCACGTTTCACCGAACTCTCGATCACCTCACGATTAGTCGGTCGAAGCCTGTGGACATAACCCAAGTCCGTTTAAATTCATTGTTGGTTAAATCGAACCCTAATCCAAGATTAGTCGGTCGAAGCCGGTGGACATAACCCAGGTCCGTTTAAATTCCTTATTGGTTAAATCGAACCATAATCCAAGATTAGTTGGTTGAAGCCTGTGAACATAACACAGTCCCGTTTAAATTCCTTGTTGGTTAAATTGAACCATAATCCAAGAGTAGTCGGTCGAAGCCTGTGGATATAACCCAAGTCCGTTTAAATTCCTTGTTGGCTAAATCGAAGCCTAATCCAAGATTAGTCAATCGAAGCCTGTGAACATAACTCAGGTCCGTTTAAATTCCTTGTTGGTTAAATCGAACCCTAATCCAAGATTAGCCGGTCGAAGCCCGTGGACATAACCCAGGTCTGTTTAAATTCATTGTTTGTCAAATCGAACCTTAATCCAAGATTAGAGGTCGTGGCATGTGTAAACACAAGTCCATTCAAATAACTTCAATGATGACGATATGTGTTCCCTCTTTTGATTCACTACTAAATATTGGCTGATAAGAATGATGAGAGTAGATAATAATGGTCACAATGTTTAAAAAAAAAAAAAAAAAAAAAAAAATTTGTTGTTAAATTGATTTAACAAACCTTCCCCATTTCATTGTCCGATTTGACATCATTGTTATTCTTAAAAAAAATATATATATTTTTCAAAAAAAAATTGACAACTAAGTTTTGAAATAAAAACCATTGTCCTTTTAAAGCAAATTCCTGAAATACAGAGTCCCTGTTTAAAAGTATCTTTCATTTTTGACAACTAAGTTTTGAAATAAAAACTGTTGTCCTCTTAAAGCAAATTCCTAAAATACGGGTCGTTGTTTTAAAAGTATCTTTCATCTTGACAGCTAAATTTTGATATAAAAATTGTTGTCCTCCCTTTTTATATAGATATATATATATATATATATATATATATATATAAAATTAATCACTCAACCTTTTAAATTTCAGTTGGTTAAATCGAACCCTACTATTCAGTAGCGGTCGAAGCCTGAGAGATAGCCCAGGCCCGTTTTAAATTTATGTTGGTTAAATCGAACCCTAACCCAGCGTTAGCGGTCGAAGTTCGGGAGATAGCCTAGGTCCGTTTTAAATTTCTGTTGGTTAAATCGATTCATACTATTCAGTAGTGGTCGAAGCCCGGGAGATAGCCCAAGTACGTTTTAAATTTATGTTGGTTAAATCCAACCCTACAATTCAGTAGCGGTCGAAGCCCGGGATATAGCCCATGTGTATTTTAAATTTATGTTGGTTAAATCGAACCCTAATCCAAGATTAGCGGTCGTAGCACGTGTAAACCCAGATCCATTTTAAATTCCTTGTTGGTTAAATCGATCCCTACTATTCAGTACCGGTCGTAGCCTGTGTAAACTCATGTCCGTTTTAAATTCTCTTGTTGGTTAAATCGAACCCTACTATTCAGTAGCGGTCGTAGCCTGTGTAAACCCAGGTCCATTTTAATTTCTCTTATTGGTTAAATCGAACTCTACTATTCAGTAGCAGTCGTAGCCTATGTAAACCCAGGTCCGTTTAAATTCATTGTTGGTTAAATCGAACCCCAATCCAAGATTAGCTTTCGAAGCTTGTGGATATAACCCAAGTCCGTTTCATTTCCTTGTTGGTTAAATCGAACCCGATCCAAGATTAAAGGTCGTAACTTGTGTAAACCCAAATCTGTCTTAATTTTAATAATAAACAAATTTTCGCCTTCCCAATACTTTGTCTTCATCCTTTGTATACCCTTTCAAATCTTGAAAGATACACAAGCTGTAAACACTGTATTTGGTCCGACCATTTACTTATTATTAATGTTTTTTTGACCTTTTTTATTTATTTTTCTTGTCATATTTTAATGAGATTTTTAAAACTTTAAAATTTATTTTTATTTTATTTTATTTAATTAATTCTGAAAATTGAAGAAAATTAACAAAAACAACGTTTTAACTATTTGGAAAGATTTTTAAACTTTTAAATTCACTTTTTATTTATTTAATTAATTTCGAAAATTGGAGAAAAATAATAAAAAAAAGAATGTTTTTATTATTTTGAAATATTTTTACCTAAATTGACAAATAAAATTAGCATTTTATGAGTATAAAATTTCTAAGTCATTTTATGGCTAAAATTTGGTATTTATTTATTTGCTTCAATGAGTATAAAATCTTTAATTAATTTTTGGATTAAAATTTGATATTCATTTATGAGTATAAGATATTTGTTCATTTTATGGTTAAAATCGGTTTCAATTGAGTTTAAAATTTTGAGTCATGAATGGTTTGATTCTAACCTTGTTTGACATTCTCATCCTCTATAAATACCGGGAGTAGAGTCGTTCAAGGGGAGAGACGACATAAAATATTAGAGGAAAGGCCCGAAGAACCAACGTTAAAATATGAGCAAAAATGCTAGAAAGAACTTGTTATTTTAGGGTCAAAGTCTTAATTTGACCAAAGTCAACCCATTTTCTCTCTCCTCCAAAATCCCAACTCCCTCCACTTTTCTCTCTCCTCCCTACTATTCATCATCACCTACCTCCAACCCCCAAGGTCTTCATCTTCAACCTCAAATTTCGGCGAGATCCACCACCTCCGGCGAAGCTCCCACGACGGCTGCACACGACGTTTCTAGATCCACGACGGCGGTATAAATAAACCTCAACTCCGGCGACAGCGACGTTCATGGCAGATTAGGAGTGGTGCACTTAAATTACAACGAAACCACGACGGCGAACCATGGTCAGATCTGCGGCAACCAAACTTCAAACCATTGACGAACTTGAATGACGATGGCGCATACCTTATCCCTGGGTGCAGATCGGTGGATTCGAAGAAGATAGCAACGGCGTGCTCCCTCGATCTCGACGGCTATGCTCGAAACAAAGGGTTCCTAATTCCACTTGGCTAGGGTGTTCACATCATTTGCTAGCCAAGTGGAATTAGGAACCCTTTGGTTATGTGAACCCCTAATTCTCAAATGCCAAAACCCCCAAATCAAGTTGATTTCAACCCTAAGGATTGAGTTAGAAACAGATTGCCTTAAGATCAAAGCTCTTGAGACAAAGAACAAGTTCTTGGCCCAAGAGTCGAACACTCCACAAGATAGCATGATCAATCCTACTTGAATGTTCTTGGCATGCAATTCAAGCCATGAATTGCAAAGTGGATCAAGAAGCTCTCTTGGCTAAACTTGACAGAAAAGCATAAAGCTTAAACTCAATTCATCGTAATCTCCCTTACAACCTAATGACAAAGCTTTACATAGCATCCCAAAACCCTAAGTGTCACATCAACAATCATAACAAAAATGGCAGAAATAACCCTACTTAATGTCATAAAAATATAAAAATTGAAAAATAATAAAATTACATCAAATTAATTTATAAAATATAAATAATAATTTGATGCCTTGGCCGATTCATATCAAAGTTGTTTCACGACAGAAGAATCATTCGAAAACACTTCGAAGTGGGTCAGAAAGTCCTCTTGTTCAACTCTCGCCTGAAGTTCATGTCAGGTAAGCTTCGTTCTCGCTGGATTGGAACGTTTATCATTACTCACGTTTATCCTTATGTGCAGTTAAGATCCAGAGTGTAGAAACAGGGAAGGAAACCATGGTGAATGGCCCGCGATTGAAAATCTTCCATGAAGGGGAGACCGAGCACTATGACGAGTGCGCCCGTTTGACAGATCCCGAGTACGAGAAGGGATGATAGAGTGTTGGTTAAGTCGAGCAATCGACTCTAAAAATTTACGCTTCTCGGAGTCACCCGAGTCCGAACTATATATGTTTTTTGTTTAATTTGTTTGTCGTAGGTTAGTGTTGCGTGCTCAGTGTGTATGTAAAATTGAATGGGAGAGCACTCAGATCATGCAAGCATACATGGTCTGCAGCAAGTGATAAGTATTTTTTTAATTCGTTTTCCCACAGAGATTGAGTTTAGTTACTAACGAGTTGAGGTGCTAAATTAGATAAGGTAACTTAAATTGGGTAGATTTGGGGTTGATGTACTGAAATAATAAAGAAGCAAGAAGGATGCAATTGATAATGTAAAGCAAGAGAAGAGATAAAGCTATAATGTGGAGAAGAAGAATTGCGGGTCTCGCAATGTTTTCGCAATAAAATCGCAAGGATTAGAAGCTAATTAAAAGACTAAGGCAAAAAATAGAAATGTTTTATTGCGATTTTCGCAATAATCTAGCAATAAATTAGCAGCGATTTTAAATGTAAAGTAAGGCAGCAAGGTCGACTTAAGACTCCTCTATAGGCACTTAACTACGATCAGTTAGTAGTAGATTAACATATCATGCATCGTTTTAGCTAAATCTCATGCATCTCTCGATTACATGCGTTAGATCTTTAGTTCACTCATATCCAAGTAAGACATAAAAACCTATTTATACAAGCAAGCTAACAAACGTACTAGGAGAACGCCTATTCCTAGGTCATTTTCTGGTTACCATAAAAGGCTAGCATGAATGGATGACTCTGAACTCTTACTCCTTCCGAAGGTTAGGAATTCTTTAGACAAAATGGATGGCCGGTCGAAATTGTCCATGGGCTGAAGCTCACATACATTCAATGCAATCACGTTGCTCTACATGCTGGACTCTCGTATTTCTAGCCTATAGATTCATCTTTAGCAGATCTTTCTTAGATTAGTTACTCATGGTTTTCGAAGAACTAAAAGAGATGGATTGATTGATCATGATTTAGAGAATTCAGTAAAAGAAATTGAATAAGAAATAACAAAATGAAGAACTCAACAAAACTTAATTGATTACTCTCTAAAAATAAGGTTCAGAACACTTCATAAGAACGACGTGCAATGATATAAAAGCAGTAAAGATCAAGTGTATTGGAGAATGAATCAGAACAGTGTCGCAAATGGAATCAGTAGAGAGAAAACAGTAAAGAAAGTTGTAAAGTGCTCGGATCCTCCACGTTGCTAAACGCCTCGGATGAAGGGGAAGATTAGCTGATCTTGGGGATGAATTCAATCAGAAGAGAAGAAGGATCTTCTCTACTTCCTCTTGAATTATCGACGCCAAGGGCTGATTTCTTCGATCCAACAAACAGAGGAAGAAATGTCGTCTACAGATTGCTTCGCAACTGGGATCTCCTCGCTTCTCAGTGTGTCTTTCCCTTCATCATCCGTCTCTCTTTATAGCTTCTGCAGGTACCTTCAGCCGCTGATATCCATCCATTCTGAACAACAATCTTCCACGTGGCAGCAGTGGAAAGCTTAGGCGGCTGGAAAATCGCAACAATGACGACTGACGGCTGGAAAAGTTCAGCAGAAGAAGACTGGCATTGCGATTTCCTTGCGAGGGCCGCAATGCTCTGTTCAGCGAATTTCATTGCGGTTTCAGCAATGTTTCCGCAATGTTTTCTGCAATGTACATTTTAGCTCTTTTTACATCATTTTACATCCTTTTTCGTTCCTTTTCCAAATAAGTCCTATTTTAGCATCATTTCTCAAATTCTCACATTTAAGCACACATTAAGCTAACTACCAACAAAAATACTCAAGACTTTACATGATTTTAAGGTAAATATAACCCTAAATAATGCACTTTTGGAGAGGTAACAATTAGCTTAGGTGTTTGCTCTCATGTTGTGAATTTTCAGAAGACAGGGTTGCTCGGCCTAGCAGATATATTTGGATGAAGGAAACGCTCTCTCCAACCCCCACAATCACAAATTCAGGGGATGTCTTCTGTTCCCTCGATTTTTGATTCTGCATTAACTTTTCAATGAGGACATTGTATCTTTCTAAGTTGGGGGTGGCGGGTTGTGATTTATAGTAGTTGTCGAGTCTTGTGGAATTCTGATTTGGAGACTCTTTAGTTGATATTGCATGCTAATTTGATTATGACTTTCTGTGAAGTACTGTTGGAACCTTCGTATCTTTATATGTTGAGAAGTGGAACATGTATGCATTTTTTGAGCCCATTTTAAAAAAAAATTGTTGCTTCCCTGTATAAATTGAGCACGTAGCACCCTATCTTGAATTTGTAGGCTTAGAGTGATCTTGCTAGGCTTGAACTTCGTTGTCACCTCTAAAGGCACATTTAGGGTGAGCTTGATTCGTTAGTGTCTGTAATTTTTCATTCAAGTTATTGCATGGCTATTAAGCTAAAAGAAAAAGAACGATTTAAAGTATGAAAAATTAATCTCCTGAGGTGTTCCTCCTTCTTGAGTTGCCCAAGTAACCAGGGGCGGTCGTGTAACCCACGATCGCCACTGCATGAAATGGGAGCTAATAGAAGTGAACGTTAGTCCTTAAAAATGTGAAGTTTGCCCGTAGTCAGATGCACTGTGCAGTAAAATTGCAGGCACGCTGAAACGAAAGCAAATTTGACATGTTAGGCGCTCATGGAGATAAAAAAAAAAATGAAATGATGAGAGAAAAAGTAATGTTGAAAAAGCTTTATGATCTGTTACTTGCTCTGATGATGAAAAGCCTTTAGACTATTCTGATTCGCCAGAAGTAGGGGGAAAGCGAAGCGTAGGGTCGGTAAAGAGTGCTCTGAGTCTATAAGAAATAAGGTAGGGGAGCTAAGCACACACACACATTGAGAGTAGTGGTCTAAATTTATTGAAATGTTCTTGATCAATGCATGCATGTAAGCACTTCCTTCCAATATAAATGCCTTGTTTCTTTTAGTACTGAGAATTGAGTCATTAGCATGCATGTCGATTTCTGTGGGGATAAGTCAGAATTCTGTCTTGCTCGAGGACTAGCAAGATCTTAAGTTGGGGGTATTTGATAGTTTCATTTTAGAGTTATATTTAAGTCCCTAATTCAGGCCAATACCGTGCTTATTTATGCTTATTTACCTTGATTATAGGTGTTCGCCAGTAAAGAGCTCACGAAACCCGTTTGACGTTGTTCAGGGCTAAGTAAGCCGTTTTAAGGCCCAAGAACACTTCGGGAAAAAAAGGATTAAAAAAGATGAAGATTGGCCAAAATGGAAATCCCAAAGGAAAACTATTTGGCTCAAACCCGAGAGCTAGCATCGAGCAGTTAGTGTCGAGACGCTTGCACGAAGCGTCGCGACGCTCCGAAGTTCAGCGCGTTCCGTTTTTTCGCTCGTAGCGTCTCGACGCTACGACGAGTATAAAAAGAAAAGTTCCGCTTTTAGGTTGTCTTGTCTTGTCTTCATCGGGTTCCACACCAGATTTTATGATTTGGCAGCCATTTTTCCACCATTGTTGAGGTTATGAAGCTTGGATTGAAGCCATTTAAAGCATCCCTCAACATGGGAGAGTAATTACTAAGTGTTTAGCTTGGGAATGTAAGAAATTTATGTAATTAGCAAACTTTTGGTGAGATTAGTTCCTAAAATTTTGTTTAGCATAAACTTTGATGAACAATTCTTCTTCTATGCATATTACAAGAGTATGATGGATTGATAGGAGTAGACGGCTTTGATTTCTAGCATGCTCGTTTGTTAAAGATTGTGATGCCGTGTCTCTCACATTCGCCTAGTAACTAGAGATTAATGGTGCAATTGAATTCATAGGCTTCCTTGTTTTCTTTGGATTCGTTCTTCTTGGAGAAAGAATTAAAATCGATACACTAGCTTTGACTTCTAATTTTAGATAATTGTCGCAATTAGCCCGTTCCTAACAATTGATCTTGGGTGAGCGTTGGCCTCCAATGTCAAATTGTTACGCTTAATTAGCATGATTAATTTCTCTAATTAATATCCATGTTGCGTAATTAGTTTGAATTCTCATTTAAAGCGAATTGCGTGTTCATCCGATTTTTGCTAATTCTTCCGTTAGTCCGTGATCCAAAAATTGGCTAATTTACAATTCCGAGCATCCCAAGTTGAACCGCTTTAGTTGATTTAATTTTCATTTCAATTTCCAATTTTTCTTTAGCGATTTTCTGAATTGTTCTCGTAATTACCCAATTTGTACATCTCTTTAAATAACAAATTTAATTTGAATTAAGTCGAATTTAACATAATTCCCTGCGGATCGACCCCGTTACCATTTAGCTACAAATTGCTCGGTGGAATCGAGTATATAAATTCATTTTGGCGGGTCTCGACAACCCGAGAATTAATAGGATATTCAAAAATCCCGTTACCACTCACATCTACACTTATATGATGTTTCTCTACATTTATATACCCATCTAGCCTTTTGTTAAACCTGCTACATTTAATTAGATGACAAACATCCAAAATTATTCGAGAGAACTTCAAATGTAATGAAATAGTATTGAACTCTTGTGATCTACTGCTTCATAATTAAGACTTGTAATTTCTCATATATTCCTCAGATTCAACTTCATTTTATCCAAATTCTCATTTCTTTCCATTCTTATCATTTGCCATCTCTTTTTACTCGATTATAAAATTATTCCAAGACTAAAGATAGTAGTTTTGAGAACAAATAAGTCAGTGACTTTAGAAATTATCTCGAAATCCCAGCCTCATTCAATGAGTTTTGCTTGGAGGATCCTTATCACGATGCTAAGAATCAGGGACAAAGAAAGATATGGAAAGACTACAGAGTTGTAAAGGAGTAACTAGGTATTATCAATCTTTTGTGTGTGCACAATTTCTTAAATGGAAAAAAAAAATGCAAGATTTGTGCCATCAGTAGATAAAAAAAACTACATCTTGAAATGCTTGGAAAATCTCCTTTGCAAAACAATCAATTGGGGCAAAGCTTCCGTCTTCGCCAAACTTGGACAAAATTTTCAACTTTCCATACTGGCGCAAGACCACCATTACCAAACTGGAGCAAAGCCTTCGCCTTTGCCATACTGGAGCAAAGCTACCATCAACAAACTAGAGAAAAGTCTTCATCTTTGCTACACTGGAGCAAGGCCTCTACCAACAATCTGGAGCAAGGCCACCATATGGGGGCAAAATCAGCATCAACAAGCTGAAGCATTTGATTGTGTCATTTCTTAAAAAAAATAATAAAAAAAAATTACAAGATTGGTTCAATCAGTAGATCAAAAAGCTTCATCGCGAAATGCTTAAAAATCTCACTTTTAAATTAACATTGGAGCAAAACCTTCATCTTTGTCACACTAGAGCAAAGCCACCATCAACAAACTAGAGCAAAACTTTCGTCTTTGCCATACTGGAGCAAGACCACCATCAACGCGCTGGGGCAAAGACGTCACATTTGCCACATTTGGACAAAATCATTCATCTTTGCCACACCAGACCAAGTCAAAGAAAGGAGAATATATACATGAGATGATTTCCTAAGGAGCTGCTACATGTTCTAAAAATTATCGTCCAAAAAATTGGAATCACTTCATTCATCTTTCATTTGATCACATGCAAATCTTTTACTCAAATATTTGAAATATATAATCAAATCTCTTATTGTTCAGGAGATTTGAAAACCACATTCTCCTATGGTTTATTTCTTTTCGAAAAAAAAACATGTACTGATTATCATTTCATATTTATTTATAAGCTGAATTCATGTTCTTTGTATTCAGACCCTTGTGTCGATTACGAGACTAAAGTTATGAAGCAGTTAATCGAGTAAGATTCTACAAATTACTTTTGATAGTTCTCTAAACTAGCACATTGTTGAGATTTATGTCCTAAAGCCTCGTAATTAATTAATAATTATTTTATCATTATTTTTGTAATTTATAATATTCATTATTTATAAAAATCCAAGGTTATTAGTGTAATCTTGAACAGTATGTAGTTGACATATGGGAGGATCGTGTTCAAGGAATAACCTAAATAATCTATAGTATATGGATAAGGTTGGGTGCCTTATCCATATACTATAGACTATTTAGGTTATTCCTTGACTCATGGTAACACTATTGATACGGTCCACATTGTAATTGTTACAAATGATTTGATCCAAATAATTCATGTAGAGACATGTGAATGGGGGTATCATATACAATGAGTTTGTATAAGACTGGACCACGCAATATATAATCTCTCTTTATAAATCCATTATTTAAGAAGATTAATATTTCACAGGATGATCATATGTGACTCGATCTTAATCCTGAGTGAGTTATGAACTCCGGCCTGTGAGGGCTCGTCCTTTGATTTGTATGGGTGAGAATGTCCTTTATAGCCGATTCAATAAGCCTACCATTTTGGGGACTTGACCAAACAGGGAGCTGGGAACATAAGTTTCACAATATAGAATTCACTATTTCTCATATATGGAAAGTAGATGAGTAGTTCCCTTAAGTGCTGATTTCAGGACTTGAACAATGGGGCCCCACCCGGCCCCACCCTCTCACTGGCCTGAGAGGGAGTAGATGAGTAGTTCCCTTAAGTGCTCCCACCCTCTCACTGGCCTGAGAGGGACTTGGTTTATGGTTGGATCAAAAACAGGTTTCAGGACTTGAACAATGGGCCCCCACCCTCTCACTGGCCTGATTACAGGGGTAAAATGGACTTTTGACCCATCTGTAATTATGAACAACGTGAAGGATCGACTTGCATGTAATGGTTATATCCATGACCTCTTAGTCACGGGCCTCGGTTTCGCTTTTTTAAGGTTGCAACACGAGGACTTCCCAAGTGGTCGGTCACCCAACTTAGTACTACTCTCGCCCAAGCACGCTTAACTGCGGAGTTCTGATGGGATCCGGTGCATTAGTGCTGGTATGATCGCACCCAAACAAACATTTTGGAAATAATATAACTATTGCGTCTGTCGGGAGTCTAACCCGGGTCTATTGCTTGGAAGGCAATTATCCTAACCGTTGGACTACAAACGCTTGGTAAATATGAAGTTTGGACTCGAACTCATAACCTCAGGAATGTAAGCCAAATGTGTTTTTTTTTGCAACGGTATTTTAATTAAAGCGAGGATTGAACCCATGACCTCATAGTCACGGGCACAACCTTATGCCAATTGAGCTATGCTCGGTTTGAAAGTTAATGAATTAATGAGTTTAATTAATTAATTTTGTATCATTGAAGCTTATAAATCTGTAGGTCCATAAGGCCCCCTTGCTAGCTCACAGTAACACTAAAATGATCAATTTAGTTGAAAGAAAAATTTGAAATATTCAAATTAATATTTAATATATTTGATATATTAAATGTAGAAGAGTAAAATATATTTATTGTATTTGATACATTAAATATTAGAGAAAATAGTTTATTTATATCATACATTAATATTAAAAACTATATACATATGTTATTTGAATGAGATTCAAATTGGTTTAAAGTATATTATAAAAGATTAATTTTATAATATTTGAATAAGATTCAAATAAATATAAAATACATATTTTAATATTAGATATTAAAATGTATTTTATTAAATAAAATTAATTCCTAAAAGCCCTATAAATATGACATTTAAGTTTAGCCAAAAGGTTGGTCAAACACACTACTCACCCTCTGCAGGAAGAATTGTTCTCTCATTCTTTCAAAGAGCTCCCACAAACCTTGATCTTGTGTTCAAGGAAGATCTCGTGGAAAAAGGAACACAAGAAGATGATTGTTCATCAAAGGTAATATATATGCTTAACTTGTATTTTAGATTAATTCTAAATAAACCAAAGTAACGCTTTCAACGCTTCCGCTACGGGGGGATTGAAGCGTTCATTCCCTTCAATTGGTATCAGAGCTTTCTTTGATTTTTATTTAGAATTAAAAGTTCATGTATAGATAGTGGGTTTTTTAATTATTTCATATATGTGATATGTGGTTTGGATAATTGATTGTTTAGGGTATTTGACATTAGATTTAAAGCTTTAATTAGATCAATTGTGAAACCCATAAGGGTTAGGTTTTTTGTAATTTACTTTAAATAACTATATGCGGATGAATGGGTGTTATCCTTGCCTATAACTTACAAGTCGTGGGTTTAAATATTGTGGAGTTCCTTGTTTTTTTTTTTTTTTTTTTTTGTCGAAAATGATGGCTTTTGGAGCGAAGACAGTTATCTTATAAATATGTTTAAATCCAATTGTAATCTTCAAGAAGCATGAATTGGTTTAATGGTTGATTCTTTGACTTGTATGTTTTTTATCGTGGGTTCGAGCTTGAGGTTCTTCAATTCTTTTTAATAGGCTGATTTGTGTTGTTTTGGGGCAACCACATATATTTTTTAGGGTTTGTGAAACCCTAAATTTGAATGCCCAAGAGAAGATATTGAAGATCAAGATATGTCTTGGATTTAAATTATTGTAATTTAATATGTTTTCAATTTCTTAGGATATGCCTGTCAATTTTGCTGTGGTGCTTTTTTTTTTTTTTTTTTTTTTTTTCCAATTATGCATGCTGATGTATATTTTAAATTATGATTGATTGCATAAAATATGTCATTTAGATTAAAATCCCACCATAGGTTAAGCATGATCATGCTGTTGACCGAGAAATTTCGGCCAATCAACGGTCGCCACGTGTCTTCATCACGGCCGGTGGATCAAATAAACTTGACCAAGCAAATTCGGTCACACCGTAATTGGGCTCGAAATCGGATCGGTCCAGAAAAGATATTCAAAAGTCAATTTGGCCCAAAGATCAAGCCCATTGGGCTCACAATTCAAAAGCTCATTTGAACCAAGCCCATTGGGTTCAAGGCCATTGGATCCAAGCCCAAGCCCACCAGGCCCATGAGAACTCTATAAATAGGGAGCTCATTTTCATTTTCAAGGTTCATAAAATTTCTACTCCTAAGAGCTCAAAGAGAATTCGCAAGCAACGAAGACTCCCTGAATCCTTGGAAGACTGAACGATCATCCAACATCGAGAACAAGCTGCGAAGGACTCGAAACAAATCCAACATCAAGAACAATTTGCGAAGTTCTCGAGATACATTTACATT
Organism: Herpetospermum pedunculosum; assembly: GCA_028017165.1. Taxonomy (NCBI): domain Eukaryota; kingdom Viridiplantae; phylum Streptophyta; class Magnoliopsida; order Cucurbitales; family Cucurbitaceae; genus Herpetospermum; species Herpetospermum pedunculosum. The sequence goes on from CM051527.1 coordinate 47,603,359, forward strand.
TAAGAGAGAGAATCAGAGGATCAAACATTAGAGATTGTAATCCACTACGCACTGATACTTACAAATACATAAATACAATTCAAATTTCATTTACCCGTGTCTAAATTTCCTTCGTCGAAATCTCGTGTGAATAGATTGGCACGCCCAGTGGGACCTCTCTACCTTTCATCTCTCCCTCTCAACAAAAAATTAACAATGGCATCAAAGAAAACAACATCCAAGGCTGTCAGTTCCAACAACCCTTACAGGGGACCTGCCACCCGCAGCCGCTTCATCAAAGAAGCCTCGCAGACGGACGAGCACACTTCAGCCATCGTGAGCAAATTATACAAACGACTGACGGAGTCCGCGCAGGTTGGGATAATCATCAAGGACAATCCCTTGTTCGATGAAGCTGCTCCCTCTTTTAATCAGTCGGAGAAGGTTTCTGACTCCAACGTATCTGTAATGATGGCAGATGCGCGCACTAACGACGAAGCGATGGCTGAAATGGAAAATAAAATTAACTTTCTGATGAAAGCAATCGAGGACAAAGACTTCGAGATTGCCCAACTGAGGAATCAGATGCAAAGTCGTGAGGTTGCGGAGTCAAGTCTAACTCCTGCGGCCAGAAAGAGTGACAAAGAAAAAATTGTCATCCAGGAAAACCAAGCACAACACTCAACGTCGGTCGCTTCCTTATCTGTCCAACAACTGCAGGATATGATTACAAACACCATCCGAGCCCAGTACGGTGGACCAGCCCAGTGCACCCTCTTGTATACCAAACCGTATTCCAAGAGGATCGACAACTTGAGGATGCCCACCGGGTACCAGCCGCCGAAATTTCAACAGTTCGATGGGAAGGGCAATCCTAAACAGCACATTGCCCACTTCGTCGAAACGTGCGAGAACGCTGGAACTCGCGGAGACTAGTGATAACTCCATTTTAGAGCTATTATTCATTCCCTAATTCAAGCTAAATTCCGCATTTAATTGTCTAATTTATCTCGTTTATAGGAGAATTGCGGTGAAGAGCTCATGCATCCATTGAACCCGTTTTGAAGCTAAAAGCGGTGTTTTAACGCCCCGGGAATGCATCGGGAAAAGGGCAAGCTGATCCAAGAAGATCCGGACCAAAATTGCCTAGGAGAGGCAATTTTCCAGCCCAAACCCGAGAGCAAGCGTCGAGACGCTTGCTCAACGCTGCCGAGCGTCGAGACCCTGCCGTGGCGTCGAGACGCTCCGAGGGAGGCGCGCGCAAGAAAATATCGGGCCAGCGTCGAGACGCTCGCCTAGCGTCTCGACGCCATCGCGAGGCGCGCGCGAATTTATTAGGTCGCAGCGTCGCGACGCTGTCCCAGCGTCACGACGCTCCGACGGATTTAAAGGGCTGTAAGGACAATTTTGCAGCCATCTTGAAGCGTTTTGGCCGAACTTCATCTTCTCCCTCTCGGTTTTTCTTCCTCTTTTAGCTTAGCTCCGCCATTTGTGGCATAGTTTTGGAGCTTTTATTTGTAATAGGCTTAGGGATGATGTCCAAGGCCTCCGTTGGAGCGTTTGTGACGATCCGCCCCATGGTCGGCTAAGGTACTGTGAACGGTTTGGGGTAATTTAAGGGATTATTTGTTAGACTTCTCCACTTTGATAATCCATGCTATAAAGTCTTATTTGGTTGCTGGTTTGTATGCATTTGTTGTTCTTACTTAATCACATGCATGTGTTAGATTTCGCCGACGGACAATCGAGTTTTCTAGCATATGTTAGAGTTAAAGAGTAGCGATGCCGTGCCTCTCACTATTCACCTAGTAACACAGAACAACGAAATAAATCGGAGTATCGAGTCATGCATGATAATTGTTGGGTACTTCAGCGTTGGCGGGTAGCGAGTTAGCAATTTGATTACGTGGTCGAATGTCCGTCGCGATATGCTAGTGACTGTTTAGAGTCAATTTGCGGCTGATCACTCTAATGAAACTTTAAACAATGTTTAATTAGATCTTTCGATTTAGTTAATTGCTATGGAGCTGGTTACACAAGGGGGTTCCCAGGTGACCGACCGCGTGTATGACAAACTGTTAGCCTTAGGATTGTATTAAATGATAAGTGGTAGAATGTCTAGCAAAGAAATCCCGAAAATCCCCGAATCGATCACTCTTCATTCTCTTTCTTTTAAATCCTCCCGTTAGCGATTAATTTCTCTTGTTGCATGCTTAAACTCCCCCTTGTTACAAAACCCAATTGATCAAATAATTTCTATTTCGAACTTTAATCTCAATCACGTCCTTCTCTGTGGATCGACCCTGTTACCACTAGCTGCAAAGCTTTTGTTAATAGATATTATAAATTTATTTTGGCGGGTCTCGACAGCCCGAAATTTAAGTGGATATTCAAAAATCCGACGACCAAAATTGGCGTCGTTGCCGAGGAAGGCATGAATTGATTGAAATTATGTTTGATTTTGATTTTGGTTGATTGATTGTGTGCTGAAAATTTTTTCTGTTTGTTTTTTTATATGTTTAAAATTTTGTTTGTGTATGACCCGTTCTTCTGTGTTTAGTGGATTACAGTTTATACCTGAGATTGAAAGAGAAGAGCGGCGGTTGAGAAAAGAAGCTCGGGAGGGGCGAAGATTGTTTGAGGAAGAAGACAATCCCTTCTTTAGCGAGGAAATGGCGCAAGGAGAAGCGCCAAGGACGTTGAAGCAGCTGGCAGCGCCAGATTTAAATTTGCAACCCCTGTGCATCAACTACCCCGTGGTAGAAGGTAATTTTGAATTAAAATCCTGTTTAATTCACCAATTGCCTTCTTTCCATGGCAATGCAGGCGAGGATGCAAACAAGCATTTGATGGAGTTTCATTGCGTCTGTGCGGGGATGAAGCCCGCATGAGTAACGGAGGAGCAGCTGAATTTGAGGGCATTCCCCTTCACGCTTAAAGACAAAGCCAAGGATTGGCTTTACTATCTGCCCTCCGGATCGATTACGACGTGGCAGGACATGAAGAGGGTTTTCCTAGAGAAATATTTCCCTGCGTCCCTTGCCACAACACTGAGGAAAAGAATTTATGGGATCACTCAGGACGTGGGTGAGTCCCTGCATGAGTACTGGGAACGCTTTGGGCGCCTGTGCGCAAGCTTCCCGCATCATCAGATTGCCGATCAGCTCCTGATCCAATATTTTTATGAGGGTATGACGCCTCATGATCGGCAGATGATCGACGCCGCGAGTGGTGGGGCTTTGATTGATAAGACCCCAGTTGAGGCCAAACAGTTAATTGCAAACATGGCGGCCAACTCGCAGCAGTTCGGTATTCGTGGGCAGGGCCAAGTTCACAGTGTGACCCAGAGTCATGAGATGACAGAAATGAGGGCCCAGGTGGCCGAGATTGGGAATTTACTGAAGAAATTTATCGGAGGAAACCGCGAGGCGGAAGAGGTGAACGCAATCGGGGGATATGCTTCCAACCCAAGGAAGTATGATCCCTACTCGAACACATACAACCCCGGTTGGCGTGACCATCCCAATTTGAGTTATGGGAATAGGGAAGGACAACAACGCTTCCAAGGCCAGTCCTATGATAGGTCTACAAATTCTACCCAAGCTCAAGCCTCGAGCTCCTCCAGCTCATGGGAAGAGATGGTTCGAACCATCGTGACATCGACAAGCCAGTTTCAGAAAGAAGCTCGAGAAGAGCTAAACTCACACAAAGCAGAGCTGCAAAATCTGAACAAGCAGCTGACGCAAATGGCGGTGTCGGTAAGCAAGATCGAGAGCAAGAGCTCTGGGAAGCTTCCTTCCCAAACCACTGTGAACTCATGTTAGAACGTGAGCTCAATCCAGCTGAGGAGTGGGAAATCAGCTCCCTCCAGAGCCGTGAAGGAAGCCAAGGACAGTTTGAATGAGTCCTCCCCAGTTGTTCTTGATGAGCTGAATGATGAGAAAGAGAAGATTGTGCAAGAGAATGTTGCCAAAGCACCCTTCCCCAGTAGGCTTGCGAAGCCTGCTCTGGTAGACGAAGACGAGGAGGTCCTGAGAACCTTCCAGAAGGTGATGGTGAACATACCGCATCTTGAGGCAGTGAGCCAAGTGCCGAAATATGCCAAATTCCTCAAGAACTGGTGCACAAAGAAAAGAAAGTCCAGAGGGACTGAAAAGAAAAAGGAGAATGTTTATGCAATCCTCCCAGGTACGTTGCCCGCCAAGTGCAACGACCCAGGTACGTTTACTATCTCGTGCATGATAGGTAGTAAAATTGTTAAAAATGCCATGCTTGATCTTGGAGCTTCTGTGAATGTCATGTCTTATGCTTTATTTCTTGAATTGAACTTAAACGAATTGCATGAGTGTGACGTGGTTGTCCAGTTAGCTAACGGGTCTAGCATATTTCCTAGAGGAAAGGTTGAGGATGTTTTCGTGAGAGTGGGTGAGATGATGTTCCCTGCTGATTTTCTCGTGCTTGATATGAATAGAAATTCTTCGCATGCTTCGTCCTCTATGTTGTTAGGACGCCCTTTTCTTAAGACCGCGAAGGTCAAAATTGATGTGTTCAAGGGTGTAATTTCCTTAGAGTTTGATGATACAGTGCATGAGTTTTCTTTGTTTAAGGAGAAATCAGTGGAGAATGTTTCCTGTGTGGAGTCTGTCGAGACTAAGGGTTTGACCTCGCGCTTTAGGGATGACTCTTATGTTTCTGTTAAGAAATCTGATCTAAATTTGGTTGAAATTGATGCTGTTTTTTGTACTAATCACTGTGATATTCACGTGCTTGAGGCACGAAGAGAACAAAAAGTTTTGAATGGTGTTTGCAGGTGCAGTGTGGAAGAGGACAAGACTGGAACGTCCCCCGCACTATCAGACTATGGATGAGTTGTTGGAGAGAATTCAGTCGAGCAAACGACTTTAAAAATTTTGCGCTTCTCGGAGGCACCCGAGTGTTGAACTGTCTTTTCTGTCTTTAATTTCATTGTTGTTTTTTGTTACTTTTAGTTTAAATAGCTAATGTAGCTTGCTGTTTTTGTTTTAGGGAATCGAGGAAGTTGAGGAAAATTTTGGGCTTCGATGATGAACGCGTCGCGTCCTTTCCCTCGCCAACTTCACAAAGAATCAGGGAAGTGTAGTTTCTTTTTCCCTTTAACTTTGTGTATCTGATTAAGTGGCATTGAGGACAATGCCAGCTTTTGAAGTTGGGGGTGCATGTCGTGGACTTGCATGTGTAGTTGGTTGAGCAGTGCTAATTTTGAGTATTGAAGTGCTTGGGACCCTGTTTACTGCTTGCTAGTGATGATAATCTAGGAAATGCATATTGGAAATCTGAGCATGTACATAATCTAGTTTTTGCATGAGTCGCTTTGCATTTATTAGGATCATGTTGAAAATTTTAAAAAAATTTATGTTGCTCCCTTGCATCTATCGAGCACTTAGCAACCTCACCCTAACCTCCGTAGGCTTAGTTGATTGCATGTAGCATTAATTCTTGTTGTCACCCCGAAAGGCACCCTTAGGTAGCTTGTTGCATGAGAGTTAGTGGTCGATTAATCGAGTTAGCTTACGCTAAGCTTAAAGTAAAAAAAATTAGAGAAAAACATGTTAGCCAGAAAATCTCTCGAGGCGCTCCTCCTTCTTATTGGTGCACCTAAGAAGTGAGCGTTAGTCCTTAAAAACGTGAAGTTTATGCATGAATTTGACGTGTTAGGCAACTCGAGGTTGGAAAGAAAAAGAGAATAAAAAGTTGGGTTCAAAGAACCTTAATGAAGGGTACACAGTACTCAAAAAAAAAAAATGTATGAGAAAATATTTAGGTCTCTTAGTTTACTACTCTCTCTCGTGTAAGTCAAGTGTAGACTGTTCTTAAACGCTAGAAGTAGGGGGAAAACGGGATGATTTGTTGCATGTGGTCTCTCCGGGCTTATGGTGGGTTTATGATAGGTTGGCTAGTACACACACACACGTTAGGGAGCGATAGTTGATTTTTGATGTGACCATAGTAAATGCATGCACGGATTGCTTTCATGATTATGTTGTGTTTGAATTTGTAAAATGCATCGAGGTTTGAATTGGAAGCATGTAAGCATGTCCTTAGAGTCAACTTCTTTATTAGCCTTGCTCGAGGACTAGCAAGATTCAAGTTGGGGGTGTTTGATAACTCCATTTTGGAGCTATTATTCATTCCCTAATTCAAGCTAAATTCCTCATTTAATTGTCTAATTTATCTCGTTTATGGAGAATTGCGGTGAAGACCTCATGCATCCATTGGACCCGTTTTGAAGCTAAAAGCGGTGTTTTAACGCCCAGAGAATGCATCGGGAAAAGGGCAAGCTGATCCAAGAAGATCCGGACCAAAATTGCCTAGGAGAGGCAATTTTCCAGCCCAAACCCGAGAGCAAGCGTCGAGCAGACAGCGTCGAGACCCTGCCGTGGCGTCGAGACGCTCCGAGAGAGGCGCGCGCAAGAAAATATCGGGCCAGCGTCGAGACGCTCGCCTAGCGTCTCGACGCCATCGCGAGGCGCGCGCGGATTCATTAGGTCGCAGCGTCGCGACGCTGTCCCAACGTCTCGACGTTCCGACGGATTTAAAGGGCTGTAAGGACGATTTTGCAGCCATCTTGAAGCGTTTTGGCCGAACTTCATCTTCTTCCTCTCGGTTTTTCTTCCTCTTTTAGCTTAGCTCCGCCATTTGTGGCATAGTTTTGGAGCTTTTATTTGTAATAGGCTTAGGGATGATGTCCAAGGCCTCCGTTGGAGCGTTTGTGACGATCCGCCCCATGGTCGACTAAGGTACTGTGAACGGTTTGGGGTAATTTAAGGGATTATTGTTAGACTTCTCCACTTTGATAATCCATGCTATAAAGTCTTATTTGGTTGCTGATTTGTATGCATTTGTTGTTCTTACTTAATCACATGCATGTGTTAGATTTCGCCGACGGACAATCGAGTTTTCTAGCATATGTTAGAGTTAAAGAGTAGCGATGTCGTGCCTCTCACTATTCGCCTAGTAACACAGAACAACGAAATAAATCGGAGTATCGAGTCATGCATGATAATTGTTGGGTACTTCAGCGTTGACGGGTAGCCGTTAGCAATTTGATTACGTGGTCGAATGTCCGTCGCGGTATGCTAGTGACTGTTTAGAGTCAATTTGGGGCTGATCACTCTAATGAAACTTTAAACAATGTTTAATTAGATCTTTTGATTTAGTTAATTGCTATGGAGCCGGTTACACAAGGGGGTTTCCAGGTAACTGTTACGTCTCCAAAAGTGACCTTTTTAGGACCTAATTATCTTAGAAAGATGTTCACTCTTAGGTGTTTTTGATAGCATTTAGCCTAAACCTATGCTTAAATATGAGAATTAGAAGAAGGTAGCTAAATTAGGACTTAAGTACAATAGGAAAGAAAAGGGTTGAAAACCGAAGGAAAAGAATGAAAAACAAGCATTGCGGAAACATTGCGGACACCGCAATGTTTCAAGTGAAAACCGTAAGTTGACTGATCTTTTTCTGTTAATTTCCGTGATTTCAGGGATTCGTTCTTTCTCCTCCATCCATTCTGAAGTACGACGTTGAAGATTGATGGTTCTCCTTGGCCCAAATGCATCTGCAGATTACTATAAATAGGGGTCAAAGTCGAGGGTTCAAACATCATCCGAAAGCGTAGAAGTCTTCTCGCAGTCCAACTTTTCTCCTGTTTTCCTTTGCCGTCTGCTGGTTTGCGAAGCTCAGCTGTTGGAATCGATAATCTGATAGGAAGGAGAGGAGATTCTTCTTCTCTCCTGATTGGATTCATCCAAGCAAGGCTGACCTTTCTCATCCTTCATTCGAGGCGGCTGCAACGAGACATTCGAGCTGTTTTACTGCTTTTTGCTCTTCATTTCCATTTTCCAGCTTTGTCTTGTCGTTGTTTCCTTTCTAGTAGCTAGATTAGACTATTTCGTTGTGTTCTGTCTTGCTGTTATTTACTTTAAAGCTTTCATTTGTTGAGTCAAACAATCAAGTAATCAAATCTCAATTCTTCATTTCACAGTTTCTCGCCTTTGCACTCTACTGCTTTGCCTTACTGTTTTGTCCTTAAATTCCTCCTAAGCATGTCTGTTTCATCTCTTATTTCTGTTTACCTTATATCCATGAGTAGCTAAATCACTTAGGGGCATGCTAATGACAACACTTTAGGCTAAAAAACGTGAACCAAGCATGTAGGATAGCTCTCGAAGCATTGATTGTATGTAAGCTTCATCCCACGGGCAATTTCGATTGGCCATCCATTTTGTCCAAAGAACTCCTAACCTCTGGAAGGAGTAAGAGTTCAGAGTCATACTATCATGCTAGCCTTTCAAGGTAACCAGGAAACGACCTAGGAATAGGCGTTTCCCTAGTACAAACCATATTTTTCTGCCTTAACAAGATGCTTAAGACCTTACTTGGACATGAGTAAACTAAAGAATCTAATGCATGAAATCGGAAGATACATGAGAATAAGATAGTTTGATGCATAGAGAGTTGATCCAATGCTTGAGAATCGTGAGAAAAAGCCTATAGGATAGTCGTTAGTAGCCCTTAATTCATCATTTTACACACTTTCGCTGTTATTACAATTGCGGTAAAATTGCTGTTTCCGCAATTCTGCTAAGTTACGATTCTGTCTAGCTGTTTTTGTTTTCATTTATTAATCTCGTCTCTTCTCATTTGAGTTTAGTTTTAACTTGCACTTGTTTATGTTGCTACCCTCTCCGTATTCAGTAGGAAATAGACAATTAAAAACCAATACTACCCCATCAAATCCACCCCTTCTTTCTTAACGTTACACTTCATGAATAGCTTATAATAAGTCTCTGTGGGAAAACGAATGAAATATACTTACTACTTGCTATAAGACCATGTATGCTTGCATGTTCTGAGTGCTCTCTCTACCTTATTACTTATTCATTTTAACACATTGAGCACGCAACAAGTTTTTGGCGCCGCTGCCGGGGACTTATTTAAGTGAAAACGAAGTTTGTTAAGTTTGAAACACCAAGTTTATTGCCTATTGAAGCTGATCTGTTTCATTTCTTTTGCAGGTACCATTGGGTTAGTTTATGAGTGAACCTTCAAGTAGTGATCTAGAGTTCAATCCTGAGCCTGAGAGATTACTTAGGGCCAGAAATAGAGCCAAGAAACGTCTCTTTAACCAACCCTCTATACCTCAAGTAATTGCGGGAACCGCAATTCCTCCGCAATTATCTCAAGAAGAAATGGATGGAATAGTTCCAAATCCGGTGCCTGTCACTCGCAACCCCATCGAAATAGCGAATGATAAGGACAGCGCCATACTCTCTTACCTAGTACCTATGCCTGGGGAGCTGAACCCCAGCATAATCCGTCCTGAAATCACTGCCCACTCATTCGAGTTAAAGCCAGTGATGTTCCAAATGTTGTCCACTGTGGGACAATTCTTTGGAGTGGAAAATGAGGACCCCCACAACCATCTTAGGAACTTCTTAGGAGTCAGTGACACATTCCTCATCCCTGGAGTTTCCCAAGAAGCCTTGAGGCTATACCTTTTCCCTTACTCTTTGAGGGACAAAGCCAAAACATGGTTGAACTCATTACCCTCTGGATCTGTTCGCAACTGGACAGACTTAGCAGAAAAATTCCTAGTCAAATACTTCCCACCTGATAGGAATTCTACCTTTCGTGATGACATAATCAAGTTCAAACAAGCTGACACTGAGTCTCTTCACGAAGCTTGGACAAGGTTTAAAGATCTTCTTCTTAAATGTCCACACCATGGCATCCCATGGTGTATCCAAATAGAGGTCTTTTTCAAAGGATGCAACCCCAACACTAGACAAGTCTTAAACTCATCTGCTGTAGGTTCCATGTTGTCCAAGAGTTACAACGAGGCCTATGAGATCTTGGAGAAGATCTCAGCATCTCACTGTAGGTGGTCAGATGATCCAGTTGAGCCAACTAGAGCTCAAGACAAGGATGCTCTAAGTGCAATGAGCAGCCAAATAAATGCCTGACCAACCTAGTTAAGCAAATGGCTCAAGCCAATCTCCAAACAAGTGTCAACACCGCCACAGCCATGTCAATGGGCACCCAACCAAGTCAAGGTGAGACACTTGTATGTGGATTCTGTGGGGAAGGGCACCTGTATGAATACTGCCCTGGGAATCCAGCCTCAGTCTGCTATATTGGAAGTCAGCAGCAGCCTAGGAACAACCCCTATTCCAATACTTACAACCCTGGTTGGAGGAACCACCCAAACCTGTCATGGGGTGGCCAACAGAATACTAACCAAAATCTTAACCAACCTAGACCGAGTGGAACACCTGGTTTCACTCCCCAACATAACCAATCCATGTATCAAAAACCATACAACCAACCTATAGGATCTTCTGTAGAAAACTTACTCAAGGAATACATAGCCAAAAATGACGCTACTTTGCAAAGTCAGCAAGCCACCCTTAGGAGCCTAGAGAACCAAATAGGCCAGTTAGCCAATGAACTCAAGAGTAGGCCCCAAGGTAGACTCCCTGCTGACACTGAAGTGCCAAGGAGAGATGGTAAAGAACAAGTTCAAGGAATTGAACTTAGAAGTGGTAGACCATTGGTAAGCAACACCAAAGACACACCAAAGAGAGTAGAGAACACTGAGTCTAGTGCTCCACTAGAGTCTCTGCCAAACCAAGGTCCACCACCAACTAGCACATCAGGAGCCAGGCTAGAGCCAATTATTGAAGAGATAGAAGAAATTCCAAGGCCTCCACCAATCCTAAGGCGACCTGACGTGCCTGCATATGTGCCACCACCTCCATATCCTCGAAGGCTTAAGAAGAAGCAGGAATAGGAAGTGCATTTTAATAAATTCTTAGAAATTCTTAAGCAAGTGCATGTCAACATTCCTTTTGTAGAAGTTTTACAGTCTATGCCTTCCTATGTAAAGTTTTTGAAAGATATCATTACTAACAAAAAAATAATTGGTGAGTTTGAAACAGTAAACCTCACTGAGGAGTGCAGTGCCATACTCCAAAACAAGCTACCCAAGAAGGAGAAGGATCCTGGTTCCTTCACCTTACCTGTAGAACTTGGAGGCAAGCACGTGGGCAGAGCGCTTTGTGACCTGGGCGCCAGCATAAACCTCATGCCCCTATCACTATTCCGCCAGTTGGGAATAGGAGAAGCACGTCCAACCACTGTCACTTTACAACTAGCAGACAGATCCATTGCATACCCTGAAGGTAAGATTGAGGATATTCTAGTGAAAGTTGACAAATTTATTTTCCTTGCAGATTTCATTATCCTGGATTATGAAGCAGACAAGGAGGTCTCCATCCTGTTAGGCAGACCATTTCTAGCCACAGGTAGGGCACTGATAGACGTCCAAAAAGGTGAGCTCACTATGAGGGTTCATGATGAAGAGGTGAAATTTAGTGTGTATAAAGCTTTAAGGTACCCCTCTGACCTTGAATCCTGTGCTAGCATGGACGTTGTAGATTCTTTGATGGAAGAACAATTGGAGCATGTATTACTAACCAAGCATGCTAATGAATATGTAGGATTAGAATTAACTGACTTAAACATAGCTGAGATAATGGACATATCTGTAAATAACCCTCAGCATGTTTGTATGAATATTGACTTAACTGATAGAGCCTTGAATCCTTTAAAGCCATCCATTGAGCATCCACCTGTATTAGAATTAAAACCTCTCCCCACTCACCTCAAGTATGCATATTTAGGGAATAATGAGACTTTGCCTATAATTATTTCTTCTAAGCTAAGTGAACAGCATGAGGTTGAATTAATATTACTACTTAAGCAACATAGGAAGGCTATTGCATGGACTATTGCTGATATTAGAGGCATTAGCCCTTCTTATTGCATGCATAAGATTATACTAGAGGAAGAGCACACACCTAGAGTAGATCATCAACGTAGGTTGAATCCCTCTATGAAAGAGGTAGTTAAAAAAGAAATAATAAAATGGTTAGATGCTGGTGTGATCTTCCCCATAGCTAGTAGTCAGTGGGTGAGCCCTATACAATGTGTACCTAAGAAGGGTGGGATGACTGTGGTAGTCAATGAGAACAATGAACTGATTCTAACTAGGACTGTCACAGGATGGAGAGTTTGCATGGATTATAGGAAGCTAAATAAAGAAACTAAAAAAGACCACTTCCCTCTACCATTCATTGACCAAATGTTAGACAGAATAGCTGGTAGAGCCTATTACTGTTTCTTAGACGGTTATTCAGGGTATAACCAGATCACTATAGACCCCAAAGACCAAGAAAAGACTACCTTCACTTGCCCTTTTGGAACATTTGCCTTTCGCAGAATGCCTTTTGGCTTATGCAATGCACCGGCAACATTCCAAAGGTGCATGCTGGCAATCTTTTCTGACTTGGATGAGTCCATGATAGAGGTATTCATGGATGATTTCTCAGTTTTTGGGGATTCCTTTACCAACTGTCTAGAGAATTTAGGACAAGTCCTGGCTAGATGTGAGGAGACTAACTTAGTCCTTAATTGGGAGAAGTGTCACTTCATGGTAGATGAGGGGATTGTCTTAGGTCATAGAGTGTCAAGGGCAGGTGTTGAGATCGATAGGGCCAAAATTGAGATCATAGAGAAGTTGGTAGAGCCTCAGAATGTCAAGGCCATTAGAAGTTTCTTAGGGCATGCTGGCTTCTACAGAAGGTTCATTAAGGACTTTTCTAAGATAGCCCAACCTCTGTGTGAGCTTCTAGAGATAAATAGGCCATTCATCTTCTCTAAGGAATGTTTAGTAGCTTGGCAAACCCTTAAGAAAGCACTAGTCACAGCACATGTTATAGTAGGGCCAGATTGGGATCTCCCATTTGAGATGTTATGTGATGCTAGAGCTGGAACCCCCACTCAACCAACTGCGAGGGTCCCGGCCCTCGACCAGAGGCGCAGCGGAAGAAAGACTTAAACAAAAGCCTAAAACTGGTTGAGGACCTTAAGCAATCAATAAGGAACGAACTAAGAATTGAAGAAACATTTCTAACACTTAGAAAAATTCTTTAATTCGAGTCCAACGGAAAAAACCCTCTCCACCGGTAAACCGACCGGTAAAAGTCAACCGAAAAAGTTGACCGGTAAAAGCCACCGGTAAAAATATCACCGGTATATATCACATATACATCGGTATATATTATACCGAGGAAATACCGACCGGTATATACCACCGGTATATATATATCACGGGTAAATAATATATATACCACCGGTATATATATCACCGGTATATATACCACCGGTATATATCACCGGTATATACCATATATATCACCGGTATATACCATATATACCACCGGTATATATCCCACCAGTATATATACCACCGGTATATATACCACCGGTAAATTATATATACCACCGGTATATATCCCACCGGTATATATCCCACCGGTAAATATTATATATACCACCGGTATATATACCACCGATATATATACCACCGGTAAATTATATATACCACCGGTATATTTTCCAGTGAAGAGAAACCAAGAAAAAGCACCGGTATATATCATATATACACCGGTATATATTGACAAAAATACCTTATTTTGACGTTCGTCTTCTCGTCTACCTCTGCACCTCTACAGCCCCCTCGATCTCTACCTCTCCTCCGGTCACGAACTTAGCACGAACAATCACGAGCACACGAGGACCACCCTTAGAGTAGTCCCAACTATTCTCAGGCGGAAATAGCGGAGTGGTGGGACTCCTTAAACTAAGGGGGTTAGTTTGAGGGTGGAGGAACAAGATGAAGATTTTGGTTTGTGTTTGGTTTTGTGTTAATGTGAATTTGATGAACAAGTCATCAAGAACACAAAACAACAAACCCTTTGAATTTCAACAACTTGAAATCCAAAAAATCAAGGGAAGAAGAATTAACAACTTAACTCTTCTTTAATCTTTCCCAAAGAGTCACCTTGATTTTACAACAACCAAAGCTACAACTTCTCTTCTTCTTCAAGCTTCAACTATGGATATTGCCTTCAACACTTGAAGATGCACAATCCAAATGCTTGAGAGAAGAAGTTCCCACGTAGAGAGAGAGAGAAAAGTGCTGAATTTCTCAAGCTTAGAGATTATCTCCTTCACAAGCCAAAATCATGAGATAATTTCATTTGACTTGCTTCATGAGTAAGGAAAAGCAACATAGTGGAATACACATGTTGGACATGCATTAATCCTATTAATGATAATAATAATAATTATAAATAATTATTATTTATTAAAATTAATAATAATTAAAACAATTTTAATTATTTAATTTATTATTAATATTAATATCAAATACTAATATAATAATAAACCTTCCACTATTGCCCGGTTTTCAGAAAACTGACTTTTCCAAAATACGAATCAATATTCATATTTTTCTCCGGTCGAATATTTAAATCACATTTAAATACAACTTCCTCCGATTATATATTTAAATCACATTTAAATATACAAACCCCTCGAACAAACCCTAATTCAGATTTCTCCGAATTCAACCCTATAGCACTGCTATACCGCTTTATCCGAGCTAGCTAGGAGAACCTAAAGGACCTACAGATCATGAGCTCCAACGATACGAGATCATTCGGTCAAAACTCTTTTGATCCGAATCGATCAACATTCGTTAACCCCCGGAGACTCCACTAAAGTCCAAGGGCTGCACTCTCCTCACTGTAGATATATTGTGTCCTCTTGATATAACCGTCATTGGTAAGTCGATCCTTCACAAGTTGTCTGTAATCACAGCTGGGTCGTATAAACCGTTTAACCCCTGCATTACATCTTGATCCTTAAGTACCACTGACACCTCTAATGAACAATAGATCTTTGGTCCAACCAATAGATCAATATAACTCTCTCATCACATGAAAGTGTGAGCTCACATTGTTCAAGCCCCGGAGTCAGCTATTAAGGGAACAACCTATCTACTAACCCTGAAGAGCGGGTTAGGAGTGAATTCCAATCTTGCTACACTATGTCCCCAGCTACTTATTCGGCTTTATCCCCAAGTTGGTAGGCTTATTGAGCGGGTGTTCTGCCACTCTCACCCGTACAAGTCAAAGGATACTTCCGAATAAGCAGGAGTTCATAGCAAGCTCAGGATTAAGAACGAGTTACCTAGGCCATCAAAGTGTATAAGTCAGTCTCGATCAGTAAACGGTGTTATAAAGAGAGAGTGACTTAATACGCGGTTCGATCTTGTGTAAACTCTTTACACAGGACGCCCTCACTTCTCACATCTTCATGTGGAACGATTCGGATCACATCGTTCTGTACAATACAAAGTGAGCCGCATCCAATAGTGTTACCAGGATAAGGTACCCAGCCTTATCCATATACTATAGATCATTTTGGCAGTATACTTGAACCTGATCCACAATCATGTCATACATGAGGTTCAAATACTCAAACAATGCCAAGGGTGTTGGTTATTGGTATAGGATAAAACATGTTTCACTTTAATCCAGTAAACTCCTTTACTGAATTAAAACTTAATAACTCTTTATTACTAAATAGATTGTTTACAAACATAACAGTTTACAAACCACGAGTTTTAGGACATAAAACCCAACAAACTCCCACTTGGACTAAAACGTCTGTGGTGTACATGTTAGGTGGAGTAAATGAAATATCTCACATTTCAAGTTTACTCCCACTATCCTTAGTTGAACAACTCGGAGCCCTAAACACTTTAGGTATTTCTCAAACACTTTAGCCATGAGAAACAGAGTAAACAGAAACAACATGAAGTGCTGTGAGGAACCCATGTGACTATCACATCCTCTCAGAGCACTAAACTTTGAGTTTAATTCACAAACTTTTTGCTACTTCACAAGCTACAAGAAAGCTTAGCTATCACATGGGAAAAACAACAATACAACTCTTGTATTCTATTACACATTTGACAAAACTTTAACCGCATTACTTTTGACAGCTCCCACTAGCCATATGTTCTTACGATCCAGATTAACCCGAATCCTTAGAACCAACAAAGCTAATTTAAGCTTATCAAAGAAATGACTCCTTCATCATTCACAATGATTAGGAGTGAAATTATGGGAATTTATTATGAAAGCTATTACATTAATCAAATACTTGTTCAACAATATTTATCAATGTAATGTTCAAAACCATAAGATTTGATTCGAAAAACAAACCTTATAATTTAAGATTTAGATACTAAATCCAATTCATAAATGAATTGAATATGAATGCAAACGATTTGCTCTGAATCTTAAATAATGAATCTTCCTGGTTCAGACTAATAGATACTCTATCAAGATAGCTAATCTTGATTTCCATTTACCTTATCCTATCGAATAGAACAAGACAATGGATACGAGTATTCTATATAACTAACATCTGACAACAAGAGAAGAAGTTAATACACAAATAACTCATTCTCTTCGGGACAGTCCCATTTGTCAGAAAGTCAAGCCTTAGAGGTTTTCACCTCATAGACTAGGTCTTTAAACCCCTTGAAGATTCATGGTTTTGAGCTACTGGTTCTTGTTTATGAATTTACCATCATCAACAATTTTGATAACTAAAGTCATAACACTAGCCAATATAGTGGTCCAGATTATCTCATAAACCTCCCACTACATATAGGCTTTCTCAACAGTTGAGAAGAACCAGCTAAACTAACAACCTTTGTTAATTTAAATTTTGCTTTCAATATAAAACAAGATTAATCTTAACACTTTAGTTGTTTACCAAGTTTTAATAGAACACTACTAGTATATATCTTTTGCAAAATGAACTCTTCATTTAATAAACAAAAGATACTATATACAATAAAAGTGTTCAGGACAAACTTGAGTTCTATAGATAATAATTACAACAGTTGAAATTATTTCTATACAGACAACTAAACATCAGCAAGCTCCCACTGTAGAAACTGCGAAGACATCTTCATAAGTCGTCTTCGTCAAGAAATAGGCAGACAGGAACTAGTTTCCTGAAAAAGAATAACAAACATGATTAGTGGTTCCTGAATCAACATTCAGGTATGACATTCATAATCCACATGTTTAGACAAAAGATAAATCATATTTACCTTGTCGTTCATTCTTTTGCCTTTTTCTCTACAAGGTATTTGGGGCAGTTCCGCTTCCAATGCCCTTCTTCACCACAATGAAAACACTTTCCACCGTGTGAAGCTTTTACCTTGCCAACAGCTGGGGTCTTGCCCTTCCTGGCACTTCTCTTCTTCTTGTGAATAATCTTATTACTCACAGAAGGAGGTTCAGATTTAGTCCCAGACCCAGACCCTTTCTGGAATTTCACAGAAGTGGTAACATTTACCTCCTTCTCCTTTCCTTTAGAGGTATGCAGGGACTGATATACCTGAAGCTCGTTTAGAAGAGACGTCAGATTGTATTCTATCTTGTTCATGACCATATTGGCCCTGAAGTGCAGGAAGCTCTTCGGAAGAGATTCCAAGATAAAACCAACCTGACCTTGTTCGTCAACGGTTGCTCCATTAACTTCTGCAGTATTGAAGTACACCATCATGTTAAGGACATGCTCCCTAACAGAGGTTCCTTCAACCATACGGCAGTTGAAAATGTGCTTGAGGGCTTCATACCTAAGAGATGAGGAAGGTTTTCCAAACATCTCTTGTAGTGAAGCCATGATTTCCTTAGCGGAAACCATCCCCTCATGCTTCCTAGACAAGACATCAGATATGCTTGCCAGGAGGTAGACTCGAGCTTTATCATTAGCCCGAATCCAACCGTCGTATGCTTCACGAACAGTTCGTGAGGCATTTGAACCAGGAACCGGAGGACACTCCTCCGTTAAGACAAATCTCAGGTTGTCAAGAACCAAAACCGCATTAAGGTTCGACTTCCATGACCCAAAATTTTCTCCGGTTAATTTGTCGTGTGACAACAACTGTATGAACGAACTCGACATGCTGTAAAGGAATGTAAATCTATTAGTGAAACGGTTTTAACCTATTTGAACCAATTAAAGACTTTAGCAGTAAATAAAGTACCCAAACTCTTTATTTACTAACAACGATACTTTAGTAGGTCAGAATGGTCGCTACCGAATGGTAGTCGAGCACTCCTTTACTAAACCAAGACATTCTTGACTAAATGCTAACTCCGGAATAACTCTTATTCCCATAGCATCTTAGTTATCGTTTTTGGTCTGGATTTACTAACTCCTTAGCAAATCCCGTAAGTGTGACCCTCCATTTTTAGAATGCACAGAACGGCCCCAACATAGCAACCGAATGGAATGTCAGTGTTGGGAATGACCCTGTGTTTCACTATCCATAAATGGTGACTGAGGTGTTCGATCTCCCATGCCCCGCCCTCCGACTGGATCGGTACCACTCTTGGGCACCTAGCAGGCGAAACATGGGAATCTCACGGTTCAATCCAATGGAGGAGACCGTAGGATGTACTGACGTACTTCCTTCTCCCACTTACTATAGATACTTACTCCATTCACCTTGCTATTGAAAGTTGCAAATACCATCCGAATGGGGTTGCCACATTAGCAACACGAGGCCGAGCAAAATTCTCACGTTTGTGAACTTCACGGAGTGCGTAGCAGGAGAGGGATATATCATATATTCCTTCTCAACACATCTACTAAGCATCGTGGACGGTTTTAAGGGTAAACTACTTAGGTTTTATCCAGCTAAGAAAATAAAACCTTAAGTCTAGGCAAACTATTTACCTGAGATGTCTAGGTTATAAACACTTTTATTAACCTCACATCTCTCACGCACGCTCATAAAGTCGGGTTAACTTTACTCAAGTACTGGATCGTCCCCAGGTAGGAGGTGTTCCGTAAACCGTCAACTTAAATACCTCCAACCTCGAACAGAATTTCACCGGGTGAGTTTCTCATAACCTTAGCATTTACGAGATAACGACCTATTCATCTAATGAACCGGACGTCTCATTTAACCCTAAATGAACATGCTTTTAATCTTTGTTATAGATTTTAAAAGTCTATCCAATTTTTACAACACTTTGCAAAACTTAGACTTTCTACAACAACTCTACATGCTTCTCAAACATGCATCACTAAGGCATGGTGAATTGAATATTTAACTTCATAATTAATATAACACTTATATCAATTATGCTCTTAAACATACAATTTCCTAATTCATAACCAATATAACACTTATATTGAATCTCATGAATTAAGCATACATCCTATACATTATAACACTTATAACATACATAATGCATGCAATATGCTTCCTAAGGTGGGATTTGAAATCTATATGGCATACTTTATGCACAAACAAGGGCATTAATTTAAACCATACATCTCATGCAACCTATAAATTAATCACACTAAAGCAATTCGGTTTATGGCATCAAGCAAGCAAAACTAATTATTACAAGCTTGTCAAAACCCCAAGCTAGGTCTTGAAACACAACGAACTCTTCGAGCAACTCCAAGCACCTCGGCTTCTTGGCTCCTTGCACACCTTGGCTCCGCAACAACCCTAGACTCTAAGACTAAACGAATTACAGACTCCAAGCCACACAATAAGTCTTATTTAACAAGCCAAGGCTATTACATACGAAAGGTAAAAACAAGGAAAGTAATCAATGCCATAAACCAAAATGCTTCAGCCACCCAAGCAAGAAATCAAAACAACCCACCTAGGACTCAATTTGTGCAAAAATGAGAGCTTAAAGCATGCTCTGATACCAATTGCTGGAACCCCCACTCAACCAACTGCGAGGGTCCCGGCCCTCGACCAGAGGCGCAGCGGAAGAAAGACTTAAACAAAAGCCTAAAACTGGTTGAGGACCTTAAGCAATCAATAAGGAACGAACTAAGAATTGAAGAAACATTTCTAACACTTAGAAAAATTCTTTAATTCGAGTCCAACGGAAAAAACCCTCTCCACCGGTAAACCGACCGGTAAAAGTCAACCGAAAAAGTTGACCGGTAAAAGCCACCGGTAAAAATATCACCGGTATATATCACATATACATCGGTATATATTATACCGAGGAAATACCGACCGGTATATACCACCGGTATATATATATCACGGGTAAATAATATATATACCACCGGTATATATATCACCGGTATATATACCACCGGTATATATCACCGGTATATACCATATATACCACCGGTATATATCCCACCGGTATATATCCCACCAGTATATATACCACCGGTATATATACCACCGGTAAATTATATATACCACCGGTATATATCCCACCGGTATATATCCCACCGGTATATATCCCACCGGTAAATATTATATATACCACCGGTATATATACCACCGATATATATACCACCGGTAAATTATATATACCACCGGTATATTTTCCAGTGAAGAGAAACCAAGAAAAAGCACCGGTATATATCATATATACACCGGTATATATTGACAAAAATACCTTATTTTGACGTTCGTCTTCTCGTCTACCTCTGCACCTCTACAGCCCCCTCGATCTCTACCCCTCCTCCGGTCACGAACTTAGCACGAACAATCACGAGCACACGAGGACCACCCTTAGAGTAGTCCCAACTATTCTCAGGCGGAAATAGCGGAGTGGTGGGACTCCTTAAACTAAGGGGGTTAGTTTGAGGGTGGAGGAACAAGATGAAGATTTTGGTTTGTGTTTGGTTTTGTGTTAATGTGAATTTGATGAACAAGTCATCAAGAACATCAAGAACACAAAACAACAAACCCTTTGAATTTCAACAACTTGAAATCCAAAAAATCAAGGGAAGAAGAATTAACAACTTAACTCTTCTTTAATCTTTCCCAAAGAGTCACCTTGATTTTACAACAACCAAAGCTACAACTTCTCTTCTTCTTCAAGCTTCAACTATGGATATTGCCTTCAACACTTGAAGATGCACAATCCAAATGCTTGAGAGAAGAAGTTCCCACGTAGAGAGAGAGAGAAAAGTGCTGAATTTCTCAAGCTTAGAGATTATCTCCTTCACAAGCCAAAATCATGAGAGAATTTCATTTGACTTGCTTCATGAGTAAGGAAAAGCAACATAGTGGAATACACATGTTGGACATGCATTAATCCTATTAATGATAATAATAATAATTATAAATAATTATTATTTATTAAAATTAATAATAATTAAAACAATTTTAATTATTTAATTTATTATTAATATTAATATCAAATACTAATATAATAATAAACCTTCCACTATTGCCCGGTTTTCAGAAAACTGACTTTTCCAAAATACGAATCAATATTCATATTTTTCTCCGGTCGAATATTTAAATCACATTTAAATACAACTTCCTCCGATTATATATTTAAATCACATTTAAATATACAAACCCCTCGAACAAACCCTAATTCAGATTTCTCCGAATTCAACCCTATAGCACTGCTATACCGCTTTATCCGAGCTAGCCAGGAGAACCTAAAGGACCTACAGATCATGAGCTCCAACGATACGAGATCATTCGGTCAAAACTCTTTTGATCCGAATCGATCAACATTCGTTAACCCCCGGAGACTCCACTAAAGTCCAAGGGCTGCACTCTCCTCACTGTAGATATATTGTGTCCTCTTGATATAACCGTCATTGGTAAGTCGATCCTTCACAGGTTGTCCGTAATCATAGCTGGGTCGTATAAACCGTTTAACCCCTGCATTACATCTTGATCCTTAAGTACCACTGACACCTCTAATGAACAATAGATCTTTGGTCCAACCAATAGATCAATATAACTCTCCCATCACATGAAAGTGTGAGCTCACATTGTTCAAGCCCCGGAGTCAGCTATTAAGGGAACAACCTATCTACTAACCCTGAAGAGCGGGTTAGGAGTGAATTCCAATCTTGCTACACTATGTCCCCAGCTACTTATTCGGCTTTATCCCCAAGTTGGTAGGCTTATTGAGCGGGTGTTCTGCCACTCTCACTCGTACAAGTCAAAGGATACTTCCGAATAAGCAGGAGTTCATAGCAAGCTCAGGATTAAGAACGAGTTACCTAGGCCATCAAAGTGTATAAGTCAGTCTCGATCAGTAAACGGTGTTATAAAGAGAGAGTGACTTAATACGCGGTTCGATCTTGTGTAAACTCTTTACACAGGACGCCCTCACTTCTCACATCTTCATGTGGAACGATTCGGATCACATCGTTCTGTACAATACAAAGTGAGCCGCATCCAATAGTGTTACCAGGATAAGGTACCCAACCTTATCCATATAATATAGATCATTTTGGCAGTATACTTGAACCTGATCCACAATCATGTCATACATGAGGTTCAAATACTCAAACAATGCCAAGGGTGTTGGTTATTGGTATAGGATAAAACATGTTTCACTTTAATCCAGTAAACTCCTTTACTGAATTAAAACTTAATAACTCTTTATTACTAAATAGATTGTTTACAAACATAACAGTTTACAAACCACGAGTTTTAGGACATAAAACCCAACAGCTAGTGACTATGTTGTAGGGGTTATGTTAGGACAGAAGATTGACAAGCTAAAACACCCTGTATACTATGCTAGTAAAACCCTGAATGAGGCTCAATGTAATTATACAACTACTGAGAAAGAGATGCTTGCTGTAGTATTTGCTTGTGAGAAATTTAGAAACTATATTGTAGGCACTAGGACAATTGTGTACACTGACCATTCTGCCTTAAAGTACCTCATGAGGAAGGCTGATGCTAAGCCTAGGTTGATTAGGTGGGTGTTATTGCTGCAGGAATTTGATTTGGACATTCGAGACAAGAAAGGATGTGAAAATGTGGTTGCGGATCACCTGTCTCGATTGCAGCACAATTGCGAAAAAATTGCGGAGGCCGCAATTTCTGATGCTTTTATTGATGAACATGTCTTTGTATTGACTCATCGTGATAACGATGAGGAACCTTGGTTTGCTGACATTGCTAACTTCCTTGCATCACAGGTATTACCAGTTTTCAAGGGAGGACAAGAGAAGAAGAGGTTCCTTCATGAAGCAAGGAAATTCATTTGGGATGACCCCACACTTTACAAGACATGTGCTGACGGCTTACTAAGGAAGTGTGTTTCAGCTGCTGAGGCGAAGTCTGTGCTGCAGCACTGCCACACAGCTCCTTATGGTGGACACTTTGGTGGCCAAAGAACAGCTGCAAAGGTATTTCAGAGTGGCTACTATTGGCCAACCATCTTCAAGGATGCCCACAACTATGCCCACAGCTGTGATGAATGCCAAAGAACAGGTAACCTCAGTCGCAAGGACGAAATGCCTCTCACCTACATCTTAGAGTTGGAGCTCTTTGATGTATGGGGCATTGACTTCATGGGACCATTTCCCCCATCCTCAGGTAACCTTTACATTTTGGTGGCAGTAGACTATGTATCCAAGTGGGTAGAGGCCATAGCATGTCCTAATAATGATGCTAAAACAGCCATAAAATTCTTGCATAGGCACATTTTTACTAGGTTTGGGACACCACGTGCCATCATTAGTGATGAGGGGACACACTTCATTAATAAGGCTATGGAGAGAGTGTTGGCTAAGTATAACATTAGACATAGAGTAGCCACTCCCTATCACCCACACTCGAATGGTCAGGCTGAAATTTCAAATAGGGAGATTAAGAACATCCTAGAAAAAGTGGTTAAACCTAATAGGAAAGACTGGTCCTTTAAGCTTGAGGATGCACTTTGGGCATATAGGACTGCATATAAGACACCCCTAGGTATGTCTCCTTACAGACTTGTGTATGGTAAAGCTTGTCATCTTCCATTTGAGTTAGAAATTAAGGCATTTTGGGCACTAAAAGAGTTGAATTATTGCGTGACCGATGCGGGAACGTTGCGGTCCTTGCAATTACATGAGCTTGATGAGCTTAGACATATGTCTTATGAAAATGCCAAAATGTATAAGGAAAAGACCAAGATTTGGCACGATAGTAGACTTAGGGTCAAGGACTTTAAGAAAGGCCAACTTGTTTTATTGTTTAACTCAAGATTGAGGTTATTTCCAGGCAAACTAAAGTCCAGATGGTCAGGTCCTTTCATGATTACTAATGTGTTTGTTCATGGTGCCATCGAGATAAAGAACTTGCAGCAAGGTCAACCATTCATGGTTAATGGTGCAAGGTTGAAGCACTACTATGAGGAAGGAGATGTGAAGACTCTCTCGGCCTTCCTCTTGACTGAAGCGTGAAATTAAGAACGAGAGAGGACGAGTGATTACTGTGCTCGTCAATATGAGGCTCATGCCTTAGTTTATTTTTTGCGATTTTCCGGTTATCGTTTGTGTGTTTTGTTGTGTGATTTTAATTACGTATTTGATGTTGATTTTATTTCTTTTTGTAGGGAATCAATAGAGGGAATCAAGGAGAGTAAATCCAGCTTTAAAAATCAAGAAAATATTGGGCCAAATAAAAGATACGGATGAGCAAAGAATGACATTTAGATGAAAAAAATCTCCAAACGCCCCTAAAATTGCGCTGGATTTGCAGGATCCGCAAAAATATAGCCGTTGGGATTTATCCGTTGTCTTTATATCCGTTAGAAGGCGCGTTGATCTGTACGATTCTCCCATTCTCTGAACTCCAAGAAAGCTTCGATTCTCTTCATCTGTGATTCTTCTCTCCAAACCTCCACGATTCAAAAATGGTACTCACAAGGGCTGAAAGATCTGCGGCCAAGAAAAGGGCCGATGAAGCTGAAACGGCTGCGAGAGATGCATTGCTTGCCTTGGCTGATGCTGAGGCTGCGCGAACGGAACGACTGGATAAGCTGCCGATTCGCAAGAAGAAATGGAGGGTTGTTACGGAAATACCTGCTGGACCCTCTGAACCAGCGGGCACACCCAAGAAACGAAAGTGGCGCATGGCTGTGGCCGAAGAAGAAATCAAGAACAAGACTCCCTCTGTGGAGAGTCAAGAACAAAGCCAGCCATCCCACGAGTCAGCCGAACGCAGCCTCTCACCAACCCCACCAGCGCAGAGCCCTGAGCCCTCCTCATCGCCGCCAGCGCAGAGCCTTGAGCAGCCTTCTTCACCACAAAGTTCTGCACAGACACCTACAGCAGAGCAAGGAACCACGCCGTCGCACGCTTCCCCACGGCCTGACCCTGAATTCCCATATGGGGAGTACCAAGAATCAACGCAGGGCAGTGGGGAAGGTGAGGAAGACGAGGTTTTCTCTCCGTTGAGGGAAGCCAATCTTGAGAGTCCTGCGCAGAAGGATGATTCGATGGAAGAAACACTGGGGGCTTGCCTCCAGCAGATCACCATCAAGGCTAAGCTCAAGAAGAAGAAGAAGGCCAAGATTCTCAAGGCCAAGCGGTCCAAGAAGCTGAGAAAGAAGAAGGCCAAGCGGGCGCCTTCATCAGAGAAGGAAAGCACAGAGCCATCGCTCAAGAAACTCAAGGTTGAGGCTGCGGAGTCAGCCAAACCCACAGACAAAGGGAAGGCCAAGCTTTTCCCTGAAGATGAGCCTCAATCAGTGAGGTATGTGTCCTCTGACGCTGAATCCAGAGGAATTGAGCTAAGGAAGAGGGAGTTGCTGCACGAGAAGGGCTTCCTCGACAGACCTGTTGACCTGCCGCAGTTCTTGCGCGCAGGGATTACAAACCACGGATGGGAGGAGTTTTGCAGACCACCCAATCCAGCCTATACGAGCATGGTTTATGATTTCTACGCCAATGTGCTTAGCCCTGAGGATGGCTTGTCTGTGGTCAGAGGGGTAGAAGTGGACTTCTCAGCTAAGGCCATCAACGAAGCCTATGGTCTCAAGGGCCAAAACCATACAGATTATGAACGAATTGTTGATGAGCCTACTGAGGCAGTCCTGGAAGAGGCCATTCGAACCATTGGCCAGCCTGAAGCTTCCTGGACCGTGTCACGCAATGGGAGGCACACTCTCATGAGTGCCAACCTCACAGCTAAGGCGGCTGTATGGTTTGCTTTTGTAAGGAGGAAGCTGTCCCCCGTGACTCATGAGACCACCATTAACCAGAGCAGATCGCTCCTGGTCTATGCCATCATGCGAGGTCTCACGGTCAACGTGGGAGAAGTCATTGCTGCGGCCATTGCTGAGTGCGCCAAGAAGGGTAAGGGACCATTGTTTTTCCCTAATACCATAACTAAACTCTGTTTGCTTGCAGGAGTTCCCATCGAGCGAATGGAGCAGCAAATGGCTTACACGGGCCACTTGGAGCTGCCTGCTGGCTTAAGGCTGAAGAGGAAGGGGAATATGGAGTTCGAACTGGATAGGTTGGCTGCTGATCAGTCACTGTCCATGGCTTGCCTGATGGATATGCAGAAGAGGATGGCTCAATGGGCCACTTACGCGCAGGCACGGGACAAGGAGGTTGCAGACCAACTTGGGTGCATCTTCCCTGACTTCCCCACAAATCTCCTGACTCCATGGGTGACTCCACGACCACGAAAACCTGATGAGGATGAAGACATCTGAGTGCTGGTTTGAATTGCACTCAAGGGAGTATTGCTGTTCCCTTAGAATAAAAAAAAAAAACAAAACAAAATCTGCTTTCTAATAGACCATGTGAATTATGCTGTTTTTAGTACAAATTTTGATCTGTTTTAGTTGCTTAGTTTTATGTTTTTAAATTGCTTAGTATAACCTGCTGTTAGCTGATTAGGTAGGATAGTTTAGTTTTCTTTTTGTTGAGCTTGAACGACTGGATAAAGCATGCTTAGGGGCCTTAGTAATTGATATATCTGCCCTGACTTGATTGCGAAATAATTGCGGTACCCGCAATTTTTATTACTGAAAGCATGTTTTGGACTGTTTGCTTAGCTAGGCTGTGATCTGTTTAAATTCTATCTTTTGCTGCTATCATGACTACCTTATATAGCTGATCTTAAAGCATGCTGGATGAGTGTCATAGGACACGCTTTGATAGTTTAAATTTGCCTCTGAATAGTGCTCAGCATGCATAAACCGTAAGTCCTTAAAAACTGTCTGTTATGTTCAAATTTTCTGCTGTTGGAATAATTGCTTTTAGAATGTTTTGCCTATGCCTAGGATTTTTAGATTCTCTTTGTTTCACCTTAGACTAGATGCTTCTAGGACAAGTTTGGGGGTGTGCCACCTCAGACACTCATTGGGGACAATGAATAGTTGAAGTTTGGGGGAGGCCACCCTAGGCCTAGGAACATTCCTCTCTCCCTCAAAACATAAGCATTCTTCTTCTCCTTGACAAAAATAATGAACTGAAAAAAAATAGAATAAAGAGGGGAGTCTCTCTTAGGTTGCTGAGTAATCAGTGCCAAGTGTGTAACCCACAAGTGGCATTGCATCAAAAGGCAACCAAAGGAAAGACTCCACCTAAGAAAGGAAAAAGGAAAAGAGTAGGGAAGAAGAATGTATACCTAGGAATTGCAACTTTGTGGCTTAGATGTCCTATTTAAAAAGAACTTTGATCCTCAATTAGCTAAGCACAAAGTTGTAGCTTGTAGGGTTGTTTAGGGAGATGAGTGTATATCCAATGTAGTGATGCCAGGGTTTAGTTTGTTCTCTAAAAGTACTACTGTTACCATTAATACTAAGACTGGCATGACTCTAAGGAATCCTAGGTAGCTCATAAATATAAACTAGAAGCATGTACTGAGTCTGGGGTAAAGCTAGGTAGAATTTGAAACCTTAGGGATAGTGGCATGATATGATAAAAGCAGGTAGATCGGTTGTAGGGAGTCAATAAAAGCAGTAGGAGTTTTAGGCATGCGAAATCAGAAGAAGCTAGATGAGAGGGTAGTTTTAAGCTTAGAAGTGTGTCACAGGACAACATTGCTATAGATGAGAATATAGGGGAGTTAGTAAGTGGTTGAAGAAGAAGAAACAGCAGCCTAGGAAAGTCCTTAGATTGCTCGAGGACAAGCAAAACCTTAAGTTTGGGGGTGTGTTACGTCTCCAAAAGTGACCTTTTTAGGACCTAATTATCTTAGAAAGATGTTCACTCTTAGGTGTTTTTGATAGCATTTAGCCTAAACCTATGCTTAAATATGAGAATTAGAAGAAGGTAGCTAAATTAGGACTTAAGTACAATAGGAAAGAAAAGGGTTGAAAACCGAAGGAAAAGAATGAAAAACAAGCATTGCGATAGCATTGCGGAAACATTGCGGACACCGCAATGTTTCAAGTGAAAACCGTAAGTTGACTGATCTTTTTCTGTTAATTTCCGTGATTTCAGGGATTCGTTCTTTCTCCTCCATCCATTCTGAAGTACGACGTTGAAGATTGATGGTTCTCCTTGGCCCAAATGCATCTGCAGATTACTATAAATAGGGGTCAAAGTCGAGGGTTCAAACATCATCCGAAAGCGTAGAAGTCTTCTCGCAGTCCAACTTTTCTCCTGTTTTCCTTTGCCGTCTGCTGGTTTGCGAAGCTCAGCTGTTGGAATCGATAATCTGATAGGAAGGAGAGGAGATTCTTCTTCTCTCCTGATTGGATTCATCCAAGCAAGGCTGACCTTTCTCATCCTTCATTCGAGGCGGCTGCAACGAGACATTCGAGCTGTTTTACTGCTTTTTGCTCTTCATTTCCATTTTCCAGCTTTGTCTTGTCGTTGTTTCCTTTCTAGTAGCTAGATTAGACTATTTCGTTGTGTTCTGTCTTGCTGTTATTTACTTTAAAGCTTTCATTTGTTGAGTCAAACAATCAAGTAATCAAATCTCAATTCTTCATTTCACAGTTTCTCGCCTTTGCACTCTACTGCTTTGCCTTACTGTTTTGTCCTTAAATTCCTCCTAAGCATGTCTGTTTCATCTCTTATTTCTGTTTACCTTATATCCATGAGTAGCTAAATCACTTAGGGGCATGCTAATGACAACACTTTAGGCTAAAAAACGTGAACCAAGCATGTAGGATAGCTCTCGAAGCATTGATTGTATGTAAGCTTCATCCCACGGGCAATTTCGATTGGCCATCCATTTTGTCCAAAGAACTCCTAACCTCTGGAAGGAGTAAGAGTTCAGAGTCATACTATCATGCTAGCCTTTCAAGGTAACCAGGAAACGACCTAGGAATAGGCGTTTCCCTAGTACAAACCATATTTTTCTGCCTTAACAAGATGCTTAAGACCTTACTTGGACATGAGTAAACTAAAGAATCTAATGCATGAAATCGGAAGATACATGAGAATGAGATAGTTTGATGCATAGAGAGTTGATCCAATGCTTGAGAATCGTGAGAAAAAGCCTATAGGATAGTCGTTAGTAGCCCTTAATTCATCATTTTACACACTTTCGCTGTTATTACAATTGCGGTAAAATTGATGTTTCCGCAATTCTGCTAAGTTACGATTCTGTCTAGCTGTTTTTGTTTTCATTTATTAATCTCGTCTCTTCTCATTTGAGTTTAGTTTTAACTTGCACTTGTTTATGTTGCTACCCTCTCCGTATTCAGTAGGAAATAGACAATTAAAAACCAATACTACCCCATCAAATCCACCCCTTCTTTCTTAACGTTACACTTCATGAATAGCTTATAATAAGTCTCTGTGGGAAAACGAATGAAATATACTTACTACTTGCTATAAGACCATGTATGCTTGCATGTTCTGAGTGCTCTCTCTACCTTATTACTTATTCATTTTAACACATTGAGCACGCAACAGTAACCGACCACGTGTATGACAAACTGTTAGCCTTAGGATTGTATTAAATGATAAGTGGTAGAATGTCTAGCAAAGAAATCCCGAAAATCCCCGAATCGATCACTCTTCATTCTCTTTCTTTTAAATCCTCCCGTTAGCGATTAATTTCTCTTGTTGCATGCTTAAACTCCCCCTTGTTACAAAACCCAATTGATCGAATAATTTCTATTTCGAAATTTAATTTC
Organism: Herpetospermum pedunculosum; assembly: GCA_028017165.1. Classification (NCBI taxonomy): domain Eukaryota; kingdom Viridiplantae; phylum Streptophyta; class Magnoliopsida; order Cucurbitales; family Cucurbitaceae; genus Herpetospermum; species Herpetospermum pedunculosum. The sequence goes on from CM051527.1 coordinate 47,633,169, forward strand.
AATCACGTCCTTCTCTGTGGATCGACCCTGTTACCACTAGCTGCAAAGCTTTTGTTAATAGGTATTATAAATTTATTTTGGCGGATCTCGACAGCCCGAAATTTAAGTGGATATTCAAAAATCCGACGACCAACTAGCTGGTTAGGCAATTCGTCCGAACTCTGAAAGGAAACACCTTTGACTGGTACACCGACTTGGAACCCGAAACGATTGACAGTTGGGAACAGTTTGAGAGACACTTCTTGAGTCGCTTCTACAGCACGAGGTGAACAGTTAGCATGTCTGAACTCTCGCACGCTAGCCAAAGAATGGGGGTGCCAGTCGTCGATTTCATTAACCGTTGGAGATCGTTGAGTCTTGACTGCAAGGACCGACTCACAGAAGTGTCTGTTGTCGAGATGTGCATCGGCGACATGCATTGGGGACTTCATTACATCCTACAAGGGATAAAGCCCCAAACATTCGAGGAGTTAGCAACTCGCGCCCATGATATGGAGCTGAGTATTGCCAATAGAGGAAACAAAGACCTCTTAATCCCCGACGTAAAGAAAATAAAGACATAAATGAAGGGCGTTGGGAAGATCACGAAGAATGTCGTGAAAGAATCTATGGTCGTCAACACGACCCCTTTAAGGTTTTCCTCCAAAGCAAAGGAAAACAAAACGGAAACAAGAAATGACAAAGGCGAAAGATGTCGCCTTACTTTGAAAGAAAGACAAGAAAAAGTCTACCCATTTCCAGACTCTGACATCCCCGATATATTAGAGCAATTGCTGGAAACGCAACTCATCCAACTGCCAGAATGCAAACGACCGGAGGAGTTAGGAAAGGTAAATGATCCTAACTACTGCAAATACCACCGGGTCGTCAGTCATCCTGTAGGCAAATGTTTTGTCTTAAAAGAGCTAATCATGAAGTTAGCTAGTGAAAAGAGGATTGAGCTGGATCTCGACGAGGTAACTCAAGCAAATCACGCCGTCGTAACATTGAACTTCGACGTTCAATTATCTCCTGTTTCACCTAAGAAGCAAGAGGAGAGTTTGATCCAGTTTGGGACTTGCGAACCTGTAATTGTTCGATTCGAACATGAAATCCTACAGAAGACTTCGCGGGTGAAGCCCGAACCCGTTGGGGATGAGGATGAAGGATGGACCGTCGTAACTCGTCGAAAAATGCGGGGACAGAGACCTGTCCAGAAAGAAGTCCGCCTACTTCGAGAGTATAGGCGAAAAAGCAAACTTTCAAAGAGAAAAGGAAGAAAGAGTCTGAGAAGGCCTAAGCTTGTCGTGGAGGAAAACAAAGACCTCCCTCGACCCCAACAGCCTATGACCCTACGGGAATTTTTCCCCAAGGGATTCTTTAATGAAAAGCAGGAAGAAACATTTGAAGCTGCTACGTGCCACGTCGTTGGTGCAATCGAGGATGATAGCGCCACTCCAAGTTCAACGGAGTTGGTAACAAAGCTGAAGGATACACATTCCCTCAATGTAGTAGATCCGCCTCAAATGGACAAAACTGCTCAAGTCGACATGTTGAAGGACTTCAATGTTTCAGAACCTTCAACCTCTTCAGCACATGCATGCACGTCCGATTGCATGTCCATAAGCTTCACCGATGATGATTTGATGTTGGGGTCAAAACCTCATAGTAGACCTTTGTTTGTCTCAGGATACATTCGAGAACAGAGGGTCGGTCGAATCCTCATTAATGATGGATCGACCGTCAACATAATGCCGAAATCAGTCATGAAGGAGATTGGCATCCTGATGGAAGAGCTATCAAGTAGCAAGCTGGTAATTCAGGGTTTCAATCAGGGAGGACAACGAGCGATCGACATGATTCGCCTACAGCTCATCATCGGAGAGTTAAAAGCACATACCCTATTTCATGTCATAGACTCCATGCTACCTATAAAATATTGTTGGGTCGCCCTTGGATTCATGGAAATGGGGAAATAACTTCCACCTTGCATCAATGCTTCCAGTTTTATCAAGACGGCGTCAAAAAGGTTGAGGCAGACACTAAGCCATTTTCAGAGGCCGAGTCTCATTTTGCGGATGCCAAGTTTTACATAAATAACAGCAACATAGAAGAAATAATGCCGAAAGAAATCCCTTTGACCAGTGGGAAGCAAAAGACTTGCGCAGGGAAAGAATCAATCAAAGAAGAAAATATTCCCAAGTTTTGCGAAAGCAAGACATTCGTCAGCTCTACGAAGGCTAAGGCCTTGAAAGACGAGAAAAGTTCGAACCCTTCTGTTTTGCGCTATGTTCCTTTGTCCCGGTGTAAGAAAGGCGAATCGTCGTTTGCGGAATGTGCGAAAAGTTTGAAAGTTGGTGACATTAAAATTCTTAAGGAAAAATTTGTCACCCCTCTTACGAAGATAACGAAACAAGAGGTCACGAAGTCCAAAGAGACTCAGAAAGGGAAGGTTCTGCCTGAGAAACAAACGAAAGAAGGATACGATCCCATGGCATATAAACTGCTAGCAAAGGCAGGATATGACTTCACAACTCACACTGAGTTCAAGGGCCTGAAAATCCTCGAAGGCAGGTCAGAGCTTTCTTCGACACAAAAGAAGCTCCTAAAGGAGGGATATTCTATATCGGCATCAAGAAAGGGGCTTGGATATAAGTCGCCCGAACCAGTCCGTATAACCCGAAAAGGGAAGGAGAAAGTGGTCAACAATAATAAGACAACGACCAAGGAGGTAGAGAACTCAAAAAGAAAGGAAGTTGAAAGCGGCTGTGAAAGAAGAAAACAGTTCGCACTCAATACCTAATCCCATAAGATCTTCCGTCTTTCAAAGGTTGAGTACCCCGGCAGATAAAAAAGAAAACACGCTGTCCACTGAACCTCTCTCACGGCAATCAACATTTCAAAGGTTGAGTAAGCCAGCAGATGAGAAAGAAAACACACCGTCCACTAAACCCCTCTCACAGAAGTCAGCATTTCAAAGATTGAGTAAGCCGACAGAGGAGAAAGAAAATACGTTGCCCGATAAATCTCTCACGAACGTCAGCGTTGCAAAGATTAAGCGTGACCACAAATAGAGATAAGAAACTTTCATCCACTTCCATTTTTTATCGCCTTCTACACAAAGAGGCTCGAGAGACTTTGAACGATAAAGAGTCTACCAAGACAAAAAGTGATGAAGAGATCCGCAGTATCGTTATCTCACGAATGAAAAGAAAAACTTTTGTTACCGTAAATACAGATGGTGCACTGAAGGTTAAACGACGCAATGTCATCATCACCAACCCTGCAAGCAAATGTGCAATGGAGAATGGGGGTGAAGCCTCTTGTTACCATATTACTGCCGAGGAAGAAACAGAGGCCGAGATATCTGAGGAGGATGTTGAAGAGGCACCATTGCCACTCGAAGATGGAAGTCAACCAACAGTTGATGAACTAAAAGAGGTTAATCTTGGTACGACGGAAGAACCACGTCCAACCTTTATAAGCGCATCACTTTCCGGTGAAGAGGAGTGCGAGTACTTGAGTTTGCTCATTGCGTACAAGGATGTCTTTGCTTGGTCGTATAAAGAGATGCCGGGACTTGATCCAAAAGTAGTTGTACATCATCTCGCTATCGAACATGGGTATCGACCAGTCAAACAAGCTCAACGACGTTTCAGGCCAGAGCTCATTCCCCAAATCGAAAATGCGGTTAACAAGTTAATTGAAGCGGGGTTCATTCGTGAAGTAAACTACCCGACATGGATAGCAAACATTGTCCCCGTCAGAAAGAAAAACGGACAATTACGGGTATGCGTTGACTTTCGCGATCTAAATAGTGCATGTCCGAAAGACGACTTCCCATTGCCCATCACTGAACTAATGGTCGATGCTACCACAGGGCATGAAGCTTTGTTTTTCATGGATGGGTCATCAGGGTACAACCAGATTCGAATGACCCTCAAAGATGAAGAAATGACAGCGTTCCGGACTCCGAAAGGGATATACTGTTACAAGGTAATGCCCTTTGGATTAAAGAACGCCGTCGCAACTTATCAATGTGCCATGCAAAAGATCTTCGATGATGTGCTGCATAAACATGTCGAGTGTTACGTCGATGATCTCGTAGTCAAGTCCAAAAAGCGACAAGATCACTTGAAAGATCTAAAGGTGGTTTTCGATCGTTTGAGTAAGTACCAATTGAGGATGAACCCTCTCAAATGTGCATTCGGTGTAACTTCGGGGAAATTCCTTGGTTTCGTCGTAAAACATCGAGGGATCGAGATTGATCAATCCAAGATCGACGCAATTCAAAAAATGCCAGAGTCGCGAAACTTGCATGAACTAAGAAGTCTCCAAGGACGACTTGCTTATATTAGGAGGTTCATCTCCAATCTAGCAGATCGATGTCAACAATTTCAGAGATTGATGAGGAAAGACACGACCTTTGAGTGGGATGAAGCATGTCAAAATGCCTTTAACAACATAAAACAATATTTGCTTAACCCTTCTGTCTTGGGCGCCCCCGTAGCAGGAAAACCATTGATACTCTACATTACTGCGCAAGAAAGGTCGCTTGGGGCATTGCTTGCACAAGAAAGTGAGAAGGGTAAAGAATGTGCCCTCTAGTACTTAAGTAGAACTCTCAATGGGGCGGAGCTGAATTATTCACCCATTGAGAAGATGTGTCTTTCACTCTTCTTTGCCATCGACAAATTGAGGCATTATTGAAGGGAATGAAGAGTTCATTCCCCCGCAGCGGAAGCAATTAGAATCGATCTTTTGTTTTGTTTAGAATTAAACTAAAAAATACAAGTTAAGCAAATGTGTTACCTTTGATGAACAATCATCTTCTTGTGTTCCTTTTTCCACGAGATCTTCCTCGCTATGACTCGAACACGGGATCAAGGCTTGTGGGAGCTCTTTGAAAGAATGAGAGAACAATTCTCTCTACGGTGAGTATTGTGTTTGGTCAACCCTTTGGCTAAACCTAAATGTCTTATTTATAGTAAGACTTTTAGGAATTAATTTTATTTATAAAATACATTTTAATATCTAATATGTTAAAATATGCATTTTATATTTATTTGAATCTTATTCAAATATTATAAAATTAATTTTTTATAATATACTTTAAACCAATTTGAATCTCATTCAAATAGCATATGTATATAGTTTTTAATATTAATGTATCATATACATAAACTATTTCCTCTAATATTTAATGTATCAAATACAATAAATATATTTTACTCTTCTACATTTAATATATCAAATATATTAAATATTAATTTGAATATTTCAAATTTTTCTTTCAACTAAATTGATCCTTTTAGTGTTACTATGAGCTAGCAAGGGGACCTTATGGACCTACAGATTTATAAGCTCCAATGATACAAAATTAATTAATTAAACTCTTTAATTAATTGACTTTCATTCATTAACTCTAGGTCACTCTACTATAGGCCTAGAGTTGCACTCTTATGCACTTTAGGACAAGTTGTGTCCATGAATATAACCATTACATGCAAGTCGATCCTTCAGAGTTGTTCGTATTTACAGCTGGGTCAAAAGTCCGTTTTACTCCTGTAATTACATCTTACACCTTAAGTACCACTGATTCTCTAATGAACAACCTGTTTATGATCCAACCATAAACGAAGTCCCTCTCGAGCCAGTGAGAGGGTGGGGCCCCATTGTTCAAGTCCCGAAATCAGCACTTAAGGGAACTACTCATCTACTTTCCCTATATGGTAAAGAAGTGAATTCCATCTTGTGAAACTTATGTTCCCAACTCCCTATTTGGTCAAGTCCCCAAAATGGTAGGCTTATTGAATCGGCTATAAAGGCCATTCTCACTCATACAAATCAAAGGACGAACCCTCACAGGCAGGAGTTCATAACTCACTCAGGATTAAGATCGAGTCACATATGATCATCCTGTGAAATATTAATCTTCTCAAATAACGGATTTATAAAGAGAGATTATATATTTCGTGGTCCAGTCTTATACAAACTCATTGTATAGGATACCCCCACTCACATGTCTCTACATGAATGATTTGGATCAAATCATTTGTAACAATTACAAAGTGGGCCGTATCAATAGTGTTACTAGGATAAGGCACCCAACCTTATCCATATACTATAGACTGTTTAGGTTATTTCTTGAACATGATTCTCCCGTATGTCAACTACATACAGTTCAAGATTACACTAATAACCTTGGATTTTATTTAATATAATTAATATTATAAATTGCAAATAATAATAATAAAATAATTATCAAATAATTATTATATACAGGCATTCACAGTGCATTTGGTGGCTAAGGCCGACCCAGTCAAGGACGTTCTGTCAAGATCGATTATCTCAGAGCGGTTGGCTAAATGGGCAATCTTGCTGCAACAGTACGAAATCGTTTACGTTCCGCAAAAGGCGGTGAAGGGGCAAGCCTTGGCTGATTTCTTGGCAGATCATCCAGTGCCGTCAAACTGGAAATTATCCGATGACCTGCCTGACGAAGAAATCTTCTATGTGGAAATCGCTGACCCTTGGACCATGTATTTTTACAGTGCAGCTCGAAGATACGGCGCAGGGTCAGGTATAATATTCATTACCCCTGAAAAGCACATGCTGCCGTATAGTTTCACATTCAGAGAGGTATGTTCGAATAATGTTGCTGAGTATCAAGCGCTCATTATGGGTCTCCAAATAGCCATAGAGATTGGAGTAACCTACCTTGAGATCTACGGATATTCAATGTTGATAGTTAATCAATTGTTGCTCCAATACGAGGTAAAACACCAAGATTTAATACCTTATTTCAATTATGCAAGACGACTACTGGAAAGCTTCGATAGTATGACAATGAAGCATATTCCAAGAACCGAAAATACAAAGGCAGACGCATTAGCAAACTTGGCCACAACTCTAACTGTCTCAGAAAGTGAAGTAATGAACGTCCCGATCTGTCAAAGATGAACTGTACCACCAACTGAAGAAGAAAGGCAAGAAGCGAATGTGATATCGGTCTGTGTAATTGAAGAAGAGGATTGGCGACAACCAATTGTAGACTATCTACAACATGGAAGGCTTCCTAAAGATGTCCGGGGTAAAGCTGAAATACGAAGAAGGGGTGCATGATTCATCTACTACAAAGAGACCCTTTATCGGCGCTCTTATGATGGACTTTTTCTTCGATGCCTAAGTAAAGAGGAATCAGTAAAAGCACTAGCGGAAGCACACTCGGGTGTTTGTGGTGCTCACCAGTCTGACCAAAGCTTCATTTCCAATTAAAGAGAATGGGTTATTACTGACCGATGATGGTTCAAGATTCAATGGAGTATGTAAAAAAATGCGAGGCTTGTCAGTTTCATGCAAACTTTATACATCAACCGCCAGAACCCCTTCACCCAACCATAGCTTCATGGCCTTTTGAAGCTTGGGAGCTCGATCTAGTTTGTCCAATAACACCTAAGTCCTCAGCAGGACACTCGTATATTCTCGCTGGGACAGATTACTTTTCAAGGTGGGCTGAGGCACTTGCTTTAAAAGAAGCCAAAAAGGAAACTGTCGTGGACTTCATCCGAACCCACATCATTTATCGCTACGGCATCCCTCACCACATCGTGACCGATAATGGAAGACAATTTGCTAACAGACTTATGGACAAACTATGTGACAAATTCAAGTTTAAACAATGCAAGTCATCCATGTACAACGCTCCAGCAAACAGATTGGCCGAGGCATTCAACAAGACATTGTGCAACTTGTTGAAGAAAGTAGTCTCCAAGTCAAAAAGAGACTAGCAAGAAAATGTTGGTGAAGCATTATGAGCTTACCGAACTACTGGTAGCGGTAATTTTGAACTATCGCCAATCATCGGGTTGTCGAGACCCGCCAAAATGAATTTATATTTACCCGAATTCACTAAACTATTAGTAGAGTAGCGGCAACGGGGTCGATCCACAGGGAATTAAGGTAACTTGACTTAATCTTAATTAAATTTGCAAACTAATAAAATAAATGAAATAAGGGGGATTTGTTGGATTTTAATTAACTAAGAAGGAACAATGCAAACGATGAGAATTTAACTAACGGAGTTTTCGACTCGGGACGATTGGGAATAAATTTAGCATGCCTCTTGGATCATAGGTTGACGAGTATAATGGCTAAACAATTTAACGAATACACAGCTCGTCTAAAATTAATAAATTAACTCAGACATGCTCCATGGAAATTAACTAGACATAATTAATCATGCTAATCAAGCATATCAATCGGACATTGGCGGCCAACGCTCTCCCAAGACCGATCGATAGCAACGAGCTCACCGTGAAAACTATCTAATTTGGACGCGAAATTAGTGTGTCGATTTGGAATTCTAATTCGGGAAGAACGATCACCAAGAGCGCAAGGACGCCAATACGCTCAAGGTGTCGCAAGTCCTTGTTACTTGGCGGTTTAGAGAGGCACGACATCAAAACCTTTAACAATCAAACATGCTCAAAATCAAGGGTGCCTAGTCCTAAATCATTCAATCATGTTTATGGAATAAGCAAAGAATTAGAAATCAATTCAATAAGTCATTCAACCAATTCAGAATTTCAATCCTACAACCTCACCAAGAGTGCAAACTACATTTCCTCAATACAATCCCGAGCCAAAAACGGTAAAACTACTCACTCATGACTTGTGTGGTGTGGGATGGCTTCAAATCAAGCTTCCTAGCCCCTCCCATGGTGAAAACAACTGCTGGAACGTCAAATCAGGCGCGGAGCTCGAGGTAGAAGATGAAGATGGCGGCTAAAATCGGATAAAAACTTTAAGTAATCCGTCGTAGCGTCGAGACGCTAGGGCAGCGTCTCGACGCTGCGCCCTAAATAATCCGCGCGCGCAGTCGGGGTGGCGTCGGGACGCTTGCGCGGCGTCGAGCGAGCGTCGAGACGCCGTCGCTCGACGCTTGCTCTCGGGTGGATTTTCAAATTAACGCCTCTGACTTCGGAGCGTCGAGACGCTCGCACAGCGTCGAGACGCTTGTGCGGCGTCGAGCGAGCGTCGAGACGCTGTCGCTCGACGCTTGCTCTCGGGTTTTTCTTCAAATCAGCGCTTGAGACTTCGGAGCGTTGAGACGCTCTGGCAGCGTCTCGACGCTGTCGCTCGACGCTAGCTCTCGGGTTTTTGCATGGAATTTCGCCTTCAATTTCCCCAAAGCGCCCAATCTTCATGCCTTTGCATGGTTTTCCCCGGAAGTGTTCTTAGGCCTTTAAATTGCGATATTAAGCTCCGAAATGCGCCGAAACGCTCCCGAGGGCGAATAACTGAGAACACCTGCAATAATCACATAAAAGTAAGATTAAGCCAATAATAATCGTGAATTATGGACATAATTATAGCTCCAAAATGGAGCTATCAACTGCCCACCGCACTCCTAAGGGAGTCACACCTTATTCCCTGGTCTATGGGGTCGAGGCTGTACTCCTATTAGAAAGAGAAATCCCTTCCTTAAGAATGGCGGTGCAAGAAGGGTTAACTACCGAAGACAATGCAAGATTGCGTCTCGAAGAATTGGAAGCACTCGATGAAAGAAGATTAGATGCTCAACAAGCATTGGAATGTTACCAAGCGTGAATGACCAAGGCCTTCAACAAAAATTTAGAGCCTCGATCATTTCAAGTTGACGATCTAGTACTCGCGGTTCTAAGACCCATTATCACGACGAGACACACGGGGAGCAAGTTCACCCCTAAGTGGGATGAACCCTATGTTGTTAAGGAAGTCTATACAAATGGGGCATACAAAATTGTGGATCAAGACGGATTAAGGATTGAACCAATCAACGGCAAATTTCTTAAGAAATTTTATGCATAAAATGTAATACTCCTTAACGTAAGAGTATAAACTACATGTTGCTCCTGGCCCGCATGAGCTTAAAAGGTGAACGACCCCAAAGTAAAAAAAAAAAAATCATTCATCTGAACTACATTATGACTTGATCCCTTCCATTCAAGGGTACGTAGGCAACTTAAAGAAAAAAAATATACTTTAAGTCCAGTCACGATATAAGAAAAAGATTCCATTCAAAGATATGGAGTCGTTTACAAAAAAAAAAGGGTTTACAACGGTGACGATGATCCAACGTTGGCGAAAAAGGGTAGTTGTACGAAAGGTTCTCATCATGACCGTTGACCAAGATTTAAAGGAAAAAGTATTTCTAGTCCCAAAGAGGTTAAAGATGTCTACTTCTAGATAGACCTGCAAGTCGCATCCGACAGGTGGAAACCTATAATAGGGGCAACACTTAGACGTGAGTGGGCATCCCACAACCCAGCGTCACATCTCTAACTCCTTTGCAAAAGGAAAAGAAGTTAAGTCTGAAAGGTTTAAACATGTCTGCTTCTAGATAGACCTACAAGTCGCATCCGACAAGTGGACACCTGTAACAGGGGCAACACTTAGGCGTGAGTGGGCGTCCCACCACCTAGTGTCACATCCTTAACTCTTTCAAACTAAAAAGCAAAAAAAGAAAAAAGTATTTCCAATCCCAAAGAGGTTAAAGATGTCTGCTTCTAGATAGATCTACAAGTCGCATCCAACAAGTGGACACCCGTAACAGGGGCAACGCTTAGGCGTGAGTGGGCATCCCACAACCCAGCATCACATCTCTAACTCCTTTGCAAAAGGAAAAGAAGTTAAGTCTGAAAGGTTTAAAGATGTCTGCTTCTAGATAGACCTACAAGTCGCATACGACAAGTGGACACCCGTAACGGGGGCAACACTTTGGCGTGAGTGGGCGTCCCACCACCCAGTGTCACATCCTTAACTCTTTCAAACTGAAAAGCAAAAAAAGAAAAAAGTTTTTTCAATCCCAAAGAGGTTAAAAATGTCTGCTTCTAGATAGACCTACAAGTCGCATCCGACAAGTGGACGCCCGTAACAGGGGCAACGCTTAGGCGTGAGTGGGCATCCCACAATCCAGCTTCACATCTTTAACTCCTTTGCAAAAGGAAAAGAAGTTAAGTCTGAAAGGTTTAAAGATGTTTGCTTCTAGATAGACCTACAAGTCGCATCCGACAAGTGGACACCCGTAACAGGGGCAACACGTAGGCGTGACTGGGCGTCCCACCACCCAGTGTCACATCCTTAACTCCTTTAGACTGAAAACAAAAAAATAACGTTTTTTGGTTTAGGAAGCTTTTGCTTTGTATTTAAAAAAAAATCCACAAGCTCAAATACACATGAAAAAAAAAAAAAAAGTATTTCCAATCTCAAAGAGATTAAAGATGTCTGCTTCTAGATAGACCTACAAGTCGCATCCGACAAGTGGACACCCGTAACAAGGGCAACACTTAGGCGTGAGTGGGCGTCCCACTACCCAACGTCACATCTCTAACTCCTTTTGATAGCACTCTAAAAGTGCTAATATATAACTCCTAAGTCTTGTAAATTAGAGTAATTATTTGGGTTTAATTGATCTATTTTGTATAATTTAATTGTTAAGGGGTAAATCGGGCATTGACATTAATTAAGGGCTTAAATGGATATTTTAGAACATTTTATTAATTAATTGTTTTGAGTGATTATACTACATTTATTAAATAATCTAATTCTAACTCAAAACTAATTAGTGGCTTAATGTTGTTGGCTTTGCTAAGAGAATGGTGAAGCCAAGGTTCGAGTCATGGTGGGTTCAGAATTTCTATTATTTTTGTAAAAAGTCAAACAATCAATGGTCAACGGTCTACGCGCGGCCAACTCCAGCGCCCGCCTCGCCCATCCGCGCGTCCACGACCCGCTCCAGCGCCCGCGCGCGTGGCCCATCGCCAAACGCCCCGGCCCAGCCTTTATGCGCGCAACAGGCCCCCATCCGCGCGCGCCCAGCCCGCACCTGCCGACCCACGCCCCATGCGCGGCCCAGATCAGCGCCCGCTTCGCCTGCCAACCCGCGGCCCTGCCCCCCTTGTGCGCGCGACCCATTTGGCCATTTTAGGCCCAGTTTCAATTTTTCCAGCTTTTTAAGCGTTTTAACCTAGTTTTCAGCCACCATTCATAGAAAAAACGTGAAATTTCGATTTGTTAAGTTTTAGCCTCGGGTTTGGTGAGTTTTTCACTAATTTCCACAATTTTTGGGCAACTTTGGATCAATTTTCATCACGTTTGGCTAAGGTAAGTGCTCTAATTCGAGTTTAGGGGTTGTCTTGATGCATTAGGGAGGGTTTAACTTTAAATTTCCAGCTTGTATTTGATAGTTTCTTGCATGATTCTTCCTTTGTTTGAATCCCATGAGCATGTATGACTGATTAGGAGTGACGTCCGAGTCCTCACGCATGTTTTACCGTTAAAGGTTAGGACGTATAATTGCCTCAATCGCTAGGTAACAAGGGTCTAAGCGTGACTGATTAATTCTAGCCTAAGTGACAGTAGGAGAATAGCATTAATTATCGTTTGCACGATAGACTTAGGGAAAGAATAGAAATCGCGCCAATTGGTCGAGTTCTCGATCAATCGGTTCGTCGCGATATTACCCGTCACTGTTCTTTGATTGATTTAAGCGTAGCTAACTTAGATTAATTAGCGAGCATGTTTAATTGGAATTGCACTTTTCTAATTAATTCTTTGGGATGTTTGCTACGGAAACGAGCAAACATTTCGCGTGCATGAGATTAAATTACAAGCATGATTAGAATCCCTATGATCTAAGTGCATCAAGATAAATCCCGATCCCTCGAATTAGGAGCACGTGTTCCATTTATTTTTTCGCTCTTTACTTTCCGCCATTTATTTTTCCGTTAGCTTAATTTTACTTAGTTTAGTTTTAATTAACTCCCCCTTTTATTTTATTTTGAGTTTTAGTTTAAAAGACAAATAGAAATTAATTAGGAGAGATTGATTTAGGTTCCCTGCGGATCGACCCGTTATCACTAGCTGCAAAGCTTAGTAGTTTCGGTAATTATAAATTTTATTTTGGCGGGCTTGGACAACCCGAAAATTAGTTGGACATTCAAAAATCCTTCTACCAAAATTGGCGCCGTTGCCGGGGAACCATTTAATTTTTCTTAGTTAAATTTTATTTGTTTAGAAAACCAAAAAAATATTTTCCTTTTCTTGTGTCTTCTTGTTTGAGTATGGCAGGCATTCAGTTACAAGAGTGGGGAGTGGTTGAAAGCTTCAAGGCGTGAAGCCTCGGATGTTGCTCTTAATGACTTAATGGAATGGTATGACTTTGAGCTTCTAATAGCTTCAAACGATCCCAATAGGGATGAGGGGATCGGAAGGAGTTCGCGAGCTATGAGAGCATATAGGAAGCAAATGCGTAAGCTGCACTCCGAGGTTTGGTCGACGTTTGTAAGAGAGACACATGCGAGAGCAAAGTGTTGTACTTGCTCGGTAGGGGGTCATACTTCCTACGCATGTCCTGAGGCGCCACAAACCGGTCTTCTCGATGCCTACCCCGCACAAGAGCATCCTGACTTAGAGAATCAATCCAGTCTTTCTGGCGATTTAGAATGTGAAGATATGAAGAGGCAGATTGATTTTATGCTCGAGGAACTACACCCCAGCCCGAAAATTGAAATCACGATTGACCCGCTTTGCGAAGATAAGATTTGGTGGATTAAGAAGAAACCCGAGCCTACTATCTTGAAGGAATTTCAGGTGATAGAGTTTGAGGCTGACGAGTCTCTTTCTGTTTTATTTCCTGAACTTCCCTCTATCGATGCATGCTTTCTTCCTTTTTCCCTGTTGAGTCTTTATTTTCAGTTGAATCTTGTTTTTTTATTTCAGTTAAGTCTTTTATTTTTCCTTTTATAAAAAAAATCAAAAAAATAACAACTCTGTCCGGCTGCCTCGAAAAGTCGAAGAGCTTGCTTCTCTTAGCAGGCTTTGTTGATTCAAGGAAGAAGGGGCCGAAGAAGTACGAAAATTTTTACGTACCCTGACAGAGAGGAGGACACGTCGAGCATAACGACGTTAAAAATTTGCGCTTCTTGGGAGGCAACCCATGAGTATTTTAAATTCATGTTTTTACTTTTAGTTTTTATTTTCCTAGCTTAGCTTTTTCTTGCTTTCTTTTGTAGGAGTTTTGTGGCTTAAGGATCGGGACAGTAGGCGAAGAGTGCACTGCTCCAACCGACAACCTAGCAAAATTCAGGGGAGGTTTTCTGTTCCCTTTTATTTTGTGCGTTTTAACTGCTTAGTCTGAAGTGTGATACATAGAGGACTATGTATGCTTTTAGGTTGGGGGTGGAGTTGTCTGTTGGATGGATTCCTGTAGTTGTTGAGCTGTGGATATTCTGAATTTGAAGTGCTGTTGTCTGCTGTTGCATGTGTTCGATGAGGACAATCTAGGAAATGCTTTTAAATTATTCGTAGTTGCATATCTAGAAAAGCATGAGATTGTTTGTGTTAGTTGAGCATTTTTCAAAAAATTTTAAAATTTTTCTGTTGCTCCCTTACATCTATCGAGCACTTAGCAATCTATTCTTGGTTCTGTAGGCTTAGAATAATCTTATGTAGCCTAAAATCATGTTGTCACCCCGAAAGGCACCTCTAGAGAAGGCTTGATGCATGATATGTTGTAATAGGTTAATCGAGATTATAGCAAAGCTATTGCCTAAGTAAAAAAAAAGTAAGCATGAAAATAAAAACTCAAGAGATGCTCCTCCTTCTTAGAATCGCGACCAAGAAGTGAGCATTAGTCCTTAAAAACGTGAAGCGAAATGAAGCTTGACGTGTTAGGCTCTCTTGGAGAAGCAAAAAAAAGTAAAAAAAAAAAAAAAAAAAAGAAGAAAGTGGATCAAAAGAAATAAAGAGTACAAGTACTCAAGAAAAAGAAAATGTTTAGGCCTTTTGATTTGTTACTCTCTTGATTGTTGAAAAGCCATTAGACTGTTCTTAATTGCTAGAAGTAGGGGGACAACAAGATGTAGGGTTGCGTATGGTTTTTCCGAGTCTATAGGAATTAGAATAGGTTGGCTAATCACACACACGTAGGGGAGTAGCAGTTTAATTTTTGAAATGTTCTCAGCTTATGCATGCAATTGATTGTTTTCTTTTGTTGTAAGTGCCTTGTTTTTTAAAGCATTGAGGTTAGAGTCGATTCATGCAATATTGGTCTTTAGAGGTAATTCAGAGTAGTCTTGCTCGAGGACTAGCAAGATTTAGGTTGGGGGTATTTTGATAGCACTCTAAAAGTGCTAATATATAACTCCTAAGTCTTGTAAATTAGAGTAATTATTTGGGTTTAATTGATCTATTTTGTATAATTTAATTGTTAAGGGGTAAATCGGGCATTGACATTAATTAAGGGCTTAAATGGATATTTTAGAACATTTTATTAATTAATTTTTTTGAGTGATTATACTACATTAATTAAATAATCTAATTCTAACTCAAAACTAATTAGTGGCTTAATGTTGTTGGCTTTGCTAAGGGAATGGTGAAGCCAAGGTTCGAGTCATGGTGGGTGTAGGATTTCTATTATTTTTGTAAAAATCAAACGGTTAACGCGCGGCCAACTCCATCGTCCGGCCCGCTCCAGCGCCCGCCTCGCCCATCCGCGCGCCCACGACCCGCTCCAGCGCCCGCGCGCGTGGCCCATCTCAAGACGCCCCGGCCCAGCCTCCATGCGCGCAGCAAGCCCCCATCCGCGCGCGCCCAGATCAGCGCCCAGCCCGAGCCCGCTTCGCCTGCCGACCCGCGGCCCTGCCCCCCTTGTGCGCGCGACCCATTTGGCCATTTTAGGCCCAACTTCAATTTTTCCAGCTTTTTAAGCGTTTTAACCTAGTTTTTAGCCACCATTCATAGAAAAAACGTGAAATTTCGATTTGTTAAGTTTTAGCCTCGGGTTTGGTGAGTTTTTCACAAAATTTCCACAATTTTTGGGCAACTTTGGATCAATTTTCATCACGTTTGGCTAAGGTAAGTGCTCTAATTCGAGTTTAGGGGTTGTCTTGATGCATTAGGGAGGGTTTAACTTTAAATTTCCAGCTTGTATTTGATAGTTTCTTGCATGATTCTTCCTTTGTTTGAATCACATGAGCATGTATGACTAATTAGGAGTGACGTCCGAGTCCTCACGCATGTTTTACCGTTAAAGGTTAGGACGTATAATTGCCTCAATCGCTAGGTAACAAGGGTCTAAGCGTGACTGATTAATTCTAGCCTAAGTGA
This sequence comes from Herpetospermum pedunculosum, assembly GCA_028017165.1. Taxonomy (NCBI): domain Eukaryota; kingdom Viridiplantae; phylum Streptophyta; class Magnoliopsida; order Cucurbitales; family Cucurbitaceae; genus Herpetospermum; species Herpetospermum pedunculosum. The sequence continues at coordinate 47,649,300 of CM051527.1, forward strand.
CAGTAGGAGAATAGCATTAATTATCGTTTGCACGATAGACTTAGGGAAAGAATAGAAATCACGCCAATTGGTCGAGTTCTCGATCGATCGGTTCGTCGCGATATTACCCGTCACTATTCTTTGATTGATTTAAGCGTAGCTAACTTAGATTAATTAGCGAGCATGTTTAATTGGAATTGAACTTTTCTAATTAATTCTTTGGGATGTTTGCTACGGAAACGAGCAAACATTTCGCGTGCATGAGATTAAATTACAAGCATGATTAGAATCCCTATGATCTAAGTGCATCAAGATAAATCCCGATCCCTCGAATTAGGAGCACGTGTTCCATTTATTTTTCCGTTAGCTTAATTTTACTTAGTTTAGTTTTAATTAACTTCCCCTTTTATTTTATTTTGAGATTTAGTTTAAAAGACAAAAAGAAATTAATTAGGAGAGATTGATTTAGGTTCCCTGCGGATCGACCCGTTATCACTAGCTGCAAAGCTTAGTAGTTTCGGTAATTATAAATTTTATTTTGGCGGGCTTGGACAACCCGAAAATTAGTTGGACATTCAAAAATCCTTCTACCACCTTTGCAAAAGAAAAAGAAGTTAAGTCTGAAAGGTTTAAAGATGTCTGCTTCTAGATAGACCTACGAGTCGCATCCGACAAGTGGACACGCGTAACAGTGGCAACACTTAGGCGTGAGTGGGCGTCCCACCACCCAGTGTCACATCCTTAAACTCTTTTAGATTGAAAAAAAAAGGTTTTTTTTTTTGTTTAGGAAGCTTTTGTTTTGTATTTATTTTTTATTTTTTTTAAAAATATATAAATAAATAAATAAAAACGTTTCCACAAGCTCAAATACACATAAAAAAAAGATAGAAAAAGTATTTTCAATCTCAAAGAGGTTAAAGATGTTTGCTTCTAGATAGACCTACAAGTCGCATCCGACAAGTGGACACCCGTAACAGGGGCAACACTTAGGCGTGAGTGGGCGTCCCACTACCCAGCGTCACATCTCTAACTCCTTTGCAAAAGGAAAAAAAGTTAAGTCTGAAAGGTTTAAAGATGTCTGCTTCTAGATAGTTCTACAAGTCGCAGCCGACAAGTGGACACCCGTAACAGGGGCAACCCTTGGGCGTGAGTGGGCGTCCCACCACCCAGTGTGACATCCTTAACTCCTTTAGACTGCAAAAAAAAAACGTTTTTTTTTTTGTTTAGGAAGCTTTTGTTTTGTATTTTAAAATAAAATAAAAAATAAAAAATAAAAACTTTTCCACAAGCTCAAATACGCATGAAAACATTTGCGTTCGGATTTGTCAGACGACACAAGTTTCAAGTAGAGTTTTTTTTTTGTTGTCTAATTATATTCAATTCCAAGAAAATAAATAAATAATAAAGTAAAAAAAATACATGGAGATGAGATGTCGCGCTCCAAATTTTTATGTCTAAATGTTAATAATTTTAATTTTAAAACTCCCAATTTCAAATTTACAAGTCCAAAAATAATTACATGCGATTTTCAAAATTCTTAAGTCTAGATTTTGAGTCTAAGCTTCTAATTTCCTATTCCAATTTCCTAAGTTCATAAGTTTGCTAAATCTCAATTTTAAACCTTCTAAGTTACAAATTAGATAAAATTTCTAATTACCAACTCTCAATTACATAGTTTGCTTCCTAAGCTACAACGGTTTAAAATCACATATTAAAATTCTCATATTCTCATAAGCTACAAATTAAAATTCTCAATTACACAACATCCAGAATCACAACCAAAATTAAAATTACAACCACAAATAATCACAACCACAAAATTAAAAGCCATCACAGTACATAATCACAACCACAAAATTAAAGACCATCACAGTCCAAACTACAAAATTAAAGACCACAGTCCATAATCACGACCACAAAATTAAAAGTCAATCACAGTCCATAGTCCATAATACAAAAATTAAAATCTCAAAATTAAAATCAACCACAGTCCATAATCACAATCCCAGTCTACAAAAATAAAAATCCTATACAACAGTCCAAAATTTCAGCAGTATAAAAAAACTATGTGAGAAATATGAAACAAATGAGGCCTTTCCACAAACCAACCAACCACAGTATAAAAAAAACCAATCACAGTATACCACATTAGAGATTGTATCATTGAGATCTACCTCCATCTTTGATTTTGGACTTAAACAAACCAACCACAGTATAAAAAAAAAACTAGAAATACTTTTTATTTCACATTCTACATAATAAGTTTAAAAACAAGACTAAATTTTTTTTTACTGTATTAATTTTAAAACAAAACAATTTTTTTTTTTTATATATAGTAGAAGTTTAGAACAAAATAAAAAAATTTGATCCGGTAACAAATTTGAAACAAAACATAAAAAAAAAAAAAAAAAAACTTGATACTTATAAGTTTAAAACAAAACAAAAAAAACACAAGATAAAATAAAAATGCTAAAAGAAGAAGAGAAGATGATTTACCCCTTCCCACAAACCAACCAACCACCATATTAAAAAAAAAAAACCAACAACAGTATATCATTGAGATCTACCTCCATCTTTGATTTTGCTTAGGCTTAAACAAACCAACCACAGTATAAAAAACAACTGGAAATACTTGCTTTTTTTTTACTGTATTAATTTTAAAACAAAACAATTTTTTTTTTTTTTTTTTTTTATCCTGTAACAAATTTGAAACAAAACATGGAAAAAAACTTGATACTTATAAGTTTAAAACAAAACAAAAAAACACAAGATAAAATAAAAATGCTAAAAGAAGAAGAGAAGATGATTTACCTCTTCCCGAAACTGAAGGCTGAAGCAAGACCGTCCCTCACGAAGCGGGGCGCTGCGGAGTCTGGGAAGTGGACGACGGTTGGGGCGGTGCGGCGGAGCAGGCGCGACGTGCGGCGGTGCGGGGCTGGCGAAGAATGTACAAAGTTAGACTCAAGCACAGGACCAAAGAAAACTATAGTCATCCAAGTTCCACCCTACCAAACAAGCTTCTTTGTTATTATTTGTCTTCACATTCTAATATTGCATTCGGCTTATTATTTATGCCAAAATAAAATTTCCAACCCTTCTACTCCGAATTCAAGCCAAACTTCAAGAAAATATCACAGTTTTTCCTAGAATTAAAATTTTGGGCATATTCCAAATTTTATTTCCAAGCATGACTTAGAGTCAAAAGTTATCTAAATCCAAGTCTCAAATCAAAATTGGCGGTTTGGGTATACTTCATATTTTATCCACGTCGAAATTGGAGTAAAATTCAAAGTCAAACCCTATTCAAAATTCAATTTGGGCGGACGCAGGACTCTACTCTACATCCCAAAATAAACTAAGGTAGAACAAAAAAATCTACCGAAGTTCAAATCAAGTTTCTGCCAAATAAGAAAGATCAAAATTGTGAGCTAAATTCATATTTTTGGTAAATTGACATAAAATGGTGTATCAATCAAAATAGTTGATTTATGGATCAAATTTCACATTTCGATAAAATTGATACGTCAAAGCGGAGTTGAAATTAGGGGTGTCCTACGTTTCGATTTATCTATTTAACTTTTCCGAGACTCACCCACACATACTTGTGCATAACTCTCAGAAAAGGGGCATATGTTGACCGAAAAATTTCGGCCAATCAACGGTCGCCACGTGTCTTCATCACGGCCGGTGGATCAGATAAACTTGACCGAGCAAATTCGGTCACACCGTAATTAGGCTCGAAATCGGATCGGTCCAGAAAAGATATTTAAAAGACAATTTGGCCCAAATGTCAAGCCCATTGGGCTCAAAATTCAAAAGCTCATTTGAACCAAGCCCATTGGGTCCAAGCTCATTGGATCAAAGCCCAAGCCCATCAGGCCCATGAGAACTCTATAAATAGAGAGCTCATTTTCATTTTCAAGGTTCCGAAAATTTCTACTTCTAAGAGCTCAGAGAGAATTCCCAAACAACGAAGACTCCTGAATCCTTGAAAGACTGAACGATCATCCAACATCTAGAACAAGCTGCGCATCCCTCGAAACAAATCCAACATCGAGAACAAGCTGCGAAGCCCTCGAGATACATTTACATTTAAGAGAGAGAATCAGAGAAGCTGCGAAGCCCTCGAGATACATTTACATTTAAGAGAGAGAATCAGAGGATCAAACATTAGAGATTGTAATCCACTACGCACTGATAGTTACAAATACATAAATACAATTCAAATTTCATTTACCCATGTCTAAATTTCTTTCGTCGAAATCTCGTGTGAACACATGCATTTTAATTATTTTTTAATATAATTGTTATATTTGGAATATTATGATTAAAATGTTCTTCTAATTTGATTAGATGATTTCCTAATATGTTTATATTTCCATATCTTTCAATATAATCGTTATATTTAGAAATTTTAAATTAGGATACTTCCTTTCATAACAGGCCACATTTTTTCTAATAAGGATTAAAATATATTTTCCTAATGAGATTGGGATATCTTTTCTTAATGAGATTCAGATATCTTTTCCTATATATTGTGAGATTGGGATATCTTTTCTGAATGAGATTGAAATATCTTTTCCTAGATATTGTGATATCTTTTACTATATATTGTGATATCTTTTCCTATAGATTGGGATATATTTTCCTAATGAGATTGAGATATCTTTTCTTAATGAGATTGAGATATCTTTTCCTAATGAGATTGGGATATTTTGATATCTTTTCCTAATGAGATTGAGATATCTTTTCCTAAGATTGGGATATCTTTTCCTAAGATTGGGATATCTTTTCCTAATGAGATTGGGATATCTTTTCCTAATGAGATTGACATATCTTCTCCTAATGAGATTGACATATCTTTTCTTAATAAGATTGAGATATCTTTTCCTAATAAGATTGGGATATCTTTTCCTAATAAGATTGAGATTTCTTTTCCTAATAAGATTAAGATATTTTCTCAAAAAGTATAAAGATATTTTACTAATGAGATTGAGATATTTTCCTAATGAGATTAGGATATTTTCACAATGGAATTATATATTTTCTAATAAGATTCATATATGATAATCTTTAATTTTGTTTTAAAAGGTTTAAAATTGTTAAAATTTCAAGATTATGTGAATTAGTTTTTTAATAGGATTAAAAACATTGCTTAAAATCAACTGAAGTTCATTAATCTAGTAATTAATAGTTAATTAAAGATTAATGAATTTGAAATAAAAATTGACTATAAGGGAACCCTGTACCAGGTACTTAAGTTGACTGAAAAGGAACACCTCTACCTGGGAACTGGCCTGGGGGTTGAATTAGTCAAATTTTATTTTATTTCATTAAGCAGGCTCATAATGTGATTAATTTTAAATAGTTTAATATACTTGGTAATTCACATTAAAATCAATCTAACAAACATAAGCCAAAGCGAGCATAGCTCAGTTGGCATATGTTTTAGTTTACGACCACGAGGTCTGTGGTTCGAATCCCCCCACCCCCAATGTAATCAAAAAAAAAAAAAAAAAAAAATCTAACAAACATAAGGGTTATGAAAGGTAGATTGAAAAACTTAGATAAATGAAATTAGCATAATTTGTCTAAGTAATAGAAAACCCTATTTCAAAATACTTAGTGGGAGAAAGACATATGTCAAAGGTATCCTATCGGTATCCTATCGTCTCTATTATAGATTCACAAGGTGAGATTCATGTCAATATGAGGGTGAATCTCTAGAGAAAGTATTTTGAAAATAGTAAGTGGGAGAAGGAAATGTGTCAACATATCCTACGGTCTCTATCATTGGATCACAACGTGAGATTCATGTGGGGCCTCGCGACGAATTTTGGACCGTCCCCCTACAGAAGGTATTTACATGGGCCAATATCAGGGTGAATCTCCTGAGAAGGATAGGATTGTAATTTTATTTCCAATACTTGACCTACCCTACGGCGGCACTTGTTGGGATAAAATTATAGAATCTAAAATAATGGGTTACACTTACAAATATCTCATTAAGGTTGTTAATGATTTTTTTGACCAAACTAATGGTAACTAAATATTATAGAAGCCAAAGCGAGCATAGCTCAGCTGGCATATGTATGAGTTGACGACCACGAGGTCTGTGGTTCGAATCCCCCCACCCCCAATGTACTAAAAAAAAAAAAAACTGAATCTTATAGAAATAAGAGTTATTTTGAGATAACACTTGGTTGACATTGTCTCAGTTTAGTGAAGGAGCATTTAACCTACCCTACGGCGGCACTTGTTCTAACTCATTAAAAATTAATGTTTTAGGGTTCATTTATCAAATCGTTTCTTTTCTATGTTGTTGGATGAATATTGATTGCATGTTGTTAAATAATATTTTTTTTTTATATATTTCAATATTATGTCTATTTCTCTCAATTTTAATTTTCGTTACCAATTTGTCAAATTGAGAAAATAATATCACTTGGAAAAATAATGTTAACACTATATAATGATAGTGTAAATTTTTCTTTAATTTTTCTTTATTGAGAAATGTTCTCAAAAACCTGTTGCCAATGCTAATCGAATTGTTCGTGAAGCACATGATTAATATATCAAGATAACGAGATGACTTATACAAATTTTCTATTTGACATATTAGATGTCAAGCTAAGAAGATAAAGAAGATGACAACAGCATATGAGATATTGTTGAAGTCAATAAAAGCTAGATTTAAATATTTATCTAAATAATCTAAAAAATTAAGTATTACCAAAATCCAAGAAAAGAAACCATATGTATGTAGCTAAAACAAAATAGTTTCTAAATTAGCAAAGTAGTCATAATAATAGAAATTTATGAAATACCTCTATAAGAAGAACATGGATAAAAGTAAATTTGATTTACTAGATTTTTGGTGGAAAATAATCATTACCACCTATATAGTAGATTCAGATCCACTATTAAGATTTGTTCTTCATTACATTATATATAATTCTTGAAAAATACTTAATGATGTAGAATGATCTCTACTTGTTGGCACCAGAAAACCCATCTCAATTAATGTAGTGGGAGACATTAAGATGTCCATAAGAAATAATTGTTATTTAATGCTGAATATGGTGTTTTTAGTACCATAGGAGAAATTCAATTTCTCTAACTTTATTACTAATAAAATGTTCATATAGTATGAATATTTTAGTACTAAATTTTTATTTTCAAAATTGTTTGAAAAGTTCAGGTGAAGATAAAAACAATTTGTATGTGTTAATTGTTAACATATAAAATGATACACATTGAGAAATTCAGGATTATAGAATCCAGAATGTAAAGACAATTTATATTCTCCTAAAATATGATACTTGTCTTTGGCGCTCAAGATTGATTCTGATCAATTTGAATAAAAAGACTACTAAGAGGTAATTCTCTAAATGTTAGAGTTAATTACTTTATATGTCTTAAGATCTCGCATTTCATGCAAGATAACCAATAGGGTTTTGTTGGAAAAGCCTACAGGCCAAAGAACACGGATGAATATTTCATCACTCTAGCTGATGATTATTCAAGGAATGAGTATCGTAACCTAATGCAACATAAGTCTGAATATTTTGAAAAGTTCAAGGAATATAAGATTCAAGTTGAAAGTCAATTAGGTAAATCTATTAAGACACTATGATCAGATCACAGTGAAAAGTACAGAAACCTTACGTACTAAGACTAATTGATAGAAAATGAGATTTTACCTCAACTCTAGCACAAAGTACCATTTAGTGAAATTGTGCTGCAAGAGGAGAAACGAGACCTTGTTAGACATGGTCAGAACAATAAAAAATTACACGTCACTATCATACCCTTGTTAGGATATACAATAGAGATTGTATAGTGCACATGATTCCCTCTAAAATGTGTCTACGAGACAATTTTAGAATTATAGAAGAGTAGTAAAGCTAGTTTACAACCCTTCATATTTTAGGAATTTTAAGCATACATGCTGAAACTTGAATATGTTCAATAGTGTTGAAAAGTTGGTTTCAAGTGAAGCCACTAAATAGTTAACAGTTTAATTACATTTGATAGTCAAATGGATCCTAGTCCTAAATTAGATAAGTCTCATCGTAGTGGGAGAGTTATGAGATGACCCGACCGTTACGAGGGTTTAATTGAAGCCTAAGTTGCCATATTATATGACAAAATTGAGAGCTATTGACATGGATTAGTAAACCAAAGTCATAAACCTAGAGATAAAGTATATATACTTTATCTAGAACTTGTAGATATTCTTGATGGGATAAAACCCATAGGTTATTAATATATCTAAAAGTAAAAGATTTGTAAATAGGAAGGTACAGACCTTCTAAATAAGAGTAATGACAAATATAGTGGTAAAAAGTAAACCATGGGTAATCTTTCTCATTTGTTGTCATACTAAGTCTACAAGCATTCCTTAATTCATAGTTGCATATGAGATATGTCAAGTGAAAGTTTAAGAAATATTTTCTGAAAAGAAATCTTAAAAAATGCATTTACAAATCAATTATATGAGTTTAGTTTCAAAACTCAAAAGCAAAAGGTTTGCAAGTAGTAAATGTTCATTTATGAATTGAATTTGATCACTAGATTTTTGAATGTAAGGTTTGATAAAAGTATCAAAAACTATGACTTTGAATAAATATTAATGATATTGTATAGAAAAGAAAATCATTAATTACTCAGTGGAGTTTTCTCATATTTTATGTAGATGACTTACTACTCATTGTGAATGATGTAAGATTTCAGTCCAACATAAGTTGTTGACTATGTAACCAATTCCAAATAAATGATTTAAATTACTGGGTATCTCTTAAAAACAGAGATTTCGAGGACAAAATGTTATCTATGTCTCACACATCCTATATTGACAAATTTGTTGTCAAGTATATGATGTAATACTTCAAAAATGATAATGTATCATTCTTACATGAAGTTTATCTTGTCTAAGGAATAGTGTCCTGGTAGCGAAAATTTTGAACAATCGCCAAATATCGGGTTGTCAAGACCCGCCAAAATAAATTTGTAATTACTCGAATTCACCGAGCGATTAGTAGCCTAGTGATAACGGGGTCGGTCCACATGGAATTATGCTAATTTGACTTAATTTTAATTCAACTTGCAAACAAATTAAATGAATAAATTGGGGGAATTTTGGGTTATAATATGCTAACGGAAAATTACGAAAAGAGGGAAAAACTGATCTAACGGAGCGTTCGACTCAAGACGTTCGGGACTAAGAATTTGCGAATTAATGGATCACAGGTTAACGGGAAGTTTTAGCTAAACATGCAGATGAATACGCAGTTCGTCTCAATCGATTAATCAATTCAAACACGCCCCATGGATAATAATTAGACACAATAAATTATGCTAATTAAGCATATCGATTGGACATTGGGGGCCAACGCTCTCCCAAGACCAATCGATAGCAACGGGCTAACTACGACGATTATCTAACGCGGAAGCCAAATTAATGTATCAATTTTAATTTCTACTTCGAGAAGAACGAACACCAAGAACGCAAGGAAGCCTATGCGCTATATGGCATCGTTAATCCATGTTACTTGGCGATTAAGAGAGGCACGACATCAAAATCTTTAACTAACGAATCATGCTTGAAATCAAAGTTGTCTAATCCTATCAATCAAACACATTCATGTAATATGCATAGAAGAAGAAACTAATTCAACCAAATGTTCTAGCCAAATCAGAATTTAAAACAAAAACCTCACCAAAAATGCTAATTACATTAATCCCTTACAATCCCGAGCCAAAACGCTATAAACTACTCACCCATGATGGGTGTGACTTGAAATAGCTCCCAACCAAGCTCCATGGCTTCTCCCATGGTGGAAATGACTTCAAAACGCGTAAAAATGGTGCGGAGCCCGAGGTAGAAGATGATGTCCCGCGCTGGAAATCGGACAATTTAATATATATTCCATCGGAGCGTCCAGCGCTGCGCCCTAAAGTTCCAGCGCGCTGAGTCGGGGTGGCGTCGAGACGCTGTGCAGCGTTGAGCGGGAGTCGAGACGCTGACCAGTCGACGCTTGCTCTCGGGTGGAATTTCAAAATGACGCTTCAGACTTCGGAGCGTCGAGATGCTTGGCCCAGCGTCTCGACGCTAGGCAGCGTTGAGCCAGCGTCGAGACGCTCCCTACTCAACGCTTGCTCTCGGGTTTTTGCATGGAATTTTGCCTTTGAACTTCCCAAAACGCCAATTCTTCATATTTTTGCACGGTTCTTTCCCCGAGGTGTTGTTAGGACCTTAAAACGTGATATTAAGCCTCGAACGACGTCAAACGTGCCAGAGAACAAATTACCGAGAACACCTATAATTAACACAGATAAACAAGATTAAGCACATAACTAACATGAAATAATGACATAAATATAGCTCCAAAATGGAGCTATCATGTCCTCAGACATTTCAAAATGTTGAGAACATTAGATTGACTATCTACGTTTGAGTGGGAGAAAATCTAATGTACACATGAGACATGAAATTTGACAGTAAAATTGATTAGCATATATTAGTTAACCCAATGGTATGACCATTGCGCGGAAAATTAAAAATTTTTCTAAAAAATATCTATGGATAAAATGAGAAATTATAATTTTGTGTATGGGGTTAAAGATTTGATCTTTACGAGATGCACTTGCTTTGACAAAGATTTATGGAAATTGTTGCATGATTTATTGCGCAAGTGTACGGGTCAAGTTTTAATATAGTAATTTAAGTAAAGAGTATCGTCCACAGGATTGGTTTTCTAGATCAATTGAGTACCGTAGGTACTAACCACAAATTTTATTTAGATTAAAAAGACTTTGAGTTTGAGTGAAAATTGAATGATTGAAAAATAATGGGAAACCTTATGGAGAGAAAAACCTAGGGAATTGATTTCATCGAATAGATTCATGCTTAATTAATCTATTAATCAAAAAATAGTCGTGCATACAATTATAGGCCAAAAGAATAAAAATCATAAAAGACTCGCTAGAGCTCAAATAATTCTCTTCCCTTTTTATAAAACTAACATGTCTGTCTAGTTTTTAATAGATAAGAAAGGCAATAAACAACTTCTATTAATGGCGTCTAAGAGAATTCTTCATGTTGATGCAAAAATTTACAAATAGTCGTGCGTTTGAGTTCTACTCTAAAATCTACTTTTTCAAGCTAGAATTTAAACAATAAAACAATTTATACTTTGGCCAGAAGGATAAAAGCATTAAGCAAACAAACACACGAATAATTGTTGCAATACGAAGAACGTAGATTAATCAAACATGAAAACTAAAACGATTACATCAATCCCCTAAGTAAGAGTCTAGCTACCCATAATCACTAAAATAATGCTTAGACAAAGTTTAGAATCCATAAAATAAAGCAATAAAATCAAAGGTAAAGGAGAAAAACTCTTGTAAAGCCTCGTTCCCGATGTGATTTGCACGTTCTCGAGCTTCCAAATCTCTTCTTCAGCTCTCTAGAGTGTCCCTTAGCCTTTCCAATGAGTCTCCTTCGAAAATAGGGTTCAAATCTCCCAAAAATTGGTCTCCCCGTCGAATGGAGAAAAATATGCATTTATAGTAAAAATCGGTATAGCGTCTCGACCCTACCCTGCGAAAATTTGTAAAACTAAATTGGAAAGCTAGCGTCGAGACGCTAGGCACAGAGTCTCGACGCTACGGGCGGAAAAAACGCTGATGAGATTATTCGGAGCGTCTCGACGCTCTCGTGTAGCGTCTCGACGCTACTGCTGCGTGATAAATGACTTGAAGACTTCGTTTTGGGAGCGTCTCGACGCTATCCCCTCGGCATTTTTGGCTTGAATCTTTCTTTTTCTTGGCTCTTGGTCATCAAAATTCATATTGTAAGCTAATTTTTCATGTCATGACTTCTAAAATGCTCCGGTTTGCTCCAAATGCTCGAAATCTACAATTTATATAAGTAATATCATTAAAACATTCATTTAAACTCCAAATCTAGCATACAAAAAGATTGATCGATAATAAAACATTTTTAACTTCCACTCTAGGGTAGGTTAATTAAGCAACATTTTAACTCTCACTCTAAAGTAGGTTAGGCCAGATTAGGCCCCAATTGTATATATTTATTATTATTATTTTTTCTTGACAACTTATGGGATGAGGGATGAAACTTAAGACCTCTTCTTTTAACTTACCAATTTGAATGATTTTTTTCATTTTTAGTGAACATGTTGCAAGAGTTTTGAATGTACAATATTTTGGTTGAGATTCATGCTAATGCTTTTATTTTATTTTTCAATTTAGTATTTTAGGTTTGAAAATTTTGTTTTTTTTAAATCTTTTACTATATTATTTTAGAAAAAAATTTAAAAATTTATTATTTTTAATTAATATTACTAAATATAAATATTATTTTTAAAAAAAAAAATAAAAAATTTTATTATTTTTTAATTATACTAAATATAAATATTATATTTTCTTAAAAAAAAAATTATATATAAGCCTTAAGCATATTGATTTTTTTTTCGGTAAAAATCAACTTTTTCTTTTTTTTTTTTTTTTTTTTTTTTTAGAAAATTTAATTTGATCTCTAATTACATATGAAATTATCTCTAATTACATTTGAAAATTTTAATTTTGTAGCTATTTAAATTTTGTATCTAATAAATCTTAAGCATATTGATATATATTTTTTTTTTAATTTTATTATTATTATTTATCTTTCTTGTTTGTTTTTTTTTTGCAGATTAAAAACAGAAATGACTATTATATTTGATGGCCCATGTTGCTTATGCCTAGCTTATTGGAGGAGCGTAAGTCCCATCGGTAGGGCCGATGATGATGTTGGGGCCCGTTGCAGGTCTGTCTCTCCCGTGAGAGTTACGGTAATAATAATTTCTCTCTTAAATTCAATTCAGATCAATTATGAAGACAAATTTATGATTACATTTCAAAAAAATTAGTAAGTGAAACGTCGAGCTAAACTTATGATAAAATAAATGAGAAAAAAAAATGAAGAGACAAAATTAATTTTTTTTCAAGTACATGAGATAAAACAACATAGACCAAAATAAACTAAAATAAAAAGTATAAAGACCAAAATAAACAATTTGAAAATACATTAATCAAAATAAAAATTTCGGATTCAACATTCAACATTCTTCATTCGACATTCAACATTCAGCATTCAGCATTCAGCCAAAAGTCAGAAGTCAGAAGCTCCAGCAAAGAGTCAAAGTCTATAGAATTCAGAAACATAAAAAATCCAGACCTCAACATCAAAAAGTCAACGGGCAAGATCAACAACTTGAAAATAAATAAGTCAACAACAAGTCAACAGGTCGCTCCAAAGATCAACAGACCCCTTCAAATATCAACATCCGACAGACCGATCTAGGAAATCAACCCAGCCTACCCTACCTTGAGTGAGAGTTAAAATGTTTTATTATAAAAAATGAATAATAAATAAATACAATTGGGGCCTAACCTGGCCTATCCTACCCTAGAGTGAGAGTTAAAATGTTTTATTATCGACCAATTTTTTTTGTTGGCTCCATCCTGGGGAGCTTGCTCCATCCTGGGGAGCTTGCTAAAGCCGGTGAAGAAGAGGGATCCGAACGATCCTCCATCGTTATCGCCCTCGCCTGCTAAACTAAATTATCATTGCAAATGTCTAAAGGTAAAATGCGACGAAAAGAGATGTGGTTGTGTGATGATAGAAAAACCATGCACCCCGTTGTTCATGCCACATGAATCCTAACAAGTGTTCGAATATGTATAATGTGAATAATGAACGTTAGTTACTAGCTAATATGTCTGTTAATGTTTTAGTAACTTTAGACCGTCTTAATTTTGGTTGACTTTTTTAATTTTTACCGTAGGAACTATTTATGAGATTTTATTGAACCATAGAAATAAAATTCTAAATTTTAAAATCATATAAACTAAATTATAACTTTTTTCAAACTATAGGGACCAAACTTATAATTTAACCTACTTTTAAAAAATTGACCAATTTGGTCCTTATTTTATAAAATTTAAACATAATTTTATATACAATGATGACAAATTTATGATTACATTTCAAGAAAATTAGTAAGTGAAATGTCGGGCTAAAATTATGATAAAAAAAAAATGAGAAAAAAAAAATGAAGAGACGAAATTAATTTATTTTCAAAGTACATGAGATAAAACTACATAGACCAAAATAAACTAAAATAAAAAGTATAAAGACCAAAATAAACAATTTGAAAATACATTAATCCAAATAAAATTTTCGACATTCAACATTCAACATTCGCCATTCGTCATTCAACATTCAGCATTCAACATTCAGCCAGAAGTCAGAAGCTACAGCAATCAGAGAGTCAAAGTCTGTAGAATTTAGAAACATAAAAAACCTAGAGTTTAGAAGATTCAAAGGTCTCCTAAGATTGGAAGACCACAGACCTCAACATCAAAAAGTCAACGGGCAAGATCAACAACTTCAAGATCAATAAGTCAACAGGCCGCTCCAAAGATCAACATACCGCTTCAAATATCAAAATCCGACAGACCAATCTAGGAAATTAACCCAGCCTAACCTATCTTGAGTGAGAGTTAAAATATTTTATTATGGCTCACTTTTTTTTGTTGGCTCCATCCTGGGGAGCTTGCTAAAGCCGACGAAGAAGAGGGATCCGAACGATCCTCCATCACCACCCTGGTCGTCATTGTCCTCGCCTGCTAAACTAAATTACCACTGCAGATGTCTAAAGGTAAAATGAGAGTAAAAGAGATGTGGTTGTGTGATGATAGAAAAGCCATGCACCCTAGTTGTTCATGCCACATGAATCCTAACAAGTGTTCGAATACGTATCGCGTGAATAATGAACGTTAGTTACTAGCTAATATGTTTGTTAATGTTTTAGTAACTTTAGACCGTCTTAATTTTGATTGACTTTTTTAATTTTAATAGTAACTATTTATGAGATTTTATTGAACCATAGAGATAAAATTCTAAATTTTAAAATCATATAAATTAAATTATAATTTTTTTCAAACTATAGGGACCAAACTTATAATTTAACCTACATTTAAAAAATGACCAATTTGGTCCCTATTTTATAAAATTTAAACATAATTTTATATACAATGATAATCTTTGAAGACAAATTTATGATTACATTTCAAAAAAATTAGTAAGTGAAATGTCGGGTAAAATTATGATAAAAAAAAAAATGAGAAAAAAAATGAAGAGACGAAATTAATTTATTTTCAAAGTACATGAGCTAAAACTACATAGACCAAAATAAACTAAAATAAACAATTTGAAAATATATTAATCAAAATAAACATTTTCGTCATTCAAGATTCAACATTCAGCATTCAGCATTCAGCCAGAAGTTAGAAGTGAGAAGCTCCAGCAATCAGAGAGTCAGAGTCTATAGAATTCAGAGACATCAAAGACGCAGAGTTTAAAAGATTCAAAGGCCTCCTAAGATTCGGAGACTACAGCAACATCAACAAGTCAACCGGCAAGATCAACCACTTCAAGATCAATAAGTCAACAACAAGTCAACAGACTCCAAAGATCAACAAGCAGGCCGATCCAGAAAATCAATCCGCCAAAAGCAAACGTTTACCTTCAAGAGAAAGCATCAAAGGATAAAGATTAGAGACACTAACACTTATACAAAATGAATAAAAATTAAATTATTTTTCACGAATTAAATAAAGTTTTTACAAATGTAATAGAAAATTTAAAATTTTTTATAGATTAAATAGATATAAATTTATAGACTAAATTTATAATCGTTTTTTAATATTTTTTCCATAATTTCTAGTATAATAAGCCCTCTCTTTGGAATTAAAAAAAAATGTGTGATTTGAAATTCAAGAAATAATTTTCAATAATTTAAAAGTACAAAAAAAAAAAGAATAAAAAAAAAATCCTCAAAATCCTTTATTCAAAAGTCGTAATAACACACTCAAATCCTTCCACAGAAATATTTTTCGTAAAAAAATTATTCGAGCCCAACTCTTGATCGGAATTATATGAGTTGATAATGTCAGACTTTTGTACAAACTGAAATAAAAAAAATTATAAAGACCAAAATAAACATTTTGAAAATACATTAATAAAAAAATAAACAATGGAAAAGTTTAAAATCAAATCATATCTAAATCTATTATATTATTTAATTTTATTTAATTTTTATTATTATTATTTTTTTTGGTAGTGATGGAAGTTTTAATCGTTAATTTTTTTTTTTTTTTTTTTTTGTAGTGAAAGGAGTTTTAATGGTTAAAGTTGGAAAATGAATATAAATGAATGAAGAGCCGGCAAAAAAAAGTAAAAAAGAAATGAAGAATAATGAAGAATATGAAAAAAATCTTAAATGGATAAAGAAGAAATGAAGAACGTTGAGAAATGAAAAAAAAATAAATAATAATTGACTCATGAATCCGAACTGCCCAAAGTTTAAGGGGGCATTTGGCTCCTGTTTTGGGTTGGGGGTTCTAAACCCAAAATCATGTTTGGGGAAATAGTTGTGAATCCAAACTTATGGACCTCTCCCAAACTCTCTTCTCATATTTATGGTTTTTTAGTGGGATCCACCATTTTTCTCTCCACATTTCTCATAATTATGGTAGGTCCCAACATTTTTCTTCTCATTTTTTTCTTTATTATGGTTGGTCCCACCATTTTTATTCCAATTTCACTCTCTCTAATTAAAAGTTTCATCTAATGTAATTAACAATGGCTCAACGTATGTTTAATTTTCTAGTTGTAAGATAAAAAAATATATATATTTTAAGCGATTTATTAAGTTATTATTAAGAATAATCTTGTTGGAAGATAAACTATCAAGACTGACTTTTGTTTTTTGTCGCTATCATTTTGAGAGTTTCTTCTAGGTGCAATCTGGCTAGGATCGGGTACCCAAATTCACCTTTTTTTTAATCGACTTACACTTAATGAGTCTTCTTCTACTTTGTCTAAATATCTACACTTTACCTTAGAGATATCAAAGATCTTGATTCTTTTGTTTTTTTTGTCAAAAGAGTTATTATACAATTTGTCATCTTTAAGATTTTTGACCTGATTTAAAATTTTCCATATCCTCTCATGTACGTATTTTACAAAATTTAACATGGAAGGTGAATCTCATAAACCTTGTGATATGTGTAAAGTCATTTCTTTTCATTTCTTTTTATGTTTATTTGAATATCAAATGGTTCCGTTTATCAAACTTTAAATTTTCACACTCATTTATATATTGTTTCTATATTTTCTCTTTGTACAGTGATTTCAATATATTATAAATTTATAATCATAACATTACAAGAATTAAATAGTTAATGGTTAAAGTGTATTTTTTTTGGTTAGTCATTTCAATATCATTATAAATTTATAATCATAACAATTCAAGAATTAAATAGTTAATGGTTAAAGAGTCTTTTTTGTTCATCTTTTGACCTTCCCAAAATTCAAAACTTTTGCCAGTTCGATCTAAAGAAGAAAAAAAATGATAGTGGAAAAAAATAACTTAAGCTCGAGGGAACAGGATCCTCCATTGAGCCGTTAGAAATGTCACAAAAGCATTAAAGCTGATCTGATGTGCCAAAACGTTATTCAGTCTATGCACATGAGCAAAAGATATTACTCTAGTTGCCTCTTTCAGGTCCAAAGCTTCTCGAATAAAAAAAGCAATTGGGGTGAGGTCGACTCCAATTCCATTTAGAAGGTTAGATACTTCAAAACAGTCGGTCTCTACTTCGATCGGGTACTTGTTAGGAGATGAGTAGGAAGAGATCGCCTTTAGGCCTTCTACCATCGCCATAACCTCTGAGATTTTTATATCAAACTGGTCACTGAGAGCATGACAACCTGCTAGCATGACAGAGCCTTTGTGGTCCTAAACGACCCACCCTAGGCCCGTGGTAGATGTACTCTTGGGGTACTCCAAATTCAAGCTGTCGAGGCTTGCCAAAATACAATTTATAAACCCGAATACACCGAGCTATTTGTAGCTAAGTGGCAACGGGGTCGATCCACAGGGAAATAAGAAATTCAATCTAACTAAGTCTAATTTGCTAGAAATAAAAGAATGCACAAATTAAAGAATAGTAATTTGGTTTTGGGGGAAGGGAGCTCCTAATTATGCTAACGGAAAATTAACAACGTGCAAAAAGTAAACGGTTGTGCTCAACTTCGAGAAATGGAATTGCTCGTTATGGATGTTCGGATCATTGATACGGTTTATGCGTTAGCCATGTTAATGCACACAATTCATCTAGTCATCTCTAACTCAAATGACCCAAAGAATTAATTAGAAGCGTGCAATTCTAATTAAACTTAGCCAATAATCTATCTAAGGTAGCGACCCCTAAATCGATTACGTGCTAGTGACGGGAACATTGCGACGGCCTAATCCTAAGACTAAACCGGTTTCTCTCTTGCCTTAAGCCTAACATGAAAACGTTAATTAACTCAGTTTACCAATGTCACTTTGGGCCGAACTAATTAGCCATGCTTAGACCCGTGCTACCTAGCGGTATAGGCAATTATACGTCCCAACCTTTAGTCCTCTATCATGCATAAGAATTAGGGCGTCAATCTAATTTAGCTACACATGCTAGAATTTGATGAAGAACAAGCAAGAGAATGCATAATCAAGCTAGTGTCTCAACAATTACAAAGGGGAAAAATCTCCCCAAACATCCAAAACTTACAAACCAAAACTCTAAATCAAGCACATACCTTGGTTTAGCCTTCCATGGAGGTTGGATTACTCCAATCCACCATGGAAGAGCTTGGAATCATGCACAAAGAAGGAGAAGAGGTACAAAAATGGCGGAAAACGGAGGTAGACCCGAGAGGAGAAGCTTGGAGAAGAAGGAGAATCGAAAAGTGGCTGCAAAACTGGAGATTTCACGCCTTTTAAGCTCGGAGCGTCGAGACGCTAGGCCAGCGTCTCGACGCTGTGCCCTAAGTTGGCTGCTGCGCGCGCGCGGGGCGGCGTCGAGACGCTGCGCGGCGTCGAGCGAGCGTCGAGACGCTTGCGCTCGACGCTTGCTCTCGGGTGGAACTCCAGAATCACGCTTCAGACTTCGGAGCGTCGAGACGCTCGGCCAGCGTCTCGACGCTGGTGGCGTTGAGCGAGCGTTGAGACGCACGCTCGACGCTGATGCACGTCTAGCTTGGGGAATTGTCGGGGCAGCGTCGAGCTAGCGTCTAGACGCTGGGGCGCACGCAGATCTTCAATGACGGGCGCGCGGGCGAGGCGGACACGGGCGAGGGCGCGCGGGCGCGCGCGGACATGGGCGAGGCGGAGCGGGCTGGCGCGCGGACATGGGCGAGGCGGAGCGGGCTGGCGCGCGGGCGCGCGCGCGTCTGGCCGTCTGGGCGCGGGCGTGCGGTGTTTGCGAGCGGCGCGCGCGGGCGCGCGCGCGTGCTGCGTTCGTTGGGCGCCTGGGCGCTGGGCGCCGGCGCTTGGGCGCTGCCCTCTCGGCTCTTAGCCCACTTTTGGGTCGTTTTGGCTCCCGAGCTCCGTTTGGCCTATCGTTTTGACCCGAACACTTCCCGAAACATGTTAAATGACCTTTTTAGCCCTGAAAATCATCAATGGACTTCCCGAGCTCTTCACCATGAAATCACCTACAAGGAAGCATTTTAATCAATATATATCATGGTTTTAGCTAGAATTAGGGACATTAAGATAGCTCTATTTTGGAGCTATCAAAATACCCCCGACCTAAATCTTGCTAGTCCCCGAGCAAGGTATACTCTAAATAATCTCCAAAGAATTAAATGCATGCTTGGACTCTAATCTCAATGCTTGTGAAACAAGGTACTTGTAGTAAATTCAAAACCATCAAAAGCGTGCAAACGTTGAAATCATTTCAAAATTTAAACTCCTATTTCCTTACGTGTGTGTGTGTTTAGCACCTCTCAACCTAGCTCACGCAAGCCCGGAACAACCTTATACAGTCCTATGACTCGTTTTCCCCCTACTTATGGCGATAAGAACAGTCTAACGGCTTTTAGTGACAGGAATAGCAACAAAACATAAGGCCTAATTTTTATTCTTTTCTTTGAGTACTTTGTACCCATTTTCTATTCTTTTGAACAACTTTTTTTTTATTTTTCTCCTAGAGAGCCTAACACGTCAAGCCAAATTTAGCTTCACGTTTTTAAGGACCATTGCTCACTTCCATTAGTTCCCCTTTCATGCAGTGACAACCGTGGGTTACACGATCGCCCCTGGTTACACGGGCAACACAAGAAGGAGGAGCAACTCTAGAGGTTTTATTTTTCATGCATACCTTTTTTTTTTTTAGGCAATAGCTTCGCTATACACAAATGAGTAATTACTACTTCCACACATCAAGCCTCCCTAATGGTACCTTTCGGGGTGACAACAAGGTTTCAGACAAAATAAGATCAGTCTAGACCTACAGAACTGAGGATAAGAGTGCTATGTGCTCAGTGAATGTAGGGAAATAACAGAAAAAAATTTAAAATAGGCTCAAAATGTGCATACATCGTCAAATTTTCGAACCATGCAAATACGGAGTGTTCACAAGCAAATCACAGACCGTCCTCATCGGACACATGCATTCAGATTCTAATCTAACAGCCAGAGTACACATATGCTCGACAACTACTAAGAAGTCTCATCTCTATGTATCAACAAACTCCACCCCCCACCTTAAGATATGCATTGTCCCCAATGCATTAAACAGCTAAAAATAATAAAATTCTAAGGGAACAGAAAACCTCCCCTGAATTTTATGGAGCTGACGGGTGGAGATGTGCACCAACGTCCTCCAATGAGCTCTCGAGTCGTCGACCGTTCCACCTTTTCTCCTAGGAAAACAAGAAAACAAACAACAACTCAAAAGCAAAAGTAAAAACAAAAAAACAAAGCGATAAACAACGGAAATACAGTTCAAACTCGGGTGCCTCCGAGAAGCGCAAATTTTTAGAGTCGATTGCTCGACTGTATTCTCTTGACCACTCATCCATAATCGAACTTGGAAGATGCCCCATCCATCTTCCTAAGCACCTCTTTCCTGCGAAAATCCATGAACAATTCTTTCTCTCGTGCCTTCTGTGCACATACAACATCAAATTTAAATTTTGAAGGTTTAACAAAAGGTTGATCCCATAAAATTGATGCAAAAACATGAGAGAAATTTTCATGCATTCCTAAAGCATAAGGATCAGCAGGAAAGAACGGGTCATTAACTTTGCCCAAAACATCTTCCACCTTTTCCAAGGGGTGCACATAAGAATTATCAACCAATTGCAAAGTAGAACCAGATTCATGCAAGTCATTCATTTTAAGCTCATCAAAAACAGCATGCGACTCAACATTAACCGGCGGTTCTAAATCTAGCATGGCTTGATTAGTCATTTCATTTCCAAAAGTGCAAGGTAAAATGGAAGGAAGTAGATTAGCAGAGTTCTCAACAATTGTCAAAGCAGAAACAGATGAATCACAAAATTCAGTCAAGGATGGCTCATGCAACTCATGATCATCAAAAAGTTCAGTTAAAAATAATGGGTCATCCCCATCCTCAGCAGTCATGCATTCATTATGAGCTACAGATTCAAATGTGTCTACTTGACAAAGAGAGAATACATCATCAACATGCTCTTCTACATCGGGCAGATGCATCTCAACAACCTCTCCGCCATACTCAACAGATAATATGCCCTTATCCACATTAATTTTAGTTTTAGCAGTTTTCATAAAGGGCCTACCTAATAAGATCGAAGCATGCGAAGAGGAATAATTTTCATCCATTTCCAGAACATAAAAGTCAACAGGAAAAATTAATTCATTAACTTGCACTAACACATCTTCAATAATTCCTAAAGGATGCACAGAAGTTCTATCAGCAAGTTGAATAATTGTTCCTGTTTTAGTCATTCCTTTCAGTTTCAGTTTCTGATAAATGGAATACGGCATAACACTAATGGAGGCTCCTAGATCGAGCATTGCTCTTCTAATATGCATACCTCCAATCTTACAAGGGAGAGAGAACATACCTGGATCGCCGCATTTAACCGGTAAGCTTTTTGTGATCACAGCAGAGACGTTCTCACTTACCACGACGCGTTCACTCTCCTTTGTCTTCCTCTGGTTGGTGCAAATTTTCCTGAGGAACTTGGCGTACCTCGAAATTTCCTTCAGGGCGTCCAACAGAGGGATGTTGATCTCTACTTTCTTGAATGTGTCCAGGAACTCCTCCTCGTAGTTTTCCTTGGGCGGTCTCGCTAACCTGCTAGGAAAAGGAGCCTTAGGCACATAAACTCTAGTGCACGTAGGATCGAAATTTACCCCATGCCACCGTGGTTCGGGATTTTCTGTCTGTGGCTCTGCGTGGCCATGATCGACTTCCACTGGCGGGGTGCTCGTGGGAAGATGCTTCCCACTTCTCAAAGTGATGGCACTCAAACTCTCAGTTTTCTCTTCCATCCTGTTGATCTTGCAAGTCATCTGAGACATTTCTTCCTTAATTCCTTGCATCTGAGTGCCAACGTTATCGAGCTTGGACGAGGTGATCGTAAGGATAGCTTGCAACATGTCCTCAACAGATTTACCTGAAACAGAAGATTGGACTTTCAGAACATCATCCTTTAAGGCAAGAACAGTATTACTTACCTCGAAAAGCTGAGCCTTAAGCTCATCCACATCCTTCTTCAGGCGAGCCTTCTCCTTGTCTCCATCTTCACTCCGCTCTAAGCTTATAGCTATGTTAGAAATTAAAACTCTAGCTTCAGCGGGTGTCTTGTCCATGAGCGAGCCTCCACTAGCGGCGTCTATCATCTGCTGCCCTTGGGGAAGCAAACCGTAGTAAAAACCCTGAATGAGGGACTGTTCGGCTATTTGATGATTGGGGCAATCCTCGCATAATCGACCAAACCTCTCCCAGCACTCAAGAACGCTCTCTTCAGCTCCTTGCTCAATTTTCAATATCTCCTTTCTGAGGGCGGCGGCCTTTTTCGCAGGAAAATACCTTTCTAAAAACGCCCTATTCAACTCCTTCCAAGTCGTGATGGATCCGGTCGGTAGGTAAAGTATCCAGTCTCTCGCCTTCTCCTTCAAGGTGAAGGGAAAGGTCCTGAGATGGAGTTGATCTGCGGTGATGTCATTGGTTCTGAATGACGCACACACCATCTGGAATGCCTTGAGGTGTCTGACGGGATCCTCATCTGTATTACCACAAAAAGAAGGTAATAAGTTAATCAGACCAGCTGTAAGTTCAAAATTACCTGTAGCTACCGGATACGAGATACTCGATGTGTTCCGGCCTAGCTCAGATGATGCAAGCTCCCTCAAGGTTCTTTGATGCTCATAATTACCCCCGACCTCCATCTTGGCGCTTCTTTTGAATTTTCAAAGAATGCTGCGCTCCAAAAACTCAAACAAAAACGCGTAAAATAATACAAAAGAATTAAACTGTACAAAAAGTAAAGAAAATTTTTTAAAACCAACAAACTAAACTTAACTAAACTAAATTAATTAATTCCCCGGCAGCGGCGCCAATTTTGGTAGATGTACTCTTGGGGTACTCCAAATTCAAGCTGTCGAGGCTTGCCAAAATACAATTTATAAACCCGAATACACCGAGCTATTTGTAGCTAAGTGGCAACGGGGTCGATCCACAGGGAAATAAGAAATTCAATCTAACTAAGTCTAATTTGCTAGAAATAAAAGAATGCACAAATTAAAGAATAGTAATTTGGTTTTGGGGGAAGGGAGCTCCTAATTATGCTAACGGAAAATTAACAACGTGCAAAAAGTAAACGGTTGTGCTCAACTTCGAGAAATGGAATTGCTCGTTATGGATGTTCGGATCATTGATACGGTTTATGCGTTAGCCATGTTAATGCACACAATTCATCTAGTCATCTCTAACTCAAATGACCCAAAGAATTAATTAGAAGCGTGCAATTCTAATTAAACTTAGCCAATAATCTATCTAAGGTAGCGACCCCTAAATCGATTACGTGCTAGTGACGGGAACATTGCGACGGCCTAATCCTAAGACTAAACCGGTTTCTCTCTTTCCTTAAGCCTAACATGAAAACGTTAATTAACTCAGTTTACCAATGTCACTTTGGGCCGAACTAATTAGCCATGCTTAGACCCGTGCTACCTAGCGGTATAGGCAATTATACGTCCCAACCTTTAGCCCTCTATCATGCATAAGAATTAGAGCGTCAATCTAATTTAGCTACACATGCTAGAATTTGATGAAGAACAAGCAAGAGAATGCATAATCAAGCTAATGTCTCAACAATTACAAAGGGGAAAAATCTCCCCAAACATCCAAAACTTACAAACCAAAACTCTAAATCAAGCACATACCTTGGTTTAGCCTTCCATGGAGGTTGGATTACTCCAATCCACCATGGAAGAGCTTGGAATCATGCACAAAGAAGGAGAAGAGGTACAAAAATGGCGGAAAACGGAGGTAGACCCGAGAGGAGAAGCTTGGAGAAGAAGGAGAATCGAAAAGTGGCTGCAAAACTGGAGATTTCACGCCTTTTAAGCTCGGAGCGTCGAGACGCTAGGCCAGCGTCTCGACGCTGTGCCCTAAGTTGGCTGCTGCGCGCGCGCGGGGCGGCGTCGAGACGCTGCGCGGCGTCGAGCGAGCGTCGAGACGCTTGCGCTCGACGCTTGCTCTCGGGTGGAACTCCAGAATCACGCTTCAGACTTCGGAGCGTCGAGACGCTCGGCCAGCGTCTCGACGCTGGCGGCGTTGAGCGAGCGTTGAGACGCACGCTCGACGCTGATGCACGTCTAGCTTGGGGAATTGTCGGGGCAGCGTCGAGCTAGCGTCGAGCTAGCGTCTAGACGCTGGGGCGCACGCAGATCTTCAATGACGGGCGCGCGGGCGAGGCGGACACGGGCGAGGGCGCGCGCGGACATGGGCGAGGCGGAGCGGGCTGGCGCGCGGACATGGGCGAGGCGGAGCGGGCTGGCGCGCGGGCGCGAGGCGAGGCGGCGCGCGCGGGCGCGCGCGCGTCTGGGCGCGGGCGTGCGGTGTTTGCGAGCGGCGCGCGCGGGCGCGCGCGCGTGCTGCGTTCGTTGGGCGCTGGGCGCCGACGCTTGGGCGCTGCCCTCTCGGCTCTTAGCCCACTTTTGGGTCGTTTTGGCTCCCGAGCTCCGTTTGGCCTATCGTTTTGACCCGAACACTTCCCGAAACATGTTAAATGACCTTTTTAGCCCCGAAAATCATCAATGGACTTCCCGAGCTCTTCACCATGAAATCACCTACAAGGAAGCATTTTAATCAATATATATCATGGTTTTAGCTAGAATTAGGGACATTAAGATAACTCTATTTTGGAGCTATCAGCCCGCCCTTCTGGAGTT
Organism: Herpetospermum pedunculosum; assembly: GCA_028017165.1. Classification (NCBI taxonomy): domain Eukaryota; kingdom Viridiplantae; phylum Streptophyta; class Magnoliopsida; order Cucurbitales; family Cucurbitaceae; genus Herpetospermum; species Herpetospermum pedunculosum. The sequence continues at coordinate 47,674,637 of CM051527.1, forward strand.
CGCTCTGAAGGAAGCATCTACGTTCAGCTTCCATCGATTGGAGGGTGAAGGCTTCCACCCTTCACGGGCGCCAAAAACTTGCACATCGCCATTTGCAGGAGATTTCCTTTTACCCGTTCTAGCTTTTAGATCTCTCCGCCTAACCTCTTTGAATTGGAGAATGCAATTTCCGATGTTGGAGATGATCACTATTTGCTCCATCGCTTCTTTACTATCAAAGGCCAACTGGTTTCTTTGCTCCCAAATCTTCCAAACCAGCATCATCGAGCATTCCACATCTTTCTGAGCTCTGTTGTCCAATATCCAATCCCATTGTTCCTGGATGTTCCACTGATTCCTGTTATCACACAAAAGAGTCAAGTTAAAAGATGAGCAAAACGCCCACATCTCTTTTATTACCTCGCAGTGCCAAAATAAATGTGTAGGTGATTCCTCGTTTTCACTGCAAAAACGACATAAATTATCAGTATGGATTCCTTTCTTCAACAGGTTTACCTTACAAGGAATAATGTTGTTAAACACTTTCCAGCAACAGATTTTGACTTTTGGGGAACCATAGTAGTCCAAAAAGTCTTCCATCTCCGGCCCATATTAACAACATTTGAGGTTGAAGCTTCATTAATAATCCCATAAGATAAACCCAAATGATAAGCAGACTTGGCAGAAAAAACTCCTTGTTTCGCCGGACTCCATATGATTATGTTGTCTCTGCCCTCGGGATGAAGGGAAACTTCAAGAATCGCCTCAGCATCTATAGGTAAAAAGGTTGCTCGAATCTCCGCCTTACACCACTTCCCTTCAAGGGTCATCATATTCTTCACGGGAAGATTATGGACAGAAGTAGGGGGCACAATAGTCTTCTATTTTCCCTGGACGAGATCCAAAGATTATTATTAATTATCACCTCGGAACCATTGCCCACTCTCCACAAGTAGACTTTATCAAACAACTCTGATGAGCCTAATTGAGCTCTTAGAAATATTCCATGGTGATAGTATTTGCCTTTCATGATTCTAGCCAACAGGCTATCAGGATTTTAGATCAATCTCCAACTCTGTTTAGCTAACAAGGCTCGGTTGAACAAAGTAAGTGATGGAGCGACTTGCGCAGCGGAAGGCGATTTCTGACCGATGATACTCTAATTTCATCAATTTAACAAATAGAAAACATGCTCTTAAAACGGAAATAAGAAATTAGAAATACATACCCTTGTAGTTCCAATTTCTTCAAGCTTCGCCGCTCGTTCCTCGTCACGAACTCTTCCGGCCTCTTCTCACAAACGCCTCGAGGACCACTCCAGGTAGTCCCGCTATCCTCGGCGCCGCGCAACGAAGTGGTGAGACTTCGTTACAAGAGAAAAGAAAAGAAAAAGAGAAGAAGAAGAAGAAAGAGAAGAAGCTGAAGGGAGAGGTTGAAAGTTTTTTTAAAAAAACACTTTCGTAACCCCTTCCCTCAAGCTCTCTGCAAAAGAGAGAATTCAATTTCTCAATTGAAATCTTTTCAATACCCCTTTTTCTTATCTGATGGCCAACCTACAAAATCAATATATATATATATATATTACTTAACATATATATATATATGTGTCTTGCTGACATATATATATATATATATATATAATTATTATTATTATTAAAAATAATAATAATTTTATTTATTAAACATTTTAATAAATAAAATATATATATATATATATAATTATTGATTAAACTTTTTAATTAATAATTATTATTTAATTCAATATCAAATATTAATTAAATAATAAGATTAAACCCGAATTTCCAAAAACCGACTTTTTTTACACATGAATCCTATTCATGTTTTAGGCCATCCCCAATTTAAATATGTCGATCCTTCTTTCATAAAACGAATTTGAACAATTCAAATTCTTTTTCTTTTAATTTTCTCTTATACTGTTGCACGACGTTATCCGAGCTAGCCAGGAGAACCTAAAGGACCTACAGATCATGAGCTCCAACGATACGAGATTATTCGGTCAAAACTCTTTTAACCCGAATCAATCAACTTTCGTTAACCCCGGAGACTCCACTATAGTCCGAGGGTTGCACTCTCCTCACTGTAGATATCTTGTGTCCTCTTGATATAACCATCATTGGTAAGTCGACCATTCACAGGTTGTTCGTAATCACAGCTGGGTCATTTTAAACCGTTTTACCCTGCATTACGTCTTGTTCCTTAAGTACCACTGACACCTCTAATGAACAATAGATCTGTGGTCCAACCAACAGATCAAATAACCCTCTCATCACATGAGAGTGTGAGCGCTCATTGTTCAAGCCCCGAAGTCAGCTATTAAGGGAACAACCTATCTACTAACCCTGAAAAGCGGGTTAGGAGTGAACTCCAATCTTGCTGTACTATGTCCCCAACTACCTATTCGACTTTATCTTTGAGATGGTAGGCTTATTGAGCGGACATTCTGCCACTCTCACCCATACAAATCTAAGGATACTGTCTACTAAGCAGGAGTTCATAGTAAGCTCAGGATTGAGATCGAGTTACCTAAGCCATCAGGTGAAATAGTCGGTCTCTTCAGTAAACGGTGTTATAAAGAGAGAGCGACTTTTCGTGGTTCAGTCTTACGCAAACTCATCGCTTAGGACGCCCCCGCTCGCACATCTCGATGTGAAACGACTCGGATCACATCGTTTTGTACAATACAAAACGGGCCGCATCCAATAGTGTTACCAGGATAAGATATCCAACCTTATCCATATACTATAGACCGTTTTGACTGTCTACTTGAGCTTGACCCACATTCATGTCATACATGAAACTCAAGTATCCATGATCGTCAAGGGTGTTGGTCATTGGTATAGGATTAATGCAAACACGTTTCACTTTATTCCAGCAAACACCTTTACCGAATAAAACTTAATAACTCATTATTACTAAATAGATAATTTTCAAACATAACTGTTTACAAACCACGAGTTTTAGGACATTAAACCCAACAAACTCCCACTTGGACTTAAACGTCCGTGGTGTACATGTTGGTGAGGAGAACTATAATATCATATATCTATAGTCCTCTCCCACTATCTTATTTAGCAACCCGGAGCCCTAAACTCTTTAGGTATCTCTCAAACACTTTAGCTGTGAGAGACTTAGTAAACATTTCAACATGAAGTACTATGAGGCTTTCCATGTGACCATCACATCTCCTCATCCGCACTACTTAAGAGCTCAAAAAATCACTTTTTTTATGTTGCTATACAAGGTGCAACAAATTTTAGCTTTTATAGAGGAATTAGCAATACAACTCTTGTATTCCATTCCTTTATACTATGACAAATTATTAACCGATATAACTGACAGCTCCCACTGCATAAACATATCGGGTCATATATCTCAGAAGAGATAGATCTTAACCCAAGAAGTGTTAATGCGTAGGGACAACACCTCATAACATCGATTACTAACAACTCTTGTCAATATCAGATGTTAGGAGACTATACTAGCGATTTGTTCTTTCGACTCAGATTAATCTGAATCCTTAGAATAAACTAAGCCTCTCCCAGATCACATATCTGGAAATGGGTCGCTAGTTTATGGTTAAGTGCCATAAAGTACATCCTATTACATTCTCAATGAATAGGACATTAATTACGGAAACATATTATGAAAGCTATAGTATTGATAAAACATTTGACCAGCAAAGTTTATCAATAACATGTTTAAGCCATAAGATTTGATTTGAACATCAAACCTTAATCATTCAAGATTAAGTTGCTAGTTCCAATCTATAAAAGAATTGAATAAGCTAACAAAACAATTTTGATCTTAATATTGTATATGACTCTCAGAGAGATTATGACTTATAGACACTCTAATCAAGATAGCTAGTCTTGATTTCTATTTATCTTATCCTATCTAGTATAGAACAAGAAAAATTAGATGAGAGTAGTCTAACAACTTACGTCTGGTAACAAGTAAACAAGTTGATACACAATCAACCTCTTCACTTTGGGACAGTCCCATTACCAGAAAATCAAGCCTTAAAGGTTTTCACCTTAGAGGCTCGGTCATTTAACCTCTTGAAGATCTACAACTTCGAACCATTGGTCTTTGTCTAAATAATCCATTGTCTAATTAAAGACAACGAATCCTCAATTCATCATCTGGTATGATAACTCGAGTTTTATAGACAAACCAATGAGTTAGGGTTTTCTCAACTATTGAGAATAACCAACTCTACTATCAACAACCCTTGTTGATTTAGATATAGCTTTCCTCTTAATACGCCTAGTCTTAATGTCCATGTTGTTTTCTGAATTAATAGAACATGCAAGTATACATCTTTTGTAAAATGAACCGTTCATTTATTGACACCAAAAGATACTTATATACATATGCTCAAAAATACAGAAATATGTACAACTTAATTACACATATCACATATGTGATTTAGGTTCATACAGACAACAACATCATAAGCACAAAACTCGCACTGTGCAGCTGAATAAACGTCTTCTCAAGTCATCCAACACGGAGAAACCGACAATCAGGAACTAGTTTCCTGAAAGAAAAACAAACATGATTAGTGGTTCCTGAAAAACATTCAGGTATGACATTCATAAATCCACTATACATGTTTAGACAAATAAATCTCATTTACCTTGTCGTTCTTTCTCGGTACGTTTCTCTGCAAGGTATTTCAGGCAATTGCGCTTCCAATGCCCTTCTTCGTTACAATGGAAACACTTCCTTTGTCCGAAGACTTTACCTTGGCTCTTCTCGTCAATCGCGGCTCCGTTTACTTCTGCCGTCATGAAGTGGACCATCATATTAAGGACATGTTCCCTAACAGAGGTTCCTTCCTTCATTCTAGCATTATAAACGAATTTGAGGGCTTCATGGCGAAGAGACGAGGACGGTTGTCCAAACATCTCTTGCAATGAAGACATGATTTCCTTAGCGGAAACCATAACCTCATGCCTCTTGGCCAAGACATCCTGCATACTTGCCAAGATATAGACTCGGGCTTTATCATTAGCCCTAATCCAACGATCGTACGCCTCACGAACAGTTCGTGAACCTTTTGAGCTAGGAGTTGGAGGACAGTCCTCCGTCAAGACAAATCTCAGGTCATCCAACACAAGAATCGTATTCAAGTTGGATTTCCAAGTTCCGTAATTCTCTCCGGTAAGTTTGTCGTTAGCTAATAACTGTACAAAAGAGCTCGCCATGCTGAAAAAGAATGTAAACGAATTAGTGAAACGGTTTTAACCTATTTAAACCATTAAAAAAAAAACTTTAGCAGTAAATAAAGTACCCAAACTCTTTATTTACTTGCTACGATACTTTAGTAAGTCAGAATGGTCGCTACCGAATGGTAGTCGAGCACCCCATTACTAAATAAGGACAATCTTGACTAAATGCTATTACCAGAATAACTCATATTCCTATAGTATCTTAGTTATCGTTTTTGGTCTGGATTTACTAACTCCTTAGCAAATCCCGTAAGTGTGACCCTCCATTTTTAGAACGCACAGAACGACCCCAACATAACAACCGAATGGAATGTCAGTGTTGTGAATGGCCCTGTGTTTCACTATCCATAAATTGTGACTGAGATGTTCGATCTCCCATGCCCCGCCCTCCGAATGGATCGGTTCCTCCATGGGCCACCTTGCAGGCGAAACATGGGAATCTTACGGTTCAGTCCAATAGAGGAGACCACAGGAAGCACCGACGCGCTTCCTTCACCCACTTACTATAGATACTTACTCCATTCACCTTGCTATTGAAAGTTGCAAATACCATCCGAATGGGGATGCCCTATTGACATCACGAGGCCGAGCAAAATTCTCACGTTGTGAACTATAGGGAGTGCGTAGCAGGAGAGAGATATATCATATATTCCTTCTCAACACTTCTACTAAGCATCGTGGACGGTGTTTAGGGTAAATACTCAAGTTTTATCTGGCTAAGTAAATAAAACCTTAAGTCTAGGCAAACTATTTACCTGAGATGTCTAGGTTATTAACAAATTTAATTAACCTCACACCTCTCCCGCACGCTCATAAAGCCTGGTTAACTTTACTCAAGTACCGGATTGTCCCTAGGTAGGAGGTGTTCCGTAAACCGTCAGCTTAAATACCTCAAACCTCGAACATGATTTCACCGGGTGAGTTTCTCATAACCTTAGCATTTACGAGATTTCGACCTATTCATCTAATGAACCAGATCGTCTCATTAACCCTAAATGAACATGCTCTTTTCTTTGTTTATAGATTTTAAAAGTCTAAGTCATTTTTACAACGCTTGCAAAAGCAGACTTTCTATAACAACTATCTATATGCTTCTCAAACATACATTTGCTAAGGCATGAAAAAGTTGAATATTTAACTTCATAATCAATATAACACTTATATCGATTATGCTCTTTAAACATACAACTCCTAATTCATAAATTAATATAACACTTATATCAATTTTAATGAATTAAGCATGCATCCTATACATTATAACAATTATAACATACAATATGCATAAAACTAATGTTGAATGTTTTAATTTCATAATTAATATAACACTTATATTAATTATTCTATTAAGTAAACAACATCAAATTCATGAATTAATATAACTCTTATATTAATACTCATGAATTAAACATACATATACATTACAACACTTATAATATACAATATGCATAAAACTAATGTTGAATGTTTTAATTTCATAATTAATATAACACTTATATTAATTATTCTATTAAGTAAACAACATCAAATTCATGAATTAATATAACTCTTATATTAATACTCATGAATTAAACATGCATATACATTACAACACTTATAATATACAATATGCATAAAATTAGGATAACCAATGTTGTAAGTTCAATTTCATAATTAATATAACGATTATATCAATTTCTCTATTAAACTAACAACATCCAATTCATGGATTAATATAACTTTTATATTAATTCTCATGAATTCCTAAATATACATACTATATATTATAACCCTTATAACATATTTACTATGCATGGAGCATGCTTCCTACGGTGGGATTTTAAATCTATATGGCATACGTTATGCACATACAAACATGGATTTCAATTAAAACATACATTCACAATGCATAATTAATTAAACACACTAAAGTGGATCGATTTTGGCATTTAGCAAGCAATAACTAATTTATTACAAGCTTGAACAACAAGCTACGTCTTTAGCGGACTTCGAACTCTTCGCACCGCCTTTGACCAACTTGCTTCCTCCGAACGCTTCGGCCAAATTTTCTTCGAATTTCTCCTCGTATTGCCTAGAACGAGTTTGAACTTATACCGAACATTTCGGCGAGTTCCAAACTCAAACTTCTTTCACAAAGAAACCTATATGGACTCTAATGACTCTAAAATTACAGACGCTTCAGCACACATTAAAGCCCATACATTCTCGGGCAATTACAAATTATGAAATTCAAAAGAAAACGATGCCAAAATCGATTTTTCACTTTAGACGTCCATTCGGAAACAATTTCTAAATTAAAATACCCACCAACTTAAATTGATGCAAATTGAGTTAATCACAAAATCGCTCTGATACCAATTGATGGAGCGACTTGCGCATTGCGCAGCAGAAGGCGATTTCGGACCGATGATACTCTAATTTCATCAATTTAACAAATAGAAAACATGCTCTTAAAACGGAAATAAGAAATTAGAAATACATACCCTTGTAGTTCCAATTTCTTCAAGCTCCGCCGCTCGTTCCTCGTCATGAACTCTTCCGGCCTCTTCTCACGAACGCCTCGAGGACCACCCCAGGTAGTCCCGCTATCCTCGGCGCCGCACAACGAAGTGGTGGGACTTCGTTACAAGAGAAAAGAAAAGAAAAAGAGAAGAAGAAGAAGAAAGAGAAGAAGCTGAAGGGAGAGGTTGAAAGTTTAAAAAAAAAAACACTTTTGTAACCCCTTCCCTCAAGCTCTCTGCAAAAGAGAGAATTCAATTTCTCAATTGAAATCTTTTCAATATCCTTTTCTTATGTGATGGCCAACCTACAAAATCCATATATATATTACTTAACATATATATATATGTGTCTGGCTGCATGCAAGACATATATATAATTATTATTATTATTAAAAATAATAATAATTTTATTTATTTAACATTTTAATAAATAATATATATATATATATAATTATTATTTAAACTTTTTAATTAATAATTATTATTTAATTCAATATCAAATATTAATTAAATAATAAGATTAAACCCGATTTTCCGAAAATCGACTTTTTTTACACATGAATCCTATTCATGTTTTAGGTCATTCCCATATTTAAATCATATTTAAATATGTCGATCCTTCTTTCATAAAACGAATTTGAACAATTCAAATTCTTTTTCTTTTAATTTTCTCTTATAGTGTTGCACGACGTTATCCGAGCTAGCCAGAAGAACCTAAAGGACCTACAGATCCTGAGCTCCAACGATACGAGATTATTCGGTCAAAACACTTTTAACCCGAATCAATCAACTTTCGTTAACCCCCGGAGACTCCACTATAGTCCGAGGGTTGCACTCTCCTCACTGTAGATATATTGTGTTCTCTTGATATAACCATCATTGGTAAGTCGACCCTTCACAAGTTGTTCGTAATCACAGCTGGGTCATTTTAAACCGTTTAACCCCTGCATTACGTCTTGTTCCTTAAGTACCACTGACACCTCTAATGAACAATAGATCTGTGGTCCAACCAACAGATCAAATAACCCTCTCATCACATGAGAGTGTGAGCGCTCATTGTTCAAGCCCCGGAGTCAGATATTAAGGGAACAACCTATCTACTAACCCTGAAAAGCGGGTTAGGAGTGAACTCCAATCTTGTTGTACTATGTCCCCAGCTACCTATTCGACTTTATCCCTGAGATGGTAGGCTTATTGAGCGGACATTCTGCCACTCTCACCCATACAAATCTAAGGATACTGTCTAATAAGCAGGAGTTCATAGTAAGCTCAGGATTGAGATCGAGTTACCTAAGCAATCAGGTGAAATAGTCGGTCTCTTCAGTAAACGGTGTTATAAAGAGAGAGCGACTTTTCGTGGTTCAGTCTTACGCAAACTCATCGCGTAGGACGCCCCCGCTCGCACATCTCGATGTGAAACGACTCGGATCACATCGTTTTGTACAATACAAAACGGGCCGCATCCAATAGTGTTACCAGGATAAGGTACCCAGCCTTATCCATATACTATAGATCGTTTTGACTGTCTACTTGAGCTTGACCCACATTCATGTCATACATGAAACTCAAGTATCCATGATCGTCAAGGGTGTTGGTCATTGGTATAGATTAATGCAAACACGTTTCACATTATTCTAGCAAACACCTTTACTGAATAAAACTTAATAACTCATTATTACTAAATAGATAATTTACAAACATAACTGTTTACAAACCACGAGTTTTAGGACATTAAACCCAACAGTAAGGTCCCTAAAGCACACCCCTCATTGGACCTTGCTGACACACAAGCGCTTTCAGGAACGTCAGTGAATCTTTATCCTTTCGGTGGTTGAGCCCCACCAGAAACAAGCAAACATTTTGGTAATATCATCACATACCTGGGTCGAGATTCTAAAACAAGTCATCGTGTATGTTGGTATAGCTGAGCTACAACCTTAATTAGCACCTCCTTACCCCGAGCTGAAAACATCTTTTACTTCCAGACTTTGTCCTTCAATGAGCTGAACGCTTGGCACCGGTTCCTCGCAACTTGAGAAGGGAGCCCTAAATAACGACCAAGCGTGGTCATATCGGTGACCCCGAGTTCTCCTAGGATGAAATCGATCGTCTCCTGATTGGTATTTTTGCTTGCCATAAAGACCGACTTGTCAAAGTTAACCGTCTGACCAGATGCTTTTTCGTAGGTGTGGAGGATGCCTTTGATCGTTAGACAATCCCTCCTCGTGGCCTTGAAGAAAACCAGGTTGTCATATGCAAAAAGTAAGTGAGAAATAGAAGGACAATGATGATTAATTTGCAAACTTGAGAATTCTCTTAGTTGTTCCTTCTGATTTAGCAGGGCCGAGAACCCCTCCACACACAGAAGGAACAAATAAGGGGACAGAGGATCCCCTTGTCTTAGCCCGCGCGTCGGCCTTAAAGATGCTGATGGAACCCCGTTTAGCAAAACTGAGAAGGAAACAAACTCCACACATTTCATGATAAGAGACACCCAACTTTGGCAGAAACCCATTTTCACCATAATCCTTCTAAGAAAACTCCACTCGACCCGATCGTAGGCCTTGCTCATATCTAATTTGAGAGCTACCGTGCCTTTTTTCCCGCTATGCTTGTTGTTCAGCGCATAAATATACTCAAAACCGATCAAAGCGTTGTCAGAAATTAACCTCTCAGGCACAAAAGTTGACTGAGTTGGTGAGACAGTAGAGTCTAAGACAGATTTCAGTCTGTTCGCGATGACCTTAGAGATAATCTTGTAAATCACATTGCACAGGCTGATTTGTCTGAACTCGCCCATACACTTCGGATCCCTGATTTTCGGGATCAAAACTATAAAAGTTTTATTCAGATCACCCAAAGCCTCTTGGTCATTAAGAATCCTCAGATAGAGACATGAGATCTCGTTCCCCACAGTGTCCCAATACTACTGATAAAACAAAGCATGGAATCTATCCGGACCTGAAGCCTTAGTTGCCGACATTTGCTTCAATGTTGTCTCAACCTCTGATTTGGTAAATGGTTTAGTCAAAAAGGCATTTTGGTCCTCCATAATGGTGGAAGGGATTGCCTCAACAGTAGCTAGGGTGCTACCCTCATCCGGATTACTGGATCTGAAAAGCTTTAGAAAATAAACATTAGCCAATCCTGCTATCGCTGACTCTTCATCAATCCAAACACCATTCTCATCTTCGAGTCCTCTTATCTGATTAGTTCGACGCCAGTGGCTGGCACTGAGGTGGAACCATTTGGTGTTCCTATCCCCCCATTCCAGCCAATCTTCTCTCGCTCTTTGTTCCTATCCCCCCATTTGGTGTTCCTTCTTCAACAGAATTTCTAAGTCCTGTTCTGCCGCCCTGGACACTCTTAGCCAATTCGGGCCTTGATCGCGGGAAAGGGCCTCTATCTGCTGTTCTTTTCTGTAAATCGCTCCCTTAATCGACTCTTTTAACCACTCTTTATTCCACTTTAGGAGCTCCTTGAGACACTTAACATGGGTAACCTGACAGTTGGTTCCATCCCTTGTACCCCTAAGTGCCAAAACCTCTAAACCACCCCGCGACAACCCTCGAAATTGACCCACCCTGGCTCAAAACGAACGTTCTTCCCACTGAACTTGTTCCTCCCTCTCTTCCCTTTAATCTTCAGGAAGCCAAAATCGGACGATGATCTGATACTAAGGAACTTAAATTATGGATTTTTACCACTGAGGCCTTAGACAGAAACTCCGTGCTAGCAAAAAAACAATCTAGCCGCTCTCTAGTCGAACCATCAACCATAATTTTTGTTGTACCACGTAAAATCATCTCCCCTGTACCCTAGATCATAGAGTTCACAAAAGTCAACAACATCCCGAAAATTATGCATTAAAACTTGGTGTCTCGGTGCCCCACCTTGTTTCTCACTGTCGGACACGATTTCATTGAAATCCCCTCCAATGATCCACGAGATAGAAGTAACCTAAAATAGTCTTTCAACCAACTTCCAGGATTCTTCACGTCTAGCTTCATCTGGATTACCATAAAAGCCTAAATCCTGACCTTCTACTATAAATGTGTCGATGTGTCCTGAAGAGAAGGACATAAGGTGAACGTCCAACTCTGCGGACCAAAGCAACATAAGGCCCCCACTGTTTCCATTACTCGGCACACTAATACAATTTTCCAACCCAACCTCTCTCTTCACTTGTTCATCCTTGTTGTACCTACATTTAGTTTCCATAATGAAAACTAAATCATGGTGATATTTTGACACTAAGCTGCGTAGTGCCCTTACTCGACACACTAGTCTTATAGTTTATTTGCCAATAAGGTTATTTTTTATAATAACCCTAATTTACTCATGTTAATATTTTAAAAAATAACATTTAATTTTTAAAGTTAACCAATTAAAATTAAAAAATAATAATGATTAACAATATACAATTTATTTTAAATTAGGATCTGATTTCCTCGGATTACAAAATTATATATATTTTCTTTCATTTTTAATTTTTTAAATATCTTCTTTGTTTTCGTTTTATAATTTATGTGAAACTTAACTTTATGAAATGTTTGAAATTATAAATTACAGTTTGTATTTAGAGAGACACATATTCGAGGAATATTATTCAAATACAATAGATGGTATTGGAGACGTTTGAATGAAATATTTATTTTTTTAATTCTTTATGCAAATATATATTTGATTCTTGTAAGCAATGTTTTCATGGTTGGAAATAATTTTTTTATTCTTAGACTATAACATAAATTAAATTCTTCATTCAAACGTCTTCAAAACAAAAAGTCACATGTTGCATAAAAAATTCTACAATTCATAAAACATCCACTAGAAAATAAGAAGAAAAAAAAAAAATTGAAGTAGCAAAAGGAATTTTTTTTTTTTTTTTTTTGTCTAAACCCGGGTTTCAGAACACTGCACCCTAAACACTGTTTTCTGATTCCAGGGTTCAGAACCCTCCCAAGCAAACCCCCATCGTTTTGATTCCCAGAGTTCTAAACCCAAAACAGGGGTCAAATGCCCCTAAAGGTTTCACCTAGGGACATTCAAGAAATGAAGAATATCGAGATTTGAAAGATTAAAAAAAAAATCAAGAAAGAAGAAATTTGACCTCCCCTGGAGAGACGACCTGAATCCGTGAAGAAGACGCCACTGCATAGAGTTCAAAGGTTTTAGTGTTTACGAAATGGAGGGAGAGAAGAATTCTGATAATAGTCTATCGCTGACAGTAAAACTATTGCATTTTAAAAAACAAATTGCAAATATGACAATTTTTATTAGTGATAGTAATCTATTGCTGACAGTAATCTATCACTCATGTCTATCGTTGATACTAATTTATTAGTCTATCACTGATAGTAGTTTATAACCTCAGTTTTTTTTATAGAATTTTGTCAGGGACTTAGTAGTCTATGATATCAACGATAACAGTCTATGAGTGACGTTTCACGGTTTGGTTTGGTTCGACTCGATTCTAATTTTAAAGCAATGAGGTAAAACTAGTTTTTTTTTTGTTTTTTTTTTTTTGGCCTTTTGTATTTTGTTGTGTGATATTGAAAAGTAGAAGGTAGAAATTAGAATAGAATGCAGAAGGAAAAATGAGGGAAAAAGAGGGAAAGGATTTGCACTGGAAGAATAATGATGTTTCTTCTTAATTAGTCCCACGTATGCATTAACAATATCTCCAGTTGCAATGTGTCTGGAGGAGTTCATTCCACCAAACCATCCCAAATCTCATATTTATTCCATCCTCATTAGAACTGCTCTTGTAATGTCTACCTTACTGGTCGGTCTTTCTGTCCCCTTTTTTGGTAAGTATATCTTCACATTTCTATTTCTATACCAATTTATGATGAAGAAAATGCAGTATTTTTCTTTAAGCACCCTTTTGGCCTTAGAAAAACGAGTACCAATTTTGGATCTTCACTGTTTTTTCCAACGCAGGTCTTATGATGGCATTAATTGGATCATTGCTAACCAATGCTTGTGGTAAGTTTGCTCATCCTAGCATTATGGTGCCTCCCGAGAACTTTTTTTTTTTTTTTTTTGACAACATGTTGGGGTGGGGGATTGAACCTAGGACTCAAGTGATACATTATGCCTATGCTCTTGTTGGCTGCCTCCCGAGAACTATTTCGTGACATTTAAAATCAGTCCAAAACATGTTTTTAATTAATTAAATTTTTTTTAATGTTTAATTTGATTTTTTTTTGATACATTGTGGGCGGAGGATTCGAACCACAGACCTCATGGTTGTCAACACATACATATGCACGCTGATGCACGCTCGCTTTGGCAATTGATTTTGAATTATTAAAAACATGTTTTGGAGTAATTTTGAATGTCACAAAAGCAATTTTAATCCTTACAAAATCACTCTCAAACATGCTCTTATACTTTTGTCATGTTCAAAATCACTCTCAAAACATTTTTAATCATTTAAAATCAATTTTTGATTATATAATAATCGTGTTCACTGTTCAGTTAATATTAAAATGATTATATGAAAAAATTCACTTATAAACAAATCGGTTTCCACTCTAAATTCACTCTCAAACATGTCATAACTCGAGTTGTTTTTTTTATATTGACGTATGACTCTCAAATGTGTCTTGCAGACTTTAATACTCCCTTGTGTGTGTTACCTCAGCATTTTGGGAGGGAAAGTAACACTTTTGCAGGTAAAAACGTCATCTGCATTTTCTTTTATTTATTTTGATACAAGTGCTTAGAAGAATTTAGACTAATCAATTACAAAATTTAATTTTCTTTGTTTTACAGAGATCACTTTGTTTCATAGTTATAGCAGTAGGAGTTGTTGCATCAGCATTTGGATCATATTCATCTCTGAAGAAAATCATTGAGAGATTTTGTCTTCCCAAATCCCAACCAAGCACCAAGAGTCGCTGGTTATGCAGCATAGATTCTGGTAGATTTTGTGTACCTTTTTCTATATTGTATATTGAATTATAGAGGAACTCTAGAGATATCTCATGTTTCCCCATTAAACTTAGGTGAGATTGTTCATTGTTACATGTTTTTTTTACCCCTTTTGTTGTCAATTCCATGTTCACTAGAAATTTAGACATCAATCTAAACCATTTTGTTACAGTTATGAAATTCAGAAAGTGAATCCACCCATTGGTTCTTCTTCCGTTTTTTCGAATATAATGGCAGCATCAGCGGACAAGTCCCCCGTCGTCGGCAGCGGGTGAACATTCCCCACGCTTCCTCTCGGCGTCTCCCGCCTCCGCCCCTAACCAGTACTACTGCAATTGCATAAGGGAACACTGTAGCACCGACTGCGGTGGCTGTCAGAAACGCTTGCAGAGATGCAACATACGCGGCCGTTGCGGAGTTGTTGATAGACATTGTCGGAGTCCTTTTCAATCATAGAATTTTTAACCATATTGATAAACTTGTTGGGGTTGTATTGTAAATAAATAGTTGACTGGAAGTTTAAAACTAATAATGCAATGTATTTTTTAAGTCTGAATTGATTTTTTACATTTATGTTTTTCTTCTTTTATTGTTCTGGATATTTTTCTAAAAAGGCGGTACAGTATATTATGAAAAACAAACGACCCCACAATCTAAACAATCCACTTAATCCACAAAGATAATCCAACATCCACAACATGTCTTCAACATCGTCGGCTGAAGTAGTTCAATCCTATTGAAGCAAGCTTCATCACCGACGATATATACTTATCCAAGGCTTCAATGAAACAAATTCATCCCCACTAACTTCAACAAGTCTCCAACCACCCATTTCTTTGATTGGATGAAACTCTTAACTTATTACTTGGAATCAATGAATACATAGTACACTTGGATTAGTACTTTGTAATAGCCCAGTGAACCTTAAGTTGAAATTTGTATGTTCAGCCACTTAAATAGTCAATTACTCTTGTAGATGTGTTCAACTCCTTTCAACTTCATGTTGTTGATTTAATCACATACCCATAATCCTTATGAAAAGATTATTACAAAGAACCCTAAACCATTAAAGGTTTTACAATTGATCTAATTGAAGCGAAATACTAATGTCAAATATGTCTAAACAGTCAATTTGCAAACCATATATATCACATATATTATAAATTAAAACACCCACCAACATAAATTTTTAATTCTAAACAAAACTCAAAGAAAGCTCTGATACCAATTGAAGGGAATGAACTCTTCAAATCCACGCAACGGAAACGTTTGGAATCGATCTTTGGTTTTGTTTAGAATTAAACTAAAAAACAAGTTAAGCAAATGTTTTACCTTTGATGAACAATCATCTTCTTGTGTTCCTTTTTCCACGAGATCTTCCTCGCTATGACTCGAACACGGGATCAAGGCTTGTATGACTCGAACACGGGATCAAGGCTTGTGGGAGCTCTTTGAAAGAATGAGAGAACAATTCTGTGCAGAGGGTGAGTAGTGTGTTTGACCAACCTTTTGGCTAAACCTAAATGTCTTATTTATAATAAGGCTTTTAGGAATTAATTTTATTTTATAAAATACATTTTAATATCTAATATATTAAAATATGTATTTTATATTTATTTGAATCTTATTAAAATATTATAAAATTAATCTTTTCTAGTATACTTTTGATAGCTCCAAAATAGAGCTATTATTATGTCCCTAATATTGGCAAGAATCATGCTAAGTATTGATTCAAATGCCTTTTTGTAGGTGATTTCATGGTTGAGAGCTCAAGAGGTCTAAAGACACGTTTCGGGCCTTAAAGCGACGGTTTAGAGCTTCATAAATGCATCGGGAGTGAAGGGGCTTGAAGAATTGAAGAAATGGCAAAAATTGCCTTGAAAAAGGGGAGTTTTTGGCCATCAACCCGAGAGCATTCTTGCATGAGGAGCAGCGTCGAGACGCTAGCTCGACGCTTGCTCGACGCTGCAGCGTCTCGACGCTGGCCGAGCGTCTCGACGCCACCCCGACGATTTTCCAGATTGACGCGCGACAGCGTCGAGACGCTGTCCGAGCGTCTCGACGCCAGCACGCGCGTGCGGCCAACTTAGGGCACCAACGTCAAGACGCTTGCCTAGCGACTCGACGCTCCGACGATAGAAAGCGTGAAAACGCTCATTTCTTGCCCAACTTTCATTCCAACTTTCCATCATCTTCTTCCTCTCGGGTCTACACCATTTTTGCACCATTTTGAGCTCTTCTTCTCCTCTTTTTGTATGGTACCAAGCTCTTCCATGGGGGGTTTGGTTTGTTCATCCTCCATGGAAGGCTAAACGAAGGTTAGTGTTTAATTTTGAGTTTGGGATTTTGAATATGGATGTTTGGGGAGATTTGCCCCTTTGTAAATGTTGTGCTAATTAGTACGTTTATGCATCTCTTGCTTGTTCTTATTCAAATCTAGCATGTGTAGCTTAGTTAGGTTGACTCCCTAATTCCTATGCATGATAGAGGGCTAAAGGTTGGGACGTATATTTGCCCAAATCGCTAGGTAGCAAGGTTTTAAGCATGGCTAAGTAATTCAACCCAAAGTGACAGTTGGGAATCTGAATTAGTTAACGTTTTCATGTTAGGCTTAGGGCGAGAGAGAAATCGGGTTAGTCTTAGGATTAAACCGTCACAATGTTCCCGTTACTGGCTTATGGTCAATTTAGGGGTCGCGACCTTGAATAGATTATTGGCCAAGAACAATTAGAATTGCACATATCTAATTATATCTTTGGGTCATTTGAGTTAGAAATTAGCCAAATGAATTGTGTGCATAAACATGATTAGCTAATAAATTGTATCGATGAACCGAACGTCCATAGCAATCAATCCCATTACTCGGAGTTAAGCACGACCATTTAATTTTGCACTTGTCATTTAATTTTTCGTTAGCTTTGCACGCTAGGAGCTCACTTCCCCCAAAGCAAATCACAATCACATTTTTACATTCTTTTTACACACTTTTTAGAATTAGCAAATTAAACTTAGTTGAATTAAATTCCTTAATTCCCTGTGGATCGACTCTGTTACCACTTAGCTGCAAATTGCTCGGTGCATTCGGGTTTTATAAATTTTATTTTGGCAAGCCTCGACAACTTGAAGTTGGAGCACCCCATTAAGTGCTCTACCAAAATTGGCGCCGTTGCCGGGGAGTTAGATTTAATTTAGTTTGATTAAGTTTAATTTGTTTGTTTTAAAAAAAAATTCTTTACTTTGTTTGTACAGTTTAATTCTTTTGTATTATTTTACCCGTTTTTGTTCGAGCTTTTGAGCGCAGTCATTCTTTGAAAATTCAAAAGAAGCGCTGCAATGGAGGTTGGGGGTAATTATGAGCAACAAAGAACCTTGAGGGAGCTTGCAGCATCTGAGCTAGGCCGGAACTCATCGAGTATTATGTATCCGGTAGCTTCAGGTAATTTTGAACTTAAAGCTGGTCTGGTTAACTTATTACCTTCTTTTTGTGGTAATACAGATGAGAATCCCGTCAGACACCTCAAGGCATTTCAGATGGTGTGTTCGTCATTTAGGACCGACGACATCACCGAAGATCAACTCCATCTCAGGGCCTTTCCTTTCACCTTGAAGGAGAAGGCAAGAGATTGGATGTATTACCTACCGACTGGGTCCATCACTTCATGGGAAGAGCTGCAGGGAGCGTTTTATGCGAAGTTGACTGAGTTGGTGAGACAGTAGAGTCTAAGACAGATTTCAGTCTGTTCGCGATGACCTTAGAGATAATCTTGTAAATCACATTGCACAGGCTGATTTGTCTGAACTCGCCCATACACTTCGGATCCCTGATTTTCGGGATCAAAACTATAAAAGTTTTATTCAGATCACCCAAAGCCTCTTGGTCATTAAGAATCCTCAGATAGAGACATGAGATCTCGTTCCCCACAGTGTCCCAATACTACTGATAAAACAAAGCATGGAATCTATCCGGACCTGAAGCCTTAGTTGCCGACATTTGCTTCAATGTTGTCTCAACCTCTGATTTGGTAAATGGTTTAGTCAAAAAGGCATTTTGGTCCTCCATAATGGTGGAAGGGATTGCCTCAACAGTAGCTAGGGTGCTACCCTCATCCGGATTACTGGATCTGAAAAGCTTTAGAAAATAAACATTAGCCAATCCTGCTATCGCTGACTCTTCATCAATCCAAACACCATTCTCATCTTCGAGTCCTCTTATCTGATTAGTTCGACGCCAGTGGCTGGCACTGAGGTGGAACCATTTGGTGTTCCTATCCCCCCATTCCAGCCAATCTTCTCTCGCTCTTTGTTCCTATCCCCCCATTTGGTGTTCCTTCTTCAACAGAATTTCTAAGTCCTGTTCTGCCGCCCTGGACACTCTTAGCCAATTCGGGCCTTGATCGCGGGAAAGGGCCTCTATCTGCTGTTCTTTTCTGTAAATCGCTCCCTTAATCGACTCTTTTAACCACTCTTTATTCCACTTTAGGAGCTCCTTGAGACACTTAACATGGGTAACCTGACAGTTGGTTCCATCCCTTGTACCCCTAAGTGCCAAAACCTCTAAACCACCCCGCGACAACCCTCGAAATTGACCCACCCTGGCTCAAAACGAACGTTCTTCCCACTGAACTTGTTCCTCCCTCTCTTCCCTTTAATCTTCAGGAAGCCAAAATCGGACGATGATCTGATACTAAGGAACTTAAATTATGGATTTTTACCACTGAGGCCTTAGACAGAAACTCCGTGCTAGCAAAAAAACAATCTAGCCGCTCTCTAGTCGAACCATCAACCATAATTTTTGTTGTACCACGTAAAATCATCTCCCCTGTACCCTAGATCATAGAGTTCACAAAAGTCAACAACATCCCGAAAATTATGCATTAAAACTTGGTGTCTCGGTGCCCCACCTTGTTTCTCACTGTCGGACACGATTTCATTGAAATCCCCTCCAATGATCCACGAGATAGAAGTAACCTAAAATAGTCTTTCAACCAACTTCCAGGATTCTTCACGTCTAGCTTCATCTGGATTACCATAAAAGCCTAAATCCTGACCTTCTACTATAAATGTGTCGATGTGTCCTGAAGAGAAGGACATAAGGTGAACGTCCAACTCTGCGGACCAAAGCAACATAAGGCCCCCACTGTTTCCATTACTCGGCACACTAATACAATTTTCCAACCCAACCTCTCTCTTCACTTGTTCATCCTTGTTGTACCTACATTTAGTTTCCATAATGAAAACTAAATCATGGTGATATTTTGACACTAAGCTGCGTAGTGCCCTTACTCGACACACTAGTCTTATAGTTTATTTGCCAATAAGGTTATTTTTTATAATAACCCTAATTTACTCATGTTAATATTTTAAAAAATAACATTTAATTTTTAAAGTTAACCAATTAAAATTAAAAAATAATAATGATTAACAATATACAATTTATTTTAAATTAGGATCTGATTTCCTCGGATTACAAAATTATATATATTTTCTTTCATTTTTAATTTTTTAAATATCTTCTTTGTTTTCGTTTTATAATTTATGTGAAACTTAACTTTATGAAATGTTTGAAATTATAAATTACAGTTTGTATTTAGAGAGACACATATTCGAGGAATATTATTCAAATACAATAGATGGTATTGGAGACGTTTGAATGAAATATTTATTTTTTTAATTCTTTATGCAAATATATATTTGATTCTTGTAAGCAATGTTTTCATGGTTGGAAATAATTTTTTTATTCTTAGACTATAACATAAATTAAATTCTTCATTCAAACGTCTTCAAAACAAAAAGTCACATGTTGCATAAAAAATTCTACAATTCATAAAACATCCACTAGAAAATAAGAAGAAAAAAAAAAAATTGAAGTAGCAAAAGGAATTTTTTTTTTTTTTTTTTTGTCTAAACCCGGGTTTCAGAACACTGCACCCTAAACACTGTTTTCTGATTCCAGGGTTCAGAACCCTCCCAAGCAAACCCCCATCGTTTTGATTCCCAGAGTTCTAAACCCAAAACAGGGGTCAAATGCCCCTAAAGGTTTCACCTAGGGACATTCAAGAAATGAAGAATATCGAGATTTGAAAGATTAAAAAAAAAATCAAGAAAGAAGAAATTTGACCTCCCCTGGAGAGACGACCTGAATCCGTGAAGAAGACGCCACTGCATAGAGTTCAAAGGTTTTAGTGTTTACGAAATGGAGGGAGAGAAGAATTCTGATAATAGTCTATCGCTGACAGTAAAACTATTGCATTTTAAAAAACAAATTGCAAATATGACAATTTTTATTAGTGATAGTAATCTATTGCTGACAGTAATCTATCACTCATGTCTATCGTTGATACTAATTTATTAGTCTATCACTGATAGTAGTTTATAACCTCAGTTTTTTTTATAGAATTTTGTCAGGGACTTAGTAGTCTATGATATCAACGATAACAGTCTATGAGTGACGTTTCACGGTTTGGTTTGGTTCGACTCGATTCTAATTTTAAAGCAATGAGGTAAAACTAGTTTTTTTTTTGTTTTTTTTTTTTTGGCCTTTTGTATTTTGTTGTGTGATATTGAAAAGTAGAAGGTAGAAATTAGAATAGAATGCAGAAGGAAAAATGAGGGAAAAAGAGGGAAAGGATTTGCACTGGAAGAATAATGATGTTTCTTCTTAATTAGTCCCACGTATGCATTAACAATATCTCCAGTTGCAATGTGTCTGGAGGAGTTCATTCCACCAAACCATCCCAAATCTCATATTTATTCCATCCTCATTAGAACTGCTCTTGTAATGTCTACCTTACTGGTCGGTCTTTCTGTCCCCTTTTTTGGTAAGTATATCTTCACATTTCTATTTCTATACCAATTTATGATGAAGAAAATGCAGTATTTTTCTTTAAGCACCCTTTTGGCCTTAGAAAAACGAGTACCAATTTTGGATCTTCACTGTTTTTTCCAACGCAGGTCTTATGATGGCATTAATTGGATCATTGCTAACCAATGCTTGTGGTAAGTTTGCTCATCCTAGCATTATGGTGCCTCCCGAGAACTTTTTTTTTTTTTTTTTTGACAACATGTTGGGGTGGGGGATTGAACCTAGGACTCAAGTGATACATTATGCCTATGCTCTTGTTGGCTGCCTCCCGAGAACTATTTCGTGACATTTAAAATCAGTCCAAAACATGTTTTTAATTAATTAAATTTTTTTTAATGTTTAATTTGATTTTTTTTTGATACATTGTGGGCGGAGGATTCGAACCACAGACCTCATGGTTGTCAACACATACATATGCACGCTGATGCACGCTCGCTTTGGCAATTGATTTTGAATTATTAAAAACATGTTTTGGAGTAATTTTGAATGTCACAAAAGCAATTTTAATCCTTACAAAATCACTCTCAAACATGCTCTTATACTTTTGTCATGTTCAAAATCACTCTCAAAACATTTTTAATCATTTAAAATCAATTTTTGATTATATAATAATCGTGTTCACTGTTCAGTTAATATTAAAATGATTATATGAAAAAATTCACTTATAAACAAATCGGTTTCCACTCTAAATTCACTCTCAAACATGTCATAACTCGAGTTGTTTTTTTTATATTGACGTATGACTCTCAAATGTGTCTTGCAGACTTTAATACTCCCTTGTGTGTGTTACCTCAGCATTTTGGGAGGGAAAGTAACACTTTTGCAGGTAAAAACGTCATCTGCATTTTCTTTTATTTATTTTGATACAAGTGCTTAGAAGAATTTAGACTAATCAATTACAAAATTTAATTTTCTTTGTTTTACAGAGATCACTTTGTTTCATAGTTATAGCAGTAGGAGTTGTTGCATCAGCATTTGGATCATATTCATCTCTGAAGAAAATCATTGAGAGATTTTGTCTTCCCAAATCCCAACCAAGCACCAAGAGTCGCTGGTTATGCAGCATAGATTCTGGTAGATTTTGTGTACCTTTTTCTATATTGTATATTGAATTATAGAGGAACTCTAGAGATATCTCATGTTTCCCCATTAAACTTAGGTGAGATTGTTCATTGTTACATGTTTTTTTTACCCCTTTTGTTGTCAATTCCATGTTCACTAGAAATTTAGACATCAATCTAAACCATTTTGTTACAGTTATGAAATTCAGAAAGTGAATCCACCCATTGGTTCTTCTTCCGTTTTTTCGAATATAATGGCAGCATCAGCGGACAAGTCCCCCGTCGTCGGCAGCGGGTGAACATTCCCCACGCTTCCTCTCGGCGTCTCCCGCCTCCGCCCCTAACCAGTACTACTGCAATTGCATAAGGGAACACTGTAGCACCGACTGCGGTGGCTGTCAGAAACGCTTGCAGAGATGCAACATACGCGGCCGTTGCGGAGTTGTTGATAGACATTGTCGGAGTCCTTTTCAATCATAGAATTTTTAACCATATTGATAAACTTGTTGGGGTTGTATTGTAAATAAATAGTTGACTGGAAGTTTAAAACTAATAATGCAATGTATTTTTTAAGTCTGAATTGATTTTTTACATTTATGTTTTTCTTCTTTTATTGTTCTGGATATTTTTCTAAAAAGGCGGTACAGTATATTATGAAAAACAAACGACCCCACAATCTAAACAATCCACTTAATCCACAAAGATAATCCAACATCCACAACATGTCTTCAACATCGTCGGCTGAAGTAGTTCAATCCTATTGAAGCAAGCTTCATCACCGACGATATATACTTATCCAAGGCTTCAATGAAACAAATTCATCCCCACTAACTTCAACAAGTCTCCAACCACCCATTTCTTTGATTGGATGAAACTCTTAACTTATTACTTGGAATCAATGAATACATAGTACACTTGGATTAGTACTTTGTAATAGCCCAGTGAACCTTAAGTTGAAATTTGTATGTTCAGCCACTTAAATAGTCAATTACTCTTGTAGATGTGTTCAACTCCTTTCAACTTCATGTTGTTGATTTAATCACATACCCATAATCCTTATGAAAAGATTATTACAAAGAACCCTAAACCATTAAAGGTTTTACAATTGATCTAATTGAAGCGAAATACTAATGTCAAATATGTCTAAACAGTCAATTTGCAAACCATATATATCACATATATTATAAATTAAAACACCCACCAACATAAATTTTTAATTCTAAACAAAACTCAAAGAAAGCTCTGATACCAATTGAAGGGAATGAACTCTTCAAATCCACGCAACGGAAACGTTTGGAATCGATCTTTGGTTTTGTTTAGAATTAAACTAAAAAACAAGTTAAGCAAATGTTTTACCTTTGATGAACAATCATCTTCTTGTGTTCCTTTTTCCACGAGATCTTCCTCGCTATGACTCGAACACGGGATCAAGGCTTGTATGACTCGAACACGGGATCAAGGCTTGTGGGAGCTCTTTGAAAGAATGAGAGAACAATTCTGTGCAGAGGGTGAGTAGTGTGTTTGACCAACCTTTTGGCTAAACCTAAATGTCTTATTTATAATAAGGCTTTTAGGAATTAATTTTATTTTATAAAATACATTTTAATATCTAATATATTAAAATATGTATTTTATATTTATTTGAATCTTATTAAAATATTATAAAATTAATCTTTTCTAGTATACTTTTGATAGCTCCAAAATAGAGCTATTATTATGTCCCTAATATTGGCAAGAATCATGCTAAGTATTGATTCAAATGCCTTTTTGTAGGTGATTTCATGGTTGAGAGCTCAAGAGGTCTAAAGACACGTTTCGGGCCTTAAAGCGACGGTTTAGAGCTTCATAAATGCATCGGGAGTGAAGGGGCTTGAAGAATTGAAGAAATGGCAAAAATTGCCTTGAAAAAGGGGAGTTTTTGGCCATCAACCCGAGAGCATTCTTGCATGAGGAGCAGCGTCGAGACGCTAGCTCGACGCTTGCTCGACGCTGCAGCGTCTCGACGCTGGCCGAGCGTCTCGACGCCACCCCGACGATTTTCCAGATTGACGCGCGACAGCGTCGAGACGCTGTCCGAGCGTCTCGACGCCAGCACGCGCGTGCGGCCAACTTAGGGCACCAACGTCAAGACGCTTGCCTAGCGACTCGACGCTCCGACGATAGAAAGCGTGAAAACGCTCATTTCTTGCCCAACTTTCATTCCAACTTTCCATCATCTTCTTCCTCTCGGGTCTACACCATTTTTGCACCATTTTGAGCTCTTCTTCTCCTCTTTTTGTATGGTACCAAGCTCTTCCATGGGGGGTTTGGTTTGTTCATCCTCCATGGAAGGCTAAACGAAGGTTAGTGTTTAATTTTGAGTTTGGGATTTTGAATATGGATGTTTGGGGAGATTTGCCCCTTTGTAAATGTTGTGCTAATTAGTACGTTTATGCATCTCTTGCTTGTTCTTATTCAAATCTAGCATGTGTAGCTTAGTTAGGTTGACTCCCTAATTCCTATGCATGATAGAGGGCTAAAGGTTGGGACGTATATTTGCCCAAATCGCTAGGTAGCAAGGTTTTAAGCATGGCTAAGTAATTCAACCCAAAGTGACAGTTGGGAATCTGAATTAGTTAACGTTTTCATGTTAGGCTTAGGGCGAGAGAGAAATCGGGTTAGTCTTAGGATTAAACCGTCACAATGTTCCCGTTACTGGCTTATGGTCAATTTAGGGGTCGCGACCTTGAATAGATTATTGGCCAAGAACAATTAGAATTGCACATATCTAATTATATCTTTGGGTCATTTGAGTTAGAAATTAGCCAAATGAATTGTGTGCATAAACATGATTAGCTAATAAATTGTATCGATGAACCGAACGTCCATAGCAATCAATCCCATTACTCGGAGTTAAGCACGACCATTTAATTTTGCACTTGTCATTTAATTTTTCGTTAGCTTTGCACGCTAGGAGCTCACTTCCCCCAAAGCAAATCACAATCACATTTTTACATTCTTTTTACACACTTTTTAGAATTAGCAAATTAAACTTAGTTGAATTAAATTCCTTAATTCCCTGTGGATCGACTCTGTTACCACTTAGCTGCAAATTGCTCGGTGCATTCGGGTTTTATAAATTTTATTTTGGCAAGCCTCGACAACTTGAAGTTGGAGCACCCCATTAAGTGCTCTACCAAAATTGGCGCCGTTGCCGGGGAGTTAGATTTAATTTAGTTTGATTAAGTTTAATTTGTTTGTTTTAAAAAAAAATTCTTTACTTTGTTTGTACAGTTTAATTCTTTTGTATTATTTTACCCGTTTTTGTTCGAGCTTTTGAGCGCAGTCATTCTTTGAAAATTCAAAAGAAGCGCTGCAATGGAGGTTGGGGGTAATTATGAGCAACAAAGAACCTTGAGGGAGCTTGCAGCATCTGAGCTAGGCCGGAACTCATCGAGTATTATGTATCCGGTAGCTTCAGGTAATTTTGAACTTAAAGCTGGTCTGGTTAACTTATTACCTTCTTTTTGTGGTAATACAGATGAGAATCCCGTCAGACACCTCAAGGCATTTCAGATGGTGTGTTCGTCATTTAGGACCGACGACATCACCGAAGATCAACTCCATCTCAGGGCCTTTCCTTTCACCTTGAAGGAGAAGGCAAGAGATTGGATGTATTACCTACCGACTGGGTCCATCACTTCATGGGAAGAGCTGCAGGGAGCGTTTTATGCGAAGTATTTTCCGCCTCCCAAGGTTGCCGCCCTTAGAAGAATGATAAACAAAATCGAGCAAGGAGAAAATGAGACCGTTCTCGAGTGTTGGGAGAGATTTGGTCGGTTGTGTGAGGATTTTCCCAACCACCAAGTAGTTGAACAACAGCTCATTCAGAACTTTTACGAAGGTCTCTTACCGCCAAACCGACAGTTAGTTGATGTCGCCAGTGGAGGATGTCTTATGGATAAGACCCCCGCCGAAGCTAGAGTTTTGATTTCCAACTTGGCTAGGAGCTTGGAGCGGGGTGGAGATGGAGACAAGGAAAAAGATCGCCTGATTACGGACGTGGACGAGCTTGAGGCCCAACTTTTTGAGGTAAGTAGTGCTGTTCTTGCTTTGAAAGATAACTTACAGCCCCGTCCTTTTGTTTCAGGTAGATCGTTGGAAGAAATACATGCATCACAACATAGGGAAACTCGAGAGCAGTTTCAAACTCTGAGCGAAGCAGTGATTCAAGTCAGTAAGAGGTTGACAGTGATGGAGCATCAGAACGCAGAAAATGCTAGTGCCATCACTCTGAGAAGTGGGAAGCAGCTTCCCACGAGTACCCCGCCGATGGAAGTCGATCATGGCCACGTCGAGCCACAGACAGAAAATCCCGAACCACGGTGGAAAGGGGTAAATTTTGATCCTACATGTACTAGAGTTTATGTGCCTAAGGCTCCTTTTCCTAGCAGGTTAGCAAGACCGCCTAAGGAGAACTACGAGGAGGAGTTCCTAGACACATTCAGGAAGGTAGAGATCAATATCCCTCTGTTGGATTCCATCAAGCAAATTCCAAGGTACGTCAAGTTCCTTAAAGAGCTATGCACCAACAAGAGGAAGACAAAAGAGAAAGAACGCGTCGTGGTAAGTAAGAACATTTCTGCTTTGATCACAAAGAACTTACCAGAAAAATGCGACGATCCAGGTATGTTTTCTCTCCCTTGCACGATTGGAGGTAAGAAAATGAGAAGAGCCATGCTAGATCTAGGAGCCTCCATTAGTGTCATGCCTCACTCCGTTTATCAGGATTTGAATTTAAAAGAAATACAGGAAACTGGTGTTGTTATACAACTTGCTGATAGGTCTTTCGTGCATCCTTTAGGAGTAGTGGAAGATGTATTAGTTAATGTTAATGGGCTGATTTTTCCTGTGGATTTTTATATTCTGAATATGGATGGAAATTCTACTTCTTCGTCTGCGTCGATCTTATTAGGAAGGCCTTTTATGAAAACTGCTAAGACTAAGATAAATGTTGACAACGGCACTCTATCTGTTGAGTATCGTGGACAAGTTGTTGAGGTTAATGTGTCTAATGAGTTGAAGCATGATGAGAGTGTCCACTCTCTTTGTCAAGTAGATACAATTGAATTGCTAGTTCAGGATGAATGCATGTCTGATAGAGATGAGGATGACCCATTGTTCTTGACTGATCTTTTTGATGAATCTGATGTGCATGAACCATCCATGTCTGAACCTTGTGATTCAACTGTCTCTTCTTTGGCAATAGTTCAAAACCATGTTAAGATGCTTCCCTCTACTTTGCAGGCACCTACATTGGAGTTGAAGGACTTACCTGATCATCTCAAATACGCGTATTTGGGGGATGATGAGACGTTGCCGGTCATCATAGCGAAGGATCTTATACCGGCTCAAGAAGGGAAATTAATGGAAGTTCTTAAAGCGCACAAGCTGGCAATTGGATGGACATTAGCAGATTTACATGGGCTAAGTCCGGTGTTGTGTGCTCAATGTTTAAAATAAAGATGCAAGGATAGAGCACTCAGAACATGCAAGCATACATGATCTTGTAGCAAGTAATAAGTATTTTTTCATTCGATTTCCCACAGAGATTTATTCTTAGTTACTAACGAAGTGAGAGGTTAACTGAGAAAGGGTGGTTTAAATGGGGTAGATTTGGGTTTAAAGTGCCTAACTATTAAGGAACGTGCAAGATATGAAAGCATAAACAAGTGCAAGTAAAGAGGTTAACTTGAATGTTGGAGAAAAAGAATTGCGGAGAAAACAATTATCTAGCAATAAAATCGCAAAACAAAAGACTAAGAAAAATGGCTAAGGCAAAATGTTAAACTAAGAGAATTGCGGAAACAGCAATTTTCTAGCAATGTTACTAACAACGAATTAGGGGTAAAGTAGGGAAACAAGGGCTACTAACGACTCCTCTATAGGTTTTTTCATACGATTCTCAAGTAGTAGATCAACTCAACATGCATCAAACTAACTCATTCTCATGTATCTTTCGATTTCATGCATTAGATCCTTTAGTTTACTCATGTCCAAGTAAGGCCTTAAGCATCTATTTATAAAAGCAAGTTTAGTGATTTGTACTAGGAAAACGCCAATTCCTAGGTCGTTTTCTGGCTACCATGAAAGGCTAGCATGAATGTACGACTCTGAACTCTTACTCCTTCCAGAGGTTAGGAGTTCTTTGGACAAAATGGATGGCCAATCGAAATTGCCCGTGGGATGAAGCTTACATACATTCAATGCATTTGAAGCTAACCTACATGCTTGATTCACGTATTTCTACCTATAGTCTTGTCATTAGCATGCCCTTATGTGGTTTTAGTTACTCATGGATGAAGATGGAATGAGAAGAATAGATGAAGAAGACATGCTTAACAGTATTCACGAAGATACGACAGCAAACAGAAGAAAGGGGGAACTTGCGAAGTGATGAAATAGTGCTTTGATTAACCAAAGTTTGAACTAAACAAATGACAACTTTGAACAACTAAAGCTAAACAGAAGAGTACGAAATAGAGTAGAGTAGCAGACAAAAGGGAAATATCAACAGCCAACAATGAAAACAGAAACAGAAAGGGAAACAAGAACAGCAGAAAGCAGTAAAGTATGCGTGTGGACTCCTCGCTGCAACGCCTTGGATGACAACCGAAGATAAGCTTGATCGTGGATGAATCCAATCAGAAGAGATGAAAGATCCTCTCTTCTTCCTCTTAGATTATCGATTCCACCAACTAAAACCTCCACGCCAACACCCGTGAGAGAAAACAATGAGAAACTGCGTTGAAGGAGAGATCTACGCCTTTCGAGTGTGTCTTCAACCTTCCCCTTTGACCTCCTTTTATAGTGTTCTGCAGGTACGATTGGGCCGAGGAGAACCATCCATTCTGAACGTCGTTCCTCTACGTGGCAGCAGGAGAAAAAACGAGCGGCTGAAAGATCGCAACAACATGGAAATCAGTTAAACAAATAACAACTTTCACTTAAAACATTGCTGAGACCGCAATGTTTTCGCAATGCTTCAGCAATGTTCAAATTCCAAGTCTTTAACTTTGTTTTTGTTTCTTTTTCTTTCCTTTTACACATAAGTCCTAATTTAGCTTCATTCTATTAATTCTCATATATAAGCACAAGTTTAAGCTAAATTCTACAAAAAACGCTTAAGGGTGTACATCTTTCTATAGCAAATAAGTCCTAAAATAGTCACTTTTGGAGACGTAACACACCCCCAAACTTAAGGTTTTGCTCGTCCTCGAGCAATATAAGGACTTTATTTAGGCTGTTATTACTCTCTCTAACTACTTGCTGACTTCCCTAAGTTCACTATCTATGACAATGCTCTCCTGTGACACGCTTCTAAGTTTAAAACTAACTTCTCATTTTGCTTCTTCTGATTTCTCTCGCCTTATAATCCTACTGTTTTATTAACTCCCTACAACTGATCTATCTGCTTTGGTCATTAGGTTCATTGTGCAACTATCCCCAGATTTTCAAATTCTACCTAGCTTTACCCTAGACTCAGTACATGCTTCTAATGTTTTTCTTTTGACCTACCTAGGATTCCTTAGAGTCATGCCAGTCTTAGTATAAACCAGTGTCAGTAGTACATTCATAGAACAACCTAAACCCTGGCATCACTACATTGGATATACATTCATCTCCCTCAACAAACCTACAAGCTACAACCCTGTGCTTAGCTAACTGAGGATCAGAGTTCATTCACATAGGACACCTAAGCACAAAAGTTATAACTTATAGGCACACACTCTTCTTCCTTGGTTTTTTTTCTCTTTCTTTCTTTCTTTGGTAGGGCCTCTCCTTTGGTTGCCTTTTGATGCAATGCCACTTGTGGGTTACACACATGGCACTGATTACTCAGCAACCTCAAGAGAGACACCACTCTTTATTCTTCTTTTTCATTTTTTTTTTCAGCTCATCATTTTTTCAAAGGGGAAGAAGAATGCTTATGTTTAAAAGGGAGGGAGGAATGTTCCTAGGCCTAGGGCTGCCTCCCCCAAACTAAAACTTCTCATTGTCCTCAATGAGAGTCTGAGGTGGCACACCCCCAAACTTGTCCTAGAAGCATCTAGTCTAAGGCAAAACAAGGAGAATCTAAAAGTCCTAGGCATAGAATGAACATTCTTAAAGCAAATAACACAGCAGCAGATTTTTGCAAAAAACAGTCTGTTAAGGGCTTAAAGAGATGCATGCTGAGCAACTTAAGGGAGTTGTTTTAAACTATCAAAGGTGTTCTAAGACACTCATCCAGCATGCTCACAGATAGGTCATATATGGCAGTCAAGAAAGCACAAGAGAGCAAAATTTAAACAGACCCAACATATCCAAACAGTCAGCCAATAGTATGCGAAAACTAAACAAAAATTGCGGTCTCCGCAAAAATTTCGCAATAAACCTACAGGGCATATTTATCAGTGATCAAGGCCCCTAGCATGCTATTTCCAGTCATAAAAAACTACTCAAAATAGAAAACTAAAACAAGCTAACTACTCAGATACCATCAACCTATACTAAACTACCCTAAACAAACAAAGGAATTAAAAACAGATCAAATATTGGTTTCAACAAGATTCACAAAGTTAACGAAAAGCAGGTTTTTTTTTTCAAGAGGGAACAGAAGTACTCCCTCGAGTGCCCTTCAGACTGGCACTCAAACATCCTCATCATCATCTCTCCTTTCCCTAGGAGGTGCCCACGGCTTCAATAGATCAGTGGGGAAGGCAGGGAAGATGCATCCCAGCTGATCAGCCACGACTTTGTCCCTCGCCTGCGCATATTCAGCCCACTGCGCCATCTTGTGCTGCAGGTCCATTAAGCACGCCATGGATAAGGATTGAGCAGTAGCCAGGCCATCCAGCTCAAACTCCATGTTGCCCCTCCGTCGCATCCGCAAGCCTGTGGGCAGTTCCAAATGACCCGTGTAGGCCAGCTGCCTTTCCTTCCTTTCGATGGGCACACCTGCACGCAAACAGAGTTTAGTAATGGTGTTTGGGAAGAAAAGAGGGCCCTTACCTTTCTTTGCGCAGTCGGCTATGGAGGCTGCAATGACCTCTCCAACATCTATGGTGAGGCCCCTCATAATGGCGTAGACCAGCGACGATCTCCCCTGGCTTATGGTCGTCTCGTGGGTGACAGGGGAGAGACGCCTTCGCACAAAGGAAAACCAGACGGCCGCCTTGTCCTTGAGGGTCGCACTCATCAGGGTGTGCTTCCCATTTCTTGAGATTGTCCAAGCCGCCTCCGGTTGGCCTATGATGCGCAGGGCTTCTTCCAAGACAGCTGCAGATGGCGAGTCGATGATTCTCGCATAATCAGTGTACTTCTGCCCCTTGAGGCCATAGGCTTCATTGATGGCCTTGGCTGAGAAATCGACCTCAATTCCCCTCACCATGGACAGACCATCCTCAGGGTGCGTCAGGTTGGCGTAGAAATCGTACACCATGTCGGAATAGGCAGGGATGGGCGGTCTGCACAGCTCTTCCTAGCCATGGTTGGCGATCCCTGCGCGCAAGAATTGCGGCAGGTCTGCCAGTGCATCAAGAAAACCCTTCTCATGGAGCAGGTCTCTCTTCCTCAATTCAGTGCCCCTAGTCTCTGCATCTTGAGAGACATACCGCACGGCTTGAGGGTCGTCTTCGGGGTACAATTTTGCTTTCCCCTTATCCTTTGCCTTGGCCGACTCAGCAGCCTCAACCTTCAGCTTCTTTAAAGAAGGCTCACCACTGACCTTCTTCTTCTTGGATCGCTTGGAAGCTTTTGGCCGCTTGGCCTTCACAATCTTGGGCGCCTTCTTCCTCAGCCGCGCCCTGGTGGTGATCTGCTGGAGGCAATCCCCCAACGTCTCATCCATCGAGTCTCTGCTTCCCCCCTCCGCAGGGCTATCAGGGCTAACTTCCCTCAAAGGGGAGAAGACTTCATCTTCCTCAGCCGCCTCTTCGCTCGGCACTGATTCTTGGTGCTCTTCAATCGGAACTTCAGGCTCTGGCGTCTGCGAAGATGGAGATGGCTCAGGGCTCTGTGAAGGTGGAGATGGCTCAGGGCTTTGTCTGGCCGTCTCGTAGGATAGGCAGCCATTCCCTCGACTCCCCTCGCTGGGAGTCTTTTCTTTGATAGGTGCATCCTCCACCTCCACCGTCCACTTCCTCTTCTTTGGCGTACATGCTGGCGCAGATGGACCAGCAGGGATCTCAGTCACCACCTTTCACTTCTTCTTACGTACTGGAAGCTTAGGCGGTCGTGAGGGCTGCGCAGCTTCGGCATCTGCCAAGGAGAGCAATGCCTCCCTCGCAGCTTCCTCTGCGTCAGGTGACTTCTTTTTTAGCGTGGCACGATCGGCTCGTGTGGATACCATTTTCGTTCTGTGCTGATCTGAAGGTAGGAGATGCAGAGGAAGAAGATGATCGAATTCTTGAAGTCCAACGGATGAAGAAAGCGTAAGGGGCAACGCTGATCTGACGGCTATATGTACTCGAGTGGATCCCAACGACTCTATTCTGTTGCGGGCTCAGCAATTCTGCCGCAATTAAATAGCCTAGCCGTTGGAAGATTTTCTTGATTTAAATCTCAAGATTCAATTGATCAAATCTTGGATTTAGCCCGATTTTTCTTGTGGATTCTCTCCCCTTGATTCATCATCTTGATCTCCTCTTTAAGATCTCCTATTAAAAATTCACCAAATTAAAACAAATTCGTAAATAAAATCACACATAAACACACATATAAAAACCGAAGAAATGAAAGAAAAGGAAGAAAAAACTAAGGCATAGCCTTCTTGGGTGAGCTCAGTAATCACTCATCCCCTCTCGATTTGGCTCTCAAGCTTCAGATAGGGGGAAGGCCGAGAGTGTCTTCACATCTCCCTCCTCATAGTAGTGCTTCAAACGTGCACCATTGACCATAAACGGTTGCCCGTGCTGCAGGTTTCTAATCTCAATCGCACCATGAACAAACACGTTAGTTATCACAAAAGGACCTGACCATCTGGATCTAAGTTTGCCTGGAAATAATCTTAACCTTGAGTTAAATAACAAGACATGCTGGCCTTTCTTGAAGTCCTTGATCCTAAGTCTACTATCATGCCAAATTTTAGTTTTTTCCTTATACATTTTAGCATTTTCATAGGTCATATGTCTCAGCTCATCGAGCTCATGTAATTGCAGAGACCGCAATGTTCCCGCATCGGTCACGCAATAATTCAGCTCTTTTAAGGCCCAAAAGGCCTTGATTTCCAATTCGAATGGTAAGTGACATGCTTTTCCATACACTAGCCTATGAGGAGACATACCTAAGGGTGTTTTATATGCAGTCCTATATGCCCAAAGTGCATCGTCCAATTTAAACGACCAGTCTTTTCTATTAGGTTTGACCACTTTTTCAAGTATGTTTTTAATCTCCCTATTGGATATTTCAGCTTGTCCATTCGAATGTGGGTGATAAGGGGTCGCTACTCTATGTCTAACATTGTACTTAACTAACACTTTTTCCATAGCTTTATTAATAAAGTGCGTCCCTTCATCACTAATTATAGCACGGGGTGTACTGATAACTCCATTTTGGAGCTATTAAATACTTCCTAATTATAGCTAAAGTCCGCTTTCAATTGATTAAATATATCTCTTTTGTAGGAGAAATGCGGCAAAGAGCTCGTGCGTCCGTTGGGCCTGTTCGAGTGCTTAAAGTGGAGTTTTAACGCCCCGGGAATGCATCGGGAAAAGGGGAACTTGATCCGTGAAGAAACGGGCCAAAACCGCCTTGGAGAGGCAAAGTTTCAGCCCCAAACCCGAGAGCCAGCGTCGAGCTACAGCGTCGAGACGCTAGCTCGACGCTGGAAAAACTCGAGAGCAAGCGTCGAGTGATAGCGTCGAGACGCTAGCTCGACGCTGCCCTGGCGTCGAGACGCTTCGGAGGAGGCGCGCGCAGGAATTTTATCGGGGCAGCGTCGCGACGCCATCGAAGGCGCGCGCGGAAAACTTAGGGCACAGCGTCGAGACGCTGGCCTAGCGTCTCGACGCTACGACGATTGCAGCAGCTTATAATGACGATTTTTCTGCACTTTTTGAGAGGATCTTCTTCATCTTCTTCTTCCTCGTTTTTTCTCTACTTTCCGTGGAGCTCCGCCATTGTTGGCATGCGAGTGAGCTCTACCTTCTTTGTAACTCGTAGATGATTCCTTCCATGGCCGACGTTGGAGCGGAATTGACAAACCGCGCCATGAGCGGCTAAGGTAAGGGTGAACGGTTTGGGAATGGTTTAGGGAGATTTTGTTAGATAATTTGGTTTTGATAATTTACGTTTTGATGATGCATATTGGTTCTGTTTATTAGCATTTGTCTACTTTGCTTAATCCAACGCGCATGTTAAAATACGACGATTGACACTCGAGTAATTTCGCATGTTGTGAATGTTAAAGAGCAGCGATGCCGTGCCTCTCACTGCTCGACTAAGTAACACAGGTAGATAAAACTAAATCGAAGTATCGGGTCGGGTAGGATAATTGTTGATTGCATACGACGTTTGCGGGCAATCTACTAGCAATTAGAATTCACGCTCGAATGTTCGTCGCGGTTAGCTAGTGACTGTCTAGATTTATCTTAGGGCTGATCACCTTAATGTAATTCTGGATAACGTATAATTAGAACTGTGTGGTCTAATTAAAATCTATGGAGTCGGCTACTTTGGGGCTTCTCTGGTAGTCGTCCGCGTGCTCAATAAATTGAATACCATGTTATTAGCATTAAATGATAAACCGAATTTGTCTAATATTTGATCCCGAAACTCCCAAACCGTGCACACGTTTTCTACTGGTTATTCTTTCTTCCGTTAGCTTTATTTTTCCTTGCATGCTAAAAACCCCCCGTTACTAAAATCCATCAATTAATTAAATCTCAGTTTCATTAGTAATTTCAATCTACCTATTCCTTGGATCGACCCTGTTACCACTGGCTGCAAAGCCTTGGTTATAGGCTTTATAAATCGTATTTTGGCAAGCCTCGACAGCTTGAGATTAAGCGATAGTTCAAAATATCGCCCACCAAAATTGGCGCCGCTGCCGGGGAGTAGGCAATTTGATTAAAATTATGATTGAAGTTTGAATTTGATTTGTTGATGATTTGCTGAAAATTTTTCTTGTTTGTATCTTGTATGTTTGGATTTTTGTTTGTGTATGACCCGTTCCTCTGAGGTTAGTGGATTGCAGTTTATCCCAGAGATCGACAGAGAGGAGCGGCGGTTACGGAGAGAGGCCCGTGAGGGGCAGAGACTGATTGAAGAAGAAGAAGGCAATCCCTTCTTGGTTGACGAGATGGCGCAAGGTGATGCGCCACGGACGCTAAAGCAACTGGCAGCGCCAGACCTGAACCTGCAGCCTTTGTGCATAAACTACCCCGTGGTAGCAGGTAACTTCGAATTAAAATCCGGTTTAATTCACCAGTTACCTTCTTTCCATGGCAACGCAGGTGAGGACGCGAACAAACACTTGATGGAATTCCATTGCGTCTGCGCGGGGATGAAGCCCGCAGGGGTCACGGAGGAGCAGTTGAATATGAGGGCATTCCCCTTCACACTCAAGGACAAAGCCAAAGATTGGCTATACTATCTGCCCTCCGGATCGATCACCACGTGGCAGGATATGAAACGGGTATTCTTGGAGAAATACTTTCCCGCATCCTTGGCCACTACACTGCGGAAGAGGATTTATGGGATCACCCAGGATGTCGGTGAGTCCCTGCACGAATACTGGGAACGTTTCGGGCGTCTGTGCGCGAGCTTCCCACATCATCAGATTGCCGACCAGCTGCTCATACAGTACTTTTATGAGGGGATGACGCCCCATGACTGGCAAATGATTGATGCAGCGAGTGGAGGGGCATTGATTGACAAGACCCCAGTTGAGGCCAAACAGTTGATAGCAAACATGGCAACAAACTCGCAGCAATTCGGTATTCGGGGGCAAGGACAAGTCCATAGCGTGGCTCAGAGCCATGAATTGATTGAGATGAAGGCCCAGGTAGCCGAGATAGGCAGTATGTTGAAAAAAATCGTTGGAGGACACCGCGAGGCGGAGGAGGTCAACGCGATCGGGGGTACGCTTCCAACCCAAGGAAGTACGACCCATATTCCAACACGTATAACCCCGGTTGGCGCGACCATCCAAATTTTAGCTATGGGAACAGGGAAGGACAATCTCGCTTCCAAGGCCAGTCTCAGGATAGGCCTAATTCTTCCACCCAGGCTCAAGCCTCGAGCTCCTCCAGCTCGCTTGAAGAGATGGTAAGGACCATCGTGACTAGCACCAGCCAGTTCCAAAAAGAGGCTCGAGAAGAGCTTAATTCTCACAAGGCCGAGCTGCAGAATCTGAACAAGCAGCTGACACAAATGGCGGTGTCTATCAGTAAGATTGAGAGCAAGAGCTCGGGGAAGCTTCCTTCCCAAACTACAGTCAACTCATGTGAAAACGTGAGTGCCATTCAGCTGCGCAGTGGGAAGTCACTTTCCACTAAAGCTGTGAAGGAAGCCACGGACAGCTTGAACAAGTCCGCCCCGACTGCTCCTGAGATTCAGAATAAGAGAAAAGATGAGAAGGTCAGTGTACCTGAGGATGTTACCAGAGCACCATTCCCGAGTCGGCTGGTGAAGCCTACTTTGGAGACTGAGGATGCGGAGGTCCTTCGAACCTTCCAAAAGGTGGTGGTCAACATCCCGCTTCTTGAGGCCGTAAGCCAAGTGCCAAAGTACGCCAAATTCCTCAAGAAGTGGTGCACGAGCAAAAGAATGTCGAGAAAAAGTGACGAGACGAAGAGAGAAACCGTCTCCGCAATCTTCCAAGGTAA
This sequence comes from Herpetospermum pedunculosum, assembly GCA_028017165.1. Taxonomy (NCBI): domain Eukaryota; kingdom Viridiplantae; phylum Streptophyta; class Magnoliopsida; order Cucurbitales; family Cucurbitaceae; genus Herpetospermum; species Herpetospermum pedunculosum. Next base: position 47,712,080 of record CM051527.1, read on the forward strand.
TCTTCCACCGAAGTGCATCGATCCTGGTATGTTTACTATCCCATGCACTATCGGTACTAAATTCATTGAAAATGCCATGTTAGATCTCGGTGCCTCAATTAACGTCATGTCTTATGATGTTTTTAAAGAACTTGAATTGTGTACTTTAATTGAGTCCAATATAGTTGTCCAACTAGCCGATCGATCTTATGTGCATCCTTTAGGGAAGATTGAAGATATTTTAGTCAAAGTTAATGACTTACTGTTTCCATGCGATTTCTATGTGCTGAATATGAATGAAAATTCTTCGCATGTTTCCTCTTCTATTTTGTTAGGCCGCCCATTTATGAAGACCGCTAAGGTCAAGATAGATGTCGATAGGGGTGCCTTATCTGTAGAATTTGATGGAATGGTGAATGAATTTATTATAAATGCATCGAAGTCATCTGTGAATGCTGGAAATGTAACTGTGGTTGAGCATGATGAGAATGGGAGTCTACCCTCGCGCTTGAGGGATGGTTCTCATGTCTCAGTTAGGAAATCTGATTTGAATTTGTTTGGTGATAATGCTGGTTTTTGCACTAACGATGCTGATATTCACGTGCCTGAGGCACGAAGAGTGCAAAATATTTTTCAGGATGAATGCAGGAAAGGTGTGGAAAAGGACAAGCTTGGATCGTCCCCCGCACCTACAGACTATGGATGAGTCTGTGGAGAGAATACAGTCGAGCAACCGACTTTAAAAATTCTGCGCTTCTCGGAGGCATCCGAGCGATGGACTGTTTTTATGCTTTAGTTTAGTTTAGTTGCTTTCTAGATTAACTTAGTTTTATTTAGCTTGCTGTTTTTTTTTTAGGAATCGAGGAAGAGAAGACAATTTTGGGCTCTGATGCGTTTGTGCGCCGCTTCCTCGCCCTCGCCAGCTTCACAAAGAGTCATGGAAGTGTACTTCTTCTTCCCTTTTTACTTTGTTTTATCTGACTGGTTGGCATTGGGGACAATGCCATATTTTGAAGTTGGGGGTGGAGTTGGTCTGATGGATACGCATGTGTAGTTTGTTGAGAAGTGCTATTATTGATATTGAAGTGCTTGGGACTCTGTTTACTGTTTTCTGACGATGATAGCCTAGGAAATGCATGTTGAAAATTCGAGCATGTTCATAATCGAGTTTTTGCATGAGTTTTGTGTTTATTAGGTTCATGTCAAAAATTTTAAAAAATTTTCTGTTGCTCCCTTGCACTTGTCGCGCACTTAGCAACCTCTCCCTAGATTCCGTAGGCTTTGTAAATCACGTGTTTCGCTAATTCTCGTTGTCACCCCGAAAGGCACCCTTAGGTAGCTTGTTGCATGAGAGTTAGTGGTTAGTTAATTGAGAAAGCATGTGCTTAGCCTAATTTAAATAAAAAATAGAAAAGCATATTTGTTAGAAAATTCCTCTCGAGGCGCTCCTCCTTCTTATTAGCGCTTAAAGAAGTGAGCGTCAGTCCTTAAAAACGTGAAGCTTTGGCCAAAGTTTGACGTGTTAGGCAGCTCGAGTTGGAAAGAAAAAGAAATAAAAAGTTGGTTCAAAGAACCAAAATAAAAGAGTACAAAGTACTTGTGAAAAGAAAAAGAATGAGAAAAACAATTAGGTCTCTTAATTTGCTTCTCTCTCGTGTAAGTCAAGTTTAGACTGTTCTTAAACGCTAGAAGTAGGGGGAAAACGGGATGTGCGTTGCATGCGGGTTTTCCGAGTTTGCGTGAGTTTAGGAGTGGTTGGCTAGCACACACACACGTTAGGGGGCAAGAGTTAATTTTTGATATGTCCTAGTTAATGCATGAACAAAATGCTTCCATGATTATACTCGTTTTTGAAATTTCAATATGCATGGAGGTTTGAGTTAGAATGCATGTAAACGCGTCCTTAGAGTCAATGTCTTTGTAGTGCTTGCTCGAGGACTAGCAATGTTTAAGTTGGGGGTGTTTGATAACTCCATTTTGGAGCTATTAAATACTTCCTAATTATAGCTAAAGTCCGCTTTCAATTGATTAAATATATCTCTTTTGTAGGAGAAATGCGGCAAAGAGCTCGTGCGTCCGTTGGGCCCGTTCGAGTGCTTAAAGTGGAGTTTTAACGCCCCGGGAATGCATCGGGAAAAGGGGAACTTGATCCGTGAAGAAACGGGCCAAAACCGCCTTGGAGAGGCAAAGTTTCAGCCCCAAACCCGAGAGCCAGCGTCGAGCTACAGCGTCGAGACGCTGGCTCGACGCTGGAAAAACCCGAGAGCAAACGTCGAGTGATAGCGTCGAGACGCTAGCTCGACGCTGCCCTGGCGTCGAGACTCTGCTTGGCGTCGAGACGCTTCGGAGGAGGCGCGCGCAGGAATTTTATCGGGGCAGCGTCGCGATGCTGACCCAGCGTCGCGACGCCATCGAAGGCGCGCGCGGAAAACTTAGGGCACAGCGTCGAGACGCTGGCCTAGCGTCTCGACGCTACGACGATTGCAGCAGCTTATAATGACGATTTTTCTGCACTTTTTGAGAGGATCTTCTTCACCATTTTTGCTCTTCTTCATCTTCTTCTTCCTCGTTTTTTCTCTACTTTCCGTGGAGCTCTGCCATTGTTGGCATGCGAGTGAGCTCTACCTTCTTTGTAACTCGTAGATGATTCCTTCCATGGCCGTCGTTGGAGCGGAATTGACAAACCGCGCCATGAGCGGCTAAGGTAAGGGTGAACGGTTTGGGAATGGTTTAGGGAGATTTTGTTAGATAATTTGGTTTTGATAATTTACGTTTTGATGATGCATATTGGTTCTGTTTATTAGCATTTGTCTACTTTGCTTAATCCAACGCGCATGTTAAAATACGACGATTGACACTCGAGTAATTTCGCATGTTGTGTATGTTAAAGAGCAGCGATGTCGTGCCTCTCACTGCTCGACTAAGTAACACAGGTAGATAAAACTAAATCGAAGTATCGGGTCGGGTAGGATAATTGTTGATTGCAAACGGCGTTTGCGGGCAATCTACTAGCAATTAGAATTCACGCTCGAATGTTCGTCGCGGTTAGCTAGTGACTGTCTAGATTTATCTTAGGGCTGATCACCTTAATGTAATTCTGGATAACGTATAATTAGAACTGTGTGGTCTAATTAAAATCTATGGAGTCGGCTACTTTGGGGCTTCTCTGGTAGTCGTCCGCGTGCTCAATAAATTGAATACCATGTTATTAGCATTAAATGATAAACCGAATTTGTCTAATATTTGATCCCGAAACTCCCAAACCGTGCACACGTTTTCTACTGGTTATTCTTTCTTCCGTTAGCTTTATTTTTCCTTGCATGCTAAAAACCCCCCGTTACTAAAATCCATCAATTAATTAAATCCCAGTTTCATTAGTAATTTCAATCTACCTATTCCTTGGATCGACCCTGTTACCACTGGCTGCAAAGCCTTGGTTATAGGCTTTATAAATCGTATTTTGGCAAGCCTCGACAGCTTGAGATTAAGCGATAGTTCAAAATATCGCCCACCATGTACCAAACCTTGTAAAGATATGCCTATTGAGGAACTTAATGACTGTTTTGGCATCATTCGATGGACATGTTATGGCTTCTACCCATTTAGATACATAGTCTACAGCTACAAGTATATAAAGATTACCTGTAGAAGGAGGGAATGGTCCCATGAAGTCGATGCCCCACACATGAAAGAGTTCCAACTCCAAGATGTAAGTGAGAGGCATCTCATCTTTCCTACTGAGATTACCTGTCCTTTGACACTCATCGCAGCTGTGGGCATGGTCATGTGCATCTTTGAATATCGTGGGCCAGTAGTAGCCACTTTGGAACACCTTTGCAGCTGTCCTTTGGCCACCAAAATGTCCACCATAGGGAGACGTATGACAGTGCTGCAACACTGACTTCGCCTCAACAGCTGAGACACACTTCCTCAGCAAACCATCTGCACAAGTCTTGTAAAGTGTAGGATCGTCCCAGATGAACTTCCTAGCTTCATGTAGAAACCTCTTCTTTTCTTGCCCTCCCTTGAAAGTTGGTAGTACCTGCGATGCAAGGAAGTTAGCAATATCAGCAAACCAAGGTTCCTCATCGTTATCACGATGTGCTAACACAAAGACATACTCATCGATAAAGGCATCAGAAATTGCGGTTTCCGCAATTTTATCGCAATTATGCTGCAATCTAGAAAGATGATCTGCAACTACATTTTCGCATCCTTTCTTATCTCTGATGTCTAGATCAAACTCTTGCAACAATAATACCCATCTAATTAACCTAGGCTTAGCATCAGCCTTTCTCATTAGATATTTTAATGCAGAATGATCAGTATAAACAATGGTCCTAGTGCCTACAATGTAATTCCTAAACTTCTCACAGGCAAATACTACGGCTAGCATTTCCTTTTCTGTGGTTGTGTAATTACATTGTGCCTCTTTTAGTGTCTTACTTGCATAGTATACAGGATGTGTTAGTTTATCAATTTTTTGTCCTAGCATAACCCCTACTGCATAGTCACTCGCATCACACAACATCTCAAATGGGAGGTCCCAATTTGGTCCTACTATAATAGGTGCTTTGACTAAGGCTTCCTTAAGGGTTGTCCAGGCTAAGAAACATTCTTTTGAGAAGACAAATGGCTTATTTAACTCTAGAAGCTCACACAAAGGTTTAGAGATTTTTGAAAAGTTCTTAATGAACCTTCTATAGAAACCTGCGTGTCCTAGGAAACTTCTAATCGCCTTTACATTCTGAGGTTCCACTAGCTTCTCTATTATCTCTATCTTGGCCCTATCGACCTCTACTCCTGCTCTAGACACTCTATGACCTAGGACTATCTCTTCTTCCACCATAAAGTAGCATTTCTCCCAATTAAGGACTAGGTTGGTCTCCTCACACCTAGCTAGGACTTGTCCTAAGTTCTCTAAGAAATTTGTAAAAGAATCACCAAAGACTGAGAAGTCATCCATAAATATTTCTATCATGGATTCATCTAAGTCAGAGAAAATGACCAACATGCACCTTTGGAATGTTGCTGGTGCATTGCATAAGCCAAAAGGCATTCTGCGAAAAGCAAATGTTCCAAAGGGACATGTGAAGGTTGTTTACTCCTGATCCACAAGATCTATGGTGATTTGGTTATATCCAGAATAACCATCTAGAAAGCAGTAATAAGCTCTACCAGCTATCCTATCTAACATCTGATCTATAAACGGTAAAGGAAAGTGATCTTTTTTTGTTTCTTTATTTAATTTTCTATAGTCCATACAGACTCTCCATCCTGTAATAGTTCTAGTTGGAATTAGTTCATTACTCTCATTCACTACTACAATCATCCCACCCTTCTTAGGCACACATTGGATTGGACTCACCCATTGACTATTGGCTATAGGGGAGATTACACCTGCATCTAACCATTTGATTATCTCTTTTTTAACTACCTCCTTCATGGAGGGGTTCAACCTACGTTGGTGATCTACTCTAGGTGTATGTTCCTCTTCCAATAATATCTTATGTATGCAGTAGGAAGGACTAATACCTCTAATGTCAGCAATCGTCCATGCAATAGGTTTTTTATGTTGCTTAAGCAGCAATATTAGCGCAATTTCATGCTTTTCACTTAACTTGGACGAAATAATAACAGGCAAGGTATCATGCTCTCCTAGATATGCATACTTAAGATGATCAGGCAATGGTTTTAATTCTAAGAGAGGTGGATGCTCAATGGATGGTTTCAATGGATTCATGGATCTTTCAGACAAGTCATTAGTCATACAAACATGCTGAGGTTTATCCACATGTATATCCATTATCTCAGAAATATTTAAGTCAGTTACATCTATTTGTACATAGTCATTGGCATGCTTAATCAATAGTTCATGCTCAAGTTGTTCTTCCATTAGTGAGTCTACTATATCTACAGTTGCACAAGATTCAGAATCAGAAGGGTACCTTAGAGCTTTAAAGACACTAAACTTAACCTCCTCATCATGAACCCTCATGGTGAGCTCACCTTTCTGAACATCGATCAAGGCCCTACCTGTGGCTAGGAATGGTCTGCCTAATAGGATGGGGACCTCCTTGTCTACTTCATAATCCAGAATGATGAAGTCTGCAAGAAAAATGAATTTGTCAACCTTGACAAGAATATCCTCAATCTTACCCTCAGGGTATGCTATGGATCTGTCTGCAAGCTGCAAGGTGATAGTAGTAGGACGTGCTTCCCCTATTCCAAGCTGACGGAATAGTGATAAGGGCATGAGGTTTATGCTGGCTCCCATGTCACAAAGAGCTCTGCCCACGTGCTTGCCTCCCAACTCAACTTGTAAGGTGAAGGAGCCAGGATCTTTCTCCTTCTTTGGAAGTTTGTTCTGGAGTATAGCACTGCACTCCTCAGTAAGATTCACTGTTTCAAATTCACCAATGATCTTTTTGTTAGTAATAATATCCTTCAAAAACTTAACATAAGAAGGCATTGATTGCAAAACCTCTACAAATGGAATATTCACATGCACTTGCTTTAAAATTTCTAAAAACTTATTAAAGTGCACTTCCTGTTCTTGTTTTTTCTTCAGCCTTCTAGGGAATGGAGGTTGTGGCACATATGTAGGCACTTCAGGTCGCCTAATCATAGGTGGAGGCCTTGGAATTTCTTCTGTTTCCTCTATGATAGGTTCCAGCCTCACCCTTGATGTGCTTGGAGGTAGTTGACCATGGTTAGGCAGAGAATCCAGTGGAGCACTAGACTCTTCATTCTCTACTCTCTTTGGTGTTTCTCTAGTGTTGCTCACCAATGGTCTCCCACTTCGAAGTTCAATTGCTTGAACTTGCTCTTTTCCATCCCTTCTAGGTACTTCAGTGTCAGCAGACAACCTACCTTGGGGCCTATTCTTGAGTTCATTAGCTAACTGCCCTATTTGGGTTCTCTAGACTCCTAAGGGTAGCTTGCTGACTTTGTAGGGTAGCATCATTCTTTGCAATGTACTCCTTAAGTAAATTTTCTACTGATGACCCTATTGGTTGGTTATATGGTTTTTGGTACATGGATTGGTTATTTTGTGGAGTGAAACCAAGTGTTCCACTTGGTCTTGGCTGGTTTGGAGCTTGGTTAGTATTTTGTTGCCCACCCCAAGAAAGATTTGGGTGGTTCCTCCAACCAGGATTGTAAGTGTTAGAGTAGGGGTTGTTCCTAGGCTGCTGTTGACTTCCTACATAGCAGACTGAGGCTGGATTCCCAGGGCAAAATTCATACAGGTGCCCTTCCCCACAGAATCCACAGATTAGTGTCTCACCTTGACTATTTGATGTGCCCATTGAAACTGCTGCTGCGGTGTTGACACTAGGTTGGAGATTGGTTTGAGCCATTTGTTTAACTAGATTGGCCAGGGCGTTAATTTGGCTGCTCATTGCACTAAGTGCATCCTTGTCTTGAGCTGTCCTAGGCTCTACTGGATCATCTGACCATCTACAGTGGGAAGTTGAGATTTTCTCCAGAATCTCATAGGCTTCATTGTAGCTCTTTGAAAGCATGGAACCACCAGCTGATGAATTCAGCACTTGCCTTGTGCTGGGGTTGCATCTTTTAAAGAACACTTCTATTTGGATACACCATGGAATGCCATGTTGTGGACATTTAAGCAAAAGGTCCTTGAACCTTGTCCAAGCTTCGTGAAGAGATTCGTTTTCGGCTTGTTTGAACTTGATTATGTCATCACGAAAGTTGGAATTCCTATCAGGTGGGAAATATTTGACTAGGAATTTCTCAGCCAGATCTGTCCAATTGACATTTGATCCGGAGGGTAATGAATTTAACCACGTTTTGGCTTTATCTCTTAATGAGTAAGGAAAGAGGTAAAGCCTCAAAGCTTCTTGGGAAACTCCAGGGATAAGGAATGTATCACTAACTCCTAGGAAGTTTCTTAGATGGTTGTGGGGATCTTCATTTTCCACTCCAAAGAATTGTCCCACAGTGGACAACATTTGGAACATTACTGGCTTTAACTCGAATGAGTTGGCAGTAATTTCAGGGCGTATGATGCTGGGGTTTAGCTCCCCAGACATGGGAACTAAGTAGGAGAGGATGGCACTATCCTTGTCATTCGCTATTTCGATGGGGTTGCGAATGGTAGGTGCTGGATTTGGCTGGGGTCTATCCATTTCTGTTTGAAGGAATTGCGGAGACTCCGCGGAGTCAGAAATATTTTGAGTTACAGAGGGTTGTTTAAAGAGGCGTTTCTTAGCTTTGTTTCTGGCCCTAAGTAATCTTTCAGGCTCAGGATTGAACTCTAGATCGCTACTTGAATGCTCATTCATAAACTAACCCAATGGTACCTGCAAAAGAAATGAGAATAGATCAGCTCCAATTGATATTAAGATGTGTTTCTAACTTAACAAACTTCGTGTTTACTAAACAAAATCCCCGGCAGCAGCGCCAAAAACTTGTTGCGTGCTCAATGTTTAAAATAAAGATGCAAGGATGGAGCACTCAGAACATGCAAGCATACATGATCTTATAGCAAGTAATAAGTATTTTTTCATTCGATTTCCCACAGAGATTTATTCTTAGTTACTAACGAAGTGAGAGGTTAAGTGAGAAAGGGTGGTTTAAATGGGGTAGATTTGGGTTTAAAGTGCCTAACTATTAAGGAACGTGCAAGATATGAAAGCATAAACAAGTGCAAGTAAAGAGGTTAACTTGAATGTAGGAGAAAAAGAATTGCGGAGAAAGCAATTATCTAGCAATAAAATCGCAAAACAAAAGACTAAGAAAAATGGCTAAGGCAAAATGTTAAACTAAGAGAATTGCGGAAATAACAATTTTCTAGCAATGTTACTAACAACGAATTAGGGGTAAAGTAGGGAAACAAGGGCTACTAACGACTCCTCTATAGGCTTTTTCATACGATTCTCAAGTAGTAGATCAACTCATCATGCATCAAACTAACTCATTCTCATGTATCTTTCGATTTCATGCATTAGATCATTTAGTTTACTCATGTCCAAGTAAGGCCTTATGCATCTATTTATAAAAGCAAGTTTAGTGATTTGTACTAGGAAAACGCCTATTCCTAGGTCGTTTTCTGGCTACCATGAAAGGCTAGCATGAATGTACGACTCTGAACTCTTACTCCTTCCAGAGGTTAGGAGTTCTTTGGACAAAATGGATGGCCAATCGAAATTGCCCGTGGGATGAAGCTTACATACATTCAATGCATTTGAAGCTAACCTACATGCTTGATTCACGTATATCTACCTATAGTCTTGTCATTAGCATGCCCTTATGTGGTTTTAGTTACTCATGGATGAAGATGGAATGAGAATAATAGATGAAGAAGACATGTTTAACAGTATTCACGAAGATACGACAGCAAACAGAAGAAAGGGGGAACTTGCGAAGTGATGAAATAGTGCTTTGATTAACCAAAGTTTGAACTAAACAAATGACAACTTTGAACAACTAAAGCTAAACAGAAGAGTACGAAATAAAGTAGAGTAGCAGACAAAAGGGAAATATCAACAGCCAACAATGAAAACAGAAACAGAAAGGGAAACAAGAACAGCAGAAAGCAGTAAAGTATGCGTGTGGACTCCTCGCTGCAACGCCTTGGATGACAACCGAAGGTAAGCTTGATCGTGGATGAATCCAATCAGAAGAGATGAAAGATCCTCTCTTCTTCCTCTTAGATTATCGATTCCACCAACTAAAACCTCCACGCCAACACCCGTGAGAGAAAACAATGAGAAACTGCGTTGAAGGAGAGATCTACGCCTTTCGAGTGTGTCTTCAACCTTCCCCTTTGACCTCATTTTATAGTGTTCTGCAGGTACGATTGGGCCAAGGAGAACCATCCATTCTGAACGTCGTTCCTCTACGTGGCAGCAGGAGAAAAAACGAGCGGCTGAAAGATCGCAACAACATGGAAATCAGTTAAACAAATAACAACTTTCACTTAAAACATTGCTGAGACCGCAATGTTTTCGCAATGCTTCAGCAATGTTCAAATTCCAAGTCTTTAACTTTGTTTTTGTTTCTTTTTCTTTCCTTTTACACATAAGTCCTAATTTAGCTTCATTCTACTAATTCTCATATATAAGCACAAGTTTAAGCTAAATTCTACAAAAAAACGCTTAAGGGTGTACATCTTTCTATAGCAAATAAGTCCTAAAATAGTCACTTTTGGAGACGTAACATCCGGCTACGTGCATGCACAGAATCCTACTCGAGGATGGAGCGAAACCTTCACGAGAGCCCCAAAGAAGGCTCAATCCCGCGATGAAGAAGGTAGTAGTTTCCGAGATCCTCAAACTTCACGAAGCAGGTATCATTTATCCTATCTCAGATAGTAAGTGGGTCAGTCCTATTCATGTTGTTCCTAAGAAAACTGGCATAACTGTGGTTAGGAATGAGAAAAATGAATTAGTGCCCAAAAGAATTCAAAATGGATGGAGAATGTGCATAGACTTTAGGAAACTGAATGAGGTCACTAGGAAGAACCATTTTCCCATTCCTTTTATTGATCAGATGGTGGAGCGTTTAGCTGGGAAGCCATTCTTTTGTTTTCTCGATGGTTTCTCTGGCTTTTACCAAATCCCCATAGACAAAGAAGACCAAGAGAAAACAACGTTCACGTGCCCCTTTGGCACATTTGCATTTAGAAGGATGCCTTTTGGGCTTTGTAACGCACCCAGTACATTTCAGAGATGCATGATGAGTATTTTTTCTGAGTTTGTTGAAAAATGCATTGAAGTGTTCATGGATGTTTTTACAGTATATGGCAATTCCTTCGATGACTGTTTAATTAATTTATCGCATGTCCTGGAAAGATGTATTGAAATGAACCTTGTTCTGAATTTCGAGAAATGTCATTTTATGGCTAGTCAAGGTATCGTTTTAGGTCATGTGGTTTCTGCTAAGGGTATTGAGGTATATAAAGCTAAAATAGATGTTATCTCTAATCTGCCATACCCAACGAATGTTAGGGAGGTTCGGTCTTTTCTTGGCCATGCAGGGTTTTATCGCAGGTTTATCAAGGAATTCTCCAAGGTTGCCATGCCTATGACGTACCTCCTTCAGAAGGATGTCACGTTCGATTTTGGGGAGGAGTGCAGAAAAGCCTTCGATTTGCTTAAGGATAGTTTGACGAGCGCGCCCATCATACACCCACCCCAGTGGGACTTGCCTTTCGAGATAATGTGCGACGTCAGCAACTATGCCTTGGGAGTCGTGCTTGGTCAGAGGATCGAGAACAAGAGTCGTGTCATTTACTACGCCTCCAGGACGCTTAATCCAGCGCAGTGCAATTATACGACAACAGAAAAAGAACTTCTTTCTATTGTATTTGCGCTTGATAAGTTTCGTCCTTATATTATTGGCTCTCAAGTAACTATTTTCTCTGATCATGCAGCTGTTCGGTACCTGATGACCAAGAAAGATTCAAAACCGAGGCTACTTCGGTGGATTTTGCTCCTCCAGGACTTCGATGTAAAGATCAAGGATAAGAGAGGAGCAGAGAACCCGGTAGCCGACCATCTGAGCCGCTTGGTCAGAAAGGAAGACCTCCTGCCTCTGAATGAAGATTTCTCCGATGAGACACTCTTCAGACTTGATACAGTCCTTCCCTGGTATGCTGATATGGTGAATTACTTGGTCACAGGTAATTTTTCATCTGGTTTCTCTTATGCTAGGAAAGCTAAGCTGAAAAAGCGACGCTAAGTACTATGTTTGGGAGGATCCCCATTTATGGAAGTTCTGTTCTGATCAGATAATAAGGAGATGTGTCCCTGAGAATGAGCATGCATCTATTCTTAGCTTCTGTCATGACTATGCATGTGGGGGACATTTTGGGCCTTGGAGGACAGCTAGGAAAATTTTAGATAGTGGGTTTTACTGGACTTCCCTGTTTAAAGATTCGTATGAATTTTGTAAAACCTGCAATAGATGTCAAAGAATAGGGTCAATATCTGGTAGAAATGAAATGCCTCAAACCATTGTTTTAGTTTGTGAAATCTTTGACGTTTGGGGCATGGATTTTATGGGACCCTTCCCGCCTTCTTGTGGTTTTTCTTATATATTGCTGGCTGTTGATTATGTTTCCAAGTGGGTTGAGGCGAAAGCCACGAAGACTAACGATGTTAATTCTGTTGTTAGGTTCGTTCAGTCTAATATTTTTACCAGGTTTGGAATCCCACGAGCCATAATCAGGGACCAGGGGACTCATTTCTGCAACCGATCTGTGGAGGCTTTGCTGAGGAAGTATGGTGTACATCATCGAGTGTCCATCGCCTACCATCCTCAAGCCAATGGGCAAGCCGAGGTCTCCAACAGAGAGGTGTTAAGTCTCTGAAAGTGACTTATTTAGGACCCATTTAGCTTAAGAAGATGTACACATTTAGGTGTTTTTGTTAGCATTTAGCCTAAACCTATGCTTTAATATGAGAATTAGAAGAAGGTGGCTAATTTAGGACTTATGCACAATAGGTAGAAAAAGGGGTGAAAACCGAAGAAAAGGATGGAAAAAAGAACCATTGCGAATGCATTGCGGAATAATTGCGGTGACCGCAATTATTCAAGTTAAAACCGTAAGTTGGCTGACATTTTTCTGTTTAGATCCGACTTTTCAGGGATTCGTTCTTTCTCCTCCATCCATTCTGATATACGACGTTGAAGATTGATGGTTCTCCTTGGCCCAAATGCACCTGCAAACTACTATAAAAAGGGGTCAAAGTCGGAGGTTCAATCATCACTCGAAGCGTAAAAGTCTTTCTGCAGTCCACCCTTTCCACTGTTCTTCCTTTGCCGTCTGTTGGAGTGAGAGTCTAAGCTTTTGGAATCGATAATCTGATAGGAAGGAGAGAAGATTCTTCTTCTCTCTCGATTGGATTCATCCAAGCACGGCTGAATTCTCATCACCTTCATTCGAGGCGACTGCCACAAAGTCTTCAGCAAGCCTTTACTGTTTTCTGCTCTCTTCTTCTCATTTCCATTACTGATCATTGTTGTTCTTAGTTTAGACATTTCAATTATTGCATTTCGTTGTTGTCTGTCTTGGGTTCAGTTTTTTTAAAGCTTTCCTTTGTTATTCAAACACTTAAGGTAATCAAAGTAAGTTTCTGCATTTCACAGTTCTACCTTGTTCTGCTACGAGTTTTGCTTACTATTTTACACACATTTCTCTTCTAAGCATGCTTACTTTAGCTACCATTTCTACTCTTTACATATCCATGAGTAACTAAAATCATTTAGGGGCATGCTAATGACAGAACTATAGGCTAAAAAACGTGAGTCAAGTAGATAGATTAACACTCGAACATTGATTGTATGTAAGCTTCATCCCACGGGCAATTTCGATTGGCCATCCATTTTGTCCAAAGAACTCCTAACCTCTGGAAGGAGTAAGAGTTCAGAGTCATATAATCATGCTAGCCTTTCATGGTAATCAGGAAACGGCCTAGGAATAGGCGTTTCCCTAGTACAAACTGAACACTCCTGCTTCAACAAGATGCTTAAGACCTTACTTTGAAGTCGAGTAAACTTGAGTCTCTCATGCATGGAATCGGACGATACTTGAGATAGAGTGAGTTTGATGTATAGAGAGTTGATCCAAAGCTTGATAATCGTAATAAACTGCCTATAGGATAGTCATTAGTAGCCCTTAATTCACCCTTTTAATCAGATTCGCTGCTAATTAATTGCGGAAACATTGCGGTCCTCGCAATTCTGCCTTGTTATCATTCTGTTTAGCTGTTTTCTTCCTCGATTATTAATTCCATCTCTTGTCCTTTAGGTCTAGTTTTAACTTTAATTTGTTTATGTTATATCCCTCTACACATTCAGCAAAAAGTAGTTAATTAAAAACCAATTTTAACCCATCAAATTCATCCCATCTTTCTTAACATTCACACTTCGCGAATAGCTAAAAACAAGTCTCTGTGGAAAAAACGAATTAAATATACTCACTACTTGCTGTAAGACCATGTATGCTTGCATGTTCTAAGTGCTCTCTCTACCCTTTTGCATATTTATCTTTACACATTGAGCACGCAACAAGTTTTTGGCGCCGCTGCCGGGGACTTATTTTAAGTGAAAACGAAGTCTGTTAAGATTGAAACATCAAGTTATTTTTCATTGAAATTGATTTATCTTCATTTCTTTCTCAGGTACCATTTAGGGTAGTTTATGAATGAGACTCCAAGTAGTGATCTAGAGTTCAACCCTGAGCCCGAGAGATTACTTAGAGCTAGGAATAGAGCCAAGAAACGTCTCTTTAAACAAACCCTCTTACCTCCAATCATTGCAGAGACTACAATTCCTCCGCAATTACCTCAAGAAGAAATGGCTGGAGTAAATCAAAACCTGGTGCCTGTCACTCGCAACCCCATTGAAATAGCGAATGACAAGGATAGCGCCATCCTTTCATATTTAGTACCTATGCCTGGGGAGCTGAACCCCAGCATAATCCGTCCTGAAATCACTGCCCACTCATTCGAGTTAAAACCAGTGATGTTCCAAATGTTGTCCACTGTGGGACAATTCTTTGGAATAGAAAATGAGGACCCCCATAACCACCTTAGGAACTTCCTAGGAGTTAGTGACACATTCCTAATCCCTGGAGTTTCCCAAGAAGCCCTGAGGCTATATCTTTTCCCTTACTCTTTGAGGGACAAAGCCAAAACATGGCTAAATTCTTTACCCTCAGGCTCTGTCCGCAATTGGACAGATTTAGCAGAAAAATTCCTAGTCAAATACTTCCCACCAGATAGGAATTCAACTTTTCGTGATGACATCATAAAATTCAAACAAGCTCCAAGTGAGTCTCTTCACGAAGCTTGGACACGATTCAAAGACCTCCTCATTAAATGTCCACACCATGGCATTCCATGGTGTATCCAAATAGAAGTTTTCTTTAAAGGATGCAACCCCAGCACCAGACAAGTCTTAAATTCATCTGCTGGAGGTTCCATGTTGTCCAAGAGTTACAACGAAGCTTATGAGATCTTGGAGAAGATCTCAACATCTCATTGTAGATGGTCAGACGATCCTGTAGAGCCAACTAGAGCTCAAGACAAGGATGCTCTAAGCGCCATGAGCACCCAAATAAATGCCCTGACCAACTTAGTCAAGCAAATGGCTCAGGCCAATCTCCAAAACAGTGCCAATACCGCCACAGCCATGTCAATGGGCACCCAACAAAGTCAAGGCGAGGCACCAATCTGTGGATTCTGTGGGGAAGGACACCCTTATGAATACTGCCCTGGGAATCCATCCTCGGTCTGCTATGTAGGTAGTCAGCAGCAGCCTAGGAATAACCCCTACTCCAACACCTATAACCCTGGTTGGAGAAACCACCCTAACCTGTCATGGGGTGGCCAACAAAACACTAACCAAAATCCTAACCAACCAAGGCCGAGTGGAACACCTGGTTTCACTCCCCAACATAACCAGTCAATGTACCAAAAACCTTATAACCAACCTGTAGGATCTTCTGTAGAAAACCTACTCAAGGAATATATAGCTAAGAATGATGCTACTCTTCAGAGCCAGCAAGCTACCCTTAGGAGTCTGGAAAACCAAATAGGCCAGTTAGCCAATGAACTTAAAAGTAGGCCCCAAGGTAGACTCCCTGCTGATACCGAGGTACCAAGGAGAGATGGTAAGGAACAAGTTCAAGCAATTGAACTTAGGAGTGGAAGACCATTGGTGAGCATTACAAAGGACATACCAAAGAGAGTAGAGAACACTGAGTCTAGTGCTCCACTGGAGTCTCTGCCGAGCCAAGGTCCACCACCAACTAGCACATCAGGAGCCAGGCTAGAGCCAATTGTTGAGGACGTAGAAGAAATTCCAAGGCCTCCACCTATCTTAAGGCGTCCTGACGTGCCTGCATATGTGCCACCACCTCCATATCCTCGAAGGCTGAAGAAGAAGCAGGAACAGGAAGTTCATTTTAATAAATTCTTAGAAATACTTAAGCAAGTGCATGTTAACATTCCTTTTGTAGAGGTTTTACAGTCTATGCCTTCATATGTAAAGTTTTTGAAGGACATTATTACTAACAAAAAAATAATTGGTGAGTTTGAAACAGTAAACCTCACCGAGGAGTGCAGTGCCATCCTCCAAAACAAGCTGCCCAAGAAGGAGAAGGATCCTGGTTCCTTCACCTTACCTGTAGAACTTGGAGGCAAGCACGTGGGCAGAGCGCTTTGTGACCTGGTGTTGCGTGCTCAATGTGTAAAGATAAATATGCAAAAGGGTAGAGAGAGCACTTAGAACATGCAAGCATACATGGTCTTACAGCAAGTAGTGAGTATATTTAATTCGTTTTTTCCACAGAGACTTGTTTTTAGCTATTCGCGAAGTGTGAATGTTAAGAAAGATGGGATGAATTTGATGGGTTAAAATTGGTTTTTAATTGACTACTTTTTGCTGAATGTGTAGAGGGATATAACATAAACAAAAGCAAGTTGAAATTAGATGCAAAGGATAAGAGATGGAATTAATAAACGAGAAAGAAAACAGCTAAACAGAATGGAAATTTGGCAGAATTGCGTGGACCGCAATGTTTCCGCAATTAAATGGCAGCGAAACGGATTAAAAAGGGTGAATTAAGGGCTACTAATGACTATCCTATAGGCAGTTTATTACGATTATCAAGCTTTGGATCAACTCTCTATACATCAAACTCACTCTATCTCAAGTATCGTCCGATTCCATGCATGAGAGACTCAAGTTTACTCGACTTCAAAGTAAGGTCTTAAGCATCTTGTTAAAGCAGGAGTGTTTAGTTTGTACTAGGGAAACGCCTATTCCTAGGCCGTTTCCTGATTACCATGAAAGGCTAGCATGATTATATGACTCTGAACTCTTACTCCTTCCAGAGGTTAGGAGTTCTTTGGACAAAATGGATGGCCAATCGAAATTGCCCGTGGGATGAAGCTTACATACAATCAATGTTCGAGTGTTAATCTACCTACTTGACTCACGTCTTTTAGCCTATAGTTCTGTCATTAGCATGCCCCTAAAGGATTTTAGTTACTCATGGATATGTAAAGAATAGAAATATAAGAGAAAGTAGACATGCTTAGAAGAGAAATGAGTGTAAAACAGCAAGCCAAACTCGTAGCAGAACAAGGTAGAACTGTGAAATGCAGAAACTCACTTTGATTACTTTAAGTGTTTGAATGACAAAGGAAAGCTTTCAAAGAACTGAATCCAAGACAGACAACAACGAAATGCAATAATTGAAATGACTAAACTAAGAACAACAATGATCAGTAATGGAAATGAGAAGAAGAGAGCAGAAAACAGTAAAGGCTTGCTGAAGACTTTGTGGCAGTCGCCTCGAATGAAGGTGGTGAGAATTCAGCCGTGCTTGGATGAATCCAATCGAGAGAGAAGAAGAATCTTCTCTCCTTCCTATCAGATTATCGATTCCAAAAGCTTAGACTCTCACTCCAACAGACGGCAAAGGAAGAACAGTGGAAAGGGTGGACTGCAGAAAGACTTCTACGCTTCGAGTGATGATTGAACCTCCGACTTTGACCCCTTTTTATAGTAGTTTGCAGGTGCATTTGGGCCAAGGAGAACCATCAATCTTCAACGTCGTATATCAGAATGGATGGAGGAGAAAGAACGAATCCCTGAAAAGTCGGATCTAAACAGAAAAATGTCAGCCAACTTACGGTTTTAACTTGAATAATTGCGGCCACCGCAATTATTCCGCAATGCAGTCGCAATGGTTCTTTTTTTCATTTTTTTCTTCGGTTTTCACCCCTTTTTCTACCTATTGTGCATAAGTCCTAAATTAGCCACCTTCTTCTAATTCTCATATTAAAGCATAGGTTTAGGCTAAATGCTAACAAAAACACCTAAATGTGTACATCTTCTTAAGCTAAATGGGTCCTAAATAAGTCACTTTCAGAGACTTAACACACCCCCAAACTTAAGGCTTTGCTTGTCCTCAAGCATACTAAGGACTTACTTAGGCTGCTGTTTCTTCTTCTTTTAACTACTCACTAACTCCCTTATATTCTTGTCTCTAGCAGTGCTGTCCTGTGACACACTTCTTAGTTTAGAACTAACCTCTTGTCTAGCTTCTTCTGACTTCACCTGCCTACTATACCCACTGCTTTTGTTAACCCCCTACTACTGATCTAACTACTTCTATGATATCATGCTATTATCCCTAAGGTTTCAAATTCTACCAAGCTTTACTCTAGACTCAGTACATGCTTCTAGCTTATTTTTAATGTGTCTAGGATTCCTTAGAGTCATGCCAGTCTTAGTATTAACAGTGACAGTGGTGCTTTATGGAGAACAACCTAAACCCTGGCATCACTACATTGGATAAACATTCATCTCCCTAGACAAACCTAAAAGCTACAACCTTGTGCTTAGCTCATTAAGGATCAGAGTTCTTTTTTCATAGGACATCTAAGCCACAAGATTATAACTCCCAAGCATACATTCTTCTTCCCCTATTTCTCCTTTTTCTTTCTTTTTTCCTTAGGTGGAGTCTCTCCTCGGTTTGCCTTTTGATGCAATGCCACTTGTGGTTTACACACTTGGCACTGATTACTCAACAACTTGAGAGAGACTCCCCTCTTTATTCTATTTTTCACTTTTTCTATTTATCACAAAAAAATTTTTTAGGAGAAGAAGAATGCTTATGTCCTAAGGAAGAGAGGAATGTTCCTAGGCCTAGGGTGGCCTCCCCCAAACTTCAACTACTCATTGTCCCCAATGAGTGTTTGAGGTGGGACACCCCCAAACTTGTCCTAGAAGCATCTAGTCTAAAGTAAAACAAAGAGAATCTAAACATCCTAGGCATAGGCAAAACATTCTAGAAGCAACTATCCCAGCAGCAGAAAATTTGAACATAACAGACAGGGTTAAGGCCTTATGGTTTATGCATGCTGAGCACTATTCAGAGGCAAATTTAAACTATCAAAGGGTGTCTTATGACACTCATCCAGCATGCTTCAAGATCAGCTATATAAGGTAGTCATGCTAGCAGCAAAAGATAGAATTTAACAGATCACAGCCTAACTAAACGGACAGTCAAAAACATGCAATCAGTCACAAAAATTGCGGGAACCGCAATTATTTCGCAATACAATCTGGGCAGATTTAACATTAACTCAGGCCCCTAGCATGCTTTTTCCCGTTACTCATGCATCCTAAAAATAAAACTAAACTATCCTACCTAATCAACTAACATCAGACTATCCTAAGCAAAAGGAAAAACATAAAACTAAACATCCAAAACAGATCAAAACTTAACCACAAAACAGCATAATATACATTACTCTATCAAAAAGCAGGAAAATTGTCTTTTGTTTCTTTAGGGATCAGTAATACTCCCTCTAGTGCTCTTCAAACCAGCACTCAATTCTCATCATCCTCATCTGGTCGCCTTGGTCGTGGGGGCACCCATGGAGTTAGGAGGTTGGTGGGGAAGTCTGGGAAGATGCACCCCAATTGGTCTGCAACTTCTCTGTCCCTCGCCTGCGCATAGTTGGCCCATTGAGCCATTCTCCTCTGCATGTCCATCAAGCAGGCCATGGTTAGGGACTGTTCAGCCGCCAGCCTATCCAACTCAAATTCCATGTTGCCCTTCCTTCTTAGCCTTAGGTGTGCAGGCAACTCCAGATGGCCTGTGTAGGGCAGCTGCTGCTCCAAGCGCTCGGTGGGAACCCCTGCAAGCAAACACAATTTGGTTATAGTGTTTGGAAAAAATAATGGTCCCTTACCCTTCTTAGCACACTCGGCTATGGCAGCAGTGATGACCTCTCCCACGTTGATCGTGAGACCTCTCATTATAGCATAAACCAGCAGCGAACGGCTCTGGTTAATTGTAGTCTCATGAGTCACCGGGGAGAGTCTTCTTCGTACGAATGAAAACCACACAGCTGCCTTAGCCGTGAGGTTGGCACTCATGAGCGTGTGCCGCCCATTGCGTGAGACTGTCCAGGAGGCCTCAGGCTGGCCAATGGTGCGGATTGCTTCTTCCAGCACAGCCTCGGTTGGCTCATCAACTATCCGTGCATAATCTGTGTGAGGCTGGCCCCTTAGACCAAATGCTTCATTAATGGCTTTGGCTGAGAAATCAACCTCCACCCCTCTGACCACAGATAGGCCATCCTCAGGGCTGAGCACGTTGGCATAGAAGTCATACACCATGCTCGTGTATGCTGGATTGGGAGGTCGGCAGAATTCCTCCCAGCCATGGTTGATCACCCCTGCGCGCAAGAACTGCGGCAGGTCAGCAAGTCGATCAAGGAACCCCTTCTCGTGCAACAGGTCCCTTTTTCTCAGCTCCACACCCCTGGATTCGGCATCGGATGAGACATACCTCACTGATGGAGGTTCGTCTTCAGGGTAGAGCTTAGCCTTCCCCTTATCGGCTGGCTTGGAAGATTCAGCAGCCTCCACCTTGAGGCGTTTGAGCGAAGGCTCAGCACTGTCTTTGTCTGCTGAAGGCACTCGCTTGGCCTTCTTCTTCTTGAGTTTCTTGGATTTCTTGGCCTTGACAAGCTTGGCCTTCTTTTTCTTTTTCAGCTTTGCCTGGAGTTGTGGGAAACAGGCCCCCAACGTCTCCTCCATAGAATCATCCTGCTGTGCAGGCTCATCAGGGCTGTCTTCTCTCATGGGAGAGAAGATTTCTTCTTCTTCTGCCTCTCCACTGCCTTGCGTGGCTTCTTGGTAATCCCCATAAGGGAATTCCGGATCAGGCCGTGGAGAATTGTGCTCTGCTGATGGGGTATGCGCAGAACTCCATGGTGAAGACGGCAGCTCAGGACTCTGCACATCCGCAGGTGGTAGATCAGCACTCTGAGGTGCTGGAGATGACTCGGCGCTCTGCGCAGGCGGTGATGATTCTGTGCTTGGCACTGGTTCAGATGGGAGAGGACTGCGCGCAGGTGACACAGACGGCGACGACCCTTCCTTGGCTGACTCGTGGGCTGCACGATCAGTTTCTTGACTCGCCACAGAGGGAGTCTTGGATTTGCTTGGTCCGGCGGCAGTCTTGACAGTCCACCGGCGCTTCGTGGGCGTGCCCACTGGCTCAGATGGGCCAGCAGGGATCTCAGTGACCACTCTCCACTTCTTCCTACGAATAGGAAGCTTGCCAAGACGGCCAGTGCGTACAGCACCCTGATCAGCAAGGGTGAGAAGCGCTTCCCTTGCAGCCGCTTCAGCTGCGTCGTCGGCCTTCTTCTTGGCGGCGGATCTCTCAGCCCTAGTGGAAACCATAGCTAAATCTTGAAGATCTTGAGAGAAGAATCAGAGATGGAGAGAATCGCTGAAGATTTGGAGAGCAGAGAGAGAGTTAATCGTAACGATCGAGCGGCTTCCAACGGATATAAAAGCAACGGAAAATAAAATCCCAACGGCTCTTTTTGCGGAGTCAGCAATTTTTGCGCAATTCTAGGGACAATATTTCATAATAAATCCCAACTTTGATCGCCCGTATCTTTCATTCGGCCCAACCGATTCTTGATTTTTAAAGTGCGATTTACTCCCCTTGATCCCCTCTTTCGATTCCCTACAAAAACAAACAAAACAAACATTAAATACGCAATTAAAATTACACCACAAAACGTACAAACGATCATCGAAAAAACAGAAAAAATAAACTGAGGCATTGGCCTTGACTAAACGAGCACAGTAACCACTCGTTCTCTCTCGTTTCTAACTTCATGCTTCATGTAGGAGGAAGGTCGAGAGAGTCTTCACATCCCCCTCCTCATAGTAGTGCTTCAACCTAGCACCATTGACCATAAATGGCTGTCCCTGCTGCAAGTTTTTTATCTCTACTGCACCATGAATAAAGACATTAGTAACAACAAATGGACCCGACCATCTAGACTTTAATTTGCCTGGAAATAGCTTTAATCGTGAGTTAAATAACAGTACAAGTTGGCCTTTCTTAAAATCTTTGATCCTGAGTCTACTGTCATGCCATATTTTTGTCTTTTCTTTGTACATCTTGGCATTCTCATAGGCCATGTGCCTAAACTCATCAAGTTCATGCAGCTGTAAAGATCTTAATGTCCCTGCATCCTTCACACAAAAATTTAATTCTTTCATGGCCCAAAATGCCTTGTTCTCCAACTCAAGTGGCAAGTGGCAAGCCTTGCCATATACCAACCTATAGGGAGACATTCCTAGAGGTGTCTTATATGCTGTTCTATAAGCCCAAAGTGCATCCTCAAGCTTGAAAGACCAGTCTTTCCTATTAGGTTTGACTACCTTCTCTAGGATGTTCTTTATCTCCCTATTGGAAATCTCAGCTTGGCCATTTGAGTGTGGGTGGTAGGGAGTAGCTACCCTATGTCTAATGTTATATTTAGCCAATATCTTCTCCATAGCCTTATTAATGAAATGTGACCCCTCATCACTAATGATAGCACGAGGAGTCCCAAATCTAGTGAAAATGTGCCTATGCAAGAAATTAGTGACTGTCTTAGCATCATTATTAGGACATGCCTTAGCTTCTACCCACTTTGACACGTAGTCTACTGCTACTAAGATGTACAGGTTACCTGATGATGGAGGGAATGGTCCCATGAAATCAATGCCCCACACATCAAAGAGTTCTAACTCTAGGATGTAGGTGAGGGGCATCTCATCCTTGCGACTGAGGTTACCTGTCCTTTGGCACTCGTCACAGTTGTGGGCATAGTTGTGGGCGTCCTTAAAGATTGTTGGCCAGTAGTAGCCACTTTGAAATACCTTGGCAGCTGTCCTCTGTCCACCAAAGTGTCCACCATAAGGAGATGAATGACAGTGCTGTAGCACAGACTTCGCCTCAGCAGCTGTAACACACTTCCTCAACAACCCATCAGCACAGGTCCTGTAAAGTATGGGGTCATCCCAGATAAATTTCCTTGCTTCATGGAGGAACCTCTTCTTCTCTTGTCCTCCCTTGAACACTGGTAATACCTGTGCTGCACGGAAGTTAGCAATGTCAGCGAACCAAGGTTCCTCATCGTTATCATGATGAGTTAAAGCAAAGATATGTTCATCTATAAAAGCATCAGAAATTGCGGGGTCCGCAATTTTTTCGCAATTGTGCTGCAATCGAGACAGGTGATCTGCAACCACATTTTCACATCCCTTCTTGTCCCGAATGTCCAAATCGAATTCCTGCAGCAATAACACCCATCTAATTAGTCTAGGCTTAGCATCAGCCTTTCTCATTAGATATTTTAAAGCAGAATGGTCAGTATATACAATGGTCCTAGTTCCTACAATATAGTTCCTAAATTTTTCACAAGCAAATACTACAGCAAGCATCTCTTTCTCTGTAGTTGTATAGTTACATTGAGCCTCATTCAAGGTCTTACTAGCATAATAGACAGGATGTGTGAGCTTGTCAATCTTCTGTCCTAACATGACTCCTACAGCATAGTCACTGGCATCACATAGCATCTCAAATGGGAGATCCCAATTTGGTCCCACTATGATTGGTGCTGTGACCAGTGCTTCCTTAAGGGCTTTCCAAGCTACTACACATTCTTTAGAAAAGATGAATGGCCTACCTAGCTCTAGAAGCTCGCACAGAGGCTTGGCTATCTTAGAAAAGTCCTTGATGAACCTTCTATAGAAGCCAGCATGCCCTAAGAAGCTTCTAATGGCTTTGACGTTCTGGGGCTCTACCAACTTCTCTATGACCTCTATTTTTGCTCTATCCACTTCTACACCGGCCCTTGACACTCTGTGTCCTAAGACAATCCCTTCATCTACCATAAAATGGCACTTTTCCCAATTCAGGACTAGGTTAGTCTCCTCACACCTAGTCAGGACTTGTCCTAGGTTTTCTAGACAGGTTTTAAATGAGTCCCCAAAGACTGAGAAGTCATCCATGAATATTTCTATCATGGACTCATCCAACTCAGAGAAGATTGCCATCATGCACCTCTGGAAAGTTGCCGGTGCATTGCATAAGCCAAAAGGCATTCTGCGGAAGGCAAACGTTCCAAAAGGGCAAGTGAAGGTGGTCTTCTCTTGATCCTTAGGGTCTATAGTTATTTGATTGTAGCCTGAATAGCCATCTAGGAAACAGTAGTAGGCTCTACCAGCTATTCTGTCTAGCATCTGGTCAATAAACGGTATGGGGAAGTGGTCTTTTTTAGTTTCTTTATTTAGTTTTCTGTAATCCATACATACCCTCCACCCTGTGACAGTCCTTGTTGGAATTAATTCGTTATTCTTATTGACTACCACAGTTATTCCCCCCTTTTTAGGTACACACTGGATGGGGCTTACCCACTGGCTACTAGCTATGGGGAAAATTACTCCTGCATCTAACCACTTTATTATTTCTTTCTTCACTACCTCTTTCATAGAGGGGTTTAACCTACGCTGGTGATCTACCCTAGGTGTGTGTTCTTCCTCTAGAATAATTTTGTGCATACAATAAGAAGGGCTAATGCCTCGAATATCAGCAATAGACCATGCTATAGCCTTCCTATGTTGCTTAAGCAGGAAAATTAAATCAACCTCATGCTGTTCACTTAGCTTAGAAGAAATAATTACAGGCAGTGTGTCATTATCTCCTAGATATGCATATTTGAGGTGAGTAGGTAGTGGTTTCAGTTCTAAAACAGGTGGATGCTCAATGGAGGGCTTCAGAGGGTTAATAGTTCTATCAGTTAAATCTATGTTCATACATACATGCTGAGGGTTATTTACAGGCATGTTCATTATGTCAGCTACATTTAGATCATCTACATCTATTTGTACATATTCACTAGCATGCTTGGTTAACAGTACATGCTCTAATTGTTCTTCCATTAGTGAGTCAACAACATCCATGCTAGCACAAGACTCAGAATCAGAGGGATATTTTAAAGCTTTGTAAACACTAAATTTTACCTCTTCATCATGAACTCTCATAGTTAACTCACCTTTTTGCACATCTATTAGTGCCCTACCTGTGGCTAAAAATGGTCTACCTAGCAGGATGGGTACCTCCTTGTCTGCCTCATAGTCCAGGACAATGAAATCTGCAAGGAAAATGAATTTGTCAACTTTAACTAGAATATCCTCAATCTTACCTTCTGGATATGCGATGGATCTGTCTGCTAGTTGTAAAGTGACAGTAGTTGGACGTGCTTCTCCTATTCCCAACTGGCGGAATAGGGACAAGGGCATGAGATTTATGCTGGCGCCCAGGTCACAAAGCGCTCTGCCCACGTGCTTGCCTCCAAGTTCTACAGGTAAGGTGAAGGAACCAGGATCCTTCTCCTTCTTGGGCAGCTTGTTCTGGAGGATGGCACTGCACTCCTCGGTGAGGTTTACTGTTTCAAACTCACCAATTATCTTTTTGTTAGTAATGATATCCTTCAAAAATTTTACATATGAAGGCATAGACTGTAAAACTTCTACAAAAGGAATGTTCACATGCACTTGCTTAAGTATTTCTAAGAATTTATTAAAATGAACTTCCTGTTCCTGCTTCTTCTTCAGCCTTCGAGGGTATGGAGGTGGTGGCACATATGCAGGCACGTCAGGACGCCTTAAGATAGGTGGAGGCCTTGGAATTTCTTCTACGTCCTCTACAATTGGCTCTAGCCTGGCTCCTGATGTGCTAGTTGGTGGTGGACCTTGGCTTGGCAGAGACTCCAGTGGAGCACTAGATTCAGTGTTCTCTACTCTCTTTGGTGTGTCCTTTGTGTTGCTCACCAATGGTCTTCCACTCCTGAGTTCAATTGCTTGAACTTGTTCCTTGCCATCTCTCCTTGGTACCTCGGTATCAGCAGGGAGTCTACCTTGGGGCCTACTTTTAAGTTCATTGGCTAATTGGCCGACTTGGTTTTCCAGGCTCCTAAGGGTAGCTTGCTGGCTCTGAAGAGTAGCATCATTCTTAGCTATATATTCCTTGAGTAGGTTTTCTACAGAAGATCCTACAGGTTGATTGTAAGGCTTTTGGTACATTGACTGGTTATGTTGGGGAGTGAAACCAGGTGTTCCACTCGGCCTTGGTTGGTTAGGATTTTGGTTAGTGTTTTGTTGGCCACCCCATGACAGGTTAGGGTGGTTTCTCCAACCAGGATTGTAAGTTTGTGAGTAGGGGTTATTCCTTGGTTGCTGCTGACTTCCTACATAGCAGACCGAGGATGGATTCCCAGGACAGTATTCATAGGGGTGTCCTTCCCCACAGAATCCACAGATTGGTGCCTCGCCTTGACTTGGTTGAGTGCCCATTGACATGGCTGTGGCGGTATTGGCACTGGTTTGGAGATTGGCCTGAGCCATTTGCTTAACTAAGTTGGTCAGGGCATTTATTTGGGTGCTCATGGCGCTTAGAGCATCCTTGTCTTGAGCTCTAGTTGGCTCTACAGGATCGTCTGACCATCTACAATGAGATGTTGAGATCTTCTCCAAGATCTCATAAGCTTCGTTGTAACTCTTGGACAACATGGAACCTCCAGCAGATGAATTTAAGACTTGTCTGGTGCTGGGGTTGCATCCTTTAAAGAAGACTTCTATTTGGATACACCATGGAATGCCATGGTGTGGACATTTAATGAGAAGGTCTTTGAATCGTGTCCATGCTTCGTGAAGAGACTCACTTGGAGCTTGTTTGAATTTTATGATGTCATCACGAAAAGTTGAATTCCTATCTGGTGGGAAGTATTTGACTAGGAATTTTTCTGCTAGATCTGTCCAATTGCGGACAGATCCTGAGGGTAACGAGTTCAACCATGTTTTGGCTTTGTCCCTCAAAGAGTAAGGGAAAAGATATAGCCTAAGGGCCTCTTGGGAAACTCCAGGGATTAGGAAGGTGTCACTAACTCCTAAAAAGTTCCTAAGATGGTTGTGGGGGTCCTCATTTTCTATTCCAAAGAATTGTCCCACAGTGGACAACATTTGGAACATCACTGGCTTTAACTCGAAGGAGTGGGCAGTGATTTCAGGACGGATTATGCTGGGGTTCAGCTCCCCAGGCATAGGTACTAAATATGAAAGGATGGCGCTATCCTTGTCATTCGCTATTTCGATGGGGTTGCGAATGGCTTGCGCCGGATTTGGAACTACATCGCCCATTTCTCTAGTTTCAGGTGTGGTTTGAGGTATAGGAGGTTGTTTAAAGAGACGTTTCTTTGCCTTATTCCTAGCTCGAAGTGATCTTTCAGGTTCAGGATCGAACTCTAAATCACTATGTGAACGCTCACTCATAAACTACCTTAATAGCACCTGCAAAAGAAATGAAACAGATTAGTTTCACTCAATGATAAACTTGATTTCTTAAACTTAACAACTTCGTTTTCACTTAAAATAAGTCCCCGGCAGCGGCGCCAAAAACTTGTTGCGTGCTCAATGTGTAAAGATAAATATGCAAAAGGGTAGAGAGAGCACTTAGAACATGCAAGCATACATGGTCTTACAGCAAGTAGTGAGTATATTTAATTCGTTTTTTCCACAGAGACTTGTTTTTAGCTATTCGCGAAGTGTGAATGTTAAGAAAGATGGGATGAATTTGATGGGTTAAAATTGGTTTTTAATTGACTACTTTTTGCTGAATGTGTAGAGGGATATAACATAAACAAAAGCAAGTTGAAATTAGATGCAAAGGATAAGAGATGGAATTAATAAACGAGAAAGAAAACAGCTAAACAGAATGGAAATTTGGCAGAATTGCGTGGACCGCAATGTTTCCGCAATTAAATGGCAGCGAAACGGATTAAAAAGGGTGAATTAAGGGCTACTAATGACTATCCTATAGGCAGTTTATTACGATTATAAAGCTTTGGATCAACTCTCTATACATCAAACTCACTCTATCTCAAGTATCGTCCGATTCCATGCATGAGAGACTCAAGTTTACTCGACTTCAAAGTAAGGTCTTAAGCATCTTGTTAAAGCAGGAGTGTTTAGTTTGTACTAGGGAAACGCCTATTCCTAGGCCGTTTCCTGATTACCATGAAAGGCTAGCATGATTATATGACTCTGAACTCTTACTCCTTCCAGAGGTTAGGAGTTCTTTGGACAAAATGGATGGCCAATCGAAATTGCCCGTGGGATGAAGCTTACATACAATCAATGTTCGAGTGTTAATCTACCTACTTGACTCACGTCTTTTAGCCTATAGTTCTGTCATTAGCATGCCCCTAAAGGATTTTAGTTACTCATGGATATGTAAAGAATAGAAATATAAGAGAAAGTAGACATGCTTAGAAGAGAAATGAGTGTAAAACAGCAAGCCAAACTCGTAGCAGAACAAGGTAGAACTGTGAAATGCAGAAACTCACTTTGATTACTTTAAGTGTTTGAATGACAAAGGAAAGCTTTCAAAGAACTGAATCCAAGACAGACAACAACGAAATGCAATAATTGAAATGACTAAACTAAGAACAACAATGATCAGTAATGGAAATGAGAAGAAGAGAGCAGAAAACAGTAAAGGCTTGCTGAAGACTTTGTGGCAGTCGCCTCGAATGAAGGTGGTGAGAATTCAGCCGTGCTTGGATGAATCCAATCGAGAGAGAAGAAGAATCTTCTCTCCTTCCTATCAGATTATCGATTCCAAAAGCTTAGACTCTCACTCCAACAGACGGCAAAGGAAGAACAGTGGAAAGGGTGGACTGCAGAAAGACTTCTACGCTTCGAGTGATGATTGAACCTCCGACTTTGACCCCTTTTTATAGTAGTTTGCAGGTGCATTTGGGCCAAGGAGAACCATCAATCTTCAACGTCGTATATCAGAATGGATGGAGGAGAAAGAACGAATCCCTGAAAAGTCGGATCTAAACAGAAAAATGTCAGCCAACTTACGGTTTTAACTTGAATAATTGCGGCCACCGCAATTATTCCGCAATGCAGTCGCAATGGTTCTTTTTTTCATTTTTTTCTTCGGTTTTCACCCCTTTTTCTACCTATTGTGCATAAGTCCTAAATTAGCCACCTTCTTCTAATTCTCATATTAAAGCATAGGTTTAGGCTAAATGCTAACAAAAACACCTAAATGTGTACATCTTCTTAAGCTAAATGGGTCCTAAATAAGTCACTTTCAGAGACTTAACACCTGGGCGCCAGCATAAATCTCATGCCCCTGTCCCTATTTCGCCAGTTGGGAATAGGGGAAGCACGTCCAACTACTGTCACTTTACAACTAGCAGACAGATCCATCGCATATCCAGAAGGTAAGATTAAGGATATTCTAGTTAAAGTTGACAAATTCATTTTCCTTGCAGATTTCATTGTCCTGGACTATGAGGCAGACAAGGAGGTACCCATCCTGCTAGGTAGACCATTTCTAGCCACAGGTAGGGCACTAATAGACGTGCAAAAAGGTGAGTTAACTATGAGAGTTCATGATGAAGAGGTAAAATTTAGTGTTTACAAAGCTTTAAAATATCCCTCTGATTCTGAGTCTTGTGCTAGCATGGATGTTGTTGACTCACTAATGGAAGAACAATTAGAGCATGTACTGTTAACCAAGCATGCTAGTGAATATGTACAAATAGATGTAGATGATCTAAATGTAGCTGATATAATGAACATGCCTGTAAATAACCCTCAGCATGTATGTATGAATATAGATTTAACTGATAGAACTATTAACCCTCTGAAGCCCTCCATTGAGCATCCACCTGTTTTAGAACTGAAACCACTACCTACTCACCTCAAATATGCATATCTAGGAGATAATGACACACTGCCTGTAATTATTTCTTCTAAACTTAGTGAACAGCATGAGGTTGATTTAATTCTACTACTTAAGCAACATAGGAAGGCTATAGCATGGTCTATTGCTGATATTCGAGGCATTAGCCCTTCTTATTGTATGCACAAAATTATTCTAGAGGAAGAACACACACCTAGGGTAGATCACCAGCGTAGGTTAAACCCCTCTATGAAAGAGGTAGTGAAGAAAGAAATAATAAAGTGGTTAGATGCAGGAGTAATTTTCCCCATAGCTAGTAGCCAGTGGGTGAGCCCCATCCAATGTGTACCTAAAAAGGGGGGAATAACCGTGGTAGTCAATGAGAATAACGAACTAATCCCAACAAGGACTGTCACAGGGTGGAGGGTATGTATGGATTACAGAAAGTTAAATAAAGAGACTAAAAAGGATCACTTCCCCATACCGTTTATTGACCAGATGCTAGACAGAATAGCTGGTAGAGCCTACTATTGTTTCCTAGATGGCTATTCAGGTTACAATCAAATAACTATAGACCCTAAGGATCAAGAGAAGACCACCTTCACTTGCCCTTTTGGAACGTTTGCCTTCCGCAGAATGCCTTTTGGCTTATGCAATGCACCGGCAACTTTCCAGAGGTGCATGATGGCAATCTTCTCTGAGTTGGATGAGTCCATGATAGAAATATTCATGGATGACTTCTCAGTCTTTGGGGACTCATTTAAAACCTGTCTAGAGAACCTAGGACAAGTCCTGGCTAGGTGTGAAGAGACCAACCTAGTCCTAAATTGGGAAAAATGCCATTTCATGGTAGATGAAGGGATTGTCTTAGGACATCGAGTGTCGAGGGCAGGTGTAGAAGTGGATAGGGCAAAAATAGAGGTCATAGAGAAGTTGGTAGAGCCCCAGAATGTCAAAGCTATTAGGAGTTTCTTAGGGCATGCTGGGTTCTATAGAAGGTTCATCAAGGACTTTTCTAAGATAGCCAAGCCTCTATGTGAGCTACTAGAGCTAGGTAGGCCATTCATCTTCTCTAAGGAATGTGTAGTAGCTTGGAAAGCCCTTAAGGAAGCACTGGTCACAGCACCAATCATAGTAGGACCAAATTGGGATCTCCCATTTGAGATGCTATGTGATGCCAGTGACTATGCTGTAGGAGTCATGTTAGGACAGAAGATTGACAAGCTCACACATCCTGTCTATTATGCTAGTAAGACCTTGAATGAGGCTCAATGTAACTATACAACTACAGAGAAAGAGATGCTTGCTGTAGTATTTGCTTGTGAAAAATTTAGGAACTATATTGTAGGAACTAGGACCATTGTATATACTGACCATTCTGCTTTAAAATATCTAATGAGAAAGGCTGATGCTAAGCCTAGACTGATTAGATGGGTGTTATTGCTGCAGGAATTCGATTTGGACATTCGGGACAAGAAGGGATGTGAAAACGTGGTTGCAGATCACCTGTCTCGATTGCAGCACAATTGTGAAAAAATTGCGGACCCCGCAATTTCTGATGCTTTTATAGATGAACATATCTTTGCTTTAACTCATTGTGATAACGATGAGGAACCTTGGTTCGCGGACATTGCTAACTTCTGTGCAGCACAGGTATTACCAGTGTTCAAGGGAGGACAAGAGAAGAAGAGGTTCCTCCATGAAGCAAGGAAATTCATCTGGGATGACCCCATACTTTACAGAACCTGTGCTGATGGGTTGTTAAGGAAATGTGTTACAGCTGCTGAAGCGAAATCTGTGCTGCAGCACTGTCACTCATCTCCTTATGGTGGACACTTTGGTGGCCCAAGGACAGCTGCGAAGGTCTTTCAGAGTGGCTACTACTGGCCAACAATCTTCAAGGACGCACATGATTACGCTCACAGCTGTGATGAGTGCCAAAGGACAGGTAATCTCAGTCGCAAGGATGAGATGCCCCTCACCTACATCTTAGAGTTAGAACTCTTTGATGTGTGGGGCATTGATTTCATGGGACCATTCCCTCCATCATCAGGTAACCTGTACATTTTAGTAGCAGTAGACTACGTGTCAAAGTGGGTAGAAGCTAAGGCATGTCCTAATAATGATGCTAAGACAGTCACTAATTTCTTGCATAGGCACATTTTCACTAGATTTGGGACTCCTCGTGCTATCATTAGTGATGAGGGGTCACATTTCATTAATAAAGCTATGGAGAAGATATTGGCTAAATATAACATTAGGCATAGAGTAGCTACTCCCTATCACCCACACTCAAATGGTCAAGCTGAAATTTCAAATAGGGAAATAAAGAACATCCTAGAGAAGGTAGTTAAACCTAATCGAAAAGACTGGTCATTTAAGCTTGAGGATGCACTTTGGGCTTACAGAACAGCATATAAGACACCTCTAGGAATGTCTCCCTATAGGTTGGTGTATGGCAAGGCTTGCCACTTGCCACTTGAGTTGGAAAACAAGGCATTTTGGGCCATGAAAGAATTAAATTTTTGTGTGAAGGATGCAGGGACATTAAGATCTTTACAGCTACATGAACTTGATGAGCTTAGGCACATGGCCTATGAGAATGCCAAGATGTACAAAGAAAAGACAAAAATATGGCATGACAGCAGACTCAGGATCAAAGACTTTAAGAAGGGCCAACTTGTATTGTTATTTAACTCACGATTAAAGCTATTTCCAGGCAAATTAAAGTCTAGGTGGTCAGGTCCATTTATTATTACTAATGTCTTTGTTCATGGTGCCATAGAGATTAAAAACTTGCAGCAAGGACAGCCATTTATGGTCAATGGTGCTAGGTTGAAGCACTACTATGAGGAGGGGGATGTGAAGACTCTCTCGGCCTTCCTCCTACATGAAGCATGAAGTTAGAAACGAGAGAGAACGAGTGGTTACTGTGCTCGTTTAGTCAAGGCCAATGCCTTAGTTTATTTTTTCTGTTTTTTCGATGATCGTTTGTATGTTTTATGAGGTATTTTTAATTGCGTAGTTAATGTTTGTTTTATTTGTTTTTGTAGGGAATCGAAAGAGGGGATCAAGGGGAGTAAATCCCACTTTAAAAATCAAGAAACGGTTGAGCCAAATGAAAGATACGGGCGATCAAAGTTTGGAATTTTGATGAAATATTATCCCTGGAATTGCGCAGAAATTGCTGGATTCGCAAAAAGAGCCGTTGGGATTTTTCCGTTGCTTTTATAGCCGTTAGAAGGCGCCCGATTGATACGATCCTCTCATTCTTTGCTCTCCAAGATTTCTGCGATTCTCTCCACCTTTGATCTCTCTCTCCAAACCTCCAAGATTCGACCATGGTTTCCACTAGGGCTGAGAGATCCGCCGCCAAGAAGAAGGCCGACGACGCAGCTGAAGCGGCTGCGAGGGAAGCGCTTCTCACCCTTGCTGATCAGGGTGCTGTACGCACTGGCAGTCTTGGTAAGCTTCCTATTCGTAGGAAGAAGTGGAGGGTGGTCACTGAGATCCCTGCTGGCCCATCTGAGCCAGTGGGTACGCCAACGAAGCGCCGGTGGACTGTCAAGACTGTCGCCGAACCAAGCATCGCCAAGACTCCCTCTGTGGAGAGTCAAGAACCTGATCGTGCATCCCACGAGTCAGCCAAGGAAGGTTCGACGCCGTCTGTGTCACCTGCGCGCAGTCCCCTCTCGTCTGAACCAGTGCCAAGCGCAGAGTCGTCACCACCTGCACAGAGCGCCGAGTTGTCTCCAGCACCTCAGAGTTCTGATCCGACGCCTACAGCAGCACAAAGCCCTGAGCTGCCATCTTCGCCATGGAGTTCTGCGCATACCCCATCAGCAGAACACAACTCTCCACGGCCTGATCCTGAATTCCCTTATGGGGATTATCAAGAGTCCACGCAAGGCAGTGGAGATGTTGGGGAAGAGGAAGTCTTCTCTCCTATGAGGGAAGACAGCCCTGATGTTCCTGCACAGCAGGACGATTCTATGGAAGAAACGTTGGGGGCTTGCCTCCAACAGATCAACATGGAGAAAGAGAAGAAGAAGGCCAAGAAGGAGGCCAAGAAAGCCAAGGAAGCCAAGAAACTGAAGAAGAAGAAGGCCAAGCGAGTGCCTTCAGCAGATAAAGACAGTACTGAGCCTTCGCTCAAACGGCTCAAGGTGGAGGCTGCTGAATCTTCCAAGCCAGCCGATAAGGGGAAGGCTAAACTCTACCCTGAGGATGAACCTCCATCAGTGAGGTATGTCTCATCCGATGCCGAATCCAGGGGTGTGGAGCTGAGGAAAAGGGACCTGTTGCACGAGAAGGGGTTCCTTGATCGACTTGCTGACCTGCCGCAGTTCTTGCGCGCAGGGGTGATCAACCATGGCTGGGAGGAATTCTGCCGACCTCCCAATCCAGCATACACGAGCATGGTGTATGACTTCTACGCCAACGTGCTCAGCCCTGAGGATGGCCTATCTGTGGTCAGAGGGGTGGAGGTTGATTTCTCAGCCAAAGCCATTAATGAAGCATTTGGTCTAAGGGGCCAGCCTCACACAGATTACGCACGGATAGTTGATGAGCCGACCGAGGCTGTGCTGGAGGAAGCCATCCGCACCATTGGCCAGCCTGAGGCTTCCTGGACAGTCTCGCGCAATGGGCGGCACACGCTCATGAGTGCCAACCTCACGGCTAAGGCAGCTGTGTGGTTTTCATTCGTAAGAAGAAGACTCTCCCCGGTGACTCATGAGACTACAATTAACCAGAGCCGTTCGCTGCTGGTTTATGCTATAATGAGAGGTCTCACGATCAACGTGGGAGAGGTCATCACTGCTGCCATAGCCGAGTGTGCTAAGAAGGGTAAGGGACCATTATTTTTTCCAAACACTATAACCAAATTGTGTTTGCTTGCAGGGGTTCCCACCGAGCGCGTGGAGCAGCAGCTGCCCTACACAGGCCATCTGGAGTTGCCTGCACACCTAAGGCTGAGAAGAAAGGGCAACATGGAATTTGAGTTGGATAGGCTGGCGGCCGAACAGTCCCTATCCATGGCCGGCTTGATGGACATACAGAGGAGAATGGCTCAATGGGCCAATTATGCGCAGGCGAGGGACAAAGAAGTTGCAGACCAGTTGGGGTGCATCTTCCCGGACTTCCCCACCAACCTCCTAACTCCATGGGTGCCCCCAAGACCAAGGCGACCAGATGAGGATGATGAGAATTGAGTGCTGGTTTGAAGAGCACTAGAGGGAGTATTACTGATCCCTCAAGAAACAAAAGACAATTTTCCTGCTTTTTGATAGAGTAATGTATATTATGCTGTTTTGTGGTTAAATTTTGATCTGTTTTGGATGTTTAGTTTTATGTTTTTCCTTTTGCTTAGGATAGTCTGATGTTAGTTGATTAGGTAGGATAGTTTAGTTTTATTTTTAGGATGCATGAGTAACGGGAAAAAGCATGCTAGGGGCCTGAGTTAGTGTTAAATCTGCCCAGATTGAATTGCGAATTAATTGCGGTTCCCGCAATTTTTGTGGCTGATTGCATGTTTTTGACTGTCCGTCTAGTTAGGCTGTGATCTGTTAAATTCTATCTTTTGCTGCTAGCATGACTACCTTATATAGCTGATCTTGAAGCATGCTGGATGAGTGTCATAGGACACCTTTTGATAGTTTAAATTTGCCTCTGAATAGTGCTCAGCCTGCATAAACCATAAGTCCTTAAACCTGTCTGTTATGTTCAAATTTTCTGCTGCTGGGATAGTTGCTTCTAGAATGTTTTGCCTATGCCTAGGATGTTTAGATTCTCTTTGTTTTACTTTCGACTAGATGCTTCTAGGATAAGTTTGGGGGTGTGCCACCTCAAACACTCATTGGGGACAATGAGTAGTTGAAGTTTGGGGGAGGCCACCCTAGGCCTAGGAACATTCCTCTCTCCCTTAGAAACATAAGCATTCTTCTTCTTCTAAAAACAGAAATGATGATGAACTGAAAAAAAAATGAAAAAAGAATAAAGGGGGGGAGTTTCTCTTAGGTTGCTGAGTAATCAGTGCCAAGTGTGTAACCCACAAGTGGCGTTGCATCAAAAGGCAACCAAAGGAGAGGCTCCACCTAAGAAAAAAAAAGAGAGAAAAATATAGGGAAGAAGAATGTATACCTAGGAGTTATAACTTTGTGGCTTAGATGTCCTATTTAAGAACTCTGATCCTCAAAGTAGCTGAGCACAAAGTGGTAACTTGTAGGGTTGTTTTAGGGAGATGAGTGTATATCCAATGTAGTGATGCCAGGGTTTAGGTTGTTCTCTAAAAGTACCACTGTCACTGTTAATACTAAGACTGGCATGACTCTAAGGAATCCTAGACACATTAAAAATAAGCTAGAAGCATGTACTGAGTCTGGAGTAAAGCTTGGTAGAATTTGAAACCTTAGGGATAGTAGCATAATATCATAGAAGTAGTTAGATCAGTAGTAGGGGGTTAACAAAAGCAGTGGGTATAGTAGGCAGGTGAAGTCAGAAGAAGCTAGACAAGAGGTTAGTTCTAAACTAAGAAGTGTGTCACAGGACAGCACTGCTAGAGACAAGAATATAAGGGAGTTAGTGAGTAGTTAAAAGAAGAAGAAACAGCAGCCTAAGTAAGTCCTTAGTATGCTTGAGGACAAGCAAAGCCTTAAGTTTGGGGGTGTGTTAAGTCTCTGAAAGTGACTTATTTAGGACCCATTTAGCTTAAGAAGATGTACACATTTAGGTGTTTTTGTTAGCATTTAGCCTAAACCTATGCTTTAATATGAGAATTAGAAGAAGGTGGCTAATTTAGGACTTATGCACAATAGGTAGAAAAAGGGGTGAAAACCGAAGAAAAGGATGGAAAAAAGAACCATTGCGAATGCATTGCGGAATAATTGCGGTGACCGCAATTATTCAAGTTAAAACCGTAAGTTGGCTGACATTTTTCTGTTTAGATCCGACTTTTCAGGGATTCGTTCTTTCTCCTCCATCCATTCTGATATACGACGTTGAAGATTGATGGTTCTCCTTGGCCCAAATGCACCTGCAAACTACTATAAAAAAGGGGTCAAAGTCGGAGGTTCAATCATCACTCGAAGCGTAAAAGTCTTTCTGCAGTCCACCCTTTCCACTGTTCTTCCTTTGCCGTCTGTTGGAGTGAGAGTCTAAGCTTTTGGAATCGATAATCTGATAGGAAGGAGAGAAGATTCTTCTTCTCTCTCGATTGGATTCATCCAAGCACGGCTGAATTCTCATCACCTTCATTCGAGGCGACTGCCACAAAGTCTTCAGCAAGCCTTTACTGTTTTCTGCTCTCTTCTTCTCATTTCCATTACTGATCATTGTTGTTCTTAGTTTAGACATTTCAATTATTGCATTTCGTTGTTGTCTGTCTTGGGTTCAGTTCTTTTAAAGCTTTCCTTTGTTATTCAAACACTTAAGGTAATCAAAGTAAGTTTCTGCATTTCACAGTTCTACCTTGTTCTGCTACGAGTTTTGCTTACTATTTTACACACATTTCTCTTCTAAGCATGCTTACTTTAGCTACCATTTCTACTCTTTACATATCCATGAGTAACTAAAATCATTTAGGGGCATGCTAATGACAGAACTATAGGCTAAAAAACGTGAGTCAAGTAGATAGATTAACACTCGAACATTGATTGTATGTAAGCTTCATCCCACGGGCAATTTCGATTGGCCATCCATTTTGTCCAAAGAACTCCTAACCTCTGGAAGGAGTAAGAGTTCAGAGTCATATAATCATGCTAGCCTTTCATGGTAATCAGGAAACGGCCTAGGAATAGGCGTTTCCCTAGTACAAACTGAACACTCCTGCTTCAACAAGATGCTTAAGACCTTACTTTGAAGTCGAGTAAACTTGAGTCTCTCATGCATGGAATCGGACGATACTTGAGATAGAGTGAGTTTGATGTATAGAGAGTTGATCCAAAGCTTGATAATCGTAATAAACTGCCTATAGGATAGTCATTAGTAGCCCTTAATTCACCCTTTTAATCAGATTCGCTGCTAATTAATTGCGGAAACATTGCGGTCCTCGCAATTCTGCCTTGTTATCATTCTGTTTAGCTGTTTTCTTCCTCGATTATTAATTCCATCTCTTGTCCTTTAGGTCTAGTTTTAACTTTAATTTGTTTATGTTATATCCCTCTACACATTCAGCAAAAAGTAGTTAATTAAAAACCAATTTTAACCCATCAAATTCATCCCATCTTTCTTAACATTCACACTTCGCGAATAGCTAAAAACAAGTCTCTGTGGAAAAAACGAATTAAATATACTCACTACTTGCTGTAAGACCATGTATGCTTGCATGTTCTAAGTGCTCTCTCTACCCTTTTGCATATTTATCTTTACACATTGAGCACGCAACAAGAGGTAAAGTCAATTCTTGAGAAAACCGTGAGACCGAGCAGGAAGGATTGGAGCGTTCGTTTGCAGGATGCTTTGTGGGCCTACCGCACCGGTTACAAAACTCCTATCGGTATGTCCTCATACCAGTTGGTTTTTGGTAAGGCGTGCCACTTACCCGTGGAGACTGTGCACAAAGCATTCTGGGCGATAAAGAAGTGTAACATGAGCTCTGACGAAGCTGGCGAGGCACGACTGCTTCAGTTACAGGAATTGGAGGAACTGCGTTTGGACTCCTACGAGAACTCCAGGATCTATAAAGAGAAGTCCAAACAGTTTCATGACCGAAGGATCTTGAAGAAAAACTTCGAAGTCGGTCAGAAAGTGCTGCTGTTCAATTCCCGTCTGAAGTTCATGCCAGGTAAGCTTCGTTCCCGTTGGAAATGACCCTACATCATAACTAAAATTTTTCCATATGGCAGTGTGGAGATCCAGAGCTTGGACTCAGATGAGGTGCAGAAAGTGAATGGGCACCGGTTGAAGACTTTCCACGAGGGTGACGCTGAGTGCTATGACGCTACATTACTTCTAGCGCCGCCCCAGTTCGATTATGGATGAGTGGATGAGAGAATACAGTCGAGCAATCGACTCTAAAAATTTGCGCTTCTCGGAGGCACCCGAGCTTGGACTGTAATTCTGTTATTTACTGCTTTGTTTTTGTTTATATTAGCTTTTGAATTTGTTGTTTGTTTGCTTGTTTTCTTAGGAGGAAATGTGAAATGACCGACAATTCAAGTTTATATTGGAAGACGATGAGGCACATCTCTACCCGTCGGCTCCACAAAATTCAGGGGAGGTTTTCTGTTCCCTTAGAATTTTGTTGCTTTAAATTGTTGAATGCATTGGGGACAATACAAGTCTTAAGGTGGGGGGTGGAGTTTGTTGAAAGAATAGAGATAGACTTCTTAGTAGTTGTCGGGTACACGTATACTCTGATTTTTAGATTAGAATCTGACTGCATGTTGTCCGATGAGGACGGTCTGTGATATGCTTGTGAACACTCCGTATTTGTATAATTCGAAAAAATTGACAATGTATGCACATTTTGAGCCTATTTTAAAAACATTTCTGCTATTTCCCTACATTCACTGAGCACATAGCCCTCTTATTCTCAGTTCTGTAGGTTTAGAATGATTTTATTTGGTCTGAAACCTTGTTGTCACCCCGAAAGGTACCATTAGGGAGGCTTGATGTGTTAGAAGTAGTAATAATTCATTTGTTGTATAGCGAAGCTATTGCCTAAAAAAAAAAAAAAAAAAAGCATGAAAATAAAAATTCTAGAGTTGCTCCTCCTTCTTGTGTTGCCTGTGTAACCAGGGGCGATCGTGTAACCCACGGTTGTCACTTCATGAAAGGGAAACTAATAGAAGTGAGTAATAGTCCTTAAAAACGTGAAACTGAGTTTGGTTTGACGTGTTAGGCTCTTTTGGAGAAATAAAAAAAAAAGTGGTTAAAAAGGAATAATGGGTACAAAGTACTCAAAGAAAAGAAAGAAAATATAGGCTTTATGTTTTGTTGCTTTTTCTATCGCTAAAAGCCATTAGACTGTTCTTATCGCCATAAGTAGGGGGAAAACGAGTTATAGGGCTGTATAAGGTTGTTACAGGCTTGCATGAGCTAGGTTGAGAGGTGCTAAACACACACACACGTAAGGGAATAGGAGTTAAAATTTTGGAATGTTTTCAACGTTTGCATGCATTTGATGGTTTTGAATTTATTTAAATACCTTGTTACACAAGCATTGAGGTTAGAATTTTCAGCATGCAATTAATTCTTTGGAGATGATTTAGAGTATACCTTGCTCGAGGACTAGCAAGATTTAGGTCGGGGGTATTTTGATAGCTCCAAAATAGAGCTATTATTATGTCCCTAATATTGGCTAGAACCATGCTAAGTATTGATTAAAATGCCTTTTTGTAGGTGATTTCATGGTCGGGAGCTCGAGAGGTCTAAAGACACGTTTCGGGCCTTAAAGCGACGGTTTAGAGCTTCATAGATGCATCGGGAGTGAAGGGGCTTGAAGAATTGAAGAAATGGCAAAAATTGCCTTGAAAAGGGGAGTTTTTAGCCATCAACCCGAGAGCATGCTTGCATAAGCAGCAGCGTCGAGACGCTAGCTCGACGCCACCCGACGATTTTCCAGATTGACGCGCGACAGCGTCGAGACGCTGTCCGAGCGTCTCGACGCCAGCGCGCGCGCGCGGCCAACTTAGGGCACCAGCGTCGAGACGCTCCGACGATAAAAAGCGTGAAAACGCTCATTTCTTGCCCAACTTTCATTCCAACTTTCCATCATCTTCTTCCTCTCGAGTCTACCCCATTTTTGCACCATTTTGAGCTCTTCTTCTCCTCTTTTTGTATGGTACCAAGCTCTTCCATGGGGGGTTTGATTTGTTCATCCTCCATGGAAGGCTAAACGAAGGTTAGTGTTTAATTTTGAGTTTGGGATTGTGAATATGGATGTTTGGGGAGATTTGCCCCTTTGTAAATGTTGTGCTAATTAGTACGTTTATGCATCTCTTGCTTGTTCTTATTCAAATCTAGCATGTGTAGCTTAGTTAGGTTGACTCCCTAATTCCTATGCATGATAGAGGGTTAAAGGTTGGGACGTATAATTGCCCAAATCGCTAGGTAACAAGGGCTTAAGCATGGCTAAGTAATTCAACCCAAAGTGACAGTTGTAAATCTGAATTAGTTAACGTTTTCATGTTAGGCTTAGGGCGAGAGAGAAATCGGGTTTGTCTTAGGATTAAACCGTCACAATGTTCCCGTTACTGGCTTATGGTCAATTTAGGGGTCGCGACCTTGAATAGATTATTGGCCAAGAACAATTAGAATTGCACATATCTAATTATATCTTTGGGTCATTTGAGTTAGAAATTAGCCAAATAAATTGTGTGCATAAGCATGATTAGCTAATAAATTGTATCGATGAACCGAACGTCCATAGCAATCAATCCCATTACTCGGAGTTAAGCACGACCATTTAATTTTGCACTTGTCATTTAATTTTCCGTTAGTTTTGCACGCTAGGAACTCCCTTCCCCCAAACCAAATCACAATCACATTTTTACATTCTTTTTACACACTTTTTAGAATTAGCAAATTAAACTTAGTTGAATTAAATTCCTTAATTCCCTGTGGATCGACCCCGTTACCACTTAGCTGCAAATTGCTCGGTGCATTCGGGTTTTATAAATTTTATTTTGGCAAGCCTCGACAGCTTGAAGTTGGAGCACCTCATTAAGTGCTCTACCAACTTTAAACCAAGTTGAATCTCATTCAAATATCATATGTATATAGTTTTTAATATTAATGTATCATATACATAAACTATTTCCTCTAATATTTAATGTATCAAATACAATAAATATATTTTACTCTTCTACATTTAATATATCAAATATATTAAATATTAATTTGAATATTTCAAATTTTTCTTTCAACTAAATTGATCCTTTTAGTGTTACTATGAGCTAGCAAGGGGACCTTATGGACCTACAAATTTATAAGCTCCAATGATACAAAATTAATTAATTAAACTCTTTAATTAATTAACTTTCATTCATTAACTCTAGGTCACTCCACTCTAGGTCTAGAGTTGCACTCTTATGCACTGTAGGACTAGTTGTGTCCATGGATATAACCATTACATGCAAGTCGATCCTTCACGAGTTGTTCGTAATTACAGTTGGGTCAAAAGTCCGTTTTACCCCTGTAATTAAATCTTACACCTTAAGTACCACTGATTCTCTAATGAACAACCTGTTTATGATCCAACCATAAACCAAGTCCCTCTCGGGCCAGTGAGAGTGTGGGGCCCCATTGTTCAAGTCCCGAAATGAGCACTTAAGGGAACTACTCATCTTCTTTCCCTATATGGGAAGAAGTGAATTCCATCTTGTGAGACTTATGTTCCCAACTCCCTATTTGGTCAAGTCCCCAAAATGGTAGGCTTATTGAATCGGCTATAAAGGTCATTCTCACCATACAAATCAAAGGACGAGCCCTCACAGGCAGGAGT
Source organism: Herpetospermum pedunculosum (assembly GCA_028017165.1). Classification (NCBI taxonomy): domain Eukaryota; kingdom Viridiplantae; phylum Streptophyta; class Magnoliopsida; order Cucurbitales; family Cucurbitaceae; genus Herpetospermum; species Herpetospermum pedunculosum. The sequence goes on from CM051527.1 coordinate 47,754,115, forward strand.
TCATAACTCACTCAGGATTAAGATCGAGTCATATATGATCATCTAGTGAAATATTAATCTTCCCAAATAACGGATTTATAAAGAGAGATTATATATTTCGTCGTCCAGTCTTATACAAACTCATTATATAGGATACCCCCACTCACATGTCTCTACATGAATGATTTGGATCAAATCATTTGTAACAATTACAAACTGGGCGATATCAATAGTGTTACCAGGATAAGGCACCCAACCTTATCCATATACTGTAGACCCTTTAGGTTATTACTTGATCATGATCCTCTCGTATGTCAACTACATACAATTCAAGATTACACTAATAGCCTTGGATTTTATATATATAATGAATATTATAAATTGCAAATAATAATAATAATTTAATTATTAAATAATTATTTAATTAATTACGAGGCTTTAGGGCATAAATCCCAACAATGGATAAGGTTGGGTATCTTATCCTGGAAACACTATTGGATGCGGCTCACTTTGTATTGTACAAAACGATGTGATCTGAATCGTTTCACATGGAGATGTGTGAGTGAGGGCGTCCTATGCAAAGAGTTTGCATAAGACTGAACCGCGAAATATGTCGCTCTCTCTTTATAACATCGTTTACTGATGAGACCAACATTTTCATATGATGGCCTAGGTAACTCGATCTTAATCCTGAGCTCGCTATGAACTCCTGCTTATTCGAAAGTATCCTTTGACTTGCACGGGTGAGAGTGGCCCATTAGCGCCGACTCAATAAGCCTACCATCTTGGGGATAAAGTCGAATAGGTAGCTGGGGACATAGTACAACAAGATTGGAGTTCACTCCTAACCCGCTCTTCGGGGTTAGTAGATAGGTTGTTCCCTTAATAGCTGACTCGGGGCTTGAACAATTAGCGCGCACACTCTCATGAGATGAGAGAGTTAATTGATCTGTTGGTTGGACCACAGATCTATTGTTCATTAGAGGTGTCAGTGGTACTTAAGGAACAAGATGTAATGCACGGTTTAAACGGTTTAAATGACCCACCTGTGATTACGAACAACCTGTGAAGGGTCGACTTGCCCGTGACGATTATATCAGAGGACATAATATATCTACAGTGAGGAGAGTGCAACCCTCAGACTATAGTGGAGTCTCCAGGGGTTAACGAACGTTGATTAGTTCGGTTAAAAGAGTTTTGATCGGATAATCTCTTATCGTTGGAGCTCATGATCTGTAGGTTCTTTAGGTTCTCCTAGCTAGCTCGGACAACGCCGTGCAAGAATGTAAGAGAAAAGAAAAAGAAAAAGATGATGAATTGTTCAAATTCGGTTTATGGAAAGATGATGGACATATTTAAATATGATTTAAATATGGGAATGGTCTATGACATGATTACGATTCATGTGCAAAAAAAAGTCGATTTTCGGAAAACCGGATTTAGCCATATTATTTAATTAATATTTGATATTGAATTAAATAATAATTATTAATTAAAAAGTTTAATTAATAATTATATATATATATATATTTTTTTTTTTATTAAAAAGTTTAATAAATAAAACTTTCATTATTATTTTTAATAATAATAATAATTAAATATATATATATATACATATATATATATATATATATAAAAAAGTATGACAAACAAAATTGAAAAAAAGAAGAAGAAATGTGGTAATGGGTTTTGGGGTTTTTATAAGTGAATTGAGAATTCAGATTTCTTCTTCTTCTGTCTACGTTAAAAAAAAAAAAAAGGAAGAAGACAACCCCTCTGCTTTTTCCATTTCTTCTTTTGCTCATCTTCTTCCTCAGATTTTCTTTGTTTCTTTTCTCTTGGTTCGGAGTCCAACAACTCTGTTGCACGACGCCGAGGATAGCGGGACTATCGGAGGTGGTCCTCGGGGCGTTCGTGGGAAGAGGTCTGAAGAGTTCGTGACGAGGAACGAGCGACGGATCTTGAAGAAATCGGAACTACAAGGGTTTGTAATTCTAATTTCTTAATTTTCGTCTCTTGAGTATGTTTTCTATTTGTTAAATTGATGAAATTAGAGTATCAAAGATCCAAAATCGCTTCTGCAGCATGATACGCTCCATCAGTTTTGTACTATACAAAACGAGCAGCATCCAATAATGTTACCAGGATAGGTACCCAGCCTTATCCGTATACTATAGACCGTTTTGACTGTTTACTTGAGCCTGATCCACAATCATGTCATACATGAAGCTCAAGTACTCATCCTTCGCCATGGGTGTTGGTCATTGGTTAGGATAAACCAAACGCGTTTCACTTTATTCCAGTAAACTCTTTTACTGAAATAAAACTAATAACTCTTTATTCTAAATAGATTACTTACAAACACAACAGTTTACAAACCACAAGTTTTAGGACATAAAACCCAACAAACTCCCACTTGGACTTAAACGTCTGTGGTGTACATGTTGGTCGAGAAAACTAATATATCACATATCAGAAGTTTTCTCCCACTGTCCTATTCAGCAACTCGGAGCCCTAGACTCTTCTAGGTGTCTCTCAAACACTTTAGCCATGAGAGACTTAGTAAACTTATCAGCATGAAGTGTTGCGAGGCTTACCATGTGACCATCACATCTCCTCACTGCAATATCAACGAGCTTAACTTATAGACTTTTGTTGCTATACAAGCTGCAACAAGACTTAGCTACCACCGAGAAATCAGCAATACAACTCTTGTATTCTACTCCTCCTAAGCACTGGGACAAACTTTAACCAATGTCCAATGATCAAATCCAACTGGAATTTTGCTATTCACAACTCTCACTACATAACACATATCGGGTCATGTATTTAAGAAGATATATATCTGACCTCCAATATGTAAATGCATATGGGTGCGTCTGATATCCTCAACACTTGAGGTATCTTAGGAAACCATTTCCATAGACCATCGAATATTGACAACACTTTGTCAATACAAGATTTTTAGAGACAACACTAGCGATTTGTTCTTATGACTCGGATCAACCTGAATCCTTAGAACAAACTAAGCCTACCTCAAAATCATCTATTTGGGAATGGGTCGCTAGTTTATGCTAATTTTTCAGAAGTGGATCCTACATCATTTTCAATGATTAGGACATAAATTACGAAAACAGATTATGAAAGCTACAACAAAGATTAAACACTTGTCAAACATGGTTTATCAAACTTTTGTTCAAAGCCATAAGATTTGATCACCATATCAAAACTCACAATTCAGGACGAAGATACTTTCTCCAATTCATAAATGAATCGAATAAGCCAGCAAACCATTTGCTCTTTGTCCTAAACTATGAATTTTTCTGGTTGAGACTTAATAGATACTCAGATCAAGATCGCGAGTCTTGACATACATTTGCCTTATCCTATAAAGATAGAATATGACAATGGATAAGAGCCATATATTTAACTTACATCTGACAACAAGAGAAAGAGAGTATACCCAATAAACCCTTTCTCTTCGGGACAGTCCCTTTACCAGAAAGTCAAGCCATAAAGATTTTTCACATTAGTGGCTTGGCCTTGTCACCACTTAAAGATTCATGGCTTTGAGCCATCGAGCCTTGTCTATATAATTCATTGTCTAATTAAAGACAACGAATCCTCAATGTCATCATCAAATATGACAACTTCGAGTTTATATAAGGCAGGCTAATACAACGGATCGGGTTGTCCTACATCCCTCCCACTACATTGAGGATTTCTCAACGGTTGAGAAGCTCAAGTTTGATCAACAACATTTGTTGAGTTATTATAGCTTTCCTATTTTACTGTTAGTATTAACATAGAAGTTGTACTTCGAGTTTAATAAAACACACCAATATATATCTTTTGCTAAATGAACTGTTCATTATCAAACCAAAAGTGCTATATACAACTGTTCAAGTTAAACTAAAAATATAGACAATAATTACATCAAATGAAATTATTTCTATACAACAACTATAAAGGCTCCCACTTGTTCAGCTGCGACGATGTCTTCACAAGTCATCTCGTGTCGAGAAACCGGCTATCAGGAACTAGTTTCCTGAACAGAAAAACAAACATATTTAGTGGTTCCTGAAGATATCCAGGTATGAAATTCATATTCCACAAAACTTGTTTAGACAAATAAATCACATTTACCTTGTCGTTCTTTCTCAGCCTGTTTCTCAGCAAGGTATTTGGGGCAGTTGCGCTTCCAATGCCCATCTTCATTACAATGGAAACACTTTCCTTTGTCTAAAGACTTTGCCTTGCGAATAGTAGGGGCTTGCCTTTCCTCCTATTTTTCTTCTTCTTTTGAATAATCTTATTACTCACAGAAGTAGACTCGGACTTACTCCTTGACACAGACCCCTTGTAGAATTTCTTAGAAGTGACAACATTTGCCTCCTTTTCTTTTCCCTTAGAGGTGCGCAAAGACTGATAAGTCTGAAGCTCATTTAAGAGAGAAGTCAAGTTGTATTCTATCTTATTCATCACCATATTGGATCTGAAATTAAGGAAACTCTTCGGAAGAGATTCAAAGATGAAACTAACTTGGCTTTTCTCATCGATGGAAGCACTGTTTACTTCCGCCGCATTAAAGTGGACCATCATGTTAAGGACATGTTCCCTAACAGAGGTACCCTCCACCATGCGGTAGTTATAAACGTACTTGAGGGCTTCATGACGAAGAGATGAGGACCGCTAGCCAAATATCCCTTGTAATGAAGACATGATTTCCTTCGTGGAAACCATAACCTCATGCCTCTTGGCCAAAATATCTTGCATGCTTGCCAAGATATAGACTCAGGCTTTATCATTAGCCCTAATCCATTCATCGTATGCCTCTCGAACACTTCGTGATGCATTCGAGCCAGGAGTGGGAGGACATTCCTCTGTTAAGACAAACCTTAGGTCGTCAAAAACCAGAATCGTATTCAGGTTCGACTTCCAGGTCCCGTAATTATCTCCAGTCAATTTGTCGTGAGCTAACAACTGTATAAATGAGCTTGGCATGCTGAAAAGAATGTAAATCTATTAGTGAAACGGTTTTAACCTATTTAAACCAATTTAAGGGTTTAGCAGCAATCTCTTTATTTACTTGCAACGATACTTTAGTAAGTCAGAATGGTCGCTACCGTAGGGCAGTCAAACACTCATTTACTAAATCAAGACAATCTTGACTAAATGTTATTACCAGAATAACTCATATTCCTATAGCATCTTAGTTATCGTTTTTGGTCAGGATTTACTAACTTTTTAGCAAATCCCGTAAGTGTGACCCTTCATTTTTAGAATTCACAGGACGGCCCCAACAGTGCAACCGTAGGGAATGTCAGAGTTGGGAATGACCCTGTGTATCTTTATCCATAAATGGTGACTGAGATGTTCCGACTCCCATGAAACGACCCTCCGTAGGGATTGGTACCACTCTTGGGTACCTTGCAGGCGGAACATGGGAATCTCACGGTTCAATCCAATGGAGGAGACCGGAGGAAGTACTAACGTACTTCCTTCTCTCACTTACTATAGATACTTACTCCATTCACCTTGCTATTGAAAGTTGCAAACAACACCCGTCTGGAGATGCCTGAAATGACATCATGAGGCCCTACAAAATTCTCACGTTGTGAACTATAGGGAGTGCGTAGCAAAAGAGGGATATATCATATATTCCTTCTCAACACATCTACTAAGCATCCTAGAAGGTGTTTAGGGTAAATACTCAGGTTTTATCTGGCCAAGTAAATAAAACCTTATGTCTAGGGAAACATTTTACTTGAGATGTCTAGGTTATAAACACTTTTACTAACCTCACACCTATCACGCATGCTCATAAAGCCGGGTTAACTTTACTCAAGTACCGGATAGTCCCCAGGTAGGAGGTGTTCCGTCAATTCAAAATCCTCCAACCTAGACAGAAGTTCACCGAGTGGGTTTCTCATAACCATAGCATTTACGAGATATCAATCTATTCATCTAATGAACCTGATCGAATCATTTAACCCTAAGTGAACATGCTCTTATCTTATAGATTTTAAAATTCCAAGTCATTTTTACAACACTTGCAAAAACTAGACTTACTAAAACAAATATCTACATGCTTCTCAAACATGCTTTCGCTAAGGCATGACAAGTTGAATATTTAACTTCATAATCAATATAACACTTATATCGATTATGCTCTTAAACATACAACTCCTAATTCATAAATTAATATAACACTTATATCAATTCTCATGAATTAAGCATGCATCCTATACATTATAACACGTATAACATACAATATGCAACTAATGTTGGATGTTTAATTTCATAATTAATATAAAAATTATATCAATTATTCTATTAACCAAACAACAACTTCTAATTCATAAATTAATATAACACCTATATCAATTCTCATGAATTAAGCATGCATCCTATACACTATAACACTTATAACATACAATATGCATAAAACAAAGGCAACCTATGTTGTATGTTTAATTTCATAATTAATATAACACTTATATCGATTATTCTATTAAACTAACAACATCTAATTTATGAATTAATATAACTTTTATATCAATACTCATGAATTCCTAAATATACATACTATATATTATAACACTTATAACATATTTTAAATCTATAAGGCATACTATATGCACATACAAACATAGAATTTAATTAAAACATACATTCGCAATGCATAATTAATTAAACACACTAAAGTGGACCGATTTTGGCATCAAGCAAGCAATAACTATTTTATTACAAGCTTGATCAACAAGCTAAGTCTTGAGCGGACTTCGAACTCTTCGTACCGTCTCAGACAAGCTTGCTCCCCCAAACACTTCGACCAATTTCTCTTCGAGCTGCTCTTTGTACCGCCCAGAACGAGTTTGAACTAACACCGAACATTTTGGCCAACTCAAAACTCGAGCTTCTTTCACAAAAAATCTTATATGGACTCTAATGACTCTAAATAATACAGACTCTTCAGCACATTAAAGCCTATACATTCTCGGGCAATTACAAATAATGAAATTAAAAAAGAAACAATGTCAAAACCGATTTTCACTTTAGACGTCCATTCAGAAACAATTTCTAAATAAAATACCCACCAACTTAAATTGATGCAAATTGAGTTGATAAAAAAAAACGCTCTGATATCAATTGATGGAGCGTTTTACGCTGCGAAAGCGATTTTGGATCGTTGATACTCTAATTTCATCAATTTAACAAATAAGAAACATGCTCAAACAACGAAAAATAAGAAAAAATAGAAAACATACCCTTGTAGTTCTAATTTTCTTCGAGTTCCGCTGCACGTTTCTCCTTACGAACGCTTCGAACTTCTTCTCACGAACGCCCCGAGGACCAGCTCCGGTAGTCGCGCTATCCTCGGCGCTGAGCAAATGAGTTGTGGAACTCCGTTAAGAAGAGAAAAAGACAGAGATAGAGAGGTCTTCAACAAACTTAAAGAGAAGAAACTTCAAAAATTAAGTTCTGCCCCAAAATCAATACATGAACCATTTTTGTTCAATAAAAATGAGTACCCCCAATTCAACTTAGCCAATTATATATATATATATATACATATATATATATATATTATTATTATATTTTTTTTAAAATAAATAATAATAAATATTTTATTTATTAAACATTTTAATAAATAATATATATATATATATATATATTAATTAATTAAACATTTTAATTAATTAAAATTATTTAATTCAATATCAAATATTAATTAAATAATAAGGCTAAACAAGGTTTTCCAAAAATTGACTTTTTGCACATGAATCATTCATGTTTTAGACCACTCCCATATTTAAATCATATTTAAATATGTCCATCATTCTTCCAAAAACCGAATTTAAACAATTCAAATTTTTTTTCCTTTCTCTTAAAAAATGTTGCACGGCGTTACAGATCATGAGCTCCAACGATACGAGATTATCCGGTCGAAACTCTTTTAACCGAACTAATCAACATTCGTTAACCTCCGGAGACTCCACTATAGTCCGAGGGTTGCACTCTCCTCACTGTAGATATATTATGTCCTCTTGATATAACCGTCAGGGCAAGTCTACCCTTCACAGGTTGTTCGTAATCACAGCCGGGTCATTTATACCGTTTAACCCCTGCATTACTTCTTGTTCCTTAAGTACCACTGACACCTCTAATGAACAATTGTTCTGTGGTCCAACCAACAGATCAGAAACCCTCTCTGATCAGGAGAGGGTGAGCGCTCATTGCTCAAGCCTTGGAGTCAGCTATTAAGGGAACAACATATCTACTAACCCTAAAGAGCGCGTTATGAGTGAATTCCATCTTGTTGTACTATGTTCCCAGCCACGTATTCGAGTTTATCTCCAAGATGGTAGGCATATTGAGTCGGCGTTAATGGGTCACTCTCACCCGTACAAGTCAAAGGATACTCTCGAATAAATAAGAGTTCATAGCGAGCTCAGGATTAAGATCGAGTTACCTAGGTCATCATATGAAAAAATTGGTCTCTTTAGTAAACGGTGTTATAAAGAGAAAGCGACTTGATTTCACGGTTTGGTCTTATGCAAACTCATTGCATCTCTCGCTCGCACATCTCAATGTGAAACAATTTGGATCACATCGTTTTGTACTATACAAAGCGAGCCACATCCAATAGTGTTACCAGTATAAGGTACCCAGCCTTATCCGTATACTATAGACCGTTTTGACTGTCTACTTGAGCCTGATCCATAATCATGTCATAAATCGAATCCTAATCCAAGATTAGTCGGTCGAAGCCTGTGGACATAACCGAGGTCCATTTAAATTTATTGTTGGTTAAATCGAACCTTAATCCAAGATTAGAGGTCGTAGCTTGTGTAAACCCAGGTCCATTCAAATAACTTCAATGATGACAATATGTGTTCCCTCTTTTGATTCACTACTAAATATTGGCTGATAAGAATGATGAGAGTAGATAATAATGGTCACATTGTTTATACAAAAAAAAAATATAGTTTTGTTGTTAAATTGATTTAACAAATCCTCTCCATTTCATTATTCGATTTGACATTATTGTTATTCTTAAAAAAAAAAAAAAAAAAAAAAAAAAAAAATTGACAACTAATTTTGAAATAAAAACCGTTGTTCTTTTAAAACAAATTCCTGAAATACGGAGTCTCTGTTTTTAAAAGTATCTTTCATTTTTTACAACTAAGTTTTGAAATAAAAATCGTTATTTTAAAGCAAATTCCTAAAATACGGAGGTCACTGTTTTAAAACTACCTTTCATTTTGACAGCTAAATTTTGAAATAAAAACTGTTGTCCTTCTTTTTTTAATATATATATATATATATATATATATATATCAATCTATAAACCTTTTAAATTTCAGTTGGTTAAATCGAACCCTACTATTCAGTAGCGGTCGTAGCCCGGGAGATAGCCAGGTCCGTTTTAAATTTCTGTTGGTTAAATCGAACCCTAACCCAGCGTTAGCGGTCGAAGCCCCGGAGATAGCCCAGGTCCGTTTTAAATTTCTTTTGGTTAAATCGAACCCTACTATTCAGTAGCGGTCGAAGCCTGGGAGATAGCCCAAATACGTTTTAAATTTATGTTGGTTAAATCGAATCCTACTATTCAGTAGCGGTCGAAGCCCGGGATATAGCCCATGTCTATTTTAAATCTATGTTGGTTAAATCGAATCTTAATCCAAGATTAGCGGTCGTAGCCTGTGTAAACCTAGGTCCGTTTTAAATTCCTTGTTGGTTAAATCGAACCCTACTATTCAGTAGCGGTCGTAGCCTATGTAAACCCATATCCGTTTTAAATTCTCTTGTTGGTTAAATCGAACCCTACTATTGAGTAGCGGTTGTAGTCTGTGTAAACCCAGATCCATTTTAATTTCTCTTGTTGGTTAAATCGAACCCTACTATTCAGTAGCGGTTGTAGCCTATGTAAACCCAGGTCCGTTTAAATTCATTGTTGGTTAAATCGAACCCTAATCCAAGATTAGTTGTCGAAGTCTGTGGACATAACCCAGGTCCGTTTCATTTCCTTGTTGGTTAAATCGAACCCGATCCAAGATTAAAGGTCGTAACCTGTGTAAACCCAAGTCCGTCTTAATTTTAATAATAAACAAATTTTCGTCTTCCCAATACTTTGTCTTTGTCATTTGTCTACCCTTTCAATTCTTCAAAGATACACAAAGGGGAACAAACTGTAGACACCATATTTGGTCCGGCCATTTGTTTATTATTAATGTTTTTTTTTTAACATTTTTTATTTATTTTTCTTGTCATATTTTATTGATTTTTTTAAAACTTTAAAATTCATTTTTTTTATTTAATTAATTCCGAAAATGGAAGAAAAATAACAAAAATAACGTTTTAACTACTTTGAAAGATTTTAAACTTTAAAATTCACTTTTTATTTATTTATTTAATTAATTCCGAAAATTGGAGAAAAATAATAAAAAAGAACGTTTTAATTATTTTGAAATAATTTTACCTAATTTGACAAATAAAATTAGCATTTTATGAGTATAAAATTTCTAAGTAATTTTATGGCTAAAATTTGATATTTATTTATTTGCTTCAATGAGTATAAAATCTTTAATTAATTTTTGGATTAAAATTAGATATTCATTCATGAGTATAAATTATTTGTTCATTTTAGGGTTAAAATCGGTTTCAATTGAGTTTAAAATTTTGAGTCATGAATAGTTTGATTCTAACCTTGTTTGACATTCTCATCCTCTATAAATACCGGGAGTAGAGTCGTTCAAGGGGAGAGGCGACATAAAATATTAGAGGAAAGGCCCGAAGAACACACGTTAAAATATGAGCAAAAATGCTAGAAATAAATTGTTATTTTAGGGTCAAAGTCCTAATTTGACCAAAGTCAACTCATTTTCTCTCTCCTCCAAAAACCCCAACTCCCTCCACTTTTCTCTGTGCTTCCTATTATTCATCATCACCTACCTCCAACCCCCAAGCTCTTCATCTTCAACCTCAAATTCCGGCGAGACCCACCACCTCCGGCGAAGCTCCCACGACGGCTGCACACGACGTTTCCAGATCCACGGCGGCGGTACAAATTGACCTCAACTCCGGTGACAGCGGCGTTCATGGCAGATCAAGAGCGGTGCACTTAAATCGCAACGAAACCACGACGGCGAACCATGGCCAGATTTGCGGGAACCAAACTTCAAACCATTGACAAACTTGAACGACGATGGCGCAAACCTCATCCCCGCGTGCAGATTGGTGGATTCGAAGAAGATAGCTCCGGCGTGCTCCCTCGATCTCGACGTCTGTGCTCGAAACAAATATCACATCTGCGGCGCCCGAACGCCAAACCAGCATGACGACGGCGGCGACTCGAGTCAACGACGCCTTCACGACGGGGCGAGTAGGGAATGCACAAACGAACCCCGATGGTCGACGGCGTCGAACAATCGTGAAGAAGGTCAATTTTTTAGATTTTAAGTTATTTACCAAAATGCCATTAATTATATTTTAATTACAATTTTGTCATTGTCTGTTTAATTACAAAAATGTCCCTCCTTATTTTTTATTTTAAAAATTTGACATTTGACTTACTATTAAATGTTTGACTTTATTTTTATTTACAAAATGGACATTTTACATATTTTGACTATTTATTTTTTAATTATGATATGATATGTTTCCTTTTTAATTTAATATTTTAAGGCATCTTTCAAGTTTACTCTAATTTAAGTGTGTAAATAAATTTTAATTAATTTTTAAAATACATACTTTAAATGAATTTTAATACTATTTTTAATTGGAACTTTCCTAAATCTCAATTTAGTCTTATAATCCATAACCATAATTTTCGTTTTAAAAATAACGTTTGATAAATAAAATAATATTTGTTTGAGGGCTGAGTAATGTGACTTTCGTAGAGCTTCAACCCTCGTGCAAGCACACGAAAATCCTCCCAATCACTTCTAAAAAATAACAAACTAATATGTTTTAAAATAATATATTATCATATAAATCCTATGACGGAGTTGAGATGAATTTTCTGAGATTCTTGAGGTAAACAATTTCATTTAAATAAAAGGAAATTTAATATGATAATTAACTAAGGATAATTTTCCCTCAATACATCAAACTCTTACTTTATTTTTAAAGTTAAGATTTGATTAAATGAGACATTGTCTTTTTAAAATAAACTATTATTTATTTTCTCAAATTAAGGACGTTTTAAATTAACTGGATAATATAAGATAAAATATGGCTACCGTTTTTAACGGGTGTTGTAGGGTGCTAATACCTTCCCTACACTCAAACGACCCCCGAACCTAATTTATGTTTTCGTAGACCAATTTTCTTTTTAAGGTGACCAATCACACCCAAAAATGATTAGTGGCGACTCCATCTCTTTTGTTTTAAAAACAAAACTCTTAAAAGTGGACGTCGGTCGCTCCGCGCCTAAAGATTTTTTTCTCTCTCTCTCTCTTCACGCCTAAAGATTCGACAACTTTTTTTCTCTCTCTCTCTCTTCACGCCTAAATTTTCTTTTTAAGGTGACCAATCACACCCTTTTTTTTTCTCTCTCTCTTCACGCCTAAAGATTCGACAACTTTTTTTTTCTTTTTTTTTTTCGTCCAAAACTCTTTTTTCTTTCTTCTTTTTTTCACTTCTTAACACTCAAAATCAGAGAACCATAAATATCTTCGCCGCCTGTTCGCCACTATCTCTGCCGCCTGTTCTCCTCATATCCCTTTGATCTCACGCACCTTCGCCGACGTACACGCTGCCACTCCAACCTCTCGAAAACGTCTTGCAGCAGCCAGAAATCTCTCTAGTTTCCCATCGCAATTCGCATGTTCGCCTCAGATCCCTTCGATCTCACGCACCTTCGTCGATCTCGTTCGTACACGTTGCCGCTCCGACCTCTCAAAAACGTCTTACAGTCGCTAGAAAGCTCTTTAGTTTCTCATCCCAAATCTCTCTAATTTTTCTTTAGAAATTGGGCGACGGAAGCCATTGTTGTGCTTGGTTTTATGTCCTAAAACACGTTGTTTGTAAACTGAATGTATATTCTATTTAGCAATAAAGTAGTTATTGAGTTTTATTCAATTAAGCTGTTATTGAATAAAGTGAATTATGTTCTTATTAAACCTATTCCAATAAACTAAGAAACCATGACTATAGTTTGTATACTTGAACTTCATGTGTGACATGAATGTGGATAAAGTTCAAGTAATAGCCATAATGGTTTATAGTCTAGGGATAAGGCTGGGTACCTTATCATGGGAACACTATGGCCGCGACCCACTTTGTATAGTACAAACGATGTCATCCGAAATCGTTCATGTAGAGACATGTGAGTGAGGACGTTCTGTGCGATGAGTTTGCATAAGACTGAACCGCGAAATCAAGTCGCTCTTTCTTTACAATTCCGTTTACTGTAAAGATCGACTTTTTCATATGATGACCTAGGTAACTCGATCTGAATCCTGAGCATGCTATAAACTTCTGTTTATTCGGGATTATCCTTTGACTTGTACGGGTGAGAGTGGCCCAGTAGTGCCGACTCAATAAGCCTACCATCTTGGAGATAATACCAGGTAGGGAGCTGGGAACATAGTACTGCGAGATGAAATTCACTCCTACCTGTCTTTAGGGTTTAGTAGATAGGTTGTTCCCTTAATGCTGACTCCGGGTCTTGAACAATGGGCCCACCCTCTCATTGGCCCGAGAGGGATCTGGTTTAGTGGTCAGACCGCAAGCCAATTTTTCATTAGAGGTGTCAGTGGGACTTAAGGAACAAGACGCAATTACAAGGATAAAACGATATTTTTTACTAGCTGTGAATAACGAACGACCTGTGAATGATTGACTTACTGATAATGATTATATCAAGAGGACAAAAATATGTCTATAGTGAGGAGAGTGCAACCCTTGAAATTTAGTGGAGTATCCGGGGGTTAACGAATGTTGGTTAGTTTTGCTAAAGAGTTTGGCCGGTTAAACTCGTATCGTTGGAGCTCTAATTTGTAGGTCCTCTAGGTTCTCCTGGCTAGCTCAGATAATGTCGTGTAACAATAACAGAGAAAAAGAATTTGAATTTATTTCAAATTCATTTTTGGAAGAATGATGGACATATTTAAATAGGATTTAAATATGAGATCGGTCTAAAACATGAATAGAGATACATGTGTGATGATTCGGTTTAAGAAATCAGGATTAATCTTATTATTTAATTAATATTTGATATTGAATTAAATAATAATATTAATTAATTAAAATTTATTTTTTTTATTAAAATTAATTATGAATTAATTTTAAAATGACAAAATAATAGGATTATCCAAGTTGAGTGGATTTATCCAAATTGACTAGGTTTATCCAAGTTAAGTAAGTGGATTGTGAATCACTAACTACCTGCATAAACTCATCAATTGTTGAACACTTGTGTGAAGACTAATTCATCCATTTTCAGGTGTCAAGCAAAAAGTTTGTTGCATGTGAATGACCTATAAATTGGATGGTGTTCAAATGGTTTGAGATTGATGAAGATTGAGATTTTGATGAACTTAGATGAATGAGATTCATTTTTTTTTCTCAAACTTTTCTCTATCACATAGATCAACTCCTCTATCCATTTTTCTTCCTTTCTTTTCTCTTCTAAAGGAGTCCCACCACTCCGTTGCTCGGCCCGAGGATAGCGGGACTATCGGAGGTGGTTCTCGAAGAGTTCGAGAGAAGGTTCGTAGAGTTCGTGAGGAGATTCGAGCATCGGGATTAGAAGATTTTAGAACTACAAGAGGTATGTGTTCTAATTTCTTTTATTTCAAGTTTTGAGCATGTTTCTAGTTTAGCTAAATTGATGAAATTAGAGTGTCAATGATCCGACTTGCTTCCGCTGCGCTACATGCGCTCCAACACGTTTCCCTAGGATTTAATCGCTCTCTTAGGATTTTTGTAAAATAACCTAAGCTCTGATACCATGTCAAATTCTCAAGAATCTATTTCTCTCCCTTTTCTCATTTAATCGTGAATGTAAATACATATATAACCAAGAGAATAAATCTTTTCTCCTTAAATATCTCCAAAGCTAAATATAAAGAATATGTAAACGGGTTGTCGAGGCCCGCCAAATTAATATTTATAATACTGATATCTATTCTAACTTGTAGAATAGTGGTAACCAGATCGATCTCAGGGAACCGAAAATTAGCCTCTCCTAATTAATTTCTATTTGCCTAAATTAAAATAATAAATAAAACGGAGGGAGTTTGCTTAAAGTAAAACTAATTATACATGCATAAATTTAACTAACGGAAAATTAAAGAACAAAAAATAAAATTGTAACATGTGCTCCTAATTTAAGGGATCGAAATTTACTTTGATGCGACTTCGATCATAGAGATTCTAACATACTTAGCTATTCTATTCTAAGCACACTGTTTTCTTGTCCGAAACCGGTACAAACAACCCAATAAATCAACTAAGATCATGCAATCCTAATTAAACTTGACAATATTAATCAATTGGGGGAGATCGTTTCATATTGATTAATTGTCAGTGACGGGAACACTATGGCGGATCTTTAACTTTGATAGCCTAAATTAATATTCCGATTTATCTTTTATCCCAAAGCTCGTTAGACAAACTAAGGTTAACATGAATAGTCGATGTCACCTATGACATAACTAAACTTTTGTTACTTGGCGATTAGGATAAGAAATCGCCGTCGCTAATCTTTAACAATTTAACATGCATAAACCATTAAAGTGTCAATCTAATAAAAGATGCTTGCTAATGTGATACATACATGAGAAGAGGATGCTTGTAATAATAAATGCAAAGTTATAAATTAAGAGTTAACCCTCACTAATTGCATCAAAGTTATAATCCCTAACCTTAAATTGGAGCATTTACCTTAGTTGCTCGTAGCGTAATTGTCTCGACGCTTGTTTTACAAAAATATACAAAATTGTTATCCTCCCCCGAATTCAAACTCAGGCTCATTGATATGCTTAAAACATCCTACACCACCAGACCATTCATCAGATTTAAGATAATATTTGATTAGTTAATTTACATATTATTATCATACTGAACAGATTGTTAATATTATCCTCTAAAACTTTCTTTTAAGTCTGAAACTAACGTAATGGTCTAATTTAACCCTTAGCAATATAATTCTACAAAATATATAATTTAAGCACAATAAGTTCTTTAAACGCACAAGACTTAGGAGTTATAAATTAGCACTTTTAGAGTGCTATCAAAATATAATCCCAATAATATAATATCTCAATAATTACTATGAGATATATCACACCGATAATATATCTCAATATATGTAAACTTTATTTTATTTCGATGAGTAGTTTGAATAAAAAGTTTTAATTTCAAAATCATGTGTACTCTCGAAGGCCTTAGGTGTACTCAAGTCCTACTCGAGTGGGGGCATGTAGAGAACAAACACCTCTGAATAAGAAATAAATCAACTCAATTAAGGTTGCGTTTGGGAGGGTTGGAAGTGATTGAGAAAAATTCTTAACGGCTTTTTGTATTTGGTAAAACAAATTGTTGTATAATCTATTAAAATCGCTTCTGCATAACATGTTCATTTCACACTCTTCTCAATTTGTTTATGAAGGAAATGATCACTTCAAATCTTGCAGCAGAAGCATTGGAATCATTCTTTGTTTTATTTAGAATGAAATTAAAATACAAGATAAGCTAATTTACCTTTAAAAAACAATAATCTTCTTGTATTTCATCTCCACAAGACCTTCCTCACTATGACCTTCTTCATGAGATCTTCCTCGCTATGACTCGAACACATGATCAATGGTGGTGGGAGCTTTCTTGAAAGAATGAGAGAACAATTCTCTACCGGGAAGGTGAGGAGGGTATTTTTTTGCCAACGTTTTGGCTCTATTTATAGGACCTTTAAGAATTAATTTAAAATAGATTTTAATATCTATTATGCTAAAATATGTTTTTTGTATTTATTTAAATATCATAAAATTAATCTTTTATAATATACATTTACAGAATTTGAATTTCATTCAAATTTGTTATGTATATATAGTTTTTAATATTAATGTATCTAATACATAAACTATTTTATCTAATATTTAATGTATCAAATACAATAAATATATTTTCCTCTTCTACATTTAATATATCAAATATATTAAATATGAATTTGAATATTTCAATTTTTTTTTCAACTAAATTGATACTTTTAGGCTCCGTTTGGGATTGCGGTAGCTTTTAAAATAATTGTTGTCAGTTTTGCTTTTAGAAAAATCAACTGTCATATGAAGTTGATTAGTGTTTGATAAATTTCAATTTAGAAGCACATGAGAGCGTTTGGTAAGTTCAAACAAAATTGTTGTGGCTTGACAGTAAAGACCAAAATAGACATACTATTTTAGTTATTTATATTAGTTATTTATATGTTTTTTTAGAGAATAATTATTTATATCTTAATATTTAATATATGAATGATTATAATTTAATTATTTATAATTTTTATAGTTTAAATTAGAAATAATATTTTGATATTTCTTCAGATTTATATGATAAAAGGCTAGGAAAACAAATTGTCACATGTATCTAAAAACAAATTTTAAGTGACAATTTTTTCTTCTTCCTCTGTTTCTACTTTTCCATTAAGAAGAAAATCATGGCTAAAAAAAGAAAAAAAAAAAAAACTGCGAAATATTCTTGATGTTCTTATGTAATTAATTTCATGTTCATATAAAACTCAACTGGTGTCCAACTGAGAAGGAAGGATGTGGAATGATATAAATGGTCAGGAAAATATTTTAATAGAAAAAACGCCTAGATTAATCGAGAAGCTAAAAACTAAAGCTACAATTTAGAGATTCTCAAAATCAAAGAATTTAGAAGGAATTTAGAAAGTGATTTTATATAAATTTTAAAAAAAATTGTTTTACCGAACAACACAAATGGTAAAGATTTTGTTAAAATTGATTTTTGATGTTTCCACCGCAATCCCAAGCGGGCCCTTAGTATTACTATAAACTAGCAATGGGACCTTATAGACCTACAAATTTATAAGCTCCAATGATACAAAATTAATTAATTAAACTCCTTAATTAATTAACTTTCATTCATTAACTCTAGATCACTCCACTATAGACCTAGAGTTGCATTCTTATGCACTGTAGAACAAGTTGTGTCCATGGATATAACCATTACATGCAAGTCGATCATTCACGAGTTGTTCGTAATTACAGTTGGGTCAAAAGTCTGTTTTACCCTTGTAATTACATCTTACACCTTAAGTACCATTGATCCTCTAATGAATAATATGCTTATGATCCAACAATAAAACCAAGTCCCTTTCGGGCCAATGAGAGGGTGAGACCTCATTGTTCAAGTCCTGAAATCAACAAAAAGGAACTACTCATCTACTTTCCCTATATGAGAATGAGTGAATTCCATCTTGTGAAACTTATGTTTTCAGCACCTTGTTTGGTCAAGTCCCCAAAATGTTAGGCTTATTGAATCGACTATAAAGGTCATTATCACCCATACAAATCAAAGGACGAGCCCTCATAGGAAAAAGTTCATAACTCACTCAAGATTAAGATGGAGTCACATATGATCATCTTGTGAAATATTAATCTTATCAAATAACAGATTTATAAAGAGATTATATATTTCGTGGTCTAGTCTTATACAAACTCATTGTATAGGATACCCCTACTTACATGTCTCTACATGAATGATTTGGATCAAATCATTTGTAACAATTACAAAGTGGGTCGTATCAATAGTGTTACCGGAATAAGGGTCCCAACCTTATCCATATACTATAGACTATTTAGGTTTAATTCTTAAACTTGATCCACTTGTATGTCAACTACATACTGTTCAAGATTACACTAATAACCTTTTATTTTTATATATAATGAATATTATAAATTACAAAAAATAATAAAAAAATTATTAATTAATTACGAGGCTTTAGGGCATAAACTCAAAAGTTTCCTCCTAACTTTTATATTCTCTAAGGAGGTGCTTCTTAACAAATTTTCAATTTTCTATCCTTCCAAAATTAAGATGTATTTTATATAACTAGTATCTTTTTCACACAACTAAATTTTATTTTATAATTTTTTAAATTAGTAAATAGAATGCAAATATGTTTTTTAAAATAATACGTTATTATTTTCTTCTTAAAAAAATTATACAAATTTTAACCGTATGCCTATTTTAGTCATTATAGTTAAATCAGAATAATTTAATATTTATTTACGAAACATTGTAACCAATCATTCAGGTCTATTGCTAAAATTTAGCAAACACTAATTTGTTGTGTAAAATAGCTGATTTTTCTAAAAGCATAATTTTCAGCAATTATTTTAAAAGCTACCAAAATTTCAAATGGACTCTTAGGGAATGAGTGAACCAAATTTTAAAAGATTGGCGTAGGCCCAAACAAATTCATGACGAGGTGGACCAAATCCTCCTTTGCTTAGATTAGTGCAAGTGTTTGAATCAAAGGGCTCATGAGATTAGTGAAGAGTTAACAAGAGGAATGTCTGTGTTTATTTTATTTATATTTATTATTTATTTTTAAGTACAATAAATGAGGTAGGAGGGATTTGAACTATGCACCTCAACAGAGGTAGTACATATAAATTATGGTTTTACCATGCACATTTTTACTAATCATAAATTTTATTTTTGTTCCTAAACTTTCAAATTTTATCTTAGAGGCGAGCAAATAAAGGTTGTTGCCATGGGATGTTCAAGATTATTATTAGTAGTTTATTTCCTTCGTTATTTTATTTCATTTATCAAAGTTATGTAAACTTCATTTTATTTCGATGAGTAGTTTGAATAAAAAGTTTTAATTTCGAAATCATGTGTACTCGAAGGCCTTATAAGGTGAACACTAAGCCCTCATCCAATGGGGGCCATGTAGAGAAGAAACACTTCCTAGCGCGGAAAAAGTCAAACAAATTGTTATCAGCTTCTTAACAAATTCATTTTCTATCCTTCCAAAATTAAGATTTATTTTATATAATTAGTATATTTTTCATCCAACTAAATTTTATTTTATAATTTTTTAAATTAATAAATCGAATGCAAATATTTTTTAATTAGTATATTTTTCATCCAACCAAATTTTATTTTATAATTTTTAAATTAATAAATCGAATGCAAATATTTTTTTTAAAATAATATCTTATTCTTTTTTTCTTAAAGAATTTATACAATTTTTTATAGTATGCCTATTTTAGTCATTATATAACTAAATAAGAATAATTTAATATTTATTTACCAATCACGGTAACCAACTTATTTAGGTCCAGAGCTAAAATTTTCCAAACATTAATTTGCTTCATAAAACAGGTGATTTTTCTAAAGTAAAATTGGCAGCAATTATTTTAAAAGTTATCACAATTCTAAACATAACTTAAGGAACTTTCACTAAAGACTTAATTGTTGCCGGAAAAAAAGGTCAAATGAGGAAGTAGACCAAATCCTCCTTTGCTTAGATTAGTGTCAAATGTTTGAATTAAAGGGCTCATGAGATTAGCGAACTAAAAAGGCCCTAGACCAACCCTTTAGATCACATGTTTGAATCGAAGAGTTAACGAGCGTCACAAAGCTTTGCAAAAAAAAAAAAAAAGAGCATCACAAAGTAAAACAATCTTAAGACTAGCCCAAAAAGCCGAACACGCTAGGGGCGAATCTTATGGGCGCCTATCAATTTTAGACTAAGTTAGGCCATAGACTAAGTTAGAGTTTTTTCGGAGGTCGGACGGAGGTGTCGTCAGAGATCGGCGACGGTGGCTGGAGGTGATCGCTGGAGATCGACGACGATGGCCGGAGATGGCCGACGACAGCGGTGTCAAAAGAGGTGGCCGACAATAATGGATGGAGAAAATTTAAAAGAGTAGTGTGAGAGTAATTTAAAAGAGTAGTGTGAGAGTAATTTAGATGAGATTCTCAATTAAACACCAATAATTTTTTTTTTCTAAAAGCTTATATTAAGTGTTCTACTCAAAATGATTTATTTTCAAAACTCATTCTTAAATAAATCATTTTGGGTGATTGCCAAACACCTAACTTTTTTTTTAAATGACTTTTTTCAAAAATTAAACACTTAACAATGCAATCCAAAACATCCTAAGTTAGTTCTACAGTCAACTATCGTCGTCATTCCACTTTGACCCGAAGCCACCACTATTGTCGTCTTCAACCCACAAAAATTTTGATTAATCTTTCTCATCATAAATACCAAATCCAGTTCCACCCTCGATTTCTACGATTTTCCCTCCAATTACAATTTCAACCCTAATTTCTTCAATAATTCCTTTTTCAATCTCACATCCTTAAGATCTCAACTCATCACTGATGGATCTACCCCAAATCTCAATTTGTCTATCATCATCGGGGTTTTACATAAAAAAAAAAACAAGTCGGATCTTCAGCCGAATCGAAAGAATGTCATCCTTGATGGCTCCATATGCAGTCAGATAGCTGCAAGCTCTCCTCCAGTTCGTCTAAAATTGCTCTTCCTCCAGTTCGTCCATATCCTTCATGGCTCCATATGAAGTTCTTTTGATCTCATTCTCTCGCATCTTCTGTTCGAAAACAATATTGTTGTTCCACCCATACAAAGAATATGCATGATGATATGTGTGTAATTAATTTGATTTACCATTTTTTCTTTATTTTTGAGCCTATTAGTATTTACCTTTTTCCTTTGTATTTTTTAATATATACTATTGTCTAGGTGTATTTCTCAATATACTAATTATTTAGACTTTTATGGACACGTGTATTTCTCAATATATACGAATTATGAGGTGTATTTCTCTATATACTACTTATCTTAGGTTATTGTTTTAATCAATGTTACGTAGTGTATTTCTTATAGTACGTATATACTACTTATCTTAGGTCACCATTTTAATTAGTGTTAGTATCCATCTATTTAATTTATGTATTTTAAGTTTCCAATTCATGATTTGATTCATGGTTTTTACTTGATTAGATTTTTTTTTTAAAAAAAAATGGAAACATGTTTTAAGTTTGAGAGTTTTTCTATGATCTTTGTTGAATGCACTAAGGTCTCCAATTGGAATTAATTGAATGGTTTATTAATTTTTATTCTTTCTTTTTTATTTTCCCAATATATACTAATTGTTCCGTCTCCATTTTGGGGATTTTCAATATAGTGATTGCGATTTGATTTTTCGTTTGAATTTGTAGTACCATTACCGCTTTGCTTATTTGAATTAGTCTAACGGTGTACTAATTTTTATTTTTCCTCTTATTTTTCTCTAATTAAATATTTCCTTTTTGTAGGGAGTTTGATTCAATTTTTCAACGGGTAAATATGGATGAGGTATTTTGGTCTCAACACATTTTATATATTATGTTAAATATAGAAGTTAACTATTTTTCAAAACTTTATTTCGATTAGCTATTTTTCGAGGTGCACTATTACATTTAAGTTATTACTCTTGTTGGCCCTTAGGTAAACTCTAACTCACACAAGCAAACGAAGGCTCAAAAATCATGGACTCATGCCGAGGCTATAACGCTCACAAATTTCAGCCGAACACAAATGGTACATGGGGAAACCAGAAGAATATCTAAAATAAAGCAACCCATCATGAAAAATGTCTAATCACTACCCTTCCACAATTTCTCCTAATTTTGAGAATGAAAAATATAATATTTCAAGATATAAAATACTGGGAAGAGAGAGAAAACAGTTTTGGACGTAGATTTAACCGAGAGAATTTAACAGAGAGGAGACGTTAAAAATGATAAAAGACACTTATCTCATGAGAGTTACATGGTTATACCTCCCGCCCCGCCCCAAATAATTTAGAAATTGGTCTATATACCTGAGGAAGTAATACAACCACAACGAATCCATCAGTGGCGGTTGGTGTGTGCGTGCCTGCAAACAGAGTAAAAAGAATCCCAACAGTGGCGGTGTGTGCATGCCTCCACACAGAGTAAAAAATGGGACATACACAACACTGAGGGACATGATATGTATACCTAGTAGGAAGTGATACAGCCAACGAAGAATCCATCACTAGAGGTGTGTGCATGACTGCACACATAGCAATAAAGAGGTCGGCGGATGGTCGACTAACAACTTAAAAGAGGGAATGCTGGTTTTTGAAATTCGTGAACGCGAATAATTCGAAATCATATCATTTATGACTTCGAGGGGAAAAACCTGTAACACGCAACCAAAAAAGGAATTGCTTCTCAGAATTTATGACCGGATATGTATACCCTGAGAAAGTTATACAGCCAACGAATAAACCATCACTCGAGGTGTGTGCATGACTGCACGCAGAGTCATAAAGAGTCAGACATCGGTCGACGAACAACTTCTAACCTGCAACACAGAGTAATAAAAGAGGGAATGCTATTTTTTAAAATTAGTTATTGATTCTCTATAATTCGAAATGATATAATTTACGGGTTGGAGGGACAAATCTGCAACACGCAACCTAAAATAAATTTTTCCTCAGAAATTGTGTGTTTAGTAGGTGATTAGGAAGGGTTTTTGGCATTTGATTTGGCACACATTCTTCACCGAAAAACCCATACAAAGGAGCGGCTTACAGGCATTCCATTCGACCTAGAGGCAGAAGGAATCCTTCCTTGGAAACGCATAGAAGTGGCTTACATGCATTACCTTCTTCGACATCCTTCACCGTAAACACCACGCATTCGACCTAGAGTCTTACCGGCAAATTTACCTAACTTGGTAAGCATTTCCCTCTCTCGCAATTCTTCTTCATCTTTGTTTTTTGAACGAACGACTAAAATGGTAATGTTAGTTTAGGTAGGGGGTTTCAGGTTAGTAATCTAGTGTTTTACCTTGTGGTAGCTGGACATGTTTTTTTTAAACAGGTGATTTTTTTGAATTAAAAGTGCACGATGAGCTCCAAGATTTCTTAAAATTTGAATAATAGGCGGTGGTCCCCTTTTTTGAGGGATTCAGTTGAACTCCCAGATTATAAAGAATCGGTGGAACGATTTTTTGAGGGATTCAGTGGAACGATTTTTTGTTCTTGCAGAAGAACGGGAAAAGGATGAGGGGAAAAAAATTTCGCGTTGGAAAAGGAAAAGGGGAAAAAAAAAACAAAAGGTTGAAGATTCAAATTCTGAAAAATGCTAGACTTTTCCTAAATGTAGGGGGTATTTGTTGTTTAACGGTATAATTTTGACCGATATCTTCTCATTTGTAGGGTGAGGAGTGTATTGGTTATCCCTATTTTTAGGGAAACATTCACAAATTGAATGGAGCTCGTAATTACACACGGCAGGCTCCAGTTGTATACCCCTACCGAATGTATATGTGACGCAATGACTGTATATCTCGACGGGTGTGTCCAAGCATATTCCTCGACAGAGGGTGTGTGTGTCGGATCTACTCATAGGACCACATAGAGATACATAATGACAGACATTAGCTAACGGGAAAAAAAATATTGGTTTCTTTTAACGTGAAATGATCCATCTCACCAAATAAACTATTAAAACTAATTAAATTTTAAAATAAAATCAACTAATTTCAAAACTAATATTTTTAAAAAAATGGAATCCTAAAGGGCATAATGGAGAACCAACACAAAAAGATTTGCTCCTAAAAAATTCTAGACATACATTACAAACTAAATACGTATTTAGACATTTTTCATTAATGGTTATTTATTGTAGACATTCTTCTGGTTTCCCCAATGGTACATTAACAACTTTTTTTTGGGATAAAGGGAGCCCAAAAATAAGTTAGGATCATATATCCATTTGGCCCAAATCATGTTTTAATGAAAGGGGCAACTAGAGGAATAACTAGAATCGAATAATGGTTACTGAAAAATAGTTAATCTCTTGAAATTAATGAAATATAGCTAACCACTATAATTAGTAAACTATTTAAACTACATTGAGACTAAAATACCCCTATGAGATTTAACCCGTTGAAAAAAATTAAATCAACTAGAAAATGGTTGATTTTATGAGAGAGAAATTAGTTGGGAGAAAAAAACGTAACATTAATAAATCGAAAATTGGACCTTCCACTCCTTGTATTTCCAAGTATACACAGACTAAATGAAAAAAAATTAGACCTTCCACTCCTTGTATTTCCCATCATACACAGACTCGATGAACAAAAATCAGACCTTCCACTCCTTGTATTTTCCAGTATACACTGACTCGACGAACACAACAATGAAATCCATAAAACGTACCAGTTATATACCGAACATGGACAATCTGCGCAAAACAGTATGCTCATTTCATGAGGGGAAAATGGTGTTGGCGATTCAAACAAAATGGTGTCTGTTACCTCTCCAAAAGTGTGTTATTTAGGACCTTAATTACCTAAAAATCATGGAAGTTCTTGAGTGTTTTTGTTAGAAGTTAGCTTAATGTGTGCTTAAAAGTGAGAATTTGAGAAATGATGTTAATTTAAGGCTTATTTGGAAAAGGAACGAAAAAGGATGCAAAATGGTGAAAAAAGAGCTAAATTGCACATTGCAGGTGCATTGCGGAAATATTGCGGAGCTCGCAATGGAATCAGCTGAAACAGAGCATTACGGCCCTCACAATGAAACCGCAACGCCAGTATTTTCTGCTGCACTTTTCCAGCCGTTAGTCTTCATTGTTGCGTTTTTCCAGCAGTCAACTCTCCCTGCTGCTGCCACGTGTGAGGATTGTGACCTCAAGAAATTGGATGGTGATCCATGATTAGTGAGCAACCTTTGAAGGCTATATAAAGAGAGTTAAATGGAGGATCAAATATTGAATTGAAACCCCTTCAATTCATTCCACACAATCTGATAGTGAGGAGTTCCCGAACGTGAAGAATCCCGAAGACAAAACTTTTTCCCCCGTTTGTTGGATCGAAGAAACAAGCCCTTGGCGTTGATAATTCGGGAGGAAGAAGAGAAGATCCTTCTTCTCTTCTGATTGAAATTATCCCCAAGATCAGCTAATCTTCCCCTTCATCCGAGGCGATTCACGACTTGGAGGATCCTTACGCAATTTACAGCTTTCCTTTACTGCTTTCTAATTAACTATTATTCTTCTTTAAGCGTTGTTCTGAACCATTTACTGTTTTACCCTTTAAATATTGCTTTGGGATCAACGGTTGTTGCTTTACGAATTGTTATGAGATTTGCCTTTTTAAGAGTAATCAATTAGTTTTGTTGAGTTCTTCATTCCATGCTTAATCAATTAGTATTCTTAAATTCTTCGAAAACCATGAGTAACTAACTTAATAGAGGTTTGCTAGAGATGAATCTATAGGATAAAAGTATGTGAATTCAGCATGTAAAATAGCATGAATGCATTGAATGTATGTGATCTTCATCCCATGGGCAATTTCGACTGGTCATCCATTTTGTCTAAAGAATTCCTAACCTCTGGAAGGAGTAAGAATTCTGAGTCGTTCATTCATGTTAGCCTTTTATGGTAAATAGAGAGTGGCCTAGGAATAGGCATTCTCCTAGCATATTACCATGTGTTTATGAATAGGTTGTTAGCTTTACTTGGACAGAAGTAATCTAAGAAACTAATGCATGTAATCGGAAGATGCATGAGAACTAGTTAAGACGATGCATGAGATGTTAAGTTACTGCTGAATGATCATAGTTAAATGCCTATAGAGGACTCTTAAGCCAACCTTGATGTCTTACTTTAGATTTTAAATCGTTGTTAAAGTATTGCGAGAATATTGCGAGAACCGCAATATCAATTTCTGCCTTTACCTTAGTCTTTTTATTAGCTTTTAACCCATTGCGAATTCATTGCGAAAGTATTGTGAGACCCGCAATACTAATTTTTCACATTATAACTTCATCAATTTAGTTTGCTTTGCGTTTAAGTTTGCATTCTTCTTGCATCTTTTATAGTTCTGTACCTCAACCCAAAATCCAACAAACAACATTTTGTCACCGTTACATTTTCCTTCAATCAATTTATACTTAGCATAAACTTAATCAAATCTCTGTGGGAAAACGATATAAAATATACTTATCACTTGCTGCAGACCATGTATGCTTGCATGATCTGAGTGCTCTTCGCATCTAATTTACACACACACTGAGCACGCAACAGTGTCCCTCTAGCAACGCAACCCACTAGCTTCCCACTCATATTCTCGCCATTCCCGTCTGCAACCTCCCTGCTACCCACTTTGATTCTCGCCGACGCCAAACCTCGAAAACACTACTGATTCCCATTCTGATTTCGACCGACTTCAAATCTGGACTACCTCAACCAACCCGACGTTAACCCTCGGTATCCCTACCACATTCAGACTCTCATTCTAGTCGACGCAAGCTAGATATTGTTTGTCTACCACTGATCAGATCTCCACTGTGCGCAGCGAACAACTTGGGCAATCATCGTGCTCCGCGAATTTCTATCAAACCACGGTGAAAATCGAACATCGAGACTCCCGGTACGTTTGATTGAATGAATGAACGATATAGTATTGTTGAGATTTGTGTTTTGAATAAATCCCGATTTTTTAGGGATTTTGTTTGTTATGCCTTTTTGGTTTATTTAATTGACCAATTTTTAGGGATTTTGTTTGTTATCCCTTTTTGGTTTATTTAATTGACCGTTTTTTAGGGATTTTGGTTTATTTAATCCCAATTTTCTGTATCACCATATGTAGTCTGAGTTTTTGTAGATGGAAAGGGCGAATGAAAGGTTGAAAGTTGTCGGTGAAATGCCGACCAAAAAAACGAAGAAGCAAACGTCACTGATTCGGGTGGATGACGACGTCGAGGTACTACCCATTAAACTATTACCCTCATGTTCATTCTGTATGTTAATATGTAGTGATAAATCACCTATTCGAATGTATTGTGGCTGTAATTTGAAGTATACACCTTCAGAACTCGCTACCCAAAGTAACGAGGGCAATGAAGAATGAGACAAATGACCCCCTACAACCAAGCAAGAGAGTGAAACGAGAAAGAGAAATATCGGGAGTCTAGGATACATGGTGAACCAAGGAATGTATGTATCTTTATTTACAGTCATTCATATTGACATTTCTCCCCCTATATCTATATTTACACAAATTTAGTTGTTGTTCTATAGGAACCGCGAAGGGAGAATCTGTGTGAGACGCCCTCAAGATCGTGGGGCAATAAACGAAAAAGGAAGACAGACAAAAGGGACAAGGGTATGGTTCTGACTCCTGCAAATTTGGATGGTATACCTTGTATCTGCTGTCATATACCTCCCACATCGTATACCTGTCCTAGTAAACCATAGTATATACCACGAGGGTAGTGTATTGCTTTGTTGTGTACTTTCATTGTCGACGTTAGGCATATAGGGATTAGTTATGTATGATTGGGTGATATACCCCGTATCTGTTGTTATATATGTTGGGTTTTATGTCCTAAAACTCGTGGTTTGTAAACTGTTATGTTTGTAAATTTTCTATTTAGAATAAAGAGTTATTAGTTTTATTCAGTAAAAGAGTTTATTGGAATAAAGTGAAACGTGTTTAGGTTAACCTACACCAATGACCAACACCCTTGGCTGAATATGAGTACTTGAGCCTCATGTATGACATGATTGTGGATCCAACTCAAGTAGTCAGTCAAAACGGTCTATAGTATACGGATAAGGCTGGGTACCTTATCTTGGTAACACTATTGGATGCGGCTCACTTTGTATTGTACAAAACGATGTGATCTGAATCGTTTCACATGGAGATGTGTGAGTGAGGGCGTCCTGTGCAAAGAGTTTGCATAAGACCGAACCGCGAAATATGTCGCTCTCTCTTTATAACACCGTTTACTGATGAGACCGACATTTTTATTTGATGGCCTAGGTAACTCGATCTCAATCCTGAGCTCGCTATGAACTCCTGCTTATTCGAAAGTATCCTTTGACTTGCACGGGTGAGAGTGGCCCATTAGCGCCGACTCAATAAGCCTAACATCTTGGGGATAAAGTAGAATAGGTAGCTGGGGACATAGTATAACAAGATTGGAGTTCACTCCTCACCCGCTCTTCAGGGTTAGTAGATAGGTTGTTCCCTTAATAGCTGACTCTGGGGCTTGAACAATTAGAGCTCACACTCTCATGAGATGATAGGGTTAATTGATTTGTTGGTTGGACCACAGATCTATTGTTCATTAGAGATGTCAGTGGTACTTAAGGAACAAGATGTAATGTTGGGGTTAAACAGTTTAAATGACCCAGCTGTGATTACGAACAACCTGTGAAGGGTCGACTTGCCCATGACGGTTATATCAGAGGACATAATATATCTATAGTGACGAGAGTGCAACCCTCAGACTATAGTGGAGTTTCCGGGGGTTAACGAATGTTGATTAGTTCGGTTAAAAGAGTTTTGACCGGATGATCTCGTATCGTTGGAACTCATGATCTGTAGGTTCTTTAGGTTCTCTTGGCTAGCTCGGATAACGTCGTGCAACAATGTAAGAGAAAAAGAAAAAGAATTTGAATTGTTCAAATTCGGCATGTGGAAGAATGATGGACATATTTAAATATGAGAATGGTCTAAAATGTGAATACGATTCATGTGCAAAAAGTCGGTTTTCGGAAAATCGGGTTTAGACTTATTATTGAATTAATATTTGATATTGAATTAAATAATATTAATTAATTAAAAAGTTTAATTAATTAATATATATATATATATTTTTTATTAAATTGTTTAATAAATAAAAGTATTTATTATTATTTAAAATTAATCATTTTTTAATTAATTTTTAAAATAATAATAATTATATATATGTCTTACATGCACTGTGCATGTAAGTGCATGTAAGACATATGTAAGTTTTGGGTTTCACAATTGAATTGTGAATTCAATTTGTGTTTAGCCTTCGTGAAGTGAAGCCTCTGCCTCCCTCCATATCTTCTTCTGCTTCCTTTCTTTTTCTTTTATTTTCGGAGTCCCACAACTCTTTTGTGCGGCGCCGAGGATAGCGGGACTACCTCGGGTGGTCCTCGAGGCGTTCGTGAGAAAATGCCGGAAGAGTTCGTGACGAGGAACGTGCGGCAGAGCTTGAAGAAATTGGAACAAGGGTATGTATTCTAATTTCTTTATTTCCGTCGTTTGAGCATGTTTTCTATTTGTTAAATTGATGAAATTAGAGTATCATCGATCCAAAATCGATTCCGCAGTGTAAAACGCCTCATCAATATACATCACCCTCATGCATGTCTGTCTGTGTACATACTAGTTTATAAAACGCAAATATTTCTTATAATGTTTGTCGACATGTATGTACGGTGTTATATTAATCTAAATATGTATGTTCATCCCGTGATATCCCCGCTTGTCGTTAATTGTTGTTAGTAGCTTCAAACTAACTTTATACATGCTTCAAATCAAATTGAGAAGTAAATGAATGGTCCCCCACGTATACCTGCTTGTATTAGATCAAGAGTGCTAGAAATATATAGAAATGCAACATCAAATCGGTTTTGTTGAAGCCATAAAAAATTTTGTTAGTTGAAATAGCAAATCGGTTGGGTGACAGTCTTGTAAATAGGGTGATCTACAAAAGGCATATTAGGTATAACACGTCTTCTCTTTCCCTCTCTATAATCTAGTTAGCTATTGGGTATAAATACTAAAATAAGTTAGCCATATTTCATTACGATTATTTTAAATTAGCTATTTATAACAATTCCTCTTAATGAAACCGAAATTAGATTTAAGTTGATTTGGTCAACTAAGCAGCAACAACGTGAAACTTCAGGAAATACCAAAATTAGAAAAGGGGTAAAAGAAGGGGCAGTGGGTTTGTTTTTTTAATACATTGGGGGTGGGGGGATTCGAACCACAAACCTCTTGGTCGTCAACACATACATATGCCCGCTGAACTATGCTCGCTTTGGCTTATAGAAATGTAAAATAAGAAGAAAAATCGTGAGAATTTTTATTGTAGAATTTTGTAAAAGCTTTTCTCCATTGAAGAGTTTTGAGAGCTTGTTGTAGAGTGATTCATGAGCCTTTTCCTTTAGAGAAAAGAGAGAAAAATCACCATTGAGCATTTGTAAACTCTTGTAACCTTCTCCCCGACGATTTAGTGGAACCTGCATCGGTAGCAGAGAACTGGACGTAGCCACATTGGGTGAATCAGTATAAATTCGATGTCATTATGTCTTCTCTTAATCTTGATTAATATCGTTATTATTGTTTAGAAGCTTTAGGTTGGTTTATCTAATTCTTTTAATTTGTTGAAGCGAGCATGTCGAGGCTCGTCAAATAAAATTTATAACTACTGATCAATGACTTGTAGTAAACTACAGCGGGTCGGGTAGAACTCAGGGAACCAAAATTTAATTTCTCTAAGTTAAAATTTAATTTCTCTAAGTTAATATTTACGTAAGGGGGTTTTTAGATTGCACGTTAATCTAATGAATTAAAAAAAATAATTAAAGAAGAAATAGACAAAAGATTACATTACCGATCTTGCTACTACAATTAAGCATGCAATTTATGACAATTACGGATCACAAATTACAAACATAACATACATGAATAATTAATATTTAATTGATTAAGCTGTCACATTAACCAATATTAATTGCACATGAATAAACAAAGCATAGAAATCAATTAACCAAGAAATTAGATTGCAAATTAATACCAAAAATCTCACAAAAACCATAAATTTTAGCCTGACAAACCTCTAAATCAACATCACAAGTCTAGCCGAGCATCGCCAAGACGATCCCGACGCTAAATATTTAATTACAAGTCTAGCCGAGCATCGCCAAGATGATCCCGACGCCAAATATTTAATTACAAAGCACAATAGAAATCTCTAAACGTTTTTTCCGTCACCGCTCTCCCCTTTTTTGTTTGTGGTTGAGGAGCCTGACACATGTTGGGTTGTGGTAGTAGGATTTTTGAATATCCTACAAATTTCGGGTTGTCGAAGTCCGCCAAAATAATATTTATAATCTGAACACACTAAGCTTTGCAGCTAGTGGCAACAGAGTCGATCCGCAGGGAGCAAGCTATAATCCTAACTTAATTAAATTGAATTTGTAATGAAGTAAAAACAATGAGAGGTTTTGTTTGGGAAATTACTAACATGCAAATAATTGCGCTAACGAAAAATTAAAGAGGGAAATATGAAATTGACAAGTATGCTTAATTAGAAAGTATCGGGATTGCTCTATTGTATTTCAGTTCATCGATAAACATGGAAATTAGCCGAGATGCTCATGCACGCGAAATGTTTGCTCGACACCGATACAAACACCCCGAAGAATTAATTAGAAACAGACAATTCTAATTAAACATGCCTCGTAATCAATTCAAGGTGATTAGTCATAAATTAATCAGAAAACAGTAATGGGTAACATCGCGACGAATTAATCCTAAAACTAATTCGATTTCTCTCTTAACCTTGAGCCCACCGCGATACGATAATCAATTCATACCCCATTCGTCACATAGGGTCAAATTGATTAGGCACGATTAGACCCTCGCTACTTGCATTAAAACTAATCAGGAATCAATGCTAGCCAACTAACATGCGTAACAATTATGGGTGTCAATCCTAATTAGAAAGGCATACCATTCGTTCTTAATACAGGAAAGAGATGCAAGAGTTCATACAACTATGCTAAACATTCATATAAAACACAAATCTCACCTAAATACAATAGAAATCAATCCCTCAACTAACTAATCAAGCATTTACCTCTAGCCTTCCATGGGAAATGGAGTATTCCAAGCTTCCATGGAGGTTGTAGAGTTCATACAACCCAAATGAAGAAGAAGAGCTCCAAAAATGGTGAAAAAGCGTCAATCCCGAGCCCAAAACGAAGATGGAATGCCCTAAAATAGCGAAAATGTTCTTTTTATACTTCAGAGTAGCGTCGAGACGCTGACCCAGCGTCTCGACGCTACGGACGGAAAAAAAATGGAAAACAACGCTTTTTTTAGACTTTTAATGACGGGCATTTTTTTGGACTTTTAATGACGGGCATGGTGCTGGCATCAGTTGGCCTCTTGGATTTTTAATGACGGGCATGGTGCCTGCTGCTTTTAATGTTGGACATCTGGCTGTGCATCAATTTGCAGCTTTTGCTCTCGGGTTTTTTTGCCCATTTTTGCACCTTCTCTTTACTTAATTGCCATAACTTGAGTCTTTTTGTCCTCTTCTTTGCCCGGTTCATCCCGAAGCCTTAAAACGCTCATTTTAGCATCAAAACACGTCATTGAACTTCTCGAGCTCTCCACCACGAATCACCTACAACAAGGCCATTTAATCATCATTAAGCATGGTTTTTAGCTATAATTAGGGAGTAAACCTTAGAGGTAATACAATAAATTACTACATTTTTCATGATTTGAACTTGTGTTCAAAGATTGACATAATAGACCCTTCACCATCAAATCAGATTCCAACTTTGAACATGAAATGATTTTTATCTTTGTAGTATTATTTGTTGGCTCGGTTTGTTGATATTATACTACAAAACTCCTATTTTAAGCTCTCATTTTAATATAATTGTCTCGTTCACCTTTGAACGTTCGAGTCCTGCAAAACATATGATTAAACACATTAATTTCAATCAACTAACAAGAATTAAAGATTATGAAATAGCACTTTTGGTGTGCTATCAAATTACCTCACATCTAAATCTTGCTAGTCCTGGAGCAAGAAGTAATTTAAACATTAAAATGAATTATTGGCTGCAAATTCATGACGCTAACCTCTGTATCTTAAACAATAAAAATATTTACAACTCACAACATTCAAATGCATTCAATCAACGATAAATTTAAAATTAGTTCTTTCATCCTTATGTGTGTGTGCGTAGCCTTTTCTATCTCGGTCCTTATAAGTCCGAGAGTATTTTATTTAACCCTCAACTCGTTTTCCCTTACTTCTGGTCATTAAAAACCAACTATCAAGCATCAACACATTCAAGTAAGTAATATTTCTATTAAGGTGCCTGAAAACAACTTTGGGGATCCCCTAAACTTGCATCATTTTAACTCAACGGCACTAGCTTTCACACCCAACTGCAAGGCCTCTCACCCAGAGCACTCGCTCAATGGGCGACCTAACTATTCACATTTGGGGCAACTCTTTTTACCCCTGATCGTTTTACTCATTACAAGCCGAATTTCACTTCTTTTCTTGCCGAGCTCAAGCAATAATTTTTTTTAATTTAATTTTATTGTTTTTTTCCACAAGGAAGATAGACATGTTATACCTCCTTAATATCCCATTACAAACTATCATGCAAGATAACTTTCTAATTAGTTCTAGGGGCCTTTCGAGGTGACAACAAACATATAGGCCAAATAATACAATCCTAAGCTTTCAAAACTACGGATGAGAAGACTATGTGCTCAATAGTTATAAGGGAATCCAGAGAAAAGTTTTTAATTGGGCTCGAAATCATGCATACATTCTCATGCTTTGCAAGAAAAAGTGAAAAAACATAATGAACAAAAAATGTATAGGACACATCACAGATTGTCATCATCACATAATATGCAACCAACTAATCATCATACATTTCAAGCTCAAGATTTTCATAATTTAAAAGTCTGACACTTAGATGCTCAAGACTCAATCACATGCTTTGCAAATATATCTTCACCCCCAGCTAAAACAATACATTGTCCCCAATGTATAATTAAGTAGATTTCTCCCAAAAGAAATGAGAAAGACATTTTTTTTTTTTGAATAAAGAAAAAAACACTGAAGAACAAAAATATCTCTCATACCTAAACTTCCCATGTCAGTTCCCAGTTAGAGGTGTTCTTTTCGGTCAACTTAAGTACCTCAGTCTAGACAGAACTATCCATAGGTAGATTTATCCTTAAGGGATAACTAAGTAGATTACTCACAGAAGAAACAATAAAGAGAATAAAACTCCCCTAAAATTTCTCCTGCATGGGTCTAAGGGAGGTGGTGGCGCTCTCGCTTATAACAAGTTCATATTTTTCTTCAAGGCCAAAAGCAACCTACAAAATCATAAATATACTAAGAAGATAAACAAATGAAAAACAATAAAGAAAACGATAAAAAATTTAAAGCTCGGCTGCCTCCGAGAAGCACAAATTTTTAGAGTCGATTCCTCGACTTGTGCAACCCCCAAAACATCAAGGTACATAAAAATTCTCGTATTTCTTCGGTCCCTTCTTCCTAAAATCAATATAACCTGCTAAGAGAAGCAAACTCATTAATTTTTCATGGGAACCGGACAAAGAATTATTTTTTGTATTCTTGATGTATGGGATAAAATAATATTCAATTGACTCAACAAAAATGAAAGAATCAGCGGACTTAGGAGAAAAAGAAAAAATAAATTCATGAGTAGAAGAAAATTTAGGAGATAAAACAAACAAAGACTCGTCAACCTCAAACTCTATCACCTGAATCTCTTTCTCGGGCTTCGGCTCAACCTCTTCCTTAATCTCACAAACCTGGTCTTCCCATGACACAAAATTCTCAAACTCATCATCACTATCCGAGTACATCTCCTCACATAACTTTGCCTCAGTGGTATATTTGATACATTGCTCTGCTTGAATCACCAATTGTCTGACTGAATCAACCAAATGGCCAATTTGGTCATTCATGCTTTGCATCGTAGCTTGAGTCTTCTACTGAAATTAGATTTCATATTAGCAATTTCATTAATCAATTGTTCCAATGACATACCTTGGCTAGAAGTTTGAGGAAATTGGCATAACTGTTCATCCTGGAAAAACTGATCCTCCCATTCCGAATAATACATACTTAAGTGAGAATCATAATGAGTGAAGTACGGGCCAGAAAAATCATCAGTGGTGTAAGGATCATACATAAAGGTGTTTTGCAGATGAGAACATGTTTCAGAGAAGTGTCCTTGTAACAGGCAAATCCTACATGTCTCTACTGCCTGCAATTCACTAACAACCAACTGACGAACAACAAAAGTTAGCTAAAAAATTTGACTCTTAAGTTCATTAACCTCATCGTCGTTAAGTTGCTTTTCGAACTGAAAATCAACTCTACTAGCAGTAATCGCCCAATGTTGTTGAGAAAATTCTGAAATATTAGAATAATTAGACACAACAAAAACAAACCAAAAAAAATATTTTTGTGAATATTTATTTATTTTTGAACAATTTTAACAAAGAGAATTTATTGGCTCCTCGACAACGGCACCAATTTGAAGCGAGCTTGTCGAGACTCGTCAAATATAATTTATAATTACCGATCAACGACTTGTAGTAAACTACAGCGGACCGGGTCGAACTCAGGGAACCGAAATTTAATTTCTCTAAGTTAATCTTTATGTAAAAAAATAATAAATGGGGGGTTTTGGGATTGCATGTTAATCTAATGAATTAAAAAACAGTTAAAGAAGAAATAAACAAGAGATTACCTTACCGGTTAGAGATTTCGGGCTACTTAATGGATTTTGCTCACTAATTACTCCAATAAAAATACAATTTCTTAATTAAGAGTCTAATTGACTTAACTGGAACAACCATGAAAAGGCTCTAAGGTCCTCTCATGCAATTAATCCCACAAATCATCGTAAGTAACTCTAAACTAGCCAATTAGCTGGGCATGATAGCGTCTCATGCTAACCAACTAGCAGCTCTAAGCATATGGATTGATTAGAACGTTAATTAAATTGACCAGATTCAATTAAATATTTTTCTATTTCTAAGGTTTATTATACGCACCATGTTAACTATGAAAAAGCCATAATATTAACACTAGTCATAACCTAACCCATCTTGCTACTACAATTAAGCATGCAATTTATGACAATTACGGATCACAAATTACAAACATAACATACATGAACAATTAATATTTAATTGATTAAGCTGTCACATTAACCAATACTAATGCACATGAATAAACAAAGAATAGAAATCAATTAAACAAGAAATTAGATTGCAATTTAATACCAAAAAATCTCACAAAAACCATAGAT
This sequence comes from Herpetospermum pedunculosum, assembly GCA_028017165.1. Taxonomy (NCBI): domain Eukaryota; kingdom Viridiplantae; phylum Streptophyta; class Magnoliopsida; order Cucurbitales; family Cucurbitaceae; genus Herpetospermum; species Herpetospermum pedunculosum. The sequence continues at coordinate 47,791,081 of CM051527.1, forward strand.
TTTAGCCCGACAAACCTCTAAGTCAGCATCACAAGCCTAGTCGAGCATCGCCAAGACGATCCCGACGCCAAATATTTAATTACAAAGCACAACAGAAATCTCTAAACACTGAGAGAAAAGGGAGAATGTTATGTTGGTGTGTTTTTCCTTGCCACGACTCTCCCCTTTTTATACTAAACGGGGGGAGAGTCATTTACTATTTTTGAATAAAAAAAACATTAAATAAATAAAAAAACTATGTGGTGTAGAATGAATGAATTTGTTTGTGGTTGAGGAGCTGACCCATGTTAGGTTGTGGGTTGTTGATGGCTGAAGTAAAAATACAATAATTTACTACATTCTTCGGGATTCAAACTCGAGTTCAAACATAATAAACCTTTCACCATCAAACCAGATTCTAACTTTGAATATTAATTTTTTTTTTATCTTTGTAGTATTATCTGTTGGCTCGGTTTGTTGATATTATACTCTAAAACTCTTCTTTTAAGCTGTAATTTAATATAATTGACTCGTTCACTTTTGAACATTCGAGTCCTGCAAAACATATGATTAAACACATTAATTTCAATCAACTAACAAGAATTAAAGATTATAAAATAGCACTTTTGGTGTGCTATCAGTTGTCGAGTTCCAAATTTTTAATTCCGCTTTAGATTTCGAACCAAAACTTGATCTGGGATTTTAGATAAAATATATATTGTCTGAATCTGGTAGTATTTGGATTGATTATATTTGTATCGATCCCTAACAAGTGGTATCCGGGCAATTGGTTATAGAACGATGTCAGGAGAAGATCATGTGAAGATGGTTATATTTAATGGATCAAACTTTTCTTTTTGTAAGTGTGAAATATTGGAATATTTACATTCCAAGGAATTAGATTTACCATTGGACGAAAAGTCGGATGATATAGGAGAAGCATAATGGAAAAAGTTGGATAGAAAGGTGTTGGGGACGGTTCGCTTGACTTTGACAAAGAATATGCAAAGTAGTTTGGCGAAGGAGACAACTACAACAGGACTTATGAAAGCCTTGTCTAACATGTATGAAAAACCGTCTATAAACCACAATTTGTATCTCGCAACTAAATTTTTTAATTTGAAGATGGCTGAAAGTATATCTGTTACTGCTCATTTAAATCAATTTATGTTGCTCATAAATCACTTAGTTGCAGATTATTTAGAATTCACTGATGAATTGAATGCAATATTTTTGTTGAGATCTTTACCTGATAGTTAGGATACCACGAAGACTGCATTTTCTAATTCATGTGGAAAAGAGAAATTGCAGCTTTCAAAAGTTAGAGATTATGTTATAGCATAAGAGATTCGCAGAAAGAACTCAGGTGTTGCTTCTTCTTCTGGTTCAGCGGTGAATGTGGACAGGGGGAGGAGTTATAACAAAGGTCATGGCAATCGAGCTAAATCGCAAAACAATAGAAGCAAATCCAGAAACAACAAATTTGAATGTTGGAACTGTGGTAAGTCTGGACACCTGAAAAGGACTGCAAGGCCCCAAAGTGAATTGAGGGGAACAAAGACAGTGCAAATGTTGTTGAAGATGATATACAAGATGATGCTCTGGTTCTTGCAGTGGAAAGTGCTCATGAGACATGGTTGATAGATTCAGGTGCGTCATTTCATACTACAGGAAATCGTGACATTCTTGAAAATTATGTTGCGGGAAATCATGGAAAGGTCTATCTTCCTGATAGAGAGTCTTTGGACATCATTGGGACTGGTGACGTGAATTTGAAATTGGCGAATGGTTCAGTTTGGAAAATTCGCAAGGTACGTCACATTCAAAATATGGTGAAGAACTTGATTTATGTAGGGCAGTTAGACAATGAAGGATGTGAAGTATCCTTTGACAAATGAATCTGGAAGGTTACAAAATGTGTCATGTTAGTTGCTCGAAGAAGCAAGTCCGAGACTTTATATGTCAACAACAATGACAAGAACATGGTGGTTGTTGTAGATCATTCGAGTCAGAATGATTTATGGCACAATAGATTGGAACATATGAGTGAAAAAAGTATGAAAATTCTTCCCTATGCAGGGGAACTACAAGGACTAAAGGCAATTGAACACAAATTGTGTGAGAGTTGTATCTTTGGGAAGTAGAAGCGTGTCAGTTTCTCAAAGATAGAACCAACGAGAAAACCCATAAAGTTGGAGTTAGTTCACATTGACGTGTGGGGGCCTGCTGAAGTTTCTTCCTTTGATGGTTCCAGATATTATGTGACCTTCATAGATGACTCAAGCAGGAAGGTATGGACTTATTTTCTCAAACATAAATCTAATGTATTTTCTATTTTCAAAACTTAGAAGGTTATGGTTAAGAATGAGACAGGTCTAAAAGTTAAAAGCTTGAGGTCAGACAACGGTGGTATATATGTTGATGGGGAGTTCAATATATATTGTGCAGACAATGAGATTATAATGGTAAAGATTATTCCATGGACACCGCAACAGAATGGTGTGGCAGAGAGAATGAACAGGACACTGAATGAGCGTGCCAGGAGCATGAGATTACATGCAGGACTGCCTAAGATGTTATGGGCAGAGACACTCGGCACGGCGACCTATCTGATCAATAGGAGCCCGACCATATCACTAGACTTGAAGTTGCTTGAAGAAGTTTGGAGCGGTAAACAGGTAAACCTTTTTCATCTAAAGGTTTTTGGTTGTGTGTCTTACCGCCTCATTGATGTTGCAGACATGAGTAAACTAGATGCCAAATCTAAGAAATGTTATTTTATTGGATATGGCGGTGCTGATATTGGCTATAGGTTTTTGAATGGCCAAAGCAAGAAGATAGTCAGAAGCAAGAATGTGATCTTTGTTGCGCGCTTAGTGTGTATATAAAATGTAAATGCGAAGAGCGCTAAGATCATGCAAACATACATGGTGTGCAGCAAGTGATAAGTATAATTTAATTCGTTTTCCCACAGAGATTAAGTTTAGTGACTAACGATTTGGTGTGCTAGATTAGATAAGGTAACTTAAATTGGATAGATTTTGGGTTGAGGTACAGGAATATAAAAGATGCAAGAAGAATGTAAACATAAATGCAAAGCTAGCAAAAGGGTAAAGTCATAATGTGGAAAAGTAGAATTGCGGTTCTTGCAATAATCTAGCAATAAATTAGCAACGATTTTAATGTAAAGTAAGGCAGCAAGGTCGACTTAAGAATCCTCTATAGGCATTTAACTATGATCATTCAACAGTAGATTAACATCTCATGCATCGTCTTAGCTAGTTCTCATGCATCTTCCGATTACATGCATTAGTTTCTTAGATTACTTCTGTCCAAGTAAAACATCTCATGCATCGTCTTAGCTAGTTCTCATGCATCTTCCGATTACATGCATTAGTTTCTTAGATTACTTCTGTCCAAGTAAAGCTAACAACCTAATCATAAACACATGCTAATAAACGTGCTAGGAGAACGCATATTCCTAGGTCATTTTCTGATTAACATAAAAGGCTAACATGAATGGATGACTCTGAATTCTTACTCCTTCCGGAGGTTAGGAATGTTGGGTTTTATGTCCTAAAACTCGTAGTTTGTAAACTGTTTGAATGTATATATTCTATTTCAATAAAGTTGTTATTGAATTTTAGTGAATTGTGTTTGTATTAACCTATACCAATAACTAACACCCATGGCGATAGTGTGAGTACTTGAACTTCATGTGTGACATGAATGTGGATCAAGTTCAAGTAGACAGCCAAAATGGTCTATAGTATAGGGATAAGGCTGGGTACCTTATCCTGGGGACACTATTGGACGCGGCTCACTTTGTATAGTACAAAACGATGTGATTCGAATCGTTTCATGTAGAGACATGTGAGTGAGGGCGTCCTGTGCAATGAGTTTGCACAAGACCGAACCAAAAAATAAAATCGCTCTTTCTTTATAACACCGTTTACTGTAAAGACCGGTTTTTTCATATGATGACTTAGGTAACTCGATCTCAATCCTCAGCTCACTATGAACTCCTGTTTATTCGACCTTATCCTTTGACTTGTACGGGTGAGAGTGGCTAGATCGCCGACTCAATAAGCCTACCATCTTGGGGATAAGATCGAATAAGTGGCTGGGGACATAGTTGTGCGAGATGGAATTCACTCCTACCCGCTTTAAGGGATAGTAGAGAGGTTGTTCCCTTAAGTGCTGACTCCAGGTCGTGAACAAGGGCCCATCCTCTCCTGATCAGGGAGGAATCTGATTTGATGGTTGGACCACAAATCAATTGTTCATTAGAGGTGTCAGTGGTACTTAAGGAACAAGATATAATACAAGGGTTAAACGGTATAAATGACCCGTTGTGATTACGAACGACCTGTGAAGGATCGACTTACTGATGATAGTTATATCAAGAGGACACAATATATCTACAGTGAGGAGAGTGCAGCCCTTGGACTTTAGTGGAGTCTCCGGGGGTTAACGAATGTTGGTTAGTTCGGTTGAAAGAGTTTTGACCGGATAATCTCGTATCGTTGGAGCTCATGATCTGTAGGTCCTTACGGTTCTCCTTGCTAGCTCGGATAAAGCCGTGAAACAATATAAAAGAAAAGAAAAGAATTTGAATCGTTCAAATTCGGGTTTGTGGAAGAATATGGACATATTTAAATATGATTTAAATATGAGATTGGTCTACAATATGAATTGGATTCATATGTGAAAAGTCGGTTTTCGGAAAACCAGGCTTAATCATATTATTTAATTAATATTTGATATTGAATTAAATAATATTAATTAATTAAAAAGTTTAATTAATTAAAATATATTAGTTAAAAGGTTTTATTGCGAGCTCCGCAATTTTTCAGCAATGTTCCTGCAATGTACATTTGAGCTCTTTTTACATCATTTTGCATCCTTTTTCTTTCCTTTTCCAAATAAGCCTTAATTTAGCATCATTTCTCAAATTCTCACATTTAAGCACACATTAAGCTAACTCTTAACAAAAACACTCAAGAATTATCATGATTTCTAGGTAAATATGACCTTAAATAATGTACTTTTGGAAAGGTAACGCACCCCCAAACTTGAGTTATTGCTCGTCCTCGAGGAATATAAAGGTTTACTTTCTCTCTAATTAGCTGCTAACTCTTGTCTTTTAAACTCTACCTAACTGATTTGCTGACTTCCCTAGGTTTACTGTCAAAGGCATTGCTGTCTTGTGACACTCTCGTAGGCTAAAACTAACTTCATACTTTGTCTATTTTGATTACCCTTGCCTTTAAAACCTTCTGCTTTTACTAACTTCCTGTCTTTTGGTTTATCTGCCTATATCATTGAGCTCATTGTGCACTTATCCCTAAGCTTTCAAATTCTCCCTAGTTTTAACTTAGACTCAGTACATGCTTCTAATGTCTTTAGTTTTGAATTACCTAGGATTCCTTAAAGTCATGTCAGGCTTAGCACACACGAGTATCAGAGTTCAGTATCCATAGAACAAACTAAGCCCTGGCATCACTGTGTTGGATAGACACTCATCTCCCTTGACATACCTTCAAGCTACAGCCCTGTGTTTAGCAAACTAAGGATCAGAGTTCAATTTCACAGGACATCTAAACACTTAGGTCGTAGCTCTTTGGCACACATTCTTCTTCCTTGGTTTTATTTTTCCTTTTTTTCTCTTTTGGCAAAGTCTTCTCTTTGAATTGCCTTTTGATGCAGTGCCACTTGTGGGTTACACAACTGGCCCTGATTACTCAGCATCCTTAGAGAGAGACAGTACCCTTTACTTTTCTTTTGCTTTCTTATTCATTATTTTTTTTTTTTTAGAAGAAGAATGTCTATTTTTCAAAGGAGAGAGTAGTGTTCCTAGGCCTAGAGGTTGCCTCCCCCAAACTTAAACTTCTCATTGTCCCCAATGAGAGTCTGAGGTGGCACACCCTCAAACTTATCTTAGAAGCATCTAGTCTAAATAAAAACCAGACAGACTTAAAACTCCTAGGGATGGAATGACCCTCATAGTGCAGATAACTCAACAGCAGAAATTTACTAAAACCAACATGGTAAGGTCTAACAGAGGTACATGTTCAGCAATTCATGAAGCTAATTAGAACTAACAAAGGTGTACTTGACACTCATCCAGCATGCTCAATAGACAGACTACCTATGGACATCAGTAATGCAGCCAAATCATGAGATTTAAAGACAGACAACCCATCAGAAAGTCATACACCAGCATGCTTAAACTAACAAAATATTGCGGTGTCCGCAAAGAATTCACAATGATTCCAACAGAGCAGTTTTAACTGTGATCAAGGCTCCTAGCATGCGATATTCGTTCATAAACAACTACAGAAAATAGCAAAATTATCTAAGCTACCTAATCATACGACATTAAACTAGACTAAGCTACTCTACTAAGGCAAATTAAGAATTTAAAACAGAACAAACAGTTGATATTGGTGGGGTAACAGGTCACAGAAAGCATATTTTTTTCTTGTTTTTGAGAGGGATCAGAAATACTCCCTCGAATGTCGTTTAAAAATCTCCAATTGCCACGTTCCTAAATCACAAAAAACAAACTTAATTAAAGCTCGCAATAACAATACTGTAATCAATTTAAAAGAAAAACAATAACGAAAGACTATCTATTCCATATTCCTCTGATGATTGAGCATAATGATCATTCCATTGAACGCCCTTGCTCATCCTTTCTTGACTTGCTTTTTAGGCTTCGGATAAAAGGAAGGCTGAGAGTGTTTTCACATCTCCCTCCTCATAGTAGTGCTTCAATCTAGCACCATTCACCATGAACGGTTGTCCTTGATTCAGATTTCGAATTTCAATAACACCATGAATAAATACATTAGTAATCACAAAAGGACCTGACCAACGAGACTTAAGTTTGCCAGGAAATACTCTAAGTCGTGAATTGAATAGCAAAACATGTTGGCCCTTTTTGAAATCCTTAATCCTAAGTCTACTATCATGCCAAATCTTAGTTCTTTCTTTATACATTTTAGCATTTTCATATGACATATGTCTTAGTTCATCTAACTCATGTAATTGCAGAGACCGCAATGTTCCCGCATCGGTCTCGCAACAAAAAAAAACTTTGTTTTCTAATTCGAGGGGGAGATGGCATGCTTTTCCATATACTAACCTATAAGAAGACATTCCTAAGGGTGTTTTGTATGCAGTCCTATAAGCCCATAGTGCATCATCTAATTCATGCTAAACGACTATGGTAAGCGCATTAACAAAGATTTCAAGCATGATAGCAGAAGCATCAAACTAATTTCAGAATTGTCTCCCAGTACCCTATGATTGTTGGCACATGATAAATATTTCATTCCCCAAAATAAACTACTCCTAACATACGAAATCTAAGCAAAGCATGATAAAAGCCTAATTTAAGAGTTTAGGGATCAGAAATCTCCCTTGTCAATCTGCCTCATATGGATATTCTTCAATGTTTCGAGGCATCACTTCTGCTCCTTTAAGATACTTAAGTCTTGATTTACGGGGTCGGACATTCTGCCACACTTTGAAATTGTTGATTCTTTCAAAGAGACTGCATGTTATAACATCCCAAGGTTTGTACTTTATGTGCGTTGGTACAACATAGGTTTGATGCGATGAGACTTCTTTTTCTGGCACATCTCTTTCTAACTCCTTCAGTTGGAGCATTTGTGGTGGTGGTGGCTCAGCTCTTTCATTGGTGAAGAAGCTTTCTGCAACCTCAAACATTTCAAATTCTTGTTCCGCAAGCAGCGCATTAGTCTCTTTGGCCTCATCCAGCACAATTTCATTTTTCTCAACTTTCACCAACTCCCCCAATTCATATGGAGATTCTATTGGATCACTCTTCTTATATTCGAAGGTAACAAAGGAGTCATCATCATAAAAATCAAACATTTGAGGGTATGGTGGTGGTGACACATAGGTATGCAAATCAGGTTGCCTAAGGGGAGGCCTAGAAATTTCTCTTCTGGTTCCTCAATAATAGGTTCCAGCCTCACCCTTGTTGTGCTTGATGGTATTTGATCAAGGTTAGGCAGAGAATCCAGTGGAGCACTAGACTCTTCATTCTCTACTCTCTTTGGTGTTTCTCTGCTACTCATCACCAATGGCCTTCCACTCCGTAGTTCAATAGCTTGAACTTGTTCCTTACCATCCCTTCTTGGAGTTTCAGTGTCTGCAGGCAGTCTGCCTTGGGGCCTATTCTTCAGCTCGTCTGCCAACTGCCCGATTTGAGTCTCTAAGCTTCTCAAGGTTGCTTGCTGGCTCTGCAAAGTTGCATCATTCCTTGCTATGTATACCTTCAGCAAGTTCTGCACTGATGTTCCCATCGGTTGATTGTTGACATATTGTTCCTGATATGGGGGTTGACTAGTTTGTTGGTGTTGAGTGAAACCAAGTGGTCCACTCGGTCTTGATTGATTTTGCGTTTGGCTTGTGCTTTGTTGTTCACCCCAAGAGAGATTTGGGTGGTTTCTCCAACCAGGGTTATATGTATTTGAATAGGGGTTGTTCCTTGGTTGTTGTTGACTTCCAACATAGCACACCGAAGATGGATTAGCAGGGCAATAGTCATACATATGCCCTTCCCCACAGAATCCACAAACTAGTGCCTCACCTTGGTTGGTTATTGTTGTGCTTGTTGAAACAGCTGCCACTGTGTTGACACTTTGTTGAATATTGGGTTGAGTCATTTGCTTCACCAGGTTGGTCAGAGCATTGATCTGGCTGCTCATTGCGCTGAGTGCATCCATGTCTTGAGCCTTCCTTCTGTTTGGCTCCACAGGATCGTCTGACCATTGACAATGTGATGTTGAGATTTTCTCCAAAATCTCATAGGCTTTGTTATAGCTGTTTGATAGCATCGAACCTCCAGCTGAGGAATTCAAGACTTGCCTCGTGCTGGGGTTGCATCCTTTGAAGAATTCTTCAATCTGGATACACCATGGAATGCCATGGCGTGGACATTTGAGTAGAAGATCTTTGAATCTGGTCCAAGCTTCATGTAGTGATTCATTTTCGACTTGCTTGAACTTGATGATGTCAACACGAAAGTCAGAGTTCCTATCTGGAGGGAAGTATTTTACTAGGAACTTTTCAGCAAGGTCTGTCCAATTGACAATTGATCCAGAGGGGAAAGAGTTCAGCCACGTCTTGCCCTTGTCTCTTAATGAATATGGAAAAGGGTAAAGTCTCAAGGCCTCTTGAGACACTCCTGGGATGACAAAGGTGTCACTTACTCCCAAGAAGTTTCTCAAGTGGTTGTGGGGGTCTTCATTTTCCACTCCAAAGAATTGTCCAACTGTGGACAACATTTGAAACATGACAGGTTTTAACTCGAATGAGTGAGCTGTAATCTCGGGGCGTATGATGCTCGGATTAAGCTCCTCAGGCATTGGTACAAGGTATGATATAATAGCACTATCCTTATCATTCGCAATTTCAATGGGGTTGCGAATGATAGGTGCTCAGTTTGGTGCTTCTTCTGCTCTATCCATTTCAGCTTGTTGAGATTGCGCTGACTCTGCGTGGTTCACAATGTGCTGAATTACAGGTTGTTTTGGCTGTTTAAAAAGGCGTTTCTTAATTTTATTTCTGGTCCTCAGAGTTCTTTAAGGCTCAGGATCAAATTCTAGATTGTGATTTGGAAACTCATTCATAAACCAGCTTTGTTGGTACCTGTAAATGCAAAAGATTAGCTCCAATATATTAAGTTCTTCTAAAATAACACAAATTGTGTTTACTAAACAAAATCCCCAGTAGCGGCGCCAAAAATTTGTTGCGCGCTCAGTGTGTATATAAAATGTAAATGCGAAGAGCGCTAAGATCATGCAAGCATACATGGTCTGCAGCAAGTGATAAGTATAATTTAATTCGTTTTCCCACAGAGATTAAGTTTAGTGACTAACGATTTGGTGTGTTAGATTAGATAAGGTAACTTAAATTGGATAAATTTTGGGTTAAGGTACAGGAATATAAAAGATGCAAGAAGAATGTAAACATAAATGCAAAGCTAGCAAAAGGGTAAAGTCATAATGTGGAAAAGTAGAATTGCGGTTCTTGCAATAATCTAGCAATAAATTAGCAACGATTTTAATGTAAAGTAAGGCAGCAAGGTCGACTTAAGAATCCTCTATAGGCATTTAACTATGATCATTCAACAGTAGATTAACATCTCATGCATCGTCTTAGCTAGTTCTCATGCATCTTCCGATTACATGCATTAGTTTCTTAGATTACTTCTGTCCAAGTAAAGCTAACAACCTAATCATAAACACATGCTAATAAACGTGCTAGGAGAACGCATATTCCTAGGTCATTTTCTGAATACCATAAAAGGCTAACATGAATGGATGACTCTGAATTCTTACTCCTTCCGGAGGTTAGGAATTCTTTAGACAAAATGGATGGTCGGTCGAAATTGCCCGTGGGATGAAGATCACATACATTCAATGCAATCATGCTACTCTACATGCTGAATTCTCATGCTTCTAGCCTACAGATTCCTCTTTAGCAGACCTCTCTTAGATTAGTTACTCATTGTTTTCGAAGAACTGAGGGAGATGGATTGATTGAACATGAATTGAAGAACTCAACAAACCTAGTTGATTGATATATAATTAAATGAAGAACTCAACAAAACAACAAATTGATTAAGGGATGACAGAATGAAGAACTCAATAAACCAATTGATTACTCTTTTAAGAAAGCAATTCATATAATAATTCGTAAACAAACATATGTCAATCTGGAAGCAACAATGAAAGAGAAAAACAGTAAATGATTCAGAACAACATTTAGAGGAAGCAGAAATTAAATTGGAAATTGATAAAGGAAAACAGTAAAGGAAAGCAGTAAAGGAAACCTGTTAATTGCGTGAGGATCTTCCAAGTCGTGAATCGTCTCGGATGAAGGGGAAGATTAGCTGATCTTGGGGATAAATTCAATCAGAAGAGAAGATGAATCTTCTCTTCTTCCTCTCGAATTATCACGCCAAGGGCTTTGTTTCTTCGATCCAACAATCGGGAGAGAAGGATTTCGTCTTCGAGTTCTTCACTATTGAGTTGTGTTTGAATTGAGGGGAATTCAATTGCTTTGATCCTTCATTTAACTCTCTTTATATAGCCTCTAGGTGGTTGCAAAAGGCTGCTCAATAATTGTGGATCACCATTCAATTTTGTGAGGTAGTCAAGCTTGACATGTGGCAGCAGCAGGGAGAGTTGACTACTGGAAAAAGTCAGTCAACAAAGACTGTTGACTGGAAAAAAATGCAGCAGCAAAGATTGTTTTATTGCGAGCTCCGCAATTTTTCAGCAATGTTCCTGCAATGTACATTTTAGCTCTTTTTACATCATTTTGCATCCTTTTTCTTTCCTTTTCCAAATAAGCCTTAATTTAGCACCATTTCTCAAATTCTCACATTTAAGCACACATTAAGCTAACTCTTAACAAAAACACTCAAGAATTACCATGATTTCTAGGTAAATATGACCTTAAATAATGTACTTTTGGAGAGGTAACAATCTTCAATGAAGAAGTTTTGTATAAAGATAGAACAACAGTTGATTCAGAAAAGTCTGGGTCAGATGAAAACAATGAAGAGAAGACTCAGTTTATAAGTCATCCTAAGGTTGAAACCAGAACCACAAGAATTGAAGATCAGAATATTGTTACTCCTGAGGAACCGATTGTGGAATTTGAGGAACTAGTTGTGGAACCTGGTCGTGGAACCTGATGAAGTTCAAAGAACGCCGCCTACAGCAACTAGAAAGTCTAGCAGGACTATCAGACCACCACAAATGTATTCCCCTAGTTTAAATTATATATTATAGACTAAAAGAGGTGAACCTGAATATTATGATGAGGCGGTTCAGCTGAAAGATTCTGTCAAGTGGGAGTTGGTCATGAAGGATGAGATGAATTCTCTTATGACGAATTAGACATCGCAACTAGCTGAGTTACCAAGAGGTAAGAAAGTTTTGCAGAACAAACGAGTTTACAGAATTAAGCAAGAGTCTGATGGTAGCAAAAGATACAAAGCAAGGCTTGTAGTCAAAGGCTTTCAACAGAAGAAAGGTATTGATTTTAATGAGATATTTTCTCTTGTAGTTAAATTAACTACTATTAGAACTGTATTATCGATAGTGGTGGAAGAAGATCTATTCCTGGAACAGATGAATGTAAAGACAACTTTTCTTCATGGTGATTTGGAGGAAGAAATTTACATGGTACAACCATAGGGTTTCACAATACAGGGATAAGAGAAAATGGTTTGCAAACTTCAGAGAAGCTTGTATGGTCTCAAACAGGCTCCAAGACAGTGGTATAAGAAGTTTGACAATTTTATGTGCAATAGTGGATTTTAGAGATGTGAGGCAGATCACTGTTGTTACGTAAGATCTCATGGTAACTTATACATTATTTTACTACTAATGTTGATGACATGTTGATAGCAGGTGCAAACAAACAGAAAATTCTAAAGATAAAGGCTGAATTATCTAAAGAATTTGATATGAAAGATTTGGGAGCTGCCAAAAAAACCTTAGGAATGAGGATTGTGAGAAAAGATGGAACATTGATATTGTCACAGGAAGAGTTTGTGAAAAATGTGTTAACTATATTTCACATGGAAGATGCAAAAACTGTGAGTACTCCTTTAGCTTGTCATTTTAGATTATCTAAAGAGCACTCACCCACTATTGAGCAGGAAAGAGATCATATGGCTAAAGTGTCATATGCTTCAGTTATAGGTAGCTTGATGTATGCTATGGTTTGCACAAGACCGGACATTGCACATGTCGTGGGAGTTGTTAGCAGATATATGAGTAATCCAGGGAAACATCATTGGGATGCAGTGAAGTGGATTTTTAGATATTTGAGAGAGACAGTTAATTATGCTCTGCATTTTAAGAAGTCAAATTTTAAATTGCAGGGCTATGTTGATGCAGATATGGCAGGCGATATAGATGGAAGGAAAAGTACTACCAGGTATGTTTTTACTTTGGGTAATACTGCAATTAGTTGGGTTTCAGACTGCAGAAGATAGTAGCTCTTTCTACTACAGAGGTTGAGTTCATTTTCCTTACTGAAGCAAGTAAAGATATGATATGACTTCAGTCTTTCTTAGAAGAACTTGGCTTGAAATTGAGAAAGGGGACTTTGCATTGTGACAGTAAGAGTGTTATTCATTTAACAAAGAATTCAGTGTTTCATTCGAGAACGAAACACATACAGGTGAGGTACCATTTTATTAGATAGGTTTTGGAAGATGAGGCGTTGGTGCTTGAAAAGATTCCAGGAAGTGAGAATCTAGCTGATATGTTTACCAAGATCGTTCTTGTTGGCAAACTGAAGTTGTGTGCAACTTCAGTTGGACTTCTCCATGAGTAGAGAGGAGTCGCTACAGTTTTGCAGGGGAGTCATGTTGATTGTTTTTGTCTCCAAGTGGGAGATTGTTTGGATAAATGGAGCCCAAAAATAAGTTAGGCCCATATATCCATTTGGCCCAAATCATGTTTTAATGAAACCTAAATTAGATTTAGGTTGATTTGGTTGATAGCTCACAAGAGTTATCTTTAGGACCTATTTTATGCTAGTTTAGAGACTTACACGGTTAATTTCATGTTTATAATTGATTATTTTATAGATATCGAGCATTTGGAGCAAACCGGAGCTTTTAGAAGATTTATGATGAAAAATGAGCTAATTGGATGAAAATATGAGGTCTCAGGTGAAGAGAAGCGGAAAAATTAGCCAAAAATTTGAGGGTATAGCGTCTAGACGCTCCAAAAATAAAATGTAAAATAGTTTCCAACCCACGTTTCACCATCATAACCAAATTCCTTATATGATGATATTTCCCAGCGAATAATATGTTATACTTTCGCCAGGCTTGATCCCCAACTGTCCTACACCTCTATTATCTTCCCTAGACGTTCGCTACACTGAATTTCAACCCATCAGATTTACCAAATTCGATTTATGCACGATTTTTGCACTACAATTCCTTATAAATACCTATTTTTTAGGAGTTTTTTGGTGCTCGATATTTTGAATAACCGCAAATATCAGGTTGCCGAGACCCGCCAAAATAAATTTATAAATACCCGATAGCCTTAAGCTTTGCAGCTAGCGGTAACGGGGTCGAACCACAGAGAGAGAATAAGAATTGAAATTAATTGTTCGAGATGTAATTAAATCGATTAGAGGATTGTCACAAAACGGGGGGTTTTTATCATGTAAAATTAAGGTGTAAAAGCGCTAACGGATAAATGCAAATGGGATTAAAAAGTGTTGGATTTGGGAGATTTCGGGACTTTGCTAAACATTATAATATCTATTATTTAATTCTAAAATATGGCTATCAATGTTACATGCACGTGAACGGTTGCCCGACAACCCTAAAGCAACCGGCCTCATAATAATTAATTAGAATTTTGCAATCCTAACTAAACAGTGTTCGCAATTAAATTAGAGTGATCAGCCCCAAATTAACCCAAACAGTCACTAGCACTTCACGACGACGTTCAATCAAACACGCTAAATGCTAATTGACTACCCGGCAACCCTAAAGTAATCAACATTCAGTGTGAATAATGTGATGCTTCGATTTGTTCTACCATTCTGTGTTACTAAATCGACAAGGAGAGGCACGACATCGCTAGTCTATAACAATAGAACATGCTAGAAAACGAGATTGTCCGTCTAGAAATCTAACACATGCATAGATTAAGCAAGAACAGTAGATGCATAGCAATATTTAAGCCAAAACAGAATCCAAAGTTCCAATTATCAAAATATTACAACTTAGCAAAAATCCCAAAATTCCTCTCAAATCCTACACGTTACCTTAGCCTTCCATGGAGAAATTGAATGTCAAAGCTTCCATGGGGACCTTGGACATAATCCCAAGTAAAAGAGGAATAAAAAGCTTGAAAAACGCCTAATAATGGCGGAGACCCGAGAGAGATTGGCGGAGAAGATGAAAAAAAATCGTCAATTTGGCATATATAATCCGTCGGAGCGTCGAGACGCTAGGCCAGCGTCGCGACGCTATGACCTAAAAATATCAGCGCGCGCATCGCGATGGCGTCGAGACGCTCGGTCAGCGTCGAGACGCTGCCCCGATAATCTTCAGCGCGCGCGCCTCTTCGGAGCGTCTCGACGCAAGGGCAAGCGTCTCGACGCCGGGCAGCGTTGAGCAGCGTCTCGACGCTTCCTCTCGGGTTTGGGGCTGGAACATTGCCCTTGCATGGCAATTTTCTCCAAATCCTCATGGTTGAACTTCCCCATCTCCCGATGCAATCCGGGAGTGCTAAAACAGCTTCCTAAGCCACGAAACGCATCCAATGGACACCATGAGCTCTTTGCCGCAAATTTTCTATAAACAAGATAAATTAAACGCTTAAGCATGGCTTTTAGCTAGAGTTAGGGAGTGATATTTAGCTCTAAAATGGAGTTATCATTTTTCCAGAGCCAGTTTTGGAGAGTAATTCTTAATTTCGAAAATACATAATTTTAAGAGTTAGAGGAGAATTTTGGGAGCAAAAAGAAGACAATTACATGCTCGGGATCGTGGATATTACAGCGGGAATGTGGAATCGACACTAGTTTTATTTCTTCTTCCCTTTTTAATTTGTAGTTTTGTTATGGGTTTAATTTGAGTTTATATTTTGTAATGTCGAACATGATTACCTAAAGTCATTTATCTTAGGGATTGATGTAGTCATTAGACTGATGTTTTGATTAATTTAAATGTCTTTGATTGATTGCTTTTATTTTCATTCATGCTTTTATGTTCTTAATGTCTATAATCTATTAGCGACAGATTATTTGTTTAATGTCTGATTTAAACTGATAAGTTGTAATTTAGACTAGAACTTGATTGCATGACTGAAGGGGTTTCTGACAAGAAATTGATCAGTACTCCTCCAGAGGTTGTTTTTAGACTAGAACTTGATTGCATGACTGAAAGGGTTTCTGACAAGAAATTGATCAGTACTTCTCCAGAGGTTGTTAAATGAAGAGTCGTAATGCCTTGCATGTTATTAAAAACTATACAAATATGTTTTTTATCTATGATTTATTGCATGATTCTTAGTCAATAATTAATTGATTTATTGGTCTAATTGATGAAATCAACTCCCTAAGAGATATCTCTTTCCTGGTTGTTCTCCATCTTTTATTTTGTGTTTTTATTTTGTTTCATTCCTATCATCTATCGCTTTATTTATCTAAATAAAATTGGGTAATTGTATTCGTGGTACTTAAGTGAACTAGAAAACCAATCCTATGGACGATACTCGTATTTACATACATTATATTAAAACTTGACTCGTACACTTGCGATTTTGCATTGCACTAAATTGCGCAACAGGTGAGGTACCATTTTATCGGATCAGTTTTGGAAGATGAGGCGTTAGTGCTCGAAAAGATTCCAGGAAGTAAGAATCTAGCTGATATGTTTAACAAGGTCATTTTTGTTGGCAAACTGAAGTTGTGTGCAACTTCAGTTGAACTTCTCTATGGGTAGAGAGGAGTCGCTACTGTTTTGCAGGGGAGACATATTGATGGGAAATTTTCAAAAATAACTAGGAATAAAAAACTGAATTGAAAAATAGCTAAAAAAGTTTCATATTTCCATCTCATGACTACCACAATTTTAGGGAATGAAGTTCACAATTCTCATCCCAATTATACCCCTGATATATACACTTATTTACGGACAACCGACCTAACTAATTTTAATTTTTTTATATTTATTTTAATTTCTAACAATCAGATTCATTCCTCCGTTTTTTAAGAAAAAGTTTATAACAACTAGATCCATGAATTTTGAAGAAAAGAAAAAATCTCTACAACTTAGATTTGAAAATGTTTAACAGCAAAAAAAAAAAAATACAAATTTATCTCACTAACAACCATCCTAGATTACCCTCCTAGATTCATGCATTTTGAAAAGAGGGGTTCATTATTTTTTTTTCAAAATTGAAACGATCACAATGTACAGAGACGAGAGTGAAGAGAGACTAAGATCCTTACTCACTTCGAAAATATGTCATTTTGGGAGTCGAAATTAAAAGGTTGACGTAGATAGTTTTTTCTCAAGATAGAGAGTTTCAAATGTGAGAATCGATGGTTGTTTCAAATCGATTTGGAGGAGGGAAGATTTGCAAATCTTCTAATTCAATGTTGCAGGTAATGATACAATTGATTGAACGTTTTTTCGGGTAAACTCAACATGCGTACCAATTTTAATGTTTTTTAGTATCATTTGTTCAATGCTCACAGATTAATGGTTTATGGTGTATATACACGTATATACTTCATATGATATACTTACATGTACATTGTTATAGATGTAACTACGAATATATACCCACTAGAAGTTATCGAGAACCCTCATTTTTATAATTTTCTTACAACCGTCTATGAACATTTTAAATTTTTTAGTATCATTTGTTCAATGCTCACGGATTAATGGTTTATGGTGTATATACACGCATATACTTCATATGCTATACTTACATGTACATTGTTATAAATGTAACTACGAATATATACCCACACTAGAAGTTATCGAGGACCCTCATTTTTATAATTTTCTTACAACCGTCTATGAACATTTTAAATTTTTTAGTACCATTTGTTCAATGCTCACAGAGTAATGGTTTATGGTGTATATACATGCATACACTTCATATGATATACTTACATGTACGTTGTTATAGATGTAACTATGAATATATACTCACACTAGAAGTAGTTATCGATGGTGTCATTTTTATAATTTTCTTACAACCGTCTATGAACATTTTAGTTTTTATAAACATCAATATGCTGAAAATTTAATTGTTTATATAATTTTCTTACGGGTTATGTTATACTTAGATGTAGGTTCACCAATTAATGGTTTGTATATATACACATATACTTCATATGATATAGTTATATGTACATGTAACTTCGAATATATACACATTAGAAATTATCGAGAGGATCGTTATTAAAAATTTTGTCACAACCGTCTCTAAAAGTTTTAGTTTAAAAATTAATTTGAATTAATATACCATATTAGATTTTATTGAATTTTGTTTACATGTTTCGATTTAATTGGTGGTTGTTATCTTGGTTTAACCATATCTTAATTTTTTATTATTTTTTACATGATTCTCTTAAAATAAATCTTTATTTTTCTCCAGGATTCTGTTTTGAATAAATCCTTATTTTCTCCTTCATTTTCTCTCGGAATAAATCTTCTTTTTTTGTGGGGTTGAGTTCAATGTTTTAACGTTCACATTTTTTTTTTGTTTTTCAGTGTGATTAAATCTCTTCTTTTTTGTAGGTAGTACAACAGTTAAATGGCTGGAGGGTAGTTTCGATGGCTGGAGGGTAGTTTCGTCCAACTACATTCTAAAGAAGTTTCTAATTATAGGAGTTAGCTATTTTTCAACGCAATAATTAGTTTAGCTATTTTTCATCTTGCATAGCCTCGTTTCAACTATTCTTGTAGTTGCCTCCATATTGATTGTGTTTTGTCTCCAAGTGTGAGATTGTTGGGATAAATGGAGCCCAAAAATAAGTTAGGCCATATATCCATTTGGCCCAAATCATGTTTTAATGAAACCTAAATTAGATTTAGGTTGATTTGGTCAACTACCCAACAACAACGTGAAACCTCAGGAATTACGAAAATTAGAAAAGGGGCAGAAGCCGAGTGTTGTGATATTTTGTTTTTTACAAAATCGAAAGAAGGGGCATTGGGTGGGTTTTTTTTTTTTTTATATAGAAACGTAAAATAAGAAGAAAAATCGTGAGAATTTTTCTTGTAGAGTTTTGTAAAAGCTTTTCTCCATTGAAGAGTTTTGAAAGCTTGTTGTAGAGTGATTCGTGAGCGTTTTTCTCGAGAGAAAAGAAAGAGAAATCACCATTGAGCGTTTGTAAACTCTTGTAACCTTCTCCCCTGACGATTTAGTGGAACCTGCATCGGCAGCAAAGAACTGGACGTAGCCACATTGGGTGAACCAGTATAAATTCAGTGTCATTATCTTTTCCCTTAATCTTGATTAATATCGTTATTATTGTTTAGAAGCTTTAGGTTGGTTTATCTAATTCTTTTGTTGAGTTCCAAATTGTTAATTTTGCTTTAAATTTGGATCCATAACCTGATCTGAAATTTTAGATAAAATATATATTGTCTGAATCTGGTAGTATTTTGATTGATTATATTTGTATCGAACCCTAACACTTTAATCCTCTACGAAACACCGTGACAGACATTTAGGGTGAGTCCACTAACATCTTAAATTAAAACAAAACTAAAGCCTCAATGAACAACAACCAGTCCTAAAGGAACATAATCGGTAATACATCTACAACCCAAAATAGAGATATAAAAAATAGATAATAACTAATTAAGCACTCTAGGCCTAATTACAAATAAAAGAATAAAACAACAGTGTACTCAACATAGTTACAAGTCTACTACAATTTAAAAGAAACTGCTTACAAAAATGAAGGGCATGTTTGGGAGTGATTTTGGAAGGACCAAAATCACTTTTACATGCCCAAAATCAATTATATTTCAAAATAGTGATGTTTGGCAATAGTATAAAAGTGATTTTGGAAGAATTGAAAATCACTTTTAGTGATTCCCGGTCAATCACTTGAGAGGTGATTTTGGAGTGATTTTTTGCAAGTGATTGTGATATTTTGTTTTTAAAAATGACTATTTTTTTTAATTAAAAATATCAATTGGATATAAATATTATTTATGTTCACCTATTTATGAAAATTTGAATTTGGTTTGTTGGTGAAAGGAGAAATAATTTTGCTTCTTTCTCACTCATACCAAGGTTCGAAACCAACGTTGTGCAACCTTTTAATTTTGCATTTGCAACCTTTTATTTATGATATATTATTTATTATAGTTTTTTATTTATGATATATTATTTATTATAGTTTCATGACTTTTTAATTTTGTTTTTCATGACCTTTCAAGAATTTTTGTTTCATGAATTTAATTTTCAATAGTAATCATTTCCAAACAATTTTTGTTTAATTTTGATTTTCAATTATCAGTTAAATAATTTCAAAATACAATGTTATTTTTTTTTTGTAATTTAATAATTCTAAAATCACTTTGGAACCAAACATAATAATTCAAAATCACTTCTAATTATATGAAAATCACTCCAAACCAAACATAAAAATGATTATATATAAATCAATTTTACAAAATCAATTGTTATTAAATCTCTTCCTTTAAAATCAATAATTCAATCATCACTCCCAAACATGCCCGAAATCTAGTTAATGCCTTCTTTGATCGAGTCTCCTCTTTCTCATCACCGAGCTCGTAATAGCTTTCATCACCTGCATAATCTGCATAACTTATTGGTGAGTTAGTACATAACACATTACTGATAAGCAACTCCTACCTGAGGAGCCACCAAACAGCATACAATGCTTATCACATATAAGCCTTTCATACCAACATGGAAAGGAAGTAAAACATTTAGTATTCTCTAACACATGAAATTTATTTATAATATGCATTATGCTCATGTCATGCACACACAACCTCTACTTAAGTTCAACCACCTCTTTCAAGGTCCATTCAATGCTCATATTTAGCCGTCACAAAGCTTCCAAAGCTTGACTTCTTCGAGAAGCATTGATCTCTGACCATTTGTACTTTGCGCCTGAATACTTTTTTTCTTCCCCTTTCTAATATTGCTTTCCCTCCTGTCATATATTCCCATTTTTCTCGGAGTGGTGTTCGACATTTGACCATTTGTACCAAGGTCTCGAACTGTTGCATC
The DNA here is from genome assembly GCA_028017165.1 of Herpetospermum pedunculosum. NCBI lineage: Eukaryota > Viridiplantae > Streptophyta > Magnoliopsida > Cucurbitales > Cucurbitaceae > Herpetospermum > Herpetospermum pedunculosum. The sequence goes on from CM051527.1 coordinate 47,811,891, forward strand.
GACCTTTGACCATTTGTATCCAAGACCTCGATGACTTAGCAACGTATTGTCACATCTCTCAGTGCCCCATCAAATACTTGCTTTATAGACTCATCACATCGACCATTGATAATTTGTACCCAAGGTCTCGATGCTCCTCTAAATTCAAAGGTGACATGCTATCCATCCACCATTTGTACCCGAGGCGCATTAGTATTCACCATACTGTTGATATTTCAATGGTCACATACCACCCCTAATTTTTTAAAAAAATAATTATTAAAGACAAAATAGCTACCCTCTAATGTGATAAATTAGGGTCACTTATGTGTAAAGTTCTCTGGGTAAGGACTCCGGTAGTAGATGTCTAAAAGTTAATGTCTATATCCCATAGTTAATTTGAGGAGTTTTACCCTATTTTAAGGCACCCTAGTGGAATATTGCATTTTTTATTGTAGGAAGGGGAACAAGGATAAGAGTAAGGGAAGATGAGTTTAAAGGGTTGTATAAATTTGTTGAATTGAATTTAAATTTTCAAGATTATGATAGTATGAAGTCGACGAGATTAATAAAGGCATCTTTCTACGTTACTTTAGGTTTATTTATGTTGAAATTTTATTCTTATTTTGTATTACTCTACAAACAAATTGTAAAAATAAATTTGATTTAATATAAATTTTCATTCATATCATTATCGGTGTATAATTCTTTTTAAGTAAAAATAAATTTGATTTATTATAAATTTTCATTCATATCATTATCGGTGTATAATTCTTTTTAAGTACGACAAGTTTCGAATAATAATGACAATTGAAAGAAAACATATCAAGATTAAAAACAATTCAAATATAAAGTGAATATGACACTAGGTTGATCAATTAAATTAAAAAATTATTTTATTAAAAAAAAATTAATATCTCTTTTAGACTTAATTGAAAGAAAAAACACATTAAGAATATCTGACAACTTTAAGAGATTAATGAGACTTAAAAAAAAACTAAATTGACAATTTTTTTTTTTTTTTTTTTTTTTTTTTTTTTTTTTGAGTAAACTAAGTTGACAATTCTCTAGAATATACATGAGACCATTTCATATATTTAACATAGTGTACATATGAAAGTTCAAGACCTATAATAATAATAATAATAATATATATATATATATATAGGGGTGGATGTAGGTAGGGGCTAGGAGGCATGTGTCCCTCGAAATATTTCGGTTTTTTATGTATATACAAAAATACAGAAATAATCCGTGCAGAAATAATCCGTGTATTTATGTATGTAATAAAATGCAAAAAAAAATTGTTAAAGTATGTAATTGCATTAGTGGTCAAGGAGCATACTATTTGATAGGTGTGCCGTTGCAACCTGAATTTGATCTTTAACTCTACTCCAGATTAGGAATATTTTGTTCCAGTTTTTTATTTTACAAATTTAACTTTACAAGGTATTTAATTTTAAAATGCTTAAACATATTATAATTTTAGTTAATTCTATATATTAATATATACCATTTTTTTTTAATGTTTAGTAAATTAGTTTTTGAGTAAAAAGAACGAATAATTTTATTTTAAGAAATAATCAATATTTCAAATTTTATTATATATCAATGTATTTAAAATTATATTTATAGGGAGGTAAAATTATAAATTATTCAAATTTTAAAATTGTGTTTGATAGACCCTGAAATTTAAACAATATATTTTGTAGATTCCTAAATTTTTCAATTTTGTGTCCCTTTATTTTTTTAAAAAAAGTAGTTGATCTATTAGAGATTTAATTTTATCTTTAATTGAACCTTAAAGTTTTCATTTTGTATCTATAAATACGTGAATAAAAAAAAAAAAAATTGAAAAGGACACAAAATTTATTTATGAATCTTTTAGATACAAAATTTTAATTTTTTTTTTTGCAACGATATTTTAATTAATGCGAGAATTGAACTTATGACCTCTTAGCCTCGGGTACAACTTTATGCCAATTGAGTTATGCTCGGTTTGACAACAAAATTGAAAACCTATTACACATATTTTAAAGTTTAGGAATCCTATAGACACAAATTCAAAATTTAAGACTAAATTTATAATTTAACCTTACTTGAATTGTGCCCTCTGACCTAAATTTCTGGATCTGTCCTATATATATATATATATATTTTCTGCTCAATATACTAAATGATCCTTTATCGGTAAGGTCTTTATCAATTTAACTTTTGAGTCCTCTAAAATTCTCAATTTTACACCTTCAATTTATCACAAATTCACTACAAATTCTCTATTATGTTTGAGGAAATTCATTTGCAAAGTTTGTCAGTGTAAAACTAACGTGTCATTCAATATTTTTTTTGTTTTCTTAGCATATTTGGACACCCGGAAACCCTGGAGCTGTTAATTGTCAAATCAATGTTGCCAAACGAAGGGAGAATTGTACGACTGACCCCCTATTTTGGCCCATTTGTCAAAATGATCCGGATCTGAAAAAAAAGGCAAACTGACCTTTTGCTTGCGTCAGCTAAGCGAGTATGAAACTTCTCGCTAGGGACATTTGACTTCATTTACCCATGAAAATCCCAATATTGTCTTTTCTGCCATTGTTTCAATTCAAAACCCCCTGATAAACCGCCTGAAAGACTTTCCGTATTTCCCATTCGAAAGAATTCGGATTTCCCATTCCCCTCTCCCCTCGTTCCGGCGATTCTCCGATTCTCCATTCAATCTCAGGTTTGCGATTCTCCGAGTTTCGATTCAATCTCAGAGTTCAATCTCACAGCTTGGAATCTTCTATTATCGAGTATCTTCTACCTATATCTGGTAATTTCAAAATTTATTGATTGCATTGAGTATTTTTTTTCACTTCATTCAGTCTGAACTCTCTGTTTTTCCATTCTCCGAGTTCCATTGAGGCGACTGCACCTCCATCAAATTCCACCAGTGATTTTTCCATTCTCTGTTTTTCCATTCTACGGTTTATTTTTTCGTTGGCCCGTTGATTTTGTCTGTTATATATATATATATATAAGTTCACCCCTTTCTGAAAGGGTGGAGGCTTATTCAGATTTTGTGCATTGTTCAATGTAGTCACGACAGGAGTTCGTTTTGGTCTAAACAAGATATTGGTAGGTTTAGTAACTAGAGCGATTTAGGGCGTGAAGGATTCGGTAACTAGAGCGATTTAATGGCAAACCGAGAGCGAGTATTGTGACACGTTGAGCGACTATGCACTAACAACTAGCGAGTAATTTATACCGAGAGCTACCATTTTTTAGCGAGAGCGATTTTCCGAATAACCTAGAGCGAGTATTGTTTTGCGAGAGCGATCTATTGTAGCTAGAGCGAGTAGTGTATTCCGAGAGCGAAATGGCTTAGTAGCTAGAGCGAGTAGTGTATTCCGAGAGCGAAAATGTGTAGTAGCTAGAGCTAGTACTATTTAGCGAGAGCGATATTGTGTAGTAGCTAGCGCGAGTACTGTTTAGCGAGAGCGATATTGTGTAGTAGCTAGCGCGAGTACTGTATAGCGAGAGCGATATTGTGTAGTAGCGAGAGCGAGTACTGTTTAGCGAGAGCAATATTATGTAGTAGCTAGAGCGAGTATTGTTTTGCCAGAGCGATATTTTGTATTTCACAGCGATTTGAACGTTGAATTAATTATTTTACACATGTGTTCTCTCTGGACGTAGAATTGAGTAAAATGGCACATGTTCTGAAGATTAGCGAAGATGATCGATTCCCAGGACAAGTGACAAGTTTATCACACATTTCAGCCGCAAACAAAGTAATCAAGAAGAAGCTCTCTACGGAACAAATTAAATTGTTTAGGACCACTGTCTTCGGTCGGCTGGTGGACGTTGATTTGGTTTTCAACAGTCCCGTTGTTCATTATATTTTGTTGAGGGAGGTCAGTGATCACAGACCAGATGTCATGTCTTTCAATCTTAATGGCAAGATTGTCACATTTTCAAAGAATGAGTTCCTGTTAATGTGCGGACTCTAGCCCCCTCATGATTCAGTTGAGAAGGGGGAGTTGTCTACACGGCTGCGTAACAAGTACTTCAATCATTTGAGGAAGAAGGATACATGCCTTCTTAAAGATTTTGAAGAAACTTATAAGAATGTTGCATTCGAAAGTGACGAGGATGCGGTGAAACTTACCCTTGTATATTTTGCTGAGATGTCCTTGATGGGGAAGGAGAAAAGTAAGGGAATTGTTGACCTTACCCTATTAGATGCAGTTGATAATTTAGAATACTTTAATTCTATTGACTGGGGAACAATAGTATGGGACCAGACATTGTCAAGTCTTAAGAAGGCTATGTCAGACAAGGTAGAAAAGTTTAAAGAGAAAGTAGCACATAAGGCGAGCTATGTGACGAAGTATAGCCTCACAGGGCTACCCCATGCCTTCCAGGTAATGTAGATTCTGTAATTGATCTATTTGCACGTTATTTTTACAGTGGTGATAATATGTTGTTCACAGGTTTGGGCTTACGAGACAGTATCTACTATGGAAGGAAAGATTACTGTTAGAACGAACGGGGATGCAATTCCTCGTATGCTTCGATGGTCGTGCAGCCACTCATTGTCGGCCAAGCGCTTGGAAGAAGATGTCTTCAAATCTCCTAAGGTTAAAATATTAATAGGCAATTTGATAACATAGTTGTGTAATAGTAATACTAATTATGTTTGTATTGTAGACTGTTGTGACCCAAGACCTACACATGTCTGAGGCAGAGCGGGATTTTATGGATACAGAGTTGTCCCGCAGGGCTATTTTTGTACCAACACCTGTGAATCCACCACCACATCTATATCAGTCGGTCGGTGCCACCCTACCTTCAGAACCAAGTACCGGAACATTGGTTGTAGAAACATTAGAAATGGTATTTGGTGACCACCGGGGTTACATGGAGGAACCGAGCTTAGAAACAGCGGAACTGGTAGGCGTTGAGAACCAAAGTGGGAGGGAGAATGTTGTAGTAACACCTGAACGGGCAGGGGATGAAAACCGAGTCACTTTAGAAGCATATGAATCGGTGATACCCAATATTCAAAGTCCACGAACCCCACTTGCTGACGACCGACGTGGGATGGAGGAAGTGAGGTTGGAATTGCATTCATTAAGGATGCGTGTTGAAGGGATTGAGGATCAAATCAAAGACATGAAGAATGACATGAACAAGAAAATGGATACGGTCATTCAGATGCTTAGCCGGTTCTGTAAGGTGTGTGTTTTGAGGGTTTTGTAAGGTGTTTGCTTAGACTTCTTTATTACACAGATTATTTTCCTCTAACTATTTTCTCATTGTCTAGGCAACAAACGTAGTAGTAGATGATGTTGCTGAAGCTGGGGAAAAGAATGAACACGAGGACAACATTGGATTTGATGAAGGACGGTCCAGTCCAACAACCTCGAGGACAATAAAAATTGGTCGTGACATTGGGGGCGTTCATCACCAGGTTCAATTACAGACTGTGGATCGTTTATCTGATTGTGAAACTTCACAAACATTATTTAATGACCGGCCGGTTCAAGATGATGGTCAAAAGTTGATTTGCACCACCTTGTCAATGGTGGATGAGTCTGCTACCTTGGTTGTAGAAGAGCTTCGCAATGTTGAAGCACAAACAACCGATGCATCTCCATCATTTGTGCCTGGTGTTTTGAATGTGGAACCTCAGTTGGGTACAGAAGTAACAAAAACTGCTCCTGATGCAGTTGTTGTTGATGAATCTTGCAACAGTCGTGGAGGTGATATGGTTGCACCTGCACGTGAACGGAGTCACGATGATGATATTGTAGCTATTATCGGTGAGTCTTGCAGCAATGAGTGCGGTGAGACGGTTGAGGAGGATGTAACAGAAACTGTTATCGCTAAGCAGTTGGCCATCTTCAATGAAAAGCGAATGCAATACAAAGCGATTTTGTCATCTGACTCTCAGGTATTTAGTATTTCCTACATTGACTTTGTATACATAATCAATTACACTAACAGTAACCATTTGCAGTCTGGCCCTAAGGAGGTTGATGTTGATAAATTTACCATGGACGTTGATGTTGTAGACCAAACAGATCACATTGATGACAAGGTAATCTTTTGTTTGTTCGTAACAACGGAATGACCATGTACATAAGAAATAACATGATATTTTTGGGATGCAGGAGGCGGCCTTGGTACGTCGCCTTAGTAAAAGGTCGAAGAAGGACGTCAACAAATATACCCCAGAGGAGAATAAAAAAACGTAAAGCAGTAGTAGTGATTTCGAAGGAAGAAACACACCCTGAAAAGAAGAAGAGGAGACAAAATATTAGTATAGCCCCGGGTGAGTTTGTGGTACCAGACTTTATAACTTCGCACGTCACGGTGTATAATCTAATGTTTTCGATACCGGAAAATGTTTCCACCGTTTATAAGGGATGGATGAAGTCAAGGAAAACAAGTAAACACGAACGTAATGTTTTATTTTGGAGTAGGGCAAGGCGTATTTCCGAAAGTTCGAAATGAATACATATGTTGAAGGCGATGTAAGTACCCTGTGACTTGAATTCAGGTATGTGTCACATTTTTTCAGTTTTTGTCTATCTAAATGTTTCTAACTTAATATTAGGAAATGGACATTCTAATGATGTTCGTGCGTCGCAAGCTTGCTTCACGTCCAGATTTATGTCCTGTTAAATTTACATCTGTCAACACTTCGTTTATGGTATGCAATAATTTTTCTCGTACGAATTTTTAATTGAAGGGAATGAACTCTTCATTCCCCGCAGCGGAAGCGTTTGGAATCGTTACTTTGATTTATTTAGAATTAAACAAAAAATACAAGTTAAGCATATGTTACCTTTGAAGAATCATCTTCTTGTGTTCCTTTTTCCACGAGATCTTCCTCGCTATGACTCGAACACGGGATCAAGGCTTGTGGGAGCTCTTTGAAAGAATGAGAGAACAATTCTCTCTGCAGAGGGTGAGTGGTGTGTTTGGCCAACCCTTTGGCTAAACCTAAATGTCTTATTTATAATAAGGCTTTTAGGAATTAATTTTATTTTACAAAATACATTTTAATATCTAATATATTAAAATATGCATTTTATATTTATTTGAATCTTATTCAGATATTATAAAATTAATCTTTTATAATATACTTTAAACCAATTTGAATCTCATTCAAATAACATATGTATATAGTTTTTAATATTAATGTATCATATACATAAACTATTTCCTCTAATATTTAATGTATCAAATACAATAAATATATTTTACTCTTCTACATTTAATATATCAAATATATTAAATAATAATTTGAATATTTCAAATTTTTCTTTCAACTAAATTGATCCTTTTAGTGTTATTATGAGCTAGCAAGGGGACCTTATGGACCTACAGATTTATAAGCTCCAATGATACAAAATTAATTAATTAAACTCATTAATTAATTGACTTTCATTCATTAACTCTAGGTCACTCCACTATAGGCCTAGAGTTGCACTCTTATGCACTGTAAGACAAGTTGTGTCCATGGATATAACCATTACATGCAAGTCGATCCTTCACGAGTTGTTCGTAATTACAGCTGGGTCAAAAGTCCGTTTTACCCCTGTAATTACATCTTACACCTTAAGTACCACTGATTCTCTAATGAACAACTTGTTTATGATCCAACCATAAACCAAGTCCCTCTCGGGCCAGTGAGAGGGTGGGGCCCCATTGTTCAAGTCCTGAAATCAGCACTTAAGGGAACTACTCATCTACTTTCCCTATATGGGAAGAAGTGAATTCCATCTTGTGAAACTTATGTTCCCAACTCCCTATTTGGTCAAGTCCCCAAAATGGTAGGCTTATTGAATCGGCTATAAAGGCCATTCTCACCCATACAAATCAAAGGACGAGCCCTCACAGGCAGGAGTTCATAACTCACTCAGGATTAAGATCGAGTCACATATGATCATCCTGTGAAATACTAATCTTCTCAAATAACGGATTTATAAAGAGAGATTATAGATTTCGTGGTCCAGTCTTATACAAACTCATTGTATAGGATACCCCCACTCACATGTCTCTACATGAATGATTTGGATCAAATCATTTGTAACAATTACAAAGTGGGCCGTATCAATAGTGTTACCAGGATAAGGCACCCAACCTTATCCATATACTATAGACCCTTTAGGTTATTACTTGAACATGATCCTCCCGTATGTCAACTACATACAGTTCAAGATTACACTAATAACCTTGGATTTTATTTATATAATGAATATTATAAATTGCAAATATTAATAATAAAATAATTATCAAATAATTATTAATTAATTACGAGGCTTTAGGGCATAAATCCCAACATTAATGACGTCTCGTTAGCGCACTGTTATTCTCAGTTCTAACAAATTACTATGCGTAGGATTTTTTAATGGCGCCACACGGTCCCGCTAAAGCCGCCAGGTCAAAAGACGAGGCCGCAATTAATTCTTGGTGGGCAGGGACCGATCAATCTTTCATGGACTACGTATTGGGAGACCATGAAGACTGTTCCACACCTTGGTCTGACCTCACATTCGTTTTTGGCCCAATCAATGTTCATGAACACTGGATGCTCGCGTGCATTGACTTAAAGAAACAGGTAATAAATGTATACGATTCACTTCCATGGCATGTCCCCGCACTGGAGTTTAAAGTACGTACGCATCCGTTGTCCATCGGGTTACCATCATTGTTGCATGCATGTAAAATGTACGAAGAACAGGGAAGGGTGAAAAAACTTATTTGGCCAGTACGTAGGGTTGATGTTGGAACTCCTCAGAAGGGTAGCAAAGATTGTGGTTATTTCTGTGCAAAATTTTTTGAATCTGTAGCGACCGCTAGTGAGTTTGACGACATTGTTCAAACAAACATGTCGTTATTCAAAAACCAATATGTTGTTCAACTTTGGGCAGACAATTTTTTTTGGTAATATTAATATGAACCTTTTTTTATTTAGTATTCTGCTTAATGAAAAAAAATGAATACCGTACATTATAAAACATTTCTTCTCATACCGGAAGTACTAGGGTCATGATCGAACCTACTTGCCGACAGTGGGGCATTACATCTCTATCTATTGTGTCCGGTATTCCCACAACGACCACATCTACGTGTTCGACGTGGTCGTTCACCAGCAGAAGGAATACGTTGAACTCTGCGGCGACCAATTCGAATTACGGTCTTCGGAGGTAGGATATGAACAGGAATGTAGCCTGGGGGTTTCTTCCATTCAGATACATGTCCAACCGGACATATTGGTTCTGCGTATGCGGATACGAGAGATTCCACGGTATATAGGTTGTTGCATAGTGTTTGGGGTTCTTTGTGTCTGAACCTCGCAGCCATTATAGCATGACTACAAGGAATTTCCATGGAATCGAAAAACTTACAAGTGCACGTACGATTTTCAATGTCCATAATACCTCGGAAATTTGCGTCTTGAACGTTGAATCTCCACTGATTAATTGGTTCTATTTGGCATCGTCTCCCCATGTCTGAAGCTTTGGCTAATATAGAACGAGCGTAATCTGATAATGTGGTTGTGTGTGCCACCCATTGCTCACGCCTAACCCTAAACCATTTTTGAATGAACGATCGAACGAAATCTAGCAGAGTGGTAACTGGCAAATACCTTGCTTCCCTTGTTAATGCATTCAGACACTCCGCACTGTTACTGGTCATATTGTCATATCGTTTGTCTATCTGACGACATCTAGCCCATCTCTCTATGCCAGCGGCTTCAAGATAGGATGCAACCAAGTCATTACGGAAAAGACGTATCTGATCCCAATAAACTAGAAATTCGGACTCACGATACGCTCTAGAAGCCTTCTTAAACAACTCCACAATCGTCGAGTTTTTAAAAAGTCTTTCTAGATTCCCTTTGATATGGTATGTACAGAGTGCATGGAATGCGTTCGGAAATACCTCTTCAACTGCATTCGCTATGGTGGCATGACGATCTGACAAAATAACTAAATTTCCATTTTCTTCTATACAAGTCTTCAAATTGTTCATGAACCATTTCCACGAACGGTCGTTCTCATTATCAACAACTGCAAAAGCTAATGGATAACACTGGTTGTTGCCATCCATTGCAACACCTAAGAGCATACAACCCTTGTATTTTCCTTTTAAATGTGCACCATCGACAATCACCACTGGGCGAATGCTACTCAAATATCCCCTTACACAAGGTCCTAGTGCCATGAAGACGTATTTGAAGTGAATTGATTCTTCCAACTTAATCTCAAAAACAGTTCCAGGATTTTCAGATTTTAGGGCTTCCCCATACGCATGTAATATGTCATACGATTCTTCAGGAGATCCCCTCACAAGGCTCTGTGCTATTTCTTTCGCCATCCACGCCTTGTCGTAGCTTATATTCACCCCAAAGTCTTTTTTGCATATCCTCAATAATTGTTTTAGGGGTATACACACGTCCTATTCCTGCAAATTTTCCTTTTATTAACTCACCAACGACCCTGGCAGTTGCTTGTCTGTGGTCTTGATTGAGAGAGTCTATTGAACACGTATGTGTACCAACATACTTTGATATACGAAACAGATCGCAACCATCCATCTTCATACCTCGTAGTCTCCAAGTGCACTCTAAATCGATACAACCTAATGTGTACAATATAGTAGTAGACTTCTTAACTCGAAATTAAAAATTATGCTTCATTGCGTACACATGCATCCTCGTTTTTAAATCTGTCTTTGAAAAGAATATTTGTCCTTCGTGAACATCCAAATCAGAACCTGCATGATTTTGAACAATCAATTCACTACAAACTCTACCACTTGGTGGAGTCTGCTCATGTTGTTCAGAACCAACTTCATCTTCGACCGATTCATCATCACTACAGTATTGTTCATCATTTTCTTCGTTGCTTGTCTCATCCTCTTCATCGTCATCCGGTTCATACATCTCATCTTCACTGTCAGTTGTCACATCTTCGACCGCATCAGCAGGTGTATATTCCTCATCATCTTCATCAGCTGTATCGAACCAATCTCCATTTAACCATCCTTCATTTTGTCCTTCATTTTCGTCATCATCTTCATCGTCATATTCCTCATCAGCTTCATCTGTTGGGTCCCCATGTTGTGCCAAATTCATATCAAGTGTATCGTTATTATTAAAACTATCTTCTACATGCTTCGGTTCCTTTGTTATAAAAATCTGAAACTGGTCAACATTAGGTTCTTGCATAAAAAACCAAACATCATAATCAGTATTCAACATGAATGGCGGTGAGGCTAAAGCCAACTGGTAGGAAACCCTCATTACTATGTTGTAATCTTCGTGGCTGATATTGGAAACCTGATAAATTCTTTGGCATAGTTCTTCATAATTGATAGTAGAAGGGACATAAATACCTTTTAGTATACCACGTTCGTAACAATTATTTTCCTCATCCCACAGACCATCGTATCGAATAAACAATTTCTTCATGGCCATCTTCCTCGATCCTCAATGAACAAGCGATATAAATGATAGTAGAAGGGACATAAATACCTTCGTTGAACAATTTATCACTGTGTATGTATCTCGTTATCTCTCATCCACATAATATTATACTATTTTTCACAAGATCAATTGATTTGAAAGGAGGGTGGCGGTACTTCGTCTAGCCTTTAATTCTTTCTGAAGGTGGGTAAGCAACATCAATTGATTTGAAAGAGCGAGTTTCATTCTAATTTTGTTTCTCGCTCTAGCTACAGGTAACTCGACCATATTGAACGAGTAAACTTTTCCATTCTAATTTTGTTTCTCGCTCTAGCTACAGGTACCTCGACCATATTGAACGAGTAAACTTTTCCATTCTAATTTTGTTTCTCGCTCTAGCTATAGGTACCTCCACCATATTGAACGAGTAAACTTTTCCATTCTAATTTTGTTTCTCGCTCTAGCTACAGGTACCTCCACCATATTGAACGAGTAAACTTTTCCATTCTAATTTTGTTTCTCGCTCTAGCTACAGGTACCTCCACCATATTGAACGAGTAAACTTTTCCGTTCTAATTTTGTTTCTCGCTCTAGCTACAGGTACCTCCACCATATTGAACGAGTAAACTTTTCCATTCTAATTTTGTTTCTCGCTCTAGCTACATGTACCTCCACCATATTGAACGAGTAAACTTTTGCGTTCTAATTTTGTTTCTCGCTCTAGCTACAGGTACCTCCACCATATTGAACGAGTAAACTTTTCCATTCTAATTTTGTTTCTCGCTCTAGCTACAGGTACCTCCACCATATTGAACGAGTAAACTTTTCCATTCTAATTTTGTTTCTCGCTCTAGCTACAGGTACCTCCACCATATTGAACGGGTAAACTTTTCCATTCTAATTTTGTTTCTCGCTCTAGCTACAGGTACCTCCACCATATTGAACGAGTAAACTTTTCCATTCTAATTTTGTTTCTCGCTCTAGCTACAGGTACCTCCACCATATTGAACGAGTAAACTTTTTCATTCTAATTTTGTTTCTCGCTCTAGCTACAGGTACCTCCACCATATTGAACGAGTAAACTTTTTCATTCTAATTTTGTTTCTCGCTCTAGCTACAGGTACCTCCACCATATTGAACGATTTCATATCTCGCTCTAGCTACGTCTTTGGTCGCTCTCGTAACCATCATACTCCAACGCTCCGTTTTTGTTCAATTCAATTTTGATTATAACGATGCGTACAGAAGGTGGGAAAAAATCTTTGTAATCATTGCACACGCTGTGTAGGAATAAATGAGATTTCAAATATTTCAATTTTGATTAAGTGCATCGCTCTAGCTAGAACGATCCGTACAAAATTAATTGATTCCAACGCTCGGTATTAATGGAATACAATCTCATGGAAGGATTCTGATGACAGTGTCATCATCATTGAACTCGTTCTGGTGGCGCTCGCTCGAACGATTGGACGATGTTAATTGATGGAACTCGTTCTGGTGGCGCTCGCTCGAACGATTCAACGATATTAATTGTAATCTAATATTAAAACAACTTTTTCCCCAATGGCACTTGCATACGAAACGACACATTCTTTACAATATAAACTATCTATATAAATATGAACCATTACTCCTTTCAACTCAAACGTCTTTAAACCTTCCACATTCTTTCTTCAGAGCTTCCAAATTCTCTCTTCAGACCTTCCAAAATATTTACCAATATGTGTTCAGACGACTCATTCGAAGACATCTTCGGACGGGATAATGGTTCGAATGACGTGAACACTGATAGCGAATCAGAAGAAGATCCATTTTACTACTCACTGCCGAAGTCCCGCGGAACTTCATCTGATAGCGAAGATCCATCTTACCACAGCAGACCTGCATCATCTCAGTCCTCCGCTCTTTCACCACCGAATCCACGCGGGGCTTCACCTAACGAGCGGGAGACCTCTCCTATTGAAGAACGTGAGGTTTCCAGCCCAAGTGTGAACCAACCTCATCCGCCGTCCCCGCCTACCATGCTCTCTCGTGCTATGGAGGTTGAAGTAAACAAACCTTCACCGCCGCAGGAAACGTTAAAAAGAGTTGGACCAAGCGTAGCAGACAACATTGGAAAGAAAAGGAAGCCTGCTCCATTTGTCATCATCGATGTCAGTGAATAAGAGTAGTAGGGAGGATGCTTCATTGTTGAAGTTTTATTTTTTCCGTTTTTTTTTTTTTTTATGTTTTTATATAATATGCTATTTTAAATTACTCGCTCTCGTTTTCATCATTTGCATCATTTGCCATGAAAATGAGTAATAGATAGATACTAGCTCTCATTTAAATTAGAATATTACTTAAAAACATAAAAAAAGGATTAACTTTATTAACGAGTAACTAGAATAACTAGAGCGATCGGGTATCTAGCGAGAGCGATCGAGTATCTAAAAACTAGAGCGAGTAAGTGTGTAAGAAACTAAAGCGAGTAAGTGTATAAGAAACTTGAGCGAGTAAATCGGGTATCTAGCGAGAGCGATCGAGTATCTAAAAACTAGAGCGAGTAAATCGGGTATCTAGCGAGAGCGATCGAGTATCTAAAAACTAGAGCGAGTAAATGTACAAGAATTTAGGGTTTTCTCGACGCAGAAAATCCGTCGGGAAAGACCCTAAATCCGTCGAGAGAAGTTTTCCCGACGGAAAAACAACCGTCGGGAGATTTCGTCGGGACAAGGGCGTCGGGAGAGGCTCTCCCGACGCTTTTAAATTTTCGTCGAGACAGGTTACTCTCTCGACGGTTTACCTCCACCGTCGAGAGAACAGTTTCTCTCGACGATCAGACTATTCGTCGAGAAAGGATTCTTTCTCGACGGATTAGGGTTCCCTAATCCGTCGAGAGAAACGATACTCTCTCGACGGATTTTGTTACCAAAATCCGTCGAGAGAGTATCGTTTCTCGACGGATTAGGGTTTTCGAATCCGTCGAGAGAGTATCGTTTCTCTCGACGCTTTTGTTGAGCAAAATTCGTCGAGAGAAGTTGACTTCTCTCGACGGATTAACCAAAATCGTCGGGAGAAAGCCTTTCTCCCGACGATTTTGTTTAGCATTATTCGTCTGACTTCTCTCGACGGATTAACCAAAATCGTCGGGAGAAGATCAGTTTTATTTAATTTACATTTTTAATTCCTGTTTTTTTTTTTTCAATTTAAAATACCTAATAGGTTTGAAACACACATTTAATTAATTAAATTCAAACATTAGATTGTAAAAAGTTATTTTCATTCAAATGTAAATTAAAATTGTTAAAAAGTTGGCTTACACAACAAAATTAAACCGACAGAAATATTCCAAATTAAACGCAGTCGAGTCTACTTCGAGAGCAGCTTTGTGAACATCAACCCAAAATACCTGAAAAATAAAATAATAAATCTCATATTAACATAGCATCAAAAACATAAAAAATTATAACTTAAAACATAAAGTGAAATGCAAAAACTAAATTTACCTAAACATGAACATAAACTCAACATACATGCAAAATCTAAATTTACCTAAACTCAACATCTAAATTTACCTAAACTCAACATACATTCAAAATCTAAATTTACATAAAATCAACATACATGCAAAATCTAAATTTACCTAAACTCAACATACATGCAAAATCTAAATTTACCTAAACTCAACATACATGCAAAATCTAAATTTACCTAAACATCAACATAAACTCAACATACATGCAAAATCTAAATTTACATAAACATCAACATAAACTCAACATACATGCAAAATCTAAATTCACCTAAACATCAACATAAACTCATATATATATATAGTTTACTTAAAACAACCCAAATCTATATATGAACTTAAACTAAACTAAAACACAAAACTAAAGTTAGTTTAACTTAAACTAACTATATAGTTTACTTAAAACAACCCAAATCTATATATGAACTTAAACTAAACTAAAACACAAAACTAAAGTTAGTTTAACTTAAACTAACTATATAGTTTACTTAAAACAACCCAAATCTATATATGAACTTAAACTAAACTAAAACACAAAACTAAAGTTAGTTTAACTTAAACTAACTACTAAATTACTAAAGTTAGTTTACTTGAACTAACTTTAAACAACAACTCTAAACAACATCAAACAACACAAATTTACTCCAAACAAACCAAAACAACAACTCTAAACAACATCAAACAACTCAAATTTACTCCAAACAACTCAAATTTACTCCAAACAACTCAAATCTACTCCAAACAAACCAAACAACAACTCTAAACAACACCAAACAACCCAAAATTAATCCAAACAAACCAAAAGAACAATTTTAAACAACACCAAACAACTCAAATTTACTCCAAACAAACCTAAACAACATCAAACAACCCAAATCTACTCCAAACAAACCAAAACAACAACTCTAAACAACATCAAACAACCCAAATTTACTCCAAACAACTCAAATCTACTCCAAACAAACCAAAACAACTCTAAATAACACCAAACAACTAAAATTTACTCCAAACAAACCAAAACAACAACTCTAAACAACATCAAACAACCCAAATTTACTCCAAACAACTCAAATCTACTCCAAACAAATCAAAACAACAACTATAAACAACACCAAACAACTCAAAATTAACTTAAACTTAAACTAACTTTAAACTAACATATACTCAAAATCATATTGACTACCATAACTGCAGGATAGTCAAACCAAAATAATATTCACCCAATTTCCATCCATGTATCATTAGCGAAACTTAACTTCAAACAACATCAAACTCAACACATATACTCAAAATCATATTGGCTACCATAACTGCAGGATAGCCAAACCAACAAGTCTTATTACCTACAAATAATTTGATTACAAGAGGATAAAGATGATACCTATTTCGATGTTCGGCCTTGTGAACGAACGAGTTGGCTAACCATTTCTCTGAGGCTAGCTACTTCAGCTGTATTTTTAGCTAATTCAGCTGCATTTCTAGCTCGTTCAGATGTATTTTCAGTCATCATTTGTTTCAACTCTTGTTGGGTTTCATTCAGTCGTTCCACGGTCTGATTCAATTGTTCTTTTGTGTTGTTCAACTCTTGCTGTGTCTGAGTCACAACAAGACTTAGTTCATGCTCTCTCTGTGATTTATAGGTTGAACTATGTTTTCTTGATTTCGACGGTCTTGGTCCATAACCTACACCTTTAATGTGACCTGATCGACTACCCAATACTTCTTCACGTATTTCTTCCTCAGAAAGTGGTTGGGTCCCTTCTGGAGTGGGTCGACTTTGCATCTCTTTCATTTTAAGCTGCGATTATTAATTCATATAAGAATTTTGATACTAACTTTACAAATTAATTATCCTTAAGAAGTAGGAAACTTACATAACTATCCCGAGCGGCCTCATTCACCCACTGATCATCTTCACCTCCTTTATTATGTGTTCTTGTGGCACGAAATAAATCAATAGGTCCTAAGTTCACACCTTTTGCTTTCTACAACAAAGTTTTTTACCATATCAATAATTATTCAATACCAAAAAAAACTGAAACCATAAATCATTTTTTCCAACCTACCATTTTTTCGTGTACGTGAAGGAATGACTTAGTTCCAGTGCAATGATTGAAAGGAAGACTTTGTCGATTCTTTTTATTTTTTTCCGCATTTTTCTAAGAAAATAAGAGATTATTAGTGTAAATTAATTTAAATGGCGTCATATGATCACATCTCTAACAAATTTAAGTAATGTACCTTAAATTCAGGGTCATCCCACCTATCGCACAGGTGAAGCCAATCTGCCATGTCAGGTACTCGTTCATGCGGCCATGCACGTCCTTCCTCAGGGGTGGATGATTCTTTATAATGTTTGAGCAATTCCGCTCTAAACTCTTTAAAACCATTCTTTGAAATGTGCTCAATGCATTCATGAACGACGGGTTGTGACAAATCGATCACAAAATGATTCTGCCAAAAAAGAAAAACATAAGTAAAGTATTTTTAGCTAATAATCACAAACAACTAAAAAAATAAACTTACCAATAGTCGATCTTTAACGTGGTCTCGGACGTCTTGTGGCACTTGTTTCCATGATTTGTATCTCACAGAAAAGCTTTCTCTCACAATGGTACCAATGGCTAAGCTGAACGTTGAGGCAAAATCACACGTCGGCTTCCGGATTTCATCAGAAATATGTATTGGGATTTTTCCGTGTTTTCGAACATATCTATCCAAATTTAGATTTCGACTATATCCCCTCACGTTACGTACAATCCTAACTGAAATAAATAATGAACATACAATTTAATATTCATATCATATCGAAAAATATAAGTATCAATTCAATTAAGTTAACCTGAAGCCTCATCCTCCGCAGAAGATGGTGTGCCTGTCATCCGCAATCCCTCCAAATAAATATTAGCTGAATCTCGGGAATTAATACGATCAGATGACATCGTCTACCTACAAAACAATCATGAAATGTATAAATGAAACACATAGTTACATACATCTACAAATGTTACATAAACGTGAGACTTCGCCATTTCCCCAAATGGTTAACGTGAGACTTCGCCATTTCCCCAAATGGTTAACGTGAGACTTCGCCATTTCCATAAACTGAGCAACCCCTTCTACGTACTCGGTAGAGAACCTATCTCTAAGTTTAATCCAATCTTTATTCATTCTTAATTCTACAATTTTCAAACCCAACAGTGAATCGTGAATAGTTAAGTCCTGTAGACATTGAATAAAAATCTAAACATATCAATTTCAGCCTAACGACATTCACTTTACAAAAATAAAATAAATTAGCCTAACCATATATACAAATTAGCCTAATTCAGAAACCATAATTCAAAAACCATGAATCATCGTAAAAAGAATTGGCGAGCAGAAATGATACCTAAAGGCGAACGATCGAGCTGTTTGGAGTAGCGTGGAGCGGGGAACGACTGTTGTCTTGCGGGCGAGCGAGCGGCGAATGGTACCTGTGTATCATAAATTGAAAGCAAAAGCAAATTATATACAAAAACAAAGTTAAAAAAAAAATCAGTGAATTAAAAAAATTAAATACCTAGCGGCGGCGACGGGCTAGGGCGATGGAGGCAGGAGACGGCGGCGGCGGGCTAGGGTGGTGGAGGCAGGAGGCGGCGGCGGCGGGCTAGGGTGGTGGAGGCAGCGGCGGCGGGCAATGGAGGCGGCGGCGACAAGAGATAGAGGTAGAGAACGCGACGGCGAGGGCGGGGAGGGCGGCGGCGGGAGCGAGGGAGACGGCGGCGAAGGAGCGAGAGAGAGGAAGGCGACGGCGGCGAGGGAGACGGCGGCGAAGGAGCGAGAGAGAGGAAGGTGACGGCGGCGAGGGAGCGAGGGAGACGGCGGCGAAGGAGCGAGGGAGAGGGAAGGCGACGGCGGCGAGGGAGCGAGGTGGCGGAGATGGGTGGAACGACGACGGCAGGCGATTGAGAGAGAGAGATCAGCAGGCGGCGAAATTGAAGCGAAATGAAGAAGACGAACGAAACCCTTAGGTTATTAAGGGTTCTCTCGACGGTTATTTAAAACCGTCGAGACAACAGCCAGTTCTCTCGACGATTTCTATGAACCGTCGAGACAAATGGACAGTTCTCTCGACGATTGCTTAAAACCGTCGAGAGAATCGGACCTTTATCTCGACGGTTTAATAAACCGTCGAGATAACTTGAGTTTATCTCGACGATTAAACAATCGTCGCGCGAACCGGCCCTTTGTCTCGACGGTTTGTTTAAACCGTCGAGAAAACTAGACGTTATCTCGACGGTTTTTAAAAACCGTCGAGATAACGTATTAAATTTTTTTTAAAAAAAATTTAAAATACCTATCTCGACGGTTATGCAAAAATCGTCGAGATAGATGTTCGTTCTCCCGACGGTCGTTCAAAACCGCCGAGAGAATCGGATGTTATCTCGACGAATGAATATTTCGTCGAGAGAATATGCTACTCTCCCGACGATTGTAAAAAGCGTCGAGATAGCTTTGTTCTCTCGACGAAAATGGAACCGTCGAGAGAACATCCGTCGAGAAAATATAAAATTCTTGTAGTCGCTCTAGCTACAGGTACCTCCACCATATTGAACGAGTAAACTTTTTCATTCTAATTTTGTTTCTCGCTCTAGCTACAGGTACCTCCACCATATTGAACGATTTCATATCTCGCTCTAGCTACGTCTTTGGTCGCTCTCGTAACCATCATACTCCAACGCTCCGTTTTTGTTCAATTCAATTTTGATTATAACGATGCGTACAGAAGGTGGGAAAAAATCTTTGTAATCATTGCACACGCTGTGTAGGAATAAATGAGATTTCAAATATTTCAATTTTGATTAAGTGCATCGCTCTAGCTAGAACGATCCGTACAAAATTAATTGATTCCAACGCTCGGTATTAATGGAATACAATCTCATGGAAGGATTCTGATGACAGTGTCATCATCATTGAACTCGTTCTGGTGGCGCTCGCTCGAACGATTGGACGATGTTAATTGATGGAACTCGTTCTGGTGGCGCTCGCTCGAACGATTCAACGATATTAATTGTAATCTAATATTAAAACAACTTTTTCCCCAATGGCACTTGCATACGAAACGACACATTCTTTACAATATAAACTATCTATATAAATATGAACCATTACTCCTTTCAACTCAAACGTCTTTAAACCTTCCACATTCTTTCTTCAGAGCTTCCAAATTCTCTCTTCAGACCTTCCAAAATATTTACCAATATGTGTTCAGACGACTCATTCGAAGACATCTTCGGACGGGATAATGGTCCGAATGACGTGAACACTGATAGCGAATCAGAAGAAGATCCATTTTACTACTCACTGCCGAAGTCCCGCGGAACTTCATCTGATAGCGAAGATCCATCTTACCACAGCAGACCTGCATCATCTCAGTCCTCCGCTCTTTCACCACCGAATCCACGCGGGGCTTCACCTAACGAGCGGGAGACCTCTCCTATTGAAGAACGTGAGGTTTCCAGCCCAAGTGTGAACCAACCTCATCCGCCGTCCCCGCCTACCATGCTCTCTCGTGCTATGGAGGTTGAAGTAAACAAACCTTCACCGCCGCAGGAAACGTTAAAAAGAGTTGGACCAAGCGTAGCAGACAACATTGGAAAGAAAAGGAAGCCTGCTCCATTTGTCATCATCGATGTCAGTGAATAAGAGTAGTAGGGAGGATGCTTCATTGTTGAAGTTTTATTTTTTCCGTTTTTTTTTTTTTTTTTATGTTTTTATATAATATGCTATTTTAAATTACTCGCTCTCGTTTTCATCATTTGCATCATTTGCCATGAAAATGAGTAATAGATAGATACTAGCTCTCATTTAAATTAGAATATTACTTAAAAACATAAAAAAAGGATTAACTTTATTAACGAGTAACTAGAATAACTAGAGCGATCGGGTATCTAGCGAGAGCGATCGAGTATCTAAAAACTAGAGCGAGTAAGTGTGTAAGAAACTAAAGCGAGTAAGTGTATAAGAAACTTGAGCGAGTAAATCGGGTATCTAGCGAGAGCGATCGAGTATCTAAAAACTAGAGCGAGTAAATCGGGTATCTAGCGAGAGCGATCGAGTATCTAAAAACTAGAGCGAGTAAATGTATAAGAAACTTGAGCGAGTAAATCGGGTATCTAGCGAGAGAGATCGAGTATATAAAAACTAGAGCGAGTAAATGTATAAGAAACTAGAGCGAGTAAGTCTATTTTGCTTTGGCAATCCAAGAGCGATCGGGTATCCAAAATTAGAGCGACCGCCAATTTTTTTTAAAAGCGACCGCCATTTCTTATTTATTTTTTCCTCTCGCTATGTTGCGGGTTGCCTAGAAAAATTAAAAAGGTGAGGGTACTATTGGAACAAAAATCCCCCCAAATTATCTTTGTATTCCTCGGGATCCTCACCTGACGCAAGCAAAAGGTCAGTTTGCCATTTTTTCAGATACGGGTCATTTTGACAAATGGGCCAAAATAGGGGGTCAGTCGTACAATTCATCCCCAAATGAACGAGTTGAATTTTATTAATCAATTAATAATTTCCAAATGATAGGTATACAATTTTTTTTTTAATGACTCACCTCTCGGAGTGTGTGAGATTTTTTAACCCAATTTTTTAAAATTTATGTTTTTTGAACTTCTTTCATGATAAGAAAGTGCACAAAATCTGTAATACCCCTTCACTGATCACGATCACGAAGAGACAACTGTGATGCTCTCGTGATAAGCGAAGGGTACGGATGACTTTTCACAGGGAGATTACACTTGCTTATCACGAGAAATGTCAAAAAACATAAAATTTTAAGAGAATGTCAAAAAACTTTACGCACCTCGAAGGGTGGGTCATCCATACAAAATCTTGTATACATGTCAAAAAAAAAAAAAAAAAAAACTAATCATATGTCATCTTATTCTTTTTTTTCAAAAGTATTTTAATTAATGTGAAAATTGAATCGAAAATCTCTTAGTTAAACCCACAATCTTATATCAATTAAGCTATGCTTGATTTGGCTATACCTCAACTTATTGTCAACACATTTTTACAAATTCTTTTATGTTAAGAGCTAATGAAAAATACTAAAGAGATTGAAGACCAAAATTGAGAATGGACTTAAAGAGTAACTTCCATCTTGTCTTTTTCTTTCCTTTAAGTTTTTCAAAAAAACCTAAAGTGAGAAAGAGAGTCATGAGAAAAGCACGGTGCATAAAGAATTTTTGTCGCGATGCCAAACAACCTCGAAGTTAATTGGAATAAATGAATCCATTCCACCACTTTTCATCTCCAAACTCCAACCTCCAAAAATTTGCAGAAGCCACCTCCGGCGATAATGGCTTCCTTCTCCTCCTCCGACGAAGAACAACAACACTTTGCTTACGCCGCGCAGCTGGCTACCTTATCGGCGCTACCGATGACACTCCAAGCAGCCTTCGAGCTCGGCTTGTTTGAGATCTTGGCCAATGCCGGCCACGGAACCGAGCTCTCTGCGGTTCAGATAGTGGCTGAGATAACCACGAAGAACCCCGATGCGGCATCGATGGTTGATCGGATCCTGAGGCTTCTGGCGAGCCATTCGGTGGTCGGGTGCTCTGCAGCTACTGATGAATATGGGAGTCTGCAGAGACTCTATAGCCTCACGCCCGTTTCTAAGTATTTTGTTCGTAATGAAGATGGTGTGTCGTTGGGTCCTTCTTTATCGTTGCTTCAAGATGAAGTCTTTCTTCGTAGCTGGTTTGCTCTCTTCTCAATTTTTATATTTCTTTCGGTTTACTTTCTTCAAGTAATTCTTCTTTTCTCTTGAGTATTTTAGTTCTGGAAGTTTTTTTTATTTATATTTGGTTTTGAAATTTTGAGTTTTAACATGTTTATTTTAGGTCTCTGGGCTGTTTCATAACAAATTCGTTTTAAATTTTAATTTTTTTTTTTAAAAAAAATTGATGTATTTAGTAATTAATTCGGTTTTTTGTTTTTAAAATTTTAAAATCGTTTTTAAAATTCATTACAATAACTAAAAACAAAAAAAAAAAAATTATAAAAATGCATTTCCATTTATATATATTTGTTTTTTTTTTTTTTTTTTTAAAGGAAATCTTACTTTTTAAACTTTTCTTTACAAAAAAAAAAAAAAAAAAAAAAAAAAAAAAAAAAAAACTTTTAAAATAGGTTAAATTATATAAAAATATCCTTGAATTTGAGGAATATTTCAATTATATCTCTTATACTTTAAATGAAATTTTCATTTTAAACTTCAAATTAATGGATTAAAGAAATATCCTTAAAAAATATAAATAGAACTTTAAATGAAATTTTCATTTTAAACTTCAAATTAATTGCTTAAAGAAATATCCTTAAAAAAATATAAATTGTGCCAAAGCGAGATGGCTCAGTGGGCATATGTATGTGTTAATGACCACGAGGTTTGTTTGTTCGAATCCCCCCACCCCCAATGTACTCAAAAAAAAAAAAAAACATAACTCAATCTAGTTTTTTTTTTTTTTTGATTACATTGGGGGTGGGGGGATTCGAACCACAGACCTCGTGGTCGTCAACTCATACATATGCCAGCTGAGCTATGCTCGCTTTGGCCATAACTCAATCTAGTTGTGTTCTAACTAAGTGTTCCTCATGTACTTAGCTTAAGTTGACTTCCATTCATTGTACTTTGTACTTGTGTACTTAGTTATCTTAAGTCATGCTCTCTTTATTGTTTTAGGAGGTTAGGTGAGGTTAATGTCAACTCTCACCTAACCCCATGCTTTCATTTATTAGGTAGGTATTCTTAAGTGTATAAGTAGAGCTTTGCTCTCCCTAATGATAATCAATTAAGCAAGTCTTTTAAGCTTCTTCTTCTGCTGTTGGTTTAGACCATTTCGTAACTAATTGAACCTTTTGTGTTAGTAATGTTCAACTTTTGAAACAACTTAATGGTTTTAGTCTGTACATATATTAGATGTAATAATATTATAAAAATAGTTTGATATTCATTTGATAAAAAAAAAACATAAGATCAAAAAATCAAATCATCAAATATTTTTTTTTTTTTTTTCAGAAAAAAACTAAAAAATCAAAAACACATTTTTTTTTTAACAATAACAAAAAAAACAGTTATCTAACGAGTGGTGGTTTTTTGTTTTTTAAAATAGAAAAGGAAACTAATTATAAAAAATATATGATTTTTATTTTTGAAAAAAAAAAACATAAAACATAAAAATCAAAAATTGAAATGATCATACTCTTAAAATTGTGTTCGTTTTTCACACCTTATTGTTATGGTTCAATTTTTATATTTATTAAGAAACATTTGAATTCTTCGCTAAATTAAAAAAATAATCTGAAAAATATATATATTTTTTATTTTCAACAACTGATTTGGATATAAATGCTTATCACATTTCATGGTTTCATCTTAAAAAATATATAATAAAAAAACATAAAAACATGTATATTATATTGTGAGTGACGTCCCTTCATCTTTCCGATGTAGGATCTTCAACCATGCTAAAATGACAGTTTAATTACCAAAATTGTACGTAAAATCAAAATCTTAAACTCTAACTCGTAAAACCATATGTACTAAAATAAAAATTAAATTTGCAGGAGTGAGCTGAAGAATGCAGTTGTTGAAGGAGGAGTTCCTTTCAATAGGGCTCATGGGGGAGTTCATGCCTTTGAATACCCTGGCTTGGATCCAAGATTTAACAAAATTTTCAACACTGCAATGTTAAATCACACCACTATGTCCCTCAAGAAAATTGTCAAGTCCTACCAGGGCTTTGCAAACCTCAAGCAATTAGTTGATGTTGGTGGTGGCCTAGGGGCCACCCTTCAAATAATCACTTCTACATACCCTTCAATCAAGGGCATCAACTTTGACTTACCTCATGTCATTCAGAATGCTCCTTTCTATTCCGGTATGGAGTTCTATTCTAGAATTTTAATTTTAAATTTGGTTCCAAAACATTTAAAAGGATTTCACTATTGTTCTAGATTAAAATTGGTTATAAAATGTCCTTATCGTTAATCATTAGTGTCGGAACGTAATAGAAATCAAACATGATAAGTTATTTATTAATCCGGCTAGTGAGATTCATTATGTGTAGATTTCTTGAGTCACGTTAATTAAAAAAAACATTGAGTTTGGATTTAGGTATAAAACATTATTTTGATTGAGATGAGAAATGATGTTAGGAGCTAATCATGCTTTAATAGACACCTAGTTATAAATTAGATCTCTATGCTTGTTTTGGAGTGTAATAATAATTAACTTATCATATTAGATATAAATTGATATTAAAGTTAGAACCCGATGATGAGAACTAAAAATGTAATTTTACATTTTTGTCAAGGTCTTCAAAATTTAGTGATATTTTATTTTAACATTAACAAAAACATTATCAAACATATATTTTGTTGGCGCAAGATTCTAGACTTTCCTTTTATCCGTGAACTCCGTTGCGGATGATCGTTGTCGGAGCCAGGAAGTACCTACACAAGAGAAGAAAATGAACTTGCACGTCGGTGTGGGGCTAGGCCCACGACGCTTTGATGCTTAAGTCAGGTGGAGTATTGAGCGCAAGTAGGAGCGATAGAGTGAGAACTCGCTTTGACGTGTATTGCCTTAGATTGCGTACCTTGGACATATCCTTATGGGCATGTTTTATAGATGCGAGATCATGGGTCGATCGGGTTGACCCGTTCTTTCTTCATCATGAAGATTCGGGATCTCGGCGAGGAGGTGTGGACCAATCAACGTCAGTGTGTACCTATCTTCATGATGAGGATCTTTGATCCCCCAATCCTCCCAATCTCAGGAGGATTGGGAGAGACTGTTGTACCACTACCTTGTTAGGTAAGGCAGAAGTGTCCCATCAGTTCACTCGTCATCCCGACGTGGGACGCTGACGGCATGACAACCGTCAGTATGGGAATGGCCTGAGGTCATCTGTTGTGGGCAACCGAGAGGTCGGTTGTTCGCCTCATGGACATCTGATGATGTCTTCGGAGTCTCAAGCTTGTGACGTCAGGCGCTTATCTCATGCTGAGGTAGCTCGTAACATCCTTATTAATACTTTAGTTCTTAAAAACACAGAATTAAAAACAAAACGATTGTTTTAAATCATAATTTGCTCATTACAAGATAGAAGAACATGAATTAAACCGAAATTAGCAAATTACAAAGTTGAAGAATGTTGTATTTTAGGGGAAATTTGAATATGTTTTGGCAGGTGTAGAACATGTAGGAGGAGACATGTTTGAGAAAGTTCCAAAGGGAGATGCTATTTTCATGAAGGTTAGTTTTGCTTGTGTTTCTTGTCATCATTTTGCTTTTTCTTGGTCGTTTTTAAGAAACATATTTCAACCCTAATATTTATCATCTATCATGTTGTTTAGAAACATTCTTAAAATTATATACACATTTTTTTTATAAAGAACAAATATTGCAAAAACAACTCTTTCAACATTCAATTTGATGAATTACCTCGCTAAAATTACAAAATACATAAAATTGTGATAATTGAGTTCATTTTGTTTTTTAACTTTATAAAACTTGATAAACTTTACTTTTAGCCCATAAAAAAGTATAGTCTTCAAATAAGATTGAGCTATCATCTAGACGTAGTTTATGCATTTTAAGATTGTTTGAGATGCTGAATAAGTTATTATAATCGGTGGGTATAATAGTTTGTGAGATGTAATAGTTGTGAATAATAAATATTATTGAAGTCAGTACAGTTATTTTATTGACCGTGGATTATAATAGTCGATGAGTCAAACGTAGATTGAGTTATAATAATCTAGTTCATCCAACTCTAAGTTAGTGTGTCAAACACTCCCTTAAAATTTTAAAAGGTTTAATTACAATAATTTTATAAATTTAGAGGACTAATTGATTGAATTGAATATTTTAAAGTATAATTGTAACAACTATATTGGCGACTCTTGAAATTTTCTTCAAAAAAAAAATTAAAATAAAATGATTGCATATTTTCTTGAATTTTATTCAATTTGTAAGTATGAATATTACCTCTCTTTAAATAAAAGAAACTTATAAAGAGGAGGAAATCCAAAATAACTACCAAGCTTGTTTTGTTCTCATTTTAAATTATATAAATAAAAAAGAAAATTCATTTTTATTCCCAATATTTGACTCACAAAGTAAAATTTAAGTTTAAAATTTAGTTTGATCTAAATGGTATCTAAATTTGAATAAGTGGTAAAATTCATACCATCATTTAAAGGACTTTATTTATTTATTTAATTTTTTTTTTTTTTTTTTTGAATATTTGTTGCCAGCTCTAAGCATTGTGGTTAGATTAATATATTTTGCATAATAATTAAAGACTTGTTTGATATGTAATTTGATTTTTTTTTTCTTTCCCACGAAGTAAAATAGATTCAACGAATAATCGTTTGACAAATTTATTTTTCTAAAATTGTTTTTGATTCCGTGATTCAAATATTTGAAATTCAAGCCACATGTTTTGATGAGATCTAGATTTTAAATTTAGAATTTTAAAATGCAAAATTACATTAAAAATGATAAAAAAAAAAAAAAAATTTATAAATATAATATTTCACATTATAAAATAAGTTTACTTTTTAAAAATTAAAATATGTATAATATAATATATTAAAAACTAGAGATTGTAAAATAATAATAATACAAAATTTATAAATAAAACATGTTAATAAATTAATATATAATAGTTGAGATAACCTAATATTTAGTTGGTAACTACAACTATTTTTATTGTGTATAAATATATTGTCACGCACATTTTGAACAACTTTTTAAATTAGAACCCGTTTCTAAAAATCTGCTACCAAACACATATCTGAAAAACATTGAAAAACATGAAATACGATTTGTTTATTATTGAATCTCATGTTTTCAAAATTATGTTTGTCAGATCACTAACCAAACGCACTTTTGTATTTGTGTAAAAAATATTGTTCCAGTGGATACTTCATGATTGGAGCGACGATCATTGTGTGAAGTTGTTGAAAAATTGCTATGCGGCGATTCCAGATGATGGAAAGGTAATCGTAGTGGATGCAGTGCTTCCAATGGTGCCTGAGACCACAAATGCAGTGAAATGCATCTCCCAAGCCGATGTTCTTATGATGACTCAAAATCCAGGAGGAAAGGAGCGAACTCGTGATGAATTTAAAGCCCTCGCAACAAAAGCTGGGTTTAAACACATCATATACGAGTGTTTTGTGTGTAATCTTTGGATTATTGAGTTTCTAAAATGAAACAACTATGGTTTAAATCTTATGTTATGTATGTACCTTTTTTTTACACACATGAAAGTTGAGGGAGTCAGACATATATATAATATCTCTTAGGGTCGTTTGGTTTAAGGATTTGTAGATGTCTGGAAATAAAATATATCTAAAAATGATATGTTGGATAATAAAACATGTTTGTTGTACATGAGAATGACATAAAATATTTATGAAAATAGATGTTATAGATGTATTTTGTATGATTTCGAGTAGGAATATGAATTTGATTACTTTATAAATATGAATTAATAATTTAATAAAGTTAATTCAAATAAATAATATAAATAATATAAATCAATTTAAATTATTACTTATTTTATATTATTTATGTTTAATTATTAAATTATTTTTATATAATTAAATTTCATAGTATTTAAAATTCAATCTAAACCATGAGGTTGTGGTCTAAGTTACCTTTTATTAATTAATATATTGAATTAATTTTATTTAGTAGTCAATTTTAATTGATTAATTTATATCAAAATATAGTTAATTAATTATGTATAAATCACATAAAATTTAAATTCTAGTTATACTTCAATATTTTAGCACAATAATCAATTGAATAATTAATAATAAATGTTATTTAGCTACCATCAACATGATTATATTTTATACTTAAATAATATAATTTTTATATATAAAAAAAATATTAGTACAATTTTTTAATTAAAAGTATAAAAAAAAATTATCGTGATTTCTAAATTTAATAAATTAGACTAAATATAAAATAAAAAAATCCAACCAATACATTTAAAAAGAAAAGAAGAAGAAAAAAGTCATGGTAATTTAGAAGAAAGTCATCACATACGAGATCTTTTTTATTAATAATGTACTTTAAATAAATTATTACACAAATAGAGTAGTTTTCAAAGTATTTATCTAAATCGTGTACCATGAACACGAGTTAGATAAATTGTGTCCATGGTACACGATTTAGGGGTTAACTCGTGTCCAACAGACACGATTTATGGCGTAACTCGTGTACCATGAACACAATTTCTATGTAAATCGCGTACCATAGACATGAGTTATGACCACCCCACTTGTTTAAAAATTTGAATATATAACCAAACTCGTGTACCATGTATGCGAGTTGCTTACAAAACTCGTGTACATGGTACACGAGTTCAATCTGACGTGGCAGCATTTTCCATAAGCGTCCAACCAGCAGTTGACACGTTATGAAAATCGTGCCCATGGTACACGAGTTACGTCATAAATCGTGTATCCATGAACACGAGTTAACCCTTATATCGTGTACCATGAACACAATTTAACAAACTTGTGTCTATGGTACACGATTTAGGTACTCTAGTTTTGTAAATACTTTGAAAACTATCCTATTTCTGTAATAATTTATATAGATTACATTATTAATATAAAAAATCCTCAAATATGAGGGCAAAGAAATTGTTTAAAAATGACGTATGTGAATAAGCAACAAATTGTTGAAGTACATGCACTAAGTATGGACATGACTTGTCAAACCGAGCATAGCTCAATTGGCATACGGTTGTGCCCATGACTATGAGGTCATGAGTTCAATCCTCGCATTTATTAAAATATCGTTGCAAAAAAAAAAGTATAGACATGACCATCAAAAAGTCATTTACATCTCCAAGATGATCTCAATAACATTAAAGTATGAATGTAGCTGCTGAACTATTTTAATTTTAAAATATTCGTGTTTATTTTATTTATGTTTATACATTTTTAAGCTAAACTTTATATAAAAAATATATTTTAGTTATTATGTTTTTTAATAACTTATTTCATTGATGTGATTCATAAATACATCTTTTTGTTCATTTAATTAATAAGTACATATTTAGGTGAACCAACTTTTAGACCACATATGAGTAGTCGATCCAAAATTTACTTTTGTTTCTTAGTCTCTTCTCACCTATCTTTTACTTTTTCTCTCTCTAAAATTTAATAATTTTTCATTTTCTCTAAATTTTTTATTTCTAAATTTATCTCTCTAACATATCTATATCTAAAATTTATACCTTATTTTTTTTTACATTTATTTTTTTCTCTAACAAAATATCTATAATTGTTTTTTAACCTAGGAAAACTATTACTTATCTATCTCTTTTATGAAACTTTAAACCCTAAACCCTTAAAAAAAAAAAAAAACTATATTACTTGACATTTTTAGAATGTTAAGTGCAAATATGCTTGACACTTCTATGATGGTCAAGAGATCCACTGGAAAAAAAAAATAAGCGGCCTAAACCTTGACAATTAACAAACGTCAAGTTATACTGCATTGATATGTTTCAAATATCAAGGATTGAAATTATTGACATGTTGAAAGCACCATGAATATAAATTCATGACCCTTATTAAGTATCATATAAATTAGTTCTTGACATATTTTACGTGTCATGATTGTTTTTTTTTTTTTTTTTTGTTAAATATATAAATATACACTACTATCTTAAATTTCCTGCATAGTGTGTACTCCAGAAACTTTAAAATTACCAAATCAACAATACACATTCAAGATTACCGAATATAGCCACCAATATCTTTAAGATTGTCAAACTACTTATCATCAATTCCAAAATTACAAGAACTATCCACTCATGAACTATTCCGAAATTACAAACTATCGATATCACTATATGTTTCGAAATATCTTCAAAATGACAAACTTTGTCAAACTATAATGACCTATTCTAAAGAACAAAACATTTATATATAAAAACAAATATGACACTCCCATGTCGCCTCTCATGCTACCGAAAATTGCTCACTTAATCTATAAAACAAATGAACAAGAATTGAATCAAATACCGATAAATCTACCATCATTGTGTCTTTTTTACTGAATCAAGAATGCTTAAACGATGACCACATTAATACCCGTAGTCACTTGAAACGAAAACCAAAATTTCAATTCTTGCATAACAATGGTAATCAAATAATTTCATTGCCATGTTTAAATTGGATGCACATTAGTTGAAACCACTCCAAATTCTCTATTAAAAAAGAAAGAGAATTAAGGACTTGTTGTTTGACAATTGATCGACTTGTGAAACACATCATCGATCCAAATCTATAGGCACCCTTTCCTAATTTCTTTGATCAGCTTTTGTTTTTAAAAGGGAAAACCCAGAAGTCTTTCTATAAGTTAGACTATTTGCCCTAAAACCTCAAACTAACTAATAATTGTGACCATTGAAATTCTAAATTTTTTTTATAACCAAAGGAATTTAGAAAAATCGTTTGGGTTCCATTTTAAAATTATTAATGCATAATAGGTGGAGTTAGTAATTTGTATATGTGCTTGCCACATATATGCGTAAATCACTCAAAGTATGCGACAATTGATGTTGATGGTACTATGCATTCCCGTAGAGTAGATGATAGGGCAACCTTATGTTGTCACCCAAGATCAAGCACAAGTATACACCCAACCTTTGTCAAGTAATAAAGTGGAATATGTATTCTGAGATCAAACCTCCGAAAAATCTATGTGTTCCGTTGTAACTTATAAGAATTCTCAAGTGTAACTTCGTGAAGAAAGTGGTAACCAAATAATATGTAATGCACCGCGTTTTAATATTGGATAATTGTTGGATGTTGGTTATTAGACTAACAATGATTGTTGCTTGGACTCAATTTCGGTGGTTGTGAGTTTTAATTTGGGGAAGTTGTAGAAGGAGAATTAAGGGAAAATGACATTTTAAACGGTGATTAAGGGTAATTGAGGAATTAAAAGAAGGAAAATGAAATTAGAAGTCCTAATTCTTCATTCCTCCAAATCTTATCACAATCAGCCGTGCACCACTCTTCCTCTTCGTGAAATCGAGTTTTGGCTAGCAGCCTTCGGTGACTTCAACCCCCCGACGACCGGCAGGTTTGCATTTACTTCTCCAGCGAAGGGGAGCGGCGCAACCCGAGTATACGCCAACGAACGAAGATAACTTGAACTCGCTACGCAAAGACTTTTATCTCTTGTTCATTTCCTTCCGACGAGCGCCCCTTTCGGTAGGAGACAACGACGGAGCGATCGACTTCTCCCTCTCATCCTCGATGTTCGACGAGCAACGCGACACCGAGAATAAGTTTGGCGATAGTGTGAGCAGCATTCAGATCTCGTTGGCACGGTTTAACCTCTGACGGTTCTCGTGCGGTTGTACGTTGATCTTTGACGGTGAGTATTCCTTATTGTAGTTCTGTCCCTTTCTCGTTCTAACGACCTGGAAACACTCTGTTTATGGCATGTGCGATCCCATCCGCGTGTTTCCGTCAAACTAGTGGCATTTTCCTTTGCCTTGTAAGCTTCGCCATTGTCCATATTTATTTGATCTCAATTTTGGATTACCCATAGGTCGTGAGGTTCGAATCAGCGAGTTCTGACAACTTCGAACACCCACAAGCAAGGTGTTGAGCCGTTTTGGTAAGGTTCAGTAGATAACATCGAGACTTAAACCTCTTTTCGATCTCTTTTAGGTGTGGTGGTTTAGTATTTTGTTGGGTTTTATGTCCTAAAACTCGTGGTTTGTAAACAGTTATGTTTGTAAATATCTATTTAGAATAAAAAGTTATTAGTTTTATTCAGTAAAAGAGTTTACTGGAATAAAGTGAAACGTGTTGAGTTTATCCTATACCAATGACCAACACTCATGGCGAAGGATGAGTACTTGAGCTTCATGTATGACATGAATGTGGATCAGGCTCAAGTAAACAGTCAAAATGGTCTATAGTATACGGATAAGGCTGGGTACCTTATTCTGGTAACACTATTGGATGCGGCTCGCTTTGTATTATACAAAACGATGTGATCTGAATCGTTTCACATGGAGATGTGCGAGCGGGGGCGTCCTATGCAATGAGTTTGCATAAGACTGAACCACGAAATAAATCGCTCTCTTTTATAACATCGTTTACTGAAGAGACCGACTATTTCACCTAATGGCCTAGGTAACTCGGTCTCAATCCTGAGCTTACTATGAACTCCTGCTTTACTCGACAGTATCCTTTGACTTGTATGGGTGAGAGTGGCCCATTAGCGCCGCTCAATATGCCTACCATCTTGGGGATAAAGTCGAATAGGTAGCTGGGGACATAGTGTAGTAAGATGAAATTCACTCCTAAACCGCTCTTCAGGGTTAGTATATAGGTTGTTCCCTTAATAGCTGACTCCGGGGCTTGAACAATGAGCGCTCACCCTCTCCTGATCAGAGAGGGTTATCTGATCTGTTGGTAGGACCACCACTGATCTATTGTTCATTAGAGGTGTCAGTGGTACTTAAGGAACAAAAAATAATGCAGGGGTTAAACGGTTTAAATGACCTGGCTGTGATTACGAACAACCTGGGAAGGGTCGACTTGCCCATGACGGTTATATCAAGAGGACATAATATATCTACAGTGAGGAGAGTGCAACTCTCGGACTATAGTGGAGTCTCCAGGGGTTAACGAAAGTTGATTGATTCGGGTTAAAAGAGTTTTGACCGAATAATCTCGTATCGTTGGAGCTCATGATGTGTAGGTTCTTTAGGTTCTCCTGGCTAGCTCGGGTAACGCCGTGCAACAATATAAGAGAAAAGAAAAAGAATTTGAAATGTTCAAATTTGGTTTGTGGAAGAATGATGGACATATTTAAATATGATTTAAATATGAGAATGGCCTAAAGCATGAATACGATTCATGTGCAAAAAATCGGTTTCGGAAAACAGAGTTTAGCATTATTATTTAATTAATATTTGATATTGAATTAAATAATATTAATTAATTAAAAAGTTTAATTAATTAATATATATATATATATTTTTTTTTATTAAATTTTTTAATAAATAAAAATATTTATTATTATTTAAAATTAATTATTTTTAATTAATTTTTAAAATAATAATAATTATACATGTATGTATGTAAGACATATGTAAGTTTATATATATATATATATAAATGTTATATACATAATTGAGATGGCTAAATTTAAGAATAACAGGGGTATACGTTTTGTTTAAAAAATCTTTCAAATGTTGAAAGAAAAACTCAGAAGCCCCCTGCCTTCATCCCATCTTTTCTTCTTCGTTTCTTTTTCTTTTCTTCTTTATACGGTGTCCCACAACACCTTGCGCGGCGTCGAGGATAGCGAGACTACCAGAGGTGGTCCTCGGCGCGTACGTGAGAAGAAGCCCGAGGAGATCGTGACGAAGAACCGCCGGCAGAACGTGAAGAAATATTTAGAACTACAAGGGTATGTATTCTAAATTTCTTAATTTCCGTTGTTTGAGCATGTTTCCTAATTGTTAAATTGATGAAATTTGAGTATCATCGATCCAAAATAGCTTCCGCAGCGTGATACGCTCCATCATATATTTAACCTTTGAAAAATCTTTATATGTAGTTTCAGATTCGTTGAAATCTTTCCAGCAAATACTCGAGTTGTTTTTGGTAAGCATTATAGGGTAAAACTTCATCTACATTGTCTCGAATTCGTTTAAAGCATTGTAACATAGCCTTTAACCTTGGAACCCTTCCGTTTTAGGTTTTGACGCAAGTTCGTGGTGTTCGATTATGGTGCATAGCTGGTTTGGGTAAGAAGATCCTTCTTGATCACTCTCTCCACTTCAATTTAGGATTATAAATCCAATTTTAATCTCTTAGGGCATGTTTGGGAGTGATGATTGAATTATTGATTTTAAAGGAAGAGATTTAATAACAATTGATTTTGTAAAATTGATTTATATATAATCATTTTTATGTTTGGTTTGGAGTGATTTTCATATAATTAGAAGTGATTTTGAATTATTATGTTTGGTTCCAAAGTGATTTTAGAATTATTAAATTACAAAAAAAATAACATTGTATTTTGAAATTATTTAACTGATAATTGAAAATCAAAATTAAACAAAAATTGTTTGGAAATGATTACTATTTAAAATTAAAATCATGAAACAAAAATTCTTGAAAGGCCATGAAAAACAAAATTAAAAAGTCATGAAACTATAATAAATAATATATCATAAATGAAAGGTTGCAAATGCAAAATTGAAAATTAAAAGGTTGCACAACGTTGGTTTCGAACCTTAGTATGAGTGAGAAAGAAGCAAAATTATTTCTCCTTTCACCAACAAACCAAATTCAGATTTTCATAAATAGGTGAACATAAATAATATTTATATCCAATTGATATTTTTAATTAAAAAAAATAGTCATTTTTAAAAACAAAATATCACAATCACTTGCAAAAAATCACTCCAAAATCACCTCTCAAGTGATTGACCGGGAATCACTAAAAGTGATTTTCAATTCTTCCAAAATCACTTTTATACTATTGCCAAACATCACCATTTTGAAATATAATTGATTTTGGACATGTAAAAGTGATTTTGGTCCTTCCAAAATCACTCCCAAACATGCCCTTAGTATTGCTGTCCTTGTTTAGGAATCTTTTGGTTTTGGATTTTTTGAACTAAGAGTTATGACTGCTTTGAAAGTGCTTAGGTAATTAGCTTCTACCTATTGAATCTCTTTGATTGTATTCACATGTTGTACGCGTTTTAATATCTATTTATATGTCATGATTGCCACTACAACAAATTAGGCCTATGATGGCAGTTCATAACTGCTATTGTAGCCATATGATGGCGCTTTTACAATCCGCCATCTAAAGTGGTTCCATCGTAGGGGTATGATGGTAGTTACCTTTTAATGGCAGTTTAAAACTGGCATTAAAAGAAACCGCCATTGTATCCCGACAATGACGATTTAAACCGTCATCTTAACCCTACAATGGCGGTTTGTAGGGATACGATGGCGGTGTAAAACCGCCATTGTAAGTTCTTTAATGACGAGCTAACACTGTCATTGTAAGTACTTTTTATGACGGGAGAAAAAATGTCATTGTTGGGCCGCCAAATGCAAACAATATAATGTCATTTTGTATTTCGCTTTCAAGTTATATAATTTCAATAATGTAGAAATCTTAGTAAAACATTTACGACCCAAGTACAATGGCTTTTGTGCATCACCCAATAGTTTGTCAATTTTTTTACCTTTAGTTGCAAAATAGTCTTGTGCAACTTCAAACAAGTGAGTTGTGTTTCTTATATCATTTTCATCACAATCTCTTTTACCAAAATTATGAACACTTTCGTCCTCATCCTTAATAAGTACTTCTTCACCATGCAAAAACCATGTCTTATAACACTTATCAATGCTATGGACAAACAAGTGGTCTCTAACTGTGTTAGCATCTTGTTTAGGTGTGTTTGCACACTTTAAGCACATACACCACATGAAATTTGACCCTTTCAAATGACGTAATCAATTTTCAATGAAGTTCTCAACACCTAAGTTGTACTCCGACAACCTATCATTGTTCATCCATGACTTATCCATATGGAAGAATTTATACAAAATATTATCTAAAAAAAATAAATAAATAAAACTATATTTAGTATATTATTTAGTCAATCTACTACTTCCATATATACTTTCTTCAAAAAAAAAAAAAAAATAAATAAATAAAATAAAATTTCAACACATTTATCTAAATCAACGATATTTAGTAAGAGGGGGATTTGCAGCCATGAAGTCGGCATGATAGTTATTGAGGTTAAGAGCTTAGACATCATTTATCGAACACTTTTTAACAATTTTGACTCACTTTTTATATGATGGCAATCTTGCTAGCTTTGGCTATTTTATTAGATACCCATTTATTGTGCACAAAATACAAATGATGAATTAAAAATACTCCAATGTTTTCCACCAACTTATTTGAATAAACAACCAAGGATATGTATGATTATTTGAAAAGAAAAATTAGAATTATATTTATTTACCAAAAACATTCTTTGTTTTTAATCTACTTCTAGAAATAAGTTTAAATTCTAGCCAAGTTTATGAAAAACGTAATTACAAATATATATATTTTTTTTTTCAAAATCTAGCAAAGATTTTCACCGACATAATTTGAAAATAAAGTGAGGTAGAAAGACAAGATTATGAAACTATAAAAAGATAAGATCCAAAGAAAAACAGGGCATATGATTCTTAACTTAAAATTTTGAATCAACTTAAATAGACCAGCAAAAGTAGTTTAGGTGAATCCTAAAAATACTTGAATAAGAGCTTGCTTTTGTATTCTTATTATTCAAGAGGACACAAAAGGGGAAAACTTATGATATTTGACCTAGGAGCTAACGAAAATGCTGAAGAATTAATACCAAAACTAAGGACTTATATGAAATCAAAGTTCAGTCTCATGAAATCAATTTCAAAACTAAGGACTCAGAGAACTGAAGATAATTCATGGGACAATGTTTTTTTAGAATATATAATTCAACTGTTATTAACGTTAAAATAACGTCAAAAAATATTCAACAAACCAACCTTGTCGTTTGCGCCGGGACCACCAAAATTTTTTTGTCATTTGCGCATGGACCACCAACGAAAATGCAGCCAATCACCGCCGTCAAGAACCGTTGTGATCCATCGTCAAGAACCGTGGTGATCCACCATCAAGAACCGTCATCAGCTGTCGTCGCCACCGTCAACAGCGATCGTCGCTCGAAATCGCCAATCGTCGCTGTGATGATGAAAAATTGGGACTGTGAAAAGTGAAGAATCGCGTTTACAAATTTGAAATTAAGGCTGAATCAAAACTACGTTGTTTTGATGAATTAAGTTAACGACGTCGTTTTCAACATGCCAATTTTTTGTTTTCAGGGATTCAATGACGGTTTAAAACTGCCATCAAAAGGGTATTTTAATGGCGGTTTAAAACCGCCATTATATGTTTAATTTCTGACAAAACGACGTCATTTTGATGAGTTAAGTTAACGATGTTGTTATCCATATTCCGGTTTGTCATTTTCATGGATTCAATGACAGTTTAAAATCGCCTTCAAAAGTATATTATAATGGCGATTTAAAACCGCCATTAATGTTTAATTTTCGGGAAAAAAAAATTATGAGCACGTTTTTTAAAAACACCATCATAGGGTTTAATTAATTTTTGAACTGTCATCGTAGGTGAAATTTCTTGTAGTGAAATATATGATTTATTGTGCCTCTGATAAGACTAAGCACATCTGAGGTGCTTAGCATAATTGTGTATTTTTTATTATATATTCTCTAATAAAACTAAGTAAATGCTTAGCATAATTGTGTATTGTTGATTATATATTTTCTGTGATAAAACTAAGGACATCTGAGGGCTTGGCATAATTGTGTATTGTTGATTATATATATTCTCTGATACGACTGAGGTGGAGTGTTTAACATAATTGTGTATTGTTAATTATATATATTCTCTGATAAGACTAAGCATGATAAGACAAAGCACATCTAAGTGCTTAGCGTATTTTGTGTATTGTTGAATATGTTTTCTTTGATATGGATAAGCACACATGAGTGCTTAGTGGGTTCGAGTTGCGTGCTTAACATATTGACCTTGTAGGGAATGATCACATCAAACCCACCGCATAAGCATTGAAATCGTCTTTGATTTATTTAGAATTAAACTAAAACAACAAGTTAATTTATTCTTATCCTTGAATAACAATAACCTTCCTGTATTCCATCTCCACAAGACCTTCCTCGCTATGACTCGAACACGAGATCAAGGCTTATGGGAGCCCCTTAAAAGAATGACTACAAAGATCATCTCGATAATATTTGGAAGGAGAAGGTGGGTAGTATTTTTTTGGCCAACCTTTGGCTAAATCTAAAGGTCTATTCATAGAGCCTTTAACAATTAATTATTTTACAAAATACATTTTAATATCTATTATATTAAAATATTTATTTTATATTCATTTAATTCTCATTCAAATATCATAAAATTAATCTCTTATAATATAATATGTATTTAACCAATTTGATTCTCATTCAAATATCATATGTATACATAAACTATTTCCTTTATGTATCGAATACAATAAATATATTTTTATCTTCTAAATTTAATATATTAAATATTAATTTGAATATTTTAATTTTCTTTCAACTAAATTGATCATTTTTGTGTTTCTATGAGTTAGCAAAGAGATTTTATGAACCTACAGATTTATAAGCTCCAATGATACAAAATTAACTTTCATTCATTAATTTAAGGTCACTCCACTATAGTCCTAGAGTTGCACTCTTATACACTATATGATCAAGTTGTGTCCATGAATATAACCATTACATGCAAGTCGATCCTTCACGAGTCGATCCTTCACGAGTTGTTCGTAATTACAGCTGGGTCAAAAGTCCATTTTACCTCTCAAGTACCATTGATTCTCTAATGAATAACCTATTTATGATCCAATCATAAACAAAGTCCCTCTCGAGCCAATGAGAGGGTGTGACCCCATTGTTCAAGTCCCGAAATCAGCACTTAAGGGGCCGTTTCGTTCATGGTAATGGAAATGGGCATGGGATGTCTGTCCTTGTTTGGTACAAGAGTTTGAGAGATGGGCATGAGAATAACTTATTCCTATGGCTTTGATTTAAGGCTATTTGATAGCCATAGAAAAGTGAGACTTTTCTCAATGTCCACCTCTCTCCTCCTTTTTTTTCTTTAACAACTTTTCAATTGATCATTGTGCTAAAATGCTGAAGTATAACTATAATTTAAAATTTTATGTGATTTATAGTTAATTAATTAATTATATTTTATTTTTGATAAAAATTAATCAAGTAAAATCGACTACAAACTAAAATCAATTCAATGTATTAATTAACTAAAAAAAACTTAGATCATGTGGTTTAAATTTATTATTATTTTTAGGAGGATTTAGAATCAATTTACCTAATTAAACTTAATTGATGTGAATTAATTTTCATTAATTAATGAAAACTAAATAAAAATAAAAGCTAATCAAATTGAATTGAATGTTATGAAATTTAATTATATAGAAATAATTTAATAATTAGACATAGCTAATATAAAGGGCTGGTTGCACAAATAGCAATCAGGCCCAAACTAATTGCAAATTTAACAAACTTTAAAATGTTTTGCAAATATGGCAAAAAAATCTGTTTCTATCACTGATAGACTTTATCATATCACTGATAGACTATAGACTATTATCACTGATAGACTATTATCACTGACAAAAATATATAAAAAGTTGAGGTGATCCCCGATAGACTTCTATCAGCCATAAGATATCAGCGATAGAAATTGCCATATCCGCAAATTTTTTAAAAACATGCTATATTTTTAATTATTTTATTCTAAATTGACATCTGTTACAATTTCCCTAATATAAATGTATTTTTAGAATATTAATATAAAATAAATAATAACTTAAATTAATTTATATTATTTATTTGAATTAATTTTATTTAATTATTAATTCATATTTATAAGGGCTGGTTGCACAAACAGCAATCAGACCCAAAATAATTGCAAATTTAGCAAAATTTAAAACATTTTGCAAATATGGCAAAAAATCAGTAGATATCACTGATAGAAGTTATCGTTGATAAATGACTATCCCTGATAGACTACTATCACTAATAGACTAAAATTCTATAAAAAAACTGAGGTGATAGATTACTATATGTTGGGTTTTATGTCCTAAAACTCGTAGTATGTAAACGTTGTAAATGTAATATTTCTATTTATGCAATAAAGAGTTATTGAGGTTTATTCAGTAAAAGTGTTTATTGAATATAGTGAAACGTGTTTGCATTAACCTGTACCAATAACAAACACCCATGGCGAATGATGAGTACTTGAGCTTCATGTATGACATGAATGTGGATCAGGCTCAAGTAGACAGTCAAAACGGTCTATAGTATATGGTTAAGGCTGGGTACCTTATCCTGGTAACACTATTGGATGCGGCTCGCTTTGTATAATACAAAACGATGTGATCTGAACCGTTTCACATGGAGATGTGAGAAGCGATGGCGTCCTGTGCAAAGAGTTTGCATAAGATTGAACCACGAAATCAAGTCGCTCTCTCTTTATAACACCGTTTACTGAAGAGACCGGCTTTTTCATAAGATGACCTAGGTAACTCGTTCTTAATCCTGAGCTCGCTATGAACTCCTATTTATTCGAGAGTATCCTTTGACTTGCATGGGTGAGAGTGGCCAGATCGCCGACTCAATAAGCCTACCATCTTGGGGATAAACTCGAATAGGTGGCTGGGGACATAGTACAGCAAGATGGAATTCACTCCTACCCGTTTATAAGGGCTAGTAGAGAGGTGTTCCCTTAATAGCTGACTATGGGTCTTCAACATGAGGCCTCATCCTCTTCTGTGAAGAGGGTTAATGATTTGTTGATTGGATCACAGATTAAATGTTCATTAAAGGTGTCAGTGATACTTAAGAAACAAGAGGTAATACAGGAGTTAAATGGTATAAATGACCCGCTGTGATTACGGACACCTGTGAAGGATCGACTTACCCATAATGGTTATATCAAGAGGACATAATATATCTACCGTGAGGAGAGTGCAACCCTCGGACTATAGTGGAGTCTCAAGGGGTTAACGAATGTTGATTAGTTCGGTTAAAAGAGTTTTGACTGGATAATCTCGTATCGTTGGAGCTCATGATCTGTAGGTCCTTTAGGTTCTTCTAACTAGCTCCGATAATGTCGTGCGGCAATTTAAGAGAAAAGAAACAGGAAAAGAATTTGAATTTGTTCAAATTCGGTTTATGGAAGAATGATGGACATATTTAAATACGATTTAAATATGAGAATGGTCTAAAACATGAATAAGATTCATGTGCAAAAAGTCGGTTTTCGGAAAACCGGGATTAGCCATATTATTTAATTAATATTTGATATTCATCTGAATAATATTTATTAATTAAAAAGTTTAATTAATAAATATATATATATATATATATATATATATATATATATATATTAAAAATGTTTAATAAATAAAATATTTATTATAATATATATATATATATATAAAAGTTTATATATATTAAGTTAACAAAGTGGATTTTGGGGTGTATATATATATATATATATATAGGAGAATTCGAAATGTGAGACTGGGTTTTTGACAAAATCTCATGCTTTGTTTTTCAAGGCTCTGGATATGTGAACTTGTGAAGTTCATATTTCATTTTAATTTTCAATCACCCCAGACCGTTTTCATCTCCTTTTCATTTGGTTTCTATTCTCTTATTTATGGAGTCCCACAGCTTCGTTGCTCGGCGCCGAGGATAGCGGGACTACCAGAGGTGGTCCTCGCAACGTTCATGAGAAGATGCTCGAAGTGTTCGTGACGAGGAACGAGCGGTGGATCTTGAAGAAACCAGAACTACTGTTGGGTTTTATGTCCTAAAACTCGTGGTTTTTAAACTGTTATCTATGTAAACACTCTATTTAGTAATAAAGAGTTATTAAGTTTTAATTCAGTAAAGCAGTTTACTGGATTGAAGTGAAACGTGTTATATTATCCTATACCAATAACTAACACCCTTGACGTTGTCTGAATATTTGAACTTCATGTATGACATGATTGTGGATCAGGTTCAAATATACTACCAAAACGGTTGTTACCTCTCCAAAAGTGTGTTATTTAGGACCTTAATTACCTAAAAATCATGGAAGTTCTTGAGTAATCATGGAAGTTCTTGAGTATTTTAGTTAGAAGTTAGCATAATGTGTGCCTAAAAGTGAGAATTTGAGAAATGATGCTAATTTAAGGCTTATTTGGAAAAGAAACGAAAAAGGATGCAAATTGGTGAAAAAACGACTAATTTGTACATTGCAGGTGCATTGCGGAAATATTGCGGACTTCGCAATAGGATCAGCTGGAACATAGCATTGCGGCCCTCGCAATGCGACCACAATGCCAGTCTTTTCTGCTGCACTTTTCCAGCCGTTAGTCTTCATTGTTGCGTTTTTCCAGCAGTCAACTCTCTCTGCTGCTGCCACGTGTGAGGATTGTGACCTCAAGAAATTGGATGGTGATCCATGATTTGTGAGCAGCCTTTGAAGGCTATATAAAGAGAGTTAAAAGGAGGATCAAATATTGAATTGAATTCCCCTCAATTCAAACACAACTCGATAGTGAAGAACTCGAAGACGAAATCCGTTTCCCCCGGTTGTTGGATCGAAGAAACAAAGCCCTTGGCGTTGATAATTCGAGAGGAAGAAGAGAAGATCCATCTTCTCTTCTGATTGAATTTATCCCCAAGATCAGCTAATCTTCCCCTTCATCCGAGGTGATTCACGACTTGGAAGATCCTCACGCAATTTACAGCTTTCCTTTACTGCTTTCTAATTAACTATTATTCTTCTTTAAGCGTTGTTCTGAACCATTTACTGTTTTACCCTTTAAATATTGCTTTCGGATCAACGGTTGTTGCTTTACGAATTGTTATGAGATTTGCCTTTTTAAGAGTAATCAATTAGTTTTGTTGAGTTCTTCATTCCATGCTTAATCAATTAGTATTCTAAAATTCTTCGAAAACCATGAGTAACTAACTAAAAAGAGGTTTGCTAGGATGAATCTATAGGATAGACTTATGTAAATTCAACATGTAAAGTAGCATGAATGCATTGAATGAATGTGATCTTCATCCCATGGGCAATTTCGACCGGCCATCCATTTTGTCTAAAGAATTCCTAACCTCTGGAAGGAGTAAGAATTCCGAGTCGTTCATTCATGTTAGCATTCTCCTAGCACGTTTATTAGCATGTGTTTATGAATAGGTTGTTAGCTTTACTTGGACAGAAGTAATCTAAGAAACTAATGCATGTAATCGGAAGATGCATGAGAACTAGCTAAGACGATGCATGAGATGTTAAGTTATTGCTAAATGATCATAGTTAAATGCCTATAGAGGACTCTTAAGCCAACCTTGCTGTCTTACTTTAGATTTTAAATCGTTGTTAAAGTATTGCGAGAATATTGCGAGAACCGCAATATCAATTTCTGCCTTTACCTTAGTCTTTTTATTAGCTTTTAACCCATTGCGAATGCATTGCGAAAGTATTGCGAGACCCGCAATACTAATTTTCCACATTGTAACTTCATCAACTTAGTTTGCTTTGCGTTTAAGTTTGCATTCTTCTTGCATCTTTTATAGTTCTGTACCTCAAACCAAAATCCAACCAACAACATTTTGTCACCGGTTACATTTTCCTTCAATCAATCTGTACTTAGCATAAACTTAATCAAATCTCTGTGGGAAAACGATATAAAATATACTTATCACTTGCTGCAGACCATGTATACTTGCATGATCTGAGTGCTCTTCGCATTTAATTTACACACACACTGAGCACGCAACAAGTTTTTGGCGCCGCTGCCGGGGATTTCGATTACTTTTGTGTTAAGTTGATTGATTGTAAGATCTGGGCTGAATACGTGAGCTTAATTTGTTTACTATCATTTTCAGGCACAAAGAGAAAAACTATGCAGGTGAAAAACGTATGTGTACGGCAAAATAAATGAATACGCTGCAAAACTTAATTGGAGGAAGAGTTTGCCCACAACAGTTTGAAGAATTTTATCAGCCATGTGCTTATTGTGGGGATAATCATAACTTGGAGAATTGGCCAACATTGAATTATCAAGAGGGGCAATATCAACAAAGCTATGACAACCATCATTCGTACTTGTCTGGACATGATCAGTGGCAACTCTCAAATAATCCTTGGGAAGAGCAGGTGCAAGTTGCTCATTATGAAGAGTTCCACCAACACGAAGACTATCAACATTATTCGCCAACTCAAAAT
Organism: Herpetospermum pedunculosum; assembly: GCA_028017165.1. Taxonomy (NCBI): domain Eukaryota; kingdom Viridiplantae; phylum Streptophyta; class Magnoliopsida; order Cucurbitales; family Cucurbitaceae; genus Herpetospermum; species Herpetospermum pedunculosum. The sequence goes on from CM051527.1 coordinate 47,856,849, forward strand.
GAAGAATTATCACCCGCTTTGGAGGCGTTATGGATAGAATTCATAGAAAGAAATGATGCATCCATGAGAAGAATTGATGTGCAATTAGCCCAGCTCACAAATGACTTACAAGATCTACTTGCTATAGCAAAATCACCACCACCATGCCCTCAGATGTTCGATTTTTATGATGATGACTCCTTTGTTACCCTCGAATCTGAGAAGAGTGATCCAATGGAATATCCATATAAAATGGTGGAGTTGGTGAAAGTTGAGAAAAATGAAATTGTGTTGGATGAGGCCAAAGAGACTAATGCGCTGCTTGAGGAACAAGAATTTAGAATGTTTGATGTTGCAACAAGCTTCTCCACCAATGAAAGAGCTGAGCCACCACCACCACAAATGCTCCAACTGAAGGAGTTAGAAAGAGATGTGCCAGAAAAAGAAGTCCCATCGCATCAAACCTATGTTGTACCAACGCACATAAAGTACAAACCTTGGGATGTTATAACATGCAGTCTCTTTGAAAGAATCAACAATTTCAAGGTGTGGCAGAATGTCCGACCCCGTAAATCAAGACTTAAGTATCTTAAAAGAGCAGAAGTGATGCCTCAAAACATTGAAGAATATCCATATGAGGCAGATTGACAAGGAATATTTCTGATCCCTAAACTCTTAAATTAGGATTTTATCTTGCTTTGCTTAGATTTCGTATGTTAGGAGTAGTTTATTTTGGGAATGAAATATTTATCATGTGCCAACAATCATAGTGTACTGGCGAGACAAAAAGGGATGTGAAAATGTAGTTGCTGATCACTTATCAAGATTGCAGAGTCATTGCGAATCTATTGCGGAGCCCGCAATGACAGATTCTTTTATTGATGAACATGTTTTCGTTTTAGTACATTGTGATGATAATGATGAAGCATGATTTGCTGATATTGCAAATTTTCTTGCCTCGCAGGTATTACCAGAATTTAGCAAGGGGCAGGTGTTGCGTGCTCAGTGTAACAGATAAATAAGCAATAAGGTAGATAGAGCACTTAGAACATGCAAGCATACATGGTCTCACAGCAAGTAGTAAGTATATTTCATTCGTTTTTTCCACAGAGACTTATGTTTAGTTATTCGCGAAGTGTATTTGTTAAGAAAGATGGGGTGGATTTGATGGGGTAAAATTGGTTTTTAATTATCTAATTTTTGCTGAATGTGTAAAGGAATATAACATAAACAAATGCAAGTTGAAATTAGACTCAAAGGACAAGAGACGGAATTGATAAACGAAGAAGAAAACAGCTAAACAGAATGGAAATTTAGCAGAATTGCGGGGACCGCAATGTTTCCGCAATTAAACAGCAGCGAAAGTGTGTAATTGGGTGAGTTAAGGGCTACTAATGACTATCCTATAGGCATTATTATACGATTCTCAAGCACTGGATCTACTCTCTATGCATCAAACTCACTCTATCTCATGTATCGTCCGATTCCATGCATTAGATTCCTAAGTTTACTCGACTTCAAAGTAAGGTCTTAATCATCTTGTTAAAACAGAAGTGTTTAGTTTGTACTAGGGAAACGCCTATTCCTAGGCCGTTTCCTGATTACCATGAAAGGCTAGCATGATTATATGACTCTGAACTCTTACTCCTTCCAGAGGTTAGGAGTTCTTTGGACAAAATGGATGGCCAATCGAAATTGCCCGTGGGATGAAGCTTACATACAATCAATGTTTCGAAGGCGATCCTACATGCTTGGTTCACGTTTTTTAGCCTATAGTTCTGTCATTAGCATGCCCCTAAGTGACTTAGCTACTCATGGATATATAGAGAACAGAAATGTAAGATGAAACAGACATGCTCAGAAGGGAAATAAACTTAAAACAGCAAGACAAAACCGTAGCAGCAGAAGAAGGAAACCGTGAAATGAAACTTGCACTCTGATTACTTTGAATGTTGAACGAACAAAGAGAAACTTAAAGGCAGTAATTCAAAGACAGACAACAACGAAATGCAGTAACTAAAACACTAAACTAGGAACAACAATGATCAAAACTGGAAATTAGAAGAAGAACGACAGAAAACAGTAAAATGGCGCTTGAAAGCTTCGTTGCAGTCGCCTCGAATGAAGGGGATGAAAGGTCAGCCTTGCTTGGATGAATCCAATCGAGAGAGAAGAAGAATCTCCTCTCCTTCCTATCAGATTATCGATTCCAACAGCTGAGACTCTCACTCCAACAGACGGCAAAGGAAAACAGGGAAAAAAAGTGGACTGTGAGAAGGCTTCTACGCTTTCGGATGATGATCAAACCTCCGACTTTGGCCCCCTTTTATAGTAGTTTGCAGGTGCGTTTGGGCCAAGGAGAACCATCAATCTTCAACGTCATATATCAGAATGGATGGAGGAGAAAGAATGAATCCCTGAAATTACGGAAATTAACGGAAAAAGATCAGTCAACTTACGGTTTTCACTTGAATAATTGCGGCCTCAGCAATGTTTTCGCAATGCTGTCGCAATGCAGCTTTTTTCATTCTTTTCCTTCGGTTTTCAACCCTTTTTCTACCTATTGTACATAAGTCCTAGATTAGCTACCTTCTTCTAATTCTCATATTAAAGCATAGGTTTAGGCTAAATGCTATCAAAAACACCTAGAAGTGTACATCTTCTTAAGCTAAATGGGTCCTAAATAAGTCACTTTCAGAGACTTAACACACCCCCAAACTTAAGGCTTTGCTTGTCCTCAAGCATACTAAGGACTTTCCTAGGCTGCTGTTTCTCCTTCTTTAACCACCTACTGACTCCCCTATATCCCTATCTATAGCACTGCTGTCCTGTGACACACTTCTTAGTTTTAAAACTACCCTCTTATCTAGCTTCTTCTGACTTCGCCTGCCTAACACTCACCTGCTTTTGTTAACTTCCTACAACTGATCTATTTGCTTTTGTCATATCATGCCACTATCCCTAAGGTTTCAAATTCTGCCTAGCTTTACTTCAGACTCAGTACATGCTTCTAGCTTTATTTTTAATGTGTCTAGGATTCCTTAGAGTCATGCCAGTCTTAGTATTAACGGTGACAGTAGTACTTTTAGAGAACAACCTAAACCCTGGCATCACTACATTGGATAGACATTCATCTCCCTAAACAACCCTACAAGTTACAACTTTGTGCTTAGCTAATTGAGGATCAGAGTTCTTTTTAAATAGGACACCTAAGCCACAAAGTTATAACTCCTAGGTCTACATTCTTCTTCCCTACTCTTTTCCTTTTTTTTTCTCTTACTTAGGTGGGACCTCTCCTTTGGTTGCCTTTTGATGCAATGCCACTTGTGGGTCACACACTTGGCACTGATTACTTAGCAACCTAAGAGAAACCCCCCTTTTTATTCTATTTTTCATTTTTTTTTTCAGTTCATCATTTTTTGTAAAGGAGAAGAAGAATGCTTATGTTTCTAAGGGATAGAGGAATGTTCCTAGGCCTAGGGTGGCCTCCCCCAAACTTCAACTACTCATTGTCCCCAATGAGTGTCTGAGGTGGCACACCCCCAAACTTTCCTAGAAGCATCTAGTCTAAGGTAAAACAAAGAGAATCTAAAGCCCTAGGCATAGACAGAACATTTAAAAGAAAATATCATAGCAGCAGTAAATTAAAAAAAACAGACAGTTAAGGGCTTAAAGCTGTGCATGCTGAGCTTTTTAGAGGTCGATTTAAACTATCAAAGGGTGTCCTATGACACTCATCCAGCATGCATTTAGATAAGCTATATAAGGTAGTCATGTTAGCAGCAAAAGATAGAATTTAAACAGATTACAGCCTAGCTAAACAGACAGTCCAAAACATGCTTTCAGTCATGAAAATTGCGGGTACCGCAATTATTTCGCAATTAGATCAGGGCAGATATAACATTGATTAAGGCCCCTAAGCATGCTTTTTCCAGTCACTCAAGCTTCCTAAAAATAAAACTAAACCATCCTACCTAGTCAGCTAACATCAGACTATACTAAGCAAAAGGAAAAACATAAAACTAAACATCTAAAACAGATCAAAATTGAACCAAGAACAGCATGGTCCTAACAGAAAGCAGAAAAATTGTTTTTTTTCCTAAGGGAACAGCAATACTCCCTTTAGTGCACTTCAAACCAGCACTCAATTCTCGTCATCCTCATCTGGTTGCCGTGGTCTTGGGGGCACCCATGGAGTTAGAAGATTGGTAGGGAACTCAGGGAAGAGGCACCCCAGTTGGTCTGCAACTTCCTTGTCCCTCGCCTGCGCATAAGTGGCCCATTGAGCCATTCTTCTCTGCATATCCATTAAGCAGGCCATGGATAGAGACTGTTCAGCAGCCAGCCTATCCAGTTCAAACTCCATATTCCCCTTTCGTCTCAGCCTCAGGTTAGCAGGCAGCTCCAAATGGCCTGTGTAAGCCATTTGCTGCTCCAAACGCTCGGTGGGGACTCCTGCAAGCAAACATAGCTTGGTTATGGTATTAGGGAAAAACAGTGGTCCCTTACCTTTCTTGGCGCATTCAGCAATGGCCGCAGTGATGACTTCTCCCACGTTAATTGTGAGACCTCTCATGATCGCATACACCAGCAGCGATCGGCTCTGGTTTATTGTTGTCTCGTGAGTCACCGGGGACAATCTCCTTCGCACGAACGAAAACCAAACAGCTGCCTTAGCCGTGAGGTTGGCACTCATGAGAGTGTGCCTCCCATTGCGTGACACGGTCCAAGAAGCTTCAGGCTGGCCAATAGTCCGAATGGCCTCTTCCAAAACTGCCTCAGTAGGCTCATCGACAATCCGTGCATAATCTGTATGAGGTTGGCCCTTGAGACCAAATGCTTCATTGATGGCCTTGGCTGAGAAATCTACTTCTACCCCTCTGACCACAGACAGGCCATCCTCAGGGCTGAGCACATTAGCGTAGAAATCATACACCATGCTCGTGTATGCTGGATTAGGCGGTCTGCAGAATTCCTCCCAGCCGTGGTTGATCACCTCTGCGCGCAAGAACTGCGGCAGGTCAGCAAGTCGGTCGAGGAAGCCTTTCTCGTGCAGCAACTCCCTCTTCCTTAACTCTACGCCCCTGGATTCAGCGTCAGATGAGACATACCTCACTGACTGAGGCTCGTCTTCAGGGTAGAGCTTGGCCTTCCCCTTATCTGCTGGCTTGGCTGACTCGGCAGCCTCAACCTTGAGCCTTTTGAGTGATGGCTCTGTGCTTTCTTTGTCTGCTGAAGGCACTCTCTTGGCCTTCTTCTTCTTCAGCTTCTTGGATTTCTTGGCCTTGACAATCTTGGCCTTCTTCTTCTTCTTAATGTTGATCTGCTGGAGGCATGCCCCCAACGTCTCCTCCATGGAATCAGCCTGCTGTGCAGGAACATCAGGGCTGTCTTCCCTCATGGGAGAAAAGACTTCGTCTTCCCCAGCATCGCCACTGCCCTGCGTGGACTCTTGATAATCCCCGTATGGGAATTCAGGATCAGGCCGTGGAGAATTGTGCAATGGCGTGGGATTGTGCTCTGCTGATGGTGTCTGCGCAGAACTCAGTGGCGAAGACGGCAGTTCAGGACTCTGCGCTGCTGCAGGTGTCGGGTCAGAACTCTGAGGTGCTGGAGACAACTCGGAGCTCTGTGCAGGCGGTGACGACTCTGCGCTTGGCACTGGTTCAGATGGTGAAGGGCTGTGCGCAGGTGATGCGGATGGCGACGAACCTTCTTTGGCTGACTCGTGGGATGCACGATCAGTTTCTTGACTCTCCACAGAGGGAGTCTTTGCTGTGCTTGGTTCGGCGGCCATCTCGACACTCCACCGGCGTTTCTTAGGCGTGCCCACTGGCTCAGATGGTCCAACAGGGATTTCAGTGACAACCCTCCACTTCTTCCTACGGATAGGAAGCTTAGGAAGAGGTCCGGTGCGAACAGCACCATCATCTGCAAGGGTGAGCAATGCTTCCCTCGCAGCCGCTTCAGCTGCGTCATCAGCCTTCTTCTTGGCTGCGGATCTTTCAGCCCGTGTGGACACCATTGTCGAATCTTGGTGATCTCGAGAGTAGAATCAAAGATGAAGAGAATCGCAGAGTTCTTGGAAATCAGAGAATGAGAGAATCGTATCGATCGAGCGCTTCCCAACGGATATAAAGGCAACGGAAAAATCCCAACGGCTCTTTTTTTTTTTTTGCGAATCCAGCAATTCCAGCGCAATTCCAGGGATATTTTTTCATCAAAATCTCAAACTTTGCTCGTCCGTATCTTTTATTTGGCTCAACCGTTTCTTGATTTTAAAAACTGGATTTACTCTCCTTGATCCCCTCTTTCGAATCCCTGCAAAAACAAATACAAAAAACATTAAATACGCAATTAAAATGACGCCACAAAACATACAAACGATAATCGGAAAAACAGAAAAAATAAACTAAGGCATGGGCCTTGACTAAACGAGCACAGGAACCACTCGTTCTCTCTCGTTTTTAACTTCATGCTTCATGCAAGAGGAAGGCCGAGAGAGTCTTCACATCTCCTTCCTCATAGTAGTGCTTCAATCTAGCACCATTTACCATAAAAGGCTGTCCCTGCTGCAAGTTTTTTATCTCTATTGCACCATGAACAAAGACATTAGTAATAACAAATGGACCCGACCATCTGGACTTTAGTTTGCCTGGAAATAGCTTTAAACGTGAGTTAAATAATAGGACAAGTTGGCCTTTCCTAAAGTCTTTGATCCTAAGTCTACTGTCGTGCCATATTTTGGTCTTTTCTTTATACATTTTGGCATTCTCATAGGCCATATGCCTAAGCTCATCAAGTTCATGTAGCTGCAAAGACCTTAGTGTCCCCGCATCCTTCACACAAAAATTTAATTCCTTCATGGCCCAAAATGCTTTGTTTTCTAACTCAAGTGGTAAGTGACAAGCCTTGCCATATACCAGCCTATAAGGAGACATACCTAGAGGTGTCTTATATGCTGTCCTATAAGCCCAAAGTGCATCCTCAAGCTTAAATGACCAGTCTCTTCTATTAGGTTTGACTACCTTTTCTAGGATGTTCTTTATCTCCCTATTGGAAATTTCAGCTTGGCCATTTGAGTGTGGGTGGTAGGGAGTGGCTACTCTATGTCTAATGTTATATTTAGCCAATACCTTCTCCATAGCCTTATTAATGAAATGTGACCCCTCATCACTAATGATAGCACGAGGAGTCCCAAATCTAGTGAAAATGTGCCTATGCAAGAAGTTAGTGACTGTTTTAGCATCATTATTAGGACATGCTTTGGCCTCTACCCACTTGGACACATAATCCACTGCCACTAATATGTACAGGTTACCTGATGATGGAGGGAATGGTCCCATGAAGTCAATGCCCCACACATCAAAGAGCTCCAACTCTAAAATGTACGTGAGGGGCATCTCATCCTTGCGACTGAGGTTACCTGTCCTTTGACACTCATCACAGCTGTGGGCATAGTTGTGGGCATCCTTGAAGATTGTTGGCCAATAGTAGCCACTCTGAAATACCTTCGCAGCTGTTCTTTGACCACCAAAGTGTCCACCATAAGGAGATGAGTGACAGTGCTGCAGCACAGACTTCGCTTCAGCAGCTGAAACACATTTCCTTAGCAAGCCATCAGCACAGGTTCTGTAAAGTGTGGGGTCATCCCAGATGAATTTCCTTGCTTCATGAAGGAACCTCTTCTTCTCTTGTCCTCCCTTGAACACTGGTAATACCTGTGATGCACGGAAGTTAGCAATGTCAGCAAACCAAGGTTCCTCATCGTTATCACGATGAGCCAAAGCAAAGACATGTTCATCAATAAAAGCATCAGAAATTGCGGTCTCCGCAATTTTCTCGCAATTGTGCTGCAATCGAGACAGGTGATCTGCAACCACATTTTCACATCCTTTCTTGTCCCGAATGTCCAAATCAAATTCTTGCAGCAATAACACCCATCTAATCAATCTAGGCTTGGCATCAGCCTTCCTCATAAGATATTTCAAGGCAGAATGGTCAGTGTATACAATTGTCCTAGTGCCTACAATATAGTTTCTGAATTTTTCGCAGGCAAACACTACAGCAAGCATTTCTTTCTCAGTAGTAGTATAATTACATTGAGCCTCATTCAAGGTCTTACTAGCATAATAGACAGGGTGTGTTAGCTTGTCAATCTTCTGGCCTAACATCACTCCTACAGCATAGTCACTGGCATCACATAACATCTCAAAGGGAAGATCCCAATTTGGTCCTACTATGATAGGGGCTGTGACTAGTGCTTTCTTAAGGGTGGTCCAAGCTACTACACATTCCTTAGAGAAGATGAAGGGTCTATTTAGCTCTAATAGCTCACACAGAGGCTTGGCTATCTTAGAAAAGTTCTTAATGAACCTTCTGTAGAAGCCAGCATGCCCTAAGAAGCTTCTAATGGCTTTGACATTCTGGGGCTCTACCAACTTCTCTATGATCTCTATCTTGGCCCGATCAACTTCTACACCTGCCCTTGACACTCTGTGTCCTAAGACAATCCCCTCATCTACCATAAAATGGCATTTCTCCCAATTTAGGACTAGGTTGGTCTCCTCACACCTAGCCAGGACTTGTCCTAAGTTTTCTAGACAGGTTTTAAATGAATCCCCAAAAACTGAGAAGTCATCCATGAATATTTCTATCATGGACTCATCCAACTCGGAGAAGATTGCCATCATGCACCTTTGGAAAGTTGCCGGTGCATTGCATAAGCCAAAAGGCATTCTGCGGAAGGCAAACGTTCCAAAAGGGCAAGTGAAGGTGGTCTTCTCTTGATCCTTAGGGTCTATAGTAATTTGATTATAGCCTGAATAGCCATCTAAGAAACAATAATAGGCTCTACCAGCTATTCTGTCTAGCATCTGGTCAATGAACGGTATAGGGAAATGGTCTTTTTTAGTCTCTTTATTTAATTTTCTGTAATCCATACACACTCTCCACCCTGTGACAGTCCTTGTTGGAATCAGTTCGTTGTTCTCATTGACTACCACAGTTATTCCCCCCTTTTTAGGTACACATTGGATGGGGCTCACCCACTGGCTACTAGCTATTGGGAAGATCACTCCTGCATCTAACCATTTTATTATTTCTTTCTTCACTACCTCTTTCATAGAGGGGTTTAACCTACGCTGGTGATCTACCCTAGGTGTGTGCTCTTCCTCTAGTATAATTTTGTGCATGCAATAAGAAGGGCTAATGCCTCGAATATCAGCAATAGTCCATGCTATAGCCTTCCTATGTTGCTTAAGCAGTAAAATTAATTCACCCTCATGCTGTTCACTTAGTTTAGAAGAAATAATTACAGGCAGTGTATCATTATTTCCTAAATATGCATATTTGAGGTGAGTGGGTAGTGGTTTAAGTTCTAAAACAGGTGGATGCTCAATGGAGGGCTTTAACGGATTTACAGTTCTATCAGTTAAATCTACATTCATACATACATGCTGTGGGTTATCTACAGGTATATCCATTATGTCAGATATATTTAAATCAGCTATATCTAATCCTACATATTCATTGGCATGTTTGGTGAATAATACATGCTCTAATTGTTCTTCCATTAAAGAATCAATAACGTCCATACTAGCACAGGATTCAAGATCAGAGGGATACCTTAAAGCTTTATATACACTAAACTTCACCTCTTCATCATGAACCCTCATAGTAAGCTCACCTTTTTGGACGTCTATAAGTGCCCTACCTGTGGCTAGAAATGGTCTACCTAGCAGGATGGGGACGTCCTTGTCTGCCTCATAGTCCAGGACAATGAAATCTGCAAGGAAAATAAATTTGTCAACTTTAACTAGAATATCCTCAATCTTACCTTCTGGATATGCGATGGATCTGTCTGCTAGTTGTAAAGTGACTGTGGTTGGACGTGCTTCTCCCATTCCCAACTGGCGGAATAGGGACAGGGGCATGAGATTTATGCTGGCGCCCAGGTCACAAAGCGCTCTGCCCACGTGCTTGCCTCCAAGTTCTACAGGTAAGGTGAAGGAACCAGGATCCTTCTTCTTCTTGGGCAGCTTGTTCTGGAGGATGGCACTGCACTCCTCGGTGAGGTTTACTGTTTCAAACTCACCAATTGTTTTTTTGTTAGTAATAATGTCCTTCAAAAACTTTACATAAGAAGGCATAGACTGTAAAACTTCAACAAAAGGAATGTTAACATGCACTTGCTTAAGTATTTCTAAGAATTTATTAAAATGAACTTCCTGTTCTTGCTTCTTTTTAAGCCTTCGAGGGTATGGAGGTGGTGGCACATATGCAGACACGTCAGGTTGCCTTAGGATAGGTGGAGGCCTTGGAATTTCTTCTACCTCCTCAATAATAGGTTCTAGCCTGACTCCTGATGTGCTAGTTGGTGGTGGACCTTGGTTTGGCAGAGACTCCAGTGGAGCACTAGACTCAGTGTTCTCTACTCTCTTTGGTGTGTCCTTTGTGTTGCTCACCAATGGTCTTCCACTCCTAAGTTCAATCGCTTGAACTTGCTCTTTGCCATCTCTCCTTGGTACCTCGGTGTCAGCAGGGAGTCTACCTTGGGGCCTACTTTTAAGTTCATTGGCTAATTGGCCTATTTGGTTTTCCAGGCTCCTAAGAGTAGCTTGCTGGCTCTGAAGAGTAGCATCATTCTTAGCTATGTATTCCTTGAGTAGGCTTTCTACAGAAGATCCTACAGGTTGATTGTAAGGTTTTTGGTACATTGACTGGTTATGTTGAGGAGTGAAACCAGGTGTTCCACTCGGCCTTGGTTGGTTAGAATTTTGGTTAGTGCTTTGTTGGCCACCCCATGACAGGTTAGGGTGGTTTCTCCAACCAGGGTTGTAAGTTTGTGAGTAGGGGTTATTCCTGGGCTGCTGCTGGCTTCCAACATAGCAGACTGAGGATGGATTCCCAGGGCAGTATTCATATGGGTGCCCTTCCCCACAGAATCCACAGATAGGTGCCTCGCCTTGACTTGGTTGGGTGCCCATTGACATGGCTGTGGCGGTATTGGCACTGGTTTGGAGATTGGCCTGAGCCATTTGCTTAACTAGGTTGGTCAGGGCGTTTATTTGGGTGCTCATGGCGCTTAGAGCATCCTTGTCTTGAGCCCTAGTTGGCTCTACTGGATCGTCTGACCACCTACAATGAGATGTTGAGATCTTCTCCAAGATCTCATAAGCTTCGTTGTAACTCTTGGACAACATGGAACAACCAGCAGATGAATTTAGAACTTGTCTGGTGCTGGGGTTGCATCCTTTAAAGAAGACTTCTATTTGGATACACCATGGAATGCCATGGTGTGGACATTTAATGAGAAGGTCTTTGAATCTTGTCCAAGCTTCGTGAAGGGACTCACTTGGAGCTTGTTTGAACTTTATGATATCATCACGAAAGGTTGAATTCCTATCTGGTGGGAAATATTTGACTAGGAATTTTTCTGCTAAATCTGTCCAATTGAGGACAGATCCTGAGGGTAAGGAATTTAACCATGTTTTGGCTTTGTCCCTTAAAGAGTAAGGGAAAAGATATAACCTCAGGGCTTCTTGGGAAACTCCAGGGATTAGGAATGTGTCACTAACTCCTAGGAAGTTCCTAAGGTGGTTATGGGGGTCCTCATTTTCTATTCCAAAGAATTGTCCCACAGTGGACAACATTTGGAACATCACTGGTTTTAACTCGAATGAGTTGGCAGTGATTTCAGGACGGATTATGCTGGGGTTCAGCTCCCCCGGCATAGGTACTAAATATGAAAGGATGGCGCTATCCTTGTCATTCGCTATTTCAATGGGATTGCGAGTGACAGGCACCAGGTTTTGATTTACTCCAGCCATTTCTTCTTGAGGTAATTGTGGAGGAATTGTAGTTCCCGCAATGATTGGAGGTAAAAGGGTTTGTTTAAAGAGACGTTTCTTGGCTCTATTTCTAGCTTTAAATAATCTCTCGGGCTCAGGGTTGAACTCTAGATCACTAGATGGAGTCTCATTCATAAACTACCCTAAATGGTACCGGAAAAAGAAATGAAGATGGATCAAATTCAATGGAAAATAACTTGATGTTTCAAACTTAACAAACTTCGTTTTCACTTAAAATAAGTCCCCGGCAGCGGCGCCAAAAACTTGTTGCGTGCTCAGTGTAACAGATAAATAAGCAATAAGGTAGAGAGAGCACTTAGAACATGCAAGCATACATGGTCTCACAGCAAGTAGTAAGTATATTTCATTCGTTTTTTCCACAGAGACTTATGTTTAGTTATTCGCGAAGTGTATTTGTTAAGAAAGATGGGGTGGATTTGATGGGGTAAAATTGGTTTTTAATTATCTAATTTTTGCTGAATGTGTAAAGGAATATAACATAAACAAATGCAAGTTGAAATTAGACTCAAAGGACAAGAGACGGAATTGATAAACGAAGAAGAAAACAGCTAAACAGAATGGAAATTTAGCAGAATTGCGGGGACCGCAATGTTTCCGCAATTAAACAGCAGCGAAAGTGTGTAATTGGGTGAGTTAAGGGCTACTAATGACTATCCTATAGGCATTATTATACGATTCTCAAGCACTGGATCTACTCTCTATGCATCAAACTCACTCTATCTCATGTATCGTCCGATTCCATGCATTAGATTCCTAAGTTTACTCGACTTCAAAGTAAGGTCTTAATCATCTTGTTAAAACAGAAGTGTTTAGTTTGTACTAGGGAAACGCCTATTCCTAGGCCGTTTCCTGATTACCATGAAAGGCTAGCATGATTATATGACTCTGAACTCTTACTCCTTCCAGAGGTTAGGAGTTCTTTGGACAAAATGGATGGCCAATCGAAATTGCCCGTGGGATGAAGCTTACATACAATCAATGTTTCGAAGGCGATCCTACATGCTTGGTTCACGTTTTTTAGCCTATAGTTCTGTCATTAGCATGCCCCTAAGTGACTTAGCTACTCATGGATATATAGAGAACAGAAATGTAAGATGAAACAGACATGCTCAGAAGGGAAATAAACTTAAAACAGCAAGACAAAACCGTAGCAGCAGAAGAAGGAAACCGTGAAATGAAACTTGCACTCTGATTACTTTGAATGTTGAACGAACAAAGAGAAACTTAAAGGCAGTAATTCAAAGACAGACAACAACGAAATGCAGTAACTAAAACACTAAACTAGGAACAACAATGATCAAAACTGGAAATTAGAAGAAGAACGACAGAAAACAGTAAAATGGCGCTTGAAAGCTTCGTTGCAGTCGCCTCGAATGAAGGGGATGAAAGGTCAGCCTTGCTTGGATGAATCCAATCGAGAGAGAAGAAGAATCTCCTCTCCTTCCTATCAGATTATCGATTCCAACAGCTGAGACTCTCACTCCAACAGACGGCAAAGGAAAACAGGGAGAAAAAGTGGACTGTGAGAAGGCTTCTACGCTTTCGGATGATGATCAAACCTCCGACTTTGGCCCCCTTTTATAGTAGTTTGCAGGTGCGTTTGGGCCAAGGAGAACCATCAATCTTCAACGTCATATATCAGAATGGATGGAGGAGAAAGAATGAATCCCTGAAATTACGGAAATTAACGGAAAAAGATCAGTCAACTTACGGTTTTCACTTGAATAATTGCGGCCTCAGCAATGTTTTCGCAATGCTGTCGCAATGCAGCTTTTTTCATTCTTTTCCTTCGGTTTTCAACCCTTTTTCTACCTATTGTACATAAGTCCTAGATTAGCTACCTTCTTCTAATTCTCATATTAAAGCATAGGTTTAGGCTAAATGCTATCAAAAACACCTAGAAGTGTACATCTTCTTAAGCTAAATGGGTCCTAAATAAGTCACTTTCAGAGACTTAACAGCAGGACAAGAAGAAGTTCTTAAATGAGGCTAGGAAGTACATTTGGGATGATCCAACCCTCTACAGAAGCTGTGCGGATGGATTGCTAAGGAAATGTGTGTCAGCTGCTGAAGCAAGGTCAATCTTGCAGCATTGTCATACAACTCCATATGGAGGACACTATGGTGGTCAGAGGACTGCTGTAAAGGTATTCCAGAGTGGCTACTTCTGCCCTACAATCTTCAAAGATGCACATGACTACGCACACAGTTGCAATGAATGCCAACGAACAGGTAACCTCATTAGAAGGGATGAGATGCCCCTAACATATATCCTAGAGTTAGAACTCTTCGATGTATGGGGCATTGACTTCATGGGTCCATTCTCTCCATCTGCTGGTAATCTTTACATTCTAGTAGCTGTAGACTATGTCTCAAAATGGGTAGAGGCAATTGCATGTCCTTTAAATGATGCTAAGACAGTTGTTAAATTTCTAAATAGGCATATTTTCACACGCTTTGGCACACCACGTGCCATCATAAGTGATGAAGGAACACATTTCATAAACAAAGCCATGGAAAAAGTGTTAGCTAAGTATAATGTTAGGCATAGGGTGGCAACACCTTATCATCCCCATTCAAATGGGCAAACTGAAATTTCTAATAGAGAGATCAAAAGTATACTTGAAAAAGTTGTAAAACCAAATAGAAATGATTAATCTTTTAAATTAGATGATGCACTATGGGCTTATAGAACTGCATATAAAACACCTTTAGGAATGTCTCCTTATAGGTTAGTGTATGGAAAAACATGCCATCTCCCCCTTGAATTAGAAAACAAAGCTTTTTGGGCTTTAAAAGAGTTAAATTTTTGCGTGACCGATGCGGGAACATTGCGGTCTCTGCAATTGCATGAATTAGATGAACTAAGACACATGTCATACGAGAATGCTAAAATGTATAAGGAAAAAACTAAAATTTGGCATGATAGTAGACTCAGGATAAAGGATTTTAAAAAGGGCCAACATGTGTTGTTATTTAATTCATGATTGAAGTTGTTTCCTGGCAAGCTTAAGTCTCGTTGGTCTGGTCCATTTGTAATTACTAATGTGTTTGTTGATGGTGCAATCGAGATCCAAAATTTGGAACAAGGCCATCCGTTCAGGTGAATGGTGCAAGGCTGAAGCACTATTATGAGGAAGGGGATGCGAGAACACTCTCAGCATTCCTCTTGTCCGAGGCTTAAGGGCAATTAAGAGAAGACGAGCAAGGGACATGGAGTTAGCTGAGCATCTGAGGTGCGAATTTCCTACATTCCCTGCTGGTTTGTTGGGCCCCTGGATTCCTCCAAGTGTGGAGAAGACTGATGAAGAAGAAGGAGATTGAAATGAATGAATGTCATGGTTTGACGGCATTCGAGGGAGTAATTCTTGTCTCCCTCAACCCTGCTTTTCCGTAACTGGTTACCCCCCCAAAAAATATAAATTGCTGTTTGTTTTTAATTTCAGTAGAATAACTTAGTTAGAGTAGCATAGATTAGTTTAAAATTAGTTTAGGATAGTTAGTCTGTGCTGATGTTTTTAAATTTTCACATGCCCTATGGGCCACGAATAGAAATTGCATATTAAGAGCTTTGATCACTGTTAAATCTGCTCTGTTATTGTCATTGCGATTTCATTGCGTACAACGCAAAGTTCTTTCTTTCAAGCATGCTGTTATGTGAGTTATGACTTTCTGCTAGTGTGTTCTGTCCTTGAATCTAAATACTTAACTGCATTGGTGATGTCTCTGTGTGGTCTGTCTATTGAGTATACTGGATGAGTGTCGAGTACACTCTTCTTAGGTTTAAATTGCTTCATAAAATGATAAGCATGTGCCTCTGTTAGACCTTACCATTTGTTTTTAATAAATTTCTGCTATTGTGTTATCTGAAACTAGGAGAGCCATTTTATCCCTTGGATTTTTAACTTCTGTCTATTTTTAACTTAGACTAGATGCTTCTAAGACAAGTTTGGGGGTGTGCCACCTCATACTCTCATTGAGGACAATGAGTGGTTCAGGTTTGGGGGAGGCAGCCTCTAGTCCTAGGAACACTCCTCTCTCCCTTAGTAAGATATGCATCATCCTTCTTTGAAAAAAAAAAGAGAATACAAGAAAACGAAAAAGAATCAGTGTCTTTTCTTTAAAATTGCTGAGTAACCAGGGCCACTTGTGTAACCCACAAGGGGCACTGCATCAAAAGGCATACTTAAGGGAAAGAAAGAGGTGCAAAGAAAGAAAAATAATATGGAAAACAAAGAAGGATGATGTATGCCAAGAGGGTACAGCCTTGGGTGCTTAGATGTCCTATGTAATGAACTCTGATCCTAAGTTAGCTGAGCACGGGGCTGTAACTAGAAGGCTTGTTGAGGGAGATGAGTGTCTGTCCTAAAATAGAAGTGATGCCATGGCTTAGTCTATTCTATGGATTCTGTACTCTGATACTTGTGTTGTTCTAAGCATGGCGTGACTCTAAAGGATTCATAGGTAGTAAAAATAAAAACCTTAGAAGCATGTACTGAGTCTGAGTTAAAACTAGGGAGATTTTGAAAGCTTAGGGATGACTGCACAGTGTGCTTAATGATATAGGCAGATAAACCAAAAGATAGGAAGTCAGTAAAAACAGAAGGTTTTAAAGGTAAGAGAAATCAGAATAGACAAAATATGAAGTTAGTTCTAGCCTGAAGGGTGTCACAGGACAGAAATGCCTTTGACAGTAAGCCTAGGGAATCAGCAAATCAGTTAGGTAGAGTTAAAAGACAAGAGTTAGCAGCTAGGCAGAGAGAAAGTAAGCCTTTATATTGCTCGAGGACTAGCAATAACTCAAGTTTGGGGGTGTGTTACCTCTCCAAAAGTGTGTTATTTAGGACCTTAATTACCTAAAAATCATGGAAGTTCTTGAGTATTTTAGTTAGAAGTTAGCATAATGTGTGCCTAAAAGTGAGAATTTGAGAAATGATGCTAATTTAAGGCTTATTTGGAAAAGGAACGAAAAAGGATGCAAATTGGTGAAAAAACGACTAATTTGTACATTGCAGGTGCATTGCGGAAATATTGCGGAGTTCGCAATAGGATCAGCTGGAATAGAGCATTGCGGCCCTTGCAATGCGACCGCAATGCCAGTCTTTTCTGCTGCACTTTTCCAGCCGTTAGTCTTCATTGTTGCGTTTTTCCAGCAGTCAACTCTCCCTGCTGCTGCCATGTGTGAGGATTGTGAGCTCAAGAAATTGGATGGTGATCCATGATTTGTGAGCAGCCTTTGAAGGCTATATAAAGAGAGTTAAAAGGAGGATCAAATATTGAATTGAATTCCCCTCAATTCAAACACAACTCGATAGTGAAGAACTCGAAGACGAAATCCGTTTCCCCAGTTGTTGGATCGAAGAAACAAAGCCCTTGGCGTTGATAATTCGAGAGGAAGAAGAGAAGATCCATCTTCTCTTCTGATTTAATTTATCCCCAAGATCAACTAATCTTCCCCTTCATCCGAGGCGATACACGACTTGGATGATCCTCACGCAATTTACAGCTTTCCTTTACTGCTTTCTAATTAACTATTATTCTTCTTTAAGCGTTGTTCTGAACCATTTACTGTTTTACCCTTTAAATATTGCTTTCAGATCAACGGTTGTTGCTTTACGAATTGTTATGAGATTTACCTTTTTAAGAGTAATCAATTAGTTTTGTTGAGTTCTTCATTTCATGCTTAATCAATTAGTATTCTTAAATTCTTCGAAAACCATGAGTAACTAACTAAAAAGAGGTTTGCTAGGATGAATCTATATGATAGACTTATGTAAATTCAGCATGTAAAGTAGCATGAATTCATTGAATGAATGTGATCTTCATCCCATGGGCAATTTCGACCGGCCATCCATTTTGTCTAAAGAATTCCTAACCTCTGGAAGGAGTAAGAATTCCGAGTCGTTCATTCATGTTTGCCTTTTATGGTAAATAGAGAGTGGCCTAGGAATAGGCATTCTCCTAGCACGTTTATTAGCATGTGTTTATGAATAGGTTGTTAGCTTTACTTGGACAGAAGTAATCTAAGAAACTAATATATGTAATCGGAAGATGCATGAGAACTAGCTAAGACGATGCATGAGATGTTAAGTTACTGCTAAATGATCATAGTTAAATGCCTATAGAGGACTCTTAAGCCAACCTTGCTGTCTTACTTTAAATTTTAAATCGTTGTTAAAGTATTGCGAGAATATTGCGAGAACCGCAATATCAATTTCTGCCTTTACCTTAGTCTTTTTATTAGCTTTTAACCCATTGCGAATTCATTGCGAAAGTATTGCGAGACCCGCAATACTAATTTTCCACATTATAACTTCATCAACTTAGTTTGCTTTGCGTTTAAGTTTGCATTCTTCTTGCATCTTTTATAGTTCTGTACCTCAAACCAAAATCCAACCAACAACATTTTGTCACCGGTTACATTTTCCTTCAATCAATCTGTACTTAGCATAAACTTAATCAAATCTCTGTGGGAAAACGGTATAAAATATACTTATCACTTGCTGCAGACCATGTATACTTGCATGATCTGAGTGCTCTTCGCATTTAATTTACACCCACACTGAGCACGCAACAACGATCTATAGTATATGGATAAGGCTAGGTACCTTATCCTGGTAACACTATTGGATGCGACTTGCTTTGTATTGTACAGAACGATGTGATCTGAATCGTTTCACATCGTGATGTGAGAAGCAAGGGTGTCATGTACAATGAGATTGTATAAGATCGAACCACGCATTAAGTCGCTCTCTCTTTATAACTCTGTTTACTGGTGAGACCGACTTATACATTTTGATGACCTAGGTAACTCGATCTTAATCCTGAGCTCGCTATGAACTCCTGCTTGTTCGGAAGTATTCTTTGACTTGTACGGGTGAGAGTGGCCCAATAGCGCCGACTCAATAACCTACCATCTTGGGGATAAAGCCGAATAGGTAGCTGGGGACATAGGACTGTTGGGTTTAATGTCCTAAAACTCGTTGTTTGTAAACATTTATGTTTGTAAATTATCTATTTAGTAATAATGAGTTATTAAGTTTTATTCAGTAAAGGTGTTTGCTGGAATAAAGTGAAACGTGTTTGCATTAATCTATACCAATGACCAACACCCTTGACGATCATGAATACTTGAGTTTCATGTATGACATGAATGTGGGTCAAGCTCAAGTAGACAGTCAAAACGGTCTATAGTATATGGATAAGGCTGGGTACCTTATCCTGGTAACACTATTGGATGCGGCCCGTTTTGTATTGTACAAAACGATGTGATCCGAGTCGTTTCACATCGAGATGTGCGAGCGGGGGCGTCCTACGCGATGAGTTTGCGTAAGACTGAACCACGAAAAGTCGCTCTGTCTTTATAACACCGTTTACTGAAGAGACCGACTATTTCACCTGATGGCCTAGGTAACTCGATCTCAATCCTGAGCTTACTATGAACTCATGCTTATTAGACAGTATCCTTAGATTTGTATGGGTGAGAGTGGCAGGATGTCCGCTCAATAAGCCTACCATCTCAGGGATAAAGTCCAATAGGTAGCTGGGGACATAGTGTAGTAAGATGGAGTTCACTCCTAACCCGCTCTTCAGGGTTAGTAGATAGTTTGTTCCCTTAATGCTGACTCCAGGGCTTGAACAATAGGCGCCTACCCTCTCCTCGTTAGAGAGGGTTCCTGATCTGTTGGTTGGACCACTGATCAATTGTTCATTAGAGGTGTCAGTGGTAATTAAGGAACAAAGACGTAACGCAGAGGTTAAACGGTTTAAACGACCTAGCTGTGGTTACGAACAACCTGTGAAGGGTCGACTTGCCAATGACGGTTATATCAAGAGGACACAATATATCTACAGTGAGGAGAGTGCAACCCTTGGACTGTAGTGGAGTCTCCGGGGGTTAACGAATGTTGGTTAGTTCGGTTGAAAGAGTTTTGACCGGATAATCTCGTATCGTTGGAGCTCATGATCTGTAGGTCCTTTAGGTTCTCCTGGCTAGCTCGGATAACGTCGTGCAACAGTATAAGAGAAAATTAAAAGAAAAAGAATTTCAATTGTTCAAATTCGGTTTATGGAAGAAGGATGGACATATTTAAATATGATTTAAATATGGAAATGGCCTAAAACATGAATAGGATTCATGTGTAAAAAAATCGGTTTTCGGAAAACCGGGTTTAATCTTATTATTTAATTAATATTTGATATTGAATTAAATAATAATTATTAATTAAAAAGTTTAATTAATAATTATATATATATATATATATTATTTATTAAAAAGTTTAATAAATAAAATTATTATTATTATTTTTAATAATAATAATAATTATATATATATGTGTCTTGCATGCAGCAAGACACATATATATTAAGTAAATGTATATATATATGTAACGGAGTTTGGCCATTGTGGGTAGAGGAGAGGGAATTGAAATTGAATGTTGATTCATTTTGGTGAGGAGAAAAAGGAGTACACGATTGTGTACAGAAGGTGAAAAATTAGAAAATCTCTTTTTTGAGATTTTGGTTCTTCTCCACTCCTCTGCCTCTCCTTCTTCTTCTTCTTTCTTCCTCTTTTCTTTTCTTTTTCACTTCTAATCGGAGTCTCACCACTCCGTTGCGCGGCGCCGAGGATAGCGGGACTACTTGGGGTGGTCCTCGGGGCGTTTGTGAGAAGAGGCAGGAAGAGTTCGTGACGAAGATCGGACGGCGGAGTTTGAAGAAATTGGAACTACAAGGGTATGTATTTCTAATTTCTTATTTCTGTTTTAAGAGCATGTTGTTTTCTATTTGTTAAATTGATGAAATTAGAGTATCATCGGTCCGAAATCGCTTTCTGGTGCGCATGTCGCTCCATCAAGGACAGCAAGATTGAATTCACTCCTAATCCTATTCAGGGTTAGTAGATAGATTGTTCCTTTAATAGCTGACTCAAGGGCTTGAACAATGCGCGCACATCCACTCTTGTGAAGAGACGATGTATGATCGGTTGGTAGGACCACTGATCAATTGTTCATTAGAGGTGTCAGTGGTACTTAAGAAACAAGATGTAATGCAGGGGTTAAACGGTTTAAATGACCCAGCTGTGATTACGGACAACCTGTGAAGGATCAACTTACCAATGACGGTTATATCAAGATGACACAATATATCTACAGTGAGGAGAGTGCAACCCTTGGACTTTAGTGGAGTCTCCGGGGGTTAACAAATGTTGATCGATTCGGTTAAAAGAGTTTTGAATGGATAATCTCGTATCGTTAGAGCTCATGATCTGTAGGTCATTTAGGTTCTCCTGGTTAGTTTGGATAAAGCTGTGTAACAGTGCTATAGGGAAGAATTTGGGAAAATCCAAATTCGGGTCGTTTGATCAAGGTTAAACATATTTAAATATGATTTAAATATGTGATCGAAAGAATATGTATTTAAATATGATTTAAATACTCGACCGGAGGTAAACGTGTTTAAATATGATTTAAAACGTGTCCGGAGGAAAATATGAATAGAGATTCATATTGAAAAATTCGGTTTTCGGAAAACCGGAGATTGGTTTATTATTAAATTAATATTTGATATTTTTTAATAATAAATTTTATTGATTAAAATTTTATTGATTAAAATTTTGTTTTAATTAATAGTAATTTATAATTTAAATTATGAATCATTCTCCACTTCAAGTTCAACATGCTTTGCATGTTGAACAAGTGTTTTTCCCACTCATTCTCAAGGGTTGAGAATGAGGAGGTTTGGCTTGGGTTTTGTTTTTTTTTTCTCTAAGCAAGTCACTCTCTTCTCTCTTCTCGGTTAAGCTTATTGGAATATCTCTCTGTCCAAAAATTCTGCCGAATTCTCTTTAATGGTTGAAGAAGAATTTTGTTGAATTGGTTGAAGCAAGAAGATTAGGTGTGCCAATTGAGTTGTTCTTGTGAAGAAGATTGAGGCTTGAAGTGTTCATTCCTCAATACTCAATTGAAGCTTCAATTGTTGAAGTGAATGAAGACTTAGAAGTGGTTTTGTAATTGTTGAAGAGTTCAACAAAGCTCAAGAATCAGGTTCTTCTTCTGTCATTCTTCACCTTGGGTATCTCTTCTTCTTCTTCCTCCTTTCCCCTCTCAAAAAACCCCTTTAGTTCAAGGAGTCCCACTACTCCGTTGCATAGCCCGAGGATAGCTGAGACTACACTAAGAGTGGTCCTCGACTTGCTGCGTTCGTGTTGAGTTCGTGACCGGAGGAGAGGTAGAGTTCGAGGGGGCAGTAGAGGTGCTGAGGAGACGAGAAGACAAACAACAAAACAAGGTGTGTTTGCCCTTGTTGTGGCTCTCGGGTAGAAGTACCGGTCGGTATTACCGGTCAGGTAATATCGATAAGTAATTTACCGGTTGTCTTCTAAACACTGTTTCTTTAGTGTTTAGGGTTTGATTCCTTGGTCGTTGTTTACCGATGGTGCAAATCGGTTCAATTTTACCGAAGGATTAGACTGGTAACGGTTACCGATCGTGTCTTACCAGTTTACCGATGTAAAAATTATGAGGTTTTATCACCAGTTTACTGGTTCAATACTTACCGGTTCAGTATTTACCGGTGTGATTTATTCACACGGTATTACCGGTCGGGGTTACCCGGTAGAATACTAGCTGTAGCATTTACCAGTCGAGGCTTACCGATGTACCATTTACCGGTCGGGTCTAACGACTTTTATCGGTGGTACATCGAGGTGCCTTACCGGTGGGTCCTTACTGGTCAATTATGGGGTTGACTTTTATCGGTTGGTGAACCGGTCAGTAATGATCTTACCGGTGGCTTTCGAGGATTAGAAAAATGCTAAGTATTGGTATTTTTCTTCTTCCTCGGTTTGTTGCTTATTGATTGTTGAAGATCCCCAGCGAGTTTAGGTTTCTTCCGCTGCGCCTTTGGTTGTGTCGGAATCGTCAGTTCCATCAACTACAAGGGTATGTATTTATAATTTCTTATTTATGTCGTTTCGAGCATGTTTCTATTCTGTTAAATTGATGAAATTAGAGTATCAACGATTCAAAATCGATTCTGCATCGATAGACTTCTATTGGCGATAGACCATACTATTAGTGATAGAAATTGTCATATCTGCAAAAAATTTAAAAAAAGTGTTCTATTTTTAATTATTTTACTCTAAATTGACTTCTGTTACAATTTCTCTATTTATAATGTAATAAAATTTATATTCCTACTACTAATCACACAAAATACATTATTTTCATAAATATCTGATGTCATTTCCATGCACAACCAAACACGAATATCTTTTATTTCCAGCAATCTTATTCCTAGACATATCATTCTCAGTCATCTTTTATTTTTAGGCATCTGCAAATCCTCAAACCAAACGGTCCCTAAGGAAACTACTCATCTATTTTCCCTATATGGGAAGGAGTGAATTTCATCTCGTGAAACTTATGTTCCTACCTCCCTGTTTGGTCAAGTTCCCAAAATGGTAAGTGGTGAACGAGTTGTCAATGCCCGCAAAATTACATTTATAATGCTGATATCTATTCTAAATTATAGAACATTGGTAACCAGGTCGATCCATATGGAACCTTGAATTAGCTTCTCCTAATTAATTTCTATTTGCCTTAATTAAAACAATAAATAAAACGGGGGATTGGTCAAAGAAAACTAAACTAAAACATGCAGAAAATTAACTAACGGAAAATTAAAGAACAAGAAATTAAAATTGTAACATGTTCTCCTAATTTAAGGGATCGAGATTTACTTTGATGCGACTTAGATCATAGGGATTCTAACGAACTTAGCCATTTTACTCCAAGCACACAGTTTGCTTACTCGAAAATCCGTGACAAACAACCCAATAAATTAATTAGAATCATGCAATGCTAATTAAACTTGACAGTTAATAAATTTAAGGTGATCATTCCTAAACCGATTAAATGCCAGTGAGGGGAAACACCATGACAGATTACTCTGAATAATATGATTTCTCCCCTAACTCAAAGCCCACCATGTAAAATTTAGTGCGCGCTCCCTACACTTTGTCACCTAGGCTCGTCGGCACTTAGTCATGATTAGACCCTCGTTACTTGGTGATTAAGGCATATTAAGGTCTTAATCTCTAACAATCTAACATGCATAATAACTAGAGCGTCAATTCTAATTAAATATGCTTGCTAGTCGATACAAATATGGGAAGAAAATGCATTGAGATAATAAAATGCTAAATTATAAATTAAGAACTAACCCTCACTAATTGCATCAAAGTTATAATCCCTAACCTAAAATTAGAGCACTTACCTTAGTTTCTCGTGGTGAAAATAAAGACAAACCACAAAGTTTAAGCTTTCATACAAGAAAAACTAGAGAGAAAATGAGTTTTTGTCCCTACAAATCGGAATGGGGGAATGAAGAATGACCTAAAAAAGTTGGAACTTTTCTATTTATACTTCAGGACAGCGTCTCGATGCTACGGACGAAAATAAGGCGCGCGCGAGCTTTTGAGACGAAGTTTCTGCTGATTTTCAAGTCGTAGTGTAGCGTCACTGGTAGAGCACTTAATGGGGTGCTCCAACTTCAAGCTGTCGAGGCTTGCCAAAATGCAATTTATAAACCCGAATACACCGAGCAATTTGCAGCTAAGTGGTAACGGGGTCGATCCACAGGGAATTAAGAAATTCAATTTAACTAAGTCTAATTTGCTAATTATAAAAAGTATGTGCAAAATTGGTAAAAAGAATGGTAATTTGGTTTGGGGGGAAGGGAGCTCCTAACGTGTGATGCTAACGGAAAATTAAATGACGAAGTGCAAAATTAAATGGTCGTGCTTAACTCCGAGTAATGAGATTGATCGCTATGGATGTTCGGTTCATCGATACAATTTATTAACCAATCATGCTTATGCACACAATCCATTTGGTTAATTTCTAACTCAAATGACCCAAATATATAATTAGATATGTGCAATTCTAATTGTTCTTGGCCAATAATCCATTCAAGGTAGCGACCCCTAAATTGACCATAAGCCAGTAACGGGAACATTGTGACGGTTTAATCCTAAGACTAACCCGATTTCTCTCTCGCCTTAAGCCTAACATGAAAACGTTAACTAATTCAGATTCCCAACTGTCACTTTGGGTTGAATTACCTAGCCATGCTTAAGCCCTTGCTACCTAGCGGTTTAGGCAATTATACGTCCCAACCTTTAGCCCTCTAACATGCATAGGAATTAGGGAGTCAATCCTAACTAAGCTACACATGCTAGATTTGAATAAGAACAAAAAAGAAGATGCAAGCAATATCAATTAACTCAACATTTACAAAGGGGCAAATCTCCCCAAACATCCATAATTCACAAACCCAAACTCGAAATTAAACACTAACCTCAGTTTAGCCTTCCATGGAGGATGAATAAATCAAACCCTCCATGGAAGAGCTTAGTACCATACAAAAGGAGGAAGAAGAAGCTCAAAAATGGTGCAACAATGGTGTAGATCCGAGAGGAAGAATTGGAGAAGAAGATAGATTGAAAGTTGGGCAAAAATGAGGCGTTTTCACGCCTTTAATCGTCGGAGCGTCGAGACGCTAGGCAAGCGTCTCGACGCTGGTGCCCTAAGTTGGCCGCGCGCGGGCGTCGAGACGCTCGGACAGCGTCTCGACGTTGTCGCGCGTCATTCTGGAAAATCGTCGGGCTGGCGTCGAGACGCTTGGTGTGCGCTCATCCTAGGTAGGCAGTCGGGGCGGCGTCGAGCAAGCGTCGAGCTAGCGTCTCAACGCTGCTGCTCATGCATGCATGCTCTCGGGTTTGTTGGCCAAAACTTGTCTTTCCAAGGCAATTTTTGCCATCTCTTTGTTCTTCAAGCCCCTTCACTCCCAATGCATCTATGAAGCTCTAAAACGCCACTTTAAGCCCCGAAACGTGTCTTTGGACTTCTCGCGCACTCGGTATGAAATCACCTACAAGAAGGCATTTTAATCAATACTTAGCACGGTTCTAGCCAATATTAGGGACATAATAATAGCTCTATTTTGGAGCTATCAAAATACCCCCGACCTAAATCTTGCTAGTCCTCGAGCAAGGTATACTCTAAATTATCTCCAAAGAATTAATTGCATGCTGATAACTCAAACCTCAATGCTTGTGAAACAAGGTACTTGAATAAATGTAAAACCATCAAATGCATGCAAACATTGAAAACATTCCAAAATCTTAACTCCTATTCCTTTACGTGTGTGTGTTTAGCACCTCTCAACCTAGCTCATGCAAGCCCGAAATAACCTTATACAGCCATATAACTCGTTTTCCCCCTACTTATGGCGATAAGAACAGTCTAACGGCTTTTAGTGATAGAAAGAGTAACAAAACAAAAGGCCTACATTTTATTCTTTTCTTTGAGTACTTTGTACCCATTTTTCTTTTTGAACCATTTTTTTTTTATTTTTCTCCAAGAGAGCCTAACACGTCAAACCAAATTTAGCTTCACGTTTTTAAGGACTATTGTCGCTTCTATTAGTTCCCCTTTCATGCAGTGACAACCCTGGGTTACACGATCGCCCATGGTTACACGGGCAACACAAGAAGGAGGAGCAACTCTAAAGTTTTTATTTTTTCATGCTTACTTTTTTTTTGGCAATAGCTTCGCTATACAACAAATGAATTATTACTACTTCTAACACATCAAGCCTCCCTAATGGTACCTTTCGGGGTGACAACAAGGTTTCAGACCAAATAAAATCATTCTAGACCTACAGAATTGAGAATAAGAGGGCTATGTGCTCAGTGAATGTAGGGAAATAACAGAAAAAAATTTAAAATAGGCTCAAAATGTGCATACATTGTCAAATTTTTGGAATTACACAAATACGGAGTGTTCACAAGCAAATCACAGACCGTCCTCATCGGACAACATGCATTCAGATTCTAATCTAACAATCAGAGTATACACAAGCCCGACAACTACTAAGAAGTCTTATCTCTTTCAACAAACTCCACCCCCACCTTAAGACATGCATTGTCCACAATGCATTTAACAATTTAAAACAACAAAATTCTAAGGGAACAGAAAACCTCCCCTGAATTTTGTGGAGCCGACGGGTAGAGATGTGTCTCATCGTCTTCCAATATACTCTCGAAGTGTCGGCCATTTCACATTTCCTCCTAAGAAAACAAGCAAACAAACAACAAATTCAAAAGCTAATATGAACAAAAGCAAAGCAGTAAATAACAGAATTACAGTCCAAGCTCGGGTGCCTCCGAGAAGCGCAAATTTTTAAAGTCGATTGCTCGACTGTATTCACTCATCCACTCATCCATAATCGAACTTGGGCGGCACTAGAAGTAATGTAGCGTCATAGCACTCAGCGTGCCCATTCACCTTCTGCACCTCATCCGAGTCCAAGCTCTGAATCTCCAGACTGCCATAAGGAAAATTTTTAGTTATTATGTAGGGTCCTTTCCAACGGGAACGAAGCTTACCTGGCATGAACTTCAGACGGGAATCGAACAGCAGAACTTTCTGACCGACTTCGAAGTTTTTCTTTAAGATCCTTCGGTCATGAAACTGTTTGGACTTCTCTTTATAGATCCTCGAGTTCTCGTAGGAGTCCAAACGCAGTTCCTCCAATTCCTGTAATTGAAGCAGACGTGTCTCGCCAGCTTCGTCAGAGCTCATGTTACACTACTTGATCGCCCAGAATGCTTTGTGCTCAATCTCCACGGGTAAGTGGCACGCCTTACCAAAAACCAACCGGTATGGGGACATACCGATAGGAGTTTTGTAGGCGGTGCGGTAGGCCCACAAGGCACCCTACAAACGAACGCTCCAATCCTTCCTGCTCGGTCTCACGATTTTCTCAAGAATTGACTTTACCTCTCTGATGGAGACCTCGGCTTGCCCATTGGCTTGAGGATGGTAGGCGGTGGACACTCGATGATGCACACCATACTTCCTCAGCAAAGCCTCCACAGATCGGTTGCAGAAATGAGTTCCCTGGTCACTGATTATGGCTCGTGGGATTCCAAACCTGGTAAAAATATTAGACTGAACGAACCTAACAACAGAATTAACATCGTTAGTCTTCGTGGCTTTTGCCTCAACCCACATGGAAACATAATCAACAGCCAGCAATATATAAGAAAAACCACAAGAAGGTGGGAAGGGTCCCATAAAATCCATGCCCCAAACGTCAAAGATTTCACAGACTAAAACAGAGGTTTGAGGCATTTCATTTCTACCAGATATCGACCCTATTCTTTGACATCTATTGCAGGTTTTACAAAATTCATACAAATCTTTAAACAGAGAAGTCTAGTAAAACCCACTATCTAAAACTTTCCTAGCTGTCCTCCTAGGCCCAAAATTTCCCCCACATGCATAATCATGACAGAAAGTAAGAATAGATGCATGCTCATTCTCAGGGACACATCTCCTAATTATCTGATCAGAACAGAACTTCCATAAATGGGGATCCTCCCAAACATAGGACTTAGCGTCGCTTTTCAACTTAGCTTTCCTAGCATGAGAGAAACCAGAAGGAAAATTACCTGTGACCAAGTAATTCACCATATCAGCATACCAGGGAAGGACTATATCAAGTCTGAAGAGTGTCTCATCGGGGAAATCTTCATTCAGAGGCAGGAGGTCTTCCTTCCTGACCAAGCGGCTCAGATGGTCGGCTACCGGGTTCTCTGCTCCTCTCCTATCCTTGATCTTCACATCGAAG
Organism: Herpetospermum pedunculosum; assembly: GCA_028017165.1. NCBI lineage: Eukaryota > Viridiplantae > Streptophyta > Magnoliopsida > Cucurbitales > Cucurbitaceae > Herpetospermum > Herpetospermum pedunculosum. The sequence goes on from CM051527.1 coordinate 47,885,402, forward strand.
TCCTGGAGGAGCAAAATCCACCGAAGTAGCCTCGGTTTCGAATCTTTCTTGGTCATGAGGTACCGAACAGCTGCATGATCAGAGAAAACAGTTACTTGAGAGCCAATAATATAAGAACGAAACTTATCAAGCGCAAATACAATAGAAAAAAGTTCTTTTTCTGTATAATTGTAGTGCGCTGGATTGAGTGGCCTGGAGGCATAGTAAATGACACGGCTCTTGTTCTCGATCCTTTGACCAAGCACGGCTCCTAGGGCATAGTTGCTAGCGTCGCACATTATCTCGAAAGGCAAGTCCCACTAGGGTGGGTGTATGATGGGCGCGCTTGTCAAACTATCCTTAAGCAAGTCGAAGGCTTTTTTGCACTCCTCCCCAAAATCAAACGTGACATCCTTTTGAAGGAGGTACGTCATAGGCATGGCAACCTTGGAGAAGTCCTGGATAAACCTGCGATAAAACCCTGCATGGCCAAGAAAAGACCGAACCTCCTTAACATTCGTTGGGTATAGCAGATTAGAGATAACATCAATTTTAGCCTTATCTACCTCTATACCCTTAGCAGAAACCACATGTCCTAAAACGATACCTTGACTAGCCATAAAATGACATTTTTCAAAATTTAGAACAAGGTTCATTTCAATACATCTTTTCAGGACATGCGATAAATTAATTAAACAGTCATCGAAGGAATTGCCATAAACTGTAAAATCATCCATGAACACTTCAATGCATTTTTCTACAAACTCAGAAAAAATACTCATCATGCATCTCTGAAATGTACCAAAGGGGCGTTACAAAGCCCAAAAGGCATCCTTCTAAATGCAAATGTGCCAAAGGGGCACGTAAACGTTGTTTTCTCTTGGTCTTCTTTGGCTATGGAGATTTGGTAAAAGCCAGAGAAACCATCGAGAAAACAAAAGAATGGCTTCCCAGCTAAACGCTCCACCATCTGATCAATAAAAGGAATGGGAAAATGGTCCTTCCTAGTGACCTCATTCAGCTTCCTAAAGTCTATGCACATTCTCCATCCATTTTGAACTCTTTTGGGCACTAATTCATTTTTCTCATTCCTAACCACAGTTATGCCAGTTTTCTTAGGAACGACATGTATAGGACTGTCCCACTTACTATCTGAGATAGGATAAATGATACCTGCTTCGTGGAGTTTGAGGATCTCAGAAACTACTACCTCCTTCATCGCGGGATTGAGCCTCCTTTGGGGCTCTCGTGAAGGTTTCGCTCCATTCTCGAGCAGGATTCTGTGCATGCACGTAGCTGGACTTAGCCCATGTAAATCTGCTAATGTCCATCCAATTGCCAGCTTGTGCTCTTTAAGAACTTCCATTAATTTCCCTTCCTGAGCCGGTATAAGATCCTTCGCTATGATGACCGACAACGTCTCATCATCCCCCAAATACGCATATTTGAGATGATCAGGTAAGTCTTTCAACTCCAATGTAGGTGCCTGCAAGGTAGAAGGGAGCATCTTAACATGATTTTGAACTATTGCCAAAGAAGAGACAGTTGAATCACAAGGTTCAGACATGGATGGTTCATGCATATCAGATTCATCAAAAAGATCAGTGAAAAACAATGGGTCATCCCCATCTCTATCAGACATGCATTCATCCTGAACTAGCAATTCAATTGTATCTACTTGACAAAGAGAGCGGACGCTCTCATCATGCTCCAACTCATTAGACACATTAAGCTCAACAACTTGTCCACGATACTCAACAGATAGAGTGTCATTATCTACATTTATCTTAATTTTAGCAGTTTTCATAAAGGGCCTACCTAATAAGATCGACGCAGACGAAGAAGCAGAATTTCCATCCATTTTCAGAATATAAAAATCAACAGGAAAAATCAGCCCATTAAAATTAACTAAAACATCTTCCACTACTCCTAAAGGATGCGCGAAAGACCTATCAGCAAGTTGTATAACAACACCAGTTTTCTGTATTTCTTTTAAATTCAAACCCTGATAAATGGAGTGAGGCATGACACTAATGGAGGCTCCTAGATCTAGCATGGCTCTTCTAATTTTTCTACCTCCAATCGTGCAAGGGAGAGAAAACATACCTGGATCGTCGCATTTTTCTGGTAAGTTCTTTGTGATCAAAGCAGAAACGTTCTTACTTACCACGACGCGTTCTTTCTCTTTTGTCTTCCTTTTGTTGGTGCATAAGTCTTTCAGGAACTTAGCGTACCTGGGAATTTGCTTGATGGCATCCAACAGAGGGATGTTGATCTCTACCTTCCTGAATGTGTTTAGGAACTCCTCCTCGTAGTTCTCCTTCGGCGGTCTTGCTAACCTGCTAGGAAAAGGAGCCTTAGGCACATAAACTCTAGTACATGTAGGATCGAAATTTACCCCTTTCCACCGTGGTTCGGGATTTTCTGTCTGTGGCTCGACGTGGCCATGATCGACTTCCACCGGCGGGGTACTCGTGGGAAGTTGCTTCCCACTTCTCAAAGTGACGACACTAGCGTTCTCTGCGTTCTGATGCTCCATCACTGTCAACCTCTTACTGACTTGAATCACTACTTCGCTCAGAGTTTGAAACTGCTCTCGAGTTTCCCTATGTTGTGATTCAAGTATTTCTTCCAACGATCTACCTGAAACAGAAGGACGGGGCTGTAAGTTTTCTTTCAAAGCAAGAACAACACTACTTACCTCAAAAAGTTGGGCTTTAAGCTCGTCCACATCCCTGATCAGGCGATCTTTCTCCTTGTCTCCATCTCCACTCCGCTCCAAGCTTCTAGCCAAGTTGGAAATCAAAACTCTAGCTTCGGCGGGGGTCTTATCCATGAGACATCCTCCACTGGCGACATCAACTAACTGTCGGTTTGGCGGTAAGAGACCTTCGTAAAAGTTCTGAATGAGCTGTTGTTCAGCTACTTGGTGGTTTAGACAATCTTCACACAACCGACCAAATCTCTCCCAACACTCGAGAACGGTCTCTTTTTCTCCTTGCTCAATTCTGTTTATCATTCTTCTGAGGGCGGCAACCTTGGGAGGCGGAAAATACTTCGCATAAAACGCTCCCTGCAGCTCTTCCCAAGAAGTGATGGACCCAGTCGGTAGGTAATACATCCACTCTCTCGCCTCCTTCTTTAAGGGGAAAGGGAAAGCTCTAAGATGGAGTTGATCTTCGGTGATGTCGTCGGTCCTAAATGACGAACTCACCATCTGAAATGCCTTGACGTGTCTGACGGGATTCTCATCTGTATTACCACAAAAAGAAGGTAATAAGTTAATCAGACCAGCTTTAAGTTTAAAATTACCTGAAGCTACAGGGTACATAATACTCGATGAGTTCCGGCCTAGCTCAGATGCTGCAAGCTCCCTCAAGGTTCTTTGTTGCTCATAATTACCCCCGACCTCCATTTCATCGCTTCTCTTGGATTTTCAAAGAATGATTGCGCTCAGAAACTCAAACAAAAACGGGTAAAATAATACAAAACAATTAAACTGTACAAAAAAAGTAAGGAAATTTTTTAAAACCAACAAATTAAACTCAATCAAATCAAATTAAATTTAAGTCCCTGGCAACGACGCCAATTTTGGTAGAGCACTTAATGGGGTGCTCCAACTTCAAGCTGTCGAGGCTTGCCAAAATGCAATTTATAAACTCGAATACACCGAGCAATTTGCAGCTAAGTGGTAACGGGGTCGATCCACAGGGAATTAAGAAATTCAATTTAACTAAGTCTAATTTGCTAATTATAAAAAGTATGTGCAAAATTGGTAAAAATAATGGTACTTTGGTTTGAGGGGAAGGGAGCTCCTAACGTGCGATGCTAACGGAAAATTAAATGACGAGGTACAAAATTAAATGGTCGTGCTTAACTCCGAGTAATGGGATTGATCGCTATGGATGTTCGGTTCATCGATACAATTTATTAACTAATCATGCTTATGCACACAATTCATTTGGTTAATTTCTAACTCAAATGACCCAAAAATATAATTAGATATGTGCAATTCTAATTGTTCTTGGCCAATAATCCATTCTAGGTAGTGACCCCTAAATTGACCATAAGCCAGTAACGGGAACATTGTGACGGTTTAATCCTAAGACTAACCCGATTTCTCTCTCGCCTTAAGCCTAACATGAAAACGTTAACTAATTCAGATTCCCAACTGTCACTTTGGGCTGAATTACCTAGCCATGCTTAAGCCCTTGCTACCTAGCGGTTTAGGCAATTATACGTCCCAACCTTTAGCCCTCTAACATGCATAGGAATTAGGGAGTCAATCCTAACTAAGCTACATGGTACTAAGATTTTTGAATATCCTATAAATTTCGGGTTGTCGAGACCCGCCAAAATAAATTTATAAACCTATTAACCTTAGCTTTGCAGCTAGCGGCAACAGGGTCGATCCACAGAGAAGGACTTAACGTGATTGAAATTAAAGTTTGAGATTCCAAATGATTGATTAATTTAGTTTTGGTAACTTGGGGGGTTTTTATCATGCAGCGAGAAAATTAAAATGCTAACAGAAAGATTAAAGAGAAGGAGATTAACAAGTGCTTGATTCGGGGAGTTTCAGGATTTTTGCTAGACATTCTATCATTCATCATCTAATTCAAATCTAAGGCTATCCAATTGTCATGCACGCGGTCGGTTACCTGGGACGCTCTTTTGTAACCGGCTCCATATTAATTAATTAAATCAACAGATCAAATTAAACATTGTTTAAGGTCTCGTTAGAGTGATCAGCTCCAATTTGACTCTAAACAGTCACTAGCTAACCGCGACGAACATTCGAGCATGCAATCCTAATGCTAACTGGCTACCCGCCAACGCTGAAGTACCCAACAGTTATCATGCATACATTGATACTTTGATTTGTTTCATTGTTCCGTGTTACTAGGCGAAAAGTGAGAGGCATGGCATCGCTAATCTTTAACTCTAACACATGCTGGAAAACTCGATTGTCCGTCGGCGAAATCCAACACATGCATGGGATTAAGGAAGAACAATAAATGCATACAAACATCGAGCAAATTTCAGAATTAATTGCATGGATTATCAAAATGAAGAAGTCTAACAAAATATCTCTAAACTATCCCGAATCGCACACCGTACCTTAGCCGATGTTGCGTGCTCAATGTGTTAAAATAAATAAGCAATAAGAGAGAGAGAGCACTCAGAACATGCAAGCATACATGATCTTATAGCAAGTAGTAAGTATTTTTTCATTCGTTTTCCCACAGAGATTTATTATGAGCTACTCGTGAAGTGTGTTGTTAAAAAAGAACGGGTGGATTTGATGAGGTAGAATTGATTTTAAGTTGTCTAATTTCTAAGGAATATGTAAAGGGTAGCAACATAAACAAGTGCAAGTCAAAGTTAAACTCAAATGAAAAGGGAAGAGATTAATAAACGAATAGGAACTTGGCTAAACATAATTTTAAACTTAGCAGAATTGCGGAAACAGCAATTCTACCCCAATAATACTAACAGCGAAAGTGTGTAAAATGGAGAAACAAGGGCTACTAACGACTCCCCTATAGGCATTTTTATACGATTCTCAAGCATTGGATCAACTCACTATGCATCAAACTCACTCAATCTCATGTATCTTCCGATTTCATGCATTAGATTCTTTAGTTTACTCATGTCCAAGTAAGGTCTTAAGCATCTTGTTAAAGCAGAAAGTTATGGTTTGTACTAGGAAAACGCCTATTCCTAGGTCTTTTCTGGCTACCTTGAAAGGCTAGCATGAGTGTATGACTCTGAACTCTTACTCCTTCCAGAGGTTAGGAGTTCTTTGGACAAAATGGATGGCCAATCGAAATTGCCCGTGGGATGAAGCTTACATACAATCAATGCTTCGAGAGCTATCCTACATGCTTGGTTCACGTTTTTTAGCCTATAGTATTGTCATTAGCATGCCCCTATGTGACTTAGTTACTCATGAATATAGGGAGAACAGAAATAAGAGATAAAGTAGACATGCTTAGAAGAAATTTAAAGACAAACAGCAAGGGGAAAACAGTAGCAGCAACGAAAAGAAACTGTGAAATGAAGAATTGTGCTTTGATTACTTGAATGTTTGAATGAACAAAGGGACGTTTAAAGTAAATAACAAAAAGGCAGAAAGCAACGAAATGCAATAAACTAGCTACTAGAAGGGAAACAACAACAAAGCAGAACTGGAAATTAGAAATAAAAGAGCTTGAACGCCTCGTCGCAACCGCCTCGGCTGAAGGATGAGAAAGATCAGCTTTGCTTGGATGAATCCAATCGAGAGAGAAGATGAATCTTCTCTCCTTCCTATCAGATTGTCGATTCCAACAGCTAAACCTCGCAAACCAACAGACGGTAAAGAAAAACAGGAGAAAAGATGGAGCTGCGAGAAGACTTCTACGCTTTCGGATGATGATTGAACCCTCTACTTTGACCCCCTTTTATAGTAATTTGCAGGTGCGTTTGGGCCAAGGAGAACCATCCATCCTCAACGTCGTACTTCAAAATGGATGGAGGAGAAAGAACGAATCCCTGAAATAACGGAAATTAACAGAAACAGATCAGTCAACTTACGGTTTTCACTTGAAACATTGCGGTTTTAGCAATGTTTCCGCAATGCTGCCGCAATGCACATTTTTCCTTCTTTTAACTTCGGTTTTTAATCCTTTTCTTTCCTTTTGCATACAAGTCCTAATTTAGCTACCTTCTTCTAATTCTCATATATAAACATAGGTTTAAGCTAAATCCTATCAAAAACACCTAAGAGTGTACATCTTTCTAAGCTAAATAAGTCCTAAAAAGGTCACTTTTGGAGACGTAACACACCCCCAAACTTAAGGTTTTGCTCGTCCTCGAGCAGTCTAAGGACTTGCCTAGGCTGCTATTTTATCTTCTTTAACCACTTACTGACTCCCCTACATTCCTATCTATAGCAGTGCTGTCCTGTGACACACTTATAGGTTTACAACTAACCTTTTATATTGCTTCTTCTGACTTTGCACGCCTAATACTCCTACTGTTTCATTAACTCCCTACGACTGATCTACTTGCTCTTGTCATATCGTGCCACTATCCCTAAGGTTTCAAATTCTACCTAGCTTTACCCTAGACTCAGTACATGCTTCTAGTTTTTACTTTTGAGCTACCTAGGATTCCTTAGAGTCATGCCAGTCTTAGTATTAACAGTGACAGTAGTACTTTAAGAGAACAACCTAAACCCTGGCATCACTACATTGGACATACATTCATCTCCCTAAACAACCCTACAAATTACAACTTTGTGCTCAGCTAATTGAGGATCAGAGTTCTTTTTATTTAGGACATCTAAGCCACAAAGTTGCAACTCCTAGGTATACATTCTTCTTCCCTTTTCTTTTTTCTTTCTTTCTTACTTAGGTGGAGCCTCTCCTTTGGTTTCCTTTTGATGCAATGCCACTTGTGGGTTACACATTTGGCACTGATTACTCAGCAACCTAAGAGAGACACCCCTCTTTATTCTATTTCTCATTTTTTTTTTCAGCTCATCATTTTTTTTTTGTAAAGGAGAAGAAGAATGCTTATGCTTAAAGGGAGAGAGGAATGTTCCTAGGCCTAGGGTGGCTTCCCCCAAACTTAAACTACTCATTGTCCCCAATGAGTGTCTGAGGTGGCACACCCCCAAACTTGTCCTAGAAGCATCTAGTCTAAGGTAAAACAAAGAGAATCTAAAAGCCCTAGGCATAGACAAAACAGTCTAAAAGCAAATATCACAGCAGCAGAAATTTATAAAAAACAGTCAGGCAAGGACTTAAAGCTATGCATGCTGAGCACTTTTAAGAGGCTAATTTAAACTATCAAAGGGTGTCCAATGACACTCATCCAGCATGCTTTGAGATAAGCTATATAGGGTAGTCATGATAGCAGCAAAATACAAAATTTAAACAGATCCAGCCTAGCTAAACAGTCGGTCAAAAACATGCATTTACTAATAAAAATTGCGGTTTCCGCAATTATTTCGCAATAAAGACAGGGCAGATATATCAGTGATCAGGGCCCCTATGCATGCTTTTTCCAGTCATTCAAGCTATACAAAAATGAAACTAAACTAATCTACCTATTAAGCTATCATCAGACTAAACTAAACAAATTTAAAAATTAAAACTAAACAACTAAAACAGATCAAAAGATTAACTCAAAACAGCACAGTTCACATGGTTCAACAAAAAGCAGGTTGATTATTTTTTTTTTAATTTAAGGGAACAGCAATACTCCCTTTAGTGCTTCTCAGACTAGCACTCAAATGTCTTCCTCATCATCAGTCCTTCGTGGTCGTGGAGGCGCCCATGGAGTCATTAGGTTCGTGGGGAATGCAGGAAAAATGCATCCCAATTGGTCAGCAACTTCCTTGTCCCTTGCTTGCGCATAAGTGGCCCATTGAGCCATCCTCTTCTGCAGATCCGTCAGGCAGGCCATGGTCAAAGACTGAGCAGCAGCCAGGCCATCGAGCTCGAACTCCATGTTCCCCTTTCTGCGCAACCTCAAGGCCGTAGGCAATTCCAGGTAGCCCGTGTAGGCCAGCTGTCTTTCTATTCGCTCAATTGGGACCCCTGCACGTAAGCACAACTTAGTAATTGTGTTAGGAAAGAAGAATGGTCCCTTACCCTTTTTGGCGCAGTCAGCAATTGAAGCTGCAATGACCTCGCCCACGTTGATTGTGAGACCTCGCATGATCGCGTAGACCAGCAGCGATCTGCTTTGGTTGATGGTGGTCTCATGGGTCACTGGGGACAGCTTCCTCCTCACGAAGGAAAACCAGACAGCCGCCTTGGCTGTGAGGGTGGCACTCATCAGGGTGTGCCTCCCATTGCGTGATACCGTCCATGATGCCTCTGGCTGGCCAATGATCCGAATGGCCTCCTCCAAGACAACTTCTGTTGGCTCATCAACAATCCTCGCATAGTCAGTATGTTTTTGGCCCTTGAGGCCATAGGCTTCGTTGATCGCCTTTGCTGAGAAGCCTACCTCAACCCCTCTGACCACAGACAGGCCATCCTTAGGATTCATCAGATTGGCGTAGATGTCATACACCATGCTGGAGTAGGCTGGATTGGGTGGTCTGCACAGCTCCTCCCATCCGTGATTCGTGATCCCTGCGCGCAAGAATTGCGGCAGGTCAGCAGGTGTGTCTAGGAATCCCTTCTCGTGCAGCAATTCCCTTTTCGTTAGCTCAATGCCTCTAGACTCAGCGTCAGAGGACACGTACCTCACTGACTGGTGGGCGGATTTGATGGAGCGCTCATGGCACGCAGCGGAAGCGATTTGGATCATGGACACTCTAATTTCATCAATTTAAACAAATGGAAACATGCAAAAGCGATGAAAAAGAGAAGTTAGAACACATACCCTTGTCGTTCGTAATTCTCCAAATTCACCGTCAGAAGCTCCTCACGAGCTCACCGAGCCTTCTCACGAAACGTTCGTGGACCACCCACGGTAGTCCCGCTATCCTCAGGCCGAGAAACGGAGTAGTAGGACTCCTTTTACAAAAGAAAAGAAGGAAGAAGACTCACTGAAGAAAACCAATTTTCTTACACAGAGAGCTACAGACGGAAGAAGAAGAAGAAGTTTTAAATTGAGAATTCAAATCATATTTGAATACCCCAATCTGCACTAACTTTTCTTTTTCTTTTTTTTTTTTTTTTTTTTTTTTTTTATTTCGTTTGATCTGTCAATATATATATATCCTTCTCTTACATGTGTCTTACATGCTTGCATGTAAGACACATGTATATATATATATATATATATATATATATTTATAAATTATTATTATTAAAAATAATAATAATTATTTTATTAATTAAACTTTTTAATTAATAAAAAATATATATATTTTAATTAATATTATTTAATTCAATATCAAATATTAATTAAATAATATAATTAAACCCGGTTTTCCGAAAACCGACTTTTTGCACATGAATCCTATTCATGTTTTCAGACCAATCTCATATTTAAATCATATTTAAATATGTCCATATTTAAATCATATTTAAATATGTCTATTCTTCTTCCACAAACCCGAATTTGAACGATTCAAATTCTTTTCTTTTCTTTTATACTATTTCACGGCTTTATCCGAGCTAGCCAGGAGAACCGTAAGGACCTACAGATCATGAGCTCCAACGATACGAGATTATCCAGTCAAAACTCTTTCAACCGAACTAACCAACATTCGTTAACCCCCGGAGACTCCACTAAAGTCCAAGGGCTGCACTCTCCTCACTATAGATATATTGTGTCCTGTTGAAATAACTATCATCAGTAAGTCGATCCTTCACAGGTCGTTCATAATCACAACGGGTCATTTAAACCGTTTAACCCTTGTATTATATCTTGTTCCTTAAGTACCACTGACACCTCTAATGAACAATTGATTTGTGGTCCAACCATCAAATCAGATTCCTCCCTGATCAGGAGAGGATGGGCCCATTGTTCAAGACCTGGAGTCAGCACTTAAGGGAACAACCTCTCTACTAACCCTTAAAGCGGGTAGGAGTGAATTCCAATCTTGCTACAACTACGTCCCCAGCCACTTATTCAATCTTATCCCCAAGATGGTAGGCTTATTGAGTCGGCAATCTGGCCACTCTCACCCGTACAAATCAAAGGATAAGGTTGAATAAACAGGAGTTCATAGTAAGCTCAGGATTGAGATCGAGTTACCTAAGTCATCAAATGAAAAAATCGGTCTTTACAGTAAACGGTGTTATAAAGAAAGAGCGATTTTATTTCTTGGTTCGGTCTTGTGCAAACTCATTGCACAGGACGCCCTCACTCACATGTCTCTACATGAAACGATTCGAATCACATCGTTTTGTACTATACAAAGTGAGCCGCGTCCAATAGTGTCCCCAGGATAAGGTACCCAGCCTTATCCCTATACTATAGACCATTTTTGGCTGTCTACTTGAACTTGATTCACATTCACGTCACACATGAAGTTCAAGTACTCATACTATCGCCACGGGTGTTAGTTATTGGTATAGGTTAATACAAACACAATTCACTAAAATTCAATAACAACTTTATTGAAATATAATATATACATTCATTCAGTTTACAAACTACGAGTTTTAGGACATAAAACCCAACAAACTCCCACTTGGACTAAAACGTCAGTGGAGTACATGCTGGTCGAGAGAACTAGAATATCAAATATCTAAAGTTTCTCCCACTGTCCTACTGAGCAGCTCGCAGCCCTAGACTTTCTAGGTGTCTCTCAAACACTTTAGCCGTGAGAGACTTAGTAAACGGATCAGCAATGTTGTGCTCCGAGGCTACCTGTGTGACGATCACATCTCCTCGTTGCACTATCTCCCTGATGAGATGATATTTCCGCTCAATATGCTTTCCACGCTTATGGCTTCTAGGTTCTTTAGAATTTGCCACTGCACCACTGTTATCACAATAAAGGGTGATTGGCAAGTTCATATTTGGAACAACTTCCAAATCTGTCAAGAACTTCCTAAGCCATACAGCTTCCTTCGCTGCTTCGCAAGCTGCGACATACTCAGCTTCCATGGTGGAGACAGCAATACAACCTTGCTTTATACTCCTCCATACTATTGCTTCTCCGTTAAGAGTGAACACTGATCCTGATGTAGATTTCCTGGAATCTATATCAGTCTGAAAATCAGAGTCAGTGTATCCTGCAAGGATCAAATCCTTCGCGCCATACACAAGCACATAGTCCCTCGTTCTCCTAAGATACTTGAGGACGTGTTTAACGGCTGTCCAGTGATCATATCCTGGATTGGACTGGAACCTACTGACAATTCCTACTGCATAGCAGATGTCGGGTCGTGTACACAACATAGCGTACATGAGACTACCAACTGCAGATGCATAGGGAATTTGTCTCATATCCTCAACCTCTTGAGGTGTCTTAGGAGACTGTTCCTTAGACAAGTGAATTCCATGCCTAAAAGGCCGCGAACCTTTCTTGGAATTCTGCATCGAATATCTTGACAACACCTTGTCAATATAAGATGCTTGAGACAACGCTAGCACTTTGTTCTTACGATTCCTTATGATCTGAATCCCTAGAACAAACTGAGCCTCTCCCAAATCTTTCATTTGGAATTGGGTCGCTAGCCAATTCTTAACGTCAGTTAGGAACCCTACATCATTCCCAATGAGTAGTATATCGTCTACGTACAAGACTAAGAAAGCTACAACAGTATTGACTACTTTCTTGTAAACACAAGGTTCGTCAATATTTTGTTCAAAGCCATAAGATTTGATCGCCGTATCAAACCTTATATTCCAGGATCTAGATGCTTGCTTCAATCCATAAATGGATCGATTAAGCTTGCAAACCTTTTGCTCTTGACCCTGAAGTATGAATCCCTCTGGTTGAGCCATATAGATACTCTCCTCAAGATTACCATTCAGAAAGGCAGTCTTGACATCCATTTGCCAGATTTCATAATCATAAAATGTAGCAATGGATAAGAGTATTCTAATCGACTTTAACATGGCAACAGGAGAAAAAGTTTCTTCATAGTCCACCCCTTCTCTTTGGGAATAACCTTTTGCCACAAGTCGAGCCTTAAAGGTTTGCACCTTACCGGCTTGGTCTCGTTTTCTCTTGTAGATCCACTTGCAACCGATAGGTCTTTCACTATCTGGTTGGTCTACAAGATCCCAGACCGAATTGAAGTACATAGACTCCATTTCGAGATCCATGGCTTTAAGCCACTGGTCCTTGTCTATATCATTCATTGCCTGTTTAAAGGTCAATGGATCCTCAACGCCATCATCAGGTATGACGACTTGAGTTTCAGACAAGCCAATGTAGCGGTCGGGCTGTCTTACATCCCTCCCACTGCGTCGAGGCTTTCTCAACTCTTGAGAAGGACCAGCCTGATCAACAACCTTTGTTGATTCGTCTGTAGCTTTCCTGGAAAATTCGGACAAAACAATTTTGCTCGACGGTTGATGATCTCTCATGTGGTCTTCCTCTAAGAACGTGGCATTAGTCGATACTAGTACCTTGTTCTCATGAGGATCATAAAATATACCACCTTTCGTTTCCTTGGGGTAACCTACAAATAGGCACAATTTTGAACGATGTTCCAACTTCTTTGGATTGGGTACTAGCACATGTGCCGGACACCCCCAAATCCTGAAGTGACGTAAACTACCTTTACGCCCTCTCCATAACTCATAAGGTGTTTCAGAAACACTCTTAGAGGGAACCATGTTCAAAATATATACTGCAGTCTCTACTGCATATCCCCAAAACGAACTAGGCAAATGAGCATAACTCATCATAGATCAAACCATGTCTAACAGGGTTCTATTTCTCCTCTCGGACACACCATTCTGCTGTGGTGTTCCTGGTGCTGAGAGTTGAGATACTATTCCATGTTCTATCATATACTCCTGGAATCTTAAATCCATATACTCTCCACCTCGATCTGATCGGAGTGTTTTTATCGATTTACCTAATGTGTTCTCAACCTCTGCCTTATACTCTTTGAACTTTTCAAGAGCTTCGGACTTATGATGCATTAGATAAAGATAACCGTACCTCGAATAATCATCAATGAAACTGATGAAATATTCATACCCTCCTCGTGCTTTGACATTCAAAGGACCGCAGAGATCCGAATGCACGATTTCTAGAGGTTCTTTGGACCTATGACCTTTTTCAGAAAAAGATCGTTTGGTCATTTTGCCCTCAAGACAAGACTCACATGGCGGTAAAGAGTTGTCCTCTAAACGATTTAGCAGACCACTCTTAACCAATCTCCCAATCCTATTGAGATTAATGTGACCTAGTCTTAAGTGCCAAAGATAAGTACTTGGAGAAAGTTTGTGCCTTTTAGTTTGAGTCTCAGCTGTTTTAAACATTTCAGTGTTCAAAATAGCTTTGGCTTCGGTTGGTCTTAACACATACAAGTTGTTTTCAAGTTTCGCAGAACAAATACGTACACCTCTTTTGCTAATGAACGCTTCATTATGAACAAAAGATACTTTATACAACTGTTCTAACAAACAAGATATAGATACAAGATTCCTCTGGAAGGTAGGAACCAGGAGTACATTTTCTAGTAAAATGAAACTATCTCTATACAACAACTTTACAGCTCCCACTGCTTCAGCTGAGACAACCTCTCCAGTTCCAACTCTGAGAGTTATCTCACCGCGAGAAAGTGGCTGCCAAGAACTAGTTTCCTGAAAAGAAGAACAAACATGGTTAGTAGCTCCTGAATCAAGTATCCAGGTATGACAATCATGTTCTACTAAACATGTTTCAACAACAAGTAAATCATATTTACCTTGTCTTTCTTTCTCAGCCTTTTTCTCTGCAAGATACTTTGGGCAATTGCGTTTCCAGTGCCCATCTACACCACAATGGAAACATTTTCCTTTGTCTGTAGATTTATTCTTGCTCTTAGCAGTAGCAGGTGCTTTTCCCTTCCTTTTATCTTTCTTCTTCTTTTGAATACTCTTATTCTTAATAGAAGAAAGTTCAGACTTACTCCCAGAAGACGACCCCTTTTGGAATTTCCTAGAAGTGACAACGTTTGCCTCCTTCTCTTTTCCTTTAGAAGTCTGTAGGGACTGATAGGTCTGTAGCTCGCTGAGGAGAGAAGTCAAATTGTACTTTATCTTGTTCATTACCAAATTGGTTCTGAACTGAAGGAAACTCTTCGGAAGAGATTCCAAGATAAAGCTTACTTGACTTGACTCATTTATAATAGCTCCGTTTACTTCTGCCACATTGAAGTGGACCATCATGTTAAGGACATGCTCCCTAACAGAGGTTCCCTCCTTCATGCGAGAGTTGTAAACGAATTTGAGGGCTTCATGACAGACCGATGAGGACGGAAGTCCAAACATCTCCTGTAATGAAGACATGATTTCTTTAGCAGAAACCATATCCTCGTGCTTCTTAGCTAACACATCAGATATGCTGGCTAAGATATAGACTCGGGCTTTATCATTAGCCCTTGTCCATCTATCATATGCTTCTCGAACAGTTCGAGTCGCATCCGAGCTAGGAGGGGGAGGACAATCCTCTGATAAGACGAACCTGAGATCATCTAGAACGAGAATCGTATTCAAGTTCGATTTCCAGGTCGCGTAGTTATCGCCGGTTAACTTATCGAAAGCTAGTAAGTGAATAAAAGAGCTAGTCATGCTGAAAAGAGAATGAATAAATATTTGTGAAAAGGTTTTAACCTAATTTGCACACCAATCAAGAATTTAGCAAAGAATAATAATGTACCCAAAACTCATTATTAAACTGCAACGATACTTCAGTGGGTCAGAATGGTCGCTACCGAGGGGCAGTCAAGCATTCCTTCACTGAATCAAGACATTCTTGACTAAATGCTAATACCAGAATATCTCATATTCCTATAGCATCTTAGTTATCGCTGTTTGGTCAAGATTTACTAACTCCTTAGCAAATCTCGTAAGTGTGACCCTCCATTTTTAGAATTCATAGGGCGGCCCCAACGATGCAACCGAATGGAAATGTCAAAGTTGGGAATGGCTCTATGTTTCTTTATCCATAAATGGTGATTGAGATGTTCCGATTCCTATGAAACGACCCTCCGAATGGATCGGTACCACTTGTGGGCACCTAGCAGGCAGAACATAGGAATCTCACGGTTCAATCCAATGGAGGAGACCGCAGGATGTATTGACATACTTCCTTCTCCCACTTACTATAAATACTTTCTCCATTCACCTTGCTCTTGAATTATGCAAATACCATCCGAATGGGGATGCCCTATTGACATCACGAGGCCGAGCATAATTCTCACGGTGTGAACTTGACAGAGAACGTAGGAGGAGAGGGACATATCATATATACCTTCTCAACACCTCTACTAAGTATTTTAAGACGGAATGGGTAAATTACTCAGGCATTATCCGGCTAAGACAATAAGGCCTAAGTCTAGGTAAAACAAACTTTTACCTATGATGTCTAGGTGATAAACACTTTATTACCTCACACCACTCACGCATGCTCATAAAGCCGGGTTAACTTTACTCAAGAACCGGATGGTCCCCAGGTAGGAGGTGTTCCGTAAACCGTCAGCTTAAATACCTCCAACCTCGAACAGGATGTCCCCGGGTGAGTTTCTTGTAACCTTAGCATTTACAAGATATCGACCTATTCATCTAATGAAACGGAACGATACATTCAACCCTAAGTGAGCATGCCTTTGTCTTTGTTATAGATTTTAAAAGTCTATGCCAATTTTACAACACTTTGCAAAACTAAGACTTACTACAACAAACTTCTACATGCTTCTCAAACATGCAACACTAAGGCACGACAAGTTGAATATTTAATTTCATAATTAATATAACAATTATATCGATTATGTTTTTAAACATTCAACTCTTAATTCATAAATTAATATAACACTTATATCAATTCTCATGAATTAAGCATGCATCCTATACATTATAACACTTATAACAAACAAAATGCATCTAATGTTGGATGTTTAATTTCATAATTAATATAACACTTATATCAATTATTCTATTAAGCAAACAACATCTAATTCATGAATTAATATAACTCTTATATTAATACTCATGAATAAACATGCATCCTATACATTATAACACTTATATTATATCATGTGCATAAAATTAGGACAACCTATGTTGTATATTTAATTTCATAATTAATATAACACTTATATCAATTATTCTATTAAATTAACAACAACTAATTCATGAATTAATATAACTCTTATATCAAAATTCATGAATTGCCAAATATGCATACGATATATTATAACACTTATAACATATTTTCAATGCATGAAGCATGCTTCCTATGGTGGGATTTTAAATCTATATGGCATACGTTATGCACATACAAACATGGAATTTAATTAAAACATACATTCGCAATGCATAATTAATTAAACACACTAAAGTGGATCGATTTTGGCATTTAGCAAGCAATAACTAATTTATTACAAGCTTAATCAACAAGCTACGTCTTGAGCGGACTTCGAACTCTTCGCACCGCCTTTGACCAACTTGCTTCCTCCGAACGCTTCGGCCAAAAACTCTTCGAATTTCTCCTTGTATTGCCCAGAACAAGTTTGAACTTACACCGAACATTTCGGCGAGTTCCAAACTTAAACTTCTTTCACAAAGAAACCTATATGGACTCTAATGACTCTAAAAAAATACAGACTCTTTAGCATGCAATAAAGCCCATACATTCTCGGGCAATTACAAATAATGAAATTCAAAAGAAACTATGCCAAAATCGATATTCACTTTAGAATCCATTCAGAAACAATTTCTAAATAAAACCCACCATAACTTAAATTGATAGAAATTGAGTGGCCAAAAACGCTCTGATACCAATTGATGGAGCGCTCATGGCACGCAGCGGAAGCGATTTGGATCATGGACACTCTAATTTCATCAATTTAAACAAATGGAAACATGCAAAAGCGATGAAAAAGAGAAGTTAGAACACATACCCTTGTCGTTCGTAATTCTCCAAATTCACCGTCAGAAGCTCCTCACGAGCTCACCGAGCCTTCTCACGAAACGTTCGTGGACCACCCACGGTAGTCCCGCTATCCTCAGGCCGAGAAACGGAGTAGTAGAACTCTTTTTACAAAAGAAAAGAAGGAAGAAGACTCACTGAAGAAAACCAATTTTCTTACACAGAGAGCTACAGACGGAAGAAGAAGAAGAAGTTTTAAATTGAGAATTCAAATCATATTTGAATACCCCAATCTGCACTATCTTTTCTTTTTCTTTTTTTTTTTTTCTTTTTTTTTTTTATTTCGTTTGATCTGTCAATATATATATATCCTTCTCTTACATGTGTCTTACATGCTTGCATGTAAGACACATATATATATATATATATATATATATATATTTATAAATTATTATTATTAAAAATAATAATTATTATTTTATTAATTAAACTTTTTAATTAATAAAAAATATATATATTTTAATTAATATTATTTAATTCAATATCAAATATTAATTAAATAATATAATTAAACCCGGTTTTCCGAAAACCGACTTTTTGCACATGAATCCTATTCATGTTTTCAGACCAATCTCATATTTAAATCATATTTAAATATGTCCATATTTAAATCATATTTAAATATGTCTATTCTTCTTCCACAAACCCGAATTTGAACGATTCAAATTCTTTTCTTTTCTTTTATACTGTTTCACGGCTTTATCCGAGCTAGCCAGGAGAACCGTAAGGACCTACAGATCATGAGCTCCAACGATACGAGATTATCCGGTCAAAACTCTTTCAACCGAACTAACCAACATTCGTTAACCCCCGGAGACTCCACTAAAGTCCAAGGGCTGCACTCTCCTCACTGTAGATATATTGTGTCATGTTGAAATAACTATCATCAGTAAGTCGATCCTTCACAGGTCGTTCATAATCACAACGGGTCATTTAAACCGTTTAACCCTTGTATTATATCTTGTTCCTTAAGTACCACTAACACCTCTAATGAACAATTGATTTGTGGTCCAACCATCAAATCAGATTCCTCCCTGATCAGGAGAGGATGGGCCCATTGTTCAAGACCTGGAGTCAGCACTTAAGGGAACAACCTCTCTACTAACCCTTAAAGCGGGTAGGAGTGAATTCCAATCTTGCTACAACTACGTCCCCAGCCACTTATTCAATCTTATCCCCAAGATGGTAGGCTTATTGAGTCGGCAATCTGGCCACTCTCACCCGTACAAATCAAAGGATAAGGTTGAATAAACAGGAGTTCATAGTAAGCTCAGGATTGAGATCGAGTTACCTAAGTCATCAAATGAAAAAATCGGTCTTTACAGTAAACGGTGTTATAAAGAAAGAGCGATTTTATTTCTTGGTTCGGTCTTGTGCAAACTCATTGCACAGGACGCCCTCACTCACATGTCTCTACATGAAACGATTCGAATCACATCGTTTTGTACTATACAAAGTGAGCCGCGTCCAATAGTGTCCCCAGGATAAGGTACCCAGCCTTATCCCTATACTATAGACCATTTTTGGCTGTCTACTTGAACTTGATTCACATTCATGTCACACATGAAGTTCAAGTACTCATACTATCGCCACGGGTGTTATTTATTGGTATAGGTTAATACAAACACAATTCACTAAAATTCAATAACAACTTTATTGAAATATAATATATACATTCATTCAGTTTACAAACTACGAGTTTTAGGACATAAAACCCAACAGGATTTTTGAATATCCACTTAATCTCAAGCTGTCGAGGCTTGCCAAAATACGATTTATAAAGCCTATGACCAAGGCTTTGCAGCCAGTGGTAACAGGGTCGATCCAAGGAATAGGAAGATTGAATTTACTAGTGAAATTGGGATTTAATTGATTAATTGGTAACGGGGGGTTTTAATCATGCAAGAGAAATAATGATGAAAGCTAACGGAAGAAAGAAATAATAAGAAGAGAACGTGTGCACGGTTTGGGAGTCTAGGGATCAATTGTTAGACAAATTCGACTTATCATTTAATGCTAATAACATGGAATACAGTTTATTGAGCACGCGGACGACTACCAGAGAAGCCCCAAAGTAGCCGACTCCATGGATTTTAATTAGACCACACAGTTCTAATTATACGTTATCTAAGCTCACATTAAGATGATCAGTCCTAAGATGAATTTAGACAGTCACTAGCTAACCGCGACGAACATTCGAGCGTGAATTCTAATTGCTAGTAGATTGCCCGCAAACGCCGTATGCAATCAACAATTATCCAACCCGACCCGATACTTCGATTTAGTTCTATCTACCTGTGTTACTTAGTCGAGCAGTGAGAGGCACGACATCGCTACCCTTTAACATACACAACATGCGAAACTACCCGAGTGTCAATCAACGTATTTTAGCATGCGCGTTGGATTAAGCAAGGTAAATAGATGCTAATAAACAGAACCAATATGCATCAAAATCAGATTATCAAAGTCAAAAACGTCTAACAAAAATCATCCTAAAACATTCCCAAACCGTCACCCTTACCTTAGCCGCTCATGGCGCGGTTTGTCAATCCCGCTCCAACAACGACCATGGAAGGATTCATCTACCTATTACAATGGAAAGTGGAGCTCACTAGCATGCCAACAATGGCGGAGCTCCACGGAAAATAGAGAGAAAATGGGGAAGAAGAAGACTAAAATCGCCTAAAACTGTAGAGAGATGAAGAAGATGAAGATAAAAAATGTGCAGGAAAATCGTCTTTTAGCTGCTGTAATCGTCGTAGCGTCGAGACGCTAGGCCAGCGTCTCGACGCTGTGCCCTAAGTAATCCGCGCGCGCGCTCGCGATGGCGTCGCGACGCTGCCCCGATAAAATTCCTGCGCGCGCCTCCTCCGGAGCGTCTCGACGCCAAGCAGGGTCTCGACGCCAGGGCAGCGTCGAGCTAGCGTCTCGACGCTATCACTCGACGCTTGCTCTCGGGTTTTTCCAGCGTCGAGCCAGCGTCTCGACGCTATAGCTCGACGCTGGCTCTCGGGTTTGGGGCTGAAGCTTTGCCTCTCCAAGGCAGTTTTGGCCCGTTTCTTCACGGAACAAGTTCCCCTCTTCCCGATGCATTCCCGGGGCGCTAAAACTCTGCTTTAAGCACTCGAACGTGCCCAACGGACGCACGAGCTCTTTGCCGCTTTTCTCCTACAAAAGAGATATATTTAATCAATTGAAAGCGGACTTTAGCTATAATTAGGACGTATTTAATAGCTCCAAAATGGAGTTATCAAACACCCCCAACTTAAACATTGCTAGTCCTCGAGCAAGCATTACAAAGACATTGACTCTAAGGACGCGCTTACATGCATTCTAACTCAAACCTCCATGCATATTGAAATTTAAACACGAGTATAATCATGGAAGCATTTTGTTCATGCATTAACTAGGACATATCAAAAATTACCTCTTGCCCCCTAACGTGTGTGTGTGCTAGACAACCACTCCTAAACTCACGTAAACCTGGAAAACCTACATGCAACGCACATCCCATTTTCCCCCTACTTCTAGCGTTTAAGAACAGCTACACTTGACTTACACGAGAGAGAGAAGCAAATTAAGAGACCTAATTATTTTCTCATTCTTTTTCTTTCTTTTCAAAAGTACTTTGTACTCTTTTATTTGGGTTCTTTGAACCAACTTTTTGTTTCTTTTTCTTTCCTACTCGAGCTGCCTAACACGTCAAACTTTGGCCAAAGCTTCACGTTTTTAAGGACTGACGCTCACTTCTTTTAAGCGCTAATAAGAAGGAGGAGCGCCTCGAGAGGAATTTTCTACCAAACATGCTTTTCTATTTTTTTTTTAGATTAGGCTAAGCACATGCTTTCTCAATTAACTAACCACTAACTCTCATGCAACAAGCTACCTAAGGGTGCCTTTCGGGGTGACAACGAGAATTAGCTAAACATGCGATAAACAAAGCTTACGGAATCTAGGGAGAGTTGCTAAGTGCGCGATAAGTGCAAGAGAGCAAAAGAAAAAATTTTAAAATTTTTGACATGAACCTAATAAACACAAAACTCATGCAAAAACTCGATTATGAACATGCTCAGATTTCCAACATGCATTTCCTAGGCTATCACAGTCAGAAAACAATAAACAGAGTCCCAAGCACTTCAATATCTTTGCAACACTTCTCAACAAACTACACATGCACATCCGTCGGACTACTCCACCCCCAACTTCAAAATTTGGCATTGTCCTCAATGCCAACCAGTCAGATACAACGAAGTAAAAGGGAAGAAGAAATACACTTCCCTGACTCTTGGTGAAGCTGGCGAGGGCGAGGAAACGGCGCACGAACGCATCAGAGCCCAAAATTGTCTTCTCCTCCTCGATTCCTAAAAAAAAAACAGCAAGCTAATTAATACTAAATTAACCTAAAAAGCAATAAAACTAAACTAAAGCATAAAAACAGTCCATCGCTCGGGTGCCTCCGAGAAGCGCAGAATTTTTAAAGTCGGTTGCTCGACTGTATTCTCTCAACAGACTCATCCATAGTCTGTAGGTGCGGGGGACCATCCAGACTTGTCCTTGGCCACACCTTTCCTGCCATCCGAAAAATATTTTGCACTCTTCGTGCCTCGGGCACGTGAATATAAGAAGTGTTAGTGCAAAAATCGGCATCATTATCACACAAATTTAAATCAGAAATTTTAACTGAGACATGGGAACCATCCCTCAAGCGCGAGGGTAGATTCCCATTCTCAACATGCTCAACAACAGACACATTTCCAAAAGTCACAGACGACTTTGATGCATTTATAATAAATTCATTCACCATTCCATCAAATTCTACAGACAAGGCACCCCTATCAACATCTATCTTGACCTTAGCGGTCTTCATAAATGGGCGGCCTAATAAAATAGAAGAGGAAACATGCGAAGAATTCTCATTCATATTCAGCACATAAAAATCGCATGGAAACAGTAAGTCCTTCACTTTGACTAAAATATCCTCAACCTTCCCTAAGGGATGCACATAAGATCGATCGGCTAGTTGGACAACTATATTGGACTCGATTAAAGTACACAATTCAAGTTCTTTAAAAACATCATAAGACATGACATTAATCGAGGCACCGAGATCTAACATGGCATTTTCAATGAATTTAGTACAGATAGTGCATGGGATAGAAAACATACCAAGATCGATGCACTTCGGTGGAAGATTACCTTGGAAGATTGCGGAAACGGTTTCTTCCTTCGTCTCGTCGCTTTTTCTCGACATTCTCTTACTCGTACACCACTTCTTGAGAAACTTGGCGTATTTTGGCACTTGGCTTACGGCCTCAAGAAGTGGGATGTTGACCACCACCTTTTGGAAGGTTCGAAGGACCTCCGCATCCTCAGTCTCTACAGTAGGCTTCACAAGCCGACTCGGGAATGGTGCTCTGGTAACATCCTCAGGTACACTGACTTTCTCGTCTTTTCTCACATTCTGAATCTCAGGAGCAGTCGGGGCGGACTTGTTCAGGCTGTCCGTGGCTTCCTTCGCAGCTCTGGTGGAAAGTGACTTCCCACTGCGCAGCTGAATGGCACTCACGTTTTCACACGAGTTTACTGTAGTTTGGGAAGGAAGCTTCCCCGAGCTCTAACTCTCAATCTTACTAATAGACACCGCCATCTGTGTCAGCTGCTTGTTCAAATTCTGCAGCTCTGCCTTATGAGAATTAAGCTCCTCTCGAGCCTCTTTCTGAAACTGGCTGGTGCTAGTCACGATGGTCCTTACCATCTCCTCAAGTGAGCTGGAGGAGCTCGAGGCTTGAGCTTGGGTGGAAGAATTAGGCCTATCCTGGGACTGGCCTTGGAAACGAGTTTGTCCTTCCCTATTCCCATAGCTGAAATTAGGATGGTCGCGCCAACCGGGGTTGTAAGTGTTTGCATATGGGTCGTACTTCCTTGGGTTGGAAGAATACCCCCCGATCGCGTTGACCTCCGCATCCTCACGGTGTCCTCCAACGATTTTCTTTAACATACTGCCTATTTCGGCCACCTGGGCCCTCATTTCAGTCATCTCGTGGCTCTGAGCCACGCTGTGCACTTGGCCTTGTCCCCGAATACCGAATTGCTGCGAGTTGGTAGCCATATTTGCAATCAACTGCTTGGCCTCAACTGGGGTCTTGTCAATCAGTGCCCCTCCACTCGCTGCATCGATCATCTGCCGGTCATGGGGCGTCATCCCCTCATAAAAATACTGAATCAACAACTGATCGGCAATCTGATGATGTGGGAAGCTCGCGCACAGGCGCCCGAAACGTTCCCAGTATTCGTGCAGGGACTCACCTACATCCTGGGTGATCCCATATATCCTCTTCCGCAGAGTGGTGGCT
This sequence comes from Herpetospermum pedunculosum, assembly GCA_028017165.1. Taxonomy (NCBI): domain Eukaryota; kingdom Viridiplantae; phylum Streptophyta; class Magnoliopsida; order Cucurbitales; family Cucurbitaceae; genus Herpetospermum; species Herpetospermum pedunculosum. Next base: position 47,909,291 of record CM051527.1, read on the forward strand.
AAGGATGCGGGAAAGTATTTCTCCAAAAATACCCGCTTCATATCCTGCCACGTGGTGATGGATCCGGAGGGCAAATAGTAAAGCCAATCCTTGGCCTTGTCCTTGAGCGTAAAGGGGAATGCCCTCATATTCAGTTGCTCCTCCGTGACCCCTGCGGGCTTCATTCCCGCGCAGACGCAATGGAACTCCATCAGATGTTTGTTCGCGTCCTCACCTGCGTTGCCATGAAAGGAAGGTAACTGGTGAATAAAACCGGATTTTAATTTGAAGTTACCTGCTACCACGGGGTAGTTAATGCACAAAGGCTGCAGGTTCAGGTCTGGCGCTGCCAGTTGCTTAAGCGTCCGCGGCGCATCACCTTGCGCCATCTCGTCAACCAAGAAGGGATTGCCTTCTTCTTCTTCAATCGGCCTCTGCCCCTCCCGGGCTTCTCTACGTAACCGCCGCTCCTCTCTGTCAATCTCAGGGATAAACTGCAAACTACTACCCTCAGAGGAACGGGTCATACACAAACAAAAATCTAAACATACAAATTACAAACAGAAAAAATTTTCAGTCAACCATCAATAAATCAAATTCAAACTTCAATCATAAATTCAATCAATTGCCTATTCCCCGGCAACGGCGCCAATTTTGGTGGGCGGATTTTTGAATATCCACTTAATCTCAAGCTGTCGAGGCTTGCCAAAATACGATTTATAAAGCCTATGACCAAGGCTTTGCAGCCAGTGGTAACAGGGTCGATCCAAGGAATAGGAAGATTGAATTTACTAGTGAAATTGGGATTTAATTGATTAATTGGTAACGGGGGGTTTTAATCATGCAAGAGAAATAATGATGAAAGCTAACGGAAGAAAGAAATAATAAGAAGAGAACGTGTGCACGGTTTGGGAGTCTAGGGATCAATTGTTAGACAAATTCGACTTATCATTTAATGCTAATAACATGGAATACAGTTTATTGAGCACGCGGACGACTACCAGAGAAGCCCCAAAGTAGCCGACTCCATGGATTTTAATTAGACCACACAGTTCTAATTATACGTTATCTAAGCTCACATTAAGATGATCAGTCCTAAGATGAATTTAGACAGTCACTAGCTAACCGCGACGAACATTCGAGCGTGAATTCTAATTGCTAGTAGATTGCCCGCAAACGCCGTATGCAATCAACAATTATCCAACCCGACCCGATACTTCGATTTAGTTCTATCTACCTGTGTTACTTAGTCGAGCAGTGAGAGGCACGACATCGCTACCCTTTAACATACACAACATGCGAAACTACCCGAGTGTCAATCAACGTATTTTAGCATGCGCGTTGGATTAAGCAAGGTAAATAGATGCTAATAAACAGAACCAATATGCATCAAAATCAGATTATCAAAGTCAAAAACGTCTAACAAAAATCATCCTAAAACATTCCCAAACCGTCACCCTTACCTTAGCCGCTCATGGCGCGGTTTGTCAATCCCGCTCCAACAACGACCATGGAAGGATTCATCTACCTATTACAATGGAAAGTGGAGCTCACTAGCATGCCAACAATGGCGGAGCTCCACGGAAAATAGAGAGAAAATGGGGAAGAAGAAGACTAAAATCGCCTAAAACCGTAGAGAGATGAAGAAGATGAAGATAAAAAATGTGCAGGAAAATCGTCTTTTAGCTGCTGTAATCGTCGTAGCGTCGAGACGCTAGGCCAGCGTCGAGACGCTAGGCCAGCGTCTCGACGCTGTGCCCTAAGTAATCCGCGCGCGCGCTCGCGATGGCGTCGCGACGCAAGGCTAGCGTCGCGACGCTGCCCCGATAAAATTCCTGCGCGCGCCTCCTCCGGAGCGTCTCGACGCCAAGCAGGGTCTCGACGCCAGGGCAGCGTCGAGCTAGCGTCTCGACGCTATCACTCGACGCTTGCTCTCGGGTTTTTCCAGCGTCGAGCCAGCGTCTCGATGCTATAGCTCGACGCTGGCTCTCGGGTTTGGGGCTGAAGCTTTGGCTCTCCAAGGCAGTTTTGGCCCGTTTCTTCACGGAACAAGTTCCCCTCTTCCCGATGCATTCCCGGGGCGCTAAAACTCTGCTTTAAGCACTCGAACGTGCCCAACGGACGCACGAGCTCTTTGCCGCTTTTCTCCTACAAAAGAGATATATTTTATCAATTGAAAGCGGACTTTAGCTATAATTAGGACGTATTTAATAGCTCCAAAATGGAGTTATCACTGACTGAGGCTCATCTTCAGGGTAAAGCTTGGCTTTCCCTTTGTATTTTGGTTTGGGTGACTCAGCAGCCTCAATCTTGAGTTTTTTCAGCGACGGCTCATCACTCTCTTTCTCTGATGGAGGCGCCCTCTTGGTTTTCTTTTTCTTTGACTTCTTGGGCCGTTTGGCCTTGACAGCCTTGGCGACCTTCTTCTTCTTCAACCTCGCCTTGGTTGTCAACTGCTGGAGGCAATCCCCCAGTATTTCGTCCATCGAATCAGTCCTCTGCACAGGGCTCTCAGGGCTGGCTTCCCTCAAAGGAGAGAAGACCTCTTCTTCCTCAGCTTCCCCACTGCCCTGCGTCGATTCTTGATACTCTCCATATGGAAATTCAGGGTCAGGTTGTGGAGAAGCGGGTGAAGCTGCAGGGCTCTCTTCTGGTGGGGTGTGTTCAGAACTCTGCGGCGATGGAAGAAGCTTAGGGCTTTGCGCTGGTGGAGATGGCGAAGAGCTCTGCTTGGCTGACTCTTGTGACCGACGGTCACTTTCTTGACTCTCCACAGAGGGAGTCTTTTGCTTGCTCGTTTCTTCAGCCATCGCCATGCTCCATTTGCGCTTCTTGGGTGTTCCTGCTGGTTCAGAAGGTCCAGCAGGTATCTCCGTAACTACCTTCCACTTCTTCTTGCGGATCGGCAGTTTGGGGAGTCGTTCAGTTCGCGCAGCCTCAGCGTCTGCAAGGGCAAGAAGTGCTTCCCTCGCAGCAGTTTCAGCGTCGTCAGCCCTCTTCTTGGACGCAGACCGTTCAACTCTCGTTAGCACCATCGTTGAATCGGGGGAATCTGGAAAGAAGAATTGCAGATGAAGAGGGAGAGATATTTCTTGGAGTTCAGATAATGGGGAAATCGTACGGATCAACGCCCTTCTAACGGATATAAATAATAATGGAAATCCCAACGGCTCTATTTGTTGCGGATTCTGCAAATCCAGCGCAATTCTAGTGACCGTTGGAGATTTTCTGCGTTTAAATGCCAATCTTTTCTCAACCGTATCTTTGATTTGGCCCAATATCTCCTTGATCTTTCTATCTTGATTTCATCTCCTTGATTCCCTATATCGATTCCCTATTAAAAGAAATAAAATAAACATCAAATACATAATTAAAATCACACAAAAATATACACAAACCGTAACCGGAAAATCGCAAAAAATAAACTAAGGCATGAGCCTCGCATGGACGAGCACAGTGATCACTCGTCCTCTCTCGTTCTTGTTTTCATGTCTCAGTCAAGAGGAAGGCCGAGAGAGTCTTCACATCTCCTTCCTCATAGTAGTGCTTCAATCTTGCACCATTAACCATGAATGGTTGTCCTTGTTGCAGGTTCTTTATCTCGATTGCACCATGAACAAACACATTAGTTATTACAAATGGACCTGACCATCTAGACTTAAGTTTGCCTGGGAATAATTTCAATCGTGAGTTAAATAATAAGACAAGTTGGCCTTTCTTGAAGTCTTTAATCCTAAGTCTACTGTCGTGCCAAATCTTGGTCTTTTCCTTATACATTTTAGCATTTTCATAAGACATATGCCTAAGCTCATCAAGCTCATGTAATTGCAAAGACCGCAATGTTCCCGCATCAGTCACGCAGTAATTCAACTCTTTTAGGGCCCAAAATGCTTTAATTTCTAACTCGAATGGCAAGTGACATGCTTTACCATACACAAGTCTATAAGGAGACATACCTAGGGGTGTCTTATATGCAGTTCTATATGCCCAAAGTGCATCCTCGAGTTTAAACGCCCAATCTTTTCTATCGAGTTTGACCACTTTTTCTAGTATGTTTTTAATCTCCCTATTTGAAATTTTAGCTTGGCCATTCGAATGTGGGTGATAAGGGGTGGCTTCTCTATGTCTAATGGTATACTTAGCCAACACTCTCTCCATAGCTTTGTTAATGAAATGTGTCCCTTCATCACTGATTATAGCACGAGGTGTCCCAAATCTAGTAAAAATATGTCTATGCAAGAATCTTATGACTGTTTTGGCATCATTATTTGGACATGCTATGGCCTCTACCCACTTAGATACATAGTCTACTGCTACCAATATGTAAAGGTTACCTGATGATGGGGGAAATGGTCCCATGAAGTCAATGCCCCACACATCAAAGAGCTCCAACTCTAAGATGTAAGTGAGAGGCATCTCATCCTTTCGACTAAGGTTACCTGTCCTCTGGCAGTCATCACAGCTGCGTGCATAGGTGTGGGCATCCTTGAAGATCGTTGGCCAATAGTAGCCACTCTGGAACACCTTTGCAGCTGTTCTTTGGCCACCAAAATGTCCACCATAGGGTGCTGTATGACAGTGCTGCAGCACAGACTTCGCCTCAGCAGCTGAAACACACTTCCTGAGCAGACCATCAGCACATGTCTTGTAAAGTGTGGGATCATCCCATATGAATTTCCTTGCTTCATGAAGGAACCTCTTCTTCTCTTGGCCTCCCTTGAAAGTTGGTAGTACCTGTGATGCAAGGAAGTTAGCAATGTCAGCAAACCAAGGTTCCTCATCGTTATCACGATGGGTCAATACAAAGACATGTTCATCAATGAAAGCATCAGAAATTGCGGTTTCCGCAATTTTTTCGCAATTATGCTGCAATCTAGAAAGATGATCCGCAACCACATTTTCACATCCTTTCTTATCTCTAATGTCTAGATCAAACTCTTGCAGCAATAACACCCATTTAATCAACCTAGGCTTACCATCAGCCTTCCTCATAAGGTACTTCAAAGCAGAATGGTCAGTGTACACAATTGTCCTAGTGCCTACAATGTAATTCCTAAACTTCTCACAAGCAAACACTACAGCTAGCATCTCCTTCTCAGTAGTTGTGTAATTACATTGTGCCTCATTAAGTGTCTTACTAGCATAGTATACAGGGTGTGTTAACTTGTCAATCTTCTGTCCTAACATAACCCCTACAGCATAGTCACTGGCATCACATAACATCTCAAAGGGAAGATCCCAATTAGGCCCTACTATAATAGGCGATGTGACTAGTGCTTCCTTAAGGGCTTTCCAAGCTAGGAAACATTCTTTAGAGAAAATGAACGGTTTGTTTAACTCTAGAAGCTCACATAAAGGCTTGGAGATCTTAGAAAAGTCCTTAATGAACCTTCTATAGAAACCAGCATGCCCTAAGAAACTTCTAATGGCCTTGACATTCTGAGGTTCTACCAATTTCTCTATTATTTCAATTTTCGCCCTGTCAACTTCTACACTTGCCCTTGACACTCTATGACCTAAGACAATCCCTTCATCCACCATGAAATGACACTTTTCCCAATTTAGGACTAGGTTGGTCTCCTCACACCTAGCCAGGACTTGTCCTAAATTCTCTAGACAGTTTGTAAATGAATCCCCAAAGACTGAGAAATCATCCATGAATATCTCTATCATGGACTCATCCAAATCAGAGAAGATTGCCAACATGCACCTTTGGAATGTTGTCGGTGCATTGCATAAGCCAAAAGGCATTCTGCGAAAGGCAAAAGTTCCAAAAGGGCAAGTGAAGGTGGTCTTCTCTTGGTCCTTAGGGTCTATAGTAATCTGGTTATATCCTGAATAACCGTCTAAGAAGCAGTAGTAGGCTCTACCAACTATCCTATCTAACATCTGGTCAATGAATGGTAGAGGGAAATGGTCTTTTTTGGTTTTCTTGTTTAGTTTCCTATAATCCATGCAAACTCTCCATCCTGTGATAGTCCTAGTTGGAATCAGTTCATTGTTCTCATTGACTACCACAGTCATTCCCCCCTTCTTAGGTACACATTGTATAGGGCTCACCCACTGACTACTATCTATAGGGAAGATCATACCAGCATCTAACCATTTTATTATTTCCTTTTTAACTACCTCTTTCATAGAGGGATTCAGCCTACGTTGGTGATCTACTCTGGGTGTATGTTCTTCCTCTAGTATAATCTTATGCATGCAATAGGAAGGGCTAATGCCTCTAATATCAGCAATAGTCCATGCAATAGCCTTCCTATGTTGCTTAAGTAATAAAATTAGTTCAACCTCATGCTTTTCACTTAATTTAGAAGAAATAATCACAGGCAAAGTATCATTACTTCCTAGATATGCATACTTGAGGTGAGTGGGGAGAGGTTTCAATTCTAAGACAGGTGGATGCTCAATGGATGGTTTTAAAGGATTCATGGATCTGTTAGTCAGGTCTTTATTTATACATACATGCTGTGTTTTATCTACAGGTATATCCATTATTTCAGATACATTCAAATCAGCTACATCTAATTGTACATATTCGTTAGCATGCTTAGTCAATAATACATGCTCCAGCTGTTCTTCCATTAGTGAGTCTACAATGTCCATGCTAGCACAAGATTCAGAGTCAGAGGGGTACCTTAAGGCTTTATACACACTAAATTTCACCTCTTCATCATGAACCCTCATCGTGAGCTCACCTTTTTGGACATCTATCAGGGCCCTACCTGTGGCGAGAAAAGGTCTGCCTAATAGGATGGGGACCTCCTTGTCTGCTTCATAATCCAGGATAATGAAATCTGCAAGGAAAATAAACTTGTCAATCTTTACAAGAATATCCTCAATCTTACCCTCAGGGTAGGCTATGGATCTGTCTGCTAGTTGTAAAGTGACAGTGATGGACGTGCTTCTCCTATTCCTAGCTGGCGGAATAGTGATAAGGGCATGAGGTTTATGCTGGCTCCCAGGTCACAAAGAGCTCTGCCCACGTGCTTGCCTCCTAGCTCTACAGGTAAGGTGAAGGAACCAGGATCCTTTTCCTTCTTGGGTAGCTTGTTCTGGAGTATGGCACTGCACTCCTCAGTGAGATTTACTGTTTCAAACTCACCAATTATTCTTTTGTTAGTAATAATATCTTTCAAAAACTTTACATAAGAGGGCATAGACTGTAAAACTTCTACAAAAGGAATATTAACATGCACTTGCTTAAGAATTTCTAGAAATTTATTAAAGTGCACTTCCTGTTCTTGTTTTTTCTTTAGCCTTCTAGGAAATGGAGGTGGTGGCACATATGCAGGCACTTCAGGTCGCCTTAGGATAGGTGGAGGCCTTGGAATTTCTTCTATCTCTTCTATGATTGGCTCCAGCCTTGCTCCTGATGTGCTTGGTGATGGTTGACCTTGGTTTGGCAGAGACTCCAGTGGAGCACTAGACTCAGTGTTCTCTACTCTCTTTGGTGTTTCTTTTGTGTTACTCACCAATGGTCTACCACTTCTAAGTTCAATTGCTTGAACTTGCTCTTTACCATATCTCCTTGGTACCTTAGTGTCAGCTGGTAGTCTACCTTGAGGCCTACTTTTGAGTTCATTGGCTAGTTGCCCTATTTGGTTCTCTAGGCTCCTAAGAGTAGCTTGCTGACTCTGTAGAGTGGCATCATTCTTAGCTATGTATTCCTTGAGTAAGTTTTCTACAGAAGACCCTACAGGTTGGTTGTATGGTTTTTGATACATGGATTGGTTATGTTGGGGAGTGAAACCAGGTGTTCCACTCGGTCTTGGTTGGTTAGGAGCTTGGTTAGCATTTTGTTGGCCACCCCATGACAGGTTTGGGTGGTTTCTCCAACCAGGATTGTAAGTATTGGAGTAGGGGTTGTTCCTAGGCTGCTGTTGGCTTCCAACATAGCAGACTGAGGCTGGATTCCCAGGGCAGTATTCATACAGGGGCCCTTCCCCACAGAATCCATAGATAAGTGTCTCACCTTGACTTGGCTGGGTGCCCATTGACATGGCTGTGGCGGTGTTGACACTTGTTTGGAGATTGGCTTGAGCCATTTGCTTGACTAGGTTGGTCAGGGCGCTTATTTGGCTACTCATGGCATTGAGTGCGTCCTTGTCTTGAGCTCTAGTTGGCTCAACTGGATCATCTGACCACCTACAGTGAGATGCTGAGATCTTCAGCAAGATCTCATAGGCTTCGTTATAACTCTTGGACAGCATGGAACCACCAGCAGATGAATTTAAAACTTGTCTAGTGCTGGGGTTGCATCCTTTGAAAAAGACCTCTATTTGGATACACCATGGGATGCCTGATAGCTCCATTTTGGAGCTATAATTATGTCCCTAATCCACGTTTATTATTGGCTTAATCTTGCTTTTATGTGATTATTGCAGGTGTTCTCGGTGATTCGCTCTCAAGAGCGTTTCGGCGCTTTTCGGAGCCTAATATCGCATTTTAAAGGCCTAAGAACACCTCCGGGGAAGATCCATGCAAAGGCATGAAGGTTGAGCACTTTGGGGAAATTGAAGGCAAAAATCCAAGAAAAACCCGAGAGCTAGCGTCGAGACGCTGCCAGAGCGTCTCGACGCCCCGAAGTCTGAAGCGTTGATTTGAAGAAAAACCCGAGAGCAAGCGTCGAGTGACAGCGTCTCGACGCTCGCTCGACGCCGACAGCGTCTCGACGCCACCCCGACTGCGCGCGCGCGGATTATTTAGGGCGCAGCGTCGAGACGCTGGCCTAGCGTCTCGACGCTACGACGGACTACTTAATGTTTTTGTCCGATTTTAGCCGCCATTATCATCTTCTACCTCGAGCTCCGCGCCTGATTTGACGTCCAGCAGCTGTTTTCCACCATGGGAGGGGCTAGGAAGCTCGATTCGAAGCCGTCCCACACCACACAAGTCATGAGTGAGTAGATTTACCGTTTTTGGCTCGGGATTGTAAGGATAAATGTAGTTTGAACTCTTGGTGAGGTTGTAGGATTGAAATTCTGAATTGGTTGGATATTTTATTGAATTGAATTCTATTTCTTAGCTTAATCTATGAGCACGTTTGAATGATTTAGGACTAGGCACCCTTGATTTTGAGCATGTTCATTTGTTAAAGGATTTGATGCCGTGCCTCTCGTTTCCGCCAAGTAACAAGGAATTATGACACCTTGAGCGTATTGGCGTCCTTACGCTCTTGGTGTTCGTTCTTCCCGAATTAGAATTCCAAATCGACATACTAATTTCGCGTCCAAATTAGATAGTTGTCACAGTTAGCTTGTTGCTACCGTTCGGTCTTGGGAGAGCGTTGGCCGCCAATGTCCGAACGGTATGCTTGATTAGCATGATTATTTATGTCTAATTAAATCCATGGAGCATGTCTGGGTTATTTATTAATTTTAGATGAGCTGTGCATTCGTTAAATTATCTAACCATAATACTCGTCAACCTATGATCCAAGAGGCACGCTAAATTTATCCTCGATCGTCCCGAGTCGGAAACTCCGTTAGTTAAATTCTTACCCTTTGCATTGTTCCTCCTTAGTTACTTAAAAATCAACAAATTCCCCATTTTTCATTGGTTTTATTAGTTTGCAAATTTAATTAAGATTAAGTCAAGCTACCTTAATTCCCTGTGGATCGACCCCGTTGCCGCTACTCTACAAATAGTTTAGTGAATTCGGGCACTTATAAATTCATTTTGGCGGGTCTCGACAACCCGATGATTGGCGATAGTTCAATAATATCGTTACCAAAATTGGCGCCGCTGCCGGGGAATTAAGTGTAATTCGGCCTAATTTAAATTTGATTTGTAAACTTTTGATTTTTACTTTAAAATTTTTGTTTATTCTTTTATTATTTGCAATTTTGATCTGTTTGTTTAAGTGTGCTAGTAGTGCCAAATTTTTATTGAGAAAATGGAGACTGATGATGAGATTGGAGTCCCAAAAACGCTCAGACAGTGGACATCATTTGCTATGGGCCACCAACCTTCTTGTATTTCCTACCCGAAAATTTCAGGTGAGTTTGTGCTTAAATCGGGTTTAATTGACCATTTACCCTCTTTTTGTGGTGAAGCAGATGAGGATCCTTATAAACATCTCAAGGCTTTTCAAATGACAAGTTCTGCGATGAAGCCAGGCGGCATTACTGAAGATCAGCTCTACCTGAGAGCTTTTCCATTCACCTTGAGAGGTGAAGCTCGAGATTGGCTGCATTACTTGCCATCGGGAACCATTTTCACTTGGGAGAAGTTGCAGAGTCTATTCTTGGAAAGGTATTTCCCAGCTTCAAAAGCCAGAGCTGTGAAAAAAGATATCCGCCACTTTGAGCAAGGAAAGGACGAAGCATTTCACGAATGCTGGGAGAGATTCATTAAACTCTGTGAGAAATGCCCGAACCACCTGATAGCAGAAGCCGCGCATGACTGCCAGATGCTTGACGCATCGAGTGGAGGAGCCCTTTGGGAGAAGACACCTGCGGAAGCCAGACAGTTGATCTCTAATATGGCTGAGAACCGTCGCCAGTACGGAGGAAGGAACGAGTACGCTAAAATGTCTACCGACATAGCAGAGCTCAAGGAACAAGTGTCTCAGGTATTTGGTTTAGTTCATACGATGTAGGAAAAATCATCTCAGGCTGTTTCTTCTGTCTCAGGTCAAGCCATTGAGGGCATGTTCAAATCGCTCATGGAAGCTAGCAATGAGACAAGGTCGCAGATAAAATCACTAAGAGATGAATTCACGGAGGTGAAGGAAAGAATGAGTAAAATTGAATCCAAAGCGGAAGGTGTTAGTGCGATAAATCTCAGAAGTGGTAAAGAGATACCATCACGTACCACTCTCGAAAGTCCTACAAAAGATTCAGAGATATCTCCAGATAAGTGTTCTCAAGCACCCTCTGAAACTGTTGTAACTCCTCCTATAATTTCTATGAAGTCTTACACTCCCGTTGCTCCTTTTCCTAGTAGGCTGGCAAGGCCATCTAAGGAGGTCGACGATGCGGATGTTCTTGAGACACTGAGAAAAGTTGGGATCAATATACCGCTACTTGATGCAATTCAGCAAATCCCAAGGTACGCCAAATTTCTAAAGGAGATGTGCACCATGAAGAGGAAGACCAAATGTGCTGAGAGAGTCGTGGTAAGCAAGAATGTTTCTGCCCTGATAACCCAAGGTATTCCAAGCAAATGCCAGGACCCAGGTATGTTCCTCTTGCCATGTACTATAGGGGATAGAGAAATCGAGCACGCCATGCTAGACTTAGGAGCTTCAATTAATGTTATGCCATACTCAGTCTACAAGAACCTCGATTTAGAAGGTATGTAGGAAACTAGTATAATTATCCAGTTAGCTAATAGGTCTTCTATTCGTCCTCTAGGATTGATTGAAGATGTGTTGGTTAAGGTTAAGGATTTGATCTTCCCTGCTGATTTTTATGTGATAAAGATGGAAGAAAATACATCCACCACTTCTGTTCTACTTGGTAGACCATTCATGAAAACGGCTAAGACAAAAATTAATGTGCATGATGGTACCTTATCTGTTGAGTATGAAGGGGATGTGTTCGAATTTAATGTATTTGATGCCATGAAACAACATGCTGATGCACATTCTGTCTGCAAAATTGATCTGATAGATACTTTAGAACAAGAAGAATGCATGACTGTTGTTGATGGGGATGACCCACTCGTTTTTACTGAAATTGTTGGCGAAGTTGAAAGTAGTCTTCCCATGTTGACTGATTCATCTGAACAACCTACTTTTGCTTTAGAGACATGTGAAAAGCCAACTAAAATATTACCATCTCTTTTGCAGGCTCCCAAGTTGGAATTAAAGGAGTTGCCAGGTCATCTCAAGTACGTGTACTTGGGAGAGGTGGAGACACTCCCGGTAATTATTTCCAAGGAGCTTACATCGGAGCAAGAAGGCGAGTTGATCGAGGTTTTGAAAAAGAACAAAAGAGCCATGGGATGGACATTGGCAGACTTGCACGGGTTGAGTCCAGTGCTGTGCATGCACAAGATTCGGCTGGATGAGGGAGCAAAACCATCCCGAGAGCCTCAACGGAGACTGAACCCTGCAATGAAAGAGGTAGTGTTGTCTGAGATACACAAACTCCTGGATGCAGGTATTATCTTTCCCATTTCTGATATCCAATGGGTTAGCCCTATTCATGTCGTACCTAAAAAGACGGGCATAACTGTTATTAGAAATGATAAGGGGGAATTAGTACCTAAGAGAGTACAAAATGGGTGGAGAATGTGTATTGATTTTAGAAAACTGAATGATGTGACTAAGAAGGACCACTTTCCTATTCCCTTCATAGATCAAATGGTGGAGCGTTTAGCTGGGAAACCATTCTTCTGTTTTCTTGATGGTTTTTCTGGGTTTTATCAAATTCCCATAGCCCAGGAAGACCAAGAAAAGACTACTTTTACCTGTCCATTCGGAACTTACGGATATAGGAGAATGCCCTTTGGGCTTTGTAATGCTCCAGGAACTTTTCAGCGATGCATGATGAGCATATTTTCTGAATTTGTAGAAAAATGCATCGAAGTTTTTATGGATGATTTCACCGTATATGGAAGTTCATTTGAGGATTGCCTGTTTAACTTGTCTAGAGTAATGGAAAGATGCATCGAAACTAATCTTGTTTTAAATTTTGAAAAGTGTCATTTCATGGCCAGTCAGGGCATAGTATTGGGTCACGTTGTGTCTGCTAAGGGGATAGAGGTTGATAAAGCAAAAATTGATGTCATTTCTGATTTACCTTACCCCACGAATCTTCGGGAAGTACGTTCTTTTCTTGGTCACGCAGGTTTTTACCGCAGGTTCATTAAAGACTTCTCGAAGATAGTGACTCCGATGACAAGCTTGCTGAAAAAGGATGTTCCATTATGTTTTGACAAACAGTGCAAGCTTGCCTTCGATGTTCTGAAGAAGTGCTTGACCAACGCACCCATCATTCATCCACCGCAGTGGGGGACTCCTTTCGAGATCATGTGCGACGCAAGCAATTATGCCGTAGGCGCTGTGTTGGGCCAGAGGATAGACAAGAAGAGCCATGTGATCTATTATGCCTCCAGGACGCTCAATTCCGCGCAGATCGGTTACACAACAACAGAGAAGGAGCTGCTTTCCATAGTTTTCGCTCTTGATAAATTTCGGCCATATATTCTTAAATCTAAAGTAATTGTTTTTTCTGATCATGCAGCAGTTCGATACTTGATGAACAAGAAAGACTCGAAGCCTAGACTGCTCAGATGGGTATTATTACTCCAGGAGTTCGACGTCTCTGTTCAGGACAGAAAAGGATCAGAAAACACCGTTGCTGTCCACTTGAGCCGTATTGTGCGTAATGAGGACGTTCTGCCTCTGAATGACGAATTCCCTGATGAAGTTCTTTTCCAGGTGAGTGTGGAGACACCATGGTACGCCGACATTGTCAACTAATTGGTCACAGGTACGTTCCCATTCGATTTTTCATATAATCAAAGAGCTAAGCTGAAGAGCGAAGCCAAGACGTATGTTTGGGAAGAGCCCATTTTATGGAAATTTTGTGCTGACCAGGTAATTAGGAAGTGCGTCCCTAAGTCTGAACATAGGTCCATCCTTACCTTTTGCCATGAATTTGCATGTGGGGGACACTTTGGGCAAAATAGGACTGCGAGAAAAATTTTAGATTGTGGGTTTTTCTGGCCATCACTGTTTAAGGACTGTTATGAATTTTGTAAATCTTGTGATCAGTGTCAGAGAAAAGGGACCATCACTAGTAGGAATGAAATGCTCCAAAACCCCATTTTAACTTGTGAAATTTTTGAGGTTTGGGGTATGGACTTTATGGGACCCTTTCCCCCTTCATTTGGTTTTGTCTATATCTTATTGGCTGTGGACTACGTGTCTAAATGGGTGGAGGCTAAAGCCACCAAAGTTGATACTGCTAATGTTGTTTCCAGTTTTGTCAAATCCAATATTTTTAGCAGGTATGGAGTTCCACGAGCCATCATAAGCGACCAGGGGAGCCACTTCTGCAACAAGACGATCCAGGCCTTGATGAGGAAGTATGGGGTAAATCACAAAATCTCTACCCCGTACCATCCTCAAACCAATGGCCAAGCAGAAGTCTCCAATCGAGAGGTGAAGAGCATCCTCGAGAAAACAGTAAGTCCAGGAAGGAAGGATTGGAGCCTCAGGCTGGACGACGCTTTGTGGGCTTACCGTACGGCTTACAAAACCCCCATAGGGATGTCTCCCTACCGGATGGTTTATGGTAAAGCCTGTCATCTCCCCGTGGAGATCGAACACAAAGCTTACTGGGCCGTGAAGAAGTGCAACATGGACTTTGACTTGGCGGGCGAAGAAAGACTCCTCAAATTGCAAGAACTGGAGGAGCTTCGCCTGGATGCATATGAGAACTCGAAGACCTACAAGGAAAAGACCAAGATATTCCACGACAGGCGAGTCGTCAGAAAGCACTTCGAAGTTGGTCAGAAGGTCCTCTTGTTCAACTCCCGCCTGAAGTTCATGCCAGGTAAACTTCGTTCCCGGTGGCTTGGTCCTTTCATTATAACTGATGTCCACCACTATGGTGCAGTCAAGATTCAGAGCCTGGATACAGAGAAAGAATACACTGTGAATGGCCAGCGATTGAAGATCTTTCATGAGGGAATGTCAGAGGACTTCGACGACCACGCCTACTTGAAAGAGCCTGATTATGAGAACGGATGAAATGAGTTTTGGTAAAGTCGAGCAATCGACTCTAAAAATTTGCGCTACTCGGAGGCACCCGAGCTTGAACTGTACATGCTTTTTGTTTATTTTACTGTCTTTAGGATTAGCTTAGGTTCTTACTCTGATGTTGCGAATTTTCAGGTGAAACAACGGCTCGTCCTTGCGGTTTATTGGCTAAAGTTTAAGCATGCTCTCCAATCCTCTAAGTCACAATTCAGGGAAGGTTTTCTTTCCTTTCATTTTGACTATGCGTATTTGGTCCAATGAGGACATTGTCCATTTTTAAGTTGGGGGTGGTGGGTTGTGCCTTATAGTGATTGTCGAGCCTTGTTGTGGAATCCTGATTAACTTGTTGAGTTATGGTGAAAGCATGCTAGTCCGACTATGAAATTCTGTGATGTACTGTCAAAGCCTTCGTATGTGTATCTGTCGTGAAATTCAGCATAATTGCGTATGTTAAGGCCATTTTGAAAAAAAACTTAAAAAATATTTCCCTGTTTAAGCTTCGCATGTTAGCACTCTATCTCGGATCTGTGGGTTTAGGGTAGCTCTGTTTGTTTTGAAATTCGTTGTCACCTCGAAAGGCAACCTTAGGATGGGCCAAGATTCGCTCTTGTTTGTAATCCATGCGTTCAAAAGTTTAACATGATTTTTAGGCTAAAAAGAAAATTGAATGCAAGTTTATAAAAAGAAAACAATCTCCTGAGGTGTTCCTCCTTCTTGAGTTGCCCTAGTAGCCAGGGGCGGTCGTGTAACCCACGGTCGCCACTGCATGAAAAGGAAGCACAAAGAAGTGAACGTTAGTCCTTAAAAATGTGAATTTTGCCCGTGGTCAGATGCACTGTGCAATGAAATTGCAGGCAAGCTGAAACGAAAGTAAAATTGACATGTTAGGCGCTCATAGAGATCAAAGAAAAAGAGAGAAAAAAAAAATGCCTTGCGATGAATTACTTGCTTAGACGATGAATTGCCCTTAGACTGTTATGTTTAGCCATAAGTAGGGGGAAGGCGAAGTTTTAGGATAGATAGAGCTGTTCTAAACCTGTTGAAATCTAAGATCGAAGAGCTAGGACCGAAGCTTAATTAGGAAAGCATCTTTAAATTTTTCAAATTGTTCTTAACCAATGTATGCATGCGGTTATTTCCTTCAAATGCAAATGCCCTGTCTTTTCCAGTACTGAGAATGGAGTCCCTAGCGTGTATTCTCGTTTTATTTGATTAATCAGAATTCCACCTTGCTCGAGGACTAGCAAGAATTAAGTTGGGGGTGTTTGATAGCTCCATTTTGGAGCTATAATTATGTCCCTAATCCACGTTTATTATTGGCTTAATCTTGCTTTTATGTGATTATTGCAGGTGTTCTCGGTGATTCGCTCTCAAGAGCGTTTCGGCGCTTTTCGGAGCCTAATATCGCATTTTAAAGGCCTAAGAACACCTCCGGGGAAGATCCATGCAAAGGCATGAAGGTTGAGCACTTTGGGGAAATTGAAGGCAAAAATCCAAGAAAAACCCGAGAGCTAGCGTCGAGCGACAGCGTCGCGACGCTAGCTCGACGCTGTCCAGCGTCGAGACGCTGCCAGAGCGTCTCGACGCCCCGAAGTCTGAAGCGTTGATTTGAAGAAAAACCCGAGAGCAAGCGTCGAGTGACAGCGTCTCGACGCTCGCTCGACGCCGACAGCGTCTCGACGCTGTGCGAGCGTCTCGACGCCACCCCGACTGCGCGCGCGCGGATTATTTAGGGCGCAGCGTCGAGACGCTGCCCTAGCGTCTCGACGCTACGACGGACTACTTAATGTTTTTGTCCGATTTTAGCCGCCATTATCATCTTCTACCTCGAGCTCCGCGCCTGATTTGACGTCCAGCAGCTGTTTTCCACCATGGGAGGGGCTAGGAAGCTCGATTCGAAGCCGTCCCACACCACACAAGTCATGAGTGAGTAGATTTACCGTTTTTGGCTCGGGATTGTAAGGATAAATGTAGTTTGAACTCTTGGTGAGGTTGTAGGATTGAAATTCTGAATTGGTTGGATATTTTATTGAATTGAATTCTATTTCTTAGCTTAATCTATGAGCACGTTTGAATGATTTAGGACTAGGCACCCTTGATTTTGAGCATGTTCATTTGTTAAAGGATTTGATGCCGTGCCTCTCGTTTCCGCCAAGTAACAAGGAATTATGACACCTTGAGCGTATTGGCGTCCTTACGCTCTTGGTGTTCGTTCTTCCCGAATTAGAATTCCAAATCGACATACTAATTTCGCGTCCAAATTAGATAGTTGTCACAGTTAGCTTGTTGCTACCGTTCGGTCTTGGGAGAGCGTTGGCCGCCAATGTCCGAACGGTATGCTTGATTAGCATGATTATTTATGTCTAATTAAATCCATGGAGCATGTCTGGGTTATTTATTAATTTTAGACGAGCTGTGCATTCGTTAAATTATCTAACCATAATACTCGTCAACCTATGATCCAAGAGGCACGCTAAATTTATCCTCGATCGTCCCGAGTCGGAAACTCCGTTAGTTAAATTCTTACCCTTTGCATTGTTCCTCCTTAGTTACTTAAAAATAAACAAATCCCCCATTTTTCATTGGTTTTATTAGTTTGCAAATTTAATTAAGATTAAGTCAAGCTACCTTAATTCCCTGTGGATCGACCCCGTTGCCGCTACTCTACAAATAGTTTAGTGAATTCGGGCACTTATAAATTCATTTTGGCGGGTCTCGACAACCCGATGATTGGCGATAGTTCAATAATATCGTTACCAATGCCATGGTGTGGACATTTGAGAAGAAGATCTTTGAACCTTGTCCAAGCTTCGTGAAGAGACTCAGTGTCAGCTTGTTTGAACTTGATTATGTCATCACGAAAGGTAGAATTCCTATCAGGTGGGAAGTATTTGACTAGGAATTTCTCTGCCAAGTCTGTCCAATTGAGGACTGATCTAGAGGGTAATGAGTTTAACCACGTCTTTGCTTTGTCCCTCAATGAGTAAGGGAAGAGGTAGAGCCTCAAGGCTTCTTGGGAAACTCCAGGGATGATGAATGTATCACTAACTCCTAGGAAGTTTCTAAGATGGTTGTGGGGATCCTCATTTTCCACTCCAAAGAATTGTCCCACAGTGGACAACATTTGGAACATCACTGGCTTTAACTCGAATGAGTTGGCAGTGATTTCAGGGCGGATTATGCTGGGGTTCAGCTCCCCAGGCATAGGTACTAGGTAGGAAAGAATGGCACTATCCTTATCATTCGCTATTTCGATGGGATTGCGAGTGGTAGGTACCGGATTTGGGACTGGTCTGTCCATTTCTTTTTGATCGAATTGCGGAGGAATTGCTGGTTCCGCAATTATTGAAGGTATAGAGGATTGGTTAAAGAGACGTTTCTTGGCTCTATTTCTAGCCTTAAATAATCTCTCAGGCTCAGGGTTGAACTCTAGATCACTACTTGAAGGTTCATTCATAAACTAACCCAATGGTACCTGCAAAAGAAATGAAATTAGATCAGCTCCAATAGATATTAAACTTGGTTTTTCTAACTTAACAAACTTCGTTTTCGCTAAAATAAATCCCCGGCAGCGGCGCCAAAAACTTGTTGCGTGCTCAATGTGTTAAAATAAATAAGCAATAAGAGAGAGATTATTATGAGCTACTCGTGAAGTGTGTTGTTAAGAAAGAACGGGTGGATTT
Organism: Herpetospermum pedunculosum; assembly: GCA_028017165.1. Lineage (NCBI taxonomy): Eukaryota > Viridiplantae > Streptophyta > Magnoliopsida > Cucurbitales > Cucurbitaceae > Herpetospermum > Herpetospermum pedunculosum. The sequence goes on from CM051527.1 coordinate 47,927,675, forward strand.
GATGAGGTAGAATTGGTTTTAAGTTGTCTAATTTCTAAGGAATATGTAAAGGGTAGCAACATAAACAAGTGCAAGTCAAAGTTAAACTCAAATGAAAAGGGAAGAGATTAATAAACGAATAGGAACTTGGCTAAACAGAATTTTAAACTTAGCAGAATTGCGGAAACAGCAATTCTACCGCAATAATACTAACAGCGAAAGTGTGTAAAATGGAGAAACAAGGGCTACTAACGACTCCCCTATAGGCATTTTTATACGATTCTCAAGCATTGGATCAACTCACTATGCATCAAACTCACTCAATCTCATGTATCTTCCGATTTCATGCATTAGATTCTTTAGTTTACTCATGTCCAAGTAAGGTCTTAAGCATCTTGTTAAAGCAGAAAGTTATGGTTTGTACTAGGAAAACGCCTATTCCTAGGTCGTTTTCTGGCTACCTTGAAAGGCTAGCATGAGTGTATGACTCTGAACTCTTACTCCTTCCAGAGGTTAGGAGTTCTTTGGACAAAATGGATGGCCAATCGAAATTGCCCGTGGGATGAAGCTTACATACAATCAATGCTTCGAGAGCTATCCTACATGCTTGGTTCACGTTTTATAGCCTATAGTATTGTCATTAGCATGCCCCTATGTGACTTAATTACTCATGAATATAGGGAGAACAGAAATAAGAGATAAAGTAGACATGCTTAGAAGAAATTTAAAGACAAACAGCAAGGGGAAAACAGTAGCAGCAACGAAAAGAAACTGTGAAATGAAGAATTGTGCTTTGATTACTTGAATGTTTGAATGAACAAAGGGACGTTTAAAGTAAATAACAAAAAGGCAGAAAGCAACGAAATGCAATAAACTAGCTACTAGAAGGGAAACAACAACAAAACAGAACTGGAAATTAGAAATAAAAGAGCTTGAACGCCTCGTCGCAACCGCCTCGGCTGAAGGATGAGAAAGATCAGCTTTGCTTGGATGAATCCAATCGGGAGAGAAGATGAATCTTCTCTCCTTCCTATCAGATTGTCGATTCCAACAACTAAACCTCGCAAACCAACAGACGGTAAAGAAAAACAGGAGAAAAGATGGAGCTACGAGAAGACTTCTACGCTTTCGGATGATGATTGAACCCTCTACTTTGACCCCCTTTTATAGTAATCTGCAGGTGCGTTTGGGCCAAGGAGAACCATCCATCCTCAACGTCCTACTTCAAAATGGATGGAGGAGAAAGAACGAATCCCTGAAATAACGGAAATTAACAGAAACAGATCAGTCAACTTACGGTTTTCACTTGAAACATTGCGGTTTTAGCAATGTTTCTGCAATGCACATTTTTCCTTCTTTTAACTTCGGTTTTTAATCCTTTTCTTTCCTTTTGCATACAAGTCCTAATTTAGCTACCTTCTTCTAATTCTCATATATAAACATAGGTTTAAGCTAAATCCTATCAAAAACACCTAAGAGTGTACATCTTTCTAAGCTAAATAAGTCCTAAAAAGGTCACTTTTGGAGACGTAACAGCCGACCATGGAGAGAGTCGTCACAAACGCTCCATCGGATGTCTTGGCCATAATCTCCAACTTACATACAAGGAAAAGCTCCAAAAATGAGCCACAAATGGCGGAGCAAGAAGAAAAGTGAAGAAAAACCCGAGAGGAAGAAGATAAAAATCGAAGTTGGCTGCAAAAAATCGTCCTTACAGCCTTTAAATCCGTCGGAGCGTCGAGACGCTGGGACAGCGTCGCGACGCTGCGACCTAAACAATCCGCGCGCGCCTCGCGATGGCGTCGAGACGCTGGGCGAGCGTCTCGACGTTGCCCCAATAATTTCCCGCGCGCGCCCTTCGGAGCGTCTCGACGCCGCGGCAGGGTCTCGACGCCAGGCAGCGTTGAGCAAGCGTCTCGACGCTGTCTGCTCGACGCTTGCTCTCGGGTTTGGGCTGGAAAAATGGCTCTCCTAGGTAATTTTGGTCCGGTTCTTCTTGGATTAGCTTGCCCTTTTCCCGAAGCACTCCCGGGGCGTTAAAACACCGCTTTTAGCTCCGAAACGAGTCCAATGGACGCATGAGCTCTTCGCCGCAATTCGCCTACAAACGAGACAAATTAACCAATTTAATGCGGCATTTAGCTAGAATTAGGGAGTGATAATTAGGTCCAAAATGGAGTTATCAAACACCCCCAACTTAAATCTTGCTAGTCCTCGAGCAAGGCTAATAAAGAATTTGACTCTAAGGACATGCTTACATGCTACTAATTCAGACCTCGATGCATTTTACAAATTCAAACATAACATAATCACGAAAGCAATTAGCGCATGCATTTTATTACGAACATATCAAAAATTAACTATCGCTCCCTAACGTGTGTGTGTGTTAGCCAACCTATCCTAAAACTACGTAAGCCCGGAAAAACCACATGCAACATATCATCCCGTTTTCCCCCTACTTCTAGCATTTAAGAACAGTCTAAACTTGACTTACACAAGAGAGAATAGTAAACTAAGAGACCTAAACATTTTCTCATTCTTTTTCTTTTCACGAGTACTTTGTACTCTTTGTTAAGGTTCTTTGAACCAAACTTTTTATTTTCTTTTTCTTTCCCACCTCGAGTTGCCTAACACGTCAAATTCATGTAATAAACTTCACGTTTTTAAGGACTAACGCTCACTTCTTAGGTACCGATAAGAACGAGGAGCGCCTCGAGGGAATTTTCTAGCCAAACATGCTTTTCTATCTTTTTATTTTAGGCTTAGCTCATGCTAACTCGATTAGTTTGACTACTAACTCTCATGCAACAAGCTACCTAAGGGTGCCTTTCGGGGTGACAACAAGAATCATGCAACATGCAATCAAACTAAGCCTACGGAGTCTAAGATGAGGTTGCTAAGTGCTTGATAGATGCAAGGGAGCAACATAAATTTTTTTAAAATTTTTGACATGAACCTAATAAATGTAAACGACATCATGCAAAAACTAGATTATGTATACGCTCAGATTTCCAAAATGGCACTTCCTAGATCGTCATAATTAGAAAACAGTAAACAGAGTCCCAAGCACGTCAAATTCAAAATTAGCACTGCTCAACAAACTACACATGCTTATCCACCATCCACCCCCAACTTCAGAAGCTAGCATTGTCCTCAATGCTACTTAATCAGATATACAGAAGATAAAAGGAATGAAAAACAACACTCCCCTGATTCTTTGTGAAGTCGGCGAGGGAAGGGACGCGGCGCGTTCCACATCGGAGCCCAAAATTTCGTCAACTCTCCTCATTACCTAAAAAAAAAACAGCAAGCTACATTAGCTAAGTTACCTAAACTAAGAACAAAAACAACAATGAAATTAAAAACAGAAAAGACAGTTCAACACTCGGGTGCCTCCGAGAAGCGCAGAATTTTTAAAGTCGTTTGCTCGACTGAATTCTCCCATCGAACTCATCCATAGTCCGATAGCGCGGGGGACGTTCCAAACATGTCCTTGTCCACGCTTTTCCTACAATCAACATTCAAAACTTTCTTTTCTCTTCGTGCCTCTAGCACGTGAATATCACATTGATTAGTACAAAAAACAGCATCTATTTCAGTCAAATTTAAATCAGATTTTTTCACAGAGACATGGGAGTCATCCCTCAAGCGCGAGGTTAAACTCTCATTCCCGACAGACTCCATACAAGCAACATTCTCAACTGACTTCTCTTTAAACAGGGAAACTGTTGCGTGCTCAATGTGTAAATTAAAATGTGATGTGAGAGCACTCAGAACATGCAAGCATACATGGTCTTGTAGCAAGTAATAAGTATTTTTTCATTCGATTTCCCACAGAGATTTATTCTTAGTTACTAACGAAGTGAGATGTTAAATTAGAAAGGATGGTTTAAATGGGGTAGAATTGGGATTAATGTGCCTAACTAATAAAGGACGTACGAGATATGCAAGCATAAACAAAGACAAGTAAATAGGTTGACTTGAATGTAGAAGAAAAAGAATTGCGGAGAAAACAATTATCTAGCAATAAAATCGCAAAACAGAAAACTGAAAAAAAATGGCTAAGGCAAAAATAAAACTAAGAAAATTGCGCAGATAGCAATTTTCTAGCAATTGAACTAACAGCGTTTTAAGGGTGAAGTGTGGAAACAAGGTCAACTAACGACTCCTCTATAGGCTTTTTCATACTATTCTTCATCAGTAGATCAACTTATCATGCATCAATTTAACTCATTCTCATGTATCTCTCGATTTCATGCATTAGATTCTTTAGTTCACTCATATCCAAGTAAGACTTAAGCATCTATTTATAAAAGCAAGTTAATGAATTGTGCTAGGAAAACGCCTATTCCTAGGTCGTTTTCTGGCTACCATGAAAGGCTAGCATGAATGGACGACTCTGAACTCTTACTCCTTCCAGAGGTTAGGAGTTCTTTGGACAAAATGGATGGCCAATCGAAATTGCCCGTGGGATGAAGCATACATACATTCAATGCATTTGAAGCTATCCTACATGCTGAATTCACGTATTTCTACCTATAGATTCATCATTAGCAGCCCCTTGTGTGGTTTAGTTACTCATGGATGATGATGGATTGGGAAGAATAGGTTGTTTGAACATGCTTAACAGAATTTAAATGGAAGCAGACAGAAAATAGAAAGCAATGGAGAACTCGTGAAGTAGTCAAACAATTCTTCGATTAAACAAGATTCAAAGCTTAACAAGCAACAACTTTAAAACGATAAAGGCTTACCAGACAAAGATGAACTGAAACAATGTATCTAACAGAACCAAAAGGCCACAAACAGCAGCGAAAAGGAAAGACAGAAAGCAGTAGGAAAACAGTGTAAAGTGCGCGTGAACTCCTCGCCGCAAGCGCCTCGGATGAAGAGAGAAGGGGAGCTTTGTTTGGGGATGAATCCAATCAGAAGAGAAGAAGGATCTTCTCTTCTTCCTCTCAGATTATCGATGCCAACAGCTGAATCCTTCACGCCAACAAACGGGAAAGGAAATAGAGAAGAAAATGCGTTGAGATGGGAGTTCTACGCTTCCAAGCTTGTTGTTCTCCTTCCCCCTTGACCTCCTTTTATAGTGTTTTGCAGGTATTCTTCAGCCAAGGAGAACCATCCATTCTGAACGACGACCTTCGACGTGGCAGCAGGAGAGAAATTGGGCGGCTGAAAGATCGCAACAAAACGGCGGACGGTTAGACAACTTAACAACTTCAACTTAAAACATTGCGGAGACAGCAATGTTTTCGCAATGTTCCTGCAATACAGAAATTTCAACTCTTTAGCTTTGTTTTCGATTCTTTTTCCTTTCTTTTACACATAAGTCCTGATTTAGCTTCATTCTATAAATTCTCATATATAAGCACATGTTTATACTAAATTCTATAAAAAACGCTTAATAGTTTACACAATTTTATAGCAAATAAGTCCCTAAAATATGCACTTTTGGAGACGTAACAGAAACCTCATGCACTGTATCATCAAACTCTAAAGAAATTATGCACTTAAACAGGTCAATCTTGACCCTCGCGGTATTTAGAAAAGGGCGTCCTACCAACATAGAGGACGATTGATAACTCCATTTTGGAGCTATTAAATACTTCCTAAGTATAGCTAAAGTCCGCATTTAAATGTTTAATGTATCTCGTTTGTAGGAGAAATGCGACAAAGAGCTCGTGCATCCATTGGACCCGTTTCGAAGCTAAAAGCGGAGTTTTAATGCCCCGGGAGTGCATCGGGAAAGGGCAAGTCGATCCAAGAAGAAACGGACCAAAATTGCTTGGAGAGGCAATTTTTCCAGCCCCAAACCCGAGAGCTAGCGTCGAGCAATAGCGTCGAGACGCTAGCTCGACGCTGCCGAAGCGTCGAGACCCTGCTGCGGCGTCGAGACGCTCCGCAGGAGGCGCGCGCGGATCACTTAGGGCGTAGCGTCGTGACGCTGCCCTAGCGTCTCGACGCTACGACGATTTTAAAGAAGCTGTAGGACGATTTCTGCAGCAAGTTTTGAGAGATTTTGACGAACTTCATCTTCTTCCTCTCGGTTTTCCCCATTCTTTCTCTTAGCTCCGCCATTTGTGGCATGTTTTGGAGCTTTCAAGTTGTATTAGCTTAAAGACGACTTTCATGGCTTCCCTTGGAGCGGTGATGACAACCCGTTCCATGGTTGGGTAAGGTAACGTGAACGGTTTGGGATAAATTTGAGGGATTATTGTTAGACTTTTTATGCTTTGATAATCCATGCTTAGTTTACAAATTGGTGGCTTATTTGTATGCATTTATCATTCTTGCTTCACCCTATGCATGTGTTAGATTTCGCCGATTGACACTCGAGTTTTCTAGCATTTTGTTATCGTTAAAGAGTAGCGATGTCGTGCCTCTCACTATTCGACTAGTAACACAGATTGATAAAACTAAACCGGAGTATCGAGTCATGCATGATGGTTGTTGGTTGCATACAGCGTTTGCGGGCAATCAGTTAGCAATTAGATTACGTGATCGAATATCTGTCGCGGTTTGCTAGTGACTATCTAGAGTCAATTTGGGGCTGATCACCCTAATGCAGTTTTAGATAATGTTTAATTAGAACTGTGTGATCTAATTAATTTCTATGGAGCCGGTTACCTTGGGGCTTCTCGGGTAATCGGCCGTGTGTATTACAAACTGTACGCCTTATATTTGCATTAAATGATAAGCTGAAATTGTCTAACAATTAAATCCCGAAAATCCCCAAACCGTGCACTCGTCTCTCTCTCTTTTATTCTTCCGTTAGCGTTTAACTCACTACTTTGCATGCTTAAACATCCCCCCGTTACAAAAACCCAATCAATTAATTAATTTCAATTTTAATTTAATTTTAGTCATAACCTTCTCCTTGGATCGACCCTGTTACCACTGGCTGCAAAGCTATTGATAATAGGCTTATAAATTGTATTTTGGCGGGATTCGACACCCCGAAATTTAGTAGGACATTCAAAAATCCTTCTACTAAAATTGGCGCCGTTGCCGGGGAGAAGGCAAAAATTTGATTGAAATTATGATTGACTTTGGATTTGGTTGATTGATGGTGTGCTGAAGTTTTTTTTCTGTTTGTAGTTGTATGTTTAAATTTTTGTTTGTGTATGACCCGTTCTTCTGAGCTTAGTGGATTGCAGTTTATACCTGAAATCGAAAGAGAAGAGCGGCGTTTGAGGAGAGAAGCTCGGGAGGGGCAGAGATTGTTTGAAGAAGAAGGCAATCCCTTCTTGGTTGAGGAGATGGCGCAAGGAGAGGCGCCACAGACGCTGAAACAGCTGGCAGCGCCAGATTTGAACTTGCAATCCCTGTGTATCAACTACCCCGTGGTAGCAGGTAACTTTGAATTAAAGTCGGGTTTAATTCACCAGTTGCCTTCTTTTCATGGCAATGCAGGGGAGGACGCGAATAAGCACTTAATGGAGTTTCACTGCGTCTGCGCGGGGATGAAGCCCGCGGGAGTCACGGAGGAGCAGCTGAATATGAGGGCATTCCCCTTCACGCTTAAGGACAAAGCCAAAGATTGGCTGTATTATCTGCCCTCCGGCTCGATCACGACGTGGCAGGACATGAAGAGGGTTTTCCTGGAGAAATACTTCCCTGCGTCTTTGGCCACGACACTGAGAAAGAGAATTTACGGGATCACTCAGGACGTGGGTGAGTCCTTGCACGAGTACTGGGAACGCTTTGGGCCCCTGTGCGCAAGCTTCCCGCATCATCAGATTGTCGATCAGCTCCTGATCCAGTATTTTTATGAGGGTATGACGCCTCATGATCGGCAGATGATCGACGCAGCGAGCGGTGGGGCTCTGATTGACAAGACCCCAGTTGAGGCCAAACAGCTTATCGCGAACATGGCAACCAACTCGCAGCAGTTTGGTATTTGAGGGCAGGGGCAAGTCCACAGTGTGACCCAGAGCCACGAGATGATAGAAATGAGGGCCCAGGTGGCCGAAATTGGAAATATATTGAAAAAATTTGTCGGAGGAAACCGCGAGGCGGAAGAGGTGAACGCAATCGGGGGATATGCTTCCAACCCGAGGAAGTATGATCCTTACTCGAACACATACAACCCCGGTTGGCGCGATCACCCCAATTTCAGCTATGGGAATAGGGAAGGACAACAACGCTTCCAAGGCCAGTCCCATGATAGGCCTAATACTTCCACCCAAGCTCAAGCCTCGAGCTCCTTCAGTTCATTGGAAGAGATGGTTCGGACCATCGTGACGTCGACAAGCCAATTTCAGAAAGAAGCTCGAGAAGAGCTAAACTCCCACAAAGCCGAGCTGCAAAATTTGAACAAGCAGCTGACGCAAATGGCGGTGTCGATAAGCAAAATAGAGAGCCAGAGCTCTGGGAAGCTTCCTTCCCAAACCACGGTAAACTCATGTGAGAACGTGAGTGCAATCCAGCTAAGGAGCGGGAAATCACTTCCCTCCAGAGCCGTGAAGGAAGCAGAGGACAACCTGAATGAGTCCGCCCCGATTGCTCCCAAGAATCTGAATGTTGAGAAAGAAGAAATGAATGTGCAAGAGAATGTTGCCAAAGCACCCTTCCCTAGTAGGCTTGCGATGCCTACTTTGGGGACCGAAGACGAGAAGGTCCTGCGTACCTTCCAGAAGGTGATGGTGAACATACCGCTCCTTGAGGCAGTGAGCCAAGTGCCGAAATATGCCAAATTCCTCAAGAGCTGGTGCACAGAGAAGAGGAAGTCCAGAGGGACTGAAAAGAAAAAGGAGAATGTTTTTGCGATCCTCCCAGGTACGTTGCCCGCCAAGTGCAACGACCCAGGTACGTTTACTATCTCATGCATGATAGGTAGTAAAGTAGTCAAAAATGCCATGCTTGACCTTGGAGCTTCTGTGAACGTTATGTCTTATGCTTTATTTCTTGAACTGAACTTAAATGAATTGCATGAGTGTGACGTAGTTGTCCAGTTAGCTAACGGGTCGAGTATATTTCCTAGAGGGAAGGTTGTGGATGTTCTCGTGAGAGTGGGTGAGATGATGTTCCCTGCTGATTTTCTCGTGCTTGATATGAATGAAAAATCTTTGCATGCTTCGTCCTCTATGCTGTTAGGACTCCCTTTTCTGAAGACCGCTAAGGTCAAAATTGATGTGTTCAAGGGTGTAATTTCCTTAGAGTTTGATGATACAGTGCATGAGTTTTCTTTATTTGAAAAGAAATCTGTGGAGAATGTCTCATGTGTTGAGTATGATGAGAATGGGAGTCTTACCTCGCGCTTGAGGGATGATTCTCATGTCTCGGTAAAAAAATCTGATTTGAATTTGATAGAAGTTGATGCTGTTTTTTGCACTAACAAATGTGATATTCACGTGCTTGAGGCACGAAGAGTGCAAAAAGTTTTGGATGTTGATCGCAGGTGTAGTGTGGAGGAGGACAAGACTGGAACGTCCCCCGCACTATCTGATTATGGTTGAGTCTTTGGAGAGAATTCAATCGAGCAAACGACTTTAAAAATTCTGCGCTTCTCGGAGGCACCCGAGCGATGAACTGTTATTTCTGCTTTAGTTTAGTTGTTGTTTTTGTTGCTTTTTAGTTTAATTTAGTCTTACTGTTGCGTGCTCAATGTTTAAAAGAAATATGCAATAAGAGAGCACTCAGAACATGCAAGCATACATGATCTTGCAGCAAGTAGTAAGTATTTTTTCATTCGTTTCCCACAGAGATTTATTCTTAGTTACTCGCAAAGTGTATTGTTAAGCAAGAATGGGTGGATTTGATGGAGTAGATTTGGTTTTAAGTTGCCTAATTACTACGAAATATGTAAAGGATAGATGCATAAACAAGTGCAAGTCAATGATAAACTCAAATGTAAAGAGAAGGGATTAATAAACGAAGAGAAAAATGGCTAAGGCAGAATTTTAACTAAAAAGAATTGCGAGAACATCAATTTTACCGCAATGTTACTAACAGCGGAAGTGTGTAAAATGTGGAAACAAGGGCTACTAACGACTCCTCTATTGGCTTTTTCACACGATTCTCAAGCATTAGATCAACTCACTATGCATCAAACTAACTCATTCTCATGTATCTTCCGATTTCATGCATTAGATTCTTTAGTTTACTCATGTCCAAGTAAGGTCTTAAGCATCTTGTTAAAGCAGTAAGTTATGATTTGTTCTAGGAAAACGCCTATTCCTAGGTCGTTTTCTGGCTACCTTGAGAGGCTAGCATGAGTGTATGACTCTGAACTCTTACTCCTTCCAAAGGTTAGGAGTTCTTTGGACAAAATGGATGGCCAATCGAAATTGCCCGTGGGATGAAGCTTACATACAATCAATGCATTCGAGAGCTGTCCTACATGCTTGGTTCACGTGTTTTATCCTAGAGAATAGAAATATTAGATGAAGAAGACATGCTTAGAAGAAAATTAAAGACAAAACAGAAAGGAAAAACAGTAGGCAGAAATGAAAAAGAGAAAGTGCGAAATGATGAATTGTGCTTTGATTAATCAATGGTTTGAATGAACAGATGAAGACTTAAAGTTACTAACATAAAGATAGAAAGCAACGAAATGGAATGGATTAACTAATGGAAAAGAAATAACAACAAACGGTGCTGGAAATAGGAAACTAAAACAGAAAGCAAGTAAGATGAGCGTGATCGCTTCGACGCAGATGCCTCGGCTGAAAGGAGAGAAAGGTAAGCCTTGCTTGGATGAATCCAATCAGAAGAGAAGATGAATCTTCTCTCCTTCCTATCAGATTGTCGACTCTAGCAGCTAAGCTTTCCAACCCAACAGACGGAAGAGAAAAACAGGAGAGAAATTGAGCTGCGAAGAGACTTCTACGCTTTCGGATGATGTTTCAACCCTCCACTTTGACCTCATTTTATAGTATTCTGCAGGTGCGATTGGGTCAAGGAGAACCATCCATTCTCAACGTCGTACTTCAACGTGGTTGGAGGAGAAAGAACAAATCCCTGAAATATCGGATCACAACAGAAAAAGGTTAGCCAACTTACGGATTTCACTTGAAACATTGCGGTTTTAGCAATGTTTCCGCAATGCCTCCGCAATGCACAGTTTTCATTCTTCTAACTTTGTTTTTCATTCTTTTTCTTTCCTTTTGCATACAAGTCCTAATTTAGCTTCCTTCTTCTAATTCTCATATATAAGCATATGTTCAAGCTAAATCCTATCAAAAATACTTACAAATGCACAACTTTCTATCACAATTAAGTCCTAAAATAGTCACTTTTGGAGACGTAACACTTACGTAGGTTGCTGTTTTTTTTTTAGGAATCGAGGAAGTTGAGGACAATTTTGGGCTTCGATGACGAGCGTGCCGCTTCCTTACCCTCGCCAACTTCACAAAGAGTCAGGGAAGTGTAGTTTCTTCTTCCCTTTTACTTTGTGTATCTGACTGAGTGGCATTGAGGACAATGCCAACTTTTGAAGTTGGGGGTGGAGTTGGAATTATGGATATGGATGTGTAGTCGGTTGAGCAGTGCTATTTTGATATTGAAGTGCTTGGGACTCTGTTTACTGCTTTCTAGCTATGATAATCTAGGAAATGCATGTTGGAAATCTAAGCACGCATATAATCTAGTTTTTTGCATGAGTTTTGCATTTATTAGGTTCATGTCAAAAAATTTAAAAAAATTTCTGTTGCTCCCTTGCATCTATCGAGCACTTAGCAACCTCATCTTAGATTCCGTAGGCTTAGTAAATTGCATGTAGCGTTAATTCTCGTTGTCACCCCGAAAGGCACTCTTAGGTAGCTTGTTGCATGACAGTTAGTGATTGATTAATTGAGTTAGCTTATGCTAAGTGTTGCGTGCTCAATTGTTTAAAATAAAAATGCAAGGATAGAGCACGGGCGAGGCGCTCGGACACGGGCCAGGCGAGGGCGAGCGACGCGCGCGGGCGTGCGGCGCGGGTGTGGGCGGTCTGGGCACGGGCGAGGCGAGGCGGCGCGCGCGGGCGCTCGGACACGGACCGGGCGAGGGCGAGCGACGCGCGCGGGCGTGCGGCGGTCTGGGCGCGGGTGTGCGCGCGGGCGTGCGCGGGCATGCTGGGCTGCTGCGCTTCGTTGGGCGCCTGGGCGCTGGGCGCTGCCCTCTCGGGTCTAAGCCCAATTTTGGGTCGTTTTGGCTCCCGAAAATCATAAATGGACTTCCCGAGCTCTTCGCCACGAAAACACCTATAAAAAGGCAATTTAACTAAATTAAGCATGGCATTTAGCTAGATTTGAGGCTATAATTATAGCTCTATTTTAGAGCTATCAAAATACCCCCACCTGAATCTTGCTAGTCCTCGAGCAAGGAACACTTAGATTTATCTCATAGAAATAAGCATGCATGTTGATGACTCGAATCTCAATACTTGCAAAAACAAGATAATCATGCTAACGGAAAACAATCAAGCATATGTGATAGGTCCATTTTGGAGCTATAATTATGTCCCTAATTCACGTTTATTATTGGCTTAATCTTGCTTTTATGCGATTATTGCAGGTGTTCTCGGTTATTCGCTCTCAAGAGCGTTTCGGCGCTTTTCAGAGCTTAATATCGCATTTTAAAGACCTAAGGACGCTTCCGGGGAAGATCCATGCAAAGGCATGAAGGTTGAGCACTTTGGAGAAATTGAAGGCAAAAATCCATGTATCAACCCGAGAGCTAGCGTCGAGCAACAGCGTCGCGACGCTAGCTCGACGCTGCCCAGCGTTTCGACGCTGCCAGAGCGTCTCGACGCCCCGAAGTCTGAAGCGTTGATTTGAAGAAAAACCCGAGAGCAAGCGTCGAGTGACAGCGTCTCGACGCTGTGCGAGCGTCTCGACGCCACCCCGACTGCGCGCGCGGATTATTTAGGGCGCAGCGTCGAGACGCTGCCGAAGCGTCTCGACGCTACGACGGACTACTTAATGTTTTTGTCCGATTTTAGCCGCCATTATCATCTTCTACCTCGAGCTCCGCGCCTGATTTGACGTTCCAGCAGCCGTTTTCACCATGGGAGGGGCTAGGAAACTCGATTCGAAGCCGTCCCACACCACACAAGTAATGAGTGAGTAGATTTACCGTTTTTGGCTTGGGATTGTGAAGGAGAAATGTAGTTTGAACTCTTGGGGAGATTGTAGAACTTAAATTTTGATTTGGTTGAATTATTTATTGAATTGAATTCTATTTCTTAGCTTAATATATGAGCAAGATTGAATGATTTAGGACTAGGCACCCTTGATTTTGAGCATGTTTCATTAGTTAAAGGATTTGATGTCGTGCCTCTCTGATCCGCCAAGTAACAAGGATTAACGACACCTTTGAGCGTATTGGCGTCCTTGCGCTCTTGGTGTTCGTTCTTCCCGAATTAGAATTCCAAATCGACATACTAATTTCGCGTCCAAATTAGATAGTTGTCACAGTTTGCTCGTTGCTATCGTTCGGTCTTGGGAGAGCGTTGGCCGCCAATGTCCGAATGATATGCTTGATTAGCATGATTAATTATGTCTAATTAATTCCATGGAGCATGTCTGAGTTATTTATTAATTTTAGGCGGGCTGTGTATTCATAAAATTGATTAGCCATAATACTCGTCAGTCTATGATCCAAGAGGCATGCTAGATTCACTCCCGATAATCCCGAGTCGAAAACTCCGTTAGTTAAAGTCTTACCGTTTGCTTTGTTCCCATTTAGTTAATTGAAAACCAACAAATTCTCCCCATATTTCATTTATTTTAATAAGTTGCAAATTTAATTAAGATTAAGTCAAGATACCTTAATTCCCTGTGGATCGACCCCGTTGCCGCTACTCTACTAATAGTTTAGTGAATCCGGGCACTTAAAAATTCATTTTGGCGGGTCTCGACAACCCGATGATTGGCGATAGTTCAATAATATCGTTACCAAAATTGGCGCCGCTGCCGGGGAACTAAGTGTAATTCGGCCTAATTTAAATTTGATTTGTAGACTTTTGATTTTTACTTTCAAAATTTTGTTTATTCTTTTATTATTTGCAATTTTGATCTGTTTGTTTAAGTGTGCTAGAAGTGCCAAATTTTTATTTAGAAAATGGAGACTGATGATGAGATTGGAGTCCCAAAAACGCTCAGACAGTGGACATCATTTGCTATGGGCCACCAACCTTCTTGTATTTCCTACCCGGAAATTTCAGGTGAGTTTGTGCTTAAATCGGGTTTAATTGACCATTTACCCTCTTTTTGTGGTGAAGCAGATGAGGATCCTTATAAACATCTCAAGGCTTTCAAATGACAAGTTCTGCGATGAAGCCAGACGACATTACTGAAGATCAGCTCTACCTGAGAGCTTTTCCATTCACCTTGAGAGGTGAAGCTCGAGATTGGCTGCATTACTTGCCATCGGGAACCATTTTCACTTGGGAGAAGTTGCAGAGTCTATTCTTGGAAAGGTATTTCCCAGCCTCAAAAGCCAGAGCTGTGAAAAAAGATATCCGCCATTTTGAGCAAGGAAAGGACGAGGCATTTCACGAATGCTGGGAGAGATTCATTAAACTCTGTGAGAAATGCCCGAACCACCTGATAGCAGAAGCCGCGCTTATCGAATTCTTCTATGAAGGGTTGCTTCCGCATGACTGCCAGATGCTTGACGCATCGAGTGGAGGAGCCCTTTGGGAGAAGACACCTGCGGAAGCCAGATAGTTGATCTCTAATATGGCTGAGAACCGTCGCCAATACGGAGGAAGGAACGAGTATGCTAAAATGTCTACCGACGTAGCAGAGCTCAAGGAACAAGTATCTCAGGTATTTGGTTTAATTCATGCGATGCAAGAAAAATCATCTCAGGCTGTTTCTTCTATTTCAGGTCAAGCCATTGAAGGCATGTTCAAATCGCTTATGGAAGCTAGCAATGAGACCAGGTCGCAGATGAAATCTCTAAGAGATGAGTTCACGGAGGTGAAAAAAAGAATGAGTAAAATTGAAGCCAAAGCGGAAGGCGTTAGTGCAATAAACCTCAGAAGTGGTAAAGAAGTGCCATCTCAAACCACTCCCGAGAGTCCTCCAAAAGATTCAGAGATATCTCCAGATAAGTGTTTTAAAGCACCCTCTGAAACTGTTGTAACTCCTCCTATGGTTTCTATGAAGTCTTACACTCCCGTTGCTCCTTTTCCTAGTAGGCTAGCGAGGCCATCTAAGGAGGTCGACGACGCGGATGTCCTTGAGACACTGAGAAAAGTTGGGATCAATATACCGCTGCTTGATGCAATTCAGCAAATCCCAAGGTACGGTAAATTCCTTAAGGAGATGTGCACTATGAAGAGAAAGACTAAAAGTGCTGAGAGAGTCATGGTAAGCAAGAATGTTTCTGCCCTGATAACCCAAGGTATTCCAAGCAAATGCCAGGACCCAGGTATGTTCCTCTTGCCATGCACCATAGGGGATAGAGAAATCGAGCACGCTATGCTAGACTTAGGAGCCTCAATTAATGTTATGCCATACTCAGTCTATAAGAATCTCGGTTTAGATGGTATGCAGGAAACCAGTATAATTATCCAGTTAGCTAATAGGTCTTATTCGTCCTTTAGGATTGATTGAGGATGTGTTGGTTAAAGTTAAAGATTTGATCTTCCCTGCTGATTTTTATGTGATAAAGATGGAAGAAAATACATCCACCACTTCAGTTTTACTTGGTAGACCATTCATGAAAACCGCTAAGACAAAAATTAATGTGCATGATGGTACCTTATCTGTTGAGTATGAAGGGGATGTATTCGAATTTAATGTATTCGATGCCATGAAACAACAAGCGGATGTGCATTCTGTCTGTAAGATTGATCTGATAGATACTTTAGAACAAGAAGAATGCATGACTGTTGTAGAAGGGGATGACCCGCTCGTTTTTACTGAAATTGTTGGAGAAAGTGAAAGTAGTGTTCCTATTTTGTCTGACTCATCTGAACAACCTACTTTTGCTCTTGAGACATGTGAAAAGCCAACTAAAATGTTACCTTCTCTTTTGCAGGCTCCCAAGTTGGAATTAAAGGAGTTGCCGGGTCATCTCAAGTATGTATACTTGGGTGAGGTAGAGACACTCCCGGTAATTATCTCCAAGGAGCTTACATCGAAGCAAGAAAGCGAGTTGGTTGAAGTTTTGAAAAAGAACAAAAGAGCCATTGGATGGACGTTGGCAGATTTGCACGGGTTGAGTCCAGTGTTGTGCATGCACAAGATTCGACTGGATGAGGGAGCAAAGCCATCCCGAGAGCCTCAGCGGAGACTGAACCCTGCAATGAAAGAGGTAGTGTTGTCTGAGATACACAAACTCCTGGATGCAGGTATTATCTTTCCCATTTCTGATAGCCAGTGGGTTAGCCCTATTCATGTTGTACCTAAAAAGACGGGCATAACTGTTATTAGGAATGATAAGGGAGAGTTAGTACCTAAGAGAGTGCAAAATGGGTGGAGAATGTGTATAAATTTTAGAAAACTGAATGATGTGACTAAGAAGGACCATTTTCCGATTCCCTTCATAGATCAAATGGTGGAGCGTTTAGCTGGGAAGCCATTCTTCTGTTTTCTAGATGGTTTTTCTGGGTTTTATCAAATTCCCATAGCCTAGGAAGACCAAGAAAAGACTACTTTTACCTGTCCATTCGGAACTTACGCATATAGGAGAATGCCCTTTGGGCTTTGTAATGCTCCAGGAACTTTTCAGCGATGCATGATGAGCATATTTTCTGAATTTGTAGAAAAATGCATCGAAGTTTTTATGGATGATTTCACCGTATATGGAAGTTCATTTGAGGATTGCCTGTTTAACTTGTCTAGAGTCATGGAAAGATGCATCGAAACTAATCTTGTTTTAAATTTTGAAAAGTGTCATTTCATGGCCAGTCAGGGCATAGTATTGGGTCACGTTGTGTCAGCTAAGGGGATAGAGGTTGATAAAGCAAAAATTGATGTCATATCTGATTTACCTTACCCCACGAACCTTCGGGAAGTGCGTTCTTTTCTTGGTCACGCAGGTTTTTACCGCAGGTTCATTAAAGACTTCTCGAAGATAGTGACCCCGATGACAAGCTTGCTGAAAAAAGATGTTCCATTCTGTTTTGACAACCAGTGCAAGCTTTCCTTCGATGTCCTGAAGAAGTGCTTGACCAACGCACCCATCATTCATCCACCGCAGTGGGGGACTCCTTTCGAGATCATGTGCGACGCGAGCAATTATGCCATGGGCGCGGTGTTGGGTCAGAGGATAGACAAGAAGAGCCATGTGATCTATTATGCCTCCAGGACGCTCAATTCCGCGCAGATCGGATACACAACAACAGAGAAGAAGCTGCTTTCCATTGTTTTCGCTCTTGATAAATTTCGGCCATATATTCTTGGATCTAAAGTGATTGTTTTTTCTGATCATGCAGCAGTTCGATACTTGATGAACAAGAAGGACTCGAAGCCTAGATTGCTCAGATGGGTATTATTACTCCAGGAGTTCGACGTCTCTGTTCAGGACAGAAAATGATCAGAAAATACCGTTGCTGACCACTTGAGCCGTATTGTGCGTAATGAGGACGATCTGCCTCTGAATGACGAATTCCCTGATGAAGTTCTTTTCCAGGTGAGTGTGGAGACACCATGGTACGCCGACATTGTCAACTACTTGGTCACAGGTACGTTCCCATTCGATTTTTCATATAATCAAAGAGCTAAGCTGAAGAGCGAAGCCAAGACGTATGTTTGGGAAGAGCCCATTTTATGGAAATTTTGTGCTGACCAGGTAATTAGGAAGTGCGTCCATAAGTCTGAACATAGGTCCATCCTTACCTTTTGCCATGAATTTGCATGTGGGGGACTGTTACGTCTCCAAAAGTGACCTTTTTAGGACTTATTTAGCTTAGAAAGATGTACACTCTTAGGTGTTTTTGATAGGATTTAGCTTAAACCTATGTTTATATATGAGAATTAGAAGAAGGTAGCTAAATTAGGACTTGTGTGCAAAAGGAAAGAAAAGGATTGAAAACCGAAGTAAAAGAATGAAAAATAAGCATTGCGGAAACATTGCTGAAACCGCAATGTTTCAAGTGAAAACCGTAAGTTGACTGATCTGTTTCTGTTAATTTCTGTTATTTCAGGGATTCGTTCTTTCTCCTCCATCCATTTTTGAAGTATGACGTTGAAGATGGGTGGTTCTCCTTGGCCCAAACGCACCTGCAGATTACTATAAAAGGAGGTCAAAGTAGAGGGTTTGATCATCATCCGAAAGCGTAGAAGTCTTCTCGCAGCTCCATCTTTTCTCCTGTTTTTCTTTGGCTTCTGTTGGTTTGCGAGGTTTAGCTGTTGGAGTCGACAATCTGATAGGAAGGAGAGAAGATTCATCTTCTCTCCCGATTGGATTCATCCAAGCAAGGCTGATCTTTCTCATCCTTCAGCCGAGGCGGTTGCGACGAGGCGTTCAAGCTTAATTACCTGCTTTCTGTCTTTTATTTCTACTTTCCAGCTCTGTTTAGTTGTTGTTTCTTTTCTAGTGACTAGTTCATTTCATTTCGTTGCTTTCTGTCTTTATGTTATTCACTTTAAGCTTTCCTTTGTCTAGTCAAACAATCAAGTAATCAAAGCACAATTCTTCATTTCACAGTCTCTTATCTTTGCAATTTACGGTTTTGCTTTGCTGTTTTGTCTTTCATTCCCTTCTAAGCATGTCTACTTCACCTCTTATTTCTATTCTGCCTATATCCATGAGTAACTAAGTCACATAGGGGCATGCTAATGACAATACTATAGGCTAAAAAACGTGAACCAAGCATGTAGGATAGCTCTCGAAGCATTTATTGTATGTAAGCTTCATCCCACGGGCAATTTCGATTGGCCATCCATTTTGTCCAAAGAACTCCTAACCTCTAGAAGGAGTAAGAGTTCAGAGTCATACACTCATGCTAGCCTTTCAAGGTAGCCAGAAAACGACCTAGGAATAGGCGTTTTCCTAGTACAAACCATAACTTTCTGCTTTAACAAGATGCTTAAGACCTTACTTGGACATGAGTAAACTAAAGAATCTAATGCATGAAATCGGAAGATACATGAGATTGAGTGAGTTTGATGCATAGTGAGTTGATCCAATGCTTGAGAATCGTGAAAAAATGCCTATAGAGGAGTCGTTAGTAGCCCTTGTTTCTCCATTTTACACATTTTCGCTGTTAGTAATATTGCGGTAGAATTGCTGTTTCCGCAATTCTGCTAAGTTTAAAATTCTGTTTAGCTAAGTTCCTCTTGGTTTATTAATCTCTTCCCTTTTCATTTGAGTTTAACTTTGACTTGCACTTGTTTATGTTGCTACCCTTTACATATTCCTTAGAAATTAGACAATTTAAAACCAATTCTACCCCCTCAAATCCACCCATTCTTTCTTAACAAAACACTTCACGAGTAGCTCATAATAAATCTCTGTGGGAAAACGAATGAAAAAATACTTACTACTTGCTATAAGATCATGTATGCTTGCATGTTCTGAGTGCTCTCTCTATCTCATTGCTTATTTATTTTAACACATTGAGCACGCAACAAGTTTTTGGCGCCGCTGCCGGGGATTTATTTTAGTGAAAACGAAGTTTGTTAAGTTAGAAAAACCAAGTTTAATATCTATTGGAGCTGATCTAATTTCATTTCTTTTGCAGGTACCATTGGGTTAGTTTATGAATGAACCTTCAAGTAGTGATCTAGAGTTCAACCCTGAGCCTGAGAGATTATTTAAGGCTAGAAATAGAGCCAAGAAACGTCTCTTTAACCAATCCTCTATACCTCCAATAATTGCGGAAACAGCAATTCCTCCGCAATTCGATCAAAAAGAAATGGACAGACCAGTCCCAAATCCGGTACCTACCACTCGTAATCCCATCGAAATAGCAAATGATAAGGATAGTGCCATTCTTTCCTACCTAGTACCTATGCCTGGGGAGCTGAACCCCAGCATAATCCGCTCTGAAATCACTGCCAACTCATTCGAGTTAAAGCCAGTGATGTTCCAAATGTTGTCCACTGTGGGACAATTCTTTGGAGTGGAAAATGAGGATCCCCACAACCATCTTAGAAACTTCCTAGGAGTTAGTGATACATTCATCATCCCTGGAGTTTCCCAAGAAGCCTTGAGGCTCTACCTCTTCCCTTACTCTTTGAGGGACAAGGCAAAGACGTGGTTAAACTCATTACCCTCTGGATCAGTCCTCAATTGGACAGACTTGGCAGAGAAATTCCTAGTCAAATACTTCCCACCTGATAGGAATTCTACCTTTCGTGATGACATAATCAAGTTCAAACAAGCTGAAATTGAGTCTCTTCACGAAGCTTGGACAAGGTTCAAGGACCTTCTTCTCAAATGTCCACATCATGGCATCCCATGGTGTATCCAAATAGAGGTCTTTTTCAAAGGATGCAACCCCAGCACTAGACAAGTCTTAAATTCATCTGCTGGTGGTTCCATGCTGTCCAAGAGTTATAATGAAGCCTATGAGATCTTGGAGAAGATCTCAGCATCTCACTGTAGGTGGTCAGATGATCCAGTTGAGCCAACTAGAGCTCAAGACAAGGACGCACTCAATGCCATGAGTAGCCAAATAAGCGCCCTGACCAACCTAGTCAAGCAAATGGCTCAAGCCAATCTCCAAACTAGTGTCAACTCCGCCACAGCCATGTCAATGGGCACCCAACCAAGTCAAGGTGAGACACTTATCTGTGGATTCTGTGGGGAAGGGCACCTGTATGAATACTGCCCTGGGAATCCAGCCTCAGTCTGCTATGTTGGAAGCCAGCAGCAGCCTAGGAACAACCCCTATTCCAATACTTACAACCCTGGTTGGAGGAACCACCCAAACCTGTCATGGGGTGGCCAACAGAATGCTAACCAAGCTCCTAACCAACCAAGACCGAGTGGAACACCTGGTTTCACTCCCCAACATAACCAATCCATGTACCAAAAACCATACAACCAACCTGTAGGGTCTTCTGTAGAAAATCTACTCAAAGAATACATAGCCAAGAATGATGCCACTCTACAGAGTCAGCAAGCTACTCTTAGGAGCCTAGAGAACCAAATAGGGCAACTAGCCAATGAACTCAAAAGTAGGCCCCAAGGTAGACTACCAGCTGACACTGAGGTGCCAAGGAGAGATGGTAAAGAGCAAGTTCAAGCAATTGAACTAAGAAGTGGTAGACCATTGGTGAGCAACACAAAAGAAACACCAAAGAGAGTAGAGAACACTGAGTCTAGTGCTCCACTGGAGTCTCTGCCAAACCAAGGTCAACCCTCACCAAGCACATCAGGACCAAGGCTGGAGCCAATCATAGAAGAGATAGAAGAGATTTCAAGGCCTCCACCTATCCTAAGGCGACCTGAAGTGCCTGCATATGTGCCACCACCTCCATTTCCTAGAAGGCTAAAGAAAAAACAAGAACAGGAAGTGCACTTTAATAAATTTCTAGAAATTCTTAAGCAAGTGCATGTTAATATTCCTTTTGTAGAAGTTTTACAGTCTATGCCCTCTTATGTAAAGTTTTTAAAGGATATTATTACTAACAAGAGAATAATTGGTGAGTTTGAAACAGTAAATCTCACTGAGGAGTGCAGTGCCATACTCCAGAACAAGCTACCCAAGAAGGAGAAGGATCCTGGTTCCTTCACCTTACCTGTAGAGCTAGGAGGCAAGCACGTGGGCACAGCTCTTTGTGACCTGGGAGCCAGCATAAACCTCATGCCCCTATCACTATTCCGCCAGCTAGGGATAGGAGAAGCACGTCCAACCACTGTCACTTTACAACTTGCAGACAGATCCATAGCCTACCCTGAGGGTAAGATTGAGGATATTCTTGTAAAGGTTGACAAGTTTATTTTCCTTGCAGATTTCATTATCCTGGATTATGAAGCAGACAAGGAGGTCCCCATCCTATTAGGCAGACCATTTCTAGCCACAGGTAGGGCCCTGATAGATGTCCAAAAAAGTGAGCTCACGATGAGGGTTCATGATGAAGAGGTGAAATTTAGTGTGTATAAAGCCTTAAGGTACCCCTCTGACTCTGAATCTTGTGCTAGCATGGACATTGTAGACTCACTAATGGAAGAACAGCTGGAGCATGTATTATTGACTAAGCATGCTAACGAATATGTACAATTAGATGTAGTTGATTTGAATGTATCTGAAATAATGGATATACCTGTAGATAAAACACAGCATGTATGTATAAATAAAGACCTAACTAACAGATCCATGAATCCTTTAAAACCATCCATTGAGCATCCACCTGTCTTAGAATTGAAACCTCTACCCACTCACCTCAAGTATGCATATCTAGGAAGTAATGATACTTTGCCTGTGATTATTTCTTCTAAATTAAGTGAAAAGAATGAGGTTGAACTGATTTTATTACTTAAGCAACATAGGAAGGCTATTGCATGGACTATTGCTGATATTAGAGGCATTAGCCCTTCTTATTGCATGCATAAGATTATATTAGAGGAAGAGCATACACCCCGAGTAGATCACCAACGTAGGTTGAACCCCTCTATGAAAGAGGTAGTTAAAAAGGAAATAATAAAATGGTTAGATGCTGGTGTGATCTTCCCTATAGATAGTAGTCAGTGGGTGAGCCCTATACAATGTGTACCTAAGAAGGGGGGGATGACTGTGGTAGTCAATGAGAACAATGAACTGATTCCAACAAGGACTATCACAGGATGGAGAGTTTGCATGGATTATAGGAAATTAAACAAGGAAACCAAAAAAGACCACTTCCCTCTACCATTCATTGACCAGATGTTAGATAGGATAGCTGGTAGGGCCTACTACTGTTTCTTAGACGGTTATTCAGGATATAACCAGATCACTATAGACCCTAAGGACCAAGAGAAGACTACCTTCACTTGCCCTTTTGGAACTTTTGCCTTTCGCAGAATGCCTTTTGGCTTATGCAATGCACCGGCAACATTCCAGAGGTGCATGTTGGCAATCTTCTCTGATTTGGATAAGTCCATGATAGAGATATTAATGGATGATTTCTCATTCTTTGGGGATTCATTTACAAACTGTCTAGAGAATTTAGGACAAGTCCTGGCTAGGTGTGAGGAGACCAACCTAGTCCTAAACTGGGAGAAGTGCCACTTCATGGTGGATGAAGGGATTGTCTTAGGTCATAGAGTATCTAGGGCAGGTGTAGAGGTCGATAGGGCAAAAATTGAAATAATAGAGAAATTGGTAGAACCTCAAAATGTAAAAGCCATTAGAAGTTTCTTAGGACATGCTGGCTTCTATAGAAGGTTCATTAAGGACTTTTCTAAGATCTCCAAGCCTTTATGTGAGCTTCTAGAACTTAACAAACCATTCATCTTCTCTAAAGAATGTTTCCTAGCCTGGAAAACCCTTAAGGAAGCACTAGTCACAACACCTATTATAGTAGGGCCAAATTGGGATCTCCCATTTGAGATGTTATGTGATGCAAGTGACTATGCTGTAGGGGTTATGTTAGGACAGAAGATTGACAAGTTAACACACCCTGTATACTATGCTAGTAAGACACTTAATGAGGCACAATGTAATTACACAACTACTGAGAAGGAGATGCTAGCTGTAGTGTTTGCTTGTGAGAAGTTTAGGAATTACATTGTAGGCACTAGGACAATTGTGTACACTGACCATTCTGCTTTAAAGTACCTTATGAGGAAGGCTGATGCTAAGCCTAGGTTGATTAGATGGGTATTGCTGCTGCAAGAGTTTGATCTGGACATTAGAGATAAGAAAGGTTGTGAAAATGTGGTTGCGGATCATCTTTCTAGATTGCAGCATAATTGCGAAAAAATTGCGGAAACCGCAATTTCTGATGCTTTTATTGATGAACATGTCTTTGTATTGACTCATCGTGATAACGATGAGGAACCTTGGTTTGCTGACATTGCTAACTTTCTTGCATCGCAGGTACTGCCAACTTTCAAGGGAGGACAAGAAAAGAAGAGGTTCCTTCATGAGGCAAGGAAATTCATATGGGATGATCCCACACTTTACAAGACTTGTGCTGATGGTCTGCTCAGGAACTGTGTGTCAGCTGCTGAGGCGAAGTCTGTGCTGCAGCACTGCCATACAGCACCCTATGGTGGACATTTTGGTGGCCAAAGGACAGCTACAAAGGTGTTCCAGAGTGGCTACTATTGGCCAACGATCTTCAAGGATGCCCACAACTATGCCCACAGCTGTGATGAATGCCAGAGAACAGGTAACCTTAGCCGAAAGGATGAGATGCCTCTCACTTACATCTTAGAGTTGGAGCTCTTTGATGTGTGGGGCATCGACTTCATGGGACCATTTCCCCCATCATTAGGTAACCTTTACATATTGGTAGCAGTAGACTATGTATCTAAGTGGGTAGAGGCCATAGCATGTCCAAATAATGATGCCAAAACAGTCATAAGATTCTTGCATAGACATATTTTTACTAGATTTGGGACACCTCGTGCCATAATCAGTGATGAGGGGACACATTTCATTAACAAAGCTATGGAGAGAGTGTTGGCTAAGTATAATATTAGACATAGAGTAGCCACCCCTTATCACCCACATTCGAATGGACAAGCTGAAATTTCAAATAGGGAGATTAAAAACATACTAGAAAAAGTGGTCAAACCCAATAGAAAGGATTGGTCGTTTAAACTCGAGGATGCACTTTGGGCATATAGGACTGCATATAAAACACCCCTAGGTATGTCTCCTTATAGACTTGTGTATGGCAAAGCATGTCACTTGCCATTCGAGTTAGAAATTAAAGCATTTTGGGCCCTAAAAGAGTTGAACTACTGCGTGACTGATGCGGGAACATTGCGGTCTTTGCAATTACATGAGCTTGATGAGCTTAGGCATATGTCTTATGAAAATGCTAAAATGTATAAGGAAAAGACCAAGATTTGGCACGACAGTAGACTTAGGATTAAGGACTTCAAGAAAGGCCAGCTTGTCTTATTATTTAACTCACGATTGAAATTATTTCCAGGCAAACTTAAGTCTAGATGGTCAGGTCCATTTGTAATAACTAATGTGTTTGTTCATGGTGCAATCGAGATAAAGAACCTGCAACAAGGACAACCATTCATGGTTAATGGTGCAATATTGAAGCACTACTATGAGGAAGGAGATGGAAGACTCTCTCGGCCTTCCTCTTGACTGAGACGTGAAAACAAGAACGAGAGAGGACGAGTGATCACTGTGCTCGTCCATGCGAGGCTCATGCCTTAATTTATTTTTTGCTATTTTTCCGGTTATTGTTTGTGTATATTCTTATGTGATTTTAATTACGAATTTGATGTTGATTTTATTTCTTTTTGTAGGGAATCAATAGAGGGAATCAAGGAGATGAAATCAAGCTAAAAAGATCGAGGAGATATTGGGCCAAATCAAAGATACGGTTGAGAAAAGATTGGCATCTAAACGCAAAAAATCTCCAACGGTCACTAGAATTGCGCTGGATTTGCAGAATCCGCAACAAATATAGCCGTTGGGATTTTTCATCATTACTTATATCCGTTAAGAAGCGCGTTGATCCGTACGATTTCCCCATTATCTGAACTCCAAGAAATCTCTCTCCCTCTTCATCTGCAATTCTTCTTTCCAGATTCCCACGATTCGACAATGGTGCTAACGAGAGCTGAAAGATCTGCGTCCAAGAAGAGGGCTGACGACGCTGAAACTGCTGCGAGGGAAGCACTTCTTGCCCTTGCAGACGCTGAGGCTGCGCGCACTGAACGACTCCCCAAACTGCCGATCCGCAAGAAGAAGTGGAAGGTAGTTACGGAGATACCTGCTGGACCCTCTGAACCAGCAGGAACACCCAAGAAACGCAAGTGGAGCATGGCGGTGGCTGAAGAAGCGAGCAAGAAAACGACTCCCTTTGTGGAGAGTCAAGAAAGTGACCGTCGGTCACAAGAGTCAGCCAAGCAGAGCTCTTCGCCATCTCCACCAGCGCGAAGCCCTGAGCTTCCTCCATCACCGCAGAGTTCTGAACATACCCCACCAGCAGAGAGCCCTAAAGCATCACCCACTTCCCCACAACCTGACCCTGAATTTCCCTATGGAGAGTATCAAGAATCGACGCAGGGTAGTGGGGAAGCTGAGGAAGAAGAGGTCTTCTCTCCTTTGAGGGAAGCCAGCCCTGAGAGCCCTGTGCAGAGGGATGATTCGATGGACGAGATACTGGGGGATTGCCTCCAGCAGTTGACAACCAAGGCGAGGTTGAAGAAGAAAAGGCCGCCAAGGTAGTCAAGGCCAAACGGCCCAAGAAGTCAAAGAAAAAGAAAACCAAGAGGGCGCCTTCATTAGAGAAGGAGAGTGATGAGCCGTCGCTGAAAAAGCTCAAGATTGAGGCTGCTGAGTCAGCCAAACCAAAAGACAAAGGGAAAGCCAAGCTTTACCCTGAAGATGAGCCTCAATCAGTGAGGTACGTGTCTTCTGACGCTGAGTCTAGAGGCATTGAGCTAAGGAAAAGGGAATTGCTGCACGAGAAGGGATTCCTAGACGCACCTGCTGACCTGCCGCAATTCTTGCGCGCAGGGATCACGAATCACGGCTGGGAGGAGTTGTGCAGACCACCCAATCCAGCCTACTCCAGCATGGTGTATGACTTTTACGCCAATATGATGAGTCCTGAGGATGGCCTGTCTGTGGTCAGAGGAGTCGAGGTAGACTTCTCAGCGAAGGCAATCAACGAAGCCTATGGCCTCAAGGGCCAAAAACACACTGACTATGCGAGGATTGTTGATGAACCAACAGAAGCTGTCTTGGAAGAGGCAATTCGGATCATTGGCCAGCCAGAGGCATCCTGGACAGTATCGCGCAATGGGAGGCACACCCTGATGAGTGCCACCCTCACAGCCAAGGCGGCTGTCTGGTTTTCCTTCGTGAGGAGGAAGCTGTCCCCAGTGACCCATGAAACCACCATCAACCAGAGCAGATCGCTGCTGGTCTACGCGATCATGCGAGGTCTCACGATCAACGTGGGCGAGGTCATTGCAGCTTCAATTGCCGACTGCGCCAAAAAGGGTAAGGGACCACTTTTCTTTCCTAATACAATTACTAAGCTTTGCTTACGTGCAGGGGTCCCAGTAGAGCGAATGGAAAGGCAACTGGCCTACACGGGCTACCTAGAGTTGCCTACTGCCTTGAGGTTGCGAAGGAAGGGAAACATGGAGTTCGAGCTCGATGGCCTGGCTGCTGCTCAGTCTTTGACCATGGCGTGCCTGATGGACCTGCAGAAGAAGATGGCTCAATGGGCCACATATGCGCAGGCAAGGGATAAAGATGTGGCAGACCAATTGGGCTGCATCTTCCCTGAATTCTCCACGGATCTGCTGACTCCATGGGCGCCTCCACGGCCAAGAAGGAATGATGATGAGGAAGACATCTGAGTGCTAGGCACTCAAGGGAGTATTGTTGTTCCCTTACAATAAATAAGAAAAAAAATCAAACTGCTTTTTTTTTTAACTATGTGAATTATGCTGTTTTTAGTTAGTATTTTGATCTGTTTTAGTTCTTTAGTGTTAATTTTTAAATTTGTTTAGTGTAGTCTGATGATAGCTGAATAGGTAGATTAGTTTAGTTTCATTTTTGTATAGCTTGAATGACTGGAAAAAGCATGCATAGGGGCCCTGATCACTGATATATCTGCCCTGTATTTATTGCGAAATAATTGCGGAAACCGCAATTTTTATTAGTAAATGCATGTTTTTGACCGACTGTTTAGCTAGGCTGGATCTGTTTAAATTTTGTATTTTGCTGCTATCATGACTACCCTATATAGCTTATCTCAAAGCATGCTGGATGAGTGTCATTGGACACCCTTTGATAGTTTAAATTAGCCTCTTAAAAGTGCTCAGCATGCATAGCTTTAAGTCCTTACCTGCCTGTTTTTTCAAATTTCAGCTGCTGTGATATTTACTTTTAGAATGTTCTGTATATGCCTAGGGCTTTTAGATTCTCTTTGTTTTACCTTAGACTATATGCTTCTAGGGCAAGTTTGGGGGTGTGCCACCTCAGACACTCATTGGGGACAATGAGTAGTTTAAGTTTGGGGGAGGCCACCCTAGGCCTAGGAACATTCCTCTCTCCCTTAAAGCATAAGCATTCTTCTTCTCCTTTACAAAAAAAATGATGAGCTGAAAAAAAAAATAGAATAAAGAAGGGTGTCTCTCTTAGGTTGTTGAGTAATCAGTGCCAAATGTGTAACCCACAAGTGGCATTGCATCAAAAGGCAACCAAAGGAGAGGCTCCACCTAAGTAAGAAAGAAATAAAAAAGGAAGAAGTAGGGAAGAAGAATGTATACCTAGGAGTTGCAACTTTGTGGTTTAGATGTCCTGAATAAAAAAAAAAAAAAAGAACTCTGATCCTCAATTAGCTAAGCACAAAGTTGTAGCTTGTAGGGGTGTTTAGGGAGATGAATGTATGTCCAATGTAGTGATGCCAGGGTTTAGGTTGTTCTCTAAAAGTACTACTGTCACTGTTAATACTAAGACTGGCATGACTCTAAGGAATCCTAGGCAAGGCAAAAATAAAAAAACTAGAAGCATGTACTGAGTCTGGGGTAAAGCTAGGTAGAATTTGAAACCTTAGGGATAGATGCATGATATGATAAAAGCAAGTAGATCAGTCGTAGGGAGTTAATGAAACAGTAGGAGTATTAGGCGTGCGAAGTCAGAAGAAGCTAGATAAGAGGATAGTTTTAAACTTAGAAGTATGTCACAGGACAGCACTGCTATAGATAGGAATGTAGGGGAGTCAGTAAGTGGTTAAAGAAGATGAAACAGCAGCCTAGGCAAGTCCTTAGATTGCTCGAGGACGAGCAAAACCTTAAGTTTGGGGGTGTGTTACGTCTCCAAAAGTGACCTTTTTAGGACTTATTTAGCTTAGAAAGATGTACACTCTTAGGTGTTTTTGATAGGATTTAGCTTAAACCTATGTTTATATATGAGAATTAGAAGAAGGTAGCTAAATTAGGACTTGTGTGCAAAAGGAAAGAAAGGGATTGAAAACCGAAGTAAAAGAATGAAAAATAAGCATTGCGGTAGCATTGCGGAAACATTGCTGAAACCGCAATGTTTCAAGTGAAAACCGTAAGTTGACTGATCTGTTTCTGTTAATTTCCGTTATTTCAGGGATTCGTTCTTTCTCCTCCATCCATTTTTGAAGTATGACGTTGAAGATGGGTGGTTCTCCTTGGCCCAAACGCACCTGCAGATTACTATAAAAGGAGGTCAAAGTAGAGGGTTTGATCATCATCCGAAAGCGTAGAAGTCTTCTCGCAGCTCCATCTTTTCTCCTGTTTTTCTTTGCCGTCTGTTGGTTTGCGAGGTTTAGCTGTTGGAGTCGACAATCTGATAGGAAGGAGAGAAGATTCATCTTCTCTCCCGATTGGATTCATCCAAGCAAGGCTGATCTTTCTCATCCTTCAGCCGAGGCGGTTGCGACGAGGCGTTCAAGCTTAATTACCGGCTTTCTGTCTTTTATTTCTACTTTCCAGCTCTGTTTAGTTGTTGTTTCTTTTCTAGTGACTAGTTCATTTCATTTCGTTGCTTTCTGTCTTTATGTTATTCACTTTAAGCTTTCCTTTGTCTAGTCAAACAATCAAGTAATCAAAGCACAATTCTTCATTTCACAGTCTCTTATCTTTGCAATTTACGGTTTTGCTTTGCTGTTTTGTCTTTCATTCCCTTCTAAGCATGTCTACTTCACCTCTTATTTCTGTTATGCCTATATCCATGAGTAACTAAGTCACATAGGGCCATGCTAATGACAATACTATAGGCTAAAAAACGTGAACCAAGCATGTAGGATAGCTTTCGAAGCATTGATTGTATGTAAGCTTCATCCCACGGGCAATTTCGATTGGCCATCCATATTGTCCAAAGAACTCCTAACCTCTGGAAGAAATAAGAGTTCAGAGTCATACACTCATGCTAGCCTTTCAAGGTAGCCAGAAAACGACCTAGGAATAGGCGTTTTCCTAGTACAAACCATAACTTTCTGCTTTAACAAGATGCTTAAGACCTTACTTGGACATGAGTAAACTAAAGAATCTAATGCATGAAATCGGAAGATACATGAGATTGAGTGAGTTTGAT
Organism: Herpetospermum pedunculosum; assembly: GCA_028017165.1. Classification (NCBI taxonomy): domain Eukaryota; kingdom Viridiplantae; phylum Streptophyta; class Magnoliopsida; order Cucurbitales; family Cucurbitaceae; genus Herpetospermum; species Herpetospermum pedunculosum. Next base: position 47,957,751 of record CM051527.1, read on the forward strand.
GCATAGTGAGTTGATCCAATGCTTGAGAATCGTGAAAAAATGCCTATAGAGGAGTCGTTAGTAGCCCTTGTTTCTCCATTTTACACACTTTCGCTGTTAGTAATATTGCGGTAGAATTGCTGTTTCCGCAATTCTGCTAAGTTTAAAATTCTGTTTAGCTAAGTTTCTCTTCGTTTATTAATCTCTTCCCTTTTCATTTGAGTTTAACTTTGACTTGCACTTGTTTATGTTGCTACCCTTTACATATTCCTTAGAAATTAGACAATTTAAAACCAATTCTACCCCCTCAAATCCACCCATTCTTTCTTAACAAAACACTTCACGAGTAGCTCATAATAAATCTCTGTGGGAAAACGAATGAAAAAATACTTACTACTTGCTATAAGATCATGTATGCTTGCATGTTCTGAGTGCTCTCTCTATCTCATTGCTTATTTATTTTAACACATTGAGCACGCAACAGGGACACTTTGGGCAAAATAGGACCGCAAGAAAAATTTTAGATTGTGGATTTTTCTGGCCATCACTGTTTAAGGATTGTTATGAATTTTATAAATCTTGTGATCAGTGTCAGAGAAAAGGGTCCATCACTAGTAGGAATGAAATGCTCCAAAACCCCATTCTAACTTGTGAAATTTTTGAGGTTTGGGGTATGGACTTTATGGGACCCTTTCCCACTTCATTTGGTTTTGTCTATATCTTATTGGCTGTGGACTACGTGTCTAAGTGGGTGGAGGCTAAGGCCACCAAAGTTGATACTGCTAATGTTGTTTCAAGTTTTGTCAAATCCAATATTTTTAGCAGGTATGGAGTTCCACGAGCCATCATAAGCGACCAGGGGAGCCACTTCTGCAACAAGACGATCCAGGCCTTGATGAGGAAGTATGGGGTAAATCACAAAATCTCTACCCCGTACCATCCTCAAACCAATGGCCAAGCAGAAGTCTCCAATCGAGAGGTGAAGAGCATCCTCGAGAAAACAGTAAGTCCAGGAAGGAAGGATTGGAGCCTCAGGCTGGACGACGCTTTGTGGGCTTACCGTACGGCTTACAAAACCCCCATAGGGATGTCTCCCTACCGGATGGTTTATGGTAAAGCCTGTCATCTCCCCGTGGAGATCGAACACAAAGCTTACTGGGCCGTGAAGAAGTGCAACATGGACTTTGACTTGGTGGCCGAAGAAAGACTCCTCAAATTGCAAGAACTGGAGGAGTTTCGCCTGGATGCATATGAGAACTCGAAGACCTACAAGGAAAAGACCAAGATATTCCACGACAGGCGAGTCGTCAGAAAACACTTCGAAGTTGGTCAGAAGGTCTTATTGTTCAACTCCCGCCTGAAGTTCATGCCAGGTAAACTTCGTTCCAGGTGGCTTGGTCCTTTCATTATAACTGATGTCCATCACTATGGTGCAGTCAAGATTCAGAGCCTGGATACAGAGAAAGAATACACAGTGAATGGCCAGCGATTGAAGATCTTTCATGAGGGAATGTCAGAGGACTTCGACGACCATGCCTACTTGAAAGAGCCTGATTATGAGAAAGGATAAAATGAGTTTTGGTAAAGTCGAGCAATCGACTCTAAAAATTTGCGCTACTCGGAGGCACCCGAGCTTGAACTGTACATGCTTTTTGTTTATTTTACTGTCTTTAGGATTAGCTTAGGTTCCTACTCTGATGTTATGAATTTTCAGGTTAAACAATGGCTCGTCCTTGTGGTTCATTGGCTAAAGTTTAAGCACGCTCTCCAACCCTCTAAGTCACAATTCAGGGAAGGTTTTCTTTCCTTTCATTTTGACTTTGCGTATTTGGTCCAATGAGGACATTGTCCATTTTTAAGTTGGGGGTGGTGGGTTGTGCCTTATAGTGATTGTCGAGCTTAGTTGTGGAATCCTGATTAACTTGTTGAGTTATGGTGAATGCATGTTAGTCCGATTATGAAATTCTGTGATGTACTGTCAAAGCCTTCGTATGTGTATCTGTCGTGAAATTCAGCATAATTGCGTATGTTAAGGCCATTTTGAAAAAAAATTTCAAAAATATTTCCCTGTTTAAGCTTCGCATGTTAGCACTCTATCTTGGATCTGTGGGTTTAGGGTAGCTCTGTTTGTTTTGAAATTCGTTGTCACCTCGAAAGGCAACCTTAGGATGGGCTAAGATTCGCTCTTGTTTGTAATCCATGCGCTTAAAATGTTAACATGATCTTTAGGCTAAAAGAAAAGGAACGCATATTTCATAAAAAGAGAAAGAGTAATCTCCTGAGGTGTTCCTCCTTCTTGAGTTGCCCTAGTAGCCAGGGGCGGTCGTGTAACCCACGGTCGCCACTGCATGAAAAGGAAGCACAAAGAAGTGAACGCTAGTCCTTAAAAATGTGAATTTTGCCCGTGGTCAGATGCACTGTGCAATGAAATTGCAGGCAAGCTGAAACGAAAGTAAAATTGACATGTTAGGCGCTCATAGAGATCAAAGAAAAAGAGAGAAAAAATGCCTTGCGATGAATTGCCCTTAGACTGTTATGTTTAGCCATAAGTAGGGGGAAGGCGAAGTTTTAGGATAGATAGAGTTGTTCTAAGCCTGTTGAAATCTAAGATCGAAGAGCTAGGACCGAAGCTTAATTAGGAAAGCATCTTTAAATTTTTCGAATTGTTCTTAACTCATGTATGCATGCAGCTATTTCTTTCAAACGCAAATGCCCTGTCTTTCCCAGTACTGAGAATCGAGTCCCTAGCATGTATTCTCGTTTTATTTGATTAATCAGAATTCCACCTTGCTCGAGGACTAGCAAGAACTAAGTTGGGGGTGTTTGATAGGTCCATTTTGGAGCTATAATTATGTCCCTAATTCACGTTTATTATTGGCTTAATCTTGCTTTTATGCGATTATTGCAGGTGTTCTCGGTTATTCGCTCTCAAGAGCGTTTCGGCGCTTTTCAGAGCTTAATATCGCATTTTAAAGACCTAAGGGCGCTTCCGGGGAAGATCCATGCAAAGGCATGAAGGTTGAGCACTTTGGAGAAATTGAAGGCAAAAATCCATGTATCAACCCGAGAGCTAGCGTCGAGCGACAGCGTCGCGACGCTAGCTCGACGCTGCCCAGCGTCGAGACGCTGCCAGAGCGTCTCGACGCCCCGAAGTCTGAAGCGTTGATTTGAAGAAAAACCCGAGAGCAAGCGTCGAGTGACAGCGTCTCGACGCTCGCTCGACGCCGACAGCGTCTCGACGCTGTGCGAGCGTCTCGACGCCACCCCGACTGCGCGCGCGGATTATTTAGGGCGTAGCGTCTCGACGCTGCCGAAGCGTCTCGACGCTACGACAGACTACTTAATGTTTTTGTCCGATTTTAGCCGCCATTATCATCTTCTACCTCGAGCTCCGCGCCTGATTTGACGTTCCAGCAGCCGTTTTCACCATGGGAGGGGCTAGGAAGCTCGATTCGAAGCCGTCCCACACCACACAAGTAATGAGTGAGTAGATTTACCGTTTTTGGCTCGGGATTGTGAAGGAGAAATGTAGTTTGAACTCTTGGGGAGATTGTAGAACTTAAATTCTGATTTGGTTGAATTATTTATTGAATTGAATTCTATTTCTTAGCTTAATATATGAGCAAGCTTGAATGATTTAGGACTAGGCACCCTTGATTTTGAGCATGTTTCATTAGTTAAAGGATTTGATGTCGTGCCTCTCTGATCCGCCAAGTAACAAGGATTAACGACACCTTTGAGCGTATTGGCGTCCTTGCGCTCTTGGTGTTCGTTCTTCCCGAATTAGAATTCCAAATCGACATACTAATTTCGCGTCCAAATTAGATAGTTGTCACAGTTTGCTCGTTGCTATCGTTCGGTCTTGGGAGAGCGTTGGCCGCCAATGTCCGAATGATATGCTTGATTAGCATGATTAATTATGTCTAATTAATTCCATGGAGCATGTCTGAGTTATTTATTAATTTTAGGCGGGCTGTGTATTCATAAAATTGATTAGCCATAATACTCGTCAGTCTATGATCCAAGAGGCATGCTAGATTCACTCCCGATAATCCCGAGTCGAAAACTCCGTTAGTTAAAGTCTTACTGTTTGCTTTGTTCCCATTTAGTTAATTGAAAACCAACAAATTCTCCCCATATTTCATTTATTTTAATAAGTTGCAAATTTAATTAAGATTAAGTCAAGATACCTTAATTCCCTGTGGATCGACCCCGTTGCCGCTACTCTACTAATAGTTTAGTGAATCCGGGCACTTATAAATTCATTTTGGCGGGTCTCGACAACCCGATGATTGGCGATAGTTCAATAATATCGTTACCAATATGCATAAATTGTGAATATTTCAAAATATTAGCTCCTATTCCCTAACGTGTGTGTGTGATTAGCGCCTCCTATCCTAGCTTCCATAGACCCGGAACCACCTTAATCGATCCTAATACTCATCTTCCCCCTACTTCTGGCAATGAGAACAGTCTAACGGCTTTTCAATGTCTGAAAGAATAACAAAACAAAAGGCCTAATTATTTTTTCATCTTTTCTTTTCTTGAGAGCCTAACACGTCAAGCTTTTAGTTCGCTTCACGTTTTTAAGGACTAGTGCTCACTTCTGTTAGTTGCCTTTTCATGCAGTGGCAACCGTGGGTTACACGATCGCCCCTGGTTACACGGGCAACACAAGAAGGAGGAGCACCTCATAATATATTACAAACATGCTCTTTACTCTCAATGATTTTTTTTTTTTTAAATAGGCATATAGCTTCGCTAAATCAAATGATTCGTTATAAATTCTAACACATCAAGCCTCCCTAAAGGTACCTTTCGGGGTGACAACAAGTTTTCAGACCAAATAAAATTATTCTAAGCCTACATAACTAAGAGTAAGAGGTCTACGTGCTCAGTGAATGTAGGGGAATATTCGAAAATTTTTTAAAATATGCTCAAACTATGCATACATTCTCATAGCTTTCTCGCAATGCACAATTATGGAGTATTTACAAACAAATCACAGAAAGTCCTCATCGGACAACATGCATTCAGATTCCTAAACATCTCAAAATCAGAGTATGACATGCTCAAGAACTACAACGAAGTCCGAATATACATTCTACCCCCCACCTAAAAGACTGCGTTGTCCTCAATGCATCTAATCCCACAGATAAACAATGATAACGACAAAAATTAAAGGGAACAGAAACCTCCCCTGAATTTTTGCGGGATCGGTGAGTAGGGATGCGCAACCTCGTCTTTAAAAATAGATCCGAAATGCAGTTCATCTCTCGCTTATTACCTAAGAAAGCAAGAAAAAACTAAGATAGGAAAATAAAAACTAAAAGTAAAGACAGAAATTGAAATACTCATGGGTTGCTGGTAGTGAACTTTTGTACGTTCACAAATTTCGGGTTGTCGAAGCCCGCCAAAATAATATTTATATGCCGATTATACCGACTAATTTATAGTTAGTGATAACCGGGTCGAACCACAGGGAATTAGCTTAATTCTAACTTAATTAATTCTAAATTGCTAACGGTAAAAATATGGGAAATTGGATTTTAAAAGGGAGCTCTACACTATTGTAGCTAACGGAAAATTAAAACAATAAAAAACTGTGAAGTAAGAAATTTAAATGGCATGTTTGACTTCAAAGAATGGGATTGATCACAATTTGTGTTCGGATCATCGATAACTAAATACATAGACACAACGCTTAAAGCACGCAATTCGTTTGGTTATTTCTAACTCAAACGACCCAAAGATACAATTAGAAAAGTGCAATTCTAATTGTTCTTGACAGTTACTCAAAATAAGGTGATCAATCCTAAAATGATTAACGGACAGAGACGGGAACATTGCGACGAATTAACCCGGAGACTAAATCGATTTTTCCTCTTTACCCAAAATCCAACATGAAGGTTATCTAATTTCTACCCCCAACTGTCACTTGGGATCAAACTAAATACCCATATTCAGATTTGTGTTACCTAGCGATTGAGGCAATTATACGTCCTAATCTCTAACGGTAAAGCATGTATAAGGACTCGGGCGTCACCCCTAATCAGTTACCCAAGCTATTTAGATGAAGAACAAGGAAGAAGATGCATAAGGAAGACAATCTAATTCATACACAACTTAGGGCAAATCTCCCCTTAATCCAAATTGATTACAATCCCAAACTAGAAATCAAACACTTACTTGTTTAGCTATCCATGGAGATGAAGAAAAGAGCCACAAATGGCTAAGAATGCCCAAAAATCGAAAGAGGTAGGAGAAGAGCCAAAAGAGAATGCCCTAAATTAAGAAAAATGGGTATTTATACCCATTTTTCCGTCGGGCCAGCGCCTAGGCGCCATAAGTCAGCGCCTAGGCGCTGAGCTCTCTGGAAAATTTACAAAATCGGGCATTTTTGTTGACTTTTAATGACGGGCATTTACAGTCACGGATAGGGCGCTAGGGCGCTGAGAGATGGCGGGCGAGGCGTGGGCGCGCGCGCGCGGCGCGGAGGCGGAGCGGGCGAGGGCGAGGGCGAGCGCGCGCGAGCGGGGCTTTGACCGACCTAAAGGAAAATCTTGCATTCACCAGGATTTGAACCTAGGCACCTCCATTATCTTGGCAAGCTCTGCACCATTAAGCTATTAATCAATTTTTGGTTATAATTAGACTATTTAATTAATGTAGTATAACCACTCAAAACCGTTAATTAATAAAATGCTTTAAAATATTCATTTAAGCTCCTAATTTACGCAAATGCCCGATTTACCCCTTAACAATTAAATTATACAAAATATATCAATTAAGCCCAAATAATTATCCTAATTTACAAGACTTAGGAGCTAAATATTAGCACTTTTAGAGTGCTATCAAAATACCCCCAACCTAAATCTTGCTAGTCCTCGAGCAAGGTGTACTTTGATTTATCTTATAAGAAACCACTTGCATGCGGACGACTCAAATCTCAAAACTCGTGAACACAAGATATTAATGCTAACGGAAAAACAAACAGGTGTATGCATAAGTTAAGAACATTTCAAAATTTTAAATCCTACTCTCTCACGTGTGTGTGTGCTTAGCTTCTCCTACTCTAGCTCTTATAGACCCGGAATTCCTTTAATCGAACCTAAGACTCGTTTTCCCCCTACTTCTAGCGTTGAGAACAGTCTATTGGCTTAACGGGTCGGAAAGAGCAACAAAACAATTGACCCAATTCTTTTCTTCTTTTCCTTGGTACTTTGTACCCTTTTCTTTTTATTTTTCTTCTTTCGAGAGAGCCTAACACGTCAAGCTTAATTCACTTCACGTTTTTAAGGACAAGTGTTCACTTCAATTAGTCACCCTTTCATGCAGTGGCAACCGTGGGTTACACGATCGCCCCTGATTACACGGGCAACACAAGAAGGAGGAACACCTCAAGAAAGAACATTTTTCATGCTTTTTACTCACAGAAAATTGAAAACTTTTAGGCATAAAGCTTTGCTTAAATCAAATGAGTTATTACAAAGTCTAACACATCAAGCCTCCCTAAATATGCCTTTCGAGGTGACAACAAATTTTCAGATCAAATAAAATAACTCTAAGCCTATCAGAACCAAGAGTAAGAGGGCTATGTGCTCGATGAATGTAGAGAGTATTCGGAAAATTTTTAAAATAAGCTCAAAATATGCATACAACTCATGGTTCATTCGAAATGCACAAATATGGAGTATTCACGAGTAAATCACAGACAGTCCTCATCGGACAACATGCATTCAGATTCTCATACATCTCAAAATCAGAGCATCCATGCACAAAAACTACAAAGAAGTCCAAAACTAAACCCACCCCCCACCTAAAACATTGCATTGTCCCCAATGCAACTAATCCAACAGATAAAACAGTGAGAGCGATAAAATTACTAAGGGAACAGGAACCTCCCCTGAATTTTAACGGGATCGGTGGAAAGGGATGCGTGTCCTCATTTTTTCGAAATGGATCCGCAATGGTGGTCACTTCTCTTCTCTCACCTACGAAAATAAGAAAACAAACTTAAACAACTAGAAATAAACATCAACAGTAAACTAATAACAAATAGAAAGTACAGTCCAAGCTCGGGTGCCTCCGAGAAGCGCAAATTTTTAGAGTCGATTGCACGACTGTATTCTCGCACACGACTCATCCATAATCGTACTTGGAAGATGCCCCATCCATCTTCCTAATTTCATCATTCCTGCAAAAACAGACAAACAATTTTTTCTCTCGTGCCTTCTGCACACATACTACATCAATTTCAAATAAATCACAAACGACGTCGACATTCTCAACAGACTCCTGCGATTTTAACCCATAAATCTTAAACTCATTCACATCTCCATCAGACTCAACACACAGGACACCTTTATCAACATTGATTTTAACTTTTACAGTTTTTATAAAAGGACGTCCCAATAGAATTGATGCAGAAACATGAGAGGGTTCAACATTCATTTCAAGAACATAAGAATCAGCAGGAAAATGCAAATTAATTAGTTTGACTAAAACGTCCTCCACCTTTCTCAAGGGATGCGCACAAGAATTATCAGCCAATTGCACAATAACACCGGTTTCATGCAAGTCATTCAATTTAAGCTCTTTAAAAACAACATGTGACATTACATTAGTCAATGCTCCTAATTCTGGCATGGCATGATTGATTATTTTATCTCCTATAGTGCAAGGCAAAGTAGAAGGAATTATCTCAGCAGGATTTTCAACAATTGTCAAGGTAGAAACAGTCGAATCACAAAATTCAGTCAAGGGTGGTTCATGCAACTCATATTCATCAAAAAGTTCAGTTAAAAATAATGGGTCATCCCCATCCTCAACAGTCATGCATATGTTATGTGCTAGTGTATGAATCGTTCTACCTGACAAAGAGAAACTACCTCATCATAGGATTTCTTAGGCGGTCTCGCTAACCTGCTAGGAAAAGGGGCCTTAGGCACATAAACTCTAGTACATGTAGGATCGAAGTTTACCCCTTTCCACCTTGGTTCGGGAGCTTCCACCACTGACTCGCTGTAACCATGATCGACTTCTACTAGCGGGGTACTCGTGGGAAACTCTTTCCCACTCCTCAAGGCGATGGCACTAGCGCTTTTTGCTTTCTGAATTTCCATCCTATTTACCTTCTCGGTCATATTAGACATTTTCTTGCCCAAATCTTGCACCATAGTTCCAAAACCGTCTAGTCTTTCCCGAGTGTCTTCCTGAAATTTCCGGTTAGCTGAAACAAAATCTTGCAAAATATTTTCTAAAGAATTACCTGAAAATGATGTCTGAGCTTGCACGGAAGCCTGAGAAACATTTTCCGCTAACCGGATCATTGCATTGCCTATTTCTGACACTCGAGCATTAAGCGCGTTTAACTCAATTGAGAAACGGTCTTGCTCACCCCCTTTACCTTCGTAATGGTGCGAATTTCCAGCCATATTTGAGATTAGATGTCTTGCTTCTTCAGGTGTTTTGTCCATGAGTGAACCTCCACTGGCGGCATCAATCAACTGCCGAACACGTGGGAGCAAACCATCACAAAAATGCTGAATGAGGAGTTGATCGGTTATTTGATGGTTAGGACAACTCTCGCACAAGCGATTGAACCTTTCCCAACAATCATAAAGGTTCTCTCCTTCTGCTTGCATGATACCGCATATTTGCTTCCTGAGAGAGGCAACCTTCGAAGGGGGAAAATACTTCTCTAAGAACATTCCCTCCATCTTCTCCCATGTGGTGATGGACCCAGGTGGAAGGTAATACATCCAATCCTTCGCTTGTTCCTTTAAAGTGAAGGGGAAGGCTCTTAGAAAAAGTTGAGCTTCGGTTGCATTGTCGCTCCTCATTGACGAACACACCATCTTCAAGGCTTTGAGGTGTCTTATGGGATCCTCATCTGCGTTACCAAAGAAAGAAGGTAGTGAGTTAATTAGACTAGTCTTGAGTTCAAAATTACCTGCTGATACCGGATACAATATACTCGATGAATTTCGGTCTAGCCCAGCTGCGGCAAGTTGCCTCAAGGTCCTTTGTTGCTCATGCCTACCCACGACCTCCATTTTTGCGCTTTCTTTTGAATTTTCAAAGAATAACTGCGCTCAAGAACTCAAACGGAACGGGTAAAATAATACAAGAAAAATTAAAAATAAATGAATAAAACTGTACAAACAAAAGAAAAATTTTAAAACAAACAAATTAAAATCAACTAAGCCGAATTAAATTTAATTCCCCGGCAGCGGCGCCAATTTTGGTAGTGAACTTTTGTACGTTCACAAATTTCGGGTTGTCGAAGCCCGCCAAAATAATATTTATATGCCGATTATACCGACTAATTTATAGTTAGTGATAACCGGGTCGAACCACAGGGAATTAGCTTAATTCTAACTTAATTAATTCTAAATTGCTAACGGTAAAAATATGGGAAATTGGATTTTAAAAGGGAGCTCTACACTATTGTAGCTAACGGAAAATTAAAACAATAAAAAACTGTGAAGTAAGAAATTTAAATGGCATGTTTGACTTCAAAGAATGGGATTGATCACAATTTGTGTTCGGATCATCGATAACTAAATACATAGACACAACGCTTAAAGCACGCAATTCGTTTGGTTATTTCTAACTCAAACGACCCAAAGATACAATTAGAAAAGTGCAATTCTAATTGTTCTTGACAGTTACTCAAAATAAGGTGATCAATCCTAAAATGATTAACGGACAGAGACGGGAACATTGCGACGAATTAACCCGGAGACTAAATCGATTTTTCCTCTTTACCCAAAATCCAACATGAAGGTTATCTAATTTCTACCCCCAACTGTCACTTGGGATCAAACTAAATACCCATATTCAGATTTGTGTTACCTAGCGATTGAGGCAATTATACGTCCTAATCTCTAACGGTAAAGCATGCATAAGGACTCGGGCGTCACCCCTAATCAGTTACCCAAGCTATTTAGATGAAGAACAAGGAAGAAGATGCATAAGGAAGACAATCTAATTCATACACAACTTAGGGCAAATCTCCCCTTAATCCAAATTGATTACAATCCCAAACTAGAAATCAAACACTTACTTGTTTAGCTATCCATGGAGATGAAGAAAAGAGCCACAAATGGCTAAGAATGCCCAAAAATCGAAAGAGGTAGGAGAAGAGCCAAAAGAGAATGCCCTAAATTAAGAAAAATGGGTATTTATACCCATTTTTCCGTCGGGCCAGCGCCTAGGCGCTGAGCTCTCTGGAAAATTTACAAAATCGGGCATTTTTGTTGACTTTTAATGACGGGCTTCTGCTGAGTTTTAATGACGGGCATTTACAGTCACGGATAGGGCGCTAGGGCGCTGAGAGATGGCGGGCGAGGCGTGGGCGCGCGGACGCGGGCAAGGCACGCTGGGCGCGCGCGAGCGGGGCTTTGACTGACCGTTGACCATTGACTGTTGACCGTTGACTGGTGCTGTTGACTTTTACAAAATAAAGGAAAATCTTGCATTCACCAGGATTTGAACCTAGGCACTCCCATTATCTTGGCAAGCTCTGCACCATTAAGCCATTAATCAATTTTTGGTTATAATTAGACTATTTAATTAATGTAGTATAACCACTCAAAACCGTTAATTAATAAAATGCTTTAAAATATTCATTTAAGCTCCTAATTTACGCAAATGCCCGATTTACCCCTTAACAATTAAATTATACAAAATATATCAATTAAGCCCAAATAATTATCCTAATTTACAAGACTTAGGAGCTAAATATTAGCACTTTTAGAGTGCTATCAGTTGCCTCCCAAGAAGCGCAAATTTTTAACGTCGTTATGCTCGACGTGTCCTCCACTCTGTCAGGGTACGTAAAAATTCTCGTACTTCTTCGGCCCCTTCTTCCTTGAATCAATAAAACCTGCTAAGAGAAGCAAGCTCTTCGACTTTTGGAGGCAGCCGGACAGAGTTGTTATTTTTTTGGTATTTTCAATATATGGGAAAAATAAAGACTCAACAGACTGAAATAAAATAAAAGGAGACTCAACTGACTCAACAAAAATAAAAGACTCGACCAAAGGAGGGATCACATCAAAATTTTCAAGGCAACCAACATCAACAGAAGCACAGATGGAAGGGGGCATGCAAGATAAATCTCCTATAATACATATATTATCATAAGATAAAGTAGAAGGAGATAAATTCTCTAGAGGCACAATTGCCACATCCTCATCCATCACAACAACATTTTTAGCACAAGTTGGTTCAACAACATCCATGAAAAGACTTCCTAAAATATTCTCATTAACAGACAGATGCTCGAGCTCACTAGTGCATGAATCCTCAAATAAATTTTCAATACAAAATTCATGCTCTAAGTCAAAATCTACAGGTGGAGATATACTTACCTTGTAAAATTCTCTGAGATCTTCTTCATCACTAGGGGATGCGAAAAATTCTTCCCAAGTATACCACCTTGATGAAGTCTCAGCTCCACTCCTTAGCTCGTTCACATCACTAGTCTCTTCAAGATGCTCCTCGAGGTCAAGCTCATCCTCCTCGGCCTCACCGTTCTTGCCTCCGCATGTCAGAAATTCCTCGAATCCTTCCTCAAAATCGGGGTACATCTCCTCAGTGGTATGCTCGACTGGATGTTCTTTCTCAACCTCCAATTTCTTCGCTGGATTGAGCAAGCAGTTAACTTGCTCACTCGTCCTTTCCAACACAACCTGAGTCTCTAACTGAGACTCGCGAGATTCCTGCGAAAATTGAAGAGTGCTATTAACTAATTTATTAACCATTTGTTCCAGCGACATACCTTGGAAAGGATTCTGAGAAGTTTCTTCAGCTTCATGATTTGAAGCTCGTCCCCAATAATCTCGTGGAAAATCTGCCATGTTAAAACAAGAAGACACAAGAAAAGGAAAATATTTTTGTGGTTTTTAAACAAATAAAATTTAACTAAGAGAAATTAATTGGTTCCCCGGCAACGGCGCCAATTTTGGCAACAGATTTTTTTAACTTAATAAAAATTCTCTAATGTTCAGGTTGTCGAGACCCGCCAAAATAACATTTATAAATCCGATACAACAGAGCTTTGCAGCTAGTGGTAGTCGGGTGTCGAACCACAAGGAACCTAAGTTATTTTCTCTTAATTAACTTCTATTTGTTTTTAATAAAACTCAAATTAAAACAGTAAAATAAAGGGGGAAAACGCTAACGTAGAATTTAATGTAAAACAGAAAAAATATCTAACGGAAAAATAAAATAAAATGCTAGAAAAATAAATGCGAGAAAAATAACCGGAACACGTGCTCCTAATTTGGGTGTCGGGATTGGTTGTTGATGTGGTTCGGATCATAGACACAAAATATACTTAGCCGGTTTTTGTTAACACTCACACACATTAAAAGACCCAATTAAAACAAGTGCTCCCATGCTTTAATTAGAACTAATAATCCCAATTAATTAATAAGGAATTGACGGCTCCTAACTAAGCTTCGCTAATAACTCTAACTTAGGGGCGATCGCTCTCCCAAATTAGGATTAGTCGCGAGCGACGGGTATTCATGCGACGAGCCAATTGATGAAATCTCTAACAATGGGACTCGATTTTATTCTATCTCTATGATTTATCAACAACCCAAACAAATGTGGCCACATTTAATTCAGAATGCAAGATTTAATTACTCAAAACATGAAGTGCGATCGCTAAGTCATGAATCTTTAATCTAACCAACACACAATTTACTAAACGGGTGTCAATCATTAAGAAAATCATGCTGGTCATTAAGATCGATGCTAGAGATGAATTGAATGCTAGAACAAGCCAATAAGATGATAAAATGAACAAATCTCACCTAAAACATCAACAACACAAACCCTAGACCCAAATTAGAGCACTTACCTTAGTTGCCCGTTGTGAAAATCAAGAGAAATTCACTCAAATGTATTAGAAATAGGTAAGAAACGTGTTTTGGCTCAAGATTTGAGCTCTACAAAAGATGGGGGCGGAAGAAAATTGAGAGAGAATGGGAAAAGAATCACCTAAAAACAGCAAAAACGGACTTAAATACCCATTTCTGCGTCAGACTAGCGCCTAGGCGCCATAAGTCAGCGCCTAGGCGACGCGGGGGCGCGCGCACAAAATCGGGACAGCGCCTAGGCGCTGAGCCCTCTGGAAAATTTACAAAAATTGGGAATTTCTTGACTTTTAAGGACGGGCTTCAGGACTTTAGATGACGGGCATTTGGCGTCAGCAAAGGGGTGCGCGCACGGGGGGCGGCGAGGCGTGGGCGAGCGGTCGAGCGGCGCGCGGGCGCACGCGCGGACTTACGATGACGGGCGCTGAGGCGGGCGAGCGACGCGCGCGGGCGTCGGCGGACACGGGCGTACGGCGCGGGTGTGGGCGAGGCGAGGCGAGGGCGCTCGGACACGGACCGGGCGAGGGCGAGCGACGCGCGCGGGCGTGCGGCGCGGGTGTGGGCGGTCTGGGCACGGGCGAGGCGAGGCGGCGCGCGCGGGCGCTCGGACACTGACCGGGCGAGGGCGAGCGACGCGCGCGGGCGTGCGGCGGTCTGGGCGCGGGTGTGCGCGCGGGCGTGCGCGGGCGTGCTGGGCTGCTGCGCTTCGTTGGGCGCCTGGGCGCTGGGCGCCGGCGCCTGGGCGCTGCCCTCTCGAGTCTAAGCCCAATTTTGGGTCGTTTTGGCTCCCGAGCTCCGTTTGGCCTATCTTCTTGACCCGAACACTTCCCGAAACCTCTTAAATGACCGTTTTAGCCCCGAAAATCATAAATGGACTTCCCGAGCTCTTCGCCACGAAAACACCTATAAAAAGGCAATTTAACTAAATTAAGCATGGCATTTAGCTAGATTTGAGGCTATAATTATAGCTCTATTTTAGAGCTATCAAAATACTTACTACTTGCTACAAGATCATGTATGCTTGCATGTTCTGAGTGCTCTCTTTCTCTTATTGCTATTTATTTCACACATTGAGCACGCAACAAGCACCTATCATTCGTAACCCCATTGAAATTGCGAATGATAAGGATGGTGCTATTCTATCATACCTTGTACCAATGCCTGAGGAGCTTAATCCGAGCATCATACGCCCCGAGATTACAGCTCACTCATTCGAATTGAAACCCGTCATGTTTCAAATGCTGTTCATAGTTGGACAATTCTTTGGAGTGGAGAAGGAAGACCCCCACAACCACTTGAGAAACTTCCTGGGAGTAAGTGACACCTTTGTCATCCTAGGAGTGTCTCAAGAGGCCTTGAGACTTTACCTTTTTCCATATTCATTAAGAGACAAGGCCAAGACGTGGCTGAACTCCTTCCCCTCTGGTTCAATTGTAAATTGGACAGACCTAGCTGAGAAGTTCCTGGTAAAATACTTCCCTCCAGATAGGAACTCTAACTTTCGTGATGATATTATCAAATTCAAGCAAGCCAAAAACGAATCATTACATGAAGCTTGGACCAGATTCAAAGACCTATTACTCAAATGTCCACACCATGGCATTCCATGGTGTATTCAAATTGAAGTATTCTTCAAAGGATGCAACCCAGCACGAGGCAAGTGTTGAATTCCTCAGCTGAAGGTTCGATGCTATCCAAGAGCTATAATGAAGCCTATGAGATTTTGGAGAAAATCTCAACATCACATTGTAGATGGTCAGACGATTCTGTGGAGCCAAACAGAAGGAAGGCTCAAGACATGGATGCTCTCAATGCAATGAGTTGCCAAATCAATGCTCTGACCAACCTAGTGAAGCAAATGACTCAAACCAATATTCATCAAAGTGTCAACACCGTGGCAGCTGTTTCAACAAGCACATCAGTAGCCAACCAAGGTGAGGCACTAGTTTGTGGATTCTGTGGGGAAGGGCATATGTATGACTTTTGCCCTGGTAATCCATCCTCGGTGTGTTATGTTGGAAGTCAACAACAACCAAGGAACAACCCCTACTCAAACACATATAACCCTGGTTGGAGAAACCACCCAAATCTCTCTTGGGGTGGACAACAAAACACAAGCCAAATGCAAAATCAACCAAGACCAAGTGGAACATCTGGTTTCACTCAACAAACTAGTCAACCCCCATATCAGAAACAATACAACCAACCAATGGGAACATCAGTGGAGAACTTGCTGAAGGAGTACATAGCAAAGAATGATGCAACTCTGCAGAGCCAGCAAGCAACACTGAGAAGCTTAGAGAACCAAATTGGGCAGTTGGCAAACGAGCTGAAGAATAGGCCCCAAGGCAGACTGCCTGCAGACACAGAAACTCCAAGAAGGTATGGTAAGGAACAAGTTCAAGCTATTGAACTTCGAAGTGGAAGGCCATTGGTGATCAACAACAGAGAAGCACAAAAGAGAGTAGAGTATGAAGAGTCTAGTGCTCCACTGGATTCTCTGCCTAATCTTGATCAAATACAACCAAGCACAACAAGGGTGAGGCTGGAACCTATCATTGAGGAACCAGAAGAGATTCCTAGCCCCCCCCCCCCCCCCCCCCCCCGTATCATTAGGCAACCTGACTTGCCTACCTATGTGCCACCACCTTCATTCCCTAGACGGCTGGTAACGATATTTTTGAACTATCGCTATAATCTCAAGCTGTCGAGGCTTGCCAAAATAAATTTATAAACCCGTAGCTTTTAGCTTTGCAGCTAGCGGTAACGGGGTCGAACCACAGAGAGGGAATAAAATTGAGGGTTAATCGTTTAAGATGTGATTAGGTTAATTGGTAAGGTTGTCACAAAAAAGGGGGGTTTTAAATATGCAATGTAATGAAAAGTCCCAACGGAAAAGTAATGAACTTGAGAATGAAGAGTGTTGGATTTGGGGAATTTTTGGGATCTTGCTAAGCATTTTAACATTTATCATTTAATTCTAAGGTAAGGCTAATTGATTATAATATGCACACGGTCAGTTACCCGAGAAGCCCCAAGGTAACCGGCTCCATAGAAATTAATTAGACCACACAGTTCTAATCAAACATTATCTAAAGTTGCATTAGGGTGATCTGCCCCAAATTTGACTCTAGATAGTCACTAACATACCGCGACGAACATTCAAACATGTAATTTAATTGCTAGTAGATTGCCCGCCAACGCTGTATGCAATCAACAACTATCATACAGGACTCGATACTCCGATTTAGTTTTGTCTATCTGTGTTACTTAGTCGAGCAGTGAGAGGCACGACATCGCTACTCTTTAACATACACAACATGCAAGATGACTCGAGTGTCAATCGTCGAAATCTAACATGCGCGTTGGATTAAGCAAGATAGACAAATGCATTTATACTCAAAGCCAAATCAGAACCATTAAGCATACATTATCAAAACATTAAAAACTTAGCAAAAATCCCTAATTAACCCAAATCCAAGCACAAGTACCTTAGCCAATCATGGAGGTTTGGAGTTCCAACACTCCCATGGAAGCTTTGGGCATCATCCCCAAGCTAATATACAAGAAATAAGCTCCAAAAGGCCACAAATGGCGGAGAAAATGAAGAAGACCCGAGAGCAAATCGAAGGGAAGAAGAAGATGTAAAAGTTGGCTGAAAAATCGTCAAATTGACGTTTTAAGCCGTCGGAGCGTCGAGACGCTAGGCCAGCGTCTCGACGCTGGTGCCCTAAGTGCCGCGCGCGTTTTCGTCGTGATGGCGTCGAGACGCTGCGCGAGCGTCTCGACGCTGTGGCCAAATTTTCCAGCGAGCGTCTCGACGCTTGCCCGATGTTTTCCAGCGCGCGTGCTTCCGGAGCGTCTCGACGCTGATGTAGGGTCTCGACGCTGCAGCGTTGAGCAAGCGTCTCGACGTTGTTGCTCGACGCTTGCTCTCGGGTTTGGGGCTGAAAAATTGCCTCTACTAGGCAATTTTCTTCCTATCTTCATGTGTGAGCTTCCCCTTCTCCCGAAACACTCCCGAGGCGCTAAAACGCCTTCCTTAGCCACAAAACGCACTCAAAGGATGCCACGAGCTCTATGCCGCAAATCTCCTATAAATGAGACATATTACACGATTAATCACGACGTTTAGCTAGAGTTAGGAAGTGAAACATAGCTCCAAAATGGAGTTATCAAACACCCCCAACTTAAATCTTGCTAGTCCTCGAGCAAGGCTAATAAAGAATTTGACTCAAAAGGACCATGCATACATGCTTACAATTCAAACCTCAATGCTTTTTACACATCTAAACAAAACATAATCATGAAAGCAACCGGCGCATGCATTTAATCAAGAACACATCAAAAATTAACTATCGCTCCCTAACGAGTGTGTGTGCTAGCCAACCTATCCTAAACATACGCAAGCCCGGAAAAACCACATGCAACATATCATCCCGTTTTCCCCCTACTTCTAGCATTTAAGAACAGTCTACACTTGATCACATAAGAGAGAGCCAATGAATTAAAATGCCTAACACGATTTTCTCATACTTTTTCTCTTTCTCTTTTTGAGTACTTTGTACTCTTCGTTATGGTTCTTTGAACCCAACTTTTTATTTTCTTTTTCTTTCCAATCCCGAGTTGCCTAACACGTCAAACTTAGTCTAAGCTTCACATTTTTAAGGACTAACGTTCACTTCTTAAGTGCGCACTTTAAAAAGGAGGAACGCCTCGGGAGAATTTTCTAACCAACATGCTTTTCTGTTTTTTTTTTTATTAGGCTTAATTAACTACTAACTCTCATGCAACAAGCTACCCTAGGGGTGCCTTTCGGGGTGACAACAAGAATTAATGAAACAGGTAATCAAACTAAGCCTACGGAGTCTAAGATGAGGTTGCTAAGTGCTCGATAGATGCAAGGGAGCAACAGAAAAAATTTTAAATTTTTTGACATGAACCTAATAAATGCAAAACGACGTCATGCAAAAACTAAATTATGCAAATGCTCAGATTCCAAAAAGACACTTCCTAGATCGTCATAATTAGAAAGCATATAAACAGAGTCCCAACACTTCAAATTCAAAATTTGCACTGCTCAACAAACTACACATGCATATCCAGACATCCAACTCCACCCCCAACTTCAGAATATAGCATTGTCCTCAATGCTTCTCTATCAGATACACAAAAGTAAAGGGAAAAGAAAAACAACACTTCCCTGATCTTTGTGAAGCTGGCGAGGGGAAAGAGGCGGTGCTTCCCTTATCTGAGCCCAATTTCCTCAACTTCTCCTTATTTCCTAAAAAAAAACAGCAAGCTAAATTAAGCTAAAGTATACTACGAAACTAAACTAAAACAACGATAAACTAAATGACAGAAAAACAGTTCAACACTCGGGTGCCTCCGAGAAGCGCATAATTTTTAAAGTCGTTTGCTCGACTGAATTCACCCAACGAACTCATCCATATTCCGACAGCGCGGGGGACGTCCCAGACATGTCCTCATCCACACTGTTCCTGCAAACATCATTTAAACACATTTTTTCTCGTCGTGCTTTGAGCACGCGAACATCATCATTGTTAGTGCAATAAAAAACAGCACAATTATCATTCAAGTCTAAGTCTTTTTTCCTAACAGAAGCAAAAGAATAGTCCCTCAAGCGCGAGGTCAAATTCTCTTCCTTCACACAACCCACAGATTTTGTTTTTCCATTCTCATCATACACAAAAGATTTAGATTCATTCATAAAAAATTCATGCACATTTCCATCAAATCCTATAGAAAAGGAGCCTCTATCAACATCAATCTTGACCTTAGCGGTCTTCATAAATGGGCGTCCTAGTAAGATAGGAGAGGAAACATGCGAAGAATTTTTGTTCGTATTAAGCACATGGAAATCACATGGAAACAACAAATCTTCCACTTTAACCAAAATGTCCTCAATTTTCCTTAATGGACGCACACAAGATTGATCGGCTAGTTGAACAACTACATTAGACTCAATTAAATTGCATGATTTAAGCTCTTTAAACACATCAGCAGACATGACATTAATTGAGGAACCGAGATCTAGCATGGCATTTTCAATCAGCTTATTACCAATAGTGCATGGGATAGTAAACGTACCAGGATCGACGCACTTTGGTGGAAGCGTACCTTGGAAAATTGCGGAGACAGTTTCGTTCTTTTTCTCATCATTCTTGTCCATCTTTTCATTCTCAAGATGGCTTGGGGAGTATTCAATCGGCTTCCCCTTTTTCTCAACAGGAGGCAACAAACGGCTTGGGAAGGGAGCCTTGGGCATGTAGCCTTTCAAGCTCGGGGGTGCACCCAACTGAGCTTCCTTCCTTCTTGACTCAAGATCCTCGATCTTTTGCTCAACCTTGCCTTCCTCTCCCTCCACAATAGCGGTGATGGAATAAACCTGCTCACAGGAATTCATCCTCGCGTGTGGGTGTAGCATCCAAGGATTCTCAGGCGCCGAAATCAAGGGAATATCCCTTCCACTCTTCAGTGCAATACCATCTGGCCAATCAGCTGCCTGAGTTTCCATCCTACTCGTTCTGGTCTTTGCCTCCGTCATCCCTTCTCTCATCGACCGCATCTGCGCATTGGTATCCTGATAAGTTTCCATGAGGGACTTGAACATTCCTTCAATGGATTGAGAAGAAACAGAAGGACGATTTCGCGATGGGTCTCCTTGAAATTTAAGCAAATCGTCATATAACTTTGACAGTTGGCCCTTTAGCTCTTTCACTTCGCTTTGGAGGCGGGCTTGCTCACGTGCTTCAATTCCATTATGCTGCATATTCTGAGCCATATTACAGATCAAACGCCGAGCTTCCACTGGGGCCTTGTCAATCAACGCCCCTCCACTAGCTGCATCAAGCAACCAACAATCACGATCACACAAGCCTTCGTAGAAGAAGCGAATGAGTTCTGCCTGTGGAATCCGATGGTGGGGGAAGTCTTCGCACAACCGGGTAAACCGCTCCCAACATTTATCAAAGGTCTCCCCTTCTTTTTGCATGATCCCGTAGATCTCCTTCCTTAGGAACTTGGCTCTCGAAGTGGGGAAGTATTTGTCTAAAAACAGCCCTTTCAACCCATTCCACGTAGAGATAGTCCCAGGTAAGTAGTGCAGCCAATCCCTCGCTTTATCCTTCAGGGAGAAAAGGAAAGCTCTCAAGTACAACTGATCTTCAGTTACTTCGCTCGTTTTCATCGCAGAGCACACCATATGGAATTCCTTAAGGTGCTTGATCGGATCTTCACCTGATTTGCCATAAAAAGAAGGAAGTGAGTTAAGCAAACTTGATTTTAGCTCAAACTTACCTGTTATCGGCGAAAATGATATACACAAAGGTTGACAGGGCAAGCCATCCATCGCCCACTCTTTGAGCGTTCTCCGATTCTCATTATCGTTCTCCAAGACCTCCATCTCTTCTGAGTGTAACCTGAACTTTCAAAATCTTGGAAGAGAGGACCGTTATCCAAATAAAATAAAAAAAACAATTCACTTAAATTTTTTTAAAACAACCAATCAACCTTAATCAAAAACAAAAATTAATCTCATTTTTAATTGCCCTCCCCGGCAACGGCGCCAATTTTGGTAACGATATTTTTGAACTATCGCTATAATCTCAAGCTGTCGAGGCTTGCCAAAATAAATTTATAAACCCGTAGCTTTTAGCTTTGCAGCTAGCGGTAACGGGGTCGAACCACAGAGAGGGAATAAAATTGAGGGTTAATCGTTTAAGATGTGATTAGGTTAATTGGTAAGGTTGTCACAAAAAAGGGGTGTTTTAAATATGCAATGTAATGAAAAGTGCTAACGGAAAAGTAATGAAC
Source organism: Herpetospermum pedunculosum (assembly GCA_028017165.1). NCBI lineage: Eukaryota > Viridiplantae > Streptophyta > Magnoliopsida > Cucurbitales > Cucurbitaceae > Herpetospermum > Herpetospermum pedunculosum. The sequence continues at coordinate 47,979,461 of CM051527.1, forward strand.
TTGAGAATGAAGAGTGTTGGATTTGGGGAATTTTCGGGATCTTGCTAAGCATTTTAACATTTATCATTTAATTCTAAGTTAAGACTAATTGATTATAATATGCACACGGTCAGTTACCCGAGAAGCCCCAAGGTAACCGGCTCCATAGAAATTAATTAGACCACACAGTTCTAATCAAACATTATCTAAAGTTGCATTAGGGTGATCTGCCCCAAATTTGACTCTAGATAGTCACTAACATACCGCGACGAACATTCAAACATGTAATTTAATTGCTAGTAGATTGCCCGCCAACGCTGTATGCAATCAACAACTATCATACACGACTCGATACTTCGATTTAGTTTTGTCTATCTGTGTTACTTAGTCGAGTAGTGAGAGGCACGGCATCGCTACTCTTTAACATACACAACATGCAAGATGACTCGAGTGTCAATCGTCGAAATCTAACATGCGCGTTGGATTAAGCAAGATAGACAAATGCATTTATACTCAAAGCCAAATCAGAACCATTAAGCATACATTATCAAAACATTAAAAACTTAGCAAAAATCCCTAATTAACCCAAATCCAAGCACAAGTACCTTAGCCAATCATGGAGGTTTGGAGTTCCAACACTCCCATGGAAGCTTTGGGCATCATCCCCAAGCTAATATACAAGAAATAAGCTCCAAAAGGCCACAAATGGCGGAGAAAATGAAGAAGACCCGAGAGCAAATCGAAGGGAAGAAGATGTAAAAGTTGGCTGAAAAATCGTCAAATTGACGTTTAAAGCCGTCGGAGCGTCGAGACGCTAGGCCAGCGTCTCGACGCTGGTGCCCTAAGTGCCGCGCGCGTTTTCGTCGTGATGGCGTCGAGACGCTGCGCGAGCGTCTCGACGCTGTGGCCAAATTTTCCAGCGAGCGTCTCGGCGCTTGCCCGATGTTTTCCAGCGCGCGCGTGCTTCCGGAGCGTCTCGACGCTGATGTAGGGTCTCGACGCTGCAGCGTTGAGCAAGCGTCTCGACGCTGTTGCTCGACGCTTGCTCTCGGGTTTGGGGCTGAAAAATTGCCTCTCCTAGGCAATTTTCTTCCTATCTTCATGTGTGAGCTTCCCCTTCTACCGAAACACTCCCGAGGCGCTAAAACGCCTTCCTTAGCCACAAAATGCACTCAAAGGATGCCACGAGCTCTATGCCGCAAATCTCCTATAAATGAGACATATTACACGATTAATCACGACTTTTAGCTAGAGTTAGGAAGTGAAACATAGCTCCAAAATGGAGTTATCAACGACTCAAGAAGAAACAAGTGCAGAAAGCTCATTTCCATAAGTTTTTGGAAATTTTGAAACAAGTCCATGTTATTATTCCGTTTGTGGAAGTTTTACAATCTATGCCATCATATGTTAAATTCTTAAAAGATATTATAACCAACAAAAAAGTTATTGGTGAGTTTGAAACAGTAAATCTCACTGAGGAGTGCAGTGCCATACTCCAAAATAAGCTGCCAAAGAAAGAGAAGGATCCTGGTTCCTTCACTTTGCCAGTAGAATTGGGAGGCAAGCATGTGGCAGAGCCTTGTGTGATCTGGGAGCCAGCATCAACCTTATGCCCTTATCACTATTCCAACAGCTTGGGATAGGTGAAGCACGACCAAAAACTGTCACCTTGCAACTTGCAGACAAATCCATCGCATACCCTGAAGGTAAGATTGAGGATATACTAGTCAAGGTTGACAAATTTATTTTTCTTGCAGATTTTATAATCTTGGACTACGAGGCAGACAAGGAGGTGCCAATCCTATTGGGCAGACCTTTCTTAGCCACAGGTAGGGCTCTAATTGATGTCCAGAAAGGTGAGCTCACCATGCGAGTCCATGATGAGGAGGTTAAGTTCAGTGTGTTTAAAGCTTTAAGGTACCCCTCTGATCTTGAATACTGTGCAACTATAGATATAGTAGATTCATTAATGGAAGAAGAACTTGAGCATGAATTGTTAGTCAAGCATGCTACTAATTATGCACAAATAGATGTGAATGATTAAAATATTTCTAAATTGATGGATGTATCTGTGGACAACCCTCAGCATGTATGCATGACCAATGAACTGGCTGAAAGAACCACAACTCCTATGATGCCATCAATTGATCAACCACCTTTACTAGAACTGAAACCATTGCCTGAACCCCTTAAATATGCATATCTAGGAGAGAAAAATACCTTGTCTGTTATTATTTCGTCCAAATTAAATAAACAGCATGAGATTGCGTTAATATTCCTGCTTAAGCAACATAGAAAAGCTATTGCTTGGATGATAACTCCATTTTGGAGCTATTAAATACTTCCTAAATATAGCTAAAGTCCGCTTTCAATTGATTAAATATATCTCTTTTGTAGGAGAAATGCGGCAAAGAGCTCGTGCGTCCGTTGGGCCCGTTCGAGTGCTTAAAGTGGAGTTTTAACGCCCCGGGAGTGCATCGGGAAAAGGGGAACTTGATCCGTGAAGAAACGGGCCAAAACCGCCTTGAAGAGGCAAAGTTTCAGCCCCAAACCCGAGAGCCAGCGTCGAGCTATAGCGTCGAGACGCTGGCTCGACGCTGGAAAAACCCGAGAGCTAGCGTCGAGACGCTAGCTCGACGCTGCCTGGCGTCGAGACTCTGCTTGGCGTCGAGACGCTTCGGAGGAGGCGCGCGCAGGAAATTTATCGGGGCAGCGTCGCGACGCTGACCCAGCGTCGCGACGCCATCGAAGGCGCGCGCGGAAAACTTAGGGCACAGCGTCGAGACGCTGGCCTAGCGTCTCGACGCTACGACGATTACAACAGCTTATTAGGACGGTTTTCTGCACTTTTTGGGATATCTTCTTAACTATTTTTTGAGCTTTTTACCTTCTTCTTCCTCGATTTTTCTCTATTTCCTTTGAGCTCCGCCATTGTTGGCATGCTAGTGAGCTCCATCTCCTTTGTAACTCAGGGATGATTCCTTCCATGGCCGTCGTTGGAGCGGAATTGACAAACCGCGCCATGAGCGGCTAAGGTAAGGGTGAACGGTTTGGGAATAGTTTAGGGCGATTTTGTTAGACGTTTGGGTTCTGATAATCTACTCTTGAATTATGCATATTGGGTTCTGTTTATTTGTATTTGTCTACTTTGCTTAATCCAACGCGCATGTTTAATTTCGACGATTGACACTCGAGTAATTATGCATGTTGTGTATGTTAAAGAGTAGCGATGCCGTGCCTCTCACTGCTCGACTAAGTAACACAGGTAGATGAAATTAAATCGAAGTATTAAGCCGTGTAGGATAGTTGTTGATTGCATACAGCGTTTGCGGGCAATCTACTAGCAATTAGAATTCACGCTTAAATGTTCGTCGCGGTTAGCTAGTGACTGTCTAGATTTATCTTAGGGCTGATCACCTTGTTGTAAGCTTAGATAACGTATAATTGGAACTGTGTGGTCTGATTAAAATCCATGGAGTCGGCTACTTTGGGGCTTCTCTGGTAGTCGTCCGCGTGCATAATAAACTGAATACCATGAAATTTGCATTAAATGATTAACCGAAATTGTCTAACAATTGATCCCGAAACTCCCAAACCGTGCACACGTTTTCTACTTGTTATTCTCTCTTCCGTTAGCGTTTTATTATTTCCCTTGCATGCTGAAAATTCCCCCCGTTACCAAAGCAACCAATTAATTAAATCCCAATTTTAATTGTGACTTTGATCGTTCTTACTCCTTGGATCGACCCTGTTACCACTGGCTGCAAAGCCTTGGTCATAGGCTTATAAATTACATTTTGGCAAGCCTCGACAGCTTGAGTTTATATTGATAGTTCAAAAATATCCATACCAAAATTGGCGCCGTTGCCGGGGAGTAGGCAATTTGATTAAAATTATGATTGAAGTTTGAATTTAAGTGATTGATGGTTTGCTGAAAAATTTTCTGTTTGTATTTTGTATGTTTGAGTTTTTGTTTGTGTATGACCCGTTCCTCTGAGGTTAGTGGATTGCAGTTTATCCCAGAAATCGACAGAGAGGAGCGGCGGTTACGGAAAGAAGCCCGGGAGGGGCAAAGACCGATTGAAGAAGAAGAAGACAATCCCTTCTAGGTTGAAGAAATGGCTCAAGGTGACGCGCCGCGGACGCTAAAGCAACTGGCAGCGCCAGATCTGAACCTGCAGCCTTTGTGCATAAACTACCCCGTGGTAGCAGGTAACTTCGAATTAAAATCCGGTTTAATTCACCAGTTACCTTCTTTCCATGGCAACGCAGGTGAGGACGCGAACAAACACTTGATGGAATTCCATTGCGTCTGCGCGGGGATGAAGCCCGCGGGAGTCACGGAGGAGCAGTTGAACATGAGGGCATTCCCCTTCACGCTCAAGGACAAGGCCAAAGATTGGCTATATTACCTGCCCTCCGGATCGATCACCACGTGGCAGGATATGAAGCGGGTATTTTTGGAAAAATACTTTCCCGCATCCTTGGCCACCACACTGCGGAAGAGGATTTATGGGATCACCCAGGATGTCGGTGAGTCCCTGCACGAATACTGGGAGCGATTTGGGCGCCTGTGCGCCAGCTTCCCACATCATCAGATTGCCGACCAACTGCTCATACAGTATTTTTATGAGGGGATGACGCCCCATGACCGGCGAATGATTGATGCAGCGAGTGGCGGGGCATTGATTGACAAGACCCCGGTTGAGGCCAAGCAGTTGATAGCTAACATGGCAACAAACTCGCAGCAATTCGGTATTCGGGGGCAAGGACAAGTCCACAGCGTGGCTCAGAGCCACGAGATGATTGAGATGAAGGCCCAGGTGGCCGAGATAGGTAGTATGCTGAAAAAGATCGTTGGAGGAACCCGCGAGGCGGAGGAGGTCAATGCGATCGGGGGGTACGCTTCCAACCCAAGGAAGTACGACCCATATTCCAACACTTATAACCCCGGTTGGCGCGACCACCCAAACTTTAGCTATGGGAACAGGGAAGGACAATCTCGCTTCCAAGGCCAGTCTCAAGATAGGCCTAATTCTTCCACCCAGGCTCAAGCCTCGAGCTCCTCCAGTTCGCTTGAAGAGATGGTAAGGACCATCGTGACTAGCACCAGCCAGTTCCAAAAGGAGGCTCGAGAAGAGCTTAATTCTCACAAGGCCGAGCTGCAGAATCTGAACAAGCAGCTGACACAAATGGCGGTGTCTATCAGTAAGATTGAGAGCAAGAGCTCGGGGAAGCTTCCTTCCCAAACTACAGTCAACTCATGTGAAAACGTGAGTGCTATTCAGCTGCGCAGTGGGAAGTCACTTTCCACTAGAGCTGTGAAGGAAGCCACGGACAGCTTGAACAAGTCCGCCCCGACTACTCCTGAGATTCAGAATGAGAGAAAAGATGAGAAGGTCAGTGTACCTGAGGATGTTACCAGAGCACCATTCCCAAGTCGCTTGTGAAGCCTACTTTGGAGACTGAGGCTGTGGAGGGCCTTCGAACCTTCCAAAAAGTGGTGGTCAACATCCCACTTCTTGAGGCAGTAAGCCAAGTGCCGAAATATGCCAATTTCCTCAAGAAGTGGTGCACGAGCAAAAGAATGTCAAGAAAAAGTGACGAGACGAAGAGAGAAACCGTCTCCGCAATCTTCCAAGGTAATCTTCCACCGAAGTGCATCGATCCTGGTATGTTTACTATCCCATGCACTATCGGTACTAAATTCATTGAAAATGCCATGTTAGATCTCGGTGCCTCAATTAATGTCATGTCTTATGATGTTTTTAAAGAACTTGAATTGTGTACTTTAATTGAGTCCAATATAGTTGTCCAACTAGTCGATCGATCTTATGTGCATCCTTTAGGGAAGATTGAGGATATTTTAGTCAAAGTTAAGGACTTACTGTTTCCATGCGATTTCTTTGTGCTGAATATGAATGAAAATTCTTCGCATGTTTCCTCTTCTATTTTATTAGGCCGCCCATTTATGAAGATCGCTAAGGTCAAGATAGATGTTGATAGGGGTGCCTTATCTGTAGAATTTGATGGAATAGTGAATGAATTTATTATAAATGCATCGAAGTCGTCTGTGAATGCTGGGAATGTATCTGTTGTTGAGCATGATGAGAATGAGAGTCTACCGTCGCGCTTGAGGGATGGTTCCCATGTCTCAGTTAGAAAATCTGATTTGAATTTGTTTGATAATAATGCTGGTTTTTGCACTAACTATTCTGATATTCACGTGCCCGAGGCACGAAGAGTGCAAATGGTTTCAAATTTTGAATGCAGGAAAAGTGTGGACGTGGACAAGTCTGGATCGTCCCCCGCACTTACAGACTATGGATGAGTCTTTGGAGAGAATACAGTCGAGCAACCGACTTTAAAAATTCTGCGCTTCTCGGAGGCACCCGAGCGATGGACTGTTTTTATGCTTTAGTTTAGTTTAGTTGCTTTTTAGATTAACTTAGTTTTAATTAGCTTGCTGTTTTTTTTTAGGAATCGAGCAAGAGAAGACAATTTTGGGCTCTAATGCTTTTGTGCGCCGCTTCCTCGCCCTCGCCAGCTTCACAAAGAGTCAGGGAAGTGTACTTCTTCTTCCCTTTTTACTTTGATTTATCTGACTGGTTGGCATTGAGGACAATGCCATATTTTGAAGTTGGGGGTGGAGATGGTCTGATGGATATGCATGTGTAGTTCGTTGAGAAGTGCTATTTTGATATTGAAGTGCTTGGGACTCTGTTTACTGTTTTCTGACAATGATAGCTGTTACGTCTCCAAAAGTGGCCTTTTTAGGACTAATTTATCTTAGAAAGGTGTACACTGTTAGGTGTTTTTGGTAGGATTTAGCTTAAACCTATGCTTATATATGATAATTAGAAGAAGGTAGCTAAATTAGGACTTGTGTGCAAAAGGAAAGAAAAGGGATGAAAAACGAAGTAAAAGAATGAAAAAACTACATTGCGACAGCATTGCGGAAACATTGCTGAAACCGCAATGTTTCAAGTGAAAACCGTAAGTTGACTGATCTTTTTCTGTTAATTTCCGTTATTTCAGGGATTCGTTCTTTCTCCTCCATCCATTCTGAAGTATGACGTTGAAGATGGATGGTTCTCCTTGGCCCAAAAGCACCTGCAGATTACTATAAAAAGAGGTCAAAGTAGAGGGTTTGAGCATCATCCGAAAGCGTAGAAGCCTTCTCGCAGCTCCATCTTTTCTCCTGTCATTCTTCTTCGTCTGTTGGTGTGAGAGTCTCAGCTGTTGGAATCGACAATCTGATAGGAAGGAGAGAAGATTCATCTTCTCTCCCGATTAGATTCATCCAAGCAAGGCTATTCTTTCTCCCCATTCAGCCGAAGCAATCGCAACAAGGCGTTCACGCTCAATTTCAGCTTTCTGCTCTTTATTTCCATTTTTCAGCTTTGTATTGTTGTTGTTTCTTTTCTAATAGCTAGATCAGTCCATTTCGTTGTGTTCTGTCTTTCTGTTATTCACTCTAAGTTTCTCTTTTGTTCATTCAAACAATCAAGTAATTAAAGCATAATTCTTCATTTCTCAATTTCCTATCTTCGCAACTCACTGTCTTACCTTGCTGTTTTCAGTTTATTTATCTTCTAAGCATGTCTCTTTCATCTTTTATTTCTGTTCTCCCCACATCCATGAGTAACTAAGTCACCTAGGGGCATGCTAATGACAATACTGTAGGCTAAAAAACGTGAATCAAGCATGTAGGATAGCTCTCGAAGCATTGATTGTATGTAAGCTTCATCCCACGGGCAATTTCGATTGGCCATCCATTTTGTCCAAAGAACTCCTAACCTCTGGAAGAAGTAAGAGTTCAGAGTCATACACTCATGCTAGCCTTTCAAGGTAGCCAGAAAACGACCTAGGAATAGGCGTTTTCCTAGTACAAACCATAACTTTCTGCTTTAACAAGATGCTTAAGACCTTACTTGGATATGAGTAAACTAAAGAATCTAATGCATGGAATCGGACGATACATGAGATTGAGTGAGTTTGATGCATAGAGAGTTGATCCAATGCTTGAGAATCGTGAGAAAATGCCTATAGAGGAGTCGTTAGTAGCACTTGTTTCTCCATTTTACACACTTTCGCTGTTAGTAAAATTGCGGTAGAATTGTTGTTTCCGCAATTCTACTAAGTTTAAAATTCTGTTTAGCTAAGTTCTTCTTCGTTTATTAATCTCGTCTCTTTTCCTTTGAGTTTAACTTTGACTTGCACTTATTTATGTTGCTATCCTTTACATATCCCTTAGGAATTAGACAATTTGAAACCAATTTTACCCCATCAAATCCACCCATTCTTTCTTAACTTTACACTTCACGAGTAGCTCATAATAAATCTCTGTGGGAAAACGAATGAAAAAATACTTACTACTTGCTATAAGATCATGTATGCTTGCATGTTCTGAGTGCTCTCTCTATCTTATTGCTTACTTATTTTAACACATTGAGCACGCAACAAGTTTTTGGCGCCGCTGCCGGGGATTTATTTAAGTGAAAACGAAGTTTCTTAAGTTTGAAACACCAAGTTTATTGTCTATTGAAGCTGATCTGTTTCATTTCTTTTGCAGGTACTAGTTGGGTTAGTTTATGAGTGAGTCTTCAAGTAGTGATCTAGAGTTCAATCTTGAGCCTGAGAGGTTACTTAGGGCCAGAAATAGAGCCAAGAAACGTCTCTTTAACCAACCCCCTTTACCTCAAGTAATTGCGGGAACCGCAATTCCTCCGCAATTGTCTCAAGAAGAAATGGATGGAATAGTTCCAAATCCGGTGCCTGTCACTCGCAATCCCATCGAAATAGCGAATGATCAGGATAGCGCCATACTCTCTTACCTAGTACCTATGCCTGGGGAGCTGAACCCCAGCATAATCCGTCCTGAAATCACTGCCAACTCATTCGAGTTAAAGCCAGTGATGTTCCAAATGTTGTCCACTGTGGGACAATTATTTGGAGTGGAGAATGAGGACCCTCACAACCATCTTAGAAACTTCTTAGGAGTCAGTGATACCTTTATCATCCCTGGAGTTTCCCAAGAAGCCTTGAGGCTATACCTTTTTCCTTACTCTTTGAGGGACAAAGCCAAAACGTGGTTAAACTCATTACCCTCTGGATCTGTCCTTAATTGGACAGACTTAGCAGAGAAATTCCTAGTCAAATACTTCCCACCTGATAGGAATTCTACCTTTCGTGATGACATAATCAAGTTCAAACAAGCTGAGAGTGAGTCTCTTCACGAAGCTTGGACAAGGTTCAAGGACCTTCTTCTCAAATGTCCACATCATGGCATCCCATGGTGTATCCAAATAGAGGTCTTTTTCAAAGGATGCAACCCCAGCACTAGACAAGTCTTAAATTCATCTGCTGGAGGTTCCATGTTGTCCAAGAGTTACAACGAAGCCTATGAGATCTTGGAGAAGATCTCAGCATCTCACTGTAGGTGGTCAGATGATCCAGTTGAGCCAACTAGAGCTCAAGACAAGGACGCACTCAATGCCATGAGTAGCCAAATAAGCGCCCTGACCAACCTAGTCAAGCAAATGGCTCAAGCCAATCTCCAAACAAGTGTCAACACCGCCACAGCCATGTCAATGGGCACCCAGCCAAGTCAAGGTGAGACACTTATCTGTGGATTCTGTGGGGGAAGGGCACCTGTATGAATACTGCCCTGGGAATCCAGCCTCAGTCTGCTATGTTGGAAGCCAGCAGCAGCCTAGGAACAACCCCTATTCTAATACTTACAATCCTGGTTGGAGGAACCACCCAAACCTGTCATGGGGTGGCCAACAAAATGCTAACCAAGCTCCTAACCAACCAAGACCGAGTGGAACACCTGGTTTCACTTCCCAACACAACCAATCCATGTATCAAAAACCATACAACCAACCTGTAGGGTCTTCTGTAGAAAACTTACTCAAGGAATACATAGCCAAGAATGATGCCACTCTACAGAGTCAGCAAGCTACTCTTAGGAGCCTAGAGAACCAAATAGGGCAACTAGCCAATGAACTTAAAAGTAGGCCCCAAGGGAGACTTCCTGCTGATACTGAAGTGCCAAGGAGAGATGGTAAAGAACAAGTTCAAGCAGTTGAACTTAGAAGTGGGAGACCATTGGTGAGCAGCACCAAGGACACACCAAAGAGAGTAGAGAACACTGAGTCTAGTGCTCCACTGGAGTCTCTGCCAAACCAAGGTCCACCACCAACAAGCACATCAGGACAAAGGCTGGAGCCAATCATAGAGGAGATAGAAGAAATTCCAAGGCCTCCACCTATCCTAAGGCGACCTGAAGTGCCTGCATATGTGCCACCACCTCCATTTCCTAGAAGGCTAAAGAAAAAACAAGAACAGGAAGTGCACTTTAATAAATTTCTAGAAATTCTTAAGCAAGTGCATGTTAATATTCCTTTTGTAGAAGTTTTACAGTCTATGCCTTCTTATGTGAAGTTTTTGAAGGATATTATAACTAACAAGAAAATAATTGGTGAGTTTGAAACAGTCAATCTCACTGAGGAGTGCAGTGCCATACTCCAGAACAAGCTACCTGTTAAGTCTCTGAAAGTGACTTATTTAGGACCCATTTAGCTTAAGAAGATGTACACTTTTAGGTGTTTTTGATAGCATTTGGCCTAGACCTATGCTTAAATATGAAAATGAGAAGAAGGTAGCTAAATTAGGACTTATGCACAATAGGAAAGAAAAGGGTTCAAAACCGAAGGAAAAGAATGAAAAAACTGCATTGCGACAGCATTGCGAAAACATTGCTGAGGCCGCAATTATTCAAGTGAAAACCGTAAGTTGACTGATCCTTTTCTGTTAATTTCCGTAATTTCAGGGATTCGTTCTTTCTCCTCCATCCATTCTGATATATGACGTTGAAGATTGATGGTTCTCCTTGGCCCAAACGCACCTGCAAACTACTATAAAAGGGGGCCAAAGTCGGAGGTTTGATCATCATCCGAAAGCGTAGAATCCTTCTCACAGTCCACTTTTTCTCCCTGTTTTCCTTTGCCGTCTGTTGGAGTGAGAGTCTCAGCTGTTGGAATCGATAATCTGATAGGAAGGAGAGGAGATTCTTCTTCTCTCTCGATTGGATTCATCCAAGCAAGGCTGACCTTTCATCCCCTTCATTCGAGGCGACTGCGACGAAACTTCCAAGCGCCATTTTACTGTTTTCTGTCGTTCTTCTTCTAATTTCCAGTTTTGATCATTGTTGTTCCTAGTTTAGTGTTCTAGTTACTGCATTTCGTTGTTGTCTGTCTTTGAATTATTTCCTTTAAGTTTCCTTTTATCCGTTAAACGTTCAAAGTAATCAAATTGCAAGATTTCATTTCACGGTTTCCTTCTTCTGCTGCTACGGTTTTGTCTTGCTGTTTTGAGTTTATTTCCCTTCTAAGCATGTCTGTTTCATCTTACATTTCTGTTCTCCATATATCCATGAGTAGCTAAGTCACTTAGGGGCATGCTAATGACAGAACTATAGGCTAAAAAACGTGAACCAAGCATGTAGGATCGCCTTCGAAACATTGATTGTATGTAAGCTTCATCCCACGGGCAATTTCGATTGGCCATCCATTTTGTCCAAAGAACTCCTAACCTCTGGAAGGAGTAAGAGTTCAGAGTCATATAATCATGCTAGCCTTTCATGGTAACCAGGAAACGGCCTAGGAATAGGCGTTTCCCTAGTACAAACTAAACACTTCTGTTTTAACAAGATGATTAAGACCTTACTTTGAAGTCGAGTAAACTTAGGAATCTAAAGCATGGAATCGGACGATACATGAGATAGAGTGAGTTTGATGCATAGAGAGTAGATCCAGTGCTTGAGAATCGTACAATAATGCCTATAGGATAGTCATTAGTAGCCCTTAATTCACCCAATTACACACTTTCGCTGCTGTTTAATTGCGGAAACATTGCGGTCCCCGCAATTCTGCTAAATTTTCATTCTGTTTAGCTGTTTTCTTCTTCGTTTATCAATTCCATCTCTTGCCCTTTAAGTCTAATTTCAACTTGCATTTGTTTATGTTATATTCCTTTACACATTCAGCAAAAATTAGATAATTAAAAACCAATTTTACCCCATCAAATCCACCCCATCTTTCTTAACAAATACACTTCGCGAATAGCTAAACATAAGTCTCTGTGGAAAAAACGAATGAAATATACTTACTACTTGCTGTGAGACCATGTATGCTTGCATGTTCTGAGTGCTCTCTCTACTTTCTTGCTTATTATTCTTTACACATTGAGCACGTAACAAGTTTTTGGCGCCACTGCCGGGGACTTATTTTAAGTGAAAACGAAGTTTGTTAAGTCTGAAACACCAAGATATTTTCCATTGGATTTGATCCATTTCCATTTCTTTTTCAGGTACCATTTAGGGTAGTTTATGAATGAGACTCCAAGTAGTGATCTAGAGTTCAACCCTGAGCCTGAAAGATTATTTAAAGCTAGAAATAGAGCCAAGAAACGTCTCTTTAAACAACCCCTCTTACCTCAAATAATTGCTGAAACCGCAGAGTCTCCGCAATCCACTCAAGAAGAAATGGCTGGAATAGATCAAAACCTGGTGCCTGTCACTCGTAATCCCATTGAAATAGCGAATGACAAGGATAGCGCCATCCTTTCATACCTCGTACCTATGCCTGGGGAGCTGAACCCCAGCATAATCCGTCCTGAAATCACTGCCAACTCATTCGAGTTAAAGCCAGTGATGTTCCAAATGTTGTCCACTGTGGGACAATTCTTTGGAATAGAAAATGAGGACCCCCATAACCACCTTAGGAACTTCCTAGGAGTTAGTGACACATTCCTGATTCCTGGAGTTTCCCAAGAAGCCTTGAGGCTATATCTGTTCCCTTACTCTTTGAGGGACAAAGCCAAAACGTGGTTAAATTCATTACCCTCAGGATCTGTCCTCAATTGAACAGACTTAGCAGAAAAATTCCTAGTCAAATATTTCCCACCAGATAGGAATTCGACCTTCCGTGATGATATCATCAAATTCAAACAAGCTCCAAGTGAGTCTCTTCACGAAGCTTGGACAAGATTCAAAGACCTTCTCCTTAAATGTCCACACCATGGCATCCCATGGTGTATCCAAATAGAAGTCTTTTTTAAAGGATGCAACCCCAGCACCAGACAAGTTCTAAACTCATCTGCTGGTGGTTCCATGTTGTCCAAGAGTTACAACGAAGCTTATGAGATCTTGGAGAAGATCTCAACATCTCACTGTAGGTGGTCAGATGATCCAGTAGAGCCAACTAGAGCTCAAGACAAGGATGCTCTAAGCGCCATGAGCACCCAAATAAACGCCCTGACCAACCTAGTTAAGCAAATGGCTCAGGCCAATCTCCAAACCAGTGCCAATACCGCCACAGCCATGTCAATGGGCACCCAACCAAGTCAAGGCGAGGCACTTGTCTGTGGATTCTGTGGGGAAGGGCACCCATATGAATACTGCCCTGGGAATCCATCCTCAGTCTGCTACATTGGAAGCCAGCAGCAGCCTAGGAATAACCCCTACTCCAACACCTATAACCCTGGTTGGAGAAACCACCCTAACCTGTCATGGGGTGGCCAACAAAACGCTAACCAAAATTCTAACCAACCAAGGCCGAGTGGAACACCTGGTTTCACTCCCCAACATAACCAGTCAATGTACCAAAAACCATACAATCAACCTGTAGGATCTTCTGTAGAAAACCTACTCAAGGAATACATCGCTAAGAATGATGCTACGCTTCAAAGCCAGCAAGCTACTCTTAGGAGCCTAGAAAACCAAATAGGCCAATTAGCCAATGAACTTAAGAGTAGGCCCCAAGGTAGACTCCCTGCTGACACCGAGGTACCAAGGAGAGATGGTAAAGAACAAGTTCAAGCAATTGAACTTAGGAGTGGAAGACCACTGGTGAGCAACACAAAAGACATACCAAAGAGAGTAGAGAACACTGAGTCTAGTGCTCCACTGGAGTCTCTACCAAACCAAGGTCCACCACCAACTAGCACATCAGGAGCCAGGCTAGAACCAATTATTGAGGAGGTAGAAGAAATTCCAAGGCCTCCACCTATCCTAAAGCGCCCTGACATACCTGCATATGTGCCACCACCTCCATACCCTCGAAGGCTTAAGAAGAAGCAGGAACAGGAAGTGCATTTTAATAAATTTTTAGAAATTCTTAAGCAAGTGCATGTTAACATTCCTTTTGTACAAGTTTTACAGTCTATGCCTTCTTATGTAAAGTTTTTGAAGGACATCATTACTAACAAAAAAATAATTGGTGAGTTTGAAACAGTAAACCTCACCGAGGAATGCAGTGCCATCCTCCAGAACAAGCTGCCCAAGAAGGAGAAGGATCCTGGTTCCTTCACCTTACCTGTAGAACTTGGAGGCCGGCATGTGGGCAGAGCGCTTTGTGACCTGGGCGCCAGCATAAATCTCATGCCCCTGTCCCTATTCCGCCAGTTGGGAATAGGAGAAGCACGTCCAACCACTGTCACTTTACAACTAGCAGACAGATCCATTGCATATCCAGAAGGTAAAATTGAGGATATTCTAGTTAAAGTTGACAAGTTTATTTTCCTTGCAGATTTCATTGTCCTGGACTATGAGGCAGACAAGGAAGTTCCCATCCTGCTAGGCAGACCATTTCTAGCCACAGGTAGGGCACTTATAGACGTCCAAAAAGGTGAGCTCACTATGAGGGTTCATGATGAAGAGGTGAAGTTTAGCGTATATAAAGCTTTAAGGTACCCCTCTGACCTTGAATCCTGTGCTAGCATGGACGTAGTAGACTCCTTGATGGAGGAACAATTAGAGCATGTATTATTAACTAAGCATGCTAACGAATATGTACAATTAGATATAGCTGACTTAAATGTATCTGACATAATGGATATACCTGTAGATAAACCACAACATGTATGTATGAATATAGATTTAACTGATAGATCTGTGAATCCTTTAAAGCCCTCCATTGAGCATCCACCTGTTTTAGAACTGAAACCACTACCTACTCACCTCAAGTATGCATATCTAGGAAGTAATGAAACTCTGCCTGTTATCATTTCTTCTAAATTAAGTGAAAAGCATGAGGTTGAACTGATTTTACTGCTTAAGCAACATAGGAAGGCTATAGCATGGACTATTGCTGATATTCGAGGCATTAGCCCTTCTTATTGCATGCACAAAATTATACTAGAGGAAGAGCACACACCTAGGGTAGATCACCAGCGTAGGCTAAACCCCTCTATGAAAGAGGTAGTAAAGAAGGAAATAATAAAATGGTTAGATGCAGGAGTGATCTTCCCAATAGCTAGTAGCCAGTGGGTGAGCCCCATCCAATGTGTACCTAAAAAGGGGGGAATAACTGTGGTAGTCAATGAGAACAACGAACTGATTCCAACAAGGACTGTCACAGGGTGGAGAGTGTGTATGGATTACAGAAAATTAAATAAAGAAACCAAAAAAGACCATTTTCCTCTTCCGTTCATTGACCAGATGTTAGACAGAATAGCTGGTAGAGCCTACTATTGTTTCTTAGATGGCTATTCAGGCTATAATCAAATAACTATAGACCCTAAGGATCAAGAGAAGACCACCTTCACTTGCCCTTTTGGAACGTTTGCCTTTCGCAGAATGCCTTTTGGCTTATGCAATGCACCGGCAACTTTCCAAAGGTGCATGATGGCAATCTTCTCTGAGTTAGATGAGTCCATGATAGAAATATTCATGGATGACTTCTCAGTCTTTGGGGACTCATTTTCAAACTGTCTAGAAAACCTAGGACAAGTCCTGGCTAGGTGTGAGGAGACCAACCTAGTCTTAAATTGGGAAAAATGCCATTTTATGGTGGATGAGGGGATTGTCTTAGGACATAGAGTGTCGAGGGCAGGATTCGAAGTTGACCGAGCCAAAATTGAGATCATAGAGAAGTTGGTAGAGCCCCAGAATGTCAAAGCCATTAGAAGCTTCTTAGGGCATGCTGGCTTCTACAGAAGGTTCATTAAGGACTTTTCTAAGATAGCCAAGCCTCTGTGTGAGCTTCTAGAATTAAATAGGCCATTCATCTTCTCTAAGGAATGTGTAGTAGCTTGGACCACCCTTAAGAAAGCACTAGTCACAGCCCCTATCATAGTAGGACCAAATTGGGATCTGCCCTTTGAGATGTTATGTGATGCCAGTGACTATGCTGTAGGAGTGATGTTAGGCCAGAAGATTGACAAGCTAACACACCCTGTATATTATGCTAGTAAAACCTTGAATGAGGCTCAATGTAATTATACCACTACTGAAAAAGAGATGCTTGCTGTAGTGTTTGCTTGCGAAAAATTCAGAAACTATATTGTAGGTACTAGGACAATTGTATATACTGACCATTCTGCCTTGAAATATCTTATGAGGAAGGCTGATGCAAAGCCTAGGTTGATTAGATGGGTGTTATTGCTGCAGGAATTTGATTTGGACATTCGGGACAAGAAAGGGTGTGAAAACGTGGTTGCAGATCACCTGTCTCGATTGCAGCACAATTGCGACAAAATTGCGGACCCCGCAATTTCTGATGCTTTTATTGATGAACATGTCTTTGCTTTGACTCATCGTGATAACGATGAGGAACCTTGGTTTGCTGACATTGCTAACTTCCGTGCATCACAGGTATTACCAGTGTTCAAGGGAGGACAAGAGAAGAAGAGGTTCCTTCATGAAGCAAGGAAATTCATCTGGGACGACCCCACACTTTACAGAACCTGTGCTGATGGCTTGCTAAGGAAGTGTGTTTCAGCTGCTGAAGCGAAGTCTGTGCTGCAGCACTGTCACACATCTCCTTATGGTGGACACTTTGGTGGCCAAAGAACAGCTGCAAAGGTATTTCAGAGTGGCTATTATTGGCCAACGATCTTCAAAGATGCCCACAACTATGCCCACAACTGTGATGAATGCCAAAGAACAGGTAACCTCAGTCGAAAGGATGAGATGCCCCTCACCTACATCTTAGAGTTAGAGCTCTTTGATGTATGGGGCATTGACTTCATGGGGCCATTCCCCCCATCATCAGGTAACCTCTACATATTAGTGGCAGTGGATTATGTGTCCAAGTGGGTAGAGGCCAAAGCATGTCCTAATAATGATGCTAAAACAGTCACCAACTTCTTGCATAGGCACATTTTTACTAGGTTTGGGACACCTCGGGCTATCATTAGTGATGAGGGGTCACATTTCATTAACAAGGCTATGGAAAAAGTATTGGCTAAGTATAACATTAGACATAGAGTAGCCACTCCCTATCACCCACATTCAAATGGACAAGCTGAAATCTCAAATAGGGAAATTAAGAACATCCTAGAAAAAGTAGTCAAACCTAATAGGAAAGACTGGTCCTTCAAGCTTGAGGATGCACTTTGGGCTTATAGGACAGCATATAAGACACCTCTAGGAATGTCCCCTTATAGGCTGGTATATGGCAAGGCTTGTCACTTACCACTTGAGTTAGAAAACAAAGCATTTTGGGCCATGAAGGAATTAAATTTTTGTGTAAAAGATGCGGGGACACTGAGGTCTTTGCAATTACATGAGCTTGATGAGCTTAGGCACATGGCCTATGAAAATGCTAAGATGTACAAGGAAAAGACCAAGATTTGGCACGATAGTAGACTTAGAGTTAAGGACTTTAAGAAGGGTCAACTTGTGTTGTTGTTTAACTCACGGTTGAAACTATTTCCAGGGAAACTTAAGTCTAGATGGTCGGGTCCATTTGTCATTACTAATGTGTTTGTTCATGGTGCCATAGAGATAAAAAACTTGCAGCAAGGCCAACCATTTATGGTCAATGGGGCGAGGTTGAAGCATTACTATGAGGAAGGAGATGTGAAGACTCTCTCGGCCTTCCTCTTGACTGAAGCGTGACAGTGAGAACGAGAGAAGACGAGTGGTTACTGTGCTCGTCAACATAAGGCTCATGCCTTAGTTTATTTTTTGCGATTTTCCGGTTGTCATTTGTGTGTTTTGTTGTGTGATTTTAATTACGTATTTGATATTGTTTTTATTTCTTTTTGTAGGGAATCGAAAGAGGGAATCAAGGAGAGTAATCCCAGCTTTAAAAATCAAAAAACGATCGAGCCAAATAAAAGATACGGACGAGCAAAGTTTGAGATTTTGATGAAAAGATATCCCTAGAATTGCGCTGGAATTGCAGGATCCGCAAAATAGAGCCGTTGGGATTTAGCCGTTGCCTTTATATCCGTTAGAAGGCGCTCGATCGATACGATTCTCTCATTTTCTGATTTCCAAGAAAACTGAGATTCTCTTCATCTTTGATCCTTCTCTCCAAAACTCCAAGATTCGACAATGGTGTCCACAAGAGCTGAAAGATCCGCAGCCAAGAAGAAGGCTGATGACGCAGCTGAAGCAGCTGCGAGGGAAGCACTGCTTACCCTTGCAGATGATGGTGCTGTTCGCACCGGCCCTCTTTCCAAGCTTCCGGTTCGTAGGAAGAAGTGGAGGGTCGTCACTGAGATCCCTGCTGGTCCTTCTGCACCAGCGGGCACACCCAAGAAGTGCCGGTGGAGTGTCGAGACGGCCGCCGAACCAAGCAAAGCCAAGACTCTCTCTGTGGAGAGTCAAGAAACGGATCGTGCGCCCCACGAGTCGCCAAAGAAGAGTTCGTCGCCGTCTGCCTCACCTGCGCACAACCCTTCATCATCTGAACCAGTGCACAGCCCGGAGCTTTCATCGTCACCGCCTGCACAGAGCCCTGCGACGCCGTCGTCACCACTGAATTCCGTGCAGACGCCTACAGAGCCTGAATTCCGTGCAGAGCCTGATCTTGAATTCCCCTATGGGGAGTACCAGGAATCCACTCAGGGCAGTGGGGACGGTGGTGAAGACGAGGTCTTCTCGCCTACAAGGGAAGCTAGTGCCGAGAGTCCTGCACGGCAGGATGATTCCATGGAAGAGACGTTGGGGGCATGCCTCCAGCAGATCAATATTAAGGCTAAGCTCAAGAAGAGGAAGAAGGCCAAGATTGTCAAGGCCAAGCGATCCAAGAGACTGAAGAAGAAGAAGGCCGAGAGGGTGCCTTCAGCAGACAAAGAGAGCACTGAGCCTTCGCTCAAACGACTCAAGGTTGAGGCTGCCGAGTCAGCCAAGCCAGCAGATAAGGGGAAGGCCAAACTATACCCTGAAGACGAACCTCAGTCAGTGAGGTATGTTTCATCTGACGCTGAATCCAGGGGCGTTGAGTTAAGGAAGAGGGAGTTGCTGCACGAGAAAGGCTTCCTCGACCGACCTGCTGACCTGCCGCAGTTCTTGCGCGCAGGAGTGATCAACCATGGCTGGGAGGAATTCTGCAGACCGCCCAATCCAGCCTACACGAGCATGGTGTATGATTTCTACGCCAATGTGCTCAGCCCTGAGGATGGCCTGTCGGTGGTCAGAGGGGTAGAAGTGGATTTCTCAGCCAAGGCCATCAACGAAGCCTATGGTCTCAAAGGCCAAAATCATACAGATTATGCACGGATCGTTGATGCGCCTACTGAGGCAGTGCTGGAAGAGGCCATTCGCACCATTGGCCAGCCTGAAGCTTCCTGGACCGTGTCACGCAATGGGAGGCACACTCTCATGAGTGCCAACCTCACGGCTAAGGCAGCTGTTTGGTTTTCATTCGTGCGAAGAAGATTGTCCCCTGTGACTCACGAGACTACAATCAACCAGAGCCGATCGCTGCTGGTATATGCGATAATGAGAGGTCTCACGATCAATGTGGGAGAAGTCATCACTGCGGCCATTGCTGAATGCGCCAAGAAAGGTAAGGGACCACTGTTTTTCCCTAATACCATAACCAAGCTATGTTTGCTTGCAGGAGTCCCAACCGAGCGCCTGGAGCAGCAGATGGCCTACACGGGCCACTTGGAGCTGCCTGCTAACCTGAGGCTGGGAAGGAAGGGGAATATGGAGTTTGAATTGGATAGGCTGGCTGCTGAACAGTCCCTATCCATGGCCTCCCTGATGGATATGCAGAGGAGAATGGCTCAATGGGCCACTTATGCGCAGGCGAGGGACAAGGAAGTTGCAGACCAACTGGGGTGCATCTTCCCTGACTTCCCCACAAATCTCCTGACTCCATGGGTGCCCCCACGACCACGGCAACCAGATGAGGATGAAGAAGTTTAAGTGCTGGTTTGAAGTGCACTAAAGGGAGTATTGCTGTTCCCTTAGAAAAAAAAAACAATTTTCTGCTTTCTGATAGGACCATGTGAATTATGCTGTTTTTGGTTCAATTTTGATCTGTTTTAGATGTTTAGTTTTATGTTTTTCCTTTTGCTTAGTATAATCTGATGTTAGCTGACTAGGTAGGATAGTTTAGTTTTATTTTTAGGAAGCTTGAGTGACTGGAAAAAGCATGCTTAGGGGCCTTAATCAATGTTATATCTGCCCTGATCTAATTGCGAAATAACTGCGGTACCCGCAATTTTCATGACTAAAAGCATGTTTTGGACTGTCTGTTTAGCTAGGCTGTGATCTGTTTAAATTCTATCTTTTCCTGCTAACATGACTGCCTTATATAGCTTATCTAAATGCATGCTGGATGAGTGTCATAGTACACCCTTTGATAGTTTAAATCGACCTCTAAACAGCTCAGCATGCACAGCTTTAAGCCCTTAACTGTCTGTTTTTTTTTAATTACTGCTGCTGTGATATTTTCTTTTAAATGTTCTGTCTATACCTAGGGCTTTTAGATTCTCTTTGTTTTACCCTAGACTAGGTGCTTCTAGGACAAGTTTGGGGGTGTGCCACCTCAGACACTCATTGGGGACAATGAGTAGTTTAAGTTTGGGGGAGGCCACCCTAGGCCTAGGAACATTCCTCTCTCCCTTAAAGCATAAGCATTCTTCTTCTCCTTTACAAAAAAATGACGAGCTGAAAAAAAAAAAATGAAAAATAGAATAAAGAGGGGTGTCTCTCTTAGGTTGCTGAGTAATCAGTGCCAAGTGTGTGACCCACAAGTGGCATTGCATCAAAAGGCAACCAAAGGAGAGGCCCCACCTAAGTAAGAAAAAAGGAAAAGAATAGGGAAGAAGAATGTAGACCTACAAGTTATAACTTTGTGGCTTAGGTGTCCTATTTAAAAAGAACTCTGATCCTCAATTAGCTAAGCACAAAGTTGTAACTCGTAGGGTTGTTTAGGGAGATGAGTGTTTATCCAATGTAGTGATGCCAGGGTTTAGGTTGTTCTTTAAAAGTACTACTGTCACCGTTAATACTAAGACTGGCATGACTCTAAGGAATCCTAGACACATTAAAAATAAAGCTAGAAGCATGTACTGAGTCTGAGGTAAAGCTAGGCAGAATTTGAAACCTTAGGGATAGTGGCATGATATGACAAAAGCAAATAGATCAGTTGTAGGAAGTTAATAAAAGCAGGTGAGTGTTAGGCAGGCGAAGTCAGAAGAAGCTAGATAAGAGGGTAGTTTTAAAACTAAGAAGTGTGTCACAGGACAGCAGTGCTATAGATAGGGATGTAGGGGAGTCAGTAGGTGGTTAAAGAAGGAGAAACAGCAGCCTAGGGAAGTCCTTAGTATGCTTGAGGACAAGCAAAGCCTTAAGTTTAGGGGTGTGTTAAGTCTCTGAAAGTGACTTATTTAGGACCCATTTAGCTTAAGAAGATGTACACTTTTAGGTATTTTTGATAGCATTTGGCCTAGACCTATGCTTAAATATGAAAATGAGAAGAAGGTAGCTAAATTAGGACTTATGCACAATAGGAAAGAAAAGGGTTCAAAACCGAAGGAAAAGAATGAAAAAACTGCATTGCGACAGCATTGCGAAAACATTGCTGAGGCCGCAATTATTCAAGTGAAAACCGTAAGTTGACTGATCCTTTTCTGTTAATTTCCGTAATTTCAGGGATTCGTTCTTTCTCCTCCATCCATTCTGATATATGACGTTGAAGATTGATGGTTCTCCTTGGCCCAAACGCACCTGCAAACTACTATAAAAGGGGGCCAAAGTCGGAGGTTTGATCATCATCCGAAAGCGTAGAATCCTTCTCACAGTCCACTTTTTCTCCCTGTTTTCCTTTGCCGTCTGTTGGAGTGAGAGTCTCAGCTGTTGGAATCGATAATCTGATAGGAAGGAGAGGAGATTCTTCTTCTCTCTCGATTGGATTCATCCAAGCAAGGCTGACCTTTCATCCCCTTCATTCGAGGCGACTGCGACGAAGCTTCCAAGCGCCATTTTACTGTTTTCTGTCGTTCTTCTTCTAATTTCCAGTTTTGATCATTGCTGTTCCTAGTTTAGTGTTCTAGTTACTGCATTTCGTTGTTGTCTGTCTTTGAATTATTTCCTTTAAGTTTCCTTTTATCCGTTAAACGTTCAAAGTAATCAAATTGCAAGATTTCATTTCACGGTTTCCTTCTTCTGCTGCTACGGTTTTGTCTTGCTGTTTTGAGTTTATTTCCCTTCTAAGCATGTCTGTTTCATCTTACATTTCTGTTCTCCATATATCCATGAGTAGCTAAGTCACTTAGGGGCATGCTAATGACAGAACTATAGGCTAAAAAACGTGAACCAAGCATGTAGGATCGCCTTCGAAACATTGATTGTATGTAAGCTTCATCCCACGGGCAATTTCGATTGGCCATCCATTTTGTCCAAAGAACTCCTAACCTCTGGAAGGAGTAAGAGTTCAGAGTCATATAATCATGCTAGCCTTTCATGGTAACCAGGAAACGGCCTAGGAATAGGCGTTTCCCTAGTACAAACTAAACACTTCTGTTTTAACAAGATGATTAAGACCTTACTTTGAAGTCGAGTAAACTTAGGAATCTAAAGCATGGAATCGGACGATACATGAGATAGAGTGAGTTTGATGCATAGAGAGTAGATCCAGTGCTTGAGAATCGTACAATAATGCCTATAGGATAGTCATTAGTAGCCCTTAATTCACCCAATTACACACTTTCGCTGCTGTTTAATTGCGGAAACATTGCGGTCCCCGCAATTCTGCTAAATTTTCATTCTGTTTAGCTGTTTTCTTCTTCGTTTATCAATTCCATCTCTTGCCCTTTAAGTCTAATTTCAACTTGCATTTGTTTATGTTATATTCCTTTACACATTCAGCAAAAATTAGATAATTAAAAACCAATTTTACCCCATCAAATCCACCCCATCTTTCTTAACACTTCGCGAATAGCTAAACATAAGTCTCTGTGGAAAAAACGAATGAAATATACTTACTACTTGCTGTGAGACCATGTATGCTTGCATGTTCTGAGTGCTCTCTCTACTTTCTTGCTTATTATTCTTTACACATTGAGCACGCAACACTACCCAAGAAGGAGAAGGATCTTGGTTCTTTCACCTTACCTGTAGAGCTAGGAGGCAAGCACGTGGGCAGAGCTCTTTGTGACCTGGGAGCCAGCATAAACCTCATGCCCCTATCACTATTCCGCCAGCTAGGAATAGGAGAAGCGCGTCCAACCACTTTCACTTTACAACTAGCAGACAGATCCATAGCATACCCTGAAGGTAAGATTGAGGATATTCTTGTAAAGGTTAACAAGTTTATTTTCCTTGCAGATTTCATTATCCTGGATTATGAAGCAGACAAGGAGGTCCCCATCCTGTTAGGCAGACCATTTCTAGCCACAGGTAGGGCACTGATAGATGTCCAAAAAGGTGAGCTCACTATGAGGGTTCATGACGAGGAGGTTAAGTTTAGTGTTTTTAAAGCACTGAGGTATCCTTCTGACTCTGAATCTTGTGCTAGCATGGACATTGTAGATTCATTAATGGAAGAACAATTGGAGCATGAATTGTTGACTAAGCATGCTCATGAATATGTAGGATTAGAATTAACTGACTTAAACATAGCTGAGATAATGGACATACCTGTAAATAACCCTCAGCATGTTTGTATGAATATTGACTTAACTGAAAAATCTCTGAATCCATTAAAACCATCCATTGAGCATCCACCTGTCTTAGAGTTGAAACCTCTCCCCACTCACCTCAAGTATGCATATCTAGGGAGTAATGATACTTTGCCTGTGATTATTTCTTCTAAATTAAGTGAAAAGCATGAGGTTGAACTGATTTTACTGCTCAAGCAACATAGGAAGGCTATTGCATGGACTATTGCTGACACTAGAGGCATTAGCCCTTCTTATTGCATGCATAAGATTATATTAGAGGAAGAGCATACACCTAGAGTAGATCACCAACGTAGGCTGAACCCCTCTATGAAAGAGGTAGTTAAAAAGGAAATAATAAAATGGCTAGATGCTGGTGTGATCTTCCCCATAGCTAGTAGCCAGTGGGTGAGCCCTATACAATGTGTACCTAAGAAGGGGGGGATGACTGTGGTAGTCAATGAGAACAATGAAGTGATTCCAACAAGGACTATCACAGGATGAAGAGTTTGCATGGATTATAGGAAACTAAATAAAGAAACCAAAAAAGACCACTTCCCTCTACCATTCATTGACCAGATGCTAGATAGGATAGCTGGTAGAGCCTACTACTGCTTCTTAGACGGTTATTCAGGATATAACCAGATTACTATAGACCCTAAGGACCAAGAGAAGACTACCTTCACTTGCTCTTTTGGAACTTTTGCCTTTCGCAGAATGCCTTTTGGCTTATGCAATGCACCGGCAACTTTCCAAAGGTGCATGTTGGCAATCTTCTCTGATTTGGATGAGTCCATGATAGAGATATTCATGGATGATTTCTCAGTCTTTGGGGATTCATTTACAAACTGTCTAGAGAACTTAGGACAAGTCCTGGCTAGGTGTGAGGAGACCAACCTAGTCCTAAATTGGGAAAAGTGTCACTTCATGGTGGATGAAGGGATTGTCTTAGGTCATAGAGTGTCAAGGGCAGGTGTAGAAGTTGACAGGGCAAAAATTGAAGTAATAGAGAAATTGGTAGAACCCCAAAATGTTAAGGCCATTAGAAGTTTCTTAGGGCATGCTGGTTTCTATAGAAGGTTCATTAAGGACTTTTCTAAGATCTCCAAGCCTTTATGTGAGCTTCTAGAGCTAAACAAACCGTTCATTTTCTCTAAAGAATGTTTCCTAGCTTCGAAAACCCTTAAGGAAGCACTAGTCACAGCACCTATTATAGTAGGGCCTAATTGGGATCTTCCCTTTGAGATGTTATGTGATGCCAGTGACTATGCTGTAGGGGTTATGTTAGGACAAAAGATTGACAAGTTAACACACCCTGTATACTATGCTAGCAAGACACTTAATGAGGCACAATGTAACTACACAACTACTGAGAAGGAGATGCTAGATGTAGTGTTTGCTTGTGAGAAATTTAGGAACTATATTGTAGGCACCAGAACAATTGTGTATACAGATCACTCTGCACTTAAGTACCTTATGAGGAAGGCTGATGCTAAGCCTAGGTTGATTAGATGGGTGTTATTGCTGCAAGAGTTTGATCTGGACATTAGGGATAAGAAAGGATGTGAAAATGTGGTTGCGGATCATCTTTCTAGATTGCAGCATAATTGCGAAAAAATTGCGGAAACCGCAATTTCTGATGCTTTTATTGATGAACATGTCTTTGTATTGACTCATCGTGATAACGATGAGGAACCTTGGTTTGCTGACATTGATAACTTCCTTGCATCACAGGTACTACCAACTTTCAAGGGAGGCCAAGAGAAGAAGAGGTTCCTCCATGAAGCAAGGAAATTCATATGGGATGATCCCACACTTTACAAGACATGTGCTGATGGTCTGCTCAGGAAGTGTGTTTCAGCTGCTGAGGCGAAGTCTGTGCTGCAGCACTACCATACAGCACCTTATGTTTGACATTTTGGTGGCCAAAGGACAGCTGCAAAGGTGTTCCAGAGTGGCTACTATTGGCCAACGATCTTCAAGGATGCCCACAACTATGCCCACAGCTGTGATGAATGCCAGAGGACAGGTAACCTCAGTCGAAAGGATGAGATGCCTCTCACTTACATCTTAGAGTTGGAGCTCTTTGATGTGTGGGGCATCGACTTCATGGGACCATTTCCCCCATCATCAGGTAACCTTTACATATTGGTAGCAGTAGACTACGTATCTAAGTGGGTAGAGACCATAGCATGTCCCAATAATGATGCCAAAACAGTCATAAGATTCCTTCATAGACATATTTTTACTAGGTTTGGAACACCACGTGCTATCATTAGTGATGAAGGGACACATTTCATTAACAAGGCTATGGAGAGAGTGTTGGCTAAGTATAATATTAGACATAGAGTAGTCACTCCTTATCACCCACATTCGAATGGTCAGGCTGAAATTTCAAATAGGGAGATTAAGAACATCCTAGAAAAAGTGGTCAAACCCAACAGAAAGGATTGGGCGTTTAAACTCGAGGATGCACTTTGGGCGTATAGAACTGCATATAAGACACCCCTAGGTATGTCTCCTTATAGACTGGTGTATGGCAAAGCTTGTCACTTGCCATTCGAGTTAGAAATTAAAGCATTTTGGGCCCTAAAAGAGTTGAATTACTGCGTGACCGATGCGGGAACATTGCGGTCTTTACAATTACATGAGCTTGATGAGCTTAGGCATATGTCTTATGAAAATGCCAAAATGTATAAGGAAAAGACTAAGATTTGGCACGACAGTAGACTTAGGATTAAGGACTTCAAGAAAGGCCAGCTTGTCTTATTATTTAACTCACGATTGAAATTATTTCCAGGTAAACTTAAGTCTAGATGGTCAGGTCCATTTGTAATTACTAATGTGTTTGTTCATGGTGCCATCGAGATAAAGAACCTGCAGCAAGGACAACCATTCATGGTTAATGGTGCAAGATTGAAGCACTACTATGAGGAAGGAGATGTGAAGACTCTCTCGGCCTTCCTCTTGACTGAGACATGAAAACGAGAACGAGAGAGGACGAGTGATTGCTGTGCTCGTCAATATGAGGCTCATGCCTTAGTTTATTTTTTGCGATTTTCCGGTTACTGTTTGTGTATATTTTTGTGTGATTTTAATTAAGTATTTGATGTTGATTTTATTTATTTTTGCAAGGAATCAATAGAGGGAATCAAGGAGATGAAATCAAGATAAAAAGATCAAGGAGATATTGAGCCAAATCAAAGATACGGTTGAGGAAAGATGGGCATTTAAAACGCTGAAAATCTCCAACGGTCACTAGAATTGCGCCGAATTTGCAGAATCCGCAAAAATAGAGCCGTTGGGATTTCATCATTACTTATATCCGTTAAGAGGCGCGATGATCCGTACGATTCTCCCATTATCTGAACTCCAAGAAATCTGCTTTTCTCTTCATCTGTGATTCCTCTTTCCAAATCTCCACAATTCGACAATGGTGCTAACAAGAGCAGAAAGATCTGCAGCCAAGAAGAAGGCTGACGACGCTGAAACGGCTGCGAGGGAAGCACTTCTTGCCCTTGCAAACGCTGAGGCTGCACGCACAGAGAGACTCCCCAAGCTGCCGATCCGCAAGAAGAAGTGGAAGGTAGTCACGGAGATACCTGCTAGGCCCTCTGAACCAGTGGGAACGCCAAAGAAACGCAAATGGAGTATGGCGGTGGCCGAAGAAGCAAGCAAGGAAAAGACTCCCTCTGTGGAGAGTCAAGAAAGTGATCGTGTGTCACACGATTCGGCCAAGAAGAGCTCTTCACCATCTGCACCACCAGAGCGAAGCCCTGAGATTTCTCCTTCGCCGCAGAGTTCTGCACAGACCCCTACAGCAGCACAAAGCACTACACCATCAACCACTCCTCCACGGCCTGACCCTGACTTTCCCTATGGAGAGTATCAAGAATCGACGCAGGGCAGTGGGGAAGCTGAGGAAGAAGAGGTCTTCTCTCCATTGAGGGAAGCTAGCCTTGGGAGTCCTGCGCAGAAGGATGATTCTATGGACGAGACACTGGGGGCTTGCCTCCAGCAGATCACAACCAAGGCAAGGTTGAAGAAGAAGAAGGCCGTCAAGATTGTTAAGGCCAAGCGGTCCAAGAAATCAAAGAAAAAGAAAGCCAAGAGGGTGCCTGCATCAGAGAAGGAGAGTGATGAGCCATCTCTGAAGAAGCTCAAGATGGAGGCTGCGGAGTCAGCCAAACCGAAAGACAAAGGGAAAGCCAAGCTTTACCCTGAAGATGAGCCTCAATCAGTGAGGTACGTGTCTTCTGACGCTGAGTCTAGAGGCATTGAGCTGAGGAAAAGGGAGCTGCTGCACGAGAAGGGATTCCTCGACAGACCTGCTGACCTGCCGCAATTCTTGCGCGCAGGAATCACGAATCACGGCTGGGAGGAGCTGTGCAGACGACCCAATCCAGCTTACTCAAGCATGGTGTATGACTTCTACGCCAATTTGGGGAATTCTGAGGAGGGCCTGTCTGTGGTCAGAGGAGTCGAGGTAGACTTCTCAGCGAAGGCAATCAACGAAGCCTACGGCCTCAAGGGCCAGAAACACACTGATTATTCAAGGATCGTTGATGAGCCTACAGAAGCTGTCTTGGAGGAGGCCATTCGGATCATTGGCCAGCCTGAAGCATCTTGGACCGTGTCGCGCAATGGGAGGCACACTCTCATGAGTGCCAACCTCACAGCCAAGGCGGCTGTCTGGTTTTCCTTCGTGAGGAGGAAGCTGTCCCCCGTGACCCATGAGACCACAATCAACCAGAGCAGATCGCTGCTGGTATATGCAATCAGGCGAGGTCTCACAATCAACGTGGGCGAAGTCATTGCAGCTTCCATTGCTGACTGCGCCAAGAAGGGTAAGGGTCCATTGTTCTTCCCTAATACTATTACTAAACTATGCTTGCGTGCAGGGGTCCCATCGAGCGAATGGAACAGCAGATGGCTTACACAGGCCACTTGGATCTGCCTACAGGCTTGAGGCTGAGAAGGAAGGGGAACATGGAATTCGAGCTGGATAGTTTGGCTGCTGCTCAGTCGCTGTCCATGGCATGCCTGATGGATCTACAGAAGAGGATGGCTCAATGGGCCACATACGCACAGGCAAGGGACAAGGAAGTTGCTGACCAACTGGGATGCGTCTTCCCTGACTTTCCCACGAACCTACTATCTCCATGGGTGCCCCCACGACCACGACGGAATGATGATGAGGAAGACATCTGAGTGCTGGTTTGAGAAGCACTAAAGGGAGTATTGCTGTTCCCTTAGGAAATTTTTTTTTTTTATTGAACCATGTACATTATGATGTTTTGAGTTAAATCTTTTGATCTGTTTTAGTTGTTTAGTGTTAATTTTTAAATTTGTTTAGTATAGTCTGATGATAGCTGATTAGGTAGATTAGTTTAGTTTCCTTTTTGTATAGCTTGGATGACTGGAAAAAGCATGCGTAGGGGCCTTAATCACTGATATATCTGCCCTGTCTTTATTGCGAAATAATTGCGGAAACCGCAATTTTTATTACTGAATGCATGTTTTTGACTGTCTGTTTAGCTAGGTTTGTTCTGTTTAAATTCTATCTTTTGCTGCTATCTTGTCTGCCTTATATAGCTTATCTTAAAGCATGCTGGATGAGTGTCATAGGACACCCTTTGATAGTTTAAATTAACCTCTTAAAAGTGCTCAGCATGCATAGCTTTAAGCCCTTACCTGTCTGTTTTTTCAAATTTCTGCTGCGTGATATTTACTTTTAGAATGTTTTGCCTATGCCTAGGACTTTTAGATTCTCTTTGTTTTACCTTAGACTAGATGCTTCTAGGATAAGTTTGGGGGTGTGCCACCTCAGACACTCATTGGGGACAATGAGTAGTTTAAGTTTGGGGGAGGCCACCCTAGGCCGAGGAACATTCCTCTCTCCCTTTAAGCATAAGCATTCTTCTTCTCCTTTATAAAAAAAAAAAAAAATGATGAGCTAAAAAAATGAAAAATAGAATAAAGAGGGGTGTCTCTCTTAGGTTGCTGAGTAATCAGTGCCAAGTGTGTAACCCACAAGTGGCATTGCATCAAAAGGCAACCAAAGGAAAGGCTCCACCTAAGAAAGAAAAAAGGAAAAAGTAGGGAAGAAGAATGTATACCTAGGAGTTGCAACTTTGTGGCTTAGATGTCCTGTTTAAAAAGAACTCTGATCCTCAATTAGCTGAGCACAAAGTTGTAGCTTGTAGGGTTGTTTAGGGAGATGAATGTATGTCCAATGTAGTGATGCCAGGGTTTAGGTTGTTCTCTTAAAGTACTACTGTCACTGTTAATACTAAGACTGGCATGACTCTAAGGAATCCTAGGTAGCTCAAAAGTAAAAACTAGAAGCATGTACTGAGTCTGGGGTAAAGCTAGGTAGAATTTGAAACCTTAGGGATAGTGGCATGATATGACAAAAGCAAGTAGATCAGTTGTAGGGAGTTAATGAAACAGTAGGAGTATTAGGCATGCGAAGTCAGAAGAAGCTAGATAAGAGGATAGTTTTAAACTTAGAAGTGTGTCACAGGACAGCCCTGCTATAGATAGGGGTATAGGGGAGTCAGTGAGTGGTTAAAGAAGATGAAACAGTAGCCTAGGCAAGTCCTTAGATTGCTCGAGGACGAGCAAAACCTTAAGTTTGGGGGTGTGTTACGTCTCCAAAAGTGGCCTTTTTAGGACTAATTTATCTTAGAAAGGTGTACACTCTTAGGTGTTTTTGGTAGGATTTAGCTTAAACCTATGCTTATATATGATAATTAGAAGAAGGTAGCTAAATTAGGACTTGTGTGCAAAAGGAAAGAAAAGGGATGAAAAACGAAGTAAAAGAATGAAAAAACTACATTGCGACAGCATTGCGGAAACATTGCTGAAACCGCAATGTTTCAAGTGAAAACCGTAAGTTGACTGATCTTTTTCTGTTAATTTCCGTTATTTCAGGGATTCGTTCTTTCTCCTCCATCCATTCTGAAGTATGACGTTGAAGATGGATGGTTCTCCTTGGCCCAAAAGCACCTGCAGATTACTATAAAAAGGGGTCAAAGTAGAGGGTTTGAGCATCATCCGAAAGCGTAGAAGCCTTCTCGCAGCTCCATCTTTTCTCCTGTCATTCTTCTTCGTCTGTTGGTGTGAGAGTCTCAGCTGTTGGAATCGACAATCTGATAGGAAGGAGAGAAGATTCATCTTCTCTCCCGATTAGATTCATCCAAGCAAGGCTATTCTTTCTCCCCATTCAGCCGAAGCAATCGCAACAAGGCGTTCACGCTCAATTTCAGCTTTCTGCTCTTTATTTCCATTTTCCAGCTTTGTATTGTTGTTGTTTCTTTTCTAATAGCTAGATCAGTCCATTTCGTTGTGTTCTGTCTTTCTGTTATTCACTCTAAGTTTCTCTTTTGTTCATTCAAACAATCAAGTAATTAAAGCATAATTCTTCATTTCTCAATTTCCTATCTTCGCAACTCACTGTCTTACCTTGCTGTTTTCAGTTTATTTATCTTCTAAGCATGTCTCTTTCATCTTTTATTTCTGTTCTCCCCACATCCATGAGTAACTAAGTCACCTAGGGGCATGCTAATGACAATACTGTAGGCTAAAAAACGTGAATCAAGCATGTAGGATAGCTCTCGAAGCATTGATTGTATGTAAGCTTCATCCCACGGGCAATTTCGATTGGCCATCCATTTTGTCCAAAGAACTCCTAACCTCTGGAAGGAGTAAGAGTTCAAAGTCATACACTCATGCTAGCCTTTCAAGGTAGCCAGAAAACGACCTAGGAATAGGCGTTTTCCTAGTACAAACCATAACTTTCTGCTTTAACAAGATGCTTAAGACCTTACTTGGATATGAGTAAACTAAAGAATCTAATGCATGGAATCGGACGATACATGAGATTGAGTGAGTTTGATGCATAGAGAGTTGATCCAATGCTTGAGAATCGTGAGAAAATGCCTATAGAGGAGTCGTTAGTAGCCCTTGTTTCTCCATTTTACACACTTTCGCTGTTAGTAAAATTGCGGTAGAATTGTTGTTTCCGCAATTCTACTAAGTTTAAAATTATGTTTAGCTAAGTTCTTCTTCGTTTATTAATCTCGTCTCTTTTCCTTTGAGTTTAACTTTGACTTGCACTTATTTATGTTGCTATCCTTTACATATCCCTTAGGAATTAGACAATTTAAAACCAATTTTACCCCATTAAATCCACCCATTCTTTCTTAACCTTACACTTCACGAGTAGCTCATAATAAATCTCTGTGGGAAAACGAATGAAAAAATACTTACTACTTGCTATAAGATCATGTATGCTTGCATGTTCTGAGTGCTCTCTCTATCTTATTGCTTACTTATTTTAACACATTGAGCACGCAACAATAGCCTAGGAAATGCATGTTGGAAATCTGAGCATTTACATAATCGAGTTTTTGCATGAGTTTTGTGTTTATTAGGTTCATGTAAAAAATTTTAAAAATTTTTCTGTTGCTCCCTTGCATCATATTGAGCACTTAGCAACTCCTTCCTAGATTCCGTAGGCTTTGTAAAATCGCATGTTGCTCTAATTCTCGTTGTCACCCCGAAAGGCACCCGTAGGTAGCTTGTTGCATGAGAGTTAGTGGTTAGTTAATTGAGGAAGCATGTGCTTAGCCTAATAAAAAAAAAATAGAAAAGCATGTTTGATAGAAAATTTCTCTCGAGGCGCTCCTCCTTCTTATTAGCGCTTAAAAGAAGTGAGCGTTAGTCCTTAAAAACGTGAAGCTTAGGCCTAAGTTTGACGTGTTAGGCAGCTCGAGTTGGAAGGAAAAAGAGTGAATAAATGTTGGTTCAAAGAACCTAAATAAAAGAGTACAAAGTACTTGTGAAAAGAAAAAGAATGAGAAAAACAATTAGGTCTCTTAATTCGCTTCTCTCTCTCGTGTAAGTCAAGTTTAGACTGTTCTTAAACGCTAGAACTAGGGGGGAAACGGGATGTGCGTTGCATGTGGGTTTTCCGGGTTTGCGTGATTTTAGGAGTGGTTGACTAGCACACACACACGTTAGGGGGCAAGAGTTAATTTTTGATATGTCCTAGTTAATGCATGAACAAAATGCTTCCATGATTATGTTGTGTTTAAGTTTTCAAAATGCATGGAGGTTTGAGTTAGTAGCATGTAGGCGCGTCCTTAGAGTCAATGTCTTTGTAGTGCTTGCTCGAGGACTAGCAATGTTTAAGTTGGGGGTGTTTGATAACTCCATTTTGGAGCTATTAAATACTTCCTAAGTATAGCTAAAGTCCGCTTTCAATTGATTAAATATATCTCTTTTGAAGGAGAAATGCGGCAAAGAGCTCGTGCCTCCGTTGGGCCCGTTCGAGTGCTTAAAGTGGAGTTTTAACGCCCCGGGAGTGCATCGGGAAAAGAGGAACTTGATCCGTGAAGAAACGGGCCAAAACCGCCTTGAAGAGGCAAAGTTTCAGCCCCAAACCCGAGAGCCAGCGTCGAGACGCTGGCTCGATGCTGGAAAAACCCGAGAGCTAGCGTCGAGTTATAGCGTCGAGACGCTAGCTCGACGCTGCCTGGCGTCGAGATGCTTCGGAGGAGGCGCGCGCAGGAAATTTATCGAGGCAGCGTCGCGACGCTGACCCAGCGTCGCGACGCCATCGAAGGCGCGCGCGGAAAACTTAGGGCACAGCGTCGAGACGCTGGCCTAGCGTCTCGACGCTACGACGATTACAGCAGCTTATTAGGACGATTTTCTGCACTTTTTGGGATATCTTCTTAACCATTTTTGGAGCTTTTTACCTTCTTCTTCCTCGATTTTTCTCTATTTCCTTTGAGCTCCGCCATTGTTGGCATGCTAGTGAGCTCCATCTCCTTTGCCACTCGTGGATGATTCCTTCCATGGCCATCGTTGGAGCGGAATTGACAAACCGCGCCATGAGCGGCTAAGGTAAGGGTGAACGGTTTGGGAATAGTTTAGGGCGATTTTGTTAGACGTTTGGGTTCTGATAATCTACTCTTGAATTATGCATATTGGGTTCTGTTTATTTGCATTTGTCTACTTTGCTTAATCCAACGCGCATGTTTAATTTCGACGATTGACACTCGAGTAATTATGCATGTTGTGTATGTTAAAGAGTAGCGATGCCATGCCTCTCACTGCTCGACTAAGTAACACAGGTAGATGAAATTAAATCGAAGTATTAAGCCGTGTAGGATAGTTGTTGATTGCATACAGCGTTTGCGGGCAATCTACTAGCAATTAGAATTCACGCTTAAATGTTCGTCGCGGTTAGCTAGTGACTGTCTAGATTTATCTTAGGGCTGATCACCTTGATGTAAGCTTAGATAACGTATAATTGGAACTGTGTGGTCTGATTAAAATCCATGGAGTCGGCTACTTTGGGGCTTCTCTGGTAGTCGTCCGCGTGCATAATAAACTGAATACCATGAAATTTGCATTAAATGATGAACCGAAATTGTCTAACAATTGATCTCGAAACTCCCAAACCGTGCACACGTTTTCTACTTGTTATTCTCTCTTCCGTTAGCGTTTTATTATTTCCCTTGCATGCTGAAAATTCCCCCCGTTACCAAACCAACCAATTAATTAAATCCCAATTTTAATTGTGACTTTGATCGTTCTTACTCCTTGGATCGACCCTGTTACCACTGGCTGCAAAGCCTTGGTCATAGGCTTATAAATTACATTTTGGCAAGCCTCGACAGCTTGAGTTTATATTGATAGTTCAAAAATATCGATACCATTGGACGATTGCTGACATTAGGGGTATAAGTCCCTCTTATTGCATGCATAAGATATTATTAGAGGAAGAACATACACCTAGAGTAGATCACCAACGTAGGTTGAACCCCTCTATGAAAGAGGTAGTAAACAAAGGAATTATTAAATGGTTAGATGCAGGTGTGATCTTTCCAATAACCAATAGTCAATGGGTCAGTCCTATTCAATGTGTACCTAAGAAGGGTGGTATGACTGTAGTAGTTAATGAAAATAACGAGTTAATACCAACTAGAACTGTTACAGGATGGAGAGTATGTATGGATTATAGAAAACTTAATAAAGAAACCAAGAAAGACCATTTCCCTTTACCCTTCATAGACCAAATGCTAGATAAAATAGGTTGCCGAGCCTTTTACTGCTTTTTAGATGGTTACTCAGGATATAACCAAATCACCATAGACCTTGAGGATCAAGAGAAAACAACATTTACATGTCCCTTTGGAACATTTGCTTTTCGCAGAATGCCATTTGGCCTATGCAATGCACCAGCAACGTTCCAAAGATGTATGTTGGCTATCTTCTCTGACCTAGATGAGTCCATAATAGAAATATTTATGGATGACTTCTCAGTCTTTTGTGATTCCTTTAACCACTGCCTAGACAATCTAGGACAAGTCCTAACTAGGTGTGAAGAAACCAACCTAGTCTTAAATTTGGAAAAATGTCACTTCATGGTGGAATAAGGAATAGTATTGGGACATAGAGTGTCCAAAGCAGGAGTAGAGATCGATAGGGCCAAAATAGAAATCATTGAGAAGTTAATTGAACCTAAAAATGTCAAAGCTATAAGAAGTTTCTTAGGACACGCAGGCTGTTATAGAAGATTTATAAAAGACTTTTCAAAAATCTCTAAACCTCTGTGTGAACTTCTAGAGCTGAATAGAACTTTTGACTTCTCAAATGAGTGTTTAAAAGCTTGGACCAAGCTTAAAGATGCCTTAGTCAAAGCACCAATCATAGTAGGCCCAAATTGGGATTTGCCTTTTGAGCTAATGTGTGATGCGAGTGACTATGCAATTGGGGCTATGCTTGGCCAAAAGAGAGATAAACTAACACACCCTGTATATTATGCGAGTAAAACTTTAAATGAAGCACAATGTAACTACACTACCACAGAGAAAGAGATGTTAGCGGTAGTGTTTGCATGTGAAAAATTTAGGCCTTATCT
Organism: Herpetospermum pedunculosum; assembly: GCA_028017165.1. Taxonomy (NCBI): domain Eukaryota; kingdom Viridiplantae; phylum Streptophyta; class Magnoliopsida; order Cucurbitales; family Cucurbitaceae; genus Herpetospermum; species Herpetospermum pedunculosum. The sequence goes on from CM051527.1 coordinate 48,015,291, forward strand.
TGTAGGAAATAAGACGATTGTTTATACTGATCATTCTGCAATAAAGTATTTAATGAGGAAGGCTGATGCTAAGCCTCGACTAATTAGATGGGTGTTACTTTTGCAAGAGTTTGATCTAGAAATTAGAGATAAAAAAAGGATGTGAAAACGTAGTTGCTGATCATTTATCAAGATTGCAGAGTCATTGGGGAGCCCGCAATGACTGATTCCTTTATTGATGAACATGTCTTTGTGTTAGTACATTGTGATAACGATGATGAACCATGGTTTGCTGACATTGCAAACTTTCTTGCCTCGCAGGTGCTACCAACTTTCAGAGGGGGGCAAGCTAAAAAGAGGTTTTTCAATGAGGCCAAGAAGTACATTTGGGATGATCCAACCCTATACAGAAGCTGTGCGGATGGATTGCTAAGAAAATGTGTGTCAGCTGCTAAAGCAAGGTCAATATTGCAGCATTGTCATACAGCCCCATATGGAGGACACTTTGGTGGTCAGAGGACTGCTGCAAAGGTGTTCCAAAGTGGCTACTTCTGGCCTACAGTCTTCAAGGATGCACATAACTTCGCAAACAACTGCAATGAGTGTCAACGAATAGGTAACCTCAGTAGGAAGGATGAGATGCCTTTAACATATATCTTAGAGTTAGAACTCTTTGATGTATGGGGCATTGACTTCATGAGACCATTCCCTCCATCTGCTAGTAATCTTTACATATTAGTAGCAGTAGATTATGTCTCAAAATGGGTAGAGGCAATTGCATGTCCCTTAAATGATGCTAAAACAGTTGTTAGATTTCTAAATAGGCATATTTTCACACGATTTGGCACACCACATGCCATCATAAGTGATGAAGGAACACATTTTATAAACAAAGCTATGGAGAAAGTGTTAGCTAAATATAATGTTAGGCATAGAGTAGCAACACTCTATCACCCCCACTCAAATGGACAAGCTGAAATTTCTAATAGAGTGATCAAGAGTATACTTGAAAAAGTTGTGAAACCGAATAGAAATGATTGGTCTTTTAAGTTAGATGATGCACTGTGGGCGTATAGGACTGCATATAAAACGCCATTAGGAGTGTCTCCTTATAGGTTAGTTTATGGAAAAGCATGCCATCTCCCCCTTGAATTAGAAAACAAGGCATTTTGGGCTTTAAAAGAGTTGAATTTTTGCGTAACCGATGCGGGAACATTGCGGTCTCTGCAATTGCATGAATTAAATGAACTAAAACACATGTCATATGAAAATGCTAAAATGTATAAGGAAAATACTAAAATTTGGCAGATAGTAGACTTAGGATTAAGGACTTCAGAGTAGGCCAGCGTGTTCTATTGTTTAACTCGCGATTGAAATTGTTTCCTGGCAAATTAAAATCTCGTTGGTCTGGTACATTTGTGATCACTAAGGTGTTTGTTCATGGTGCAATTGAAATCCAAAATCTGGATCAAGGTCAGTCGTTCGTGGTGAATGGTGCTAGATTGAAGCATTACTATGAGGAAGGGGATGTGAGAACACTCTCAACATTCCTCTTGTCTGAAGCTTAAAAGTCAAGCAAAGGACGATGAGCAAGGGCACTTAATGGAATTATCTTCATGCTCAACAATCAAAGGATTATGGACTAGATAACTTTATTTACTGTTTATTTATTTTGTTTAGAGTATTTTTATTTCTAGTATTAATTAAGTTTGTTTTTATTTATGTTTAGAAGCGTGAAAATTGAAATCTTAAACGACAATGAGGGAGGTAAATCAAGAGGCCAGGAGAAGATGAAGGAAGAGATCTTGAAAAATCAAAGATTTAGTTGTTATAATCTTGCAACAAACAACAATCAAGGATAAGATCCCAACGGTTACATTTTCAAAGATTTGCTGAAAAATTGGGGAAATATTGCGGAGTCCGCAATAATATGGCCGTTAGGGGGCAACCTAGTATAAATAGGAAGAGTTGTGGATCTTTCCCATTAACGATTCTCAGACCTTCGAATTTCACAAACCAGATCTCTCCTTCCTCAGAAATTTCCAAAGTTCACCTTCAAGAAACGACAATGGTTTCCACAAGAGTTGAACGATCCACGCCCAAGAAGACGTCCCCAATCACGGAGGATGCTGAATTAGTAAGGGATGCGTTGCTCTCCTTGGCAAACGCTGAAGCTGTGAAACCTTCGAGACCTCCGAAGCTCCCTGTGAAGAGGAAGTGGAAGGTGGCGACAACTGAGGCTGCAACCAGCTCTGATCCAACGCAGTCCCCTAGAAATAAGTGGAAGATTGCCCTGGAAGCCCCAAAGACCAGAATTCGGAAATCCATGGGTGAGGAAAGCTTTAACAGTGGCGAACCATCGATGGAGACGGCCATGCAAAGCCCTGATTCCCCTCAACAACAGTCGGAACCTGAAGTTCCATCTGAAGGACAACCAGAATCGGCATCAATTGGTGGTGCGGATGAAGAAGAAGAGGTATTCTCTCCCTTCAGGGATGTCAATCTTGACAGCCTTGTGGAGAGGGAAAGTAGAGATTCGATGGAGGAACGCTGGATGAATGCATCCAGCAGATAGCTGCCAAGGCGAGGCTCAAGAAGAGGGCCCCTGTAATTGTGAGGGCCAAACGGCCAAAAGCCTCCAAGAAAACCAAAAAGAAGAGGGCTGAAGCTGGACCCTCTATCAAGAAGTTGAAGACTGAGGCTGTTGAGGCAGCCAAGGCAAAGGACAAGGGGAAGGAGAAGATGTATCGAGAAGATGAGCCTCGAGCCGAGAGGTATGTGTCTAAGGATGCAGAGGCCAGGGGCCTGGAATTGAGGAAGAGAGAACTCCTTCACGAGAAGGGATTTCTTGACTCTCCTGCGGACCTGCCGCAATTCTTGCGCGCAGGAATTATGAACCACGTCTGGGGAGAGTTGTGTAGGCCCCCAATTCAGGCCTACTCTGAGATGGTGTATGACTTCTACGCCAACCTCACTCACCCTGAAGGCTGTTCTTCGGTGGTGAGGGGCGTGGATGTTGACTTCTCTGCTGAGGTGATCAACGAAGTTTATGCTCTCAAGGGGCATAAAAATTCTGAGTATTCGAGTATCATGGCTTCACCCTCAAAGGTAGTCCTGGAGGAGGCTCTGAACATGATAGGGAAACCAGAGGCAGCATGGGCAGTCTCGAAGCATGGGAAGCACACACTGATGAGTGCAGCCCTCAAGGACAAGGCGGTCATTTGGTTCTCCCTGATTCGAAGGAGAGTCTCCTCTGTCACGCATGAGACAACCATCAATCAGGGGAGGTCGCTGCTGATCTATGCGATTATGAAGGGACTCACCATTGATGTGGGTGAGATCATAGCAGCTTCGATCATCGAGTGCTCCAAGAAAGGTAAGGGCAGACTCTTTTTCCCTAACACCATTACTAAATTATGCTTACGCGCAGGGGTGCCTGTGACAATGGAGGACAAGCAATTGGCCTATGCTGGCCACCTTGAGCTGCCAGTGACTTGAAGATGAAGAGGAGGGGCAACATGGAATTCGAGCTGGATGGACTTATAGCTGCACAAGCAATGACCATGGCCTGCTTGATGGACTTACAAAGAAAATTTGCCAAATAGGCTGAGTATTCTCAAGCGAGAGACCAGGAACTAACTGAGCACCTACGGTGCAAGTTCCCCACCTTTCCAGCTGGATTGTTGAGCCCCTGGGTGCCTCCGAACGAGAGGAGTGACGAAGAAGACAAGGATGAATGAATGCCACAGACTGACGGCATTCGAGGGAGTATTTCTGATCCCTCTCAAGAAAAAAAAAACCTGTTTTTCTCTAACTAGTTACCCCCCCCCCCCCCCCCCCCAATATCAAATTGTTTGTATGTGTTAACTTCCTTGATTAGCTTGAGTAAGAGTAGCTTAGTTTAGTTTAACTTCGTATGTTTAGTTAGCTTAATTAGCTTTTTGTGCCTGTAGTTGTTTACGAAGAGAACATCGTATGTTAGGAGCCTTGATCACGGTTAAATCTGCTCTGTTAGTATCATTGCGATTTCTTTGCGGACACCGCAATATTTTGTTAGTTTAAGAATGTTGTTGTATGACTTTCTGTTGGGTTGTATGTCGTTAAATCTCATTATTTGACTGCATTACTGATGTCCATAAGGTGGTCTGTCTATTGAGCATGCTGGATGAGTGTCAAGTACACCCTTGTTAGTTTTAAATTTGCTTCATCAACTGCTGAACATGTACCTCTGTTAGACATTACCATATTGATTTTAGTAAATTTCTGCTGATGAGTTATCTGAACTATGAAGGTCGTTCTATCCCTAGGAGTTTTAGATTCTGCCTGGTTTTTATTTAGACTAGATGCTTCTAAGATAAGTTTGGGGGTGTGCCACCTCAGACTCTCATTGGGGACAATGAGAAGTTTTAGTTTGGGGGAGGCAGCCTCTAGTCCTAGGAGCACTCCTCTCTCCCTTGAAAAAGACATGTTTCTTCTTAAAAAAAAAAAAAAATATATATATATATATATATAGAATAAAGCAAAGGAAAAGAAATGGGCATTGTCTTCCTCTAAGGATGCTGAGTAATCAGGGCCATTTGTGTAACCCACAAGTGGCACTGCATCAAAAGGCAATTCAAGGAGAAGATTTTGCCAAAAAGAAAAAGAAAAGGAAGGAAAATAAAAGAAGAAGAACGTGTGTGATAGCTCCATTTTGGAGCTATATTTATGTCCCTAATTTACAATTATTACATGCTTAATCTTGCTTATCTGTGTTAATTACAGGTGTTCTCGGTAATTCGTCCTCAGGCGCGTTTGACGTCGTTCGAGGCTTAATATCGCATTTTAAGGACCTAAGAACGCCTCTGGGGAAGGACCATGCAAATATTTGAAGATTTGGCGTTTTGGGAAGCTCCAAGGCAAAATATCATGCAAAAACCCGAGAGCAAGCGTTGAGCAGACAGCGTCGAGACGCTGGCTCAATGTTGCTCAGCGTCGAGACGCTGCCAGAGCGTCTCGACGCTCTGAAGCCTGAAGCGTCATTTGGAAAATCCACCCGATAGCAAGCGTCGAGTGGTCAGCGTCCCAACGCTCGCTCGACGCTGCACAGCGTCTCGACGCCGCCCGAGCGTCTCGACGCTGCCCTGACTCTGCGCGCTGGAAATTTAGGGCGCAGCGTCGAGATGCTGCCCTAGCGTCTCGACGCTCCGACGGGATATATAAGCATTTTGTCCGATTTTTAGCGCGTCTTATCATCTTCTACCTCGTGCTCCGCACCAGATGGGACGTTTTTGAAGCCATTTCCACCATGGAAGAAGCCAAGGAGCTTGGGTGGAAGCTATTTCAAGCCACATCCGTAAAGAGTGAGTAGTTTATAGCGTTTTTGGCTCGGGATTGTAAGGGATTACCGTAATTAGTATCTTTGGTGAGGTTGTTGTATTGAATTCTGATTTTGTTAGCACATTTGATTGGATTAGTTTCTTTTTCCTTGCATATTCCATGGACGTGTTTGATTGATAGGATTAGACGACTTTGATTTCAAGCATGATTCATTAGTTAAAGATTATGATGTCGTGCATCTCTTAATCGCCAAGTAACACGGATTAACGATACCATAGAGCGCATAGGCTTCCTTGCGTTCTTGGTGTTCGTTCTTCTCGAAATAGAAACTAAAATCGACACACTAATTTGGCTTCCACGTTAGATAGTCGTCGTAGTTAGCTCGTTGCTATCGATTGGTCTTGGGAGTGCGTTGGCCGCCAATATCCAATCGATATGCCTTGATTAGCATGATTCGTTGTGTTTAATTATTATCTATGGGGCGTGTCTGAATTGATTCCAGCGCGCCAGAAAGCTGCAGCCTAGGTGCTTAAATGTCCTGTGAAACTGAACTCTGATCCTAAGTTAGCTAAGCACAGGGCTGTAGCTAGAAGGCTGTCGAGGGAGATGAGTGTCTATCCAACATAGTGATGTCAGGGCTTAGTCTGTTCTATGGATTGTACTCTGATACTTGTGTGTTCTAAGGCTGGCATGACTCTAAGGATTCCTAGGTAATTCAAAAATAAAAACATTAGAAGCATGTACTGAGTCTGAGTTAAAACTAGGGAAAGTTTGAAAGCTTAAGGATGACTGCACAATGAGCCCAATGACATAGGCAGATAAACCATAAGATAGGAAGTTAGTAAAAACATAAGGTTTTAAAGGCGAGGGAAATCAGAATAGGCAGAATTTGAAGTTAGTTTGAACCTAGGAAAGTGTCACAGGACAGCAATGCCTTTGATAGTAAGCCTAGGGAAGTCAGCAAGTCAGTTAGGTAGAGTTTAAAAGACAAGATTTAGCAGCCAAAGTAAGCCTTTATATTGCTCGAGAACTAGCAATAACTCAAGTTTGGGGGTGTGTTACCTCTCCAAAAGTGCATTATTTAAGGCCATATTTACCTCGAAATCATGGAAATTCTTGAGTGTTTTTGTTAGGAGTTAGCTTAATGTGTGCTTAAATGTGAGAATTTGAGAAATAATGCTAAATTAAGGCTTATTTGGAAAAGGAACGAAAAAGGATGCAAAATGATGTAAAAAGAGCTAAAATGTACATTGCAGGAACATTGCGAAAACATTGCGGCCCTCGCAATGAAACAGTCTTTGCTGCTGCATTTTTCCAGCCGTCAGTCTTTGTTGACTGCGTTTTTCCAGCCGTCAACTCGCCATGCTGCTGCCGCATGTCAAGCCTGACTACCTCACAAAGTTGAATGGTGATCCACGATTCATGAGCAGCCTTTGGCAGCTACCTAAAAGCTATATAAAGAGGGTGAGATGAAGGATCAAATCAATCGAATTGAATCCATTTCAATTCATTCCACACAGTCTCAGAAGCGTGGAGATCCTAGTTGCAAAGCAATCTGCAGACGAAATTCCTTCTCCTGTTTGTTGGAACGAAGAAATCTGCCCTTGGCGTCGATAATTCGAGAGGAAGAAGAGAAGATTCGTCCTCTCTTCTGATTGAATTCATCCCCAAGATCAGCTAATCTTCTCCTTCATCCGAGGCGTTTGCGACGAGGAGATCCTTGCACTTTTACAGCTTTCTTACTGTTTTCTCTCTACTGATTTCCATTAGCGACATTGATCTGGATCGTTACTTCTGTACCCATTATTCTTTACTGCTTTCGAACCTTTGCACGTCTGTTTTATGAAGTTTTTGTATTCGGTCTTTGAAGAGTAATCACATAGTTTGTTGAGTTCTTCATTTCGTTATTTCTGATTCAATTAATCTACTGAGCTCTTTAAATCATGTTCAATCCATCCATCTCCCTTTGTTCTTCGAAAACCATGAGTAACTAATCTAAGAGAGGTCTGCTAAAGAGGAATCTGTAGGCTAGAAGCATGAGAATTCAGCATGTAGAGTAGCATGATTGCATTGAATGTATGTGATCTTCATCCCATGGGCAATTTCGACCGGCCATCCATTTTGTCTAAAGAATTCCTAACCTCCGGAAGGAGTACTCCATTCATGTTAGCCTTTTATGGTAATCAGAAAACGACCTAGGAATAGGCGTTCTCCTAGCACGTTTGTTAGCTTGCTTGTATGAATAGGTTTTTAAGTCTTACTTGGACATGAGTAAACTAAAAGATCTAATGCATGTCATCGAGAGATGCATGAGACTTGGCTAAAACGATGCATGATATGTTAATCTACTGCTGAATGATCGTAGTTAAATGCCTATAGAGGATTATTTAGTCGACCTTGCTGCCTTACTTTACATTTAAAATCGTTGCTAATTTATTGCTAGATTATTGCGAGAACCGCAATAAAACATTTCTGCTTTTTGCCTTAGTCTTTTCCATAGGTTTTTATCTTTGCGATTTTACTGCGAAAGAATTGCGAGACCCGCAATTCTTCTTCTCCACATTATAGCTTTACTTCTTTACTTGCTTTGCTTTTACATTTGCTTTCTTCTTGCATCTTTTATATTTCAGCACACCAACCCAAAATCTACCGAATTTAAGTTACCTTATCTAAATTAGCACACCAAATCGTTAGTCACTAAACTCATTCTCTGTGGGAAAACGAATTAAATTATACTTATCACTTGCTGCAGACCATGTATGCTTGCATGATCTAAGTGCTCTTCGCATTACACACTGAGCACGCAACAGGAATGCCCTTAAATTTAGCTGCTCTTCTGTCACACCTGGGGGCTTCATCCCCGAACAGACACAGTGAAATTCCATCAGGTGCTTATTTGCATCCTCACCTGCATTGCCATGAAAGGAAGGTAATTGGTGAATTAATCCAGATTTCAGCTCAAAATTACCTGCTACCACGGGGTAGTTAATGCCCAGAGGTTGCAAATTCAGGTCCGGCGCGGCTAGTTGCTTTAAAGTCCTTGGCACATCTCCTTGTCCCATCTCGTCGCGCAAGAAGGGATTGCCTTCTTCTTCAAACAGTCGTTGCCCCTCTCGGGCGTCTCTTCTCAACCGCCGCTCTTCTCTATCAATTTCAGGGATATACTGCAGTCCACTAAACTCAGAAGAACGGGTCATACAACAACAAAAATTTTAAACATGCAAAAACAAACAGAAATTTTTTCAGCACACAACAAATCAACCAAAATCAAAATCAAACATAATTTCAATCAATTTATGCCTTCCCCGGCAACGGCGCCAATTTTTGGTACTAAGATTTTTTAATATCCTATAAATTTCGGGTTGTCGAGACCCGCCAAAATAAATTTATAAACCTATTAACCTTAGCTTTGCAGCTAGCGGCAACAGGGTCGATCCACAGAGAAGGACTTAACGTGATTGAAATTAAAGTTTGAGATTCCAAATGATTGATTAATTGAGTTTTGGTAACTTGGGAGGGTTTTTATCATGCAGAAGCAAAATTAAAATGCTAACGGAAAGATTAAAGAGAACGAGATTAACAAGTGCTTGATTCGGGGAGTTTCGAGATTTTTGCTAGACATTCTATCATTCATCATCTAATTCAAATCTAAGGCTATCCAATTGTCATGCACGCGGTCGGTTACCTGGGACGCCCTTTTGTAACCGGCTCCATATTAATTAATTAAATCAACAGATCAAATTAAACATTGTTTAAGGTCTCGTTAGAGTGATCAGCTCCGATTTGACTCTAAACAGTCACTAGATAACCGCGACGAACATTCGAGCATGCAATCCTAATGCTAACTGGCTACCCGCCAACGCCGAAGTACCCAACAGTTATCATGCATACATCGATACTTCGATTTGTTTCATTGTTCTATGTTACTAGGGGAAGAGTGAGAGGCTTGGCATCGCTAATCTTTAACTCTAACACATGCTGGAAAACTCGATTGTCCGTCGGCGAAATCCAACACATGCATGGGATTCAGGAAGAACAATAAATGCATACAAACATCAAGCCAATTTCAGAATTAATTGCATGGATTATCAAAATGAAGAAGTCTAACAAAATATCCCTAAACTATCCTGAATCGCACACCGTACCTTAGCCGACCATGGAGAGAGTCGTCACAAACGCTCCCATGGATGTCTTGGCCATAATCTCCAACTTACATACAAGGAAAAGCTCCAAAAATGAGCCACAAATGGCGGAGCAAGAAGAAAAGTGAAGAAAAACCCGAGAGGAAGAAGATGAAAATCAAAGTTGGCTGCAAAAAATCGTCCTTACAGCCTTTAAATTCGTCGGAGCATCGAGACGCTGGGACAGAGTCGCGACGCTGGGACCTAAACAATCCGCGCGCGCCTTGCGATGGCGTCGAGACGCTGGGCGAGCGTCTCGACACTGCCCCGATAATTTCCTGCGCGGGCGCCCCTCGGAGCGTCTCGACGCCAGGCAGCGTTGAGCAAGCGTCTCGACGCTTGCTCTCGGGTTTGGGCTGGAAAATTGCCTCTCCTAGGCAATTTTGGTCCAGTTCTTCTTGGATTAGCTTGCCCTTTTCCCGAAGCACTCCTGGGGCGTTAGAACACCGCTTTTAGCTCCGAAACGAGTCCAATGGACGCATGAGCTCTTCGCCGCAATTCGCCTACAAACGAGACAAATTAACCAATTTAATGCGGCATTTATCTAGAATTAGGGAGTGATAATTAGCTCCAAAATGGAGTTATCACTACACATGCTAGATTTGAATAAGAACAAGCAAGAAGATGCAAGCAATATCACATAACTCAACATTTACAAAGGGGCAAATCTCCCCAAACATCCATAATTCACAAACCCAAACTCGAAATTAAACACTAACCTTAGTTTAGCCTTCCATGGAGGATGAATAAATCAAACCCTCCATGGAAGAGCTTAGTACCATACAAAAGGAGGAAGAAGAAGCTAAAAAATGGTGCAACAATGGTGTAGACCCGAGAGGAAGAATTGGAGAAGAAGATAGATTGAAAGTTGGGCAAAAATGAGGCGTTTTCACGCCTTTAATTGTCGGAGCGTCTCAACGCTAGGCAAGCGTCTCGACGCTGGTTCCCTAAGTTGGTCGCGCGCGCGCGCGCGTCTCGACGCTGTCGTGCGTCATTCTGGAAAATCGTCGGGCGGCGTCTCGACGCTGGCAGGGTCGAGCTAGCGTCTCGACGCTGCTGCTCATGCATGCATGCTCTCGGATTTGTTGGCCAAAACTTGTCTTTCCAAGGCAATTTTTGCCATCTCTTTGATTCTTCAAGCCCCTTCACTCCCAATGCATCTATGAAGCTCTAAAACGCCACTTTAAGCCCCGAAACGTGTCTTTGGACTTCTAGAGCTCTCGACCATGAAATCACCTACAAGAAGGCATTTTAATCAATACTTAGCACGGTTCTAGCCAATATTAGGGACATAATAATAGCTCTATTTTGGAGCTATCAGTCACGCTTCAGCCCAGCGTGTCGACGCTTGCTCTCGAGTTTGATGTTGAAATGAGGCTATAATTACAAAAATAAACAAAAAAATTGTCGGGTTTGATGTTGAAATGAGGCTTTAATTACAAAAATAAACGGAATTGTTGTCCTCTCCCGATTCAAACTCAAGCTCATCGATATGCTTAAGACATCCTGCACGATCAGACAATTCATCATATTTGGGATAATATTTGATTAATTAATTTACATAGTATAAGCATTCACAACGATTTGTTAATATTATCCTCTAAAACTTTTTTTTAAGCTCTAAACTAGCAGAATGGTCTGATTTAACCCTTAGCAATTAAATTCAACAAAATATATAGTTTAAGCACAATAAATTCCTTAACTCACAAGACATAGGAGCTATAAATTAGCACTTTTAGAGTGCTAATCAAAACCCCCAACCTAAATCTTGCTAGTTCTCGAGCAAGGCAAACCTCTGAACTATCCTAATGAAATTACAATTACATGGCAATGACTCTTGTTGGGTTTTATGTCCTAAAACTCGTGGTTTGTAAACGATAAACATATTCTATTACTAATAGAGTGTTATTGAGGTTTATTCAATAAAGTTATTATTGAATATGTGAATTGCTTATTTCATTTTAGAAAACCTTAAATCCAATAAACTAAGATCCATGGCTATAACACGAGTACTTGAACTTTATGTGGAGACATAAAAGTGGATCAATATCGAGTAAATAGCCAAAACGGTCTATCGTATACGGATAAGGCTGGATACCTTATCCTGGGGACACTATTGGATGCGACCCATTTTGTATTTAGTACAAACGATGTGATCCTGAATCGTTCATGTGGAGACATGTGAATGAGGGCGTCCTATGCAAAGAGTTTGCATTAGACTGGACCGCGAAATAAGTCACTCTTGCTTTATAAAGCTGTTTACTGTTTTAAAGACTGACTATTTCAAAACGATAACCTAAGTAACTTGACCTTAATCCTGGGCTAACTATGAACTCCTGTTTATTCGGGATTATCCTTAGATCTGCATGGGTGAGAGTGGTTCAACAGCGCCGACTCAATAAGCCTCCCATTTCAGGGGTAAGACCGGATAGATAGCTGGGGACATAGGGTGCAAGATGAAATTCACTCCTACCCGTCTCTAGGGATAGTAAATACGTTGTTCCCTTAAGTGCTGACTCCAGGTCTTGAACAAGGGGCCCCACCTTCTCATTGCCCCGAGAGGGACACGGTATAGTTATTAGATCACATACCAATCGGTTTAGTGATTGGATCACAAACCAATTGTTCATTAGAGGATCAGTGGGACTTAAGGAGCAAGATGTAATTACCGGGATAAAACAGATATTTGACCCAACCGTAAATTACGAACAACCTGTGAAGGGTCAACTTACTAATCATGGTTATATCGAGTAGACATAAATATATCTACAGTGAGAAGAGTGCAACTACTAGGCTATAGTGGAATGTTTTGGTAGTTAACGAATGTTGATTAACTAGGTTAAAGTGTTTAATTAGTTAATCTCGGATCGTTGGAGCTCATGATCTGTAGGTCCTGTTGGGTTTTATGTCCTAAAACTCGTGGTTTGTAAACGATAAACATATTTTATTACTAATAGAGTGTTATTGAGGTTTATTCAATAAAGTTATTATTGAATATGTGAATTGCTTATTTCATTTTAGAAAACCCTAAATCCAATAAACTAAGATCCATGGCTATAACATGAGTACTTAAACTTTATGTGGAGATAATAGTGGATCAAGTTCGAGTAAATAGCCAAAACGGTCTATAGTATACGGATAAGGCTGGATACCTTATCCTGGGGACACTATTGGATGCGGCCCATTTTGTATATAGTACAAACGATGTGATCCTGAATCGTTCATGTGGAGACATGTGAATGAGGGCGTCCTATTGTTGCGTGCTCAGTGTGTATGTAAATTAAAGGTGGAGAGCACTCTGATCATGCAAGTATACATGGTCTGCAGCAAGTGATAAGTATAATTTATATCATTTTCCCACAGAGACTAAGTTGAGTGACTAGCGATTTGGTGTGTGTTAGATTAGATAAGGTAACTTAAATTTTGATAGATTTTGGTTTGAGGTACGGAATTATAAAAGATGCAAGAAGAATGCAAAACTAAACACAAAACAAACTAAGTTGAGGAAACTATAATGTGGAAAATAGTATTGCGGGTCTCGCAATACTTTCGCAATGGATTCGTAATGGAGTAAAAAGTAAAGAAAATGACTAAGGTAAAGGCAGAATTTGATATTGCGGTTCTCGCAATATTCTCACAATACTCTAACAATGATTTAAAATCTAAAGTAAGATAGCAAGGTCGGCTTAAGAGTCCTCTATAGGCTTTTATCTATGATGATTCAGCAGCAAATTAACATATCATGCATCGTCTTAGCTAGGTCTCATGTATCTTTCGATTACATGCATTAGATCTTTAGTTTACTCATATCCAAGCAAGACTTAAAACCTATTTATACACTCATGCTAACAAACGTGCTAGGAGAATGCCTATTCCTAGGCCACTATCTGGTTACCATGAAAGGCTAACATGAATGGATGACTCTGAATTCTTACTCTTTCCAGAGGTTAGGAATTCTTTAGACAAAATGGATGGCGGGTCGCAATTGCCCATGGGATGAAGATCACATACATTCAATGCATTCATGCTACTTTACATGCTGAATTCACATACTTTTATCCTATAGATTCATCTTTAGCAAACCTCTATTAAGTTAGTTACTCATGGTGTTCGAAGAACTAAAGGGAATGAGTCGATTACACATGAAGTGGGGAACTCAACAAACCTAATTGATTGAAATATAATTAAATGAAGAACTCAACAAAACAAATTGATTAAGGGATGACAGAATGAAGAATTCAATAAAACCAACTAATTACTTTTTTTAGAAAGCAATTCATATAATAATTCGTAAACAAACATATGTCAATCCGAAAGCAATAATGAAAGGGAAAATCAGTAAATGATTCAGAACAACATTGAAAGGAAAGCAGAACTTAAATTGGAAAGCAGTAAAGGAAAACAGTAAAGGAAAGCAGTAAGGTGCGTCAGGATCCTCCAAGTCGTGAATCGCCTCGGATGAAGGGGAAGATTAGCTGATCTTGGCGATAATTTCAATCAGAAGAGAAGAAGGATGTTCTCTTCTTCCTCTCGAATTATCAATGCCAAGGGCTTGTTTCTTCGATCCAAGAAACGGGGGAAGAGGTTTTGTCTTCGGGATTCTTCACGATCGGGAGCTCCTCACTATCAGATTGTGTGGAATGAATTGAAGGGGATTCAATTCAATATTTGATCCTCCATTTAACTCTCTTTATATAGCCTTCAAAGGCTGCTCACTAATCATGGATCACCATCCAATTTTGTGAGGTAACAGTCTTTACACGTGGCAGCAGCAGGGAGAGAGGACGGCTGGAAAAACGCAACAACCGAAGACTGATAGCTGGAAGTTCAGTTGATCCTATTGCGAGCTCCGCAATATTTCCGCAATGCACCTGCAGTGTACAAATTAGTCGTTTTTTCACCAATTTGCATCATTTTTCGTTCCTTTTCCAAATAAGCCTTAATTTAGCATCATTTCTCAAATTCTCACTTTTAAGCACACATTATGCTAACTTCTAACTAAACTACTCAAGAACTTTCATGATTTTTAGATAATTAAGGTCCTAAATAACACACTTTTGGAGAGGTAACACACCCCCAAACTTGAGTTATTGCTAGTCCTCGAGCAATATAAAGACTTACTTTCTTCTTGCCAGCTGCTAACTCTCTTGTCTTTTTAAACTCTACCTAACTGATTTGTTGATTCCCTAGGCTCACTGTCAAAGGCATTGTTGTCCTGTGACACTCTTCAGGCTAAAACTAACATCATACTTTGTCTATTCTGATTTCCCTTGCCTTTAAAACCTTCTGTTTTTACTAACTTCCTATCTTTTGGTTTATCTGCCTATATCATTGAGCACATTGTGCAGTTATCCCTAAGCTTTCAAACTCTCCCTAGTTTTAACTCAGACTCAGTACATGCTTCTAAGGTTTTTATTTTTATTACCTAGGAATCCTTTAGAGTCATGCCATGCTTAGAACACACAAGTATCAGAGTACAGAATCCATAGAACAAACTAAGCCCTGGCATCACTTCTATTTTAGGACAGACACTCATCTCCCTCGACAAGCCTTCTAGCTACAGCCCTGTGCTTAGCTAACTTAGGATCAGAGTTCATTACATAGGACATCTAAGCACCCAAGGGTAGAGATGTCCATTTGCCCGCCCCGCCCCGCCCCGAATGGGACGGAGAATCCTCGATTACACGGGGAATGGGGCAGGGAGCGGGAAATTTTTTTTGCCCCGTTAGCTAAACGGGGCGGGGGCGAGTAATAGCATACCCGCCCCGCCCCGTTTACCCGCCCCGCCGCGATTACCCGCCCCGCCCCGTATACTTTTATATATATATACATATATACATTATTCATCCAAAAATTAACTACACACTTCTTTTTTTATCTAAAAAAATACATATTTTACCAATAAAGTTCCAAAAAAAACACATCTTACAAATAAAGTTTATGAAATTAAATATATATAATATTAATCAACTTAACAAATAGCAAAACTTAAAAAAAATGGATAAGAATAAATTAAAAAAAGTAAATTATTCGCGGGGAAAATTACCCGCGGGGAATACCCGTTACCCGCGAATTCCCTGCGGGGAATACCCGCCCCGTCCCCGCAACATTAAACAGGGAATTTCGCGGGGACGGGTAATGAAATGGGGGACGGGGACGGGGGCGGGGAAGGAATTACCCGGCCCCGCCCCGCCCCATGGACATCTCTACCCAAGGTTGTACCCTCTTGGCATACATCATCCTTCTTTGTTTTCCATATTTTTTCTTTCTTTGCACCTCTTTCTTTCCCTTAAGTATGCCTTTTGATGCAGTGCCCCTTGTGGGTTACACAAGTGGCCCTGATTACTCAACAATTTTAAAGAAAAGACAATGCTTCTTTTTCGTTTTTTTTTTTTCAAAGAAGGATGATGCATATATTACTAAGGGAGAGAGGAGTGTTCCTAGGACTAGAGGCTGCCTCCCCCAAACTTGAACTTCTCATTGTCCCCAATGAGAGTATGAGGTGATACACCCCCAAACTTATCTTAGAAGCATCTAGTCTAAGTAAAAACCAGACATAATGTAAAACTCCTAGGGATGGAATGGCCCTCACAGTCCAGATAACACATCAGCAGAAATTTATTAAAACCAAATGGTAAGGTCTAACAGAGGCACATGCTTAACATTTTATGAAGCTAATTAAACCTAACAAGAGTGTACTTGACACTCATCCAGCATGCTCAATAGACAGACTACACAGGGACATCATCAATGCAGTCACATAGTTAGAATTAAAGACAGAACACAACAGCAGAAAGTCATACCTCACATGACAGCATGCTTTAAACGAAAAGAAAAGCATTGCGGTGTCCGCAAAGAAATTGCAATGACACTAACAGAGCAGATTTAACAGTGATCAAAGCTCCTAATATGCAATTTCTATTCGTGGCCAAAAGGGCATATGAACAAGTACAGACAACAGAAAACTATCTAAACTAACTAACCATACGAAGGTAAATTAAACTAAGTTACTCTAATGTAAGCTAATTATGGAAATCAAAACAGAACACCAATTGATATTGGGGGGGGGGGGGGTAAACTGTTACAGAAAAGCAGGATTGAGGGAGATAAGAAATACTTCCTCGAATGCCGTCAGACCATGGCATTCATTCAATCATCTCTTTCTTCTTCATCACTCTTCTCGACATTCGGAGGCATCCAGGGGCTCATCAGTTCAACAGGGAAGGAAGGGAATTCGCACCTCAGGTGCTCAGCTAATTTCCTGTCCCTGGCTTGAGAATACTCAGCCCATTGGGCTATTTTTCTTTGGATGTCCATCAAGCAAGCCATGGTCATAGATTGCGCAGCTGCAAGTCCATCCAGCTCAATCTCCATGTTGCCCTTCCTTCTCATCTTCAGAACACTAGGCAGCTCAAGGTGGCCTGCATAGGCCAACTTCTTCTCCTCCCTAGTCACAGCCACACCTGCACGAAGGCACAGTTTGGTGATGGTATTGGGGAAGAAGAGTCTGCCCTTCCCTTTCTTTGAACATTCAATGATTGAGGCTGCTACGATTTCACCCACATCAATAGTGAGTCCCTTCATAATTGCATAAACCAGCAAGGACCTCCCCTGATTGATGGTCGTCTCGTGCGTGTTAGGAGATATTCTTCTCCGAATCAGGGAGAACCAAATTGCTGCCTTGTCCTTGAGAGCTGCACTCATCAATGTGTGCTTCCCCTGTTTAGAGACCGCTCATGCTGCCTCAGGTTTGCCTATCATACTCAATGCTTCATCCAAGACTGCCTCAGAAGGTGTGGCCATGATCTTTGAATACTCAAAATTCTTATGCTCTCTGAGAGCATACATCTCGTTGATCGCCTCGGCAGAGAAGTCTACCTCAACACCTCTGACCACAGAATAACATCCTTCGGGATGAGTGAGGTTGGCGTAGAAGTCATAGACCATATCAGAGTAGGCCTGAATTGGCGGCCTACATAACTCCTCTCAGCCATGGTTTGAGATGCCTGCGCGCAAGAATTACGGCAGGTCCGAAGGAGAATCCAGAAATCCTCTCTCGTGGAGGAGGTCTCTTTTCATTAATTCCATACCTCTAGCCTCTGCATCTTTGGACACATACCTCTCAGCTGGAGGCTCGTCTTCTTGGAACATCTTTCCTTTCCCTTTAGCCTTAGCTTTGGCTGCCTCACCAGCCTCTATCTTCATTTTCTTGGCAGGGGGTTCGGATTCGGCCTTTCTCTTTTTAGCTTTCTTTGAGGCCTTCGGCCTCTTTGCCTTTATGATCACAGGGGCCCTCTTCTTGGGCACCGATTCAGCTTGTTTTTCCAACCCAGCCACCACCTCGGCAGCTACTCGTCTAATACACTCATCCAACGTTTCATCCATCGAATCACTTCTCCCCAATTCTTTCTCCACAGGGCTGTCAGGACTGTCATCCCTGATGGGAGAGACTACTTCCTCTCCTTCTTTAGCATCACCAATTGGGGTGGATTCAGAATCTGGCTGTTCCACGGGGACCTCAGGTTCCGATGGTTGTTGTGTGGAGCCAAGACTTTGCATGGAGGTCTCGAACGATGGTCTGCTACTTGTGAGGCTTTCCTCACTTGTGGACTTTCGAATTTTGGATTTAGGATCCCGTCCAGCCGTGACCTTCTTCTTTCTCTTCGCAGGGCTCTTTCTTGTCTCAGATGTATTGGCAGCCTCAGCAGTTGCTAAGGAAATCAATGCATCCCCAGCCATGGCAGTGTCTTATGCCGTAGGGGATGGCTTTGTAGGGGTCAGACTCTCTTTTGCTCGGGTTGAAACTATTTTCTTGGAGGTGAAGAACGAAAATTTTCAGGAAGAAGGAAGAAGGGATTCGGTTGAGAGTGCGAGGGTTTTGCGAATTGTGAATTGGGAATGAGCTGCAGCCTTTCTTATTTATAACTGTTTTGCGAAAATCAAGGCTACGCCTTTGCGGACTCCGCAATGATTTCGCAATGCCTCTAATCTCATAAAAGTCCTTGAAATATTACCGTTGGGATTTATTCCTTAATTGTTGTCTGCCGCAAGATCTTAACAAAACCAAATCTTTGATTTTCCCAGATTCTTCCTTCATCTTCTCTCAACCTCTTGATTGATCCATATTGCCGTTAGGATTTCCAATGATCAAACTTCTAATCAACATTAAAAATAAACTTAATTAGTTTCAGAAAAATTAAAAACACTTTAATAAAAAAAACAGTAAATGAACAAAATTAATTCGTCTTCCTTTAACTTTTGAGCACAAGGATAATTCCAATAAAGGCCCTTGCTCATCTTCTTCTGCTTGACTTTCAAGCTTCGAACAAGAGGAATGTCGAGAGTGTTCTCACATCCCCTTCCTCATAATAATGCTTCAGCCTTGCACCATTCACCATGAACGGTTGGCCTTGTTCCACATTTTGGATCTCGATTGCACCAGAACAAACACATTAGTAATTACAAATGGACCAGACCAACGAGACTTAAGTTTGCCAGGAAACAGCTTCAATCGTGAATTAAATAACAACACATGTTGGCCCTTTTTAAAGTCTTTTATCCTGAGTCTACTATCATGCCAAATTTTAGTTTTTTCCTTATACATTTTAGCATTCTCGTATGACATGTGTCTTAGTTCATCTAATTCATGCAAATGCAGAGACCGCAATGTTCCTGCATCGGTTACGCAAAAATTCAACTCTTTTAAAGCCCAAAAAGCTTTGTTTTCTAATTCAAGGGGTAAGTGGCATGTTTTTCCATAAACTAACCTATAAGGAGACATTCCTAATGGTGTTTTATATGCAGTCCTATACGCCCATAGTGCATCATCTAACTTAAAAGACCAATCATTTCTATTTGGTTTTACAACTTTTTCAAGTATACTTTTGATCTATCTATTAGAAAATTCAGCTTTCCCATTTGAGTGGGGGTGATAGGGTGTTTCTACCCTATGCCTAATATTATATTTAGCTAACACTTTTTCCATGGCTTTGTTTATGAAATGTATTCCTTCATCACTTATGATGGCACGTGGAGTGCCAAATCGTGTGAAAATATGCCTATTTAGAAATTTAACAACTGTCTTAGCATCATTTAAAGGACATGCAATTGCCTCGACCCATTTTGAGACATAATCTACTGCTACTAGAATGTAAAGATTACCAGCAGATGGAGGGAATGGACCCATGAAGTCAATGTCCCATACATCAAAGAGTTCTAACTCTAGGATATATGTTAGGGGCATCTCATCCCTCCTACTAAGGTTACCTGTACGTTGACATTCGTTGCAATTGTGGGCGTAATCATGTGCATCCTTGAAGACTGTAGGCCATAAGTAGACACTTTGGAACACCTTTGCAGCAGTCCTCGGACCACCAAAGTGTCCTCCATACGGGGCTGTATGGCAATGCTGCAAGATTGACCTTGCTTCAGCAGCTGACAC
Organism: Herpetospermum pedunculosum; assembly: GCA_028017165.1. NCBI lineage: Eukaryota > Viridiplantae > Streptophyta > Magnoliopsida > Cucurbitales > Cucurbitaceae > Herpetospermum > Herpetospermum pedunculosum. Next base: position 48,035,211 of record CM051527.1, read on the forward strand.
ACATTTCCTCAGCAATCCATCCGCACAGCTTCTGTATAGGGTTGGATCATCCCAGATGTACTTCTTAGCCTCATTTAAGAACTTCTTCTTATCCTGTCCTTTTCTGAATTCTGGTAACACCTGTGAGGCAAGAAAATTTGCAATATCAGCAAACCATGGTTCATCATTATTATCACAATGTACTAAAACAAAAACATGTTCATCAACAAAAGAATCTGTCATTGCGGGCTCCGCAATAGATTCGCAATGACTCTGCAATCTTGACAAGTGATCAGCAACTACATTTTCACATCCTTTTTTGTCTCTGATTTCCAAATCAAACTCCTGCAACAGTAGCACCCATCTAATTAGACGAGGCTTGGCATCAGCCTTCCTCATTAAGTACTTTATTGCAGAATGATCAGTATAAACAATTGTTTTATTTCCTACCATATATGGCATGAATTTCTCACATGCAAACACTACTGCTAACATCTCTTTTTCTGTGGTAGTGTAGTTGCATTGAGCTTCATTCAAAGTTTTACTCGCATAATATATAGGGTGTGTTAATTTTTCTCTCTTTTGGCCAAGCATAGCTCCAACTGCATAGTCACTTGCATCTCACATTATTTCAAAAGGCAAATCCCAATTTGGCCCGACTATGATTGGTGCTCTAACTAAGGCATTCTTAAGCTTGGTCCATGCTATTAAACACTCATTTGAAAAGATAAATGTTCTATTCAGCTCTAGAAGCTCACAAAGGGGTTTAGAGATTTTTGAAAAGTTTTATAAATCTTCTATAAAATCCTGCATGTCCTAAGAAACTTCTTATGGCTTTGACATTCTTAGGTTCAACTAACTTCTCAATTACTTCTATCTTGGCCCTATCGACCTCTATTCCTGCTTTGGACACTCTGTGTCCTAATACTATGCTTTCTTCCACCATGAAGTGACATTTTTCCCAATTCAGCACCAGATTGGTTTCTTCACACCTAGTGAGAACTTGTTCCAGATTAGCTAGACAGTGGTTAAAAGAATCACCAAATACTGAAAAGTCATCCATAAAGGTCTCTATTATGGACTCATCTAGGTCAGAGAAAATTGCCAACATACATCTTTGGAACGTTGCTGGTGCATTGCATAAGCCGAATGGCATTCTGCGAAAAGCAAACGTACCAAATGGACATGTAAATGTTGTTTTCTCTTGGTCCTCAGGGTCTATGGTAATTTGGTTATACCTTGAGTAGCCGTCTAAGAAACAATAGAAGGCTTGGCCAGCTATTTTATCTAGCATTTGGTCTATGAAGGGTAAAGGAAAATGGTTTTTTTTAGTTTCTTTATTAAGTTTTCTATAATCCATGCATACTCTCCATCCTGTGACCGTTCAAGTTGGTATTAATTCATTGTTTTCATTAACTACTACAGTCATACCACCCTTCTTTGGTACACATTGGATATGGCTGACCCACTGACTGTTGGATATTGGGAAGATCACTCCTACATGTAGCCATTTAATAATTTCTTTTTTAACTACCTCTTTCATAGAGGGGTTCAACCTACGTTGATGATCTACTCTAGGTGTATGTTCTTCCTCTAATAATATCTTATGCATGCAATAAGAGGGACTTATACCCCTAATGTCAGCAATCGTCCAACCAATTGCCTTTCTATGTTGTTTAAGCATCAATATTAACGCAATTTCATGTTGTTCACTTAATTTGGACGAAATAATGACACGCAAGGTGTCTTTCTCTCCTAGATATGCATATTTAAGGTGTTCGGGCAATGGTTTCAGTTCTAATAAAGGTGGTTGTTCAATTGATGGCATCATAGGAGTTGTAATTCTTTCGGACAGTTCATTGGTCATGCATACATGCTGAGGGTTATCCACAGATACATCCATCAATTCAGAAATATTTAAGTCATTCAAATCTATTTGTGCATAATCAGTAGCATGCTTGACTAATAATTCATGCTCAAGTTCATCTTCCATTAATGAGTCTACTATATCTACAGTTGCACAGTGTTCAAGATCAGAGGGGTACCTTAAAGCTTTAAAAACACTGAACTTAACCTCCTCGTCATGGACTCGCATGGTGAGTTCACCTTTTTGGACATCAATTAGGGCCCTACTGTTGGGTTTTATGTCCTAAAACTCGTAGTTTGTAAACTGTATGAATGCAAATATTATATTTCAATAAAGTTGTTATTGAATTTTTAGTGAATTGTGTTTGTATTAACCTATACCAATAACTAACACCTATGGCGATAGTGTGAGTACTTGAACTTCATGTGTGACATGAATGTGAATCAAGTTCAAGTAGACAGCCAAAATGGTCTATAGTATAGGGATAAGGCTGGGTACCTTATCCTGGGGACACTATTGGACGCGGCTCACTTTGTATAGTACAAAACGATGTGATTCGAATCGTTTCATGTAGAGTCATGTGAGTGAGGGCGTCCTGTGCAATGAGTTTGCACAAGACTCAACCAAAAAAATAAAATCGCTCTTTCTTTATAACACCGTTTACTGTAAAGACCGATTTTTTCATTTGATGACTTAGGTAACTCGATCTCAATCTTGAGCTCACTATGAACTCCTGTTTATTCGACCTTATCCTTTGATTTGTACGGGTGAGAGTGGCCAGATCGCCGACTCAATATGCCTACCATCTTGGGGATAAGATCGAATAAGTGGCTGGGGACGTAGTTGTGCGAGATGGAATTCACTCCTGCCCGCTTTAAGGGTTAGTAGAGAGGTTGTTCCCTTAAGTGTTGACTCCACGCCTTGAACAATGGGCCCATCCTCTCCTGATCAGGGAGGAATCTGATTTGATGGTTGGACCACAAATCAATTGTTCATTAGAGGTGTTAGTGGTACTTAATGAACAAGATATAATACAAGGGTTAAACGGTTTAAATGACCCGTTGTGATTATGAACGACCTGTGAAGGATCGACTTACTAATGATAGTTATATCAAAAGGACACAATATATCTACAGTGAGGGGAGTGCAGCCCTTGGACTTTAGTGGAGTCTCCGGGGGTTAACGAATGTTGGTTAGTTCGGTTGAAAGAGTTTTGACCGGATAATCTCGTATCGTTGGAGCTCATGATCTGTAGGTCCTTACGGTTCTCCTGGCTAGCTCGGATAAAGCCGTGAAACAATATAAAAGAAAAGAAAAGATTTTGAATCGTTCAAATTCGGGTTTGTGGAAGAAGAATAGACATATTTAAATAGGATTTAAATATGAGATTGGTCTGAAAACATGAATAGGATTCATGTGCAAAAAGTCGGTTTTCGGAAAACCGGGATTAATTATATTATTTAATTAATATTTGATATTGAATTAAATAATATTAATTAATTTATATATATTTTTTTTATTAATTAAAAAGTTTAATTAATAAAATAATTATTATTATTTTTAATAATAATAATATATAAATATATATATATATATATATATATACATGTGTCTTACATGCAAGATGTAAGACACATGTATGTTTTATATATACACAGGTATATATATTTTGACAGATCAATTAAAAAAAATAAATAAATAAAAAAAGGAAAAAGAAAATAAAAAACTTAGTGGACTTTTGGGTTCACAAGTTTCACAATTTTGAATTGTGAATTGAATGAAGTTTTTCTTTCCGTCTTCTTCTGTCTTCTTCCACAGCTTCTGAAAAATAGTTTTTCAGTAAAGCTTTGTCCTTCTTTTCTTTTGTAAAAGGAGTCCCACTACTCCGTTTCTCGGCCCGAGGATAGCGGGACTACCGTGGGTGGTCCACGAAGGTTTCGTGAGAAGGCTCGGTGAGCTCGTGAGGAGCTTCTGGCGGTGAAATTGGAGAAATACGAACGACAAGGGTATGTGTTCTAATTTCTCTTTTTCATTGCTTTTGCATGTTTCCATTTGTTTAAATTGATGAAATTTGAGTGTCTATGATCCAAATCGCTTCCGCTGCGTTCCATCAACGCTCCATCAATTGGTATCAGAGCATTTTTGGCCACTCAATTTCTATCAATTTAAGTTATGGTGGGTTTTATTTAGAAATTGTTTCTGAATGGATTCTAAAGTGAATATCGATTTTGGCATAGTTTCTTTTGAATTTCATTATTTGTAATTGCCCGAGAATGTATGGGTTTTAATGCATGCTGAAGAGTCTGTATTTTTAGAGTCATTAGAGTCCATATAGGGTTCTTTGTGAAAGAAGTTTGAGTTTGAAACTCGCCGAAATGTTCGGTGTAAGTTCAAACTCGTTCTGGGCAATACGAAGAGAAATTCGAAGAAATTTTTGGCCGAAGCGTTCGGAGGAAGCAAGTTGGTCAAAGGCGGTGCGAAGAGTTCGAAGTCCGCTCAAGACGTGGCTTGTTGTTGAAGCTTGTAATAAATTAGTTATTGCTTGCTAAATGCCAAAATCGATCCACTTTAGTGTGTTTAATTAATTATGCATTGCGAATGTATGTTTTAATTAAATTCCATGTTTGTATGTGCATAACGTATGCCATATAGATTTAAAATCCCACCGTAGGAAGCATGCTTCATGCATTAAAAATATGTTATAAGTGTTATAATATATCGTATGCATATTTGGCAATTCATGAGTTTTGATATAAAAGTTATATTAATTCATGAATTAGTTGTTGTTAATTTAATAGAATAATTGATATAAGTGTTATATTAATTATGAAATTAAATCAACAACATAGATTGCCATAGTTTTATGCATATTATAGGTTATAAGTGTTATAATATATTGGATGCATGTTTATTCATGAGTATTAATATAAGAGTTATATTAATTCATGAATTAGATGTTGTTTGCTTAATAGAATAATTGATATAAGTGTTATATTAATTATGAAATTAAACATCCAACATTAGATGCATTTTGTTTGTTATAAGTGTTATAATGTATAGGATGCATGCTTAATTCATGAGAATTGATATAAGTGTTATATTAATTTATGAATTAGGAGTTGAATGTTTAAAAGCATAATCGATATAATTGTTATATTAATTATGAAATTAAATATTCAACTTGTCGTGCCTTAGTGATGCATGTTTGAGAAGCATGTAGAAGTTTGTTGTAGTTAGTCTTAGTTTTGCAAAGCGTTGTAAAATTGGCATAGACTTTTAAAATCTATAACAAAGACAAAGGCATGCTCACTTAGGGTTGAATGTATCGCTCTGTTTCATTAGATGAATAGGTCGATATCTTGTAAATGCTAAGGTTACAAGAAACTCACCCGGGGACATCCTGTTCGAGGTTGGAGGTATTTAAGCTGACGGTTTACGGAACACCTCCTACCATGGGACCATCCGGTACTTGAGTAAAGTTAACCCGACTTTATGAGCATGCGTGAGTGGTGTGAGGTAATAAAGTGTTTATCACCTAGACATCATAGGTAAAAGTTTGTTTTACCTAGACTTAGGTCTTATTGTCTTAGCCGGATAATGCCTGAGTAATTTACCCATTCCGTCTTAAAATACTTAGTAGAGGTGTTGAGAAGGTATATATGATATATTCCTCTCCTCCTACGTTCTATGTCAAGTTCACACCGTGAGAATTATGCTCGGCCTCGTGATGTCAATAGGGCATCCCCATTCGGATGGTATTTGCATAATTCAAGAGCAAGGTGAATGGAAAAAGTATTTATAGTAAGTGGGAGAAGGAAGTATGTCAATACATCCTGCGGTCTCCTCCATTGGATTGAACAGTGAGATTCCTATGTTCCGCCTGCTAGGTGCCCACAAGTGGTACCGATCCATTCGGAGGGCCGTTTCATAGGAATCGGAACATCTCAATCACCATTTATGGATAAAGAAACATAGAGCCATTCCCAACTTTGACATTTCCATTCGGTTGCATCGTTGGGGCCGCCCTATGAATTCTAAAAATGGAGGGTCACACTTACGAGATTTGCTAAGGAGTTAGTAAATCTTGACCAAACAGCGATAACTAAGATGCTATAGGAATATGAGATATTCTGGTATTAGCATTTAGTCAAGAATGTCTTGATTCAGTGAAGGAATGCTTGACTGCCCCTCGGTAGCAACCATTCTGACCCACTGAAGTATCGTTGCAGTTTAATAATGAGTTTTGGGTACATTATTATTCTTTGCTAAATTCTTGATTGGTGTGTAAATTAGGTTAAAACCTTTTCACTAATATTTTACATTCTCTTTTCAGCATGTCTAGCTCTTTTATTCACTTACTAGCTTCCGATAAGTTAACCGGCGATAACTACGCGACCTGGAAATCGAACTTGAATACGATTCTCGTTCTAGATGATCTCAGGTTCATCTTATCAGAGGATTGTCCTCCCCCTCCTAGCTCGGATGCGACTCGAACTGTTCGAGAACCATATGATAGATGGACAAGGGCTAATGATAAAGCCCGAGTCTATATCTTAGCCAGCATATCTGATGTGTTAGCTAAGAAGCACGAGGATATGGTTTCTGCTAAAGAAATCATGTCTTCATTACAGGAGATGTTTGGACTACCGTCTTCATCGGTCTGTCATGAAGCCCTCAAATTCGTTTACAACTATCGCATGAAGGAGGGAACCTCTGTTAGGGAGCATGTCCTTAACATGATGGTCCACTTCAATGTGGCGGAAGTAAACGGAGCTACTATTGATGAGTCAAGTCAAGTGAGCTTTATCTTGGAATCTCTTCCGAAGAGTTTCCTTCAGTTCAGAACCAATTTGGTAATGAACAAGATAAAGTATAATTTGACTTCTCTCCTCAGCGAGCTACAGACCTATCAATCCCTTCAGACTTCTAAAGGAAAAGAGAAGGAGGCAAACGTTGTCACTTCTAGGAAATTCCAAAAGGGGTCGTCTTCTGGGAGTAAGTCTGAACTTTCTTCTATTAAGAATAAGTGTATTCAAAAGAAGAAGAAAGATAAAAGGAAGGGAAAAGCACCTGCAGCTGCTAAGAGCAAGACTAGATCTGCAGACAAAGAAAAATGTTTCCATTGTGGTGTAGATGGGCACTGGAAACGAAATTGCCCAAAGTATCTTGCTGAGAAAAAGGCTGAGAAGGAAAGACAAGGTAAATATGATTTATTTGTTGTCGAAACATGTTTAGTAGAACATGATTTTCATACCTGGATACTTGATTCAGGAGCTACTAACCATGTTTGTTCTTCTTTTCAGGAAACTAGTTCTTGGCAGCCACTTTCTCGCGGTGAGATAACTCTCAGAGTTGGAACTGGAGAGGTTGTCTCAGCTGAAGCAGTGGGAGCTGTAAAGTTGTTGTATAGAGATAGTTTCATTTTACTAGAAAATGTACTCTTGTTTCCTACCTTCCAGAGGAATCTTGTATCTATATCTTGTTTGTTAGAACAGTTGTATAAAGTATCTTTTGTTTATAATGAAGCGTTCATTAGCAAAAGAGGTGTACGTATTTGTTCTGCGAAACTTGAAAACACCTTGTATGTGTTAAGACCAACCGAAGCCAAAGCTATTTTGAACACTGAAATGTTTAAAACAGCTGAGACTCAAACTAAAAGGCAGAAACTTTCTCCAAGTACTTATCTTTGGCACTTAAGACTTGGTCACATTAATCTCAATAGGATTGAGAGATTGGTTAAGAGTGGTCTGCTAAATCGTTTAGAGGACAACTCTTTACCGCCATGTGAGTCTTGTCTTGAGGGCAAAATGACCAAACGATATTTTTCTGAAAAAGGTCATAGGTCCAAAGAAACTCTAGAAATCGTGCATTCGGATCTCTGTGGTCCTTTGAATGTCAAAGCACGAGGAGGGTATGAATATTTCATCAGTTTCATTGATGATTATTCTAGGTACGATTATCTTTATCTAATGCATCATAAGTCCGAAGCTCTTGAAAAGTTCAAAGAGTATAAGGCAGAGGTTGAGAACACATTAGGTAAATCAATAAAAACACTCCGATCAGATCGAGGTGGAGAGTATATGGATTTAAGATTCCAGGACTATATGATAGAACATGGAATAGTATCTCAACTCTCAGCGCCAGGAACACCACAGCAGAATGGTGTGTCCGAGAGGAGAAATAGAACCCTGTTAGACATGGTTCGATCTATGATGAGTTATGCTCATTTGCCTAGTTCGTTTTGGGGATATGCAGTAGAGACTGCAGTATATATTTTGAACATGGTTCCCTCTAAGAGTGTTTCTGAAACACCTTATGAGTTATGGAGAGGGCGTAAAGGTAGTTTACGTCACTTCAGGATTTGGGGGTGTCCAGCACATGTGCTAGCACCCAATCCAAAGAAGTTGGAACATCGTTCAAAATTGTGCCTATTTTTAGGTTACCCCAAGGAAACGAAAGGTGGTCTATTTTTCGATCCTCATGAGAACAAGGTACTAGTATCGACTAATGCCACGTTCTTAGAGGAAGACCACATGAGAGATCATCAACCGTCGAGCAAAATTGTTTTGTCCGAATTTTCCAGGAAAGCTACAGACGGATCAACAAAGGTTGTTGATCAGGCTGGTCCTTCTCAAGAGTTGAGAAAGCCTCGACGCAGTGGGAGGGATGTAAGACAGCCTGACCGCTACATCGGCTTGTCTGAAACTCAAGTCGTCATACCTGATGATGGCATTGAGGATCCATTGACCTTTAAACAGGCAATGAATGACATAGACAAGGACCAGTGGCTTAAAGCCATGGATCTCGAAATGGAGTCTATGTACTTCAATTCGGTCTGGGATCTTGTAGACCAACCAGATAGTGAAAGACCTATCGGTTGCAAGTGGATCTACAAGAGAAAACGAGACCAAGCCGGTAAGGTGCAAACCTTTAAGGTTCGACTTGTGGCAAAAGGTTATTCCCAAAGAGAAGGGGTGGACTATGAAGAAACCTTTTCTCCTGTTGCCATGTTAAATTCGATTAGAATACTCTTATCCATTGCTACATTTTATGATTATGAAATCTGGCAAATGGATGTCAAGACTGCCTTTCTGAATGGTAATCTTGAGGAGAGTATCTATATGGCTCAACCAGAGGGATTCATACTTCAGGGTGAAGAGCAAAAGGTTTGCAAGCTTAATCGATCCATTTATGGGTTGAAGCAAGCATCTAGATCCTGGAATATAAGGTTTGATACGGCGATCAAATCTTATGGCTTTGAACAAAATATTGACGAACCTTGTGTTTACAAGAAAGTAGTCAATACTTGTGTAGCTTTCTTAGTCTTGTACGTAGACGATATACTACTCATTGGGAATGATGTAGGGTTCCTAACTGATGTTAAGAATTGGCTAGCGACCCAATTCCAAATGAAAGATTTGGGAGAGGCTCAGTTTGTTCTAGGGATTCAGATCATAAGGAATCGTAAGAACAAAGTGCTAGCGCTGTCTCAAGCATCTTATATTGACAAGGTGTTGTCAAGATATTCGATGCAGAATTCCAAGAAAGGTTCGCTGCCTTTTAGGCATGGAATTCACTTGTCTAAGGAACAGTCTCCTAAGACACCTCAAGAGGTTGAGGATATGAGACGAATTCCCTATGCATCTGCAGTTGGTAGTCTCATGTACGCTATGTTGTGTACAAGACCCGACATCTGCTATGCAGTAGGAATTGTCAGTAGGTTCCAGTCCAATCCAGGATATGATCACTGGACAGCCGTTAAACACGTCCTCAAGTATCTTAGGAGAACGAGAGACTATGTGCTTGTGTATGGCGCGGAGGATTTGATCCTTGCAGGATACACTAACTCTGATTTTCAGACTGATATAGATTCCAGGAAATCTACATCAGGATCAGTATTCACTCTTAACGGAGGAGCAATAGTATGGAGGAGTATAAAGCAAGGTTGTATTGCTGACTCCACCATGGAAGCTGAGTATGTCGCAGCTTGCGAAGCAGCGAAGGAAGCTGTATGGCTGTTACGTCTCCAAAAGTGACCATTTTAGGACTTATTTATCTTAGAAAGATGTACACTCTTAGGTGTTTTTGATAGGATTTAGCTTAAACCTATGCTTATATATGAGAATTAGAAGAAGGAAGCTAAATTAGGACTTGTGTGCAAAAGGAAAGAAAATAAATGAAAAACGAAGGAAAAAGAATGAAAACTGTGCATTGCGGAAGCATTGCGGAAATATTGCTAAAACCGCAATGTTTTAAGTGAAATCCGTAAGTTGGCTAACCTTTTTCTGTTGTGATCCGATATTTCAGGGATTCGTTCTTTCTCCTCCATCCATATTGAAGTACGACGTTGAGGATGGATGGTTCTCCTTGGCCCAATCGCACCTGCAGAATACTATAAAAGGAGGTCAAAGAGGAGGGTTGGAACATCATCCGAAAGCGTAGAAGTCTCTTCGCAGCTCCATTCTTTCTCCTATTTTTCTCTTCCGTCTGTTGGGTTGGAAAGTTTAGCTGTTGGAGTCGACAATCTGATAGGAAGGAGAGAAGATTCATCTTCTCTTCTGATTGGATTCATCCAAGCAAGGCTTACCTTTCTCTCCCTTCAGCCAAGGCATCTGCGACGAGGCGATCAAGCACACCTTTACTGCTTTCTGTCTTTAACTTCTTATTTCCAGCACCGTTTGTTGTTATTTCTTTTCTATTAGTTAAATCCATTCCATTTCGTTGCCTTCTGTCTTTATGTTAGTAACTCTAAGTCTTCATCTGTTCATTCAAACAATTGATTAATCAAAGCACAATTCATTATTTCACCATTTCTTTATCTTTTCTGCCTACTGTTTTCCCTTTCTGTTTTGTCTTTAATTTTCTTCTAAGCATGTCTACTTCATCTAATATTTTTGTTCTCTCTACATCCATGAGTAGCTAAGTCACATAGAGGCATGCTAATGACAATACTATAGGCTAAAACACGTGCACCAAGCATGTAGGATAGCTCTCGAATGCATTGATTGTATGTAAGCTTCATCCCACGGGCAATTTCGATTGGCCATCCATTTTGTCCAAAGAACTCCTAACCTCTGGAAGGAGTAAGAGTTCAGAGTCATACACTCATGCTAGCCTCTCAAGGTAGCCAGAAAACGACCTAGGAATAGGCGTTTTCCTAGTACAAATCATAACTTACTGCTTTAACAAGATGCTTAAGACCTTACTTGGACATGAGTAAACTAAAGCATCTAATGCATGAAATCGGAAGATACGTGAGAATGAGTTAGTTTGATGCATAGTGAGTTGATCTAATGCTTGAGAATCGTGTGAAAAAGCCAATAGAGGAGTCGTTAGAAGCCCTTGTTTCCACATTTTACACACTTTCGCTGTTAGTAACATTGCGGTAAAATTGTTGTTCTCGCAATTCTGTTAAGTTAAAATTCTGCCTTAGCCATTTTTCTCTTCGTTTATTAATCTCTTCTCTTTACATTTGAGTTTATCATTGAGTTGCACTTGTTTATGCATCTATCCTTTACATATTCCTTAGTAATTAGGCAACTTAAAACCAAATCTACCCCATCAAATCCACCCAATCTTGCTTAACAATACACTTCGCGAGTAACTAATAATAAATCTCTGTGGGAAACGAATGAAAAAATACTTACTACTTGCTGCAAGATCATGTATGCTTGCATGTTCTAAGTGCTCTCTTATTGCATATTCCTTTTAAACATTGAGCACGCAACAAGTTTTTGGCGCCGCTGTCGGGGATTTAGTTTAGTGAAAACGAAAATTGTTAAGTTAGAAAACCAATTCTTACTATCCATTGGAGCTGATCTAATTTCATTTCTTTTGCAGGTACCATTGGGTTAGTTTATGAATGAGCCTTCAAGTAGCGATCTAGAGTTCAATCCTGAGCCTGAGAGATTACTTAGGGCCAGAAATAGAGCTAAGAAACGTCTCTTTAACCAGCCCTCTATACCTCCAATAATTGCTGAAACCGCGGAGTCTCCGCAATTCTATCAAGAAGAAATGGACAGACCAGTCCCAAATCCGGTACCTACCACTCGCAATCCCATCGAAATAGCGAATGACAAGGATAGTGCCATTCTTTCCTACCTAGTACCTATGCCTGGGGAGCTAAACCCAAGCATAATCCGCCCTGAGATTACTGCCAACTCATTCGAGTTAAAGCCAGTAATGTTCCAAATGTTGTCCACTGTGGGACAATTCTTTGGAGTGGAAAATGAGGATCCCCACAACCAACTTAGAAACTTCCTAGGAGTTAGTGATACCTTTATCATCCCTGGAGTTTCCCAAGAAGCCTTGAGGCTCTACCTCTTCCCTTACTCTTTGAGGGACAAAGCAAAGACGTGGTTAAACTCATTACCCTCTGGATCAGTCCTCAATTGGACAGACTTGGCGGAGAAATTCCTAGTTAAATATTTCCCACCTGATAGGAATTCTACATTTCGTGATGACATAATAAAGTTCAAACAAGCTGAAAATGAGTCTCTTCACGAAGCTTGGACAAGGTTCAAGGACCTTCTGCTTAAATGTCCACACCATGGCATTCCATGGTGTATCCAAATAGAGGTCTTTTTCAAAGGATGCAACCCCAGCACCAGGCAAGTGCTAAATTCATCTGCTGGTGGTTCCATGCTGTCCAAAAGTTATAATGAAGCCTATGAGATCTTGGAGAAGATCTCAGCATCTCACTGTAGGTGGTCAGATGATCCAGTAGAGCCAAGTAGAGCTCAAAATAAGGACGCACTCAATGCCATGAGTAGCCAAATAAGCGCCCTGACCAACCTAGTTAAACAAATGGCTCAAGCCAATCTCCAAACTAGTGTCAACACCGCCACAGCCATGTCAATGGGCACACAACCAAGTCAAGGTGAGACACTAATCTGTGGATTCTGTGGGGAAGGGCACTTGCATGAATACTGCCCTGGAAATCCAGCCTGAGTCTGCTATGTTGGAAGCCAACAGCAGCCTAGGAACAACCCTTATTCCAACACTTACAATCCTGGTTGGAGGAACCACCCAAACCTTTCATGGGGTGGCCAACAGAATGCTAACCAAGCTTCTAACCAACCAAGACCGAGTGGAACACCTGGTTTCACTCCCCAACATAACCAATCCATGTATCAAAAACCATACAACCAACCAGTAGGGTCATCTGTAGAAAATCTACTCAAAGAGTACATCGCCAAGAATGATGCTACTCTACAAAGCCAGCAAGCTACCCTCAGGAGCCTAGAGAATCAAATAGGGCAACTAGCCAATGAACTCAAAAGTAGGCCTCAAGGGAGACTCCCTGCTGACACTGAGGTGCCAAGGAGAGATGGAAAAGAGCAAGTTCAAGCAATTGAACTCAGAAGTGGTAGACCATTGGTGAGCAACACTAGAGAAACACCAAAGAGAGTAGAGAACAAAGAGTCTAGTGCTCCACTGGATTCTCTGTCAAACCAAGGTCAACCACCAACAAGCACATCAAGGGTAGGACTGGAGCCAATCATAGAAGAGATTGAAGAAATTCCAAGACCTCCACCTATCCTGAGGCGACCTGAAGTGCCTGCATATTGTTAAGTCTCTGAAAGTGACTTATTTAGAACCCACTTAGCTTAGGAAGATGTACACTTTTAGGTGTTTTTGTTAGCATTTAGCCTAAACCTATGCTTTAATATGAGAATTAGAAGAAGGTAGCTAATATAGGACTTATGTACAATAGGTAGAAAAAGGGTTGAAAACCGAAGGAAAAGAATGAAAAAATGAGCATTGCGAATGAATTGCGAAAACATTGCTGAGGCCGCAATTATTCAAGTGAAAACCGTAAGTTGACTGATCTTTTTCTGTTAATTTCCGTAATTTCAGGGATTCGTTCTTTCTCCTCCATCCATTCTGATATACGACGTTGAAGATTGATGGTTCTCCTTGGCCCAAACGCACCTGCAAACTACTATAAAAGGGGGCCAAAGTCGGAGGTTTGATCATCATTCGAAGCGCAGAAGTCTTCTCGCAGTCCATCATTTCTCTCTGTTTTCCTTTGCCGTTTGTTGGAGTGAGAGTCTCAGCTTTTGGAGTCGATAATCTGATAGGAAGGAGAGGAGATTCTTCTTCTCTCTCGATTGGATTCATCCAAGCAAGGCTGACTTTTCACCACCTTCATTCGAGGCGACTGCCACGAAGCTTTCCAGCAATCCTTTACTGCTTTTCTGTCTTGTTCTTCTTACTTCCAGTTCTGATCACTGTTGTTCTTAGTTTAGAGTTTGAGTTACTGCATTTCGTTGTTGTCTGTCTTTTAATCATTTCTTTTAAAGCTTTCCTTTGTCGTCAAACACTCAAAGCAATCAAAGTACACTTCTGCATTTCACAGTTTCTACCTTCTGCTGCTACGGTTTTGTATTACTGTTTTAAGCACATTTTCCTTCTAAGCATGTCTATCTTATCTGCCATTTCTGTTCTCTATATATACATGAGTAGCTAAGTCACTTCGGGGCATGCTAATGACAGAACTATAGGCTAAAAAAAACGTGAATCAAGTAGGCAAATTAACACTCGAGCATTGATTGTATGTAAGCTTCATCCCACGGGCAATTTCGATTGGCCATCCATTTTGTCCAAAGAACTCCTAACCTCTGGAAGGAGTAAGAGTTCAGAGTCATATAATCATGCTAGCCTTTCATGGTAATCAGGAAACGGCCTAGGAATAGGCGTTTCCCTAGTACAAACTAAACACTCCTGCTTAAACAAGATGCTTAAGTCCTTACTTTGAAGTCGAGTAAACTTAAGACTCTAATGCATGGAATCAGACGATACTTGAGATAGAGTGAGTTTGATGTATAGAGAGTTGATCCAATGCTTGAGAATCGTAAGAAAATGCCTATAGGATAGTCATTAGTAGCCCTTAATCCACCCATTTACACACGTTCGTTGCTGTTTAATTGCGGAAACATTGCGGTCCTCGCAATTCTGCCAGATTTTCATTCTGTTTAGCTGTTTTCTTTCTCGTTTATTAATTCCATCTCTTGCCTTTTAAGTCTAGTTTTAACTTGCATTTGTTTATGTTATATCCCTTTATACATTCAGCAAAAAGTAGATAATTAAAAACCAATTTTACCCCATCAAATTCATCCCATCTTTCTTAACAAACACACTTCGCGAATAGCTAAAAATGAGTCTCTGTGGAAAAAACGAATGAAATATACTTACTACTTGCTGTGAGACCATGTATGCTTGCATGTTCTAAGTGCTCTCTCTACACTTTTGCATAATTATCTTTACACATTGAGCACGCAACAAGTTTTTGGCGCCGCTGCCGGGGACTTATTTTAAGTGAAAACGAAGTTTGTTAAGTCTGAAACATCAAATTATTTTCCATTGAATTTGATCCATCTTCATTTCTTTTTCAGGTACCATTTAGGGTAGTTTATGAATGAGACTCCAAGTAGTGATCTAGAGTTCAACCCTGAGCCCGAGAGATTACTTAGAGCTAGGAATAGAGCCAAGAAACGTCTCTTTAAACAAACCCTTTTACCTCCAATCATTGCAGAGACTACAATTCCTCCGCAATTACCTCAAGAAGAAATGGCTGGAGTAAATCAAAACCTGGTGCCTGTCACTCGCAA
Source organism: Herpetospermum pedunculosum (assembly GCA_028017165.1). Taxonomy (NCBI): domain Eukaryota; kingdom Viridiplantae; phylum Streptophyta; class Magnoliopsida; order Cucurbitales; family Cucurbitaceae; genus Herpetospermum; species Herpetospermum pedunculosum. The sequence goes on from CM051527.1 coordinate 48,050,670, forward strand.
TCCCATTGAAATAGCAAATGACAAGGATAGCGCCATCCTTTCATATTTAGTACCTATGCCTGGGGAGCTGAACCCCAGCATAATCCGTCCTGAAATCACTGCCAACTCATTCGAGTTAAAGCCAGTGATGTTCCAAATGTTGTCCACTGTGGGGCAATTCTTTGGAATAGAAAATGAGGACCCCCATAACCACCTTAGGAACTTCTTAGGAGTTAGTGACACCTTCCTAATCCCTGGAGTTTCCCAAGAAGCCCTGAGGCTATATCTTTTCCCTTACTCTTTGAGGGACAAAGCCAAAACATGGTTAAATTCTTTACCCTCAGGATCTGTCCGCAATTGGACAGATTTAGCAGAAAAATTCCTAGTCAAATACTTCCCACCTGATAGGAATTCTACCTTTCGTGATGATATCATAAAGTTCAAACAAGCTCCAAGTGAGTCTCTTCACGAAGCTTGGACAAGATTCAAAGACCTTCTCATTAAATGTCCACACCATGGCATTCCATGGTGTATCCAAATAGAAGTGTTCTTTAAAGGATGCAACCCCAGCACCAGACAAGTTTTAAATTCATCTGCTGGAGGTTCCATGTTGTCCAAGAGTTACAACGAAGCTTATGAGATCTTGGAGAAGATCTCAACATCTCACTGTAGGTGGTCAGACGATCCAGTAGAGCCAACTAGGGCTCAAGATAAGGATGCTCTAAGCGCCATGAGCACCCAAATAAATGCCCTGACCAACCTAGTTAAGCAAATGGCTCAGGCCAATCTCCAAACCAGTGCCAATACCGCCACAGCTATGTCAATGGGCACCCAACCAAATCAAGGCGAGGCACCTATCTGTGGATTTTGTGGGGAAGGGCACCCATATGAATACTGCCCTGGGAATCCATCTTCAGTCTGCTATGTTGGAAGCCAGCAGCAGCCTAGGAATAACCCCTACTCCAACACCTATAACCCTGGTTGGAGAAACCACCCTAACCTGTCATGGGGTGGCCAACAGAACACTAACCAAAATCCTAACCAACCAAGGCCGAGTGGAACACCTGGTTTCACTCCCCAACATAACCAATCAATGTACCAAAAACCATACAATCAACCTGTAGGATCTTCTGTAGAAAACCTACTCAAGGAATATATAGCTAAGAATGATGCTACTCTTCAGAGCCAGCAAGCTACTCTTAGGAGCCTAGAGAACCAAATAGGCCAATTAGCCAATGAACTTAAAAGTAGGCCCCAAGGTAGACTCCCTGCTGATACCGAGGTACCAAGGAGAGATGGCAAAGAACAAGTTCAAGCAATTGAACTTAGAAGTGGTAGACCCTTGGTGAACAACACAAAGGACACACCAAAGAGAGTAGAGAACACTGAGTCTAGTGCTCCACTGGAGTCTCTGCCAAGCCAAGGTCCACCACCAACTAGCACATCAGGAGCCAGGCTAGAGCCAATTGTTGAGGACGTAGAAGAAATTCCAAGGCTTTCACCTATCTTAAGGCGTCCTGACGTGCCTGCATATGTGCCACCACCTCCATACCCCCGAAGGCTTAAGAAGAAGCAGGAACAGGAAGTTCATTTTAATAAATTTTTAGAAATACTTAAGCAAGTGCATGTTAACATTCCTTTTGTAGAGGTTTTACAGTCTATGCCTTCATATGTAAAGTTTTTGAAGGACATTATTACTAACAAGAAAATAATTGGTGAGTTTGAAACAGTGAACCTCACCGAGGAGTGCAGTGCCATCCTCCAGAACAAACTGCCCAAGAAGGAGAAGGATCCTGGTTCCTTCACCTTACCTGTAGAACTTGGAGGCAAGCACGTGGGCAGAGCGCTTTGTGACCTGGGCGCCAGCATAAACCTCATGCCCCTGTCCCTATTCCGCCAGTTGGGAATGGGAGAAGCACGTCCAACCACAGTCACTTTACAACTAGCAGACAGATCCATCGCATATCCAGAAGGTAAGATCGAGGATATTCTAGTTAAAGTTGACAAATTCATTTTCCTTGCAGATTTCATTGTCCTGGACTATGAGGCAGACAAGGAGGTCCCCATCCTGCTAGGTAGACCATTTCTAGCCACAGGTAGGGCACTAATAGATGTTCAAAAAGGTGAGTTAACTATGAGGGTTCATGATGAAGAGGTAAAATTTAGTGTTTATAAAGCTTTAAGGTATCCCTCTGACCTTGAATCCTGTGCTAGCATGGATGTTGTTGACTCATTAATGGAAGAACAATTAGAGCATGTATTGTTAACCAAGCATGCTAGTGAATATGTACAAGTAGATGTAGCTGACTTAAATGTATCTGACATAATGAATATGCCTGTAGATAAACCTCAACATGTATGTATGAATATAGATTTAACTGATAGAACTATAAATCCGTTAAAACCCTCCATTGAGCATCCACCTGTGTTAGAACTGAAACCACTACCTACTCACCTCAAATATGCATATTTAGGAGATAATGATACGCTGCCTGTAATTATTTCTTCTAAACTAAGTGAACAGCATGAGGTTGATTTAATTTTACTGCTTAAGCAACATAGGAAGGCTATAGCATGGACGATTGCTGATATTCGAGGCATTAGCCCTTCTTATTGCATGCACAAAATTATACTAGAGGAAGAGCACACACCTAGGGTAGATCACCAGCGTAGGTTGAACCCCTCTATGAAAGAGGTAGTGAAGAAGGAAATAATCAAGTGGTTAGATGCAGGAGTAATTTTCCCCATAGCTAGTAGCCAGTGGGTGAGCCCCATCCAATGTGTACCTAAAAAGGGGGGAATAACTGTGGTAGTCAATGAGAATAACGAACTAATTCCAACAAGGACTGTCACAGGTTGGAGGGTATGTATGGATTACAGAAAATTAAATAAAGAAACTAAAAAAGACCATTTCCCTATACCGTTTATTGACCAGATGCTAGACAGAATAGCTGGTAGAGCCTACTATTGTTTTTTAGATGGGTACTCTGGCTATAATCAAATTACTATAGACCCTAAGGATCAAGAGAAGACCACCTTCACTTGCCCTTTTGGAACGTTTGCCTTCCGCAGAATGCCTTTTGGCTTATGCAATGCACCGGCAACTTTCCAAAGGTGCATGATGGCAATCTTCTCTGAGTTGGATGAGTCCATGATAGAAATATTCATGGATGACTTCTCAGTCTTTGGGGATTCATTTAAAACCTGTCTAGAAAACTTAGGACAAGTCCTGGCTAGGTGTGAAGAGACCAACCTAGTCCTAAATTGGGAAAAGTGCCATTTTATGGTAGATGAAGGGATTGTCTTAGGACATAGAGTGTCAAGGGCAGGTGTAGAAGTGGATAGGGCAAAAATAGAGATCATAGAGAAATTGGTAGAACCCCAGAATGTCAAAGCCATTAGAAGCTTCTTAGGGCACGCTGGCTTCTACAGAAGGTTCATTAAGGACTTTTCTAAGATAGCCAAGCCTCTGTGCGAGCTTCTCGAGCTAAATAGACCATTTATCTTCTCTAAAGAATGTGTAGTAGCTTGGAAAACCCTTAAGGAAGCACTAGTCACAGCACCTATCATAGTCGGACCAAATTGGGATCTCCCATTTGAGATGCTATGTGATGCCAGTGACTATGCTGTAGGAGTCATGTTAGGACAAAAGATTGACAAGCTGACACACCCTGTCTATTATGCTAGTAAGACCTTGAATGAGGCTCAATGTAATTATACAACTACAGAGAAAGAAATGCTTGCTGTAGTATTTGCTTGTGAAAAATTCAGAAACTATATTGTAGGCACTAGGACCATTGTATACACTGACCATTCTGCTTTAAAATATCTTATGAGGAAGGCTGATGCTAAGCCTAGATTGATTAGATGGGTGTTATTGCTGCAGGAATTTGATTTGGACATTCGGGACAAGAAAGGTTGTGAAAATGTGGTTGCAGATCACCTGTCTCGATTGCAGCACAATTGCGAAAAAATTGCGGAGACCGCAATTTCTGATGCTTTTATAGATGAACATGTCTTTGCTTTGGCTCATCGTGATAACGATGAGGAACCTTGGTTTGCTGACATTGCTAACTTCCGTGCATCACAGGTATTACCAGTGTTCAAGGGAGGACAAGAGAAGAAGAGGTTCCTTCATGAAGCAAGGAAATTCATCTGGGATGACCCCATGTTGCGTGCTCAATGTGTAAAGATAAATATGCAAAAGGGTAGGGAGAGCACTTAGAACATGCAAGCATACATGGTCTCACAGCAAGTAGTAAGTATATTTCATTCGTTTTTTCCACAGAGACTCATTTTTAGCTATTCGCGAAGTGTGATTGTTAAGAAAGATGGGATGAATTTGATGGGGTAAAATTGGTTTTTAATTATCTAATTTTTGCTGAATGTATAAAGGGATATAACATAAACAAATGCAAGTTGAAATTAAATGCAAAGGACAAGAGATGGAATTAATAAACGAGGAAGAAAACAGCTAAACAGAATGCAACTTAGCAGAATTGCGAGAACCGCAATTAATCCGCAATTAACTCAACAGCAAAAGTATGTAAATGGGCGAATTAAGGGCTACTAATGACTATCCTATAGGCAGTTTATTACGATTATCAAGCTTTGGATCAACTCTCTATACATCAAACTCACTCTATCTCAAGTATCGTCCGATTCCATGCATTAGAGTCTTAAGTTTACTCGACTTCAAAGTAAGGACTTAAGCATCTTGTTTAAGCAGGAGTGTTTAGTTTGTACTAGGGAAACGCCTATTCCTAGGCCGTTTCCTGATTACCATGAAAGGCTAGCATGATTATATGACTCTGAACTCTTACTCCTTCCAGAGGTTAGGAGTTCTTTGGACAAAATGGATGGCCAATCGAAATTACCCGTGGGATGAAGCTCACATACAATCAATGTTCGAGTGTTAATCTGCCTACTTGATTCACGTTTTTTAGCCTATAGTTCTGTCATTAGCATGCCCCTAAGTGACTTAGCTACTCATGGATATATAGAGAACAGAAATGGTAGATAAGATAGACATGCTTAGAAGGGAAATGTGCTTAAAACAGTAAGCAAAACCCGTAGCAGAAGATGGGAAATGAGAAATGCAGAAATGAACTTTGATTACTGAAATTGTTTGTTGAACAGATAAAAGCTGTAAAGTAAATAGCAACAAGACAGAAAGCAACGAAATAAACTAATCTAGCTACTTAGGAAAAGAACAGCACGAAGCAGAATGTAAAACAGAAGAGAAAGACAGAAAAACAGTAAAGAGTTGCTGGAAAGCTTCGTGGCAGTCGCCTCGAATGAAGGGGATGAAAGATCAGCCTTGTATGGATGAATCCAATCGAGAGAGAAGAAGAATCTTCCCTCCTTCCTATCAGATTATCGATTCCAACAGCTGAGACTCTCACTCCAACAGTCGGCAAAGGAAAACAGATGGAAATGGTGGACTGCGAGAAGACTTCTGCGCTTCGAGTGATGATCAAACCTCCGACTTTGACCCCCTTTTATAGTAGTTTGCAGGTGCGTTTGCGCCAAGGAGAACCATCAATCTTCAACGTCGTATATCAGAATGGATGGAGGAGAAAGAATGAATCCCTGAAATTACGGAAATTAACAGAAAAAGATCAGTCAACTTACGGTTTTCACTTGAATAATTGCGGCCTCAGCAATGTTTTCGCAATTCATTCGCAATGCTCATTTTTTCATTCTTTTCCTTCGGTTTTCAACCCTTTTTCTACCTATTGTACATAAGTCCTATATTAGCTACCTTCTTCTAATTCTCATATTAAAGCATAGGTTTAGGCTAAATGCTAACAAAAACACCTAAATGTGTACATCTTCTTAAGCTAAATGGGTCCTAAATAAGTCACTTTCAGAGACTTAACACACCCCCAAACTTAAGGCTTTGCTTGTCCTCAAGCATACTAAGGACTTACTTAGGTTGCTGTTTTATCTTCTTTAACTACTTACCGACTCCCCTATATCCCTATCTCTAGCAGTGCTGTCCTGTGACACACTTCTAAGTTTAGAATTAACCTCTTATCAAGCTTCTTCTGACTTCACCTGCCTACTATACCTGCTGGTTTTGTTAACCCCCTACTATTTGATCTAACTACTTTTATGATATCATGCCACTATCCCTAAGGTTTCAAATTCTACCAAGCTTTACTCCAGACTCAGTACATGCTTCTAGCTTAACTTTTAATGTGCCTAGGATTCCTTAGAGTCATGCCAGTCTTAGTATTAACAGTGACAGTGGTACTTTTAGAGAACAACCTAAGCCCTGGCATCACTACATTGGATATACATTCATCTCCCTAGACAAACCTAAAAGCTATAACCTTGTGCTTAGCTCATTAAGGATCAGAGTTCTTTTTTTTTTTAACTAGGACATCTAAGCCACAAGATTATAACTCCTAAGCATACATTCTTCTTCCCCTATTTCTCCCTTTTTCCTTTTTTACTTAGGTGGAATCTCTCCTTGGGTTGCCTTTTGATGCAATGCCACTTGTGGTTTACACACTTGGCACTGATTACTCAGCACTTGAGAGAGACTCCCCTCTTTATTCTATTTTTCACTTTTTTCTATTTATCACAAAAAAATTTTCTTAAAGGAGAAGAAGAATGCTTATGTCCTAAGGAAGAGAGGAATGTTCCTAGGCCTAGGGTGGCCTCCCCCAAACTTCAACTACTCATTGTCCCCAATGAGTGTTTGAGGTGGCACACCCCCAAACTTGTCCTAGAAGCATCTAGTCTAAAGTAAAACAAAGAGAATCTAAAAATCCTAGGCATAGGCAAAACATTTAAAAGCAATTACCCCAGCAGCAGAAAATTTGAACAAAACAGACAGTTTAAGGACTGACGGTTTATGCATGCTGAGCCCTATTCAGAAGCTAATTTAAACTATCAAAGGGTGTCCTATGACACTCATCCAGCATGCGTTAAGATCAGCTATATAAGGTAGTCATGCTCGCAGCAAAAGATAGAATATAACAGATCACAGCCTAACTAAACAGACAGGCCAAAACATGCAATCAGTCACAAAAATTGCGGGAACCGCAATTATTTCGCAATCCAATCCGGGCAGATTTAACATTGATTCAGGCCCCTAGCATGCTTTTTCCTGTTACTCATGCATCCTAAAAATAAAACTAAACTATCCTACCTATTCAGCTAACATCAGACTAGACTAAGCATAAGAAAAAACATAAAACTAAACATTAAAAACAGATCAAAAATTGAACACAAACAGCATAATTCACAATATCCTATCAGAAAGCAGAAAATTTGTCTTTTGTTTCTTAAGGGAACAGCAATACTCCCTTTAGTGCACTTCAAACCAGCACTCAATTCTCATCATCCTCATCTGGTTGCCTTGGTCGTGGGGGCACCCATAGAGTTAGGAGATTGGTAGGGAAGTCCGGGAAGATGCACCCCAACTGGTCTGCAACTTCCTTGTCCCTTGCCTGCGCATAGTTGGCCCATTGAGCCATTCTCCTCTGCATGTCCATTAAGCAGGCCATGGATAGGGACTGTTCAGCAGCCAGCCTATCCAACTCAAACTCCATATTCCCCTTTCTTCTCAGCCTTAGGTTCGCAGGCAGCTCCAAATGGCCTGTGTACGGCATCTGCTGCTCCAAGCGCTCGGTGGGGACTCCTGCAAGCAAACACAATTTTGTTATAGTGTTGGGGAAAAATAATGGCCCCTTACCTTTTCTGGCGCATTCAGCAATGGCAGCTGACATGATCTCCCCTACATTGACCGTGAGACCGCGCATGATGGCATAAACCAGCAGTGATCTACTCTGGTTGATTGTTGTCTCGTGGGTCACAGGGGACAACTTCCTCCTCACAAAGGCAAACCAAACAGCTGCCTTTGCTGTCAGATTGGCACTCATTAAGGTGTGCCTCCCATTGCGTGAGACAGTCCACGCTGCTTAAAGCTGGCCAATTGTGCGAATGGCCTCTTCCAGCACGGCCTCAGTCGGCTCATCAACTATCCGTGCATAATCTGTGTGCGGTTGGCCCTTGAGACCAAAGGCTTCATTGATGGCCTTGGCTGAGAAATCAACTTCCACCCCTCTGACCACAGATAGGCCATCCTCAGGGCTGAGCACATTGGCGTAGAAATCGTACACCATGCTCGTGTAGGCTGGATTAGGCGGTCTGCAGAATTCCTCCCAGCCATGGTTGATCACTCCTGCGCGCAAGAACTGCGGCAGGTCAGCGAGTCGGTCGAGGAAACCTTTCTCGTGCAACAGGTCTCTCTTCCTCAGCTCAGCACCCCTGGATTCAGCATCAGACGAAACATACCTCACTGACTGAGGTTCGTCTTCAGGGTGGAGTTTAGCCTTCCCCTTGTCTGCTGGTTTGGATGATTCGGCAGCCTCCACCTTGAGGCGTTTGAGCGAAGGCTCAGTACTCTCTTTGTCCGCCGAGGGCACCTTCTTGGCCTTCTTTTTCTTCAACTTCTTGGCCTTGCCAATCGTGGCCTTCTTCTTCTTCTTGAGTCTGGCCTTGATATTGATCTGCTGGAGGCATGCCCCCAACGTTTCTTCCATAGAATCGTCCTGCTGTGCAGGCTCGGCAGGGCTATCTTCCCTCATAGGAGAGAAGACTTCGTCTTCCCCAGCATCTCCACTGCCTTGCGTGGATTCTTGATAATCTCCATAAGGAAATTCCGGATCAGGCCGTGGAGAATTATGTCCTGCTGATGGTGTCTGCGCAGAACTCAGTGGCGAAGATTGCAGCTCAGGGCTCTGCGCTGCTGCAGGTGTCGGATCAGAACTCTGAGGTGCTGGAGACAACTCAGGGCTCTGTGCAGGCGGTGACGACTCTGCGCTTGGCACTGGTTCAGCTGGGAGAGGGCTGCTCGCAGGTGATGCAGACGGCGACGAACCCTCTTTGGCTGACTCGTGGGATGCACGATCAGTTTCTTGACTCTCCACAGAGGGAGTCCTTGCGGTGCTTGGTTCGGCAGCTGTCTTGACACTCCACCGGCGTTTCTTGGGCGTGCCCACTGGCTCAGATGGTCCAGCAGGGATCTCAGTGACCACCCTCCACTTCTTCCTACGAATAGGAAGCTTGGGAAGAGGACCGGTGCGAACGGCACCATCGTCTGCAAGGGTGAGAAGCGCTTCCCTCGCAGCTGCTTCAGCTGCGTCATCAGCCTTCTTCTTGGCTGCGGATCTTTCAGCACGTGTGGCCACCATTGTCAAGTCTTGAAGATCTTGAGAGAAGAATTAAAGATGGAGAGAATCGCTGAATTCTTGGAGAGCAAAGAGAGAGATAATCGTAACATTCGAGCGCCCTCCAACGGATATAAAAGCAACGGATAAAATCCCAACAGCTCTTTTTGCGGATCCAGCAATTTTAGCGCAATTCCAGGGATATTATTTCATTGAAATCTCCAACTTTGCCCGTCCGTATCTTTTATTTGGCTCAACCGTTTCTTGATCTTTAAAGTGGGATTTACTCTCCTTGATCCCCTCTTTCGATTCCCTACAAAAACAAATAAAACAAACATTAAATACGCAATTAAAAACACACCACAAAACATACAAACGATAATCGGAAAAACAGTAAAAATAAACTAAGGCATTTGGCCTTGACTAAACGAGCACAGTAACCACTCGTTCTCTCTCTTTATTTTTGTCATGCTTCAGTCAAGAGGAAGGCCGAGAGAGTCTTCACATCTCCTTCCTCATAGTAGTGCTTCAACCTAGCACCATTGACCATAAATGGCTGGCCTTGCTGCAAATTCTTTATCTCTATTGCACCATGAACATAGACATTAGTAATAACAAATGGACCTGACCATCTAGACTTTAGTTTGCCTGGAAATATCTTTAAACGTGAGTTAAATAATAGGACAAGTTGGCCTTTCCTAAAGTCTTTGATCCTAAGTCTACTGTCGTGCCATATTTTGGTCTTTTCTTTATACATTTTGGCATTCTCATAGGCCATATGCCTAAGCTCATCAAGTTCATGTAGCTGCAAAGATCTCAATGTCCCCGCATCCTTTACACAGAAATTCAATTCCTTCATGGCCCAAAATGCTTTGTTTTCTAACTCAAGTGGCAAGTGGCAAGCCTTGCCATACACCAACCTATAGGGAGACATGCCTAGGGGTGTCTTATATGCTGTTCTATAAGCCCAAAGTGCATCCTCAAGCTTAAATGACCAGTCTTTCCTATTTGGTTTGACTACCTTTTCTAGGATGTTCTTTATCTCCCTATTGGAAATTTCAGCTTGGCCATTCGAGTGTGGGTGATAGGGAGTAGCTACCCTATGTCTAATGTTATATTTAGCCAATACTTTCTCCATAGCCTTATTAATGAAATGTGACCCCTCATCACTAATGATAGCACGAGGAGTCCCAAATCTAGTGAAAATGTGCCTATGCAAGAAGTTAGTGACTGTTTTAGCATCATTATTAGGACATGCTTTAGCTTCTACCCACTTGGACACGTAGTCCACTGCTACTAAAATGTACAGGTTACCTGATGATGGAGGGAATGGTCCCATGAAATCAATGCCCCATACATCAAAGAGCTCCAACTCTAAGATGTAGGTGAGGGGCATCTCATCCTTGCGACTGAGGTTACCTGTCCTTTGGCATTCGTCACAGCTGTGGGCATAGTTGTGGGCGTCCTTGAAGATTGTTGGCCAATAGTAGCCACTCTGAAATACCTTCGCAGCTGTTCTTTGACCACCAAAGTGTCCACCGTAAGGAGATGAGTGACAGTGCTGCAGCACAGACTTCGCCTCAGCAGCTGAAACACACTTCCTCAACAACCCATCAGCACAAGTTCTGTAAAGTGTGGGGTCATCCCAGATGAATTTCCTTGCTTCATGAAGGAACCTCTTCTTCTCTTGTCCTCCCTTGAACACTGGCAATACCTGTGATGCACGGAAGTTAGCAATGTCAGCAAACCAAGGTTCCTCATTGTTATCACGATGAGCCAAAGCAAAGACATGTTCATCTATAAAAGCATCAGAAATTGCGGTCTCCGCAATTTTTTTGCAATTGTGCTGCAATCGAGAAAGGTGATCTGCAACCACATTTTCACAACCTTTCTTGTCCCGAATGTCCAAATCAAATTCCTGCAGCAATAACACCCATCTAATCAATCTAGGCTTGGCATCAGCCTTCCTCATAAGATATTTTAAAGCAGAATGGTCAGTATATACAATGGTCCTAGTGCCTACAATATAGTTTCTAAATTTTTCACAAGCAAATACTACAGCAAGCATCTCTTTCTCTGTAGTTGTATAATTACATTGAGCCTCATTCAAGGTCTTACTAGCATAATAGACAGGATGTGTGAGCTTGTCAATCTTCTGTCCTAACATGACTCCTACAGCATAGTCACTGGCATCACATAGCATCTCAAATGGGAGATCCCAATTTGGTCCTACTATGATTCGTGCTGTGACCAGTGCTTCCTTCAGGGTTTTCCAAGCTACTACACATTCCTTAGAGAAGATGAATGGTCTATTGAGCTCTAGAAGCTCGCACAGAGGCTTGGCTATCTTAGAAAAGTCCTTAATGAACCTTCTGTAGAAGCCAGCGTGCCCTAAGAAGCTCCTAATAGCCTTGACATTCTGGGGCTCTACCAACTTCTCTATGATCTCTATTTTTGCCCTATCCACTTCCACACCTGCCCTTGACACTCTATGTCCTAAGACAATCCCTTCATCTACCATAAAATGGCACTTTTCCCAATTTAGGACTAGGTAAGTCTCCTCACACCTAGCCAGGACTTGTCCTAGGTTTTCTAGACAGGTTTTAAATGAATCCCCAAAGACTGAGAAGTCATCCATGAATATTTCTATCATGGACTCATCCAACTCAGAGAAGATTGCCATCATACACCTTTGGAAAGTTGCCGGTGCATTGCATAAGCCAAAAGGCATTCTGCGGAAGGCAAAAGTTCCAAAAGGGCAAGTGAAGGTAGTCTTCTCTTGATCCTTAGGGTCTATAGTAATTTGATTATAGCCAGAGTACCCATCTAAGAAACAATAGTAGGCTCTACCAGCTATTCTGTCTAGCATCTGGTCAATAAACGGTATAGGGAAATGGTCTTTTTTAGTTTCTTTATTTAATTTTCTGTAATCCATACATACCCTCCACCCTGTGACAGTCCTTGTTGGAATTAGTTCGTTATTCTCATTGACTACCACAGTTATTCCCCCCTTTTTAGGTACACATTGGATGGGGCTCACCCACTGGCTACTAGCTATGGGGAAAATTACTCCTGCATCTAACCACTTGATTATTTCCTTCTTCACTACCTCTTTCATAGAGGGGTTCAACCTACGCTGGTGATCTACCCTAGGTGTGTGCTCTTCCTCTAGTATAATTTTGTGCATGCAATAAGAAGGGCTAATGCCTCGAATATCAGCAATCGTCCATGCTATAGCCTTCCTATGTTGCTTAAGCAGTAAAATTAAATCAACCTCATGCTGTTCACTTAGTTTAGAAGAAATAATTACAGGCAGCGTATCATTATCTCCTAAATATGCATATTTGAGGTGAGTAGGTAGTGGTTTCAGTTCTAACACAGGTGGATGCTCAATGGAGGGCTTTAACGGATTTATAGTTCTATCAGTTAAATCTATATTCATACATACATGCTGTGGTTTATCTACAGGCATATTCATTATGTCAGATACATTTAAATCAGCTACATCTAATCCTACATATTCATTTGCATGCTTGGTTAACAGTACATGCTCTAATTGTTCTTCCATTAGTGAGTCAACAACATCCATGCTAGCACAAGACTCAGAATCAGAGGGATACCTTAAAGCTTTATAAACACTAAATTTTACCTCTTCATCATGAACCCTCATAGTTAACTCACCTTTTTGAACATCTATGAGTGCCCTACCTGTGGCTAGAAATGGTCTACCTAGCAGGATGGGGACCTCCTTGTCTGCCTCATAGTCCAGGACAATGAAATCTGCAAGGAAAATGAATTTGTCAACTTTAACTAGAATATCCTCAATCTTACCTTCTGGATATGCGATGGATCTGTCTGCTAGTTGTAAAGTGACAGTAGTTGGACGTGCTTCTCCCATTCCCAACTGGCGGAATAGGGACAGGGGCATGAGGTTTATGCTGGCGCCCAGGTCACAAAGCGCTCTGCCCACGTGCTTGCCTCCAAGTTCTACAGGTAAGGTAAAGGAACCAGGATCCTTCTCCTTCTTGGGCAACTTGTTCTGGAGGATGGCACTGCACTCCTCGGTGAGGTTCACTGTTTCAAACTCACCAATTATTTTCTTGTTAGTAATAATGTCCTTCAAAAACTTTACATATGAAGGCATAGACTGTAAAACCTCTACAAAAGGAATGTTAACATGCACTTGCTTAAGTATTTCTAAAAATTTATTAAAATGAACTTCCTGTTCCTGCTTCTTCTTAAGCCTTCGGGGGTATGGAGGTGGTGGCACATATGCAGGCACGTCAGGACGCCTTAAGATAGGTGGAGGCCTTGGAATTTCTTCTACGTCCTCAACAATTGGCTCTAGCCTGGCTCCTGATGTGCTAGTTGGTGGTGGACCTTGGCTTGGCAGAGACTCCAGTGGAGCACTAGACTCAGTGTTCTCTACTCTCTTTGGTGTGTCCTTTGTGTTGTTCACCAAGGGTCTACCACTTCTAAGTTCAATTGCTTGAACTTGTTCTTTGCCATCTCTCCTTGGTACCTCGGTATCAGCAGGGAGTCTACCTTGGGGCCTACTTTTAAGTTCATTGGCTAATTGGCCTATTTGGTTCTCTAGGCTCCTAAGAGTAGCTTGCTGGCTCTGAAGAGTAGCATCATTCTTAGCTATATATTCCTTGAGTAGGTTTTCTACAGAAGATCCTACAGGTTGATTGTATGGTTTTTGGTACATTGATTGGTTATGTTGGGGAGTGAAACCAGGTGTTCCACTCGGCCTTGGTTGGTTAGGATTTTGGTTAGTGTTCTGTTGGCCACCCCATGACAGGTTAGGGTGGTTTCTCCAACCAGGATTATAGGTGTTGGAGTAGGGGTTATTCCTAGGCTGCTGCTGGCTTCCAACATAGCAGACTGAAGATGGATTCCCAGGGCAGTATTCATAAGGGTGCCCTTCCCCACAGAATCCACAGATTGGTGCCTCGCCTTGACTTGGTTGGGTGCCCATTGACATGGCTGTGGCGGTATTGGCACTGGTTTGGAGATTGGCCTGAGCCATTTGCTTAACTAGGTTGGTCAAGGCGTTTATTTGGGTGCTCATGGCGCTTAGAGCATCCTTATCTTGAGCCCTAGTTGGCTCTACTGGATCGTCTGACCACCTACAATGAGATGTTGAGATCTTCTCCAAGATCTCATAAGCTTCGTTGTAACTCTTGGACAACATGGAACCTCCAGCAGATGAATTTAAAACTTGTCTGGTGCTGGGGTTGCATCCTTTAAAGAAGACTTCTATTTGGATACACCATGGAATGCCATGGTGTGGACATTTAATGAGAAGGTCTTTGAATCTGGTCCAAGCTTCGTGAAGAGACTCACTTGGAGCTTGTTTGAACTTTATGATATCATCACGAAAGGTCGAATTCCTATCAGGTGGGAAGTATTTGACTAGGAATTTTTCTGCTAAATCTGTCCAATTGCGGACAGATCCTGAGGGTAAAGAATTTAACCATGTTTTGGCTTTGTCCCTCAAAGAGTAAGGGAAAAGATATAGCCTCAGGGCTTCTTGGGAAACTCCAGGGATTAGGAAGGTGTCACTAACTCCTAGGAAGTTCCTAAGGTGATTATGGGGGTCCTCATTTTCTATTCCAAAGAATTGTCCCACAGTGGACAACATTTGGAACATCACTGGCTTTAACTCAAATGAGTTGGCAGTGATTTCAGGACGGATTATGCTGGGGTTCAGCTCCCCAGGCATAGGTACTAAATATGAGAGGATGGCGCTATCCTTGTCATTCGCTATTTCAATGGGATTGCGAGTGACAGGCACCAGGTTTTGATTTACTCCAGCCATTTCTTCTTGAGGTAATTGCGGAGGAATTGTAGTCTCTGCAATGATTGGAGGTAAAAGGGTTTGTTTAAAGAGACGTTTCTTGGCTCTATTCCTAGCTCTAAGTAATCTCTCGGGCTCAGGGTTGAACTCTAGATCACTAGATGGAGTCTCATTCATAAACTACCCTAAATGGTACCTGAAAAAGAAATGAAGATGGATCAAATTCAATGGAAAATAATTTGATGTTTCAGACTTAACAAACTTCGTTTTCACTTAAAATAAATCCCCGGCAGCGGCGCCAAAAACTCGTTGCGTGCTCAATGTGTAAAGATAAATATGCAAAAGGGTAGGGAGAGCACTTAGAACATGCAAGCATACATGGTCTCACAGCAAGTAGTAAGTATATTTCATTCGTTTTTTCCACAGAGACTCATTTTTAGCTATTCGCGAAGTGTGATTGTTAAGAAAGATGGGATGAATTTGATGGGGTAAAATTGGTTTTTAATTATCTAATTTTTGCTGAATGTATAAAGGGATATAACATAAACAAATGCAAGTTGAAATTAAATGCAAAGGACAAGAGATGGAATTAATAAACGAGGAAGAAAACAGCTAAACAGAATGCAACTTAGCAGAATTGCGAGAACCGCAATTAATCCGCAATTAACTCAACAGCAAAAGTATGTAAATGGGCGAATTAAGGGCTACTAATGACTATCCTATAGGCAGTTTATTACGATTATCAAGCTTTGGATCAACTCTCTATACATCAAACTCACTCTATCTCAAGTATCGTCCGATTTCATGCATTAGAGTCTTAAGTTTACTCGACTTCAAAGTAAGGACTTAAGCATCTTGTTTAAGCAGGAGTGTTTAGTTTGTACTAGGGAAACGCCTATTCCTAGGCCGTTTCCTGATTACCATGAAAGGCTAGCATGATTATATGACTCTGAACTCTTACTCCTTCCAGAGGTTAGGAGTTCTTTGGACAAAATGGATGGCCAATCGAAATTACCCGTGGGATGAAGCTCACATACAATCAATGTTCGAGTGTTAATCTGCCTACTTGATTCACGTTTTTTAGCCTATAGTTCTGTCATTAGCATGCCCCTAAGTGACTTAGCTACTCATGGATATATAGAGAACAGAAATGGTAGATAAGATAGACATGCTTAGAAGGGAAATGTGCTTAAAACAGTAAGCAAAACCCGTAGCAGAAGATGGGAAATGAGAAATGCAGAAATGAACTTTGATTACTGAAATTGTTTGTTGAACAGATAAAAGCTGTAAAGTAAATAGCAACAAGACAGAAAGCAACGAAATAAACTAATCTAGCTACTTAGGAAAAGAACAGCACGAAGCAGAATGTAAAACAGAAGAGAAAGACAGAAAAACAGTAAAGAGTTGCTGGAAAGCTTCGTGGCAGTCGCCTCGAATGAAGGGGATGAAAGATCAGCCTTGCTTGGATGAATCCAATCGAGAGAGAAGAAGAATCTTCCCTCCTTCCTATCAGATTATCGATTCCAACAGCTGAGACTCTCACTCCAACAGTCGGCAAAGGAAAACAGATGGAAATGGTGGACTGCGAGAAGACTTCTGCGCTTCGAGTGATGATCAAACCTCCGACTTTGACCCCCTTTTATAGTAGTTTGCAGGTGCGTTTGGGCCAAGGAGAACCATCAATCTTCAACGTCGTATATCAGAATGGATGGAGGAGAAAGAAGGAATCCCTGAAATTACGGAAATTAACAGAAAAAGATCAGTCAACTTACGGTTTTCACTTGAATAATTGCGGCCTCAGCAATGTTTTCGCAATTCATTCGCAATGCTCATTTTTTCATTCTTTTCCTTCGGTTTTCAACCCTTTTTCTACCTATTGTACATAAGTCCTATATTAGCTACCTTCTTCTAATTCTCATATTAAAGCATAGGTTTAGGCTAAATGCTAACAAAAACACCTAAATGTGTACATCTTCTTAAGCTAAATGGGTCCTAAATAAGTCACTTTCAGAGACTTAACACCCCACACTTTACAGAACCTGTGCTGATGGCTTAATTGTGGGCATCCTTGAAGATTGTTGGCCAATAGTAGCCACTCTGAAATACCTTCGCAGCTGTCCTTTGAAGATGTACACAGTAAGGAGATGAGTGACAGTGCTGTAGCACAGACTTCGCTTCAGCAGCTGAAACACACTTCCTTAGTAAGCCATCAGCACAGGTTCTGTAAAGTGTGGTGTGTTAAGTCTCTGAAAGTGACTTATTTAGAACCCACTTAGCTTAGGAAGATGTACACTTTTAGGTGTTTTTGTTAGCATTTAGCCTAAACCTATGCTTTAATATGAGAATTAGAAGAAGGTAGCTAATATAGGACTTATGTACAATAGGTAGAAAAAGGGTTGAAAACCGAAGGAAAAGAATGAAAAAATGAGCATTGCGAATGAATTGCGAAAACATTGCTGAGGCCGCAATTATTCAAGTGAAAACCGTAAGTTGACTGATCTTTTTCTGTTAATTTCCGTAATTTCAGGGATTCGTTCTTTCTCCTCCATCCATTCTGATATACGACGTTGAAGATTGATGGTTCTCCTTGGCCCAAACGCACCTGCAAACTACTATAAAAGGGGGCCAAAGTCGGAGGTTTGATCATCATTCGAAGCGCAGAAGTCTTCTCGCAGTCCATCATTTCTCTCTGTTTTCCTTTGCCGTTTGTTGGAGTGAGAGTCTCAGCTTTTGGAGTCGATAATCTGATAGGAAGGAGAGGAGATTCTTCTTCTCTCTCGATTGGATTCATCCAAGCAAGGCTGACTTTTCACCACCTTCATTCGAGGCGACTGCCACGAAGCTTTCCAGCAATCCTTTACTGCTTTTCTGTCTTGTTCTTCTTACTTCCAGTTCTGATCACTGTTGTTCTTAGTTTAGAGTTTGAGTTACTGCATTTCGTTGTTGTCTGTCTTTTAATCATTTCTTTTAAAGCTTTCCTTTGTCGTCAAACACTCAAAGCAATCAAAGTACACTTCTGCATTTCACAGTTTCTACCTTCTGCTGCTACGGTTTTGTATTACTGTTTTAAGCACATTTTCCTTCTAAGCATGTCTATCTTATCTGCCATTTCTGTTCTCTATATATACATGAGTAGCTAAGTCACTTCGGGGCATGCTAATGACAGAACTATAGGCTAAAAAAAACGTGAATCAAGTAGGCAGATTAACACTCGAGCATTGATTGTATGTAAGCTTCATCCCACGGGCAATTTCGATTGGCCATCCATTTTGTCCAAAGAACTCCTAACCTCTGGAAGGAGTAAGAGTTCAGAGTCATATAATCATGCTAGCCTTTCATGGTAATCAGGAAACGGCCTAGGAATAGGCGTTTCCCTAGTACAAACTAAACACTCCTGCTTAAACAAGATGCTTAAGTCCTTACTTTGAAGTCGAGTAAACTTAAGACTCTAATGCATGGAATCGGACGATACTTGAGATAGAGTGAGTTTGATGTATAGAGAGTTGATCCAATGCTTGAGAATCGTAAGAAAATGCCTATAGGATAGTCATTAGTAGCCCTTAATCCACCCATTTACACACGTTCGTTGCTGTTTAATTGCGGAAACATTGCGGTCCTCGCAATTCTGCCAGATTTTCATTCTGTTTAGCTGTTTTCTTTCTCGTTTATTAATTCCATCTCTTGCCTTTTAAGTCTAGTTTTAACTTGCATTTGTTTATGTTATATCCCTTTATACATTCAGCAAAAAGTAGATAATTAAAAACCAATTTTACCCCATCAAATTCATCCCATCTTTCTTAACAAACACACTTCGCGAATAGCTAAAAATGAGTCTCTGTGGAAAAAACGAATGAAATATACTTACTACTTGCTGTGAGACCATGTATGCTTGCATGTTCTAAGTGCTCTCTCTACACTTTTGCATAATTATCTTTACACATTGAGCACGCAACACATATGTGCCACCACCTCCATTCCCTCGAAGGCTAAAGAAAAAACAAGAACAGGAAGTGCACTTTAACAATTGTTTAGAAATTCTTAAACAAGTGCATGTTAATATTCCTTTTGTAGAAGTTTTACAGTCTATGCCCTCTTATGTTAAGTTTTTAAAGGATATAATCACTAACAAGAAGATCATTGGTGAATTTGAAACAGTGAATCTCACTGAGGAGTGCAGTGCCATACTCCAGAACAAGCTACCCAAGAAGGAGAAGGATCCTGGTTCCTTCACCCTACCAGTGGAGTTAGGAGGCAAGCACGTGGGCAGAGCTCTTTGTGACCTGGGAGCCAGCATAAACCTCATGCCCCTATCACTGTTCCGCCAGCTAGGAATAGGAGAAGCACGTCCCACCACTGTCACTTTACAACTTGCAGACAGATCCATAGCCTACCCTGAGGGTAAGATTGAGGATATTCTTGTAAAGGTTGACAAGTTTATTTTTCTTGCAGATTTCATCATCCTGGATTATGAAGCAGACAAGGAGGTCCCCATCCTATTAGGCAGACCATTTCTAGCCACAGGTAGGGCCCTGATTGATGTCCAGAAAGGTGAGCTCACCATGAGGGTTCATGATGAGGAGGTTAAATTTAGTGTTTTTAAAGCACTGAGGTATCCTTCTGACTCTGAATCTTGTGCTAGCATGGACATTGTAGATTCACTAATGGAAGAACAGCTTGAGCATGAATTGTCAACTAAGCATGCCAATGATTATGTACAATTAGATTTAACTGATTTGAATGTTTCTGAGATAATGGACATACCTGTAAATAATCCTCAGCATGTTTGTATGACTACTGATTTAACTGAAAGATCCATGAATCCATTGAAACCATCCATTGAGCATCCACCTATCTTAGAATTAAAACCACTGCCTGAACATCTTAAGTATGCATATTTAGGAAGTAATGATACTCTGCCTGTGATTATTTCATCTAAATTGAGTGAGAAGCATGAGGTTGAGCTGATATTATTGCTTAAGCAACATAGGAAGGCTATTGCATGGACTATTGCTGACATTAGAGGCATTAGCCCTTCCTACTGCATGCATAAGATAATATTAGAGGAAGAGCATACACCCCGAGTAGATCACCAACGTAGGTTGAACCCCTCTATGAAAGAGGTAGTTAAGAAAGAAATCATAAAGTGGTTAGATGCAGGTGTAATCTTCCCTATAGCTAGTAGTCAGTGGGTGAGGCCTATACAATGTGTACCTAAGAAGGGAGGGATGACTGTAGTAGTGAATGAGAGCAATGAACTGATTCCAACTAGAACTATTACAGGATGGAGAGTTTGTATGGATTATAGGAAATTGAATAAGGAAACAAAAAAGGATCACTTCCTTTTACCATTTATTGACCAGATGTTAGATAGGATAGCTGGTAGAGCTTATTACGTCTTTCTAGACGGTTATTCAGGATATAACCAGATCACTATAGACCCTAAGGACCAGGAGAAGACCACCTTCACTTGCCCTTTTGGAACATTTTCCTTTCGCAGAATGCCTTTTGGCTTATGCAATGCACCAGCAACGTTCCAAAGGTGCATGTTGGCAATCTTCTCTGACTTAGATGAATCCATGATAGAGATATTTATGGATGACTTCTCAGTCTTTGGCGATTCATTTACAAACTGTTTAGAGAACTTAGGACAAGTCCTGGCTAGGTGTGAGGAGACCAACCTAGTCCTTAATTGGGAAAAATGCCACTTCATGGTGGAAGAAGGGATAGTCCTAGGTCATAGAGTGTCTAGAGCAGGAGTAGAGGTCGATAGGGCCAAGATTGAAATAATAGAGAAGTTGGTGGAACCTCAGAATGTGAAAGCCATTAGAAGTTTCTTAGGACACGCAGGTTTCTATAGAAGGTTCATTAAGAACTTTTCTAAGATCTCCAAACCTTTGTGTGAGCTTCTAGAGCTGAACAAACCATTTATCTTCTCTAGAGAATGTTTCCTAGCCTGGACAACCCTTAAGGAAGCATTAGTCAAAGCACCTATTATAGTAGGACCAAATTGGGACCTCCCATTTGAGATGTTATGTGATGCAAGTGACTATGCTGTAGGGGTTATGCTAGGACAAAATATTGACAAGCTAACACACCCTGTATACTATGCTAGTAAGACACTTAATGAGGCACAATGTAATTACACAACCACTGAGAAGGAGATGCTAGCTGTAGTGTTTGCCTGTGAGAAGTTTAGGAATTACATTGTAGGCACTAGAACAATCGTGTATACAGATCACTCTGCACTAAAATACCTTATGAGGAAGGCTGATGCGAAGCCTAGGTTGATTAGGTGGGTATTGTTGCTGCAAGAGTTTGATCTGGACATTAGAGATAAGAAAGGATGTGAAAATGTGGTTGCGGATCATCTTTCTAGATTGCAGCATAATTGCGGAAAAATTGCGGAAACCGCAATTTCTGATGCCTTTATTGATGAGCATGTCTTTGTATTAGCACATCGTGATAACGATGAGGAACCTTGGTTTGCTGACATTGCTAACTTCCTTGCATCGCAGGTACTACCAACTTTCAAGGGAAGCCAAGAGAAGAAGAGGTTCCTGCATGAAGCTAGGAAATTTATATGGGACGATCCTACACTCTACAAGACATGTGCAGACAGTTTACTAAGGAAGTGTGTGTCAGCTGCTGAGGCGAAGTCTGTGCTGCAGCACTGCAATACAGCCCCTTATGGTGGACATTTTGGTGGCCAAAGGACAGCTGCTAAGGTGTTCCAGAGTGGCTACTACTGGCCCACGATTTTCAAGGATGCCCACGAATACGCACACAGCTGTGATGAATGCCAGAGAACAGGTAACCTTAGTCGAAAGCATGAGATGCCTCTCACTTACATCTTAGAGTTAGAGCTCTTTGATGTGTGGGGCATTGACTTCATGGGACCATTTCCCCCATCATCAGGTAACCTTTACATTCTTGTAGCTGTAGACTATGTGTCTAAATGGGTAGAAGCCATAGCATGTCCCAACAATGATGCCAAAACAGTCATTAAGTTCCTTAATAGACATATCTTTACTAGGTTTGGAACAACTCGTGCTATAATTAGTGATGAAGGGACACACTTTATTAATAAAGCTATGGAGAAAGTGTTGGCTAAATATAATGTTAGACATAGAGTAGCCACCCCTTATCACCCACATTCGAATGGCCAAGCTGAAATATCAAATAGGGAGATTAAAAACATACTCGAAAAAGTGGTCAAACCCAATAGAAAAGATTGGTCGTTTAAACTCGAGGATGCACTTTGGGCATATAGGACTGCATACAAGACACCCCTAGGTATGTCTCCTTATAGACTTGTGTATGGCAAAGCATGTCACTTACCATTCGAATTAGAAATTAAAGCATTTTGGGCCTTGAAAGAACTGAATTATTGCGTGACCGATGCGGGAACATTGCGGTCTCTGCAATTACATGAGCTTGATGAGCTGCGACATATGTCCTATGAAAATGCTAAAATGTATAAGGAAAAGACTAAGATTTGGCATGATAGTAGACTTAGGATTAAGGACTTTAAGAAAGGCCAACTTGTCTTGTTATTTAACTCACGGTTGAGATTATTTCCAGGCAAACTTAAGTCCAGATGGTCAGGTCCTTTTGTGATAACTAACGTGTTTGTTCATGGTGCAATCGAGATTAGGAACCTGCAGCACGGGCAACCGTTCATGGTTAATGGTGCACGATTGAAGCATTATTATGAGGAAGGAGATGTGAAGACTCTCTCGGCCTTCCTCTTGACTGAAACGTGAAAATAAGAGCGAGAGAGGACGAGTAATTACTGTGCTCGTCCATGCGAGGCTATGCCTTAGTTTATTTTTTGATGTTCTTTCGGTTACGATTTGTGTATATTTTTGTGTGATTTTTATTACGAATTTGATGTTGATTTTATTTCTTTTAATAGGGGATCAATAGAGGGAATCAAGGAGATGAATCCTGGATTAAAAATCGGGGGAGATATTGGGACAAATCAAAGATTGAGTTGAGGAAATATGGGCATTTGAAACGAAGAAATCTCCAACGGCCATTTAATTGCGAAAGATATGCTGAATCCGCAACAGAAATAGCCGTTGGGATTTTCATCATTACAAATAGCCGTTAGAATAGCGTTGGCCCATACGCTTCCCTCATTCACTGAACTTCAAGAAATCTCTCTCCTTCTTCCTCTGCAATCCCTCGTTCCAGATTCCTACGATTCCACCATGGTGCTAACAAGAGCTGAGAGATCTGCGTCCAAGAAGAAGGCTGACGACGCTGAGATAGCTGCGAGAGAGGCACTCCTTGCCTTGGCAGATGATGAAGCCGCGCGAACCGAACGCCTTCCCAAGCTCCCTGTCCGCAAGAAGAAGTGGAAGGTGGTGACAGAAATCCCTGCTGGGCCATCTGAACCAGTAGGAACGCCTAAGAAGAGGAAGTGGAGTATGGTCGTTGACGATGCAGCGATCAAGAAGAAGACTCCCACTGTGGAGAGTCAAGAAAGTGGTCGTCCATCCTACGAGACGGCCAGACAAAGCCATTCGCCATCTCCACCGCCGCAGAGCCCTGAGGCATCACCAATATCCCAGACGCCTGAGCCTGAAAGTCCAAATGATGAGCATCAAGAATCGGCACAGGGCGATGATGCAGCTGAGGAAGAGGAAGTCTTCTCTCCTTTGAGGGAAGTCTGCCCCGATAGCCCAGCAAGGGGGGAAGATTCAATGGATGAGACATTGGAGGATTGCCTCCAGCAGATCACAACCAAGGCGAGATTGAGAAAGAAAGCCACCAAGGTTGTCAAGGCCAAACAGCCAAAAACTTCAAAGAAGTCAAAGAAAAAGAAAGCCAGGGGTGAGTCTTCATCAAAGAAGGTTAGTGGTGAGCCCTCTCCAAAGAAGCTCAAGATCGAGGCTGCTGAATCAGCCAAAGCAAAAGATAAGGGGAAGGCCAAGTTGTACCCCGAAGATGAGCCTCAAACAGTGAGGTATGTGTCCTCTGATGCTGAGTCCAGAGGCACTGAGTTAAGGAAGAGGGACCTGCTCCATGAGAAGGGGTTCCTCGACGCGCTAGCAGACCTGCCGCAGTTCTTGCGCGCAGGGATCACCAATCACGGCTGGGAAGAGCTGTGCAGACCACCCGTCCCCGCCTACTCCAGCATGGTGTATGATTTCTACGCCAACTTGATGAATCCTGAGGATAGCCTATCTGTTGTCAGAGGAATTGAGGTGGATTTCTCAGCGAAGGCAATCAATGAAGCCTATGGCCTCAAGGGTCAAAAACACACGGATTATGCAAGGATCATTGATGCGCAAACTGAAGCGGTCCTGGAGGAAGCGCTGAGGATCATTAGCCAACCTGAGGCAGCGTGGACGATTTCGCGCAATGGGAAGCACACTCTGATGAGTGCTACCCTCACAGCCAAGGCAGCTGTCTGGTTCTCATTCGTGCGGAGGAGGTTATCACCAGTGACCCACGAGACCACCATCAACCAAGGCAGATCGCTGCTGGTCTATGCGATCATGAGGGGCCTCACAATCAACGTTGGTGAGGTCATTGCAGCCTCAATCGCAGACTGCGCCAAAAAGGGTAAGGGTCCACTTTTCTTTCCCAATACAATCACTAAGCTTTGCTTGCGTGCAGGGGTTCCAATCGAGAGGATGGAAAGGCAGCTGGCCTACACGGGGCACCTGGAGCTGCCTACAGGCCTGAGGATGCGCAGGAAGGGGAACATGGAGTTCGAGTTAGACGGCCTGGCTGCTGCTCAATCTCTGTCAATGGATTGTCTGATGGACCTGCAGAAGAAGATGGCTCAATGGGCTACATATGCACAGGCAAGGGATAAGGATGTTGCTGACCAATTGGGCTGCATCTTTCCTGAGTTCCCCACGGACCTACTGACACCATGGGCACCTCCAGGACCACGGAGGGATGATGATGAGGAGGACATCTGAGTGCTAGGCTGATTAGCACTCAAGGGAGTATTTCTGTTCCCTACAAAAAAAAAAAAAAAAAAAAAAACTGCTTTTTCGTTGAATTATGTGAATTCTGTTACTTTTGAGCACATTTTTAATCTGTCTTTAGTTCTGTATTTTTGTTGTTTAGAATTGCTTAGTGTAGCTAGATGGTATCTGATTAGGTAGATTGTCTTAGTTTCTTTTTTGTATAGCTTAAATGACTGGAAAGAGCATGCATAGGGGCCTTAATCACAGTTATATCTGCCCTGTATCCATTGCGAAATAATTGCGGAATCCGCAATTTTTGTTAGTAATTGCATGTTTTGGACTGACTGTTTAGCTAGGCTGGTTCTGTTTTAATTTTGTTCTTTTGCTACTATCTTGACTACTTTATATAGCCTATCTATAAGCATGCTGGATGAGTGTCTTAAGGCACCTTTGGTAGTTTAAATTAGCCTCTTAAAAGTGCTCAGCATGCGTAGCTTTAAGTCCTTCCTTGCCTGTTTTTATAAATTTCTGCTGCTGTGATGTTTGCTTTTAGAATGTTCTGTCTATCCCTAGGACTTTTTAATTCTCTTTGTTTTACCCTAGACTAGATGCTTCTAGGACAAGTTTGGGGGTGGGCCACCTCAGACACTCATTGGGGACAATGAATAGTTTAAGTTTGGGGGAGGCCACCCTAGGCCTAGGAACATTCCTCTCTCCCTTTAAGCATAAGCATTCTTCTTCGCCTTTATAAAAATGATGAACTGAAAAAAAAATGAAAAATAGAATAAAGAGGGGTGTCTCTCTTAAGTTGCTGAGTAATCAGTGCCAAGTGTGTAACCCACAAGTGGCATTGCATCAAAAGGCAACCAAAGGAGAGGCTCCACCAAAGTAAGAAAGAAAAAAAAAAGGAAGAAATAGGGAAGAAGAATGTATACCTAGGAGTTGCAACTTTGTGGCTTAGATGTCCTGAATAAAAAGAACTCTGATCCTCAATTAGCTGAGCACAAAGTTGTAGCTTGTAGGGTTGTTTAGGGAGATGAATGTATGTCCAATGTAGTGATGTCAGGGTTTAGGTTGTTCTCTAAATGTACTACTGTCACTGTTAATACTAAGACTGGCATGACTCTAAGGAATCCTAGGTAGCTCAAAAGTAAAAACTAGAAGCATGTACTGAGTCTGGGGTAAAGCTAGGTAGAATTTGAAACCTTAGGGATAGTTGCACGATATGACAAAAGCAAGTAGATCAGTCGTAGGGAGTTAATGAGACAGTAGAAGCATTAGGCATGCAAAGTCAGAAGAAGCAAAGTAAGAGGGTAGTTGTAAACTTAGAAGTGTGTCACAGGACAGCACTAGTATAGATAGGAACTTAGGGGAGTCAGCAAGTGGTTAGAGAGGATAAAACAGCAGCCTAAGTAAGTCCTTAGTTTGCTCGAGGACGAGCAAAACCTTAAGTTTGGGGGTGTGTTACGTCTCCAAAAGTGACCATTTTAGGACTTATTTATCTGAGAAAGATGTACACTCTTAGGTGTTTTTGATAGGATTTAGCTTAAACCTATGCTTATATATGAGAATTAGAAGAAGGAAGCTAAATTAGGACTTGTGTGCAAAAGGAAAGAAAAGAAATGAAAAACGAAGGAAAAAGAATGAAAACTGTGCATTGCGGAAATATTGCTAAAACCGCAATGTTTTAAGTGAAATCCGTAAGTTGGCTAACCTTTTTCTGTTGTGATCCGATATTTCAGGGATTCGTTCTTTCTCCTCCATCCATATTGAAGTACGACGTTGAGGATGGATGGTTCTCCTTGGCCCAATCGCACCTGCAGAATACTATAAAAGGAGGTCAAAGAGGAGGGTTGGAACATCATCCGAAAGCGTAGAAGTCTCTTCGCAGCTCCATTCTTTCTCCTGTTTTTCTCTTCCGTCTGTTGGGTTGGAAAGTTTAGCTGTTTGAGTCGACAATCTGATAGGAAGGAGAGAAGATTCATCTTCTCTTCTGATTGGATTCATCCAAGCAAGGCTTACCTTTCTCTCCCTTCAGCCAAGGCATCTGCGACGAGGCGATCTAGCACACCTTTACTGCTTTCTGTCTTTAACTTCTTATTTCCAGCACCGTTTGTTGTTATTTCTGTTCTATTAGTTAAATCCATTCCATTTCGTTGCCTTCTGTCTTTATGTTAGTAACTTTAAGTCTTCATCTGTTCATTCAAACAATTGATTAATCAAAGCACAATTCATTATTTCACCATTTCTTTATCTTTTCTGTCTACTGTTTTCCCTTTCTGTTTTGTCTTTAATTTTCTTCTAAGCATGTCTACTTCATCTAATATTTTTGTTCTCTCTACATCCATGAGTAGCTAAGTCACATAGGGGCATGCTAATGACAATACTATAGGCTAAAACACGTGAACCAAGCATGTAGGATAGCTCTCGAATGCATTGATTGTATGTAAGCTTCATCCCACGGGCAATTTCGATTGGCCATCCATTTTGTCCAAAGAACTCCTAACCTCTGGAAGGAGTAAGAGTTCAGAGTCATACACTCATGCTAGCCTCTCAAGGTAGCCAGAAAACGACGTATGAATAGGCGTTTTCCTAGTACAAATCATAACTTACTGCTTTAACAAGATGCTTAAGACCTTACTTGGACATGAGTAAACTAAAGCATCTAATGCATGAAATCGGAAGATACGTGAGAATGAGTTAGTTTGATGCATAGTGATTTGATCTAATGCTTGAGAATCGTGTGAAAAAGCCAATAGAGGAGTCGTTAGAAGCCCTTGTTTCCACATTTTACACACTTTCGCTGTTAGTAACATTGCGGTAAAATTGTTGTTCTCGCAATTCTGTTAAGTTAAAATTCTGCCTTAGCCATTTTTCTCTTCGTTTATTAATCTCTTCTCTTTACATTTGAGTTTATCATTGACTTGCACTTGTTTATGCATCTATCCTTTACATATTCCTTAGTAATTAGGCAACTTAAAACCAAATCTACCCCATCAAATCCACCCAATCTTGCTTAACAATACACTTCGCGAGTAACTAATAATAAATCTCTGTGGGAAACGAATGAAAAAATACTTACTACTTGCTGCAAGATCATGTATGCTTGCATGTTCTAAGTGCTCTCTTATTGCATATTCCTTTTAAACATTGAGCACGCAACAATGGCTTAGGAAGTTCTTGACAGATTTGGAAGTTGTTCCAAATATGAACTTGCCAATCACCCTTTATTGTGATAACAGCGGTGCAGTGGAAAATTCTAAAGAACCTAGAAGCCATAAGCGTGGAAAGCATATTGAGCGAAAGTATCATCTCATCAGGGAGATAGTGCAACGAGGAGATGTGATCGTCACACAGGTAGCCTCGAAGCACAACATTGTTGATCCGTTTACTAAGTCTCTCACGGCTAAAGTGTTTGAGAGACACCTAAAAAGTTTAGGGCTGCGAGCTGCTCAGTAGGACAGTGGGAGAAACTTTAGATATTTGATATTCTAGTTCTCTCGACCAGCATGTACTCCACTGACGTTTTAGTCCAAGTGGGAGTTTGTTGGGTTTTATGTCCTAAAACTCGTAGTTTGTAAACTGTATGAATGTAAATATTATATTTCAATAAAGTTGTTATTGAATTTTTAGTGAATTGTGTTTGTATTAACCTATACCAATAACTAACACCCATGGCGATAGTGTGAGTACTTGAACTTCATGTGTGACATGAATGTGAATCAAGTTCAAGTAGACAGCCAAAATGGTCTATAGTATAGGGATAAGGCTGGGTACCTTATCCTGTGGACACTATTGGACGCGGCTCACTTTGTATAGTACAAAACGATGTGATTCAAATCGTTTCATGTAGAGACATGTGAGTGAGGGCGTCCTGTGCAATGAGTTTGCACAAGACCGAACCAAGAAATAAAATCGCTCTTTCTTTATAACACCATTTACTGTAAAGACCGATTTTTTCATTTGATGACTTAGGTAACTCGATCTCAATCTTGAGCTCACTATGAACTCCTGTTTATTCGACCTTATCCTTTGATTTGTACGGGTGAGAGTGGCCAGATCGCCGACTCAATATGCCTACCATCTTGGGGATAAGATCGAATAAGTGGCTGGGGACGTAGTTGTGCGAGATGGAATTCACTCCTGCCCGCTTTAAGGGTTAGTAGAGAGGTTGTTCCCTTAAGTGCTGACTCCAGGCCTTGAACAATGGGCCCATCCTCTCCTGATCAGAGAGGAATCTGATTTGATGGTTGGACCACAAATCAATTGTTCATTAGAGGTGTCAGTGGTACTTAAGGAACAATATATAATACAAGGGTTAAACGGTTTAAATGACCCGTTGTGATTATGAACGACCTGTGAAGGATCGACTTACTAATGATAGTTATATCAAAAGGACACAATATATCTACAGTGAGGGGAGTGCAGCCCTTGGACTTTAGTGGAGTCTCCGGGGGTTAACGAATGTTGGTTAGTTCGGTTGAAAGAGTTTTGACCGGATAATCTCGTATCGTTGGAGCTCATGATCTGTAGGTCCTTACGGTTCTCCTGGCTAGCTCGGATAAAGCCGTGAAACAATATAAAAGAAAAGAAAAGATTTTGAATCGTTCAAATTCGGGTTTGTGGAAGAAGAATAGACATATTTAAATATGATTTAAATATGGACATATTTAAATATGATTTAAATATGAGATTGGTCTGAAAACATGAATAGGATTCATGTGTAAAAAGTCGGTTTTCGGAAAACCGGGATTAATTATATTATTTAATTAATATTTGATATTGAATTAAATAATATTAATTAATTTATATTTTTTTTTTATTAATTAAAAATTTTAATTAATAAAATAATTATTATTATTTTTAATAATAATAATATTTAAAAAAAATATATATATATATATATATATATACATGTGTCTTACATGCAAGATGTAAGACACATGTATGTTTTATATATACACAGGTATATATATTTTGACAGATCAATTAAAAAAAAAAAAAAAAAAAAGGAAAAAGAAAATAAAAAACTTAGTGGACTTTTGGGTTCACAAGTTTCACAATTTTGAATTGTGAATTGAATGAAGTTTTTCTTTCCGTCTTCTTCTGTCTTCTTCCACAGCTTCTGAAAAATAGTTTTTCAGTAAAGCTTTGTCCTTCTTTTCTTTTGTAAAAGGAGTCTCACTACTCTGTTTCTTGGCCCGAGGATAGCGGGACTACCGTGGGTGGTCCACGAAGGTTTCGTGAGAAGGCTCGGTGAGCTCGTGAGGAGCTTCTGGTGGTGAAATTGGAGAAACACGAACGACAAGGGTATGTGTTCTAATTTCTCTTTTTCATTGCTTTTGCATGTTTCCATTTGTTTAAATTGATGAAATTTGAGTGTCTATGATCCAAATCGCTTCCGCTGCGTTCCATCAACGCTCCATCACCTACCTGTGGCTAAGAAAGGTCTGCCCAGTAGGATTGGCACCTCTTTGTCCGCCTCGTAGTCCAAGATTATAAAATCTGCAAGAAAAATAAATTTGTCAACCTTGACTAGTATATCCTCAATCTTACCTTCAGGGTATGCGATGGATCTGTCTGCAAGTTGCAAGGTGACTGTTGTTGGTCGTGCTTCCCCTATCCCAAGCTGTTGGAATAGTGATAAGGGCATAAGGTTGATGCTGGCTCCCAGATCACACAAGGCTCTGCCCACATGTTTGCCTCCCAATTCTACTGGTAAAGTGAAGGAACCAGGATCCTTCTCCTTCTTTGGCAGCTTATTTTGGAGTATGGCACTGCACTCTTCAGTGAGATTGACTGTTTCAAACTCACCAATAACTTTTTTGTTAGTTATAATATCTTTTAAAAACTTTACATAGGTTGGCATTAACTGCAATACTTCCACAAAAGGAATATTAACATGGACTTGCTTCAGGATCTCCAAAAACTTATGGAAATGAGCTTCTTGTTCTTGTTTCTTTCTGAGCCGTCTAGGAAATGGAGGTGGTGGCACATAGGTAGGCAAATCAGGTTGCCTAATGATAGGGGGAGGCCTAGGAATCTCTTCTGGTTCCTCAATGATAGGCTCAAGCCCCACCCTTGTTGTGTTTTGTTGTATTTGGTCAAGTTTAGGCACAGAATCCAGTGAAGCACTAGACTCTTCATTCTATACTCTCTTTGGTGCTTCTCTGCTGTTGATCACCAATGAACTTCCACTTCGGAGTTCAATAGCTTGAACTTGTTCCTTACCATCCCTTCTTGGAGTTTTTGTGTCTGCAGGCAGTCTGCCTTGGGGTCTACTTTTCAGCTCGCTTTCCAACTGCCCAATTTGATTTTCTAGACTCCTCAAGGTTGCTTGTTGACTCTGCAAAGTTGCATCATTCTTTGCTATGTATTCTTTCAGCAAGTTCTCCACTGATGTTCCCATCGGTTGGCTGTTGACATATTGTTTCTGATATGGGGGTTGGTTACCTTGAGTGTGTTGAGTGAACCCAGGTGGTCCACTTGGTCTGTTTTGATTTGGCACCTGACTTGTGCTTTGTTACCACTCCATGAGAAATTTGGGTGGTTTCTCCAACCAGGATTGTATGTATTTGAGTAGGGGTTGTTCCTTGGTTGTTGTTGACTTCCAACATAGCACACAGAGGCTGGATTAGCAAGGCAATATTCATACACATGCCCTTCTCCACAAAATCCACAAACTAGTGCATCCACTTGGTTGGCCACTGATGTGCTTGTTGAAACAGTTGCCACTGTGTTGACACTTTGTTGAATGTTGGTTTGAGCCATTTGCT
The DNA here is from genome assembly GCA_028017165.1 of Herpetospermum pedunculosum. Lineage (NCBI taxonomy): Eukaryota > Viridiplantae > Streptophyta > Magnoliopsida > Cucurbitales > Cucurbitaceae > Herpetospermum > Herpetospermum pedunculosum. Next base: position 48,082,342 of record CM051527.1, read on the forward strand.
TCACCAGGTTGGTCAGAGCATTGATCTGGCTGCTCATTGCACTGAGTGCATCCATGTCTTGAGCCTTCCTTCTGTTTGGCTCCACCGGATCGTCTAACCATCTACAATTTGATGTTGAGATTTTTCTCAAAATCTCATAGGCTTCATTATAACTTTTTGATAGCATCAAACCTCCAGCTGAGGAATTCAAGACTTGCCTCGTGCTGGGGTTGCATCATTTGAAAAATACTTCAATTTGAATACACCATGGAATGCCATGGTGTGGACATTTAAGTAGCAGATCTTTGAATCTGGTCCAAGTTCCATGTAATGATTCATTCTCAGCTTGCTTGAACTTGATGATGTCATCACGGAAGTTAGAGTTCCTGTCTGGGGGAAAATATTTTACCAGGAACTTCTCAGCTAGGTCTGTCCAATTTACAATTGATACAGAGGGGAAGGAATTCAACCATGTCTTGGCTTTGTCTCTCAGTGAGTACGAGAAAAGGTACAGTCGCAAAGCCTCTTGAGATACTTCTGGGATGACAAAGGTGGCACTCACTCCCAGGAAGTTCCTCAAGTGATTGTGGGGGTCTTCATTCTCCACTCCGAAGAATTGTCCAACTGTGGACAACATCTGAAACATGACAGGTTTTAATTCGAATGAGTGAGCTGTGATCTCTGGGCGTATGATGCTCGGATTAAGCTCCTCAGGCATAGGTACAAGGTATGATAGAATAACACTATCCTTGTCATTCGTAATTTCAATGGGATTGCGAATGTTAGGTGCTCGGTTTGGTGCTCCTTCTGGTCTATCCATTTCACCTTGTTGTGGTTCAAATTGTACTGACTCTGCGTGGTCAGCAATGTGCTGAAATACAGGTTGATTCTGAGTTTGCTGCTTAAAAAGTCGTTTCCTAGTTCTATTTTTGTTCCTTAGAGTCCTTTCAGTCTCAGGATCAAACTCGAGATTGTGGTTTGGAAACTCATTCATATACTAGCTTTGTTGGTACCTGAAAAATAGACGCAAAAGATTAGCTCCAATTAATTAAGATCTTCTAAAATAACATAAATCGTTTTTACTAAACAAAGTCCCCGGCAGCGGCGCCAAAAACTTGTTGCGTGCTCAATGTGTATGTAAATTATAGGTGGAGAGCACTCTGATCATGCAAGTATACATGGTCTGCAGCAAGTGATAAGTATAATTTATATCGTTTTCCCACAGAGACTAAGTTGAGTGACTAGCGATTTGGTGTGTGTTAGATTAGATAAGGTAACTTAAATTTGGATAGATTTTGGTTTGAGGTACGGAATTATAAAAGATGCAAGAAGAATGCAAAACTAAACACAAAACAAACTAAGTTGAGGAAACTATAATGTGAAAAATAGTATTGCGGGTCTCGCAATACTTTCGCAATGGATTCGTAATGGAGTAAAAAGTAAAAAAAATGACTAAGGTAAAGCCAGAATTTGATATTGCGGTTCTCGCAATATTCTCACAATACTCTAACAATGATTTAAAATCTAAAGTAAGATAGCAAGGTCGGCTTAAGAGTCCTCTATAGGCTTTTATCTATGATCATTCAGCAGCAAATTAACATATCATGCATCGTCTTAGCTAGGTCTCATGTATCTTTCGATTACATGCATTAGATCTTTAGTTTACTCATATCCAAGCAAGACTTAAAACCTATTTATACACACATGCTAACAAATTTGCTAGGAGAATGCCTATTCCTAGGCCACTCTCTGGTTACCATGAAAGGCTAACATGAATGGATGACTCTGAATTCTTACTCCTTCCAGAGGTTAGGAATTCTTTAGAAAAAATGGATGGCCGGTCGAAATTGCCCATGGGATGAAGATCACATACATTCAATGCATTCATGCTACTTTACATGCTGAATTCACATATTTTTATCCTATAGATTCATCTTTAGCAAACCTCTATTAAGTTAGTTACTCATGGTGTTCGAAGAACTAAAGGGAATGAGTCGATTACACATGAAGTGGAGAACTCAACAAACCTAATTGATTGAAATATAATTAAATGAAGAACTCAACAAAACAAATTGATTAAGGGATGACAGAATGAAGAATTCAATAAAACCAATTGATTACTCTTTTAAGAAAGCAATTCATATAATAATTCGTAAACAAACATATGTCAATCCGAAAGCAATAATGAAAGGGAAAAGCAGTAAATGATTCAAAACAACATTTAAAGGAAAGCATAACTTAAATTGGAAAGCAGTAAAGGAAAACAGTAAAGGAAAGCAGTAAGGTGCGTAAGGATCCTCCAAGTCGTGAATCGCCTCGGATGAAGGGGAAGATTAGCTGATCTTGGGGATAATTTCAATCAGAAGAGAAGAAGGATCTTCTCTTCTTCCTCTCGAATTATCAACGCCAAGGGCTTGTTTCTTCGATCCAACAAACGGGGGAAGAGGTTTTATCTTCGAGATTCTTCACGATCGGGAGCTTCTCACTATCAGATTGTGTGGAATGAATTGAAGGGGATTCAATTCAATATTTGATCCTCCATTTAACTCTCTTTATATAGCCTTCAAAGGCTGCTCACTAATCATGGATCACCATCCAATTTTGTGAGGTAACAGTCTTTACACGTGGCAGCAGCAGGGAGAGAGGAAGGCTGGAAAAAGGCAACAACCGAAGACTGACGGCTGGAAGTTCAGCTTATCCTATTGCGAGCTCCGCAATATTTCCGCAATGCACCTGCAGTGTACAAATTAGTCGTTTTTTCACCAATTTGCATCATTTTTCGTTCCTTTTCCAAATAAGCCTTAATTTAGCATCATTTCTCAAATTCTCACTTTTAAGCACACATTATGCTAACTTCTAACTAAACTACTCAAGAACTTTCATGATTTTTAGATAATTAAGGTCCTAAATAACACACTTTTGGAGAGGTAACACCTATGCAAAGAGTTTGCATTAGACCGGACCACGAAATAAGTCACTCTTGCTTTATAACGTTGTTTACTGTTTTAAAGACTGACTATTTCAAAACGATGACCTAGGTAACTTGACCTTAATCCTGAGCTAACTATGAACTCCTGTTTATTCGGGATTATCCTTAGATCTGCATGGGTGAGAGTGGCTCAACAACGCCGACTCAATAAGCCTCCCATTTCAGGGGTAAGACCGGATAGATAGCTGGGGATATAGGGTGCAAGATGGAATTCACTCCTACCCGTCTCTAGGGATAGTAGATAGGTTGTTCCCTTAAGTGCTGACACCAGGTCTTGAACAAGGGGCCCCACCTTCTCATTGGCCCGAGAGAGACTGGGTATAGTGATTAGATCACATACCAATCGGTTTAGTGATTGGATCACAAACCAATTGTTCATTAGAGGATTAGTGAGACTTAAGGAGCAAGATGTAATTACGGGGGTAAAATAGATATTTGACCCGACCGTAAATTACGAACAACCTGTGAAGGGTCAACTTACTAATCATGGTTATATCGAGTGGACATAAATATATCTACAGTAAGGAGAGTGCAACTACTAGACTATAGTGGAATGTCCTGGTAGTTAACGAATGTTGATTAACTGGGTTAAAGAGTTTAATCAGTTAATCTCGGATCGTTGGAGCTCATGATCTGTAGGTCCATGAGGTCCCCCTGCTAGCTCATATCAGACTAAACCTTTAGAACAGTGTGACGAGTGAATTCGAAGTGTTCGAATTCGAATTAGGGAATAAGTGTTAAATATATGTGATATATTTAACGACAGAACGTTCAATTGCGAATTGAACACTAGAGAGAGATGGAGATATTTAAATAAGATTTAAATATCGAAAATATGAATAGGGATTCATAATCATGTATATCGGGAATGATCGGGATTAGTGTTGGATTTATTGGATATTAAATTTGAATTAATTAAATTGTTTAATTAATTATTTAATATTAATTTAAAATTAATTATTTGAATTAATTTTTAAATTGAATTAATTTGATCAAAGTTAGTCAAAAGTCAAATTGTAAACAATTGACTAAAACTTTAAAAGTCCAAAGTCAAATGTTGACTGCACTAAACCTTGAAAGTCAAGAGTCAAGTTGATGACCAAAGTTAGTGGAAAAATTCAATTCTTAAGTTAGTGGAAAAATCTGATTCTTGAGTTAGTGGGAAAAACCATTTGTTGGTGTTTTTATGAGTCAAACTTTTTTGCTAAGTGTTCATCCCACATCAAGCCACTAATCCCACTAAATTGAGTGGATTCTACATGGCAACCTATTGTGAACTCAATTTTGCATGTTTTTGCATGTAGTCTTCGATATATACAAAGGGTTAATTAGATTAACTTCTTATTGAAATTTTGATGAACTTTGAGAATTGTAAAGACAATTTCTCTACCATTCTCTCCATATATATATTGTTTGGTGTTGTTTAGAGTTAACTTAGTTGAAGTATATATGTTATGACCGATGAGTTTAGTTTTAAGTAAACTATATATATATGTGAGTTGTTTTAGTTTAGTTTGAGTAGATTTGAGTTGTTTTAAGTTTAAGTTTCGTTAATTTCGTTGTTTAAAGTTAGTTGAAATAAACTATATATATATATATGAGTTGTTTAAATTTAGTAATTTAGTAGTTAGTTTAAGTTAAACTAACTTTAGTTTTGTGTTTTAGTTTAGTTTAAGTTCATATATAGATTTGGGTTGTTTTGTAAAGTTAACTTAGTTGAAATATATATATATGAGTTTATGTTGATGTTTAGGTAAATTTAGTTTTTGCATATATGTTGATGTTTAGGTAAATTTAGTTTTTGCATTTCACTTTATGTTTTAAGTTATAATTTTTTATTTTTTTGATGCTATGTTAATATGAGATTTATTATTTTATTTTTCAGGTATTTTGGGTTGATGTTGTTCACAAAGCTGCTCTCGAAGTGGACTCGACTGCGTTTAATTTTGTATATTTCTGTAGCTTTAATTTTGTTGTGTAACCCAACTTTCTAACAATTTTAATTTACATTTCAATGAAAATAACATTTTACAATCTAATGTTCCAATTTAATTAATTAAATGTGTGTTTCAAACATACTATTAGGTATTTTAAATTTAAAAAAAAACAGGAATTTAAAATATAAATTAAATAAACTGACGATCTCTCGACGGTTTTTTTAAAGCAAAATCGTCGAGAGAGAGACTTTCTCTCGACGGTTTTGTTTAATCCGTCGAGAGAGAGTGAATTCTCTCGACGGATGTTGCTAAACGAAATCGTCGAGAGAGAGACGTTCTCTCGACGGTTTGTTTAATCCGTCGAGAAAGAGTGAATTCTCTCGACGGATGTTGCTAAACGAAATCGTCGAGAGAAATGATACTCTCTCTACGATTTAGAAAATCCTAATCATCCGTCGAGAGAGTATACTCTTTCTCGACGGATGATTAGGGTTTTCTAAATCGTCGAGAGAGTATCATTTCTCTCGATGGATTAGGAAACCCTAATCCGTCGAGAAAGAGTATACTCTGTCGACGGTTGGTCCTATTCTTCTCTCGACGGCAGAACTAAACCGTAAAGAGAGTATCCTTTCTCGACGAAACGTTAAAAGCGTCGAGAGAGCCTCTCCCGACGCCCTTGTCTCGACGAAAACTCCCGACGGTTGTTTTTCCGTCGAGAAAACTTATCTCGACGGATTTAGGGTCTTTCTCGACGGATTTTCGGCGTCGAGAAAACCCTAAATTCTTGTAGTGTCAATTCCATCTTCAATTCTCTTTTAAATTAGTCACTCAAAGGATCCCACAATCTCATTCTAAGCCCGGAGAATAGTCGGGAAGACTCTCGTGGTGGTTCGTGACTGTTACGTTCGAAGATCGGGTTTGGAATCGAGAAGAATTTGAACTTGAAAGGTAACTTCTAAATTATTGTCTTTGATTTTCAAATTACATCCTTTTCCTTTGAAATTAACAAAATAAGAGTACTTAGATCCAACGTTGCTTCCACTATGCATGCCGAAACTCTTTTAGGTCCATGAGGTCCCCCTGCTAGCTCATATCGGATTAAACCTTAGAATAGTGTGACGAGTGAATTCGAAGTGTTCGAATTCGAATTAGGGAATAAGTGTTAAATATATGTGATATATTTAACGACATAACGTTCAAATGTGAATTGAACAATAGAGAGAGATGGAGATATTTAAATAAGATTTAAATATAAAAAATATGAATAGGAATTCATAATCATGTATATCGGGAATGATCGGGATTAGTGTTGGATTTATTGGATATTAAATTTGAATTAATTAAATTGTTTAATTAATTATTTGAATTAATTTGATCAAAAGTTAGTCTAAAGTCAAATGTTGACTCCACTAAACCTTGAAAGTCAAGAGTTAATTTGATGACTAAAGTTAGTGGAAAAATCTAATTCTTAAGCTAGTGGAAAAATCTAATTCTTGAGTTAGTGGGAAAAACCATTTGTTGGTGTTTTTATGAGTCAAACTTTTTTTGCTAAGTGTTCATCCCACATCAAGCCACTAATCCCACTAAATTGAGTGGATTCTACATGGCATTCTATTGTTAACTAAATTTTGCATGGTTTTGCATGTAGTCTTCTATATATACAAAGGGTTAATTAGATTAACTTCTTCTTGAAATTTTGATAAAATTTGAGAATTGTGAAGACAATTTCTCTATCATTCTCTCCAATTCCATCTTCAATTCTCGTTTAAATTAGTCACTCAAAGGATCCCACAATCCAGTTCTAAAGCCGGAGAATAGTCGGGAAGACTCTCGTGGTGGTTCGTGACCGTTACGTTTGAAGATTGAGTTTGGAATCGGGAAGAATTTGAACTTCAAAGGTAACTTCTAAATTATTGTCTTTGATTTTCAAACTACATGTTTTTTTTCTTTTAAATTAACAAAATAAGAGTACTTAGATCCAACGTTGCTTCTGCTATGCATGAAAACTCTTTCAACTCTAACCTCAATGCTTTAGATAACAAAATATTCGCCAAAAAAAGAAAACAGTCAAATGCATGCACACAATGAGAAATTTATATGTGTGTGCTTAGTCCAACCTATCTTAATTCTTATAAGCTAGGAAAAACCTTATGCAACCCTAAAGCTCGTTTTCCCCTACTTCTATAGCAATAAGAACAGTCTAACAATTTTTCAACACTAGAGAGAGTAATAAATCACAAAGGGTATATTATTTATTTGAGATACTTTGTACTCTCATTTTATTTTCTTCAACACTTTTTTTTCTTTTCTTCAACACTCTTTTTCTTTTCTTCTCCAAGAGAGTCTTTGATGTCAAGCTTACCTTCGTTCCAGCTTACTCGCAGTTTCACTGCACAACGTATCTGACTACGAGCAAGCTTCACAATCTTAAGACTAATACTCACTTCTTTAATGCGCACTTAAGAATGAGGAGTATCTCATGAGGTTTTATTTTATTTATTTCTCTTTTTTTTTTTTTTCTTCTTTTTTTTCTCTAGGCAAATAACTTTGCTATATTTCCTTACATGAAACATCACTAACACTAGTGTATCAAGCTTTCCTAAAGGTGTCTTTCGGGGTGACAACGAGAGTTCAAGCCAAATAAGAAAATTTTAAACCTACACATAATCAAGGATAAGAGGACTATGTGCTCAATGGGTATAAGGGATTCAAAATAATTTTTTTTAAATTTGGCTCAAATAGGCATGCATTCTTATGCTTTTCAACAAATGCAAATAAGAAGAATCAAAACCACATCCTAGATTATCCTAATCATATAACATGCAATCAGAATCTTAGACAACTCCAATTCAGAAATCAACACATGCTCAAACACTAGAGGACACTATTAGAAATCGGGGCTATAATGACAAATAAAAACTATCATCAACACTTTAGATGACAGTTTTTTTGGTCCTTATAGCCACTGCCGCCTTTACCCTATAGAGATGACAGAAACCGAAAACTGTCATTATTGATTGTTTAGTGTCAGTTTTTTTCTATCTTCATACTACGATTTATGACAATTATTCTTCGTCAAGAGACGTTATTTTATGGCACTTAAACATTGTCACTAAATAAACTCACGCATATCATACTTTGTCAACTAATCCAGATTGATGACAATAAATTTTTGTCAACTAATTCATATTGATGACAATAATTTTTTGTCAACCAAATGTCAATAATGACATATATTTACCGTCACTAATAGGTTAAAGACGACAACTGTTTTGTGTCAACTAATTTAATTGATTGACAAAAAAAAATGTCGAAAAATATGTTTTTATGACAATTTTTTTGTTGTAAATCTAAATATATTTATATTTCTAATTTTCATTATTATTAAATTCTATAACCTTGATGAACCTTTATTGCATGGTTCACCAAATCCATAAAACTAACGGATAGACATACCTGTGAATACAAACCAAAATAAATCACTCAAGTTGGACACAACGAAATATCATCGAAATAAGAAGTTCTATATATCATTCAAATACCAAAATTCATCAACTTTTACACAAACTAAATCATATGTATACAATATTGACACTAACTACGATGCACATCAATTGTTGCAACATTAACACTAAAATGTTGTATAACATGATGAAATATACATCTAACCCAATCAAAAATCTCATCATTTGTTGCAATATGGCTTCTAGCTTGAAGAAAATATCTCGACTTCGCTTTGTAGTTCATGGAGTAAATATTCAACAAGACAGAATAACTTCTTATATCGAAAAAAAGAATAAGAAACCATTTCAACAAATATCCAAGATCCTGTCAGATAGTTATAAGTTATATAAACATACAATCTAGAAGAGCCAAATTCTCTATTCTTAAATGCATTCTGTAGCTTTTCTGAAAAATAATCAAGCTAACGATGCTACAAACTCCAAAGATAAGACAACTGAACGATCTTAAACAATTATAGCACTTCGTATGTGTAAACCGTAGAAGAAGATCCTATCGGAAACTAACCAAAAATTGATGATGGAAAAAGAAAAAACAAAAAAATAAAGAAGGAACACTAGAGCAAAGATTTGTTACCTGTTACAATACACAAATGAGGAGAGTTTGTACATGCACCTATACAACTCATCAAATGCAATAAAAAGTGTCTAAGTTAACACAAACAACTAAAGTTATCAAGCATTTTATTCAACATAAATATAAAACTTAACTAGGTAATAATTAAATTAAACTTAGCAAAACTTAAAACATAACAACTAAACTATGCTTAATCAAAACTTTAGAACATATAAACTAAACTATATTTATCACACACATTACATTAGATTGAATGATCGTCAAGATGATTTTTTCAATGACATTAGCTATGAATAAATCATTGTTGAAGATATACAGAGTTTGTCGAACAATTTCCAGAACAGTATAATTGAGTTAGATGTGAGTCAACATAATTTAAGGCGAACGACTAGAGTGAGATATGACATTGCAGATCAAATTGTATTAGATTGAGAAAACTTTGGATAATTATTTTTTATATGTTTTAATGCATGTTATATATTTTTTTATATTATGTATACTAAATTCTATTTAAAATATAAAAAGGAAAAATATAAAGAAAAAAAAAAAGAAAAATAAGAAATTATTATCAACCGAGATGTTTTTGTTTTTTTTTTTCAAGAAACAAGAAACAAGAAACATGAGTAGTTATCAAACATGTTCCTGTTTCTAGTTCTCAACAAACAAGAAACAAGAAACATGAAACAAGAAACGAGAACGTTATCAAACGGACCCTTAGTGGCCTCGTAATCAAACTGTCAATTGATTATTTGCTCTCTAGGTTAAACCTTTAATTGTACATGTCAATTAATCTCTAGGTTAAACCTTGATTGTATATGTCAATTTTTGTTGAGCTATTCTCATTTTGATCCACTCTCACATTTATATAGGCAAATTTTGTCCAACTTTTTTTTGCATGCCAATTTTGGATGATCATTGATCAACTTCAATGTATTTACACTATCTAGAGTCGTATTAAATTTGAGCACATTGGTGTTAAAAGCTCGATGAATTGCGGGGAGATCACTTGGAAATATTAAGTGCAAAATGGGTCCTACACAGGTTTGGGTGAGCCAGAGCTCTCAGAGTTGGTGAGTGAGCTTGGTCCCCACCTCTCTCTCTCTTGGGTTTGTAGTTTTTGTGGAGTGTTTTCACATAAAGCATTTTCTCACTTTCTCGTCGAAGGGGTAGTTTAGGGATGACAGTGAGCTTATATATTTTTTTGGCAAAGGGTAACAAAAGTGATTAAATATGTATAATTGCTTTGTCACGAAGTGAGGAAAGATATATTTTCTTTTTTAGTAAGGGGCTTAGCTAGGTTTATTTGAAAGCTCAACATATTCCATTAATATCCAGATTAGCATACGTACACATATTAAAATCTATCGAATCTAAGACTTTTTAGTCACTAGTTCATACATTATGTCAGTTGAACTATGCTCTTGTTGGTAAATAAAATGAACTATTTTAGGGATAGAGAAAACTAAATTTGAAATTTATGATTGTTTAACCTAAGAATCTATTTACCAAGGTTGTCTCTTAAATCAGCATTTGAAATCTTAGCTAAATTTAAAAAATAAAAAATTAATTTTAAAATACTATTTATTTTATCATTCATAATTTGATTTGAATTTTAAAAATATTTTTATAGAATAAATAACAAAACAAAGAATCTTGTAATGATTTTGAGATAAGAGTAACGTCCATCTTTTATATCTATTCTTTTTATTTTCTTTTAAAGTAGAGTTAAATTAGATTCATGACAAGCATGTTGCGTAAATATTTTTTTGTTGCCAAACAAGCCTCAAGTTGAGATTGGACAGGCCAAACTCATCAAAGGCTTATATAACAACACGAACAAGAGTGATTCCATTTCACAACCCTTCTTCTCTTTACTCCAACAACTAATAACTTGCACACCTCCGGCAATGGCTTCCTCCTCCTCTGACGACCACCAAGAACAACAATACTTCACTTATGCTTCACAGCTCGCTACCTCATCGGTGCTGCCGATGACACTCCAAGCAGCCTTCGAGCTCGGATTGTTTGAGATCTTGGCCAAGGCCGACCGTGAGTTCTCTCCGACTGAGATAGCGGCTGAGATCACCACAAACAACCCAGATGCGGCGTCGATGATTGATCGGATCCTGAGGCTTCTGGCGAGCCACTCAGTGGTGGGCTGCTCTGTGGCCACGGACAAAAATGGAAATCTACAGAGACTCTATAGCCTCACGCCTGTTTCTAAGTATTTTGTTCGTAATGAAGATGGTGTGTCGTTGGGTCCTGCATTATCGTTGGTTCAAGATAAACTCTTTCTTCTTAGCTGGTTTGATCTTTTCTTTACCCTTTTCTACAATATTTTCTATCTCTATTATTTTTTTTCATATTTATTTAGTTCTAGTTTCTTTCAATAAAAATATATTTTCGGTCTCTAACGACGTTTGAAGTTGATGCCTACTTGATTCCTGAATTTTTGAAAGCAACACTTTTAGTCTGTTTGAAAAATGATTTTAAATGGTGTCTGAGCTCTTTGGCTGCTTGGCCGGTAGTCCACTAAGAGTAAAATGGTGTGGCGATTAGATATTGTTTAGTGTTTATCTTGTTGATTTCGAATTGATTGCAGGAGTGAGCTCAAGAATGCAGTTGTTGAAGGAGGAGTTCCTTTCAACAGGGCTCATGGAGGACTTCATGCCTTTGAATACCTTGGCTTGGATCCAAGATTTAACCAAATTTTCAACAATGCAATGTTAAATCTCACCACCATGTCCATCAAGAAAATTGTCAAGTCCTACAAGGGCTTTGCAAACCTCAAACAACTAGTTGATGTTGGTGGTGGCTTAGGGGTCACCCTTCAGATCATCACTTCTACATACCCTTCAATCAAGGGCATCAACTTCGACTTGCCTCATGTCATTCAAGATGCTCCTTCCTATCCCGGTACATAGTTTTATTGATTTTTTTTAATTTTAAATCTAGTTTCTAAAATTTTAAAAGTTTTCGGTTGATTAAGTTGCTTAGGAGAGATGTTCAACTCATTTGTATATGTGATTAGTGAGATTGCTAATTAAAGAAAACATGAGTTTTGATTTGGGAATAAAATATTATTTTGATTGATAAAAGAGAAGGATAGTAAGAGCTAATCATGTTTTGACGTACAACATTTATTATAATGAGTAAAACTTGTTTGCTGTCTCGGCTACAAGTATCTTTTGCAGCTCAGCCATCTGTCATGATTTGATTGATTAATATTTAAACCATTTTGAAATAATAAAAAAATCTTTCAACACTATTTACTTGGTTTTTGTCCGTAACTTTTCTTTTCTTATTCCAACAAATTAACAACTTCTCCTACTTTCTCTCTCTTCATTTCTCTACACTCCAAACTTCAAAACTATGAAATTTCAATTAGGGTTATTTAAAATTTGGAGGATTGTGTGTTATATAGGCATAAATTTTCAAGTGGGTGTTTAGAGGAAGTGAAGGAAAGAGTGGAAAATTTCACGGTTGATTCATCTGAGGTTGGTAAAGGAAAAGGTCGATTGGTTTTTTTTTTTTTTTTAAGAAAAAATTCCCAAAAAAAAAAATGGTAACAAAAAAGATTTTATTTGTCTAGAGATATTCTTTAGAGTATTGCAAATCTTACTGCTTAAAAAATAGTTAACCAAAAAAAAAGAAAAAAAATACTTATGGTAGAGAAAGGAAGAGATAGTGAGAGATGAAATTGAAAACAAAGGTCATATGGCAGATGAAAGTGGAGGAAAGAGAGAAAATAGGAGAAGTTTATCTGACGAAGAAGAAACGGAAAGTTACCGAAGAAAAAAAAACTAAATAAATGGCGTGAAGAGTTTTTTTATTTAAAAAATAATATAAATATCTGGTCAATCAAATTGAGAGAGGGCTGCAAAAGATACTTGAAGCACAGCTAAGCAAGAATGTAATTTATTACTGTTTTGAAGTGTACGTAATTATAAAGAAGTTATCATATCCGTTCAAATTAAAGCGGGAGGATGATAAGAACTGAAAAAAAAAATGTAAAATAACTTTTTTTTCAAGGCCTTATCAAAATAGTTTGTTATTTTCTTTACAAAATGGTAATAAATAAGTAATACTTCTAAAAAATATCACATGTCCTTATTAATAATTTAATTTTTTTTTTTTGTTTGACAATTTATGGTGAGGTGGAAGAGTGACCTCTTAGTCACTAATTTATACAATATGTCGGTTGAGTTATGTTCATATTGATTAATAACTTAATTCTTAAAAACAAAAAATTGTAAATGTAACACGATTGTAATGCTCTTTTATCATAAGCAAATTACAGGTGTAGAACATGAAGGAGGAGACATGTTTGAAAAAGTTCCAAAGGGAGATGCTATTTTTCTAAAGGTTAGTTTTGCTTGTGTTTCTTTAGATCATTTCATTTGTGCTTTTTCTTTGTCGTTTTTCACAAACATGTTTGTTGGATAAAATTTATAATCTATCATGTTGTTTAGAAACATTTTTTAAATTTATATTATTATTTTTATAAAGAAAAAAAAACTGCAAAAACAACAAATATTGCAAATTACATAAATCACACTATAAATATATTTAAGAAAACATTTATAGTAGGGAAGTATAAAAATATTAGACAATAAAAAAAAATGTAGTTTTTCAATTAATGTTTTATTTTTAGAGGGTGAGAGATTGAATCTTGGACTGTCACTAGCCTATATATAATGTGTCAAGTTGAGTTGATTTATGCTTTTGTTGGCTTTTCAAATCAATGTTAAAAATTATCATCTTGATTTCTGAAAAATAAAAAATTGATATAAAGAATTCAATTGTAATAATTTTATAGTTTGAGAAATTGATTGGAATAATATTCATAGTTGAGCCAACAACATGATTTAGGCTCCGTTTGGCATTGCTTTTTGAAAGAATTAGAAGTGATTAAAAATAAATCTTAACCGTTTTTTGTTTGGTAAAACAAATTATTTTATAATTTGTTAAAATCAATTTTGATACACGTTCATTTTGCACAGCTTTCAAAAGCTGTTATTTATAGCTTTTAGATTCTCTAACCATCACTTTCTTAACAAATTTTCAAATCTTTTCAAAATTAAAAATTATTTTATATATCTAGTATCTATTTTCCACCCTCAAATCTTATTTTATAATTTTTAAATTAATAAATCAAATGCAAATATTTTTTAAAAATAATACTTTACTATTTTTTTCTTAAAATAATTTATACAATTTTTTATAATATGTCTATTTTAGTGATTATAGTTAAATTACAATAATTTAATACTTATTTACTAAACACGATAACCAACTTATTTAAGTCTACAACTAAAATTTACCAAACACTAATTTGATTCATCAAACAGCTGATTTTTTTAAAAGCAAAGTTGGAAGCAATTATTTTAAAAGCTACCGCAATTCCAAACGGAGCCTTAATGGGTATAAAGTATGAAAAAAAAAAAAAACTCATAATTTGGAGCTGAGTTAAGCATTTTGAAATTGTTTGGAGGCTGATTGATTAAATTAAATATTAAATAACCCGTATATTGCAATTTACTCTGGAAAAAAATGATTCCTAGTATTCTTGAATTTGATTCAATTCGGAATAAGAATCAATATTATTAGCTCTTGTTAAAATATAAAACAAACTTGTTAAAAAAAAAAAAAAAAAAAAAAAAAAAAAAAAAACCCAAGCTTATTTTGTTCCCATTTTAAAAATAAATAAATAAAAGGAAAATTCATTTTGACCCCAATATTTAACTCACACAAAGTAAAATTTAACATTGAATTCTTCTTTTATCAAAATGGCATCTAAGTTTGAAAAAGTGGCAAAATCATAATTTCATTTAATTGAGTTTTTTTTTTTTTTAATCTTTTTTGAATATTTGTGGCCACCTCTAAGCATTCCGCTTGGTTAGATTAATATATTTGCATCATAATTAATTATTTACGCAACTTGATTACATATTTAGTTACATATATTTTTGTTGGTTGAATTTTGTGACCTTTATTGATTATTGATTGATGACTAGAAGAATCATTTTTTAAGTGAGTACGGACGAAATTTTAACTTCACCATAATTTTTTTTTAGTGGATACTTCATGATTGGAGTGACGATAATTGTGTGAAGTTGTTGAAAAATTGCTACGCTGCGATTCCAAAAGATGGAAAGGTAATCGTAGTGGACGCAGTGCTTCCAATGGTACCTGAAATCACGAGTGCAATGAAATCTATCACTCAAGCCGATGTGCATATGATGACTCAACATATAGGAGGAAAGGAGCGAACTCGCGATGAATTTAAAGCCCTCGCAATCAAAATTGGGTTCAAACACATTATATTCGAATGTTCTATATGTAATTTCTGGATTATAGAGTTTTTAAAATGAGTCTAGCCATGTTTTAATCCTATTTATGTCTAAAGACCAAAGAAAGTATGAATAAGTTAAATGCTGAGTAATTTTAATACCTATAAACTTCATGTATATTATTTTTCTTTAGTTTCTAAACTTTTAAATTTGCGTAAAAATATATTATAGTTATTATTATTATTATTTAATAACTTATTTAATAGATGTCAATGTTAGTACATCTTTTGTTAAGTTATTTAATGATATTAAAAATTATATATATTAAATTTATGTCAAATCGAGTATAATTTAATTGGTATAAAGTTGTGTCTTTGACTAAGAGTCAATCCTCGCATTAATTAAAATACCGTGAAAAAAAAATTATTTGATGATGGACTCTTAAAAAAAAAAAAAAAAAAACTGTGTGGTTTAACCTGTTAAGTTACAAAATGAATTCATTTTTTTTTTATTAAAAGATTTTAGTGGAAAATAAATAATAAATGACTAAGATGGCAAGAATTTTAATCATGGGACTATTTAAAAAGATAAAATCCCTTATTTGAGTTAACTTATTTAATTATTTTTTTTTATAAATGGAGAACTTCATTTAAATGGAAGATAGAAATGTCACATGGTCAACAATAATAGTTTTGTCTCGTTCAAACAAAGACAATAATCAAGCAGGAAAGCTATAAAGCCACAACATAGAAGATATAGAAAAACCTCGTTTAGCTAACTCGTTGGCCGTTTGGTTTCCCTCCCGATCAACATGGATGAAGCTCAGGTGGGTGAACTACTCAACTCTAAAATGTCATCAATCTAGGTGTGAACCTCAGTCCAAACTTCAATGTCTCCGTTTAGCATAAGGATTAGATTGATGGAATCAGAATACACCTGTAAACTCTTGAATCTCATTCTAACTGCAAGTTGCAAGCCTTCAAGCAAAGCCATAGCTTCCGCACAGAGAGGGTTAGGCATCATCTTCTTGTACCCATTCATCGCCGTAAGCAATCTACCCTCTGACCCACTAATCACAACACCAAAACCAAACCGGTTTATGCCATTTTGACATGTTGCATCCATACACAACGTAGACCATCCCCCAGATACCACAGGAACCGCACGGTTCCTAGTCAATTCCACCTCCATCAACGCATCAGACAACAGAATCGGCCCAGACAAAAATTCATCCAAGTAGTTATGAATCCTATGACACCTGAGTGCCACCAAAGAAAGAGAAGAAGAGTGAATAGTTGTGTTTCTATCATTCCAAATGGCCCAAGTAGCCACATACACAGGAGCAAAATCCGCTTTCGAAAGTTTAAAGGAGATATCAATCCATCGGTCCTGGATGGGCATACTAACCTCAAAGACCGACCAGAAATCTGGTAAAAGTAGACGCCAAATCTATTTAGCTCTTTTGCAATAAAAAAGAGCGTGGTCAAATGTTTCTTCTTTTCTCTTGCATAAAGGACATAAAGTGGAGACCTCTAGATGTTTGGTTCGAAGGTTGACGTTGGTTAGGATACACTTGGTAATGAACTTTTGGTATGTTTACAAATTTTGGGTTGTCGAAGCCCGCCAAAATAATATTTATAAATCAATCTCACTGAGCTAACTTGTAGCTAGTGGCAATCGGATCAATCCACATGGAGCGATCTATAATCCTAATTTAATTGAATTGAATTTGTAATGAAATCAAACAAAGGGGGTTTTCTTTGGAAAATCACTAAACATGCAAGGAATTGCGCTAACGGAAAATTAAAACGGGAAATATGAAATTGACAAGTATGCTTAATTAGAAAGTATTGGGATTGATCTAATGTATTTCGGTTCATCGATTAACATGAAAATTAGCCAAAATGCTTCATGCACGCGAAATGTTTGCAAGTCACCGTAACAAACATCCGAATGAATTAATTAGAAACAAACAATTCCAATTAAACACGCCTCTTAATTAATCTAAAGTGATTAGTCTTAAATTAATCAGAGAACAGTAACGGGTATTATCGCGACGAATTAGTCTTAAGGCTAAATTCGATTTCTCTCCTAACCTTAAGCCCACCGTGAAAACGTTAATCAACTCCTACCCCCAATTGTCACTTAGGCTCGAATTGATTAGCCACGAGCTAGACTTTCGCTACTTGCATTAAAACTAATCAAGGATTAATGCTAGTCAACTAACATGTGTAACAAATTATGAACGTCACTCCTAATTGGAAAGGCAAGTCATTCGTTCTTAATATACATAGGAGATGCAAGAAATTCATACAAATATGCTAAACATACATTTAAGCACAAATTTTACCTAATACAAAAGATTAACAATCTCTCAACTAACTAATCAAGCATTTACCTCTAGCCTTCCATGGGGAATGGAGTATTCCAAGCTTCTATGGAGGTTGTAGAGTTCATACAACCCAAATGAAGAAGAAGAGCTCCAAAAATGGTGAAAAATTGTCAATCCCGAGCCCAAAACGGAGATGGAATGCCCTAAAAAATGCTTTTTATACTTCAAAGTAGGGGCCATACTGCTGAAGGTTCCCAGCCATATTAGAAATCAGAATTCGGGCTTCCATGGGAGTCTTATCCAGGAGAGATCCTCCACTGGCAGCGTCAATCAACTATCGGTCATGTGGAAGCAAACCGTCGTAAAAGTACTGAATGAGGAGATGCTCAACTATCTAGAGATTGGGATGGCCTCCACACAGTCTGTTATACCTCTCCCAATACTCGTATAAATTCTCCTCAGCTTCCTGCATGATCCCACAAATTTTCTTCCTGATGGCAGCGACTTTTGAGGCAAGGAAGTACTTTTCCAAAAATGAACCCTTCAGTCCGTTCCATGTCGTGACAGATCCAGATGGAAGACAATACAACCAGTCTTTCGCCTTTTCCTTCAGAGTGAAAGGAAAGGCCCTTAAGCTCAGCTGGTCCTCAGTCACTCCTTGCGGCATTATCCTCGAACATACCAGATGGAATTCCTTAAGATACTTCAGAGGATCCTCACCTGCATTGCCACAAAATGAAGGTAGTTGGTGAATTAATCCAACTTTTAATTGAAAATTACCTAGAACTACTAGATACGCAATACACAGTGGTTGTCGGTCTAAGTCAGGTGATGTCAACTGTCTCAGGGTCCTCTGAGGCTCATTGTTAGCCATGGTCTCCATCTCTTCCAGTTTTCTCAAAAAAAAAAAATTGCGCACAACTTAAAAGAAACGGGTCATACTGTACAAGAAGGATAAAAATAAACAGAATCAAAGAAAATAATTTTCAAAGAAAAATTAAAAACACAAAAAAAAAAAAAATCATTCTAATAGGATTAATTGTTGCTCCCGACAACTGCGCCAATTTTAGTAATAGGATTTTTGAATGTACTATAAATTTCAGGTTGTCGAATCCCACCAAAATAATATTTATAAACCGATCTCATTGAGCTAACTTGTAGCTAGTGGCAATCGGGTCGATCCACAGGGAGCGATCTATAATCCTAATTTAATTGAATTGAATTTGTAATGAAATAAAACAAAGGGGGTTTTGTTTGGAAAATCACCAAACATGCAAGGAATTGCGCAAACGAAAAATTAAAACGGGAAATATGAAATTGACAAGTATGCTTAATTAGAAAGTATCGGGATTGATCTAATGTATTTCGGTTCATCAATTAACATGAAAATTAGCCAAGATGCTTCATGCACGCGAAATGTTTGCCCGTCTCCGTAACAACATCCCAATGAATTAATTAGAAACACACAATTCCAATTAAACATGCCTCTTAATTAATCTAAGTTGATTAGTCCTAAATTAATCAGAGAATAGTAACGGGTATTATCGCGACGAATTAGTCTTAAGTCTAATTCGATTTCTCTCCTAACCTTAAGCCCACCGTGAAAACGTTAATCAACTTCTACCCCCAATTGTCACTTAGGCTCGAATTGATTAGCCACGAGCTAGACCTTCGGTACTTGCATTAAGACTAATCAAGGATTAATGCTAGCCGACTAACATGCGTAACAAATTATGGACGTCACTCCTAATTGGAAAAGCATGTCATTTGTTCTTAATATAGATAGGAGATGCACGAAATTCATACAAATATGCTAAACATACATTTAAGCATAAATCTCACCTAATACAAAAGATTAACAATCTCTCAACTAACTAATCAAGCATTTACCTCTAGCCTTCCATGCGAGATGGAGTATTTCAAGCTTCCATGGAGGATGTAGGGTTCATACAACCCAAATGAAGAAGAAGAGCACCAAAAATGGTGAAAAATCTTCAATCCCGAGCCCAAAACGGAGATGGAATTCCCTAAAATCGGAAAAATATGTTTTTTATACTTCAGAGTAGCGTCGAGACGCTACGGAAGAAATCGAAGCGCGCGCGCGACGTCATAGCGTCGAGACACTACCACGCTGTCTTCAGTGCTTTACAAAAATATTGGAAATTTTGTACTCCCCCAGTCTTAGACTCAAGCCTATCAACCTGCCAAAGTTCACCTGCACCACCAGACCACTCATTACTTTTGGGATAATATTAGATCAATTAATTTATATGGTATAAACGCTTAGAACGATTAATTAATATTATCCTCTAAAACTCTCAGTTAAGCCCTAAACTAATGTAATGGTCCGATTTGACCCTAAGCAATAAAATTCTACAAAATCTACTCTAAAAGTGCTAATTTATAGCTCCTAAGTCTTGTGAATTAAGGAATTAATAGCGCTTAATGTTAACATCACATCCCTTCTTATACTCGGGTGGCGCTAGAAGTAATGTAACATCATAGCACTCAGCATCACCCTCATGGAAAACTTTCAACCGATGACCGTTCACCTTGAATGTCTCGTCCAAATCCAAGCTTCGAAACTCTATTGTGCCATAAGGAAAAATGTTAGTTATAATGCAGGGTCATTTCCAACGGGAATGAAGCTTACTAGGCATGAGCTTCAAGCGAGAGTTGAACATTAGAACCTTCTGACCGACTTCGAAATTTTTTCTTACAACATTTCGGTCATGGAACGACTTGGACTTTTCCTTATAGATTTTTGAATTCTCATAAGCGTCCAAGCGAAGTTCGTCTAACTCCTGCAGCTGGAGAAGCCCCCTCAAGCTCATGTTGCACTTCTTGATCGCCAGAATGTCTTGTGCTCTATCTCCACTGCAAGTTGCAGGCCTTACCAAAAACCAACCTATAAGGGGACATCCCTATAGGAGTTTTGTAGGTTGTACAGTACGCCCACAAGGCATCCTCCAAACGAGCACTCCAATCCTTCCTGCTGGGTTTCACGGTCTTTTCCAGAATGGACTTTACCTCCATGTTGGAGACTTCGGCTTGCCCATTGGCCTGAGGGTGATATGTGGTAGATACTCTGTGAGTCACACTATACTTCCTCATCAAGGCTTACGCCGTTCTATTTCAAAAGTGTGTCCCTTGGTCACTGATTATGGCTCGTGGAATTCCAAACCTAGTAAAAATGTTAGACTTAACAAATCCTACAACAGCATTGGAATCGTCAGTTCTAGTGGCTTTCGCCTCGACTCACTTCGAAACATAATCAACAGCCAGCAGAATATAAGAAAAACCACAGGAAGGAGGAAAATGTCTCATAAAATTCATGCCCCAAACATAAAAAAATTTGCAAACTAAAAAAGAAGTATGAGGCATTTCATTCCTTTTTGAAATCGAACCCACTCTCTGACATCTATCGCAGGTTTTACAAAATTTATATGCATCTTTAAACAGAAAAGTCTAGTAAAACCCACTATCTAAAATTTTTCTTGCAGTTCTCTTAGGCCCAAAATGTCCCCCACATGCATAATTGTGACAAAAGACAAGTATAGACTCATGCTCAGATTCAGGCACACATTTTCTAATTACTTGATCAGGAAAGAACTTCCACAAATAGGGATCCTCCCAAACATAAAATTTAGCATCGCTTTTCAGCTTAGCTTTCTTAGCAGATGAAAAAACGGAGGGGAAATTACCTGTGACTAAGTAATTTACCATGTCTGCATACTAGGAAAGTGTTGCATGAATCTGAAAGAGTGTCTCATCGGGGAAGTCATCATTACGGGGCAAGTGGTCTGCCTTCCTGACCAGTCTACTCAAATGATCGGCCATTGAGTTCTCCGTCCCCTTCCTATCCTTGATCTACACGTCGAAGTCCTGAAGGAGCAAAATCCAACGAAGCAGCCTCGACCAAGAATCTTTCTTGGTCATCAGGTACCGAACAGCTGCATGGTCAGAAAAAACAGTTATTTGGGATCCGAGAATATAAGGATGAAACTTATCTAGTGCAAAAACAATGGAAAGAAGCTCCTTCTCGGTCGTAGTGTAATTGCATTGCGCTGGATTGAGTGTCCTGGAGGCATAGTAAATCACGTGGCTCCTATTCTCAATTCTCTGACCAAGCACCGCTCCTAAGGAATAGTTGCTGGCGTCGCACATGATCTCGAACGGCGAGTTCCACTGGGTGGATGTATAATCGACGCGCTCGTCAAACTATCCTTCAACGAATCAAAGGCTCTTCTGCATTCTTCTCCAAACTCAAATGGCACATCCTTTTGAAGAAGTTACGTCATTGGCAGAGCCACTTTGGAGAAGTCTTTGATGAACCTGCGAAAAAATCCTGCGTGGCAAAGAAAAGATCGAACCTCTCGTACATTCGTTGGGTAGGGTAAGTTAGCAATAACATCAATTTTAGCCTTGTCTACCGCGATACCCTTAGCAGAAATCGCATGACCCAAAATGATTCCTTGACTAGACATAAAATTACATTTCTCGAAATTTAGAACAAGGTTCGTCTGAATAAAACGTTTCAGAACATGCGATAAAATTTTCAAACAGTCATCGAAGGAATTGTCATAAACAGTAAAATCATCCATGAACACTTCAATGCATGTTTTTATAAACTCAGAAAAGATACTCATCATACATCGTTGAAATGTACCGGGTGTGTTACAAAGCCCGAAAGACATCCTTCTAAATGCAAATGTGTCAAAAGGGCACGTGAACGTTGTTTTCTCTTGGTTCTCTTTAGGAATGGGGATTTGGTAGAAACCAGAGAAACCATCGAGAAAACAAAAGTATGGCTTCCCATCTAAACGCTTCACCATCTGATCTATAAAAGGAATGGGAAAATGGTCATTTCTAGTGACCTCATTCAGTTTCCTAAAGTCTAAGCACATCCTCCATCCGTTTTGAATTATTTTGGGTACTAATTCATTTTTCTCATTCCTAACTACAGTTACACCTGTTTTCTTAGGAACGACATGGATTGGACTGACCCATTTACTATCGGAGATAGGATAGATAATACCTGCTTCGTTGAGTTTGAGGATCTCAGACATAACCATCTTCTTCATCGCTGGGTTGAGCCTTCTTTGGGGCTCTCGTGAAGGTTTTGCTCTGTCCTCAAGCAGGATTCTGTGCATGCACAAAGCTGGACTAAGCCCGTGTAAATATGCTAGCGTCCATCCAATGGCCAGCTTGTGCTCTTTAAGAACTGTCATCAACTTCCCTTTCTGATATGGTATAAGGTTCTTCAATATTATGATCGGCAACGTCTCTTCATCACCCAAATAGGCATATTTCAAGTGATCCGGCAAGTCCTTCAACTCCAATTTAGGTGTCTGCGAAGTAGAAGGGAGCATCTTAACATGATTTTCAACAATCGCCAAAGTAGAAACAATTGGTTCACAAAATTTAGTCAAGGGTGGTTCATGCAACTTAGATTCATCAAAAAGTGCAGTTAAAAACAATGGATCATCACCATCCTCAACAGTCATTCATGCATTTTGTGTTAGTGTATCAATTGTGTCTACTTGATAAATAGAGTGTACATCCTCATCATGCTCCATTTCATTAGACACATTAACCTCAACAACCTCTCTGCGATACTCAACAGACAAAGTGCTCTTATCAACATTTATCTTAATTTTAGTAGTTTTCATAAACGGCCTACCTAATAAGATCAATGCAGACGAAGAAGCAGAATTTCCATCAATTTTCAGAACATAAAAATCTACAGGGAAAATTAATCCATCAACTTGCACTAATACATCTTCCACTACTCCTAAAGGATGCACAAAAGATCTATCAGCAAGTTGGATAACTATTCTTGTTCCTTGTATTTCTTTCAATTTAAGATCCCGATGAATGGAATGAGGCATAACACTTATTGAGGCTCCTAAATCTAGCATTGCTTTTTTAATTTTCATGCCTCCAATCGTACAAGGGAGAGAAAACATACCTGGATCGTCGCATTTTTCTGGTAAGTTCTTTGTGATCAAAGCAGAGACATTCTTACTTACCACGACTCGTTCATTCTCCTTTGTCTTCCTCTTGTTGGTGCATAATTCTTTTAGGAACTTGGCGTACCTCGAAATTTGCTTGATTGCATCCAACAGAGGGATATTGATATCTACCTTTTTGAATGTGTTGTGAAACTCCTTCTCGTAGGTATCCTTAGGTGGTCTTGCTAACCTACTAGGAAAATGAGCTTTAGGCACATAAACTCTAGTACAAGTAGGATCAAAATTTACCCATTTTCCATCTCGGTTCGGGATTTTCCACCACTGGCTCGCTTTGACCTTGATCAATTTCCACTGGTGGAGTACATGTGGGAAGCTCCTTCCCACTTCTCAATGTGATGGCACTCGCGCTTTCGGCCTTCTGATTTTCCATCACTGTCATTCTATTACTAACCTGAGTCGTCGCTTCGCTCAGATTTTGGAATTGCTCTCGAGTTTCCCTATGGTATGATTGAAGTATTTCCTCCAAGGATCTATTTGAAACAGAAGAACGAGCCTGCGGTAAATTTTCTTTTAATGCAAGAACAACATTACTTACCTCAAATAGCCGGACTTTGATCTCGTCCACGTCCTTCACTAAGCAAGCCTGCTCCTTCTCTTCATTTCCACACCGCTCCAGGTTTCTAGCTATGTTAGAAATCAAAGCTCTAGCTTCTGCGGGGGTTTTATCCATGAGTGAACGTCCGCTAGCAACGTCAATCTGAAGGGAATGAGCGCTTCAATCCCCGCAGCGGAACCCTTGGAATCGTTCTTTGAGTTTATTTAGAACTAAACTAACAATACAGGTTAAGCATATATATTACCTTTGATGAACAATAACCTTCTTGTGTTCCTTTTTCCATGAGATCTTCCTCGCTATGACTCGAACACGGGATCAAGGCTTGTGGGAGCTCTTTGAAAGAATGAGAGAACAATTCTCTCTGTAGAGCGTGAGTAGTTTGTTTGGCTAACCTTTTTAGCTAAACCTAAATGTCCTATTTATAGGGTTTTTAGGAATTAATTTTATTTAATAAAATACATTTTAATATCTATTATATTAAAATATGTATTTTATATTTATTTGAATCTCATTCAAATATCATAAAATTAAACTTTTATAATATACATTTAACCATTTTGAATCTCATCCAAATTTCATATGTATATATAGTTTTCAATATTAATGTATCTAATACATAAACCATTCCCTCTAATATTTAATGTATCACATACAATAAATATATTTTTCTCTTCTACATTTAATATATCAAATATACTAAATATTAATTTGAATATTTCAATTTTTTCTTTCAACTAAATTGATCGTTTTAGTGTTACTATGAGCAAGCAAGGCGACCTTATGGACCTACAGATTTATAAGCTCCAATGATACAAAATTAATTAATTCAACTCTTTAATTAATTAACTTTCATTCATTAACTCTAGGTCACTCCACCTAGAGTTGCACTCTTATGCACTATAAGACAAGTTGTGTCCATGGATATAACAATTACATGCAAGTCGATCCTTCACGAGTTTTTCGTAATTACAGCTAGGTCAAAAGTCCATTTTACCCCTGTAATTACATTTTGCACCTTAAGTACCACTGATTCTCTAATGAACAACCTGTTTATGATCCAACCATAAACCAAGTCCCTCTCGGGCTAGTGAGAGAGTGGGGCCCCATTGTTAAAGTCCCGAAATCAGCACTTAAGTGAACTACTCATCTACTTTCCCTATATGGGAAGGAGTGAATTTCATCTTGTGAAACTTATGTTTTCAACTCCCTATTTGGTCAAGTCCCCAAAATGGTAGGCTTATTGAATCGGCTATAAAGGTCATTCTCACCAATACAAATCAAAGGACGAGCCCTCACAGGCAGGAGTTCATAACTCACTGAGGATTAAGATCGAGTCACATATGATCATCCTGTGAAATATTAATCTTCTCAAATAACAGATTTATTAAGAGAAATTATATATTTCGTGATCCAGTCTTATACAAACTCATTGTATAGGATACCCCCACTCACATGTCTCTACATGAATGATTTGGATCAAATCATTTGTAACAATTACAAAGTGAACCGTATCAATAGTGTTACCAGGATAAGGCACCCAACCTTATCCATATACTAACTATTTTGGTTATTCCTTGAACATGATCTTCCCGTATGTCAACTACATATTGTTCAAGATTACACTAATAACCTTGGATTTTTATAATAATTAATGAATATTATAAATTACAAAAAATAATAATCAAATAATTATCAAATAATTATTAATTATTTACGAGGCTTTAGGGCATAAATCCCAACAATCTCCCACTTGCACTAAAGCTGATGAGACATGTATCCTAGGGCATACTCTACACCCAACACGTTCTCCCACTTGCCCTAGTGAAGATGAGACATGTCTCATAATCCTAGAAATTCTAGGTGACTCTCAAACACTTTAGCCTCGAAAGTCTTTTTATATAGATCAAAACGACTGTCAACTAAAACTCATCGTGGTCCCTACCATGGTGCTCTCTCTCTCAGCATGATACCTTATACATTGGTGGTTTCTCAGTTCCTTAATTTTAGCCATTATACCACAATTTTATCCTAATAAATTGTGATAGGCTTATCCATATCTGGAACGTCGATCAGATTAATTGAAGAATGTTTTAGCTATATACAAATTATTTTATTGCTTCATAAGCAAAAATATTAACTTGTATATCAAGCTCTACCACCTAAGGTAATCATAGATTTCCATAAATCTTTGTCAAAGCAAGTGCATCTCGTAAAGATCAAATCTTTAACCCCATACACAGAATTATAATTCCTCATTTTATACATAGATATTTTGAGAAAAGTTTTTAATTTTTCGCGCAATGGTCATACCATTGGGCTAATTAATATAAACTAACCAATTTTAATGTCAAATGCCATGTCTCATGTGTACATTAGATTTTCTCCCACTCAAACGTAGATAGTCAATCTAATGTTCTCAACATTTTGAAATGTCTGAGGACACTTTTCCTTAGACAAGATAAACTTCATGTAAGAATGATACATTATCATATTTGAAGTATTACATCATATACTTGACAACAAATTTGTCAATATAAGATGTGTGAGACATAGATAACATTTTGTCCTCAAAATCTCTGTTTTTAGGACATACCCAGTAATTTAAATCATTCATTTGGAATTGGTTAGATAGTCAACAATTTATGTTGGATTGAAATCTTACATCATACAAAATGAGTAGTAAGTCATCCACATAAAATATGAGAAAACTCCACTAAGTAATTAATGATTTTCTTTTCTATACAATATCATTAATATTTATTCAAAGTCATAGTTTTTGATACCTTTATCAAACCTTACATTAAAAAATCTAGTGATCAAATTCATTTCATAAATGAACATTTACTACTTGCAAACCTTTTGCTTTTGATTTTTTTAAAATGAACTCATATAATTGATTTGTAAATGCATTCTTTAAAATTTCTTTTCAGAAAAGATTTCTTAAACCTTCACTTGACATATCTCATATGCAACTATGAATTAGGGAATGCTTATAGACTTAGTATGACAACAAATGAGAAAGATTACTCATGGTTTACTTTCTCCCACTATATTTGTCATTAGTCTTATTTTGACGGTCTATACCTTCTTATTTTCAAATCTTTTACTTTTGTAGATATATTAAAAATCTATGGGTTTTACCTCATCACGAATATCTACAAGTTCTAGATAAAGATGACTACATATACTCTATCTCGAGATTTATGACTTTGGTCTACTAGTCTTTGTCATTGACCCTCATTTCAACTTTGAGGTCAAGAAGCCCTACATTTTGTCATCTAATATGACAACTTAGGCTTCATATAAGCTCTTGTAACGGTTGGGTCATCTCATAACTCTCCCACTACGATGAGGCTTATCCAATTCATGACTAGGATCAATTTGACTATTAAATGTAATTAAATTGTTAACAACTTTTGTTAACTATTTAGTGGCTTCACTTGGAACCAACTTTTCAACACTATTGAACATATTCAAGTTTCAGCATGTATGCTTAAAATTCCCAAAACTCAAAGGGTTGTAAACTAACTTTACTACTCTTCTATAATCTAAAATTTGTCTCATGGACACCTTTTAGATAGAATCATGTTCACTATACAATCTATATTGCATATCCTAACAAGAGTCTGATAATGACGTGTAATTTTATTGTTCTGACCATGTTTAACAAGGTCTGGTTTCTCATCTTACAGCACAATTTCACACAATTGTACTTTGTGCTAGAGTTGAGATAAAATCTCACTTTCTATCAATTAGTCTTAGACGTAAGGTTCCTGTATTTTTCACTGTGATCTGATCATAGTATCTTGATAGATTTACCTAATTGACCTTCAACTTGTGTCTTATATTCCTTGAACTTTTCAAAATATTCAGACTTATGTTGCATTAGGTTACGATACTTATTCCTTGAATAATCATCAGCTAGAGTGATGAAATGATCATCAGGATTTTTTGGCCTGTAGGCTTTTCCAACAAAACCCTATTGGTTATCTGGCATGAAAGGCAAGATCTTTAGACATATAAAGTAATTAACTCTAACATTTAGAGAATTGCCTCTTAATAGTCTTTTTATTCAAATTGATCAGAATCAATCTTCAGCGCCAAAGACAAGTATCATATTTTAGGAGAATATAAATTGTCTTTACATTCTGGATTCTAAAATCCAGAATTTCTCAATGTGTAGTATTTTATATGTTAACAATTAACACATACAAATTGTTTTTATCTTCAGCTGAACTTTTCAAACAATTTTGAAAATAAAAATTTAGTACTAAAATATTCATACTATATGAACATTTTATTAGTAATAAAGTTAGAGAAATTGAATTTCTTCTATGGTACTAAAAACATCATATTCAACATTAAATAACAATTATTTCTTATGGACATCTTAATGTCTCCCACTACATTAATTAAGATGAATTTTTTGGTGCCAACAAGTAGAGATCATTCTACATCATTAAGTATTTTCCAAGAATTATATAAAATGTAATGAAGAACAAATCTTAATAGTGGATCTGAATCTACTATATAGGTGATAATGATTATTTTCCACCAAAAATCTAGTAAATCAAATTTACTTTTATCCATGTTCTTCTTATAGAGGTATTTTATAAATTCCTCTTATTATGACTACTTTGCTAATTTAGAAACTATTTTCTTTTAGCTACCGTCATATGGTTTCTTTTCTTAGATTTTGGTAATACTTAATTTTTTAGATTGTTTAGATAAATATCTAAATCTAGATTTTATTGACTTCAACAATATCTCATATGTTGTTGTCATCTTCTTTATCTTCTTAGTTTGACATCTAATATGTCAAATAAATTTTTTTTATAAGTCATCTCATTATCTTGATTTATTAATCATGTGCTTCACGAACAATTCGATTAGCATTGACAACAGGTTTTTGAGAACATTTCTCAATAAAGACAAGTTAAAGAAAAATTTACACTGTCATTATATAATGTTAACATTATTTTTCCAAGTGATAATATTTTCTCAATTTGACAAATCAGTAACGAAAATAAAAAATATGAGAGAAATGACATAATATTGAAATATATATAAAAAATATATATATATATATATATATATATTATTTAATAACATGCAATCAATATTCATTCAATTTCAGCATAGAAAACAAACAATTTGATAAATGAACCCTAAAACATTAATTTCTAATGCTATGATACTTTAGTGAGTTAGAACAAGTGCCACCATAGGGTAGGTCAAATGCTCCTTCACTAAACTGAAACAATCTCAACCAAATGTTATCCCAAAATAACTCTTATTTGTATAACATCTAGTTACCATTAGTTTGGTCAAGAAAATCATTAACAATCTAATGAGATCTTTGTAAGTGTAACCCATTATTTTAATTTCTATAATTTTATCCCAACAAGTGCCGCCGTAGGGTAGGTCAAGTATTGAAAATAAAATTACAATTTTATCCTTCTTAGGGATTCACCCTGATATTGACCCATGTAAACCCCTTGCGTAGGGGGACGGTCCAAAAGCCGCCGCGAGGCCCCACATGAATCTCACGTTGTGAACCAATGATAGACACCGTAGGATATGTTGACACATTTTCTTCTCCCACTTACTATTTTCAAAATATTTTATCTAGAGATTCACCCTGATATTGACCCATGCAAACACCTTCCATAGGGGGGCGGTCCAAAAGCCGTCGCGAGGCCCCACATGAATCTCACCTTGTGAATCTATAATAGAGACGGTAGGATACCTTGACATATGTCTTTCTCCCACTAAGTATTTTGAAATAGGGTTTTCTATTACTTAGACAAATTATGCTAATTTCATTTATCTAAGTTTTTCAATCTACCCTTTCATAACCCTTATGTTTGTTAGATTGATTTTAATGTGAATTGCCAAGTATATTAAACTATTTAAAACTAATCACATTATGAGCTTACCCTTAATGAAATAAAATAAAATTTAACTAATTCAATCCCCAGGCCAGTTCCCAGGTAGAGGTGTTCCAATCAACTTAATTACCTCACCCGAGTAACCTTTCTTAGACAGGGTTCCGTTATAGTCAATTTTTATTTCAAATTCATTAATCTTTAATTAACTATTAATTACTAGATTAATGAACTTCAGTTAATTTTAAGCAATGTTTTTAATCCTATTAAAAAACTAATTCATCTACTCTTAAAATTTTAACAATAATCTTGAAATTTTAACAATTTTAAACCCTTTAAAATAAAATTAAAGATTATCATATATTCTAATCTTATTAGAATAAAAGATAAACTAAATTCAAATATTTAAACTATTTAAAGAATGAATTAAATTATTTTTTAATTAAGGAAAGAAAAATTCTAATCTCATTCCGGATATGAATCTTATTAGAAAATATTCAATCCCATTGTGAAAATATCCTAATCTCATTAGGAAAATATCTTAATACTTATTGGAAAAATATCTCAATCTTATTAGGAAAAGATATCTCAATCTTATTAAGAAAAGAAAAAAAATCTCAATCTTATTAGGAAAAGAAATCTCAATCTAAAAAATATCACATTATCTAGGAAAAGATATCACAATATATAGGAAAAGATATCTTAATCCTTATTAGAAAAAATGTGGATTCCTATTATGAAAGGAAGTATCCTAATTTAAAATTTCCAAATATAACGATTATATTGAAAGATATGAAAATATAAACATATTAGGAAATCATCTAATCAAATTAGAAGAGCATTTTAATCATAATATTCCAAATATAAAAAATTATATTAAAAATAATTAAAATGCATGATCATGCTTAACCTATGGTGGAATTTTAATCTATATGGCATACTTTATGCAATAAATAAATTTAAATCATACATCAACATGCCTAATTAAAATTAATAACACAGCAAAATTGACCGGCATATTTGACATATCCTAAAAAATTGAAAGCAATTTAAATTACAATAATTTAAATCCAAGACATATCTTGGTCTTCAAAATCTTTTCCTTTTAAGGCATCTATCAATTTAAGGTTACTCATTCTTTAAACTTCCCAATGATGCCCCCTATAGAAATCAGTAGCGGTTCACAACACAGTCGTCGGTAGCAACTAGCATGAAAACACAGATTCCAACATATGGGAATGAAACTACTTCACCAGCGCTAGAAGACTTACACATAGGAGACTCACGATAAAAAAAAAACAATCACCAATGATTAATTTGGAAAATTAATTGAGGTATCTCATTTGAATTTCAATCCAACTGTAATTGAATAAAGTGAGTGGACTTACGATTCTGAAAAGGAAGCAAGGAAAGGAGAAGAAACAGTAGAGAAATTCCTCTGTATTTGTATTTAGCAATTGCTATATTCAGTGAGTGAGAATGTCCTAGCCTTACCTTCATTTTTTACACTTCAGAGCAAAGAAAGAATAAAGAATGCAACAATGAATAAACCCTAGACACGTGTTGTACAATGAGAGGAGAGGTACAAAACAGAAATATAAAGAGCATTAGTCTAAAACCTACCTACAGCTAGGATTCCATGTCATCAACTGAATCATTTAATGAGATGCCATGTAGGTCATTGTCTCTATTAGCCCCCCTGTTGCGTGCTTAATGTGTGAAATAAATAAGCAATAAGAAAGAGAGAGCACTCAGAACATGCAAGCATACATGATCTTGTAAGCAAGTAGTAAGTATTTTTTCATTCGTTTTCCCACAGAGATTTATTATTAGCTACTCGTGAAGTGTATTGTTAAGAAAGAATGGGTGGATTTGATGGGGTAGAATTGGTTTTAAGTTGTCTAATTTCTAAAGAATATGTAAAGCGTAGCAACATAAACAAGTGCAAGTCAATGATAAACTCAAATGAAAAGAGAAGAGATTAATAAACGAAGAGGAAAATAGCTAAGCAGAAATTTTAACTTAGCAGAATTGCGAGAACAGCAATTCTACCGCAATGTTACCAACAACGAAAGTGTGTAAAATGGAGAAACAAGGGCTACTAACGACTCCCCTATAGGCATTTTTATACGATTCTCAAGCATTGGATCAACTCACTATGCATCAAACTAACTCAATCAATGCTTCGAGAGCTATCCTACATGCTTGGTTCACGTTTTTTAGCCTAAAGTATTGTCATTAGCATGCCCCTATGTGACTTAGTTACTCATGGATATAGAAAGAACAGAAATAAGAGATGAAGTAGACATGCTTAGAAGAGAAATAAACTTAAGACAACAAGGTAAAACAGTAGCAGCAAAAGATAAGAAGCTGTGAAATAATGAATTGTGCTTTGATTACTTGATTGTTTGAATGAACAAAGGAAAGCTTAAAATGAATAGCATAAAGACAGAAGACAACGAAATGAAATAAACTAGCTACTGGAAGAGAAACAACAACTAAACAGAGCTGGAAATTAGAAATAAAAGACAGAAAGCAGTAATTGAGCTTGAACGCCTAGTCGCAATCGCCTCGGCTGAAGGGAGAGAAAGGATAGCCTTGCTTGGATGAATCCAATCAGGAGAGAAGATGAATCTTCTCTCCTTCCTATCAGATTGTCGATTCCAACAGCTGAACCTCTCACACCAACAGACGGAGAAGAAAAACAGGAGAAAAGATGGAGCTGCGAAGAGACTTCTACGCTTTCGGATGATGATCAAACCCTCTACTTTGACCCCATTTTATAGTAATCTGCAGGTGCGTTTGGGCCAAGGAGAACCATCCATCCTCAACGTCATACTTCAAAATGGATGGAGGAGAAAGAACGAATCCCTGAAATAACGGAAAATAACAGAAAAAGATCAGTCAACTTACGGATTTCACTTGAAACATTGCGGTTTCAGCAATGTTTCCGCAATGCTACTGCAATGAACATTTTTCATTCTTTTAACCTCGTTTTTCATCCCTTTTCTTTCCTTTTGTGCACAAGTCCTAATTTAGCTTCCTTCTTCTAATTATCATATATAAGCATAGGTTTAAGCTAAATCCTATCAAAAACACCTAAGAGTGTACATCTTTCTAAGATAAATAAGTCCTAAAAAGGTCACTTTTAGAGACGTAACACACCCCCAAACTTAAGGTTTTGCTCGTCCTCGAGCAATCTAAGGACTTGCCTAGGCTGCTGTTTCATCTTCTTTAACCACTTACTGACTTCCCTACATTCCTATCTATAGCAGTGTTGTCCTGTGACACACTTCCAAGTTTACAACTAACCTTTCATATTGCTTCTTCTGACTTCGCACGCCTAATACTCCTGCTGTTTCATTAACTCCTTACAACTGATCTACTTGCTTTTATCATATCGTGCATCTATCCCTAAGGTTTCGAATTCTACCTAGCTTTACCCCAGACTCAGTACATGCTTCTAGTTTTACTTTTGAGCTAGCTAGGATTCCTTAGAGTCATGCCAGTCTTAGTATTAACAGTGACAGTAGTACTTTTAGAGAACAACCTAAACCCTGGCATCACTACATTGGACATACATTCATCTCCCTAAACAACCCTACAAGCTACAACTTTGCGCTCAGCTAACTGAGGATCAGAGTTCTTTTTATTCAGGACATCTAAGCCACAAAGTTGCAACCCCTAGGTATACATTCTTCTTCCCTACTTCTTCCTTTTTTCTTTCTTTCTTACTTAGGTGGAGCCTCTCCTTGGGTTGCCTTTTGATGCAATGCCACTTGTGGGTTACACACTTGGCACTGATTACTCAGCAACTTAAGAGAGACACCCCTCTTTATTCTATTTTTCATTTTTTTTCTTTTCAGCTCATCATTTTTTCTTTAAAGGAGAAGAAGAATGCTTATGCTTTAAGGGAGAGAGGAATGTTCCTAGGCCTAGGGTGGCCTCCCCCAAACTTAAACTACTCATTGTCCCCAATGAGTGTCTGAGGTGGCACACCCCCAAACTTGTCCTAGAAGCATCTAGTCTAAGGTAAAACAAAGAGAATCTAAAAGCCCTAGGCATAGACAGAACATTCTAAAAGTAAATATCACAGCAGCAGAAATTTATAAAAACAGTCAGGTAAGGACTTAAAGCTATGCATGCTGAGCACTTTTTAGAGGTTAATTTAAACTATCAAAGGGTGTCCTATGACACTCATCCAGCATGCTTTGAGATAAGCTATATAAGGTAGTCAAGATAGCAGCAAAAGACAGAATTTAAACAGAACCAGCCTAGCTAAACAGTCAGTAAAAAACATGCATTTACTAATAAAAATTGCGGTTTCCGCAATTATTTCGCAATAGATACAGGGCAGATATATCAGTGATCAAGGCCCCTATGCATGCTCTTTCCAGTCATTCAAGCTATACAAAAATGAAACTAAACGAATCTACCTATTCAACTATCATCAGACTACACTAAACAAATTTAAATACTACAATTAAAGAACTAAAACAGATCAAAATACTAACTCAAAACAGCATAATTCACATGGTTCAACAAAAAGTAGTTTGATTTTTTTTCTTTTTATTTTAAGGGAACAGCAATACTCCCTTGAGTGCCTAGCACTCAGATGTCTTCCTCATCATCATTCCTTCTTGGCCTTGGAGGCGCCCATGGAGTCATTAGGTTCGTGGGAAATTCAGGAAAGATGCATCCCAATTGGTCAGCAACCTCCTTGTCCCTTGCCTGCGCATATGTGGCCCATTGAGCCATCCTCTTCTGCAGATCCATCAGGCAGGCCATGGACAGCGACTGAGCAGCAGCCAGGCCATCCAGCTCGAACTCCATGTTCCCCTTCCTTCGCATCCTCAAGCCTGTGGGCAGTTCCAAGTGCCCTGTGTAGGCCAGCTGTCTTTCCATTCGCTCGATTGGGACCCCTGCACGTAAGCAGAGCTTAGTAATTGTATTAGGAAAGAAAAGTGGACCCTTACCCTTCTTGGCGCAGTCAGCAATTGAAGCTGCAATGACCTCGCCCACGTTGATTGTGAGACCTCGCATGATCGCGTAGACTAGCAGCGATCTGCTTTGGTTGATGGTGGTCTCATGGGTCACTGGGGATAGCTTCCTCCGCACGAAGGAAAACCATACAGCCGCCTTGGCTGTGAGGTTGGCACTCATGAGAGTGTGCCTCCCATTGCGCGATACTGTCCACGATGCCTCTGGCTGGCCAATGATCCGAATTGCCTCCTCCAGGACAGCTTCTATTGGCTCATCAACGATCCTTGCATAGTCAGTGTGTTTTTGGCCCTTGAGGCCATAGGCTTCGTTGATCGCCTTCGCTGAGAAGTCCACCTCGACTCCTCTGACCACAGACAGGCCATCCTCAGGATTCATCAAATTGGCGTAAAAGTCATACACCATGCTGGAGTAGGCTGGATTGGGTGGTCTGCACAACTCCTCCCAGTCGTGATTCGTGATCCCTGCGCGCAAGAATTGCGGCAGGTCTGTGAGGGCATCTAGGAATCCCTTCTCGTGCAGCAGCTCCCTCTTCCTCAGCTCAGTGCCTCTGGACTCAGCATCAGAGGACACATACCTCACTGATTGAGGCTCATCTTCAGGGTAAAGCTTGACTTTCCTTTTGTCTTTCGGTTTGGCTGACTCAACAGCCTCAATCTTGAGCTTCTTCAGAGACGGCTCATCACTCCCCTTCTCTGATGAAGGCGCCCTCCTTGATTTCTTTTTCTTGGACTTCTTTGGCCGTTTGGCCTTGACAACCTTGGCTGCCTTCTTCTTCAACCTTGCCTTGGTTGTGATCTACTGGAGGCAATCCCCCAGTGTCTCGTCCATCGAATCATCCCTCTTCGCAGGGCTCTTAGGGCTGGCTTCCCTTAAAGAAGAGAAGACCTCTTCTTCCTCAGCTTCCCCACTACCCTGCGTCGATTCTTGATACTCTCCATATGGAAATTCAGGGTCAGGTTGTGGGGAAGTGGGTGATGCTTCAGGGCTCTCTGCTGGTGGAGTGTGTTCAGAACTCTACGGCGATGGAGGAAGGTCAGGGCTTCGCGCTGGTGGAGATGGCGAAGAGCTCTGCTTGGCTGACTCGTGTGACCGACGGTCACTTTCTTAACTCTCCACAGAGGGAGTCTTTTTCTTGCTCGTTTCTTCGGCCACCGCCATGCTCCACTTGCGTTTCTTGGGTGTTCCTGCTGGTTCAGAGGGTCCAGCAGGTATCTCCGTAACTACCTTCCACTTCTTCTTGCGGATCGGCAGTTTGGGGAGTCGTTTAGTGCGCGCAGCCTCAGCATCTGCAAGGGCAAGAAGTGCTTCCCTCGCAGCAATTTCAGCGTCGTCAGCCTTCTTCTTGGACGCAGATCTTTCAGCTCTCGTTAGCACCATTGTTGAATCGTGGGAATATGGAAAGAGGAATTGCAGATGAAGAGAAAGACTGATTTCTTGGAGTTCAGATAATGGGGAAATCGTACGGATCATCGCGCTTCTAACGGATATAAGTAATGATGGAAATCCCAACGGCTATTTCCGTTGCGGATTCTGCAAATCCAGCGCAATTTTAGTGACCGTTGGAGATTTTCTAAGTTTAAATGCCAATCTTTTCTCAACTGAATCTTTGATTTGCCTCGATATCTCCTCGATTTTTTTATCTTGATTCCATCTCCTTGATTCCCTCTATCGATTCCCTATTAAAAGAGATAAAATAAACATCAAATTCATAATTAAAATCACACAAAAATATACACAAACAGTAACCGGAAAAATAGCAAAAAATAAACTAAGGCATTAGCCTCGCATGGACGAGCACAGTGATCACTCGTCCTCTCTCGTTCTCAGTTTCACGTTTCAGTCAAGAGGAAGGCCGAGAGAGTCTTCACATCTCCTTCCTCGTAGTAATGCTTCAATCTTGCACCATTAACCATGAACGGTTGTCCTTGCTGCAGGTTCTTAATCTCGATTGCACCATGAACAAACACATTAGTTATTACAAATGGACCTGACCATCTGGACTTAAGTTTGCCTGGAAATAATTTCAATCGTGAGTTAAATAATAAGACAAGCTGGCCTTTCTTAAAGTCCTTAATCCTAAGTCTACTGTCGTGCCAAATCTTGGTCTTTTCCTTATACATTTTAGCATTTTCATAGGACATATGTCTAAGCTCATCAAGCTCATGTAATTGCAAAGACCGCAATGTTCCCGCATCGGTCACGCAATAATTCAGCTCTTTTAGGGCCCAAAATGCTTTAATCTCTAACTCGAATGGTAAGTGACATGCTTTGCCATACACAAGTCTATAAGGAGACATACCTAGGGGTGTCTTATATGCAGTCCTATATGCCCAAAGTGCATCCTTGAGTTTAAACGCCCAATCTTTTCTATTGGCACTACAACAAATTGGGGCTAAGATGACAGTTGTGAAAAGATCTCCAACATACGAGGGCGGTTTTTAAAAATCCGAGCTCATTTCCCTTTTTTTTTTTTTTTTTCGGAAATAAAACATATAATGGCGGTTCAAAACCGCCATTATAGGTTTTCTTTTAATGACGGTTTTTCCCCGTCATCTATTCCCTGAAAACGATAAACCGAAGATTCCAAAACGACGTCGTTTTGATAAAGTACGCAAAACGACGTCGTTTTGGCTTAGAACCGCCATGGTAAGTATATCAAAACGACGTCGTTTTGATTCCAACTGCCATCTTAAGTCTGAATCAAAACCACGTCGTTTTGATTCCAACCGCCACTACAACAAATCAGTGACCAACGCTAAATTTAACATTACGGAATTAAAAAAAAAGTAAAAGACAAAAAGCTCTCCTTCTTCATCAAAATCCCTAACCCTTCATTTACTTTTCTTGGTTCTCCTTCTTCATCAAAATCCAAAATCCTTTCCTTTTGTCTGCGATAAAATCCATTCGACGAAATCGAGTCGGCTGCCATCTTCGACGAAACCTAAGAACCATTCCGCAGCCATCTTGGACGATACCCTAAGATCCATTCGGCGGCCATGTTCGACTAATTCAACCTTGAAAACCTGAAGTTCCATTCGACGAAGAAGAGATTCGAGGAGAGCTTCAAAATCAGGAAGAACAAATGTTTTTTCACCAAGCTCAGGTTCTGAAGAGACTCATCCAGTTATCTTTTTGTTCTGGTCTACCATCATTACTAGTCGATCAAGGTTGCAAGGTTAGTACAATATTGTTTTTTGTGTTCATTCTTGAATCTCCTAGTTAGGGTCTACCATTGTTTTGCGTTTACTTTCTTGTCTCTAGTTGTGGTGGTCGATTCTTATAATTTGGGTATTTTCGCTCTCTACAGTCATCTGACTTCTCCTCATTTGCAAGGTTAGTTTCCTCTTAATTTGGGCATTTATTGAGTTTTGGGCCATTTGGCCACTAGAATCCATGAAATTTCATGCTATAGATCTCACTCGCAATTTAATAAATGGATCGATTCCTAGGGAGTTTGGTCGCATTCCTCTTGTTGATCTATAAGTTGTTATTTTCTGTTTTACATATATAATAATTTATGGGATTTTCATTCAAGATGTATGCAGTTCGCGATCCCTAGCTAGCTAGTGTGTGATTTGATCATTAACATGAAAATTGTCTTTAAATATTTTCTTGCAGCTAAAATTTCTTGGCAAAATGGTTTGATTTTGGGTCGAAATGAGATAAGATTGGCTCGATTTGATCGAATTTTAGTGAGCTCAGTGATCCCAGTATTTCAATATAAATTATATTGGTTCAAGTTCTTTCTTGAGCAATTGATTGGTTCTCCATGGTCTGAGTTTTGTCCCACATTTTCACAAATATATGTTGTTTTTTCTTTGTAATGTATTAGGAATTGTAGTAACAGTAGATCTGAGCCTTTTGATGATTCATAAATGTTGTCATTTATGGATTTGTAGGAGCAGAGGCTGGCCATCGGGCAATAGCTCAAAGTAACCGTCCATAGATTGCTGATGCCTTCTTTCGTTACACTGCACCAGAAGAAGTAATGTAATTGAATAACTATAAGATGTTACTAGACTATTAATCTATCTATCTATTTATATATATATATAATAATCTATATATCTAGTACAATTTTAGTTTTAGCATTATTTTTCACCCAAAAGTATATATAATTGTTGGGATTGCATGGATATTCAAGGGAACTTCTATGGAGACCCCATTCCTCGTGCCATATCCGAGTTCAAAAACTTAACTAAACTGTGAGGATTACTTCCATAATTAACATTATTGTTAGTTTAGGGATATGTCAAGAATCTTTATTATTTTAAACAACTAATTAAGGTGAATGATTTTTAATCTACTAATGATTTCTCCTTTCTCAGGAGGATAACTGATTCGAAGGGGCTGCCAACAAGTTTTCCCAATTTGACATTTTTTTCTTCTTTAGCTATCCATATGTGTGTCTAGTGAGAGCTTGTTTTCTTTATTATATTTACTTTTAGTGATGGGTAAATATATTAGCTTAAGATATGACTAAAATTTTAACTTACCCTTTTGTTGTAGAAAACTCTTTCTGGAAACCATTTTTAAATATGCATAAATAATTTAAAAACTCCATTGCACCTCATAAAGTTCTAAGTTCAAAATCTCCTTATTTGAAATTTTTGCTATCATTTAGGTTAGGTAAGTAATTAACATTCATTCTTTTGATTCGAACTTTAAAATTTTTGTGGTGAATGTTGATTTTAACATTGATCTGGCGCTGTTTTTTTTTTTTTTTTTAATAGCAAACATTTTGTTCATACTTGTCTATATTTATCATCAGGGCCCTACAGAGATACCATTTCTATTGATTAGATGTCATAAACTGCCATTAATCTAAATCTCGATTGCTGTCGTCCTCAGTTTCTCGCTCAGAGTTTTCTGCCACGTCTTCAAGCATGGCGATATGGTGAGCGAAAAGTTCCATATCAAAATCCGAGACCAAATCAAATTCATAATTTGGCAAAGGTATGAGATGGTAGTTGTCAGTTGGGAATGCATATGAATAGTTGTTTCCATAAGATTCTTCTTCAAAACAAGTTGTACGTAGTAGTAGTAGTAGAAAAGTTGGATGAAGATGGATCAGAAGGCTGGCAGGCAAGTCTAGAGTAGCAGAGGCAATATCTTTTATAGATATCTTATATACTTAACTTTTGGTAAACATTGATATTTTAATTTTTGGAAAGTTAATTCTCATATTGCATGTGTTATCTGGTTTATGGCAAAGTCATTGAATCCATCTAGATCTGAAATCTGAACTAGAGTTCTTACTTTAGCAGGTCTTAGGTTAGTCCATGTGGTTTTATGAGTATATTTTTTATTTTCTATTTGATGTCATCAAAATGTTGGTCAATAGATAAGTTGTTATCAAATTTTGAAGAGGAAAGCAGAGGAGAAAGTTGAGAATCGAAGTCCAAAATTAGAAGACTCCACAAGAAGAAAGCTTTTAGATCTAAATGAATTGTTCTATCATCATGAAAATGGTAATGCCTTGTGTTTAAAAAAAGTTGATTTATTTTTTAAAATAAAGAGAAAAAAGAGCTTTGACAAAGCTTCAGACCCAAAATTTTGGTAACTTTAATATTAAATTTATTCTCTTTATGGTTAAAGTTTGTACATAGATACGATAGGGGATAAAAACTTTGTAGCATTGTAGCATTGTTTATGGTATGAAAACGAGTGAATTTTATGTAAGTTTTAAAGTAGATCTAACTTATAACTAATGATATGTATTTGTCTATTTGATTTATCAAAATTCATCTTCAATGGCTTTAATTTACTGCAGCAAAGTCAAATGAAACATGGAGATTGACTATTATACAGTGCACTTAATTTACTATTCTAATATTCATTTCCTATTTGGTTCACTCTGCAGGATCGATTTCTAGTCACAATTTTGAGAACACGGTTAGTGTCTCTTTCTTTCCTTTAATTATGCCTCTTCATTCTCTCAAACCTTCATCAACGGCAGAATTCTGAACCAGATTTTCAATCTATACAATCTATACAAACTCTAATTGCACACTAATCTTGAAAGAAACAAAACAAAATTTCACCTGACCCTCAAACTTTAAGCGAACTAAACAAGCTTGAAATTGTTGTCTCTCTCACTAAGCTAATTAATTTCAATTTTTGTTGCAGTTGAAGAGAAAGTGTAAAGAAGGTGCATATGGGGTATGTATGGATCACATTACTCCATAAATCAATTAACTATTATACTTCATGGATAAATGAGTTTCAGCGTCGGTAAATCTTTTCCAAATTGATAACATTTTGTTTTTTGGTTCATTGCTCTTGGATATTCAGCTTCATTAACAAATTTGAAACTCAATTTGAAAACAGAGAAAAATGTTAATAAATGAGGAACTATTTTTTCTTTTTGAATGCAGGAACCGTAGTAGTTGTTCTGACCCCAACACATTTTTTTTTTTAATCTGAATTCACTATATATCATTCAATTTTTTCAGCGTGATTTCCTCTCTTAATTAATGTCATGCTTTCCTATTGGGTGCCTTTTTCAGTCATATTTCCTCTTTTAATTAATGTCATGTCTGTCAAATAATTGTAAAAATAAAAAAGCAATGCAGCAAAGTTACTCAGAAAGTAATCCCCTCATTTCCTTTTAATACAAAAAGTTTTGGCTTGATAATTGTTTTCATCCTTAATGTGGGATTTTTATCTTGTTTCATTTTTTATTTTTATCAATTTTTTTCCTGAGTAAACTTCTGCAAACACTTGTCTTGTACTAAATCTATGTTTATCTAGCTTCATAGGTCCTCTTTACCATTATTAACTAATTATCTCTACTTTTCCCTTTGGTATATATATTTGAATGATTATGCCTCTTGAATAGCACCATAACTTAGCGTAGCTTTTAATCAATGCAGGCTAGAAATTTTCGTTTTAAATGTGGTCTTGTCTATGTTACGAAAGGTATGTTTATAGTGATCTTATGAAGGTAAAATAAATGAATTATAATCAATTGTTATTATATGTTTGACCAATTTCAAATATTCTTATTCATTTCTATATTTTGTATAGTGTCCTCGCCAAGAAGGTAGCGTGGAATGTGGGTATTACGTGCTCAAGTTTATTAGAGAAATTTTCTATAATTTACGAACTCCTTTGAACTCTCTTGTAAGTAATGCATCTTTACTATTATATTTTAAAATATACATTATATTTTCTTCATTATCATAATATTTATCTTTTGTTTTCGTGTAGTTTGATAGTAAGAAGTCATTTACACGAGAAGAACTCGACGTAGTACGGACGAAATGGGCAAATTATATTGCAAGCATCGCATTTGGGTAAACTAGTGTAATGTAGTGAACTTTGTAGTTTTTGTGCCAATTTTGGATGTAAATATGAAATATGGGAACACATGTTTGTATTTAGACTCTTTACAAGAACCAATATCTTTTGTAGTTTATTTGGATGTAAATATGAAATATTTTGTGGTTTTGAATGAAATGACAAGAATTTAGTTTAATTTCACATCCAACCTTGTATTCATTCAGTTAGCAGAATTTCAGTTATAAAACGTTCACTGAAACAAAACAGGATTAAAACAAAACAACAATAATCCGTATTAGGTAATGCCCAATAATCTGTATCTGAAATGAAACATGACCTTTTAAGCCCGTCATTAAAAATATTAAGATGGCGGTTACAAACCGCCATCGTAGGTAAAAGATGGCGGTTCATAACCGCCATCTTAGCCTTAAGATGGCGGTTATGAACCGCCATCGTAGACTTAAGATGACGGTTATGAACCGCCATCGTAGACTTAAGATGGCGGTTATGAACCGTCATCGTAGACTTAGGATGGCGGTTATGAACCGCCATCTTAGGGTTAAGATGGCGGTTTTAAACCGCCATCTTATCCCTACGATGACGGTTACAAACCGTCATCTTAGGCTTAAGATGGCGGTTACCTTTAATGGCGGTTTTGAACCGCCATTAAAAGATAACCGCCCTTATACCCCTAAGATGGCACCACTTTAGAGGGCGGTCGTAAAACCGCCCTCATATACCTAAGATGGCAGTTCAGAACTGCCATCGTAGGTCTAATTTGTTGTAGTGTGGGTTTGACCACTTTTTCGAGTATGTTTTTAATCTCCCTATTTGAAATTTCAGCTTGGCCATTCGAATGTGGGTGATAAGGGGTGGCTACTCTATGTCTAACATTATACTTAGCCAACACTCTCTCCATAGCTTTGTTAATGAAATGTGTCCCCTCATCACTGATTATAGCACGAGGTGTCCCAAATCTAGTAAAAATATGTCTATGCAAGAATCTTATGACTGTTTTGGCATCATTATTTGGACATGCTATTGTTGCGTGCTCAATGTGCTAAAATAAATATGCAATAAGGTAGAGAGAGCACTCAGATCATGCAAGCATACATGGTCTTATAGCAAGTAGTAAGTATATTTCATTCGTTTTCCCACAGAGATTTATTATAAGCTATTCATGAAGTGTAAAGTTAAGAAAGAAGGGGTGATTTTGATGGGGTAGAATTGGTTTTAAATTGTCTATTTCCTACTGAATACGTAGAGGGTAGCAACATAAACAAATGCAAGTCAACGTTAAACTCAAACGAAAAGAGACGAGACTACTAAATGGAGACAAAAATGGCTAGACAGAATTGTAACTTTGGCAGAATTGCGGAAACAGCAATTCTACCGCAATTTAAATAACAGCGAAAGTGTGTAAAGTGATGAATTAAGGGCTACTAACGTCTATCCTATAGGCTTTTTCTCACGATTCTCAAGCATTGGATCAACTCTCTATGCATCAAACTATCTCATTCTCATGTATCTTCCGATTTCATGCATTAGATTCTTTAGTTTACTCATGTCCAAGTAAGGTCTTAAGCATCTTGTTAAGGCAGAAAAATATGGTTTGTACTAGGGACACGCCTATTCCTAGGTTGTTTCCTGGTTACCTTGAAAGGCTAGCATGATAGTATGACTCTGAACTCTTACTCCTTCCAGAGGTTAGGAGTTCTTTGGACAAAATGGATGGCCAATCGAAATTGCCCGTGGGATGAAGCTTACATACAATCAATGCTTCGAGAGCTATCCTACATGCTTGGTTCACGTTTTTTAGCCTAAAGTGTTGTCATTAGCATGCCCCTAAGTGATTTAGCTACTCATGGATGTAAACAGAACAGAAACAAGAGAAGAAGTAGACATGCTTAGAAGGAATTTAAAGACAAAACAGTAAGGGAAAGCAGTAGAATGTAAAGGCAAGAAACTGTGAAATGAAGAATTGAGATTTGATTACTTGATTGTTTGACTGACAAAGGAAAGCTTTAAAGCAAATAACAGGAAGACAGAACACAACGAAATAGTCTAAACTAGCTACTAGAAAAGAAACAGCAACAAGACAAAGCTGGAAAATGGAAATGAAGAGCAAAAAGCAGTAAAACAAGCTCGAATGTCTCGTTGCAGCCGCCTCGAATGAAGGATGAGAAAGGTCAGCCTTGCTTGGATGAATCCAATCGGGAGAGAAGAAGAATCTCCTCTCCTTCCTATCAGATTATCGATTCCAACAGCTGAGCTTCGCAAACCAGCAGACGGCAAAGGAAAACAGGAGAAAAGATGGACTGCGAGAAGACTTCTACGCTTTCGGATGATGACTGAACCTCCGACTTTGGCCCCCTTTTATAGTAGTTTGCCGGTGCGTTTGGGCCAAGGAGAACCATCAATCTTCAACGTCATA
Organism: Herpetospermum pedunculosum; assembly: GCA_028017165.1. NCBI lineage: Eukaryota > Viridiplantae > Streptophyta > Magnoliopsida > Cucurbitales > Cucurbitaceae > Herpetospermum > Herpetospermum pedunculosum. The sequence continues at coordinate 48,127,171 of CM051527.1, forward strand.
TATCAGAATGGATGGAGGAGAAAGAACGAATCCCTGAAATTACGGAAATTAACAGAAAAGGATCAGTCAACTTACGGTTTTCACTTGAATAATTGCGGCCTCAGCAATGTTTTCGCAATGCTGTCGCAATGCTGTCGCAATGCAGTTTTTTCATTCTTTTCCTTCGGTTTTGAACCCTTTTCTTTCCTATTGTGCATAAATCCTAATTTAGCTACCTTCTTCTCATTTTCATATTTAAGCATAGGTCTAGGCTAAATGCTATCAAAAACACCTAAAAGTGCACATCTTCTTAAGCTAAATGGGTCCTAAATAAGTCACTTTCAGAGACTTAACACACCCCCAAACTTAAGGCTTTGCTTGTCCTCAAGCATACTAAGGACTTCCCTAGGCTGCTGTTTCTCCTTCTTCAACCACCTACTGACTCCCTTATACCCCTATCTATAGCACTGCTGTCCTGTGACACACTTCTCAGTTTAAAACTCCCCTAGCTTCTTCTGACTTTTCCTGCCTAACACTCACCTGCTTCTATTAACTCCCTACAACTGATCTATTTGCTTTTGTCATATCATGCCACTATCCCTAAGGTTTCAAATTCTGCCTAGCTTTACCTCAGACTCAGTACATGCTTCTAGCTTTATTTTTAATGTGTCTAGGATTCCTTAGAGTCATGCCAGTCTTAGTATTAACGGTGACAGTAGTACTTTTAAAGAACAACCTAAACCCTGGCATCACTACATTGGATAAACACTCATCTCCCTAAACAACCCTACAAGTTACAACTTTGTGCTTAGCTAATTGAGGATCAGAGTTCTTTTTAAATAGGACACCTAAGCCACAAAGTTATAACTCCTAGGTCTACATTCTTCTTCCCTATTCTTTTCCCTTTTTTCTTACTTAGGTGGGACCTCTCCTTTGGTTGCCTTTTGATGCAATGCCACTTGTGGGTCACACACTTGGCACTGATTACTTAGCAACCTAAGAGAGACCCCCCTCTTTATTCTATATTTTTTTTCAGTTCATCATTTTTTATAAAGGAGAAGAAGAATGCTTATGTTTCTACGGGAGAGAGGAATGTTCCTAGGCCTAGGGTGGCCTCCCCCAAACTTCAACTACTCATTGTCCCCAATGAGTGTCTGAGGTGGCACACCCCCAAACTTGTCCTAGAAGCATCTAGTCTAAAGTAAAACAAAGAGAATCTAAAAGCCCTAGGTATAGACAGAACATTTAAAAGAAAATATCACAGCAGCAGTAATTAAAAAAAAAACAGACGGTTAAGGGCTTAAAGCTGTGCATGCTGAGCTTTTTAGAGGTCGATTTAAACTATCAAAGGGTGTCCTATGACACTCATCCAGCATGCATTTAGATAAGCTATATAAGGTAGTCATGATAGCAGCAAAAGATAGAATTTAAACAGATCACAGCCTAGCTAAACAGATAGTCCAAAACATGCTTTTAGTCATGAAAAATTGCGGGTACCGCAATTATTTCGCAATTAGATCAGGGCAGATATAACATTGATTAAGGCCCCGAAGCATGCTTTTTCCAGTCACTCAAGCTTCCTAAAAATAAAACTAAACTATCCTACCTAGTCAACTAACATCAGACTATACTAAGCAAAAGGAAAAACATAAAACTAAACATCTAAAACAGATCAAAATTGAACCAAAAAAACAGCATAATTCACATGGTCCTATCAGGAAGCAGAAAATTGTTTTTTTTTTTTTTCTAAGGGAACAGCAATACTCCCTTTAGTGCACTTCAAACCAGCACTTAAACTTCTTCATCCTCATCTGGTTGCCGTGGTCGTGGGGGCACCCATGGAGTCAGGAGATTTGTGGGGAAGTCAGGGAAGATGCACCCCAGTTGGTCTGCAACTTCCTTGTCCCTCGCCTGCGCATAAGTGGCCCATTGAGCCATTCTCCTCTGCATATCCATCAGGCAGGCCATGGATAGGGACTGTTCAGCAGCCAGCCTATCCAGTTCAAACTCCATATTCCCCTTCCTTCTCAGCCTCAGGTTAGCAGGCAGCTCCAAATGGCCCGTGTAGGCCATCTGCTGCTCCAGGCGCTCGGTAGGGACTCCTGCAAGCAAACATAGCTTGGTTATGGTATTAGGGAAAAACAGTGGTCCCTTACCTTTCTTGGCGCATTCAGCAATGGCCGCAGTGATGACTTCTCCCACATTGATCGTGAGACCTCTCATTATCGTATACACCAGCAGCGATCGGCTCTGGTTGATTGTAGTCTCGTGAGTCACAGGGGACAATCTCCTTCGCACGAACGAAAACCAAACAGCTGCCTTAGCCGTGAGGTTGGCACTCATGAGAGTGTGCCTCCCATTGCGTGACACGGTCCAGGAAGCTTCAGGCTGGCCAATGGTGCGAATGGCCTCTTCCAGCACTGCCTCAGTAGGCTCATCAACGATCCGTGCATAATCTGTATGTGTTTGGCCTTTGAGACCATAGGCTTCGTTGATGGCCTTGGCTGAGAAATCCACTTCTACCCCTCTGACCACAGACAGGCCATCCGCAGGGCTGAGCACATTGGCGTAGAAATCATACACCATGCTCGTGTAGGCTGGATTGGGCGGTCTGCAGAATTCCTCCCAGCCATGGTTGATCACTCCTGCGCGCAAGAACTGCGGCAGGTCAGCAGGTCGGTCGAGGAAGCCTTTCTCGTGCAGCAACTCCCTCTTCCTTAACTCAACGCCCCTGGATTCAGCGTCAGATGAAACATACCTCACTGACTGAGGTTCGTCTTCAGGGTAGAGTTTGGCCTTCCCCTTATCTGCTGGCTTGGCTGACTCGGCAGCCTCAACCTTGAGTCGTTTGAGCGAAGGCTCAGTGCTCTCTTTGTCTGCTGAAGGCACCCTCTTGGCCTTCTTCTTCTTCAATCTCTTGGATCGCTTGGCCTTGACAATCTTGGCCTTCTTCCTCTTCTTGAGCTTAGCCTTAATATTGATCTGCTGGAGGCATGCCCCCAACGTCTCTTCCATGGAATCATCCTGCCGTGCAGGACTCTCGGCACTAGCTTCCCTTGCAGGCGAGAAGACCTCGTCTTCACCACCTTCCCCACTGCCCTGAGTGGATTCCTGGTACTCCCCATAGGGGAATTCAGGGTCAGGCCGTGGAGGCGTGTACGAAGGTGTGGCACTCTGCTCTGCTGTAGGCGTCTGCACGGAATTCAGTGGTGAAGACGGCGTCGCAGGGCTCTGTGTAGGCGGCGATGATGAGAGCTCTGGGCTCTGCACTGATTCAGATGGTGAAGGGTTGTGCGCAGGTGAGGCAGACGGCGACGAACTCTTCTTTGGCGACTCGTGGGACGCACGATCTGATTCTTGACTCTCCACAGAGGGAGTCTTGGCTTTGCTTGGTTCGGCGGCCGTCTCGATACTCCACCGGCGTTTCTTGGGCGTGCCCGCTGGTTCAGAAGGTCCAGCAGGGATCTCAGTGACGACCCTCCACTTCTTCCTACGAACCGGAAGCTTGGAAAGAGGGCCGGTGCGAACAGCACCATCATCTGCAAGGGTAAGCAGTGTTTCCCTCGCAGCTGCTTCAGCTGCGTCATCAGCCTTCTTCTTGGCTGCGGATCTCTCAGCCCTTGTGGATACCATTGTCGAATCTTGGAGGTCTGGAGAGAAGGATCAAAGATGAAGAGAATCTCAGTTTTCTTGGAAATCAGAGAATGAGAGAATCGTATCGATCGAGCGCCTTCTAACGGCTATAAAGGCAACGGCTAAATCCCAACGGCTCTATTTTGCGGATCCTGCAATTCCAGCGCAATTTTAGGGATTTCTTTTTATCTAAATGGCAAACTTTGCTCGTCCGTATCTTTTATTTGGCTCGATCGTTTCTTGATTTTTAAAGCTGGGATTACTCTCCTTGATCCCCTCTTTCGATTCCCTATAAAAACAAATAAAACAAACATTAAATACTTAATTAAAATCACACCACAAAACATACAAATGATAACCGAAAAAAAAAATGAAAAAAAACAAAAAAAATAAACTAAGGCATGAGCCTTGACTAAACGAGCACAGTGACCACTCGTTCTCTCTCGTTTTTAGTTTCACGCTTCATTCAAGAGGAAGGCCGAGAGAGTCTTCACATCTCCTTCCTCATAGTAGTGCTTCAACCTCGCCCCATTGACCATAAATGGTTGGCCTTGCTGCAAGTTTTTTATCTCTATGGCACCATGAACAAACACATTAGTAATGACAAATGGACCCGACCATCTAGACTTAAGTTTCCCTGGAAATAGTTTCAACCGTGAGTTAAACAACAACACAAGTTGGCCCTTCTTAAAGTCCTTAACTCTAAGTCTACTATCGTGCCAAATCTTGGTCTTTTCCTTGTACATCTTAGCATTTTCATAGGCCATATGCCTAAGCTCATCAAGCTCATGTAATTGCAAAGACCTCAGTGTTCCTGCATCTTTTACACAAAAATTCAATTCCTTCATGGCCCAAAATGCTTTGTTTTCTAACTCAAGTGGTAAGTGACAAGCCTTGCCATATACCAGCCTATAAGGGGACATTCCTAGAGGTGTCTTATATGCTGTCCTATAAGCCCAAAGTGCATCCTCAAGCTTGAAGGACCAGTCTTTCCTATTAGGTTTGACTACTTTTTCTAGGATGTTCTTAATTTCCCTATTTGAGATTTCAGCTTGGCCATTTGAGTGTGGGTGATAGGGAGTGGCTACTCTATGTCTAATGTTATACTTAGCCAATACTTTTTCCATAGCCTTGTTAATGAAATGTGACCCCTCATCACTAATGATAGCACGAGGTGTCCCAAACCTAGTAAAAATGTGCCTATGCAAGAAGTTGGTGACTGTTTTAGCATCATTATTAGGACATGCTTTGGCCTCTACCCACTTGGACACATAATCCACTGCCACTAATATGTAGAGGTTACCTGATGATGGGGGGAATGGCCCCATGAAGTCAATGCCCCATACATCAAAGAGCTCTAACTCTAAGATGTAGGTGAGGGGCATCTCATCCTTTCGACTGAGATTACCTGTTCTTTGGCATTCATCACAGCTGTGGGCATAGTTGTGGGCATCTTTGAAGATCGTTGGCCAATAATAGCCACTCTGAAATACCTTTGCAGCTGTTCTTTGGCCACCAAAGTGTCCACCATAAGGAGATGCGTGACAGTGCTGCAGCACAGACTTCGCTTCAGCAGCTGAAACACACTTCCTTAGCAAGCCATCAGCACAGGTTCTGTAAAGTGTGGGGTCGTCCCAGATGAATTTCCTTGCTTCATGAAGGAACCTCTTCTTCTCTTGTCCTCCCTTGAACACTGGTAATACCTGTGATGCACGGAAGTTAGCAATGTCAGCAAACCAAGGTTCCTCATCGTTATCACGATGAGTCAAAGCAAAGACATGTTCATCAATAAAAGCATCAGAAATTGCGGGGTCCGCAATTTTGTCGCAATTGTGCTGCAATCGAGACAGGTGATCTGCAACCACGTTTTCACATCCTTTCTTGTCCCGAATGTCCAAATCAAATTCCTGCAGCAATAACACCCATCTAATCAACCTAGGCTTTGCATCAGCCTTCCTCATAAGATATTTCAAGGCAGAATGGTCAGTATATACAATTGTCCTAGTGCCTACAATATAGTTTCTGAATTTTTCGCAAGCAAACACTACAGCAAACATCTCTTTTTCAGTAGTGGTATAATTACATTGAGCCTCATTCAAGGTCTTACTAGCATAATAGACAGGGTGTGTTAGCTTGTCAATCTTCTGGCCTAACATCACTCCTACAGCATAGTCACTGGCATCACATAACATCTCAAAGGGCAGATCCCAATTTGGTCCTACTATGATAGGGGCTGTGACTAGTGCTTTCTTAAGGGTGGTCCAAGCTACTACACATTCCTTAGAGAAGATGAAGGGCCTATTTAGCTCTAATAGCTCACACAGAGGCTTGGCTATCTTAGAAAAGTCCTTAATGAACCTTCTGTAGAAGCCAGCATGCCCTAAGAAGCTTCTAATGGCTTTGACATTCTGGGGCTCTACCAACTTCTCTATGATCTCAATTTTGGCTCGGTCAACTTCGACTCCTGCCCTCGACACTCTATGTCCTAAGACAATCCCCTCATCCACCATAAAATGACATTTTTCCCAATTTAAGACTAGGTTGGTCTCCTCACACCTAGCCAGGACTTGTCCTAGGTTTTCTAGACAGTTTGAAAATGAGTCCCCAAAGACTGAGAAGTCATCCATGAATATTTCTATCATGGACTCATCCAACTCAGAGAAGATTGCCATCATGCACCTTTGGAAAGTTGCCGGTGCATTGCATAAGCCAAAAGGCATTCTGCGAAAGGCAAAGGTTCCAAAAGGGCAAGTAAAGGTGGTCTTCTCTTGATCCTTAGGGTCTATAGTTATTTGATTATAGCCTGAATAGCCATCTAAGAAACAATAGTAGGCTCTACCAGCTATTCTGTCTAACATCTGGTCAATGAACGGAAGAGGAAAATGGTCTTTTTTAGTTTCTTTATTTAATTTCCTGTAATCCATACACACTCTCCACCCTGTGACAGTCCTTGTTGGAATCAGTTCGTTGTTCTCATTGACTACCACAGTTATTCCCCCCTTTTTAGGTACACATTGGATGGGGCTCACCCACTGGCTACTAGCTATTGGGAAGATCACTCCTGCATCTAACCATTTTATTATTTCCTTCTTTACTACCTCTTTCATAGAGGGGTTTAGCCTACGCTGGTGATCTACCCTAGGTGTGTGCTCTTCCTCTAGTATAATTTTGTGCATGCAATAAGAAGGGCTAATGCCTCGAATATCAGCAATAGTCCATGCTATAGCCTTCCTATGTTGCTTAAGCAGTAAAATCAGTTCAACCTCATGCTTTTCACTTAATTTAGACGAAATGATAACAGACAGAGTTTCATTACTTCCTAAATATGCATACTTGAGGTGAGTAGGTAGTGGTTTCAGTTCTAAAACAGGTGGATGCTCAATGGAGGGCTTTAAAGGATTCACAGATCTATCAGTTAAATCTATATTCATACATACATGTTGTGGTTTATCTACAGGTATATCCATTATGTCAGATACATTCAAGTCAGCTATATCTAATTGTACATATTCGTTAGCATGCTTAGTTAATAATACATGCTCTAATTGTTCCTCCATCAAGGAGTCTACTACGTCCATGCTAGCACAGGATTCAAGGTCAGAGGGGTACCTTAAAGCTTTATATACGCTAAACTTCACCTCTTCATCGTGAACCCTCATAGTGAGCTCACCTTTTTGGACGTCTATAAGTGCCCTACCTGTGGCTAGAAATGGTCTGCCTAGCAGGATGGGGACTTCCTTGTCTGCTTCATAGTCCAGGACAATGAAATCTGCAAGGAAAATAAACTTGTCAACTTTAACTAGAATATCCTCAATTTTACCTTCTGGATATGCAATGGATCTGTCTGCTAGTTGTAAAGTGACAGTGGTTGGACGTGCTTCTCCTATTCCCAACTGGCGGAATAGGGACAGGGGCATGAGATTTATGCTGGCGCCCAGGTCACAAAGCGCTCTGCCCACATGCCTGCCTCCAAGTTCTACAGGTAAGGTGAAGGAACCAGGATCCTTCTCCTTCTTGGGCAGCTTGTTCTGGAGGATGGCACTGCACTCCTCAGTGAGGTTTACTGTTTCAAACTCACCAATTATTTTTTTGTTAGTAATGATGTCCTTCAAAAACTTTACATAAGAAGGCATAAACTGTAAAACTTCTACAAAAGGAATGTTAACATGCACTTGCTTAAGAATTTCTAAGAATTTATTAAAATGAACTTCCTGTTCCTGCTTCTTCTTAAGCCTTCGAGGGTATGGAGGTGGTGGCACATATGCAGGTATGTCAGGGCGCTTTAGGATAGGTGGAGGCCTTGGAATTTCTTCTACCTCCTCAATAATTGGTTCTAGCCTGGCTCCTGATGTGCTAGTTGGTGGTGGACCTTGATTTGGTAGAGACTCCAGTGGAGCACTAGACTCAGTGTTCTCTACTCTCTTTGGTATGTCTTTTGTGTTGCTCACCAGTGGTCTTCCACTCCTAAGTTCAATTGCTTGAACTTGTTCTTTACCATCTCTCCTTGGTACCTCGGTGTCAGCAGGGAGTCTACCTTGGGGCCTACTCTTAAGTTCATTGGCTAATTGGCCTATTTGGTTTTCTAGGCTCCTAAGAGTAGCTTGCTGGCTTTGAAGCGTAGCATCATTCTTAGCGATGTATTCCTTGAGTAGGTTTTCTACAGAAGATCCTACAGGTTGATTGTATGGTTTTTGGTACATTGACTGGTTATGTTGAGGAGTGAAACCAGGTGTTCCACTCGGTCTAGGTTGGTTAGAATTTTGGTTAGTGTTTTGTTGGCCACCCCATGACAGGTTAGGGTGGTTTCTCCAACCAGGGTTATAGGTGTTGGAGTAGGGGTTATTCCTAGGCTGCTGCTGGCTTCCAATGTAGCAGACTGAGGATGGATTCCCAGGGCAGTATTCATATGGGTGCCCTTCCCCACAGAATCCACAGACAAGTGCCTCGCCTTGACTTGGTTGGGTGCCCATTGACATGGCTGTGGCGGTATTGGCACTGGTTTGGAGATTGGCCTGAGCCATTTGCTTAACTAGGTTGGTCAGGGCGTTTATTTGGGTGCTCATTGCACTTAGAGCATCCTTGTCTTGAGCCCTAGTTGGCTCAACTGGATCATCTGACCACCTACAGTGAGATGCTGAGATCTTCTCCAAGATCTCATAAGCTTCGTTGTAACTCTTGGACAACATGGAACCTCCAGCGGATGAGTTTAGAACTTGTCTGGTGCTGGGGTTGCATCCTTTAAAGAAGACTTCTATTTGGATACACCATGGGATGCCATGGTGTGGACATTTAATGAGAAGGTCTTTGAATCTTGTCCAAGCTTCGTGAAGAGACTCACTTGGAGCTTGTTTGAATTTGATGATATCATCACGAAAGGTAGAATTCCTATCTGGTGGGAAATATTTGACTAGGAATTTTTCTGCTAAGTCTGTCCAATTGAGGACAGATCCTGAGGGTAATGAATTTAACCACGTTTTGGCTTTGTCCCTCAAAGAGTAAGGGAACAGATATAGCCTCAGGGCTTCTTGGGAAACTCCAGGAATCAGGAATGTGTCACTAACTCCTAGGAAGTTCCTAAGGTGGTTATGGGGGTCCTCATTTTCTATTCCAAAGAATTGTCCCACAGTGGACAACATTTGGAACATCACTGGCTTTAACTCGAATGAGTTGGCAGTGATTTCAGGACAGATTATGATGGGGTTCAGCTCCCCAGGCATAGGTACGAGGTATGAAAGGATGGCGCTATCCTTGTCATTCGCTATTTCAATGGGATTGCGAGTGACAGGCACCAGGTTTTGATCTATTCCAGCCATTTCTTCTTGAGTGGATTGCGGAGACTCTGCGGTTTCAGCAATTATTTGAGGTAAGAGGGGTTGTTTAAAGAGACGTTTCTTGGCTCTATTTCTAGCTTTAAATAATCTCTCAGGCTCAGGGTTGAACTCTAGATCACTACTTGGAGTCTCATTCATAAACTACCCTAACTGGTACCTGAAAAAGAAATGGAAATGGATCAAATCCAATGGAAAATATCTTGGTGTTTCAGACTTAACAAACTTCGTTTTCACTTAAAATAAGTCCCCGGCAGCGGCGCCAAAAACTTGTTGCGTGCTCAATGTGCTAAAATAAATATGCAATAAGGTAGAGAGAGCACTCAGATCATGCAAGCATACATGGTCTTATAGCAAGTAGTAAGTATATTTCATTCGTTTTCCCACAGAGATTTATTATAAGCTATTCATGAAGTGTAAAGTTAAGAAAGAAGGGGTGATTTTGATGGGGTAGAATTGGTTTTAAATTGTCTATTTCCTACTGAATACGTAGAGGGTAGCAACATAAACAAATGCAAGTCAACGTTAAACTCAAACGAAAAGAGACGAGACTACTAAATGGAGACAAAAATGGCTAGACAGAATTGTAACTTTGGCAGAATTGCGGAAACAGCAATTCTACCGCAATTTAAATAACAGCGAAAGTGTGTAAAGTGATGAATTAAGGGCTACTAACGACTATCCTATAGGCTTTTTCTCACGATTCTCAAGCATTGGATCAACTCTCTATGCATCAAACTATCTCATTCTCATGTATCTTCCGATTTCATGCATTAGATTCTTTAGTTTACTCATGTCCAAGTAAGGTCTTAAGCATCTTGTTAAGGCAGAAAAATATGGTTTGTACTAGGGACACGCCTATTCCTAGGTCGTTTCCTGGTTACCTTGAAAGGCTAGCATGATAGTATGACTCTGAACTCTTACTCCTTCCAGAGGTTAGGAGTTCTTTGGACAAAATGGATGGCCAATCGAAATTGCCCGTGGGATGAAGCTTACATACAATCAATGCTTCGAGAGCTATCCTACATGCTTGGTTCACGTTTTTTAGCCTAAAGTGTTGTCATTAGCATGCCCCTAAGTGATTTAGCTACTCATGGATGTAAACAGAACAGAAACAAGAGAAGAAGTAGACATGCTTAGAAGGAATTTAAAGACAAAACAGTAAGGGAAAGCAGTAGAATGTAAAGGCAAGAAACTGTGAAATGAAGAATTGAGATTTGATTACTTGATTGTTTGACTGACAAAGGAAAGCTTTAAAGCAAATAACAGGAAGACAGAACACAACGAAATAGTCTAAACTAGCTACTAGAAAAGAAACAGCAACAAGACAAAGCTGGAAAATGGAAATGAAGAGCAAAAAGCAGTAAAACAAGCTCGAATGTCTCGTTGCAGCCGCCTCGAATGAAGGATGAGAAAGGTCAGCCTTGCTTGGATGAATCCAATCGGGAGAGAAGAAGAATCTCCTCTCCTTCCTATCAGATTATCGATTCCAACAGCTGAGCTTCGCAAACCAGCAGACGGCAAAGGAAAACAGGAGAAAAGATGGACTGCGAGAAGACTTCTACGCTTTCGGATGATGACTGAACCTCCGACTTTGGCCCCCTTTTATAGTAGTTTGCAGGTGCGTTTGGGCCAAGGAGAACCATCAATCTTCAACGTCATATATCAGAATGGATGGAGGAGAAAGAACGAATCCCTGAAATTACGGAAATTAACAGAAAAGGATCAGTCAACTTACGGTTTTCACTTGAATAATTGCGGCCTCAGCAATGTTTTCGCAATGCAGTTTTTTCATTCTTTTCCTTCGGTTTTGAACCCTTTTCTTTCCTATTGTGCATAAATCCTAATTTAGCTACCTTCTTCTCATTTTCATATTTAAGCATAGGTCTAGGCTAAATGCTATCAAAAACACCTAAAAGTGCACATCTTCTTAAGCTAAATGGGTCCTAAATAAGTCACTTTCAGAGACTTAACAGCTATGGCCTCTACCCACTTAGATACATAGTCTACTGCTACAAGGATGTAAAGGTTACCTGATGATGGGGGGAATGGTCCCATGAAGTCAATGCCCCACACATCAAAGAGCTCTAACTCTAAGATGTAAGTGAGAGGCATCTCATCCTTCGACTAAGGTTACCTGTTCTCTGGCATTCATCACAGCTGTGTGCATAGTTGTGGGCATCCTTGAAGATCGTTGGCCAATAGTAGCCACTCTGGAACACCTTCGCAGCTGTCCTTTGACCACCAAAATGTCCACCATAGGGTGCTGTATGGCAGTGCTGCAGTACAGACTTCGCCTCAGCAGCTAAAACACACTTCCTTAGCAGACCATCAGCACATGTTTTGTAAAGTGTGGGATCATCCCATATGAATTTCCTTGCTTCATGAAGGAACTTCTTCTTCTCTTGGCCTCCCTTGAAAGTTGGTAGTACCTGCGATGCAAGGAAGTTAGCAATGTCAGCAAACCAAGGTTCCTCATCGTTATCACGATGAGTCAATACAAAGACATGTTCATCAATAAAAGCATCAGAAATTGCGGTTTCCGCAATTTTTTCGCAATTATGCTGCAATCTAGAAAGATGATCCGCAACCACATTTTCACATCCTTTCTTATCTCTAATGTCTAGATCAAACTCCTGCAGCAACAACACCCATCTAATCAATCTAGGCTTAGCATCATCCTTCCTCATGAGGTACTTTAAGGCAGAATGGTAAGTGTACACGATTGTCCTAGTGCCTACAATGTAATTCCTAAACTTCTCACAAGCAAACACTACAGCTAGCATCTCCTTCTCAGTAGTTGTGTAATTACATTGTGCCTCATTAAGTGTCTTACTAGCATAGTATACAGGGTGTGTTAACTTGTCAATCTTTTTTCCTAGCATAACCCCTACAGCATAGTCACTTGCATCACATAACATCTCAAATGGGAGATCCCAATTTGGCCCTACTATAATAGGTGCTTTGACTAGTGCTTCCTTAAGGGTTTTCCAGGCTAGGAAACATTCTTTAGAGAAGATGAAGGGTTTGTTAAGCTCTAGAAGCTCACATAAAGGCTTGGAGATCTTAGAAAAGTTCTTAATGAACCTTCTATAGAAGCCTGCATGCCTTAAGAAACTTCTAATGGCTTTTACATTCTGAGGTTCTACCAGCTTCTCTATTATCTCAATCTTGGCCCTATCGACCTCCACACCTGCCCTAGACACTCTATGACCTAAGACAATCCCTTCGTCCACCATGAAGTGGCACTTCTCCCAATTAAGGACTAGGTTGGTCTCCTCACACCTAGCCAGGACTTGTCCTAAGTTCTCTAGACAGTTTGTAAATGAATCCCCAAAGACTGAGAAATCATCCATGAATATCTCTTTCATGGACTCATCCAAATCAGAGAAGATTGCCAACATGCACCTCTGGAATGTTGCCGGTGCATTGCATAAGCCAAAAGGCATTCTGCGAAAGGCAAATGTTCCAAAAGGGCAAGTGAAGGTAGTCTTTTCTTGGTATTTGGGGTCTATAGTGATCTGGTTATATCCTGAATAACTGTCTAAGAAGCAGTAATAGGCTCTACCAGCTATCCTATCTAACATTTGGTCAATGAATGGTAGAGGGAAGTGGTCTTTCTTGGTTTCCTTATTTAATTTCCTATAATCCATGCAAACTCTCCATCCTGTGATAGTCCTAGTTGGAATCAGTTCATTGCTCTCATTGACTACCACAGTCATCCCTCCCTTTTTAGGTACACATTGTATAGGACTCACCCACTGGCTACTAGCTATAGGGAAGATCACACCAGCATCTAACCATTTTATTATTTCCTTTTTAACTACCTCTTTCATAGAGGGGTTCAACCTACGTTGGTGATCTACTCGGGGTGTATGCTCTTCCTCTAGTATAATCTTATGCATGCAATAAGAAGGGCTAATGCCTCTAATGTCAGCAATAGTCCATGCAATAGCCTTCCTATGTTGTTTAAGCAATAAAATCAGTTCAACCTCATGCTTTTCACTTAATTTAGAAGAAATAATCACGGGCAAAGTCTCATTACTTCCTAAATATGCATATTTGAGGTGAGTGGGCAGTGGTTTCAATTCTAAGACAGGTGGATGCTCAATGGATGGTTTTAAAGGATTCATGGATCTGTTAGTCATGTCTTTATTTATACATACATGCTGTGTTTTATCTACAGGAATATCCATTATTTCAGAAACATTTAAATCAGTTAAATCTAATTGTACATAATTATTAGCATGCTTAGTTAATAATTCATGCTCCAGCTGTTCTTCCATCAGTGAATCTACAATATCCATGCTAGCACAAGATTCAGAGTCAGAGGGGTACCTTAAGGCTTTATATACACTAAATTTCACCTCTTCATCATGAACCCTCATCGTGAGCTCACCTTTTTGGACATCTATCAGGGCCCTACCTGTGGCTAGAAACGGTCTGCCTAATAGGATGGGGACCTCTTTGTCTGCTTCATAATCCAGGATAATGAAATCTGCAAGAAAAATAAACTTGTCAACTTTTACAAGAATATCCTCAATCTTACCCTCAGGGTAGGCTATGGATCTGTCTGCTAGTTGTAAAGTGACAGTGGTTGGACGTGCTTCTCCTATTCCTAGCTGGCGGAATAGTGATAGGGGCATGAGGTTTATGCTGGCTCCCAGGTCACAAAGAGCTCTGCCCACGTGCTTGCCTCCTAGCTCTACTGGTAGGGTGAAGGAACCAGGATCCTTCTCCTTCTTGGGTAGCTTGTTCTGGAGTATGGCACTGCACTCCTCAGTGAGATTTACTGTTTCAAACTCACCAATTATTTTCTTGTTAGTGATAATATCTTTCAAAAACTTTACATAAGAGGGCATAGACTGTAAAACTTCTACAAAAGGAATATTAACATGCACTTGCTTAAGAATTTCCAGAAATATATTAAAGTGCACTTCCTGTTCTTGTTTTTTCTTTAGCCTTCGAGGAAATGGAGGTGGTGGCACATATGCAGGCACTTCAGGTCGCCTTAGGATAGGCGGAGGTCTTGGAATTTCTTCTATCTTCTCTATGATTGGCTCCAGCCTTGCTCCTGATGTGCTAGTTGATGGTTGACCTTGGACTGGCAGAGACTCCAGTGGAGCACTAGACTCAGTGTTCTCTACTCTCTTTGGGGCTTCTTTTGTGTTGCTCACCAATGGTCTCCCACTTCTCAGTTCAATTGCTTGAACTTGCTCTTTTCCATCTCTCCTTGGCACCTCAGTATCAGCAGGGAGTCTACCTTGGGGCCTACTTTTGAGTTCATTGGCTAGTTGCCCTATTTGGTTCTCTAGGCTCCTAAGAGTAGCTTGCTGGCTTTGTAGAGTAGCATCATTCTTGGCGATGTACTCCTTGAGTATATTTTCTACAGAAGACCCTACTGGTTGGTTGTATGGTTTTTGATACATGGATTGGTTATGTTGGGGAGTGAAACCAGGTGTTCCACTTGGTCTTGGCTGGTTAGGAGCTTGGTTAGCATTCTGTTGGCCACCCCATGACAGGTTTGGGTGGTTCCTCCAACCAGGGTTGTAAGTATTGGAATAGGGGTTGTTCCTAGGCTGCTGTTGGCTTCCAACATAGCAGACTAAGGCTGGATTCCCAGGGCAGTATTCATACAGGTGCCCTTTGTTAAGTCTCTGAAAGTGACTTATTTAGGACCCATTTAGCTTAAGAAGATGTACACATTTAGGTGTTTTTGTTAGCATTTAGCCTAAACCTATGCTTTAATATGAGAATTAGAAGAAGGTAGCTAATATAGGACTTACGTACAATAGGTAGAAAAAGGGTTGAAAACCGAAGGAAAAGAATGAAAAAATGAGCATTGCGAATGAATTGCGAAAACATTGCTGAGGCCGCAATTATTCAAGTGAAAACCGTAAGTTGACTGATCTTTTTCTGTTAATTTCCGTAATTTCAGGGATTCCTTCTTTCTCCTCCATCCATTCTGATATACGACGTTGAAGATTGATGGTTCTCCTTGGCCCAAACGCACCTGCAAACTACTATAAAAGGGGGTCAAAGTCGGAGGTTTGATCATCACTCGAAGCGTAGATGTCTTCTCGCAGTCCACCATTTCCATCTGTTTTCCTTTGCCGTCTGTTGGAGTGAGAGTCTCAGCTGTTGGAATCGATAATCTGATAGGAAGGAGAGAAGATTCTTCTTCTCTCTCGATTGGATTCATCCAAGCAAGGCTGATCTTTCATCCCCTTCATTCGAGGCGACTGCCACGAAGCTTTCCAGCAACTCTTTACTGTTTTTCTGTCTTTCTCTTCTGTTTTACATTCTGCTTCGTGCTGTTCTTTTCCTAAGTAGCTAGATTAGTTTATTTCGTTGCTTTCTGTCTTGTTGCTATTTACTTTACAGCTTTTATCTGTTCAACAAACAATTTCAGTAATCAAAGTTCGTTTCTGCATTTCTCATTTCCCATCTTCTGCTACGGGTTTGGCTTACTGTTTTAAGCACATTTCCCTTCTAAGCATGTCTATCTTATCTACCATCTCTGTTCTCTATATATCCATGAGTAGCTAAGTCACTTAGGGGCATGCTAATGACATAACTATAGGCTAAAAAACGTGAATCAAGTAGGCAGATTAACACTCGAACATTGATTGTATGTAAGCTTCATCCCACGGGCAATTTCGATTGGCCATCCATTTTGTCCAAAGAACTCCTAACCTCTGGAAGGAGTAAGAGTTCAGAGTCATATAATCATGCTAGCCTTTCATGGTAATCAGGAAACGGCCTAGGAATAGGCGTTTCCCTAGTACAACTGAACACTCCTGCGTAAATAAGATGCTTGAGACCTTACTTTGAAGTCGAGTAAACTTAAGACTCTAATGCATGGAATCGGACGATACTTGAGATAGAGTGAGTTTGATGTATAGAGAGTTGATCCAAAGCTTGATAATCGTAATAAACTGCCTATAGGATAGTCATTAGTAGCCCTTAATTCGCCCATTTACATACTTTTGCTGTTGAGTTAATTGCGGATTAATTGCGGTTCTCGCAATTCTGCTAAGTTGCATTCTGTTTAGCTAATTTCTTCCTCGTTTATTAATTCCATCTCTTGTCCTTTGCATCTAATTTCAACTTGCATTTGTTTATGTTATATCCCTTTATACATTCAGCAAAAATTAGATAATTAAAAACCAATTTTACCCCATCAAATTCATCCCATCTTTCTTAACAATCACACTTCGCGAATAGCTAAAAATGAGTCTCTGTGGAAAAAACGAATGAAATATACTTACTACTTGCTGTGAGACCATGTATGCTTGCATGTTCTAAGTGCTCTCCCTACCCTTTTGCATATTTATCTTTACACATTGAGCACGCAACAAGTTTTTGGCGCCGCTGCCGGGGACTTATTTTAAGTGAAAACGAAGTTTGTTAAGTCTGAAACATCAAAGTATTTTCCATTGAATTTGATCCATCTTCATTTCTTTTTCAGGTACCATTTAGGGTAGTTTATGAATGAGACTCCATCTAGTGATCTAGAGTTCAACCCTGAGCCCGAGAGATTACTTAGAGCTAGGAATAGAGCCAAGAAACGTCTCTTTAAACAAACCCTTTTACCTCCAATCATTGCAGAGACTACAATTCCTCCGCAATTACCTCAAGAAGAAATGGCTGGAGTAAATCAAAACCTGGTGCCTGTCACTCGCAATCCCATTGAAATAGCGAATGACAAGGATAGCGCCATCCTCTCATATTTAGTACCTATGCCTGGGGAGCTGAACCCCAGCATAATCCGTCCTGAAATCACTGCCAACTCATTTGAGTTAAAGCCAGTGATGTTCCAAATGTTGTCCACTGTGGGACAATTCTTTGGAATAGAAAATGAGGACCCCCATAACCACCTTAGGAACTTCTTAGGAGTTAGTGACACCTTCCTAATCCCTGGAGTTTCCCAAGAAGCCCTGAGGCTATATCTTTTCCCTTACTCTTTGAGGGACAAAGCCAAAACATGGTTAAATTCTTTACCCTCAGGATCTGTCCGCAATTGGACAGATTTAGCAGAAAAATTCCTAGTCAAATACTTCCCACCTGATAGGAATTCTACCTTTCGTGATGATATCATAAAGTTCAAACAAGCTCCAAGTGAGTCTCTTCACGAAGCTTGGACAAGATTCAAAGACCTTCTCATTAAATGTCCACACCATGGCATTCCATGGTGTATCCAAATAGAAGTCTTCTTTAAAGGATGCAACCCCAGCACCAGACAAGTTTTAAATTCATCTGCTGGAGGTTCCATGTTGTCCAAGAGTTACAACGAAGCTTATGAGATCTTGGAGAAGATCTCAACATCTCATTGTAGGTGGTCAGACGATCCAGTAGAGCCAACTAGGGCTCAAGACAAGGATGCTCTAAGCGCCATGAGCACCCAAATAAACGCCTTGACCAACCTAGTTAAGCAAATGGCTCAGGCCAATCTCCAAACCAGTGCCAATACCGCCACAGCCATGTCAATGGGCACCCAACCAAGTCAAGGCGAGGCACCAATCTGTGGATTCTGTGGGGAAGGGCACCCTTATGAATACTGCCCTGGGAATCCATCTTCAGTCTGCTATGTTGGAAGCCAGCAGCAGCCTAGGAATAACCCCTACTCCAACACCTATAACCCTGGTTGGAGAAACCACCCTAACCTGTCATGGGGTGGCCAACAGAACACTAACCAAAATCCTAACCAACCAAGGCCGAGTGGAACACCTGGTTTCACTCCCCAACATAACCAGTCAATGTACCAAAAGCCTTACAATCAACCTGTAGGATCTTCTGTAGAAAACCTACTCAAGGAATATATAGCTAAGAATGATGCTACTCTTCAGAGCCAGCAAGCTACTCTTAGGAGCCTAGAGAACCAAATAGGCCAATTAGCCAATGAACTTAAAAGTAGGCCCCAAGGTAGACTCCCTGCTGATACCGAGGTACCAAGGAGAGATGGCAAAGAACAAGTTCAAGCAATTGAACTTAGGAGTGGGAGACCATTGGTGAGCAACACAAAGGACACACCAAAGAGAGTAGAGAACACTGAGTCTAGTGCTCCACTGGAGTCTCTGCCAAGCCAAGGTCCACCACCAACTAGCACATCAGGAGCCAGGCTAGAGCCAATTGTTGAGGACGTAGAAGAAATTCCAAGGCCTCCACCTATCGTAAGGCGTCCTGACGTGCCTGCATATGTGCCACCACCTCCATACCCTCGAAGGCTTAAAAAGAAGCAGGAACAGGAAGTTCATTTTAATAAATTTTTAGAAATACTTAAGCAAGTGCATGTTAACATTCCTTTTGTAGAGGTTTTACAGTCTATGCCTTCATATGTAAAGTTTTTGAAGGACATTATTACTAACAAAAAAATAATTGGTGAGTTTGAAACAGTGAACCTCACCGAGGAGTGCAGTGCCATCCTCCAGAACAAGCTGCCCAAAAAGAAGAAGGATCCTGGTTCCTTCACCTTACCTGTAGAACTTGGAGGCAAGCACGTGGGCAGAGCGCTTTGTGACCTGGGCGCCAGCATAAATCTCATGCCCCTGTCCCTATTCCGTCAGTTGGGAATGGGAGAAGCACGTCCAACCACAGTCACTTTACAACTAGCAGACAGATCCATCGCATATCCAGAAGGTAAGATCGAGGATATTCTAGTTAAAGTTGACAAATTCATTTTCCTTGCAGATTTCATTGTCCTGGACTATGAGGCAGACAAGGAGGTCCCCATCCTGCTAGGTAGACCATTTCTAGCCACAGGTAGGGCACTCATAGATGTTCAGAAAGGTGAGTTAACTATGAGAGTTCATGATGAAGAGGTAAAGTTTAGTGTATATAAAGCTTTAAGGTATCCCTCTGACCTTGAATCCTGTGCTAGCATGGATATTGTTGACTCACTGATGGAAGAACAATTAGAGCATGTATTATTAACCAAGCATGCAAATGAATATGTAGGATTAGATGTAGCTGATTTAAATGTATCTGACATAATGGATATGCCTGTAGATAAACCACAGCATGTATGTATGAATATAGATTTAACTGATAGAACTATAAATCCGTTAAAACCCTCCATTGAGCATCCACCTGTGTTAGAACTGAAACCACTACCTACTCACCTCAAATATGCATATTTAGGAGATAATGATACGCTGCCTGTAATTATTTCTTCTAAACTAAGTGAACAGCATGAGGTTGATTTAATTTTACTGCTTAAGCAACATAGGAAGGCTATAGCATGGTCTATTGCTGATATTCGAGGCATTAGCCCTTCTTATTGCATGCACAAAATTATACTAGAGGAAGAGCACACACCTAGGGTAGATCACCAGCGTAGGTTGAACCCCTCTATGAAAGAGGTAGTGAAGAAGGAAATAATCAAGTGGTTAGATGCAGGAGTAATTTTCCCCATAGCTAGTACCCAGTGGGTGAGCCCCATCCAATGTGTACCTAAAAAGGGGGGAATAACTGTGGTAGTCAATGAGAACAACGAACTGATTCCAACAAGGACTGTCACAGGGTGGAGGGTATGTATGGATTACAGAAAATTAAATAAAGAAACTAAAAAAGACCATTTCCCTATACCGTTTATTGACCAGATGCTAGACAGAATAGCTGGTAGAGCCTACTATTGTTTCTTAGATGGGTACTCTGGCTATAATCAAATTACTATAGACCCTAAGGATCAAGAGAAGACTACCTTCACTTGCCCTTTTGGAACGTTTGCCTTCCGCAGAATGCCTTTTGGCTTATGCAATGCACCGGCAACTTTCCAGAGGTGTATGATGGCAATCTTCTCTGAGTTGGATGAGTCCATGATAGAAATATTCATGGATGACTTCTCAGTCTTTGGGGATTCATTTAAAACCTGTCTAGAAAACCTAGGACACGTCCTGGCTAGGTGTGAAGAGACCAACCTAGTCCTAAATTGGGAGAAGTGCCATTTTATGGTAGATGAAGGGATTGTCTTAGGACATAGAGTGTCAAGGGCAGGTGTAGAAGTGGATAGGGCAAAAATAGAGATCATAGCGAAATTGGTAGAGCCCCAGAATGTCAAAGCCATTAGAAGCTTCTTAGGGCACGCTGGCTTCTACAGAAGGTTCATTAAGGACTTTTCTAAGATAGCCAAGCCTCTGTGCGAGCTTCTAGAGCTAAATAGACCATTCATCTTCTCTAAGGAATGTGTAGTAGCTTGGAAAACCCTTAAGGACGCACTGGTCACAGCACCAATCATAGTAGGACCAAATTGGGATCTCCCATTTGAGATGCTATGTGATGCCAGTGACTATGCTGTAGGAGTCATGTTAGGACAGAAGATTGACAAGCTCACACATCCTGTCTATTATGCTAGTAAGACCTTGAATGAGGCTCAATGTAATTATACAACTACAGAGAAAGAGATGCTTGCTGTAGTATTTGCTTGTGAAAAATTTAGAAACTATATTGTAGGCACTAGGACCATTGTATATACTGACCATTCTGCTTTAAAATATCTTATGAGGAAGGCTGATGCCAAGCCTAGATTGATTAGATGGGTGTTATTGCTGCAGGAATTTGATTTGGACATTCGGGACAAGAAAGGTTGTGAAAATGTGGTTGCAGATCACCTTTCTCGATTGCAGCACAATTGCGAAAAAATTGCGGAGACCGCAATTTCTGATGCTTTTATTGATGAACATGTCTTTGCTTTGACTCATCGTGATAACGATGAGGAACCTTGGTTTGCTGACATTGCTAACTTCCGTGCATCACAGGTATTGCCAGTGTTCAAGGGAGGACAAGAGAAGAAGAGGTTCCTTCATGAAGCAAGGAAATTCATCTGGGATGACCCCACACTTTACAGAACTTGTGCTGATGGGTTGTTGAGGAAGTGTGTTTCAGCTGCTGAGGCGAAGTCTGTGCTGCAGCACTGTCACTCATCTCCTTACGGTGGACACTTTGGTGGTCAAAGAACAGCTGCGAAGGTATTTCAGAGTGGCTACTATTGGCCAACAATCTTCAAGGACGCCCACAACTATGCCCACAGCTGTGACGAATGCCAAAGGACAGGTAACCTCAGTCGCAAGGATGAGATGCCCCTCACCTACATCTTAGAGTTGGAGCTCTTTGATGTATGGGGCATTGATTTCATGGGACCATTCCCTCCATCATCAGGTAACCTGTACATTTTAGTAGCAGTGGACTACGTGTCCAAGTGGGTAGAAGCCAAAGCATGTCCTAATAATGATGCTAAAACAGTCACTAACTTCTTGCATAGGCACATTTTCACTAGATTTGGGACTCCTCGTGCTATCATTAGTGATGAGGGGTCACATTTCATTAATAAGGCTATGGAGAAAGTATTGGCTAAATATAACATTAGACATAGGGTAGCTACTCCCTATCACCCACACTCGAATGGCCAAGCTGAAATTTCCAATAGGGAGATAAAGAACATCCTAGAAAAGGTAGTCAAACCAAATAGGAAAGACTGGTCATTTAAGCTTGAGGATGCACTTTGGGCTTATAGGACAGCATATAAGACACCTCTAGGTATGTCGCCCTATAGGTTGGTGTATGGCAAGGCGTGCCACTTGCCACTTGAGTTAGAAAACAAAGCATTTTGGGCCATGAAGGAATTGAATTTCTGTGTAAAGGATGCGGGGACATTGAGATCTTTGCAGCTACATGAACTTGATGAGCTTAGGCATATGGCCTATGAGAATGCCAAAATGTATAAAGAAAAGACCAAAATATGGCACGACAGTAGACTTAGGATCAAAGACTTTAGGAAAGGCCAACTTGTCCTATTATTTAACTCACGTTTAAAGATATTTCCAGGCAAACTAAAGTCTAGATGGTCGGGTCCATTTGTTATTACTAATGTCTTTGTTCATGGTGCAATAGAGATAAAGAACTTGCAGCAAGGCCAGCCATTTATGGTCAATGGTGCTAGGTTGAAGCACTACTATGAGGAAGGAGATGTGAAGACTCTCTCGGCCTTCCTCTTGACTGAAGCATGACAAAAATAAAGAGAGAGAACGAGTGGTTACTGTGCTCGTTTAGTCAAGGCCAAATTCCTTAGTTTATTTTTACTGTTTTTCCGATTATCGTTTGTATGTTTTGTGGTGTGTTTTTAATTGCGTATTTAATGTTTGTTTTATTTGTTTTTGTAGGGAATCGAAAGAGGGGATCAAGGAGAGTAAATCCCACTTTAAAGATCAAGAAACGGTTGAGCCAAATAAAAGATACGGACGGGCAAAGTTGGAGATTTCAATGAAATAATATCCCTGGAATTGCGCTAAAATTGCTGGATCCGCAAAAAGAGCCGTTGGGATTTTATCCGTTGCCTTTATATCCGTTGGAAGGCGCTCGAATGTTACGATTATCTCTCTCTTTGCTCTCCAAGAATTCAGCGATTCTCTCCATCTTTGATTCTTCTCTCAAGATCTTCAAGACTTGACAATGGTGGCCACACGTGCTGAAAGATCCGCAGCCAAGAAGAAGGCTGATGACGCAGCTGAAGCAGCTGCGAGGGAAGCGCTTCTCACCCTTGCAGACGATGGTGCCGTTCGCACCGGTCCTCTTCCCAAGCTTCCTATTCGTAGGAAGAAGTGGAGGGTGGTCACTGAGATCCCTGCTGGACCATCTGAGCCAGTGGGCACGCCCAAGAAACGCCGGTGGAGTGTCAAGACAGCCGCCGAACCAAGCACCGCAAGGACTCCCTCTGTGGAGAGTCAAGAAACTGATCGTGCATCCCACGAGTCAGCCAAAGAAGGTTCGTCGCCGTCTGCCTCACCTGCGCGCAGCCCTCTCCCAGCTGAACCAGTGCCAAGCGCAGAGTCGTCACCGCCTGCACAGAGCCCTGAGTTGTCTCCAGCACCTCAGAGTTCTGATCCGACGCCTGCAGCAGCGCAGAGCCCTGAGCTGCAATCTTCGCCACTGAGTTCTGCGCAGACACCATCAGCAAGACATAATTCTCCACGGCCTGATCCGGAATTTCCTTATGGAGATTATCAAGAATCCACGCAAGGCAGTGGAGATGCTGGGGAAGACGAAGTCTTCTCTCCTATGAGGGAAGATAGCCCTGCCGAGCCTGCACAGCAGGACGATTCTATGGAAGAAACGTTGGGGGCATGCCTCCAGCAGATCAATATCAAG
The DNA here is from genome assembly GCA_028017165.1 of Herpetospermum pedunculosum. Taxonomy (NCBI): domain Eukaryota; kingdom Viridiplantae; phylum Streptophyta; class Magnoliopsida; order Cucurbitales; family Cucurbitaceae; genus Herpetospermum; species Herpetospermum pedunculosum. Next base: position 48,150,753 of record CM051527.1, read on the forward strand.
GCCAGACTCAAGAAGAAGAAGAAGGCCACGATTGGCAAGGCCAAGAAGTTGAAGAAAAAGAAGGCCAAGAAGGTGCCCTCGGCGGACAAAGAGAGTACTGAGCCTTCGCTCAAACGCCTCAAGGTGGAGGCTGCCGAATCATCCAAACCAGCAGACAAGGGGAAGGCTAAGCTCTACCCTGAAGACGAACCTCAGTCAGTGAGTTTTTGCGCGCAGGAGTGATCAACCATGGCTGGGAGGAATTCTGCAGACCGCCTAATCCAGCCTACACGAGCATGGTGTACGATTTCTACGCCAATGTGCTCAGCCCTGAGGATGGCCTATCTGTGGTCAGAGGGGTGGAAGTTGATTTCTCAGCCAAGGCCATCAATGAAGCCTTTGGTCTCAAGGGCCAAACGCACACAGATTATGCACGGATAGTTGATGAGCCGACTGAGGCCGTGCTGGAAGAGGCCATTCGCACAATTGGCCAGCCTGAAGCAGCGTGGACTGTCTCACGCAATGGGAGGCACACCTTAATGAGTGCCAATCTGACAACAAAGGCAGCTGTTTGGTTTGCCTTTGTGAGGAGGAAGTTGTCCCCTGTGACCCACGAGACAACAATCAACCAGAGTAGATCACTGCTGGTTTATGCCATCATGCGCGGTCTCACGGTCAATGTAGGGGAGATCATGTCAGCTGCCATTGCTGAATGCGCCAGAAAAGGTAAGGGGCCATTATTTTTCCCCAACACTATAACAAAATTGTGTTTGCTTGCAGGAGTCCCCACCGAGCGCTTGGAGCAGCAGATGCCGTACACAGGCCATTTGGAGCTGCCTGCGAACCTGAGGCTGAGAAGAAAGGGGAATATGGAGTTTGAGTTGGATAGGCTGGCTGCTGAACAGTCCCTATCCATGGCCTGCTTAATGGACATGCAGAGGAGAATGGCTCAATGGGCCACTTATGCGCAGGCGAGGGACAAGGAAGTTGCAGACCAACTGGGGTGCATCTTCCCTGACTTCCCCACAAATCTCCTGACTCCATGGGTGCCCCCACGACCACGGCAACCAGATGAGGATGAAGAAGTTTAAGTGCTGGTTTGAAGTGCACTGAAGGGAGTATTGTTGTTCCCTTAGAAAAAACAAACAATTTTTCTGCTTTCTGATAGATAATGTGCATTATGCTGTTTTGTGTTCAACTTTTGATCTGTTTTTAATGTTTAGTTTTATGTTTTTTCTTTTGCTTAGTCTGGTCTGATGTTAGCTGAATAGGTAGGATAGTTTAGTTTTATTTTTAGGATGCATGAGTTACAGGAAAAAGCATGCTAGGGGCCTGAATCAATGTTATATCTGCCCGGATTGAATTGCGAAATAATTGCGGTTCCCGCAATTTTTGTGACTGATTGCATGTTTTGGACTGTCTGTTTAGTTAGGCTGTGATCTGTTAAATTCTATCTTCTGCTGCGAGCATGACTACCTTATATAGCTGATCTTAAAGCATGCTGGATGAGTGTCATAGGACACGCTTTGTTAGTTTAAATTCGCCTCTGAATAGTGCTCAGCATGCATAAACCGTAAGTCCTTAAAACTGTCTGTTATGTTCAAATTTTCTGCTGTTGGAATAATTGCTTTTAAAATGTTTTGCCTATGCCTAGGATTTTTAGATTCTCTTTGTTTTACTGTAGACTAGATGCTTCTAGGACAAGTTTGGGGGTGTGCCACCTCAAACACTCATTGGGGACAATGAGTAGTTGAAGTTTGGGGGAGGCTACCCTAGGCCTAGGAACATTCCTCTCTTCCTTAGGACATAAGCATTCTTCTTCTCCTAAGAAATTTTTTTTTGATAAATAGAAAAAGTGAAAAATAGAATAAAGAGAGACTCCACCGAAGTAAAAAAGGGAGAAATAGGGAAGAAGAATGTATGCTTAGGAGTTATAATCTTGTGGCTTAGATGTCCTATGTAAAAAGAACTCTGATCCTTAATGAGCTAAGCACAAGGTTGTAGCTTTTAGGTTTGTCTAGGGAGATGAATGTATATCCAATGTAGTGATGCCAGGGCTTAGGTTGTTCTCTAAAAGTACCACTGTCACTGTTAATACTAAGACTGGCATGACTCTAAGGAATCCTAGGCACATTAAAAGTTAAGCTAGAAGCATGTACTGAGTCTGGAGTAAAGCTTGGTAGAATTTGAAACCTTAGGGATAGTGGCATGATATCATAAAAGTAGTTAGATCAAATAGTAGGGGGTTAACAAAACCAGCAGGTATAGTAGGCAGGTGAAGTCAGAAGAAGCTTGATAAGAGGTTAATTCTAAACTTAGAAGTGTGTCACAGGACAGCACTGCTAGAGATAGGGATATAGGGGAGTCGGTAAGTAGTTAAAGAAGATAAAACAGCAGCCTAAGTAAGTCCTTAGTATGCTTGAGGACAAGCAAAGCCTTAAGTTTGGGGGTGTGTTAAGTCTCTGAAAGTGACTTATTTAGGACCCATTTAGCTTAAGAAGATGTACACATTTAGGTGTTTTTGTTAGCATTTAGCCTAAACCTATGCTTTAATATGAGAATTAGAAGAAGGTAGCTAATATAGGACTTACGTACAATAGGTAGAAAAAGGGTTGAAAACCGAAGGAAAAGAATGAAAAAATGAGCATTGCGAATGAATTGCGAAAACATTGCTGAGGCCGCAATTATTCAAGTGAAAACCGTAAGTTGACTGATCTTTTTCTGTTAATTTCCGTAATTTCAGGGATTCATTCTTTCTCCTCCATCCATTCTGATATACGACGTTGAAGATTGATGGTTCTCCTTGGCCCAAACGCACCTGCAAACTACTATAAAAGGGGGTCAAAGTCGGAGGTTTGATCATCACTCGAAGCGTAGAAGTCTTCTCGCAGTCCACCATTTCCATCTGTTTTCCTTTGCCGTCTGTTGGAGTGAGAGTCTCAGCTGTTGGAATCGATAATCTGATAGGAAGGAGAGAAGATTCTTCTTCTCTCTCGATTGGATTCATCCAAGCAAGGCTGATCTTTCATCCCCTTCATTCGAGGCGACTGCCACGAAGCTTTCCAGCAACTCTTTACTGTTTTTCTGTCTTTCTCTTCTGTTTTACATTCTGCTTCGTGCTGTTCTTTTCCTAAGTAGCTAGATTAGTTTATTTCGTTGCTTTCTGTCTTGTTGCTATTTACTTTACAGCTTTTATCTGTTCAACAAACAATTTCAGTAATCAAAGTTCGTTTCTGCATTTCTCATTTCCCATCTTCTGCTACGGGTTTGGCTTACTGTTTTAAGCACATTTCCCTTCTAAGCATGTCTATCTTATCTACCATCTCTGTTCTCTATATATCCATGAGTAGCTAAGTCACTTAGGGGCATGCTAATGACAGAACTATAGGCTAAAAAACGTGAATCAAGTAGGCAGATTAACACTCGAACATTGATTGTATGTAAGCTTCATCCCACGGGCAATTTCGATTGGCCATCCATTTTGTCCAAAGAACTCCTAACCTCTGGAAGGAGTAAGAGTTCAGAGTCATATAATCATGCTAGCCTTTCATGGTAATCAGGAAACGGCCTAGGAATAGGCGTTTCCCTAGTACAACTGAACACTCCTGCGTAAATAAGATGCTTGAGACCTTACTTTGAAGTCGAGTAAACTTAAGACTCTAATGCATGGAATCGGACGATACTTGAGATAGAGTGAGTTTGATGTATAGAGAGTTGATCCAAAGCTTGATAATCGTAATAAACTGCCTATAGGATAGTCATTAGTAGCCCTTAATTCGCCCATTTACATACTTTTGCTGTTGAGTTAATTGCGGATTAATTGCGGTTCTCGCAATTCTGCTAAGTTGCATTCTGTTTAGCTGTTTTCTTCCTCGTTTATTAATTCCATCTCTTGTCCTTTGCATCTAATTTCAACTTGCATTTGTTTATGTTATATCCCTTTATACATTCAGCAAAAATTAGATAATTAAAAACCAATTTTACCCCATCAAATTCATCCCATCTTTCTTAACAATCACACTTCGCGAATAGCTAAAAAAGAGTCTCTGTGGAAAAAACGAATGAAATATACTTACTACTTGCTGTGAGACCATGTATGCTTGCATGTTCTAAGTGCTCTCCCTACCCTTTTGCATATTTATCTTTACACATTGAGCACGCAACACCCTTCCCCACAGAATCCACAGATAAGTGTCTCACCTTGACTTGGTTGGGTGCCCATTGACATGGCTGTCGCGGTGTTGACACTAGTTTGGAGATTGGCTTGAGCCATTTGTTTTACTAGGTTGGTCAGGGCGCTTATTTGACTACTCATAGCATTGAGTGTGTCCTTATCTTGAGCTCTACTTGGCTCTATTGGATCATCTGACCACCTACAGTGAGATGCTGAGATCTTCTCCAAGATCTCATAGGCTTCATTATAACTCTTGGACAACATGGAACCTCCAGCAGATGAATTTAAGACTTGCCTAGTGCTGGGGTTGCATCCTTTGAAAAAGACCTCTATTTGGATACACAATGGGATGCCATGGTGTGGACATTTAAGAAGAAGGTCCTTGAACCTTGTCCAAGCTTCGTGAAGAGACTCATTCTCAGCTTGTTTGAACTTGACTATGTCATCACGAAAGGTAGAATTCCTATCAGGTGGGAAGTATTTAACTAGGAATTTTTCCGCCAAGTCTGTCCAATTGAGGACTGATCCAGAGGGTAATGAGTTTAACCACGTCTTTGCTTTGTCCCTGAAAGAGTAAGGGAAGAGGTAAAGCCTCAAGGCTTCTTGGGAAACTCCAGGGATGATGAATGTATCACTGACTCCTAGTAAGTTTCTAAGATGGTTGTGGGGATCCTCATTTTCCACTCCAAAGAATTGTCCCACAGTGGACAACATTTGGAACATCACTAGCTTTAACTCGAATGAGTTGGCAGTGATTTCAGGGCGGATTATACTTGGGTTTAGCTCCCCAGGCATGGGAACTAAGTATGAGAGAATGACACTATTCTTGTCATTCGCTATTTCGATGGGATTGCGAGTGACAGGTACCGGATTTGGAACTAATCTATCCATTTCTTCTTGAGAGGATTGCGGAGACCCTGCGGTTTCAGCAATTATTTGAGGTAAAGGGGGTTGATTAAAGAGACGTTTCTTGGCTCTATTTCTAGCCTTAAATAATCTCTCAGGCTCAGGGTTGAACTCTAGATCACTACTTGAAGGCTCATTCATAAACTAACCCAACTAGTACCTGCAAAAGAAATGAAAACAGATCAGCTTCAATAGATATTAAGAGTTGGTTTTCTAACTTAACAAACTTCGTTTTCACTAAACTAAATCCCCGGCAGCGGCGCCAAAAACTTGTTGCGTGCTCAATGTGTGAAATAAATAAGCAATAAGAAAGAGAGAGCACTCAGAACATGCAAGCATACATGATCTTGTAAGCAAGTAGTAAGTATTTTTTCATTCGTTTTCCCACAAGGATTTATTATTAGCTACTCGTGAAGTGTATTGTTAAGAAAGAATGGGTGGATTTGATGGGGTAGAATTGGTTTTAAGTTGTCTAATTTCTAAAGAATATGTAAAGGGTAGCAACATAAACAAGTGCAAGTCAATGATAAACTCAAATGAAAAAAGAAGAGATTAATAAACGAAGAGGAAAATAGCTAAGCAGAAATTTTAAGTTAGCAGAATTGCGAGAACAGCAATTCTACCGCAATGTTACCAACAGCGAAAGTGTGTAAAATGGAGAAACAAGGGCTACTAACGACTCCCCTATAGGCATTTTTATACGATTCTCAAGCATTGGATCAACTCACTATGCATCAAACTAACTCAATCTCATGTATCTTCCGATTTCATGCATTAGATTCTTTAGTTTACCCATGTCCAAGTAAGGTCTTAAGCATCTTGTTAAAGCAGAAAGATATGGTTTGTACTAGGAAAACGCCTATTCCTAGGTCGTTTTCTGGTTACCTTGAAAGGCTAGAATGAGTATATGACTCTGAACTCTTACTCCTTCCAGAGGTTAGGAGTTCTTTGGACAAAATGGATGGCCAATCGAAATTGCCCGTGGGATGAAGCTTACATACAATCAATGCTTCGAGAGCTATCCTACATGCTTGGTTCACGTTTTTTAGCTTAAAGTATTGTCATTAGCATGCCCCTATGTGACTTAGTTACTCATGGATATAGAAAGAACATAAATAAGAGATGAAGTAGACATGCTTAGAAGAGAAATAAACTTAAGACAGCAAGGTAAAACAGTAGCAGCAAAAGATAAGAAGCTGTGAAATAATGAATTGTGCTTTGATTACTTGATTGTTTGAATGAACAAAGGAAAGCTTAAAATGAATAGCATAAAGACAGAAGACAACGAAATGAAATAAACTAGCTACTGGAAGAGAATCAACAACTAAACAGAGCTGGAAATTAGAAATAAAAGACAGAAAGCAGTAATTGAGCTTGAACGCCTAGTCGCAATCGCCTCGGCTGAAGGGAGAGAAATGATAGCCTTGCTTGGATGAATCCAATCAGGAGAGAAGATGAATCTTCTCTCCTTCCTATCAGATTGTCGATTCTAACAGCTGAACCTCTCACACCAACAGACGGAGAAGAAAAACAGGAGAAAAGATGGAGCTGCGAAGAGACTTCTACGCTTTCGGATGATGATCAAACCCTCTACTTTGACCCCCTTTTATAGTAATCTGCAGGTGCGTTTGGGCCAAGGAGAACCATACATCCTCAACGTCATACTTCAAAATGGATGGAGGAGAAAGAACGAATCCCTGAAATAACGGAAAATAACAGAAAAAGATCAGTCAACTTACGGATTTCACTTGAAACATTGCGGTTTCAGCAATGTTTCCGCAATGCTACTGCAATGAACATTTTTCATTCTTTTAACCTCGTTTTTCATCCCTTTTCTTTCCTTTTGTGCACAAGTCCTAATTTAGCTTCCTTCTTCTAATTATCATATATAAGCATAGGTTTAAGCTAAATCCTATCAAAAACACCTAAGAGTGTACATCTTTCTATGATAAATAAGTCCTAAAAAGGTCACTTTTGGAGACGTAACACCCCCTCAAACGAGTGGGTAGCGCAACCAGCCCGAGTTTGGACCCAAGATAGGAGAACTGAGTGTGTGACAGCGGCTTCGTAAGGCAATCAGCGAGTTGTTCAGTTGAGGGAACATATCGAACATCAAGGCGTTTGCTTAGAACTTGGTCTCAGACGAAATGGACATCAATCTCAATATGTTTTGTCCTAGCATGGAAGACCAGATTGGCAGCAAGAGCTCCGATACTCATGTAGTCACACTATAGCAGAGGTGGTTTTGGAAGCCGAAGTCCAAGTTCCTCAAGAAGTTGACGAATCCATATGATTTCAGCAGAGGCATGAGCAAGGGCTCTGTATTCGGATTCAGTACTTGATCGAGCAACTGCAACTTGCTTTTTGGAGGACCAAGAGATTAGAGTTGGGCCAAGGAAAACGCAATAGGCAGCAACTGACTTCCGATCGTCAACGTTGGCAGCCCAATCTCCATCCGAGAAGGCTGTGATTTCTAGGAGATTGCTGGGCTGAATGAGTAAGCCATGAGTAGGGGTGCCTTTGAGATATCTGAGGACTCTTTTGACTGTCTGCCAATGTATATCAGTGGGTGCTTGGAGAAATTGGCTCAGCTTGTTAACAATGAATGCAATGTTCGGTCTTGTGTTCGTGAGGTATTGAAGAGCTCCCACTGTGCTGCGATAGAGAAATGGATCCGGAAGAAGAGAGACAAGTGTTTGCCCGTGACTGCAGGGGAAGAGCAGGGCTTCGTGTGTTGAAGTTGAACCTTTTCCAGTAGATCATGGATGTATTTAGACTGATTCAAATGGAGACCAGAGGGCAAACAGGTTACCTGAATCCCAAGGAAGAAGTTGAGAGGGTCGAGGTCTTTCAAGGAAAACTTAGAGTGCAGCACCTGAATGAGTTTGTTTATAGCAGAGGAGTTGTTGCTAGTGATGATAACATCATCCACATAAATGAGCAGTAAGATAGTGATGGACTCTTTTTGAAAAAAGAATAAAGAAGTATCACACCTACTTGTTGAAAAACCACAGCTGGCCAAGAATGTTTTGAACTCGTCATTCCAAGCTCTGGGCGCTTGTTTAAGGCCATAGAGAGCTTTGTGTAGTTGGCAGACATGATTTGGTTTAGAGGCATCTTCATACCCTGGTGGCTGAGTCATGTAAACAACTTCATTCAAGATGCCATTGGGGAAGGCATTGTTAAAGTCAAACTGACGAAGCAACCATCCATTTGAGATAGCAAGGAATAGGATGATTCGTATGGTAGATGCTTTCACAACTGGGTTGTAAGTTTAAAAAAAGTCAACACCTGGATGCTGATGGAAGCCCTTGGCAACAAGACGGGCTTTGTATCGTTGAATTGAGCCATCAACATTTTGCTTGAGGCAAAAACCCATTTGCAGCCTACTATGTTCTGATGGGCAGAGGGTGGAAATAGTGTCCAAGTGTTAGATCGACAGAGGGCTGGCATTTCATCATCCATGGCAGCATGCCATTGTGGTGTAGCAAGAGTTGTAGAAACCTTTGTTGGTTCAGTGAGAGACCAATCAGTTTTAGCAGTAACAGTTTAGGCTTTGGGGCGGAAAATTCCAGCTTTTCTTCGAGTTGTCATCGAATGATCATTAACAGTCGGTACAGTAGTTGTAGGTAAAGGCATTGGTGGATAAATATTGTGAGGAGGGGAAGGAGAGGCAGCGGTAAGAGAAGGTGGAGAACTAGGATTGGACTTATGTCTTGGGGAAGCAAAGGTGGAAAATGGGTTGGGAGAGGATTGTATTTGTGGGTTTGGTAATGTAGGGCTTGTGGCTTGTGGAGCAGGGGAGATGTCATTTGGTGTAGCTGACTGACTAGATATGGTTTGTGGGCTGGATGGAATGCTTGATATGGATTGATTGACAGGGGGAGAACCAAACCAGCTTAAGATTGATGGTATTGGAGAAGATACCTGGATAGTTGAGGGAGCATTCCCAAAGCCTGTGCTGAAAGGAAACAAGGCCTCATTGAACCGAACATGCCGCGAGATAAATAGGCGACCAACTGTTGTGAGGTAGAGATGTCCTTTATGAAGGGGGGATGGTCCAAGGTATACACATTGTTCCGAATGATAATCAAACTTGTGTTGTTGATATGGCCTTAGGTTAGGATAACAAGCACAACCGAACACTCGAAGCTCATATACATTCAGCTGGCGATTGAGAAGGACTGCCATTAGAGACTGATATTTGAGCACTGGAGAAGGGAGACTGTTATGTCTCCAAAAGTGACTTATTTAGGACTTATTTAGCTTAGAAAGATGCACACTCTTAGGTGTTTTTGATAGGATTTAGCTTAAACCTATGCTTATTTGTGAGAATTAAAAGAAGGTAGCTAAATTAGGACTTGTGTGCAAAAGGAAAGAAAAGGATTGAAAACCGAAGTAAAAGAATGAAAAAACTACATTGCGACAGCATTGCGGAAACATTGCTGAAACCGCAATGTTTCAAGTGAAAACCATAAGTTGACTGATCTTTTTCTGTTAATTTCCGTTATTTCAGGGATTCGTTCTTTCTCCTCCATCCATTCTGAAGTACGACGTTGAAGATTGATGGTTCTCCTTGGCCCAAATGCACCTGCAGATTGCTATAAAAGGGGGTCAAAGTCGAGGGTTCAATCATCATCCGAAAGCGTAGAAGTCTTCTCGCAGCTCCATCTTTTCTCCTGTTTTCCTTTGTCGTCTGTTGGTTTGCGAAGCTCAGCTGTTGGAATCGATAATCTGATAGGAAGGAGAGGAGATTTATCTTCTCTCTCGATTGGATTCATCCAAACAAGGCTGATCTTTCTCATCCTTCAGCCGAGGCGGTTGCGACGAGGCGTTCGAGCTTGTTTTACTGCTTTCTGCTCTTTATTTCCATTTTCCAGCTTTGTATTGTTGTTGTTTCTTTTCTAGTAGCTAGATCAGTTCATTTCGTTGTGTTCTGTCTTCTGTTATTCACTTTAAGTTGCTCTTCTGTTCATTCAAACAATCAAGTAATTAAAGCATAGTTCTTCATTTCTCAATTTCCTATCTTTGCAACTCACTGTCTTACCTCGCTGTTTTCAGTTTATTTATCTTCTAAGCATGTCTATTTTATCTCTTCTTTCTGTTCTCCCTATATCCATGAGTAACTAAGTCACATAGGGGCATGCTAATGACAATACTATAGGCTAAAAAACGTGAACCAAGCATGTAGGATAGCTCTCGAAGCATTGATTGTATGTAAGCTTCATCCCACGGGCAATTTCGATTGGCCATCCATTTTGTCCAAAGAACTCCTAACCTCTGGAAGGAGTAAGAGTTCAGAGTCATACACTCATGCTAGCCTTTCAAGGTAGCCAGAAAACGACCTAGGAATAGGCGTTTTCCTAGTACAAACCATAACTTCCTGCTTTAACAAGATGCTTAAGACCTTACTTGGACATGAGTAAACTAAAGAATCTAATGCATGGAATCGGACGATACATGAGATTGAGTGAGTTTGATGCATAGAGAGTTGATCCAATGCTTGAGAATCGTGAGAAAATGCCTATAGAGAAGTCGTTAGTAGCCCTTGTTTCTCCATTTTACACACTTTTGCTGTTAGGAAAATTGCGGTAGAATTGCTGTTTCCGCAATTCTGCTAAGTTCACAATTCTGTTTAGCTGTTTTGTTCTTCATTTATTAATCTCGTCTCTTTTCATTTGAGTTTAGCTTTGACTTGCACTTGTTTATGTTGCTACCCTCTACGTATTCAGTAGGAAATAGACAATTTAAAACCAATTCTACCCCATCGAATCCACCCTTTCTTTCTTAACTTTACACTTCACAAGTCGCTTATAATAAATCTCTGTGGGAAAACGAATGAAAAAATACTTACTAGTTTCTATAGGATCATGTATGCTTGCATGTTCTGAGTGCTCTCTCTATCTTATTGCTTATTTATTTTAACACATTAAGCACGCAACAGAGACCGTTTATGAGTAGCACGGCTGTTTGAAAGGCAAACCACCATAGTTTCAAAGGCATAGATGCTTGGGCGAGAAGTGTGAGGCTTGTCTTAACTACATGACGATGCTTTCGCTCAGCTCTCCCATTTTGGGCTGAGGTATGTAGACAGAAGAATCGTGTTAGGATGCCTAGTTGACTGCATATTTGTGCCACTGGTTTAAACTCACCACCACCATCCATTTGCACCAGTTTGATGGTGGTGTGAAACTGAGTCTGAACAAACGCCTGAAAATTCTTGAATGCCCCGAGAGCATCACTTTTCTGTTTGAGGGGAAAAAACCACGTGAACCTACTGTAATCATCCACAAAAAGTATATAGTATTGAAACCCGTCAACCGATAAAATTGGTGTTGGCCCTCATAAGTCAGTGTGAATGAGGTCAAACTTAGCTTTGGCATGGGACTGAGATAACGAGAAAGGAAGAGAATGCATCTTTCCGAACTGACATGCTTCACAAAAAGGATTTTCTTTATTTACTGATGTTTTCAAATTACAACTTGTGTGTACTCTGTTTAATATCTGAAAGGACAGATGACCAAGGCGTTTATGAAGTAACGCCTTGGTGATCATTACATTTGCCTGAGAAGTAACAACAAAGGAAGAGTGTGCAGAATTAACAACTGGAAACAAAACTTCGGCAGACTGAGCAGCTTCAGACTTGGTGTAGTGAGAACCAGCTTTGTGATCCTTATTTATAGACAATCCGGATGAGGCAATGTGGTACAATCCATCTTTAAGAGCTCCCCTCAGTAGTTCCATTCCCGTAGATTTGTCCTTAACCATACAAAAATCAGGATGGAACTCAAAATAGATTGTTACCTCTCCAAAAGTGCATTATTTAGGGCTATATTTACCTTTAAATCATGTACATTCTTGAGTGTTTTTGTTAGAAGTTAGCTTAATGTGTGCCTAAATGTGAGAATTTGAGAAATGATGCTAAAATAGGACTTATTTGGAAAAGGAACGAAAAAGGATGTAAAATGATGTAAAAAGAGCTAAAATGTACATTGCAGGAAACGTTGCGGAAACATTGCTGAAACCGCAATAGAGCATTGCGGCCCTCGCAAGGAAATCGCAATGCCAGTCTTCTTCTGCTGAACTTTTCCAGCCGTCAGTCGTCATTGTTGCGATCTTCCAGCCGCCTAAGCTTTCCACTGGTTCCACGTGGAAGATTGTTGTTCAGAATGGATGGATATCCGCGGCTGAAGGTACCTGCAAAAGCTATACAAAGAGACGGATGATGAAGGGAAAAATAACTCAGAAGCGTGGAGATCCCAGTTGCAAAGCAATCTGCAGACGAAATTCCTTCTCCCGTTTGTTGGATCGAAGAAATCAGCCCTTGTCGTCGATAATTCGAGAGGAAGAAGAGAAGATCCTTCTTCTCTTCTGATTGAATTCATCCCCAAGATCAGCTAATCTTCCCCTTCATCCGAGGCGTTTAGCAACGTGGAGGATCCGAGCATTTTAAAGCTTTCTTTACTGTTTTCTCTCTACTGATTCCATTTGCGACATTGTTCTGATTCATTCTCCAATACACTTGATTTTTACTGCTTTCATACCATTGCACGTTGTTCTTATGAAGTGCTCTGAACCTTATTTTTAAAGAGTAATCAATTAAGTTTTGTTGAGTTCTTCATTTTGTTATTTCTTATTCAATTGCTTTTACTGAATTCTCTAAATCATGATCAATCAATCCATCTCTTTTAGTTCTTTGAAAACCATGAGTAACTAATATAAGAAATGTCTGCTAAAGACGAATCTATAGGCTAGAAATACGAGAGTCCAGCATGCAGCATGATTGCATTGAATGTATGTGAGCTTCAGCCCATGGGCAATTTCGACCGGCCATCCATTTTGTCTAAAGAATTCCTAACCTCCGGAAGGAGTAAGAGTTCAAAGTCATCCATTCATGCTACCCTTTTATGGTAACCATAAAATGACCTAGGAATAGGCGTTCTCCTAGCACGTTTGTTAGCTTGCTTGTATAAATAGGTTTTTATGTCTTACTTGGATATGAGTGAACTAAAGATCTAATGCATGTAATCGAGAGATGCATGAGATTTAGCTAAAAAGATGCATGATATGTGAATCTACTGCTGAATGATCGTAGTTAAGTGCCTATAGAGGAGTCTTAAATCGACCTTGCTGCCTTACTTTACATTTAAAATCGTTGCTAATTTATTGCTAGATTATTGCGAGAACCGCAATAAAACATTCCTGCTTTTTGCCTTAGTCTTTTTATTAGCTTTTTATCTTTGCGATTTTTATTGCGAAAACATTGCGAGACCCGCAATTCTTCTTCTCCACATTATAGCTTTATCTCTTCTCTTGCCTTACATTATCAATTGCATCCTTCTTGCTTCTTTATTATTTCAGTACATCAACCCCAAATCTACCTAATTTAAGTTACCTTATCTAATTTAGCACCTCAACTCGTTAGTAACTAAACTCAATCTTTGTGGGAAAACGAATTAAAAAATACTTATCACTTGTTGCAGACCATGTATGCTTGCATGATCTGAGTGCTCTTCGCATTTACATTTTACATACACACTGAGCACGCAACAAGTTTTTGGCGCCGCTGCCGGGGATTTTGTTTAGTAAACACGATTTGTGTTATTTTAGAAGAACTTAATTTAATGGAGCTAATCTTTTGCATTTATTTTACAGGTACCAACAAGCTGGTTTATGAATGAGTTTCCCAATCACAACTTAGAATTTGATCCTGAACCTGAAAGGACTTTAAGGGCCAGAAACAAAATTAAGAAACGCCTTTTTAAACAGCCAAAACAACCTGTAATTCAGCACATTGCGGACCACGCAGAGTCATTGCAATCTCAACAAGCTGAAATGGATAGAGCAGAAGGAGCACCAAACCGAGCACCTATCATTCGCAACCCCATTGAAATTGCGAATGATAAGGATAGTGCCATTCTATCATACCTTGTACCAATGCCTGAGGAGCTTAATCTGAGCATCATACGCCCCGAGATTACAGCTCACTCATTCGAATTGAAACCCGTCATGTTTCAAATGCTGTCCACAGTTGGACAATTCTTTGGAGTGGAGAACGAAGATCCCCACAACCACTTGAGAAACTTCCTGGGAGTAAGTGACACCTTTGTCATCCTAGGGGTGTCTCAAGAAGCCTTGAGACTTTACCTTTTTTCCATATTCATTAAGAGACAAGGCCAAAACGTGGCTGAATTCCTTCCCCTCTGGTTCAATTGTAAATTGGACAGACCTTGCTGAAAAGTTCCTAGTAAAATACTTCCCTCCAGAGAGGAACTCTAACTTTCGTGATGATATTATCAAATTCAAGCAAGCCGAAAACGAATCATTACATGAAGCTTGGACCAGATTCAAAGACATATTACTCAAATGTCCACACCATGGCATTCCATGGTGTATTCAAATTGAAGTATTCTTCAAAGGATGCAACCCCAGCACGAGGCAAGTGTTGAATTCTTCAGCTGGAGGTTCGATGCTATCCAAGAGCTATAATGAAGCCTATAAGATTTTGGAGAAAATCTCAACATCACATTGTAGATGGTCAGACGATCCTGTGGAGCCAAACAGAAGGAAGGCTCAAGACATGGATGCACTCAGTGCAATGAGCAGCCAGATCAATGCTCTGACCAACCTAGTGAAGCAAATGGCTCAAACCAATATTCAACAAAGTGTCAACACCGCGGAAGCTGTTTCAACAAGCGCAGCAGCCAACCAAGGTGAGACACTAGTCTGTGGATTCTGTGAGGAAGGGCATATGTATGACTTTTGCCCTGGTAATCCATCCTCGGTGTGTTTTGTTGGAAGTCAACAACAACCAAGGAACAATCCTTACTCGAACACATATAACCCTGGTTGGAGAAACCACCCAAATCTCTCTTGGGGTGGACAACAAAACACAAACCAAATGCAAAATCAACCAAGACCGAGTGGACCATCTGGTTTCACTCCACAAACTAGTCAACCCCCATATCAAAAACAATACAACCAACCAATGGGAACATCAGTGGAGAACTTGCTGAAGGAGTACATAGCGAAGAATGATGCAACTTTACAGAGCCAACAAGCAACACTGAGAAGTTTAGAAAATCAAATTGGGCAGTTGGCGAACGAACTGAAGAATAGGCCCCAAGGCAGATTTCCTGCAGACACTGAAACCCCAAGAAGGGATGGTAAGGAACAAGTTCAAGCCATTGAACTTCGAAGTGGAAGACCATTGGTGATCAACAACAGAGAAACAACAAAGAGAGTAGAGAATGAAGAGTCTAGTGCTCCACTGGATTCTCTGCCCAACCTTGATCAAATACAACCAAATACAACGAGGGTGAGGCTGGAACCTATCATTGAGGAACCAGAAGGAATTCCTAGGCCTCTACCTGTCATTAGGCAACCTGACTTGCCTACATATGTGTCACCACCTCCATTCCCTAGACGACTCAAGAAGAAGCAAGAGCAGGAAGCTCATTTCCACAAGTTCTTGGAAATCTTGAAACAAGTGCATGTTAATATTCCATTCGTGGAAGTTTTGCAATCTATGCCATCATATGTAAAATTCTTAAAAGATATTATAACTAACAAAAAAGTTATTGGTGAGTTTGAAACAGTAAATCTCACTGGGGAGTGCAGTGCCATACTCCAAAATAAGCTGCCAAAGAAGGAGAAGGATCCTGGTTCCTTCACCTTACCAGTAGAATTGGGAGGCAAGCATGTGGACAGAGCCTTGTGTGATATGGGAGCCAACATCAATCTCATGCCCTTGTCACTATTCCAACAGCTTGGGATAGGGGAAGCACGACCAACAATAGTCACCTTGCAACTTGCAGACAGATCCATCGCATACCCTGAAGGTAAGATTGAGGATATACTTGCCAAGGTTGACAAATTTATTTTTCTTGCAGAATTTATAATCTTGGACTACGAGGCAGATAAAGAGGTACCAATCCTATTGGGCAGACCGTTCTTAGCCACAGGTAGGGCTCTGATTGATGTCCAAAAAGGTGAGCTCACCATGAGAGTTCATGATGAAGAGGTTAAGTTCAGTGTGTTTAAAGCATTAAGGTACCCCTCTGATCTTGAATCCTGTGCAACTATAGATATAATAGACTCATTAATGGAAGAAGAACTTGAGCATGAATTGTTAATTAAGCATGCTACTAATTATGCACAAGTAGATGTAAATGATTTAAATGTTTCTGAATTGATGGATGTATCTGTGGACAACCCTCAGCATGTATGCATGACCAATGAATTGTCTGAAAGAACCACAACTCCTTTGATGCCATCAATTGAACAACCACCTTTACTAGAACTGAAACCATTGCCTGAACACCTTAAATATACCTATCTAGGAGAGAAAGATACTTTGTCTGTTATTATTTCGTCCAAACTAAGTAAACAGCATGAAATTGCGTTAATATTGCTGCTCAAGCAACATAAAAAAGCTATTGCCTGGACGATTGTTGACATTAGGGGTATAAGTCCTTCCTATTGCATGCATAAAATATTGTTGGAAGAGGAACATACACCTAGAGTAGATCACCAACGTAGGTTGAACCCCTCTATGAAGGAGGTAGTTAAAAAAGAAATTATTAAATGGTTAGATGCAGGTGTGATCTTTCCAATAGCCAATAGTCAATGGGTCAGTCCTATTCAATGTGTACCTAAGAAGGGTGGTATGACTGTAGTAGTTAATGAAAATAACGAATTAATACCAACTAGAACTGTTAAAGGATGGAGAATATGTATGGATTATAGAAAACTTAATAAAGAAACAAAAAAAGACCATTTTCCTTTACCCTTTATAGACCAAATGTTAGATAGAATAGTTGGCCGAGCCTTTTACTGCTTTTTAGATGGTTACTCAGGATATAACCAAATCACCATAGATCCTGAGGATCAAGAGAAAACAACATTTACATGTCCCTTTGGAACATTTGCTTTTCGCAGAATGCCATTTGGCCTATGCAATGCACCAACAACGTTCCAAAGATGTATGTTGGCTATCTTCTCTGACCTAGATGAGTCCATAATAGAAATATTTATGGATGACTTCTCAGTCTTTGGTGACTCCTTTAACCACTGCCTAGAAAACTTAGGACAAGTCTTAACTAGGTGTGAAGAAACCAACCTAGTCTTAAATTGGGAAAAATGTCACTTTATGGTGGAAGAAGGGATAGTATTAGGACATAGAGTGTCCAAAGCAGGAGTAGAGGTCGATAGGGCCAAAATAGAGATCATTGAGAAATTAGTGGAACCTAAAAATGTCAAAGCTATAAGAAGTTTCTTAGGTCATGCAGGATTTTATAGGAGATTTATAAAAGACTTTTAAAAAATCTCTAAACCCCTGTGTGAGCTTCTAGAGCTGAATAAAACTTTTATCTTCTCAAATGAATGTCTAATAGCATGGAAAAAGCTTAAGGATGCCTTAGTCAAAGCACCAATCATAGTAGGCCCAAATTGAGATTTGCCTTTTGAACTAATGTGTGATGCTAGTGACTATGCAATTGGGGCTATGCTGGGGCAAAAGAGAAATAAACTAACACACCCTGTATATTATGCAAGTAAAACTTTAAATGAAGCACAATGTAACTACACTACCACGGAGAAAGAGATGTTAGCGGTAGTGTTTGCATGTGAAAAATTTAGGCCTTATATTGTAGGAAATAAAACGATTGTTTATACTGATCACTCTGCAATAAAATATTTAATGAGGAAGGCTGATGCTAAGCCTCGTCTAATTAGATGGGTGTTACTATTGCAAGAGTTTGACCTAGAGATTAGAGATAAAAAAAAGGAAGTGAAAATGTAATTGCTGATCATTTATCAAGATTGCAGAGTCATTGCGGAAACATTGCGGAGCCTGCAATGACTGATTCCTTTATTGATGAACATGTATTTGTGTTAGTGCATTGTAATAACAATGATGAACCTTGGTTTGCGGATATTGCTAACCTCCTTGCCTCACAGGTGTTACCAACTTTCAGAGGGGGGCAAGGAAAGAAGAGGTTCTTACACGAGGCTAGGAAGTACATCTGGGACGATCCAACACTTTACAAAAGCTGTGCGGATGGATTGCTAAGGAAGTGTGTGTCAGCTGCCGAATCTAGGTCAGTCCTGCAGCATTGTCATACAGCTCCTTATGGTGGGCACTTTGGTGGTCAAAGAACTGCTGCAAAGGTATTCCAAAGTGGCTACTTCTGGCCCACGATCTTCAAGGATGCACACGACTACGCACACAACTGCAACGAGTGTCAACGAACAGGTAACCTCAGTAGGAAGGATGAGATGCCTCTAACATATATCTTAGAGTTAGAACTCTTTGATGTATGGGGCATTGACTTCATGGGACCATTCCCTCCATCTGCTGGTAATCTTTATATTCTAGTAGCTGTAGATTATGTTTCAAAATGGGTAGAAGCAATTGCATGTCCCTTAAACGATGCTAAAACGGTTGTTAAATTTCTAAATAGGCATATTTTTACACGATTTGGCACACCACGTGCCATCATAAGTGATGAAGGGACGCACTTTATAAACAAGGCTATGGAAAAAGTGTTAGCTAAATACAATGTTAGGCATAGAGTAGCAACACCTTATCATCCACACTCGAATGGACAAGCTGAAATATCTAATAGAGAGATTAAGAGCATACTTGAAAAAGTGGTGAAACCAAATAGAAATGATTGGTATTTTAAGTTAGATGATGCACTGTGGGCATATTGGACTGCATATAAAACGCCATTAAGAATGTCTCCTTATAGGTTAGTTTATGGAAAAGCATGCCACTTACCCCTTGAATTAGAAATCAAAGCTTTTTGGGCCTTAAAAGAATTGAATTATTGCGTAACCGATGCGGGAACATTGCGGTCTCTGCAATTACATGAGTTAGATGAACTAAGACATATGTCATACGAAAATGCTAAAATGTATAAAGAAAGAACTAAAATTTGGCATGATAGTAGACTTAGGATTAAGGATTTCAAAAAGGGCCAGCATGTTTTACTATTCAATTCACGATTAAGATTATTTTCTGGCAAACTTAAGTCTCGTTGGTCAGGTCCTTTTGTGATTACTAATGTATTTGTTCACGGTGCAATTGAAATTCGAAATCAGAATCAAGGTCAGCCGTTCATGGTAAATGGTGCTAGATTGAAGCACTTCTATGAGGAAGGAGATGTGAAGACACTCTCAGCCTTCCTCCTATCCGAAGCTTAAGAGCAAAGAAAGAAAGGATGAGCAAGGGCATTCAATGAAATTATTTTTATGCTCAATCATCAAATGATCATGGAATAGATAGTCTTTCGTTATTGTTTTTCTTTTTTATTAGAGTATTTCTATTATTTCTAGTATTAATTAAAGTTTGTTTTTATTGATTAGGAGCGTGGTAATTGGAGATCTTAAAACGACGATGAAGGGAGTAAACCACGAGGCAAGGAAAGATGAAGGAAGAGATCTTGCAAAATCAAAGATTTAGTTGCTGGAATCTTGCAACAAATAACAATCAAGGATGAAATCTCAACGGTTATATCTTCAAAGATTTGCTGAAGAGATTTGCTAAACAATTGCGGAAAAATTGCGGAGTCCGCAATCATATAGCCGTTGGGGCAACAACCGAGTATAAATAGGACGAGTTGGGGATCATTCCCATTTACGAGTCTCAAACCCTCGAAATTCCACAACTCAGAGCTCTCCTTCCTCAGAAATTCTCAAGCTTAAACCTTCAAGAAACGACCATGGTTTCCACAAGATCTGAACGATCCACGCCCAAAAAGACATCCCCAATCACGGAGGATGTTGAATTAGTGAGGGATGCGTTGCTCTCCTTGGCAAACGCTGAAGCTGTGAAACCTTCAAGACCCCCGAAGCTCCCTGTGAAGAGGAAGTGGAAGGTGGCGACGACTGAGGCTGCACCTAGCTCTGATCCAACGCAGTCCCCTAGAAAGAAGTGGAAGATTACCGAGGAGGATCCAAAGGCCAAACGTAGGAAGTCCACGAGTACGGATAGCCTCAATAGTGGCAGGCCATCGTTTGAAACGGCCATGCAAAGCCTTGATTCCCCTAAACAATCGGAACCTGAAGTTCCATCTGAAGGACAACCAGAATCGGCATCAATGGGTGGTGCGGATGAAGAAGAAGAGGTATTCTCTCGCTTCAGGAATATCAATCTTGACAGCCCTATGTAGAGAGAAAGCAGGGATTTGATGGAGGAGACGCTGGGTGAATGCTTCCAGCAGATAGCTGCAAAGGCGAGGCTCAAGAAGAGGGCCCCTGTAATTGTGAGGGCCAAACGTCCAAAAGCCTCAAAGAAAGCCAAAAAGAAGAAGGTCGAAGCTGGACCTTCTATCAAGAAGTTGAAAACTGAGGCTGTTGAGGCAGCCAAGGCAAAGGACAAGGGAAAGAGGAAGATGTACCAAGAGGATGAGCCTCGAGCTGCGAGTTATGTGTCTAAGGATGCGAAGGCTAGAGGCCTGGAATTGATGAAGAAAGACCTCCTCCACGAGAGAGGATTTCTTGATTCTCTTGCGGACTTGCCGCAATTCCTGCGCGCAGGAATTATGAACCACGACTGGGAAGAGCTGTGTAGGTGTTGCGTGCTCAATGTGTTAAAATAAATAAGCAATAAGGTAGAGAGAGCACTCAGAACATGCAAGCATACATGGTCTTATAGCAAGTAGTAAGTATATTTCATTCGTTTTCCCACAGAGATTTATTATAAGCTATTCATGAAGTGTAAAGTTAAGAAAGAAGGGGTGGATTTGATGGGGTAGAATTGGTTTTTAATTGTCTATTTCCTACTGAATACGAAGAGGGTAGCAACATAAACAAGTGCAAGTCAAAGCTAAACTCAACTGAGTAGAGACGAGATTAATAAATGAAGACGAAAACAGCTAGACAGAATTGTAACTTAGCAGAATTGCGGAAACAGCAATTCTACCGCAATTTAAATAACAGCGAAAGTGTGTAAAGTGATGAATTAAGGGCTACTAACGACTATCCTATAGGCTTTTTCTCACGATTCTCAAGCATTGGATCAACTCTCTATGCATCAAACTATCTTAGTCTCATGTATCTTCCGATTTCATGCATTAGATTCTTTAGTTTACTCATGTCCAAGTAAGGTCTTAAGCATCTTGTTAAGGCAGAAAAATATGGTTTGTACTAGGGAAACGCCTATTCCTAGGTCGTTTCCTGGTTACCTTGAAAGGCTAGCATGATAGTATGACTCTGAACTCTTACTCCTTCCAGAGGTTAGGAGTTCTTTGGACAAAATGGATGGCCAATCGAAATTGCCCGTGGGATGAAGCTTACATACAATCAATGCTTCGAGAGCTATCCTACATGCTTGGTTCACGTTTTTTAGCCTATAGTGTTGTCATTAGCATGCCCCTAAGTGATTTAGCTACTCATGGATGTAAACAGAACAGAAGCAAGAGAAGAAGTAAACATGCTTAGAAGGAATTTAAAGACAAAACAGTAAGGGAAAGCAGTAGAATGTAAAGGCAGGAAACTGTGAATTGAAGAATTGAGATTTGATTACTTGATTGTTTGATTGACAAAGAACAGCTTTAAAGCAAATAACAGGAAGACAGAACACAACGAAATAGTGTAATCTAGCTACTAGAAAGGAAACAACGACAAGACAAAGCTGGAAAATGGAAATGAAGAGCAAAAAGCAGTAAAACAGCTCGAATGTCTCGTTGCAGTCGCCTCGAATGAAGGATGAGGAAGATCAGCCTTGCTTGGATGAATCCAATCAGGAGAGAAGAAGAATCTCCTCTCCTTCCTATCAGATTATCGATTCCAACAGCTGAGCTTCGCAAACCAGCAGACGGCAAAGGAAAACAGGAGAAAAGTTGGACTGCGAGAAGACTTCTACGCTTTCGGATGATGCTTGAACCCTCGACTTTGACCCCTATTTATAGTAATCTGCAGGTGCATGTGGGCCAAGGAGAACCATCAATCTTCAACGTCGTACTTCAGAATGGATGGAGGAGAAAGAACGAATCCCTGAAATAACGGAAATTAACAGAAAAAGATCAGTCAACTTACGGTTTTCACTTGAAACATTGCGGTGTCCGCAATGTTTTCGCAATGCTGTCTCAATGCAGTTTTTTCATTCTTTTCCTTCGGTTTTCAACCCTTTTCTTTCCTATTGTACATAAGTCCTAATTTAGCTACCTTCTTCTAATTCTCATATTTAAGCATAGGTTTAGGCTAAATGCTATCAAAACACCTAAGAGTGAACCTCTTTCTAAGCTAATTAAGTCCTAAAAAGGTCACTTTTGGAGACGTAACAGTAGGCCTCCAATTCAGGCCTACTCTGATATGGTGTACGACTTCTACGCCAACCTCACTCGCCCCGAAGGCTGTTCTTCAATGGTGAGGGGAGTAGAAGTTGACTTCTCAGCCGAAGCAATCAACAAGGCGCATGCTCTCAAGGGGCATGAGGATTCTGAATACGTAAGGATCATGGCTTCACCTTCAGAGGGAGTCCTGGAGGAAGCACTGAATATAATAGGGAAGCCTGAGGCAGCATGGACAGTCTCAAAGCAAGGGAAGCACACACTATTGAGTGCAGCCCTCAGGGACAAAGCGGCTGTGTGGTTCTCCCTTATTCGAAGACGAATCTCCCCTGTCACACATGAGACAACCATCAATCAGGGGAGATCGCTGCTGATTTATGCGATAATGAAGGGACTCACCATTGATGTGGGTGAAGTCATAGCAGCATCAATCATCGAATGCTCCAAGAAAGGTAAGGGCCAACTCTTTTTCCCCAATACCATCACTAAATTATGCTTACGCGCAGGGGTGCCTGTGACGATGGAGGAAAAACAATTGGCCTATGCTGGCCACCTGGAGCTGCCCAGTGACCTGAGAATGAGGAGAAGAGGCAACATGGAGTTCGAAATGGATGGACTTGCTGCTGCACAGTCATTGTCCATGGCCTGCTTGATGGACTTACAACGAAAGTTAGCCCAATGGGCTGAGTATTCGCAAGCAAGAGACCAAGAGCTGGCTGAGCACCTGCGGTGCACGTTCCCTACCTTCCGTGCTGGATTGTTGAGTCCTTGGGTGCCTCCGAGTGAGAGGAATGATGAAGAAGATAAGGATGAATGAATGCCAGACTGATGGCATCCGAGGGAGTATTTCTGATCCCTTTCAAAACAAAACAAAAAAAAATCTGCTTTTCTGTGACCAGTTACCCCCCAATAAGCAACTGTTTGTTCTGTTTTAATTTCTTAAGTAGCCTGCTTAGTTTAAGTTTAATGTCGTATGATTAGTTAGCTTAGATAGTTTTTCTATTGCGTGTACTAGTTTACGAATAGAACATCGCATGTTAGGGGCCTTGATCACGGTTACATCTGCTCTGTTGAAATCATTGCGAATTCTTTGCGGACCCCGCAATCTTTTGTTTGCTTAAGCATGTTGTTGTATGACTTTCTGATGGGTTATCTGTCTTTCATCCTCATTATTTGGCTGCATTACTGATGTCCATAAGGTGATCTGGCTATTGAGCATGTTGGATGAGTGTCAAGTACACCCTTGTTAGTTTTAAATTAGCTTCATAAACTGCTGAGCATGTACCTCTGTTAGACCTTACCATGTTGATTTTAGTAAATTTCTGCTGATGAGTTATCTGAACTATGAGGGTCGTTTTATCCCTAGGAGTTTTAAATTCTGTCTGGTTTTTATTTAGACTAGATGCTTCTAAGATAAGTTTGGGGGTGTGCCACCTCAGACTCTCATTGGGGACAATGAGAAGTTTTAGTTTGGGGGAGGCAGCCTCTAGTCCTAGGAGCACTCCTCTCTCCTTTGAAAAAGACATGTTTCTTCTTAAAAAAAAAAAAATATATATATATATATATAATAAAGAAAAGGAAGAGAAAGGGGCATTGTCTTCCTCTAAGGATGCTGAGTAATCGGGGCCATTTGTGTAACCCACAAGTGGCACTGCATCAAAAGGCAATTCAAGGAGAAGATTTTGGCCAAAAAGAAAAAGAAAAGAAAGGAAAATAAAAGAAGAAGAACGTGTGCCAAAAAGCTGCAGCCTAGGTGCTTAAATGTCCTGTGAAACTGAACTCTGATCCTAAGTTAGCTAAGCACAGGGTTGTAGCTAGAAGGCTGTTGTTAAGTCTCTGAAAGTGACTTATTTAGGACCCATTTAGCTTAAGAAGATGTACACTTCTAGGTGTTTTTGATAGCATTTAGCCTAAACCTATGCTTTAATATGAGAATTAGAAGAAGGTAGCTAATCTAGGACTTATGTACAATAGGTAGAAAAAGGGTTGAAAACCGAAGGAAAAGAATGAAAAAAGCTGCATTGCGACAGCATTGCGAAAACATTGCTGAGGCCGCAATTATTCAAGTGAAAACCGTAAGTTGACTGATCTTTTTCCGTTAATTTCCGTAATTTCAGGGATTCATTCTTTCTCCTCCATCCATTCTGATATATGACGTTGAAGATTGATGGTTCTCCTTGGCCCAAACGCACCTGCAAACTACTATAAAAGGGGGCCAAAGTCGGAGGTTTGATCATCATTCGAAGCGCAGAAGTCTTCTCGCAGTCCATCATTTCTCTCTGTTTTCCTTTGCCGTCTGTTGGAGTGAGAGTCTCAGCTGTTGGAATCGATAATCTGATAGGAAGGAGAGAAGATTCTTCTTCTCTCTCGATTGGATTCATCCAAGCAAGGCTGACCTTTCATCCCCTTCATTCGAGGCGACTGCAACGAAGCTTTTTAAGCACCTTTACTGCTTTTCTGTTGTTCTTCTTCTTATTTCCAGTTTGACCAATGTTGTTCTTAGCCTAGTACTTTAATTACTGCATTTCGTTGTTGTCTGTCTTTGAATCATTTCTTTTGAAGCTTTCCTTTGTCGTTCAAACATTCAAAGTAATCAAAGTAAAATTCTGCATTTCACAGTTTCCACCTTCTGCTGCTACGTTTTGTCTTATTGTTTTAAGCTTATTTCTCTTCTAAGCATGTCTGTTTTATCTACCCTTTCTGTTCTCCAATTATCCATGAGTAGCTAAGCCACTTAGGGGCATGCTAATGACAGAACTATAGGCTAAAAAACGTGAACCAAGCATGTAGGATCGCCTTCGAAACATTGATTGTATGTAAGCTTCATCCCACGGGCAATTTCGATTGGCCATCCATTTTGTCCAAAGAACTCCTAACCTCTGGAAGGAGTAAGAGTTCAGAGTCATATAATCATGCTAGCCTTTCATGGTACTCAGGAAACGGCCTAGGAATAGGCGTTTCCCTAGTACAAACTAAACACTCCTGTTTTAACAAGATGCTTAAGACCTTACTTTGAAGTCGAGTAAACTTAAGACTCTAATGCATGGAATCGGACGATACTTGAGATAGAGTGAGTTTGATGTCTAGAGAGTTGGTCCAATGCTTGAGAATCGTAATAAAATGCCTATAGGATAGTCATTAGTAGCCCTTAATTCACCCATTTACACACTTTCGCTGTTATATAATTGCGGAAACATTGCGGTCCCCGCAATTCTGCTAAATTTCCATTCTGTTTAGCTGTTTTCTTCTTCGTTTATCAATTCCATCTCTTGTCCTTTGAGTCTAATTTCAACTTGCATTTGTTTATGTTATATTCCTTTACATATTCGGCAAAAAGTAGATAATTAAAAACCAATTTTACCCCATCAAATCCACCCCATCTTTCTTAACAAATACACTTCGCGAATAACTAAACATAAGTCTCTGTGGAAAAAACGAATGAAATATACTTACTACTTGCTGTGAGACCATGTATGCTTGCATGTTCTAAGTGCTCTCTCTACCTTATTGCTTATTTATCTTTACACATTGAGCACGCAACAAGTTTTTGGCGCCGCTGCCGGGGACTTATTTTAAGTGAAAACGAAGTTTGTTAAGTTTGAAACATCAAGTTATTTTCCATTGAATTTGATCCATCTTCATTTCTTTTTCAGGTACCATTTAGGGTAGTTTATGAATGAGACTCCATCTAGTGATCTAGAGTTCAACCCTGAGCCCGAGAGATTATTTAAAGCTAGAAATAGAGCCAAGAAACGTCTCTTTAAACAAACCCTTTTACCTCCAATCATTGCAGAGACTACAATTCCTCCGCACTTACCTCAAGAAGAAATGGCTGGAGTAAATCAAAACCTGGTGCCTGTCACTCGCAATCCCATTGAAATAGCGAATGACAAGGATAGCGCCATCCTTTCATATTTAGTACCTATGCCTGGGGAGCTGAACCCCAGCATAATCCGTCCTGAAATCACTGCCAACTCCTTCGAGTTAAAGCCAGTGATGTTCCAAATGTTGTCCACTGTGGGACAATTCTTTGGAATAGAAAATGAGGACCCCCATAACCACCTTAGGAATTTCCTAGGAGTTAGTGACACATTCCTAATCCCTGGAGTTTCCCAAGAAGCCCTGAGGTTATATCTTTTCCCTTACTCTTTAAGGGACAAGGCCAAAACATGGTTAAATTCCTTACCCTCAGGATCTGTCCTCAATTGGACAGATTTAGCAGAAAAATTCCTAGTCAAATATTTCCCACCAGATAGGAATTCAACCTTTCGTGATGATATCATAAAGTTCAAACAAGCTCCAAGTGAGTCCCTTCACGAAGCTTGGACAAGATTCAAAGACCTTCTCATTAAATGTCCACACCATGGCATTCCATGGTGTATCCAAATAGAAGTCTTCTTTAAAGGATGCAACCCCAGCACCAGACAAGTTCTGAATTCTTCTGCTGGTGGTTCCATGTTGTCCAAGAGTTACAACGAAGCTTATGAGATCTTGGAGAAGATCTCAACATCTCATTGTAGGTGGTCAGACGATCCAGTAGAGCCAACTAGGGCTCAAGACAAGGATGCTCTAAGCGCCATGAGCACCCAAATAAACGCCCTGACCAACCTAGTTAAGCAAATGGCTCAGGCCAATCTCCAAACCAGTGCCAATACCGCCACAGCCATGTCAATGGGCACCTATCTGTGGATTCTGTGGGGAAGGGCACCCATATGAATACTGCCCTGGGAATCCATCCTCAGTCTGCTATGTTGGAAGCCAACAGCAGCCTAGGAATAACCCCTACTCCAACACCTATAACCCTGGTTGGAGAAACCACCCTAACCTGTCATGGGGTGGCCAACAAAACACTAACCAAAATTCTAACCAACCTAGACCGAGTGGAACACCTGGTTTCACTCCTCAACATAACCAGTCAATGTACCAAAAACCTTACAATCAACCTGTAGGATCTTCTGTAGAAAACCTACTCAAGGAATACATAGCTAAGAATGATGCTACTCTTCAGAGCCAGCAAGCTACTCTTAGGAGCCTGGAAAACCAAATAGGCCAATTAGCCAATGAACTTAAAAGTAGGCCCCAAGGTAGACTCCCTGCTGACACCGAGGTACCAAGGAGAGATGGCAAAGAGCAAGTTCAAGCAATTGAACTTAGGAGTGGAAGACCATTGGTGAGCAACACAAAGGACACACCAAAGAGAGTAGAGAACACTGAGTCTAGTGCTCCACTGGAGTCTCTGCCAAACCAAGGTCCACCACCAACGAGCACATCAGGAGCCAGGCTAGAGCCAATTGTTGAGGAGGTAGAAGAAATTCCAAGGCCTCCACCTATCCTAAAGCGCCCTGACATACCTGCATATGTGCCACCACCTCCATACCCTCGAAGGCTTAAAAAGAAGCAAGAACAGGAAGTTCATTTTAATAAATTCTTAGAAATACTTAAGCAAGTGCATGTTAACATTCCTTTTGTAGAAGTTTTACAGTCTATGCCTTCTTATGTAAAGTTTTTGAAGGACATTATTACTAACAAAAAAATAATTGGTGAGTTTGAAACAGTAAACCTCACCGAGGAGTGCAGTGCCATCCTCCAGAACAAGCTGCCTAAGAAGGAGAAGGATCCTGGTTCCTTCACCTTACCTGTAGAACTTGGAGGCAAGCACGTGGGCAGAGCGCTTTGTGACCTGGGCGCCAGCATAAATCTCATGCCCCTGTCCCTATTCCGCCAGTTGGGAATGGGAGAAGCACGTCCAACCACAGTCACTTTACAACTAGCAGACAGATCCATCGCATATCCAGAAGGTAAGATTGAGGATATTCTAGTCAAAGTTGACAAATTTATTTTCCTTGCAGATTTCATTGTCCTGGACTATGAGGCAGACAAGGAGGTCCCCATCCTGCTAGGTAGACCATTTCTAGCCACAGGTAGGGCACTAATAGATGTTCAAAAAGGTGAGCTTACTATGAGGGTTCATGATGAAGAGGTAAAGTTTAGTGTATATAAAGCTTTAAGGTATCCCTCTGACCTTGAATCCTGTGCTAGCATGGATATTGTTGACTCACTGATGGAAGAACAATTAGAGCATGTATTATTAACCAAGCATGCCAATGAATATGTAGGATTAGATGTAGCTGACTTAAATATATCTGACATAATGGATATGCCTGTAGATAACCCACAGCATGTATGTATGAATGTAGATTTAACTGATAGAACTGTAAATCCGTTAAAACCCTCCATTGAGCATCCACCTGTTTTAGAACTGAAACCACTACCCACTCACCTCAAATATGCATATCTAGGAGATAATGATACGCTGCCTGTAATTATTTCTTCTAAGCTAAGTGAACAGCATGAGGTTGATTTAATTTTACTGCTTAAGCAACATAGGAAGGCTATAGCATGGACTATTGCTGATATTCGAGGCATTAGCCCTTCTTATTGCATGCACAAAATTATACTCGAGGAAGAACACACACCTAGAGTAGATCACCAGCGTAGGTTAAACCCCTCTATGAAAGAGGTAGTGAAGAAAGAAATAATAAAGTGGTTAGATGCAGGAGTGATTTTCCCCATAGCTAGTAGCCAGTGGGTGAGCCCCATCCAATGTGTACCTAAGAAGGGGGGAATAACTGTGGTAGTCAATGAGAACAACGAACTGATTCCAACAAGGACTGTCACAGGGTGGAGAGTGTGTATGGATTACAGAAAACTAAATAAAGAAACTAAAAAAGACCATTTCCCTATACCGTTCATTGACCAGATGCTAGACAGAATAGCTGGTAGAGCCTACTATTGTTTCTTAGATGGCTATTCAGGCTATAATCAAATTACTATAGACCCTAAGGATCAAGAGAAGACCACCTTCACTTGCCCTTTTGGAACGTTTGCCTTCCGCAGAATGCCTTTTGGCTTATGCAATGCACCGGCAACTTTCCAAAGGTGCATGATGGCAATCTTCTCTGAGTTGGATGAGTCCATGATAGAAATATTCATGGATGACTTCTCAGTCTTTGGGGATTCATTCAAAACCTGTCTAGAAAACCTAGGACAAGTCCTGGCTAGGTGTGAAGAGACCAACCTAGTCCTAAATTGGGAAAAGTGCCATTTTATGGTAGATGAAGGGATTGTCTTAGGACATAGAGTGTCAAGGGCAGGTGTAGAAGTTGATCGGGCGAAGATAGAGATCATAGAGAAGTTGGTAGAGCCCCAGAATGTCAAAGCCATTAGAAGCTTCTTAGGGCACGCTGGCTTCTACAGAAGGTTCATTAAGGACTTTTCTAAGATAGCCAAGCCTCTGTGCGAGCTTCTAGAGCTAAATAGACCATTTATCTTCTCTAAAGAATGTGTAGTAGCTTGGAAAACCCTTAAGGAAGCACTAGTCACAGCACCTATCATAGTCGGACCAAATTGGGATCTCCCATTTGAGATGCTATGCGATGCCAGTGACTATGCTGTAGGAGTCATGTTAGGACAGAAGATTGACAAGCTGACACACCCTGTCTATTATGCTAGCAAAACCTTGAATGAGGCTCAATGTAATTATACAACTACTGAAAAAGAGATGCTTGCTGTAGTGTTTGCTTGCGAAAAATTTAGAAATTACATTGTAGGCACTAGGACCATTGTATACACTGACCATTCTGCTTTAAAATATCTTATGAGGAAGGCTGACGCTAAGCCTAGATTGATTAGATGGGTGTTATTGCTGCAGGAATTTGATTTGGACATTCGGGACAAGAAAGGTTGTGAAAATGTGGTTGCAGATCACCTGTCTCGATTGCAGCACAATTGCGAAAAAATTGCGGAGACCGCAATTTCTGATGCTTTTATTGATGAACATGTCTTTGCTTTGGCTCATCGTGATAACGATGAGGAACCTTGGTTTGCTGACATTGCTAACTTCCGTGCATCACAGGTATTGCCAGTGTTCAAGGGAGGACAAGAGAAGAAGAGGTTCCTTCATGAAGCAAGGAAATTCATCTGGGATGACCCCACACTTTACAGAACCTGTGCTGATGGGTTGTTAAGGAAGTGTGTTTCAGCTGCTGAAGCGAAGTCTGTACTGCAGCACTGTCAATCATCTCCTTATGGTGGACACTTTGGTGGTCAAAGAACAGCTGCGAAGGTATTTCAGAGTGGCTACTATTGGCCAACAATCTTCAAGGACGCCCACAACTATGCCCACAGCTGTGACGAATGCCAAAGGACAGGTAACCTCAGTCGCAAGGATGAGATGCCCCTCACCTACATCTTAGAGTTGGAGCTCTTTGATGTGTGGGGCATTGATTTCATGGGACCATTCCCTCCATCATCAGGTAACCTTTACATTTTGGTAGCAGTAGACTACGTGTCCAAGTGGGTAGAAGCCAAAGCATGTCCTAATAATGATGCTAAAACAGTCACTAGCTTCTTGCATAGGCACATTTTCACTAGATTTGGGACTCCTCGTGCTATCATTAGTGATGAGGGGTCACATTTCATTAATAAGGCTATGGAGAAGATATTGGCTAAATATAACATTAGACATAGGGTAGCTACTCCCTATCACCCACACTCGAATGGCCAAGCTGAAATTTCCAATAGGGAGATAAAGAACATCCTAGAAAAGGTGGTCAAACCTAATAGGAAAGACTGGTCATTTAAGCTTGAGGATGCACTTTGGGCTTATAGAACAGCATATAAGACACCCCTAGGCATGTCTCCCTATAGGTTGGTGTATGGCAAGGCTTGTCACTTGCCACTTGAGTTAGAAAACAAAGCATTTTGGGCCATGAAGGAATTGAATTTTTGTGTAAAGGATGCGGGGACATTAAGGTCTTTGCAGCTACATGAACTTGATGAGCTTAGGCATATGGCCTATGAGAATGCCAAAATGTATAAAGAAAAGACCAAAATATGGCACGACAGTAGACTTAGGATCAAAGACTTTAGGAAAGGCCAACTTGTCCTATTATTTAACTCACGTCTAAAGATATTTCTGGGCAAACTAAAGTCCAGATGGTCGGGTCCATTTGTTATTACTAATGTCTTTGTTCATGGTGCGATAGAGATAAAAAACCTGCAGCAAGGACAGCCATTTATGGTCAATGGTGCTAGATTGAAGCACTACTATGAGGAAGGAGATGTGAAGACTCTCTCGGCCTTCCTCTTGACTGAAGCATGACAAAAAGAACGAGAGAGAACGAGTGGTTACTGTGCTCGTTTAGTCAAGGCCAATGCCTTAGTTTATTTTTTCTGTTTTTCCGGTTATCGTTTGTATGTTTTGTGGTGTAATTTTAACTGCGTATTTAATGTTTGTTTTATTTGTTTTTGCAAGGATTCGAAAGAGGGGGTCAAGGAGAGTAAATCCAGCTTTAAAAATCGAGAAACGGTTGAGCCAAATAAAAGATACGGACGCGCAAAGTTGGAGATTTTGATGAAATAATATCCCTAGAATTGCGCTAGAATTGCTGGATCCGCAAAAAGAGCCGTTGGGATTTTTTTTTCCGTTGCCTTTATATCCGTTGGAAGGCGCTCGATCGATACGATTATCTCTCTCTTTGCTCTCCAAGAATTCAGCGATTCTCTCCATCTTTGATTCTTCTCTCAAGATCTTCAAGACTCGACAATGGTTTCCACAAGGGCCGAAAGATCCGCAGCCAAGAAGAAGGCTGATGACGCAGCTGAAGCGGCTGCGAGGGAAGCATTGCTCACCCTTGCAGACGATGGTGCCGTTCGCACCGGTCCTCTTCCCAAGCTTCCTATTCGTAGGAGGAAGTGGAGGGTGGTCACTGAGATTCCTGCGGGATCATCTGAGCCAGTGGGCACGCCCAAGAAACGCCGGTGGAGTGTCAAGACGGCCGCCGAACCAAGCACAGCAAAGACTCCCTCTGTGGAGAGTCAAGAAACTGATCGTGCATCCCACGAGTCAGCCAAAGAAGGTTCGTCGCCGTCTGCATCACCTGCGCGTAGTCCTTCACCATCTGAACCAGTGCCAAGCGCAGAGTCGTCGCCGCCTGCGCAGAGCTCCGAGTTGTCTCCAGCACCTCAGAGTTCTGACCCGACACCTGCAGCAGTGCAGAGTCCTGAACTGCCATCTTCGCCACTGAGTTCTGCGCGGACACCATCAGCAGAGCACAATTCTCCACGGCCTGATCCTGAATTCCCTTATGGGGATTATCAAGAGTCCACTCAGGGCAGTGGAGATGCTGGGGAAGACGAAGTCTTCTCTCCTATGAGGGAAGATAGCCCTGCCGAGCCTGCACAGCAGGACGATTCTATGGAGGAGACGTTGGGGGCATGCCTCCAGCAGATCAACATCAAGGCCAGGCTCAAGAAGAAGAAGAAGGCCAAGATTGTCAAGGCCAAGAAGTTGAAGAAAAAGAAGGCCAAGAAGGTGCCGTCGACGGACAAAGAGAGTACTGAGCCTTCGCTCAAACGCCTCAAGGTGGAGGCTGCCGAATCATCCAAACCAGCAGATAAGGGGAAGGCTAAACTCTACCCTGAAGACGAACCTCAGTCAGGGAGGTATGTCTCGTCTGACGCTGAATCCAGGGGTGCTGAGCTGAGGAAGAGGGACCTGTTGCACGAGAAAGGCTTCCTCGACCGACTCGCTGACCTGCCGCAGTTCTTGCGCGCAGGAGTGATCAACCACGGCTGGGAGGAATTTTGCAGACCGCCTAATCCAGCCTACACGAGCATGGTGTACGATTTCTACGCCAATGTGCTCAGCCCTGAGGATGGCCTGTCTGTGGTCAGAGGGGTGGAAGTGGATTTCTCAGCCAAAGCCATCAATGAAGCCTTTGGTCTCAAGGGCCAAACGCACACAGATTATGCGCGGATAGTTGATGAGCCGACTGAGGCAGTGCTGGAAGAGGCCATTCGCATAATTGGCCAGCCCGAAGCAGCGTGGACTGTCTCACGCAATGGGAGGCACACCTTAATGAGTGCCAATCTGACAGCAAAGGCAGCTGTTTGGTTTGCCTTTGTGAGGAGAAAGCTGTCCCCCGTGACCCACGAGACGACAATCAACCAGAGTAGATCACTGCTGGTCTATGCCATCATGCGCGGTCTCACGGTCAATGTGGGGGAGATCATGTCAGCTGCCATTGCTGAGTGCGCAAAGAAAGGTAAGGGACCCTTGTTTTTCCCTAATACCATAACCAAGCTATGTTTGCTTGCAGGAGTCCCCACCGAGCGCCTGGAGCAGCAGATGCCTTACACAGGCCATTTGGAGCTGCCTGCTAACCTGAGGCTGAGAAGAAAGGGGAATATGGAGTTTGAACTGGATAGGCTGGCTGCTGAACAGTCTCTATCCATGGCCTGCTTAATGGATATGCAGAGAAGAATGGCTCAATGGGCCACTTATGCGCAGGCGAGGGACAAGGAAGTTGCAAACCAGCTGGGGTGCCTCTTCCCTCAGTTCCCTACCAATCTCCTAACTCCATGGGTGCCCCCAACACCAAGGCAACCAGATGAGGATGACGAGAATTGAGTGCTGGTTTGAAGTGCACTAAAGGGAGTATTGCTGTTCCTTTAGAAAAAAAAAAAAACAATTTTTCTGTTTTCTGATAGGATCATGTGCATTATGCTGTTTTGTGTTCAACTTTTGATCTGTTTTTAATGTTTAGTTTTATGTTTTTTCTTTTGCTTAGTATAGTCTGATGTTAGCTGACTAGGTAGGATAGTTTAGCTTTATTTTTAGGATGCGTGAGTAACAGGAAAAAGCATGCTGAGGGGCCCTAATCAATGTTATATCTGCCCGGATTGAATTGCGAAATAATTGCGGTTCCCGCAAATTTTGTGACTGATTGCATGTTTTGGACTGTCTGTGTAGTTAGGCTGTGATCTGTTAAATTCTATCTTTTGCTGCTAGCATGACTACCTTATATAGCTGATCTTAACGCATGCTGGATGAGTGTCATAGGACACCCTTTGATAGTTTAAATTAGCCTCTGAATAGGGCTCAGCATGCATAAACCATCAGTCCTTAAACTGTCTGTTTTGTTCAAATTTTCTGCTGCTGGGGTAATTGCTTTTAAATGTTTTGCCTATGCCTAGGATTTTTAGATTCTCTTTGTTTTACTTTAGACTAGATGCTTCTAGGACAAGTTTGGGGGTGTGCCACCTCAGACACTCATTGGGGACAATGAGTAGTTGAAGTTTGGGGGAGGCCACCCTAGGCCTAGGAACATTCCTCTCTTCCTTAGGACATAAGCATTCTTCTTCTCCTTTAAGAAAATTTTTTGTGATAAATAGAAAAAGTGAAAAATAAGAATAAAGAGGGGAGTCTCTCTCAAGTGCTGAGTAATCAGTGCCAAGTGTGTAAACCACAAGTGGCATTGCATCAAAAGGCAACCCAAGGAGAGACTCCACCTAAGTAAAAAAGGGAAAAGGAGAAATAGGGGAAGAAGGATGTATGCTTAGGAGTTATAATCTTGTGGCTTAGATGTCCTATTTAAAAAAGAACTCTGATCCTCAAAGAGCTAAGCACAAGGTTGTAGTTTCTAGGTTTGTCTAAGGAGATGAATGTATATCCAATGTAGTGATGCCAGGGTTTAGGTTGTTCTCTAAAAGTACCACTGTCACTGTTAATACTAAGACTGGCATGACTCTAAGGAATCCTAGACACATTAAAAATAAAGCTAGAAGCATGTACTGAGTCTGGAGTAAAGCTTGGTAGAATTTGAAACCTCAGGGATAGTGGCATGATGTCATAAAAGTAGCTAGATCAGTAGTAGGGGGTTAATAAAAACAGCAGGTATAGTAGGCAGGTGAAGTCAGAAGAAGCTTGATAAAGAGGTTAGTTCTAAACTTAGAAGTGTGTCGCAGGACAGCACTGCTAGAGATAGGAATATAGGGGAGTTGGTAAGTAGTTAAAGAAGATAAAAAAACAAGCCTAAGTAAGTCCTTAGTATGCTTGAGGACAAGCAAAACCTTAAGTTTGGGGGTGTGTTAAGTCTCTGAAAGTGACTTATTTAGGACCCATTTAGCTTAAGAAGATGTACACTTCTAGGTGTTTTTGATAGCATTTAGCCTAAACCTATGCTTTAATATGAGAATTAGAAGAAGGTAGCTAATCTAGGACTTATGTACAATAGGTAGAAAAAGGGTTGAAAACCGAAGGAAAAGAATGAAAAAAGCTGCATTGCGACAGCATTGCGAAAACATTGCTGAGGCCGCAATTATTCAAGTAAAAACCGTAAGTTGACTGATCTTTTTCCGTTAATTTCCGTAATTTCAGGGATTCATTCTTTCTCCTCCATCCATTCTGATATATGACGTTGAAGATTGATGGTTCTCCTTGGCCCAAACGCACCTGCAAACTACTATAAAAGGGGGCCAAAGTCGGAGGTTTGATCATCATTCGAAGCGCAGAAGTCTTCTCGCAGTCCATCATTTCTCTCTGTTTTCCTTTGCCGTCTGTTGGAGTGAGAGTCTCAGCTGTTGGAATCGATAATCTGATAGGAAGGAGAGAAGATTCTTCTTCTCTCTCGATTGGATTCATCCAAGCAAGGCTGACCTTTCATCCCCTTCATTCGAGGCGACTGCAACGAAGCTTTTTAAGCACCTTTACTGCTTTTCTGTTGTTCTTCTTCTTATTTCCAGTTTGACCAATGTTGTTCTTAGCCTAGTACTTTAATTACTGCATTTCGTTGTTGTCTGTCTTTGAATCATTTCTTTTGAAGCTTTCCTTTGTCGTTCAAACATTCAAAGTAATCAAAGTAAAATTCTGCATTTCACAGTTTCCACCTTCTGCTGCTACGTTTTGTCTTATTGTTTTAAGCTTATTTCTCTTCTAAGCATGTCTGTTTTATCTACCCTTTCTGTTCTCCAATTATCCATGAGTAGCTAAGCCACTTAGGGGCATGCTAATGACAGAACTATAGGCTAAAAAACGTGAACCAAGCATGTAGGATCGCCTTCGAAACATTGATTGTATGTAAGCTTCATCCCACGGGCAATTTCGATTGGCCATCCATTTTGTCCAAAGAACTCCTAACCTCTGGAAGGAGTAAGAGTTCAGAGTCATATAATCATGCTAGCCTTTCATGGTACTCAGGAAACGGCCTAGGAATAGGCGTTTCCCTAGTACAAACTAAACACTCCTGTTTTAACAAGATGCTTAAGACCTTACTTTGAAGTCGAGTAAACTTAAGACTCTAATGCATGGAATCGGACGATACTTGAGATAGAGTGAGTTTGATGTCTAGAGAGTTGGTCCAATGCTTGAGAATCGTAATAAAATGCCTATAGGATAGTCATTAGTAGCCCTTAATTCACCCATTTACACACTTTCGCTGTTATATAATTGCGGAAACATTGCGGTCCCCGCAATTCTGCTAAATTTCCATTCTGTTTAGCTGTTTTCTTCTTCGTTTATCAATTCCATCTCTTGTCCTTTGAGTCTAATTTCAACTTGCATTTGTTTATGTTATATTCCTTTACATATTCAGCAAAAAGTAGATAATTAAAAACCAATTTTACCCCATCAAATCCACCCCATCTTTCTTAACAAATACACTTCGCGAATAACTAAACATAAGTCTCTGTGGAAAAAACGAATGAAATATACTTACTACTTGCTGTGAGACCATGTATGCTTGCATGTTCTAAGTGCTCTCTCTACCTTATTGCTTATTTATCTTTACACATTGAGCACGCAACAGCTGTCGAGGGAGATGAGTGTCTATCCAACATAGTGATGTCAGGGCTTAGTCTGTTCTATGGACTGTACTCTGATACTTGTGTGTTCTAAGGCTGACATGACTCTAAGGATTCCTAGGTAATTCAAAAATAAAAACATTAGAAGCATGTACTGAGTATGAGTTAAAACTAGGGAGAGTTTTGAAAGCTTAGGGATAACTGCACAATGAACTCAATGACATAGGCAGATAAACCAGTAGTGAGGAAGTTTGTAAAAACAGAAGGTTTTAAAGGCAGGGGAAATCAGAATAGGCAGAATATGAAGTTAGTAAGAACCTAGAAGAGTGTCACAGGACAGCAATGCCTTTGATAGTAAGCATAGGGAAGTTAGCAAGTCAGTTACGTAGAGTTTGAAAGACAAGATTTAGCAGCCAAAGTAAGCCTTTATATTGCTCGAGGACTAGCAATAACTCAAGTTTGGGGGTGTGTTACCTCTCCAAAAGTGAATTATTTAGGGCTATATTTACCTTTAAATCATGTACATTCTTGAGTTATTTTGTTAGAAGTTAGCTTAATGTGTGCCTAAATGTGAGAATTTGAGAAATGATGCTAAAATAGGACTTATTTGGAAAAGGACCGAAAAATGATGTAAAATGATGTAAAAAGAGCTAAAATGTACATTGCAGGAAACGTTGCGGAAACATTGTTGAAACCGCAACAGAGCATTGCGGCCCTCGCAAGGAAATCGCAATGCTAGTCTTCTTCTGCTGAACTTTTCCAGCCGTCAGTCGTCATTGTTGCGATCTTCCAGCCGCCTAAGCTTTCCTTTGCTGCCACGTGGAAGATTGTTGTTCAGAATGGATGGATATTTGCGGCTGAAGTGAAGGGAATGAACTCTTCATTCCCCGCAGCGGAAGCGTTTGGAATCGTTACTTTGATTTATTTAGAATTAAACTAAAAACAAGGTTAAGCATATATGAAATTACCTTTGATGAACAATCATCTTCTTGTGTTCCTTTTTCCACGAGATCTTCCTCGCTATGACTCGAACACGGGATCAAGGCTTGTGGGAGCTCTTTGAAAGAATGAGAGAACAATTCTCTGTAGAAGGAAAGAATGAGAGAACAATTCTCCGCAGAAGGTGAGTAGTGTGTTTGGCCAACCCTTTGGCTAAACCTAAATGTCTTATTTATAATAAGGCTTTTAGGAATTAATTTTATTTTATAAAATACATTTTAATATCTAATATATTAAAATATGTATTTTATATTTATTTGAATCTTATTCAAATATTATAAAATTAATCTTTTATAATATACTTTAAACCAATTTGAATCTCATTCAAATAACATATGTATATAGTTTTTAATATTAATGTATCACATACATAAACTATTTCCTCTAATATTTAATGTATCAAATACAATAAATATATTTTACTCTTCTACATTTAATATATCAAATATATTAAATATTAATTTGAATATTTCAAATTTTTCTTTCAACTAAATTGATCATTTTAGTGTTACTATGAGCTAGCAAGGGGACCTTATGGACCTACAGATTTATAAGCTCCAATGATACAAAATTAATTAATTAAACTCTTTAATTAATTAACTTTCATTCATTAACTCTAGGTCACTCCACTATAGGCCTAGAGTTGCACTCTTATGCACTGTAGGACAAGTTGTGTCCATGGATATAACCATTACATGCAAGTCGATCCTTCACGAGTTGTTCGTAATTACAGCTGGGTCAAAAGTCCGTTTTACCCCTGTAATTACATCTTACACCTTAAGTACCACTGATTCTCTAATGAACAACCTGTTTATGATCCAACCATAAACGAAGTCCCTCTCAGGCCAGTGAGAGGGTGGGGCCCCATTGTTCAAGTCCCGAAATCAGCACTTAAGGGAACAACTCATCTACTTTCCCTATATGGGAAGAAGTGAATTTCATCTTGTGAAACTTATGTTCCCAACTCCCTGTTTGGTCAAGTCCCCAAAATGGTAGGCTTATTGAATCGGCTATAAAGACCATTCTCACCCATACAAATCAAAGGACGAGCCCTCACAGGCAGGAGTTCATAAATCACTCAGGATTAAGATCGAGTCACATATGATCATGCTGTGAAATATTAATCTTCTCAAATAACGGATTTATAAAGAGAGATTATATATTTCGTGGTCCAATCTTATACAAACTCATTGTATAGGATACCCCAACTCACATGTCTCTACATGAATGATTTGGATCAAATCATTTGTAACAATTACAAAGTGGGCCGTATCAATAGTGTTACCAAGATAAGGCACCCAACCTTATCCATATACTATAGACCCTTTAGGTTATTACTTGAACATGATCCTCCCGTATGTCAACTACATACAGTTCAAGATTACACTAATAACCTTGGATTTTATTTATATAATGAATATTATAAATTGCAAATAATAATAATAAAATAATTATCAAATAATTATTAATTAATTACGAGGCTTTAGGGCATAAATCCCAACAATCTCCCACTTGCACTAAAGCCGGTGAGACATGTATCCTAGGGCATACTCTACACCCAACATGTTCTCCCACTTGCCCTAGTGAAGATGAGACATGTCTCATAATCCTAGACATTCTAGGTGGCTTTCAAACACTTTAGCCTGGAAAGTCTTTTTATATAGATCAAAACGACTGTCAATTAAAAGTCATCTTGGTCCTACCACGATTCTTTCTCTCTCAGGATACCCTATATATTGATGTTATCTAAGTTCCTTAAGTTTAGCCATTACATAAAACGTTTTAGGCTTAACTATATCTGAAACATCTTTCAGACCAATAAGAAATTATTTGAGTTATGCAAGTTCTTTACTTCATAAGCAAGAACATTTAACTTGCATACCATGCTCCACCATCTAGGGTAAACATAGATTTCCATAAATCTTTGTTAAAACCAGTGCATCTCGTAAAGATCAAATCTTTAACCTCATACACAAAAATATAATTTCTCATTTTATCCATAGATATTTTGAGAAAAGTTTTTATTTTTCCGCGCAATGGTCATACCATTGGGTTAACTAATAAATGCTAACCAATTTTACTGTCAAATGTCATGTCTCAAGTGTACATTAGATTTTCTCCCACTCAAACGTAGATAGTCAATCTTATGTTCTCAACATTTTGAAATGTCTTAGGACACTATTCCTTAGACAATCTAAACTTCATGTAAGAATGATACATTATCATTTTTTGAAGTACTACATCATATACTTGACAACAAATTTGTCAATATAAGATGTGTGAGACATAAATAACATTTTGTCCTCGAAAACTCTATTTTAGGACATACCCAGTAATTTAAATCATTCATTTGGAATTGGTTAGGTAGTCAACATTTTATGTTGGATTCAAATCTTACAACATTCACAATGGGTAATAAGTCATCCACATAAAATATGAGAAAATTCCACTAAGTAATTAATGATTTTCTTGTCTATACAATATCATTAATATTTATTCAAAGTCATAGTTTTTGATACTTTTATCAAACCTTACATTCAAAAATCTAGTGATCAAATTCATTTCATAAATGAATCTTTACTGCTTTCAAACCTTTTGCTTTTGATTTTTTAAATTGAACTCATGTAATGGATTTGTAAATGCATTCTTTAAGATTTCTTTTCAAAAAAGATTTCTTTTCAAAAAAGATTTCTTAAACCTTCACTTGACATATCTCATATGCAACTAGGAAATGCTTATATACTCTAATATGACAACAAATGAGAAAGTTTATCCATAATTTACTTTCTCCCACTATATTTGCCATTAGTCTTATTTTGAAGGTCTGTACCTTCTTATTTACAAATCTTTTACTTTTGTAGATATATTCAAAACCTATGGGTTTTACCCCATCACGAATATCTACAAGTTCTAGATAAAGATGAGTACATCTACTCTATCTCGAGATTTATGACTTTGGTCTACTAGTCTTTGTCATTGACCCTCATTTCAACTTTGAGGTCAAGAAGCCCTACATTTTGTCATCTAATACAAAAACTTAGGCTTCATATAAGCTCTTGTAACGGTCGGGTCATCTCATAACTCTCCCACTACGATGAGGCTTATCCAATTCATGACTAGGATCCATTTGACTATCAAATGTAATTAAATTGTTAACAACTTTTGTTAACTATTTAGTGGCTTCACTTGGAACCAACTTTTCAACACTATTGAACATATTCAAGTTTCAGCATGTATGCTTAAAACTCTCAAAACTCGAAGGGTTGTAAACTAACTTTACTACTCTTCTATAATCTCAAAGTTGTCTTAGGGACATCTTTTAGATATAATGATGTTCACTATACAATCTATATTGTATATCCTAACAAGAGTCTGATAATGACGTGTAATTCTTTATTGTTCTGACCATGTCTAACAAGGTCTTGTTTCTCCTCTTACAGCACAATTTCACACAATTGTACTTTGTGCTAGAGTTGAGATAAAATCTCACTTTCTATCGATTAGTCTTAGTACATAATGTTCCTGTACTTTTCACTATGATCTGATCATAGTGTTTTGATAGATTTACCTAATTGACCTTCAACTTGAGTCTTATATTCCTTGAACTTTTCAAAATATTCAGACTTATGTTGCATTAGGTTACGATACTTATTTCTTGAATAATCATCAGCTAGAGTGATATGAAATATTCATCAGTGTTCTTTGGCCTGTAGGCTTTTCCAACAAAAACCTATTAATTATCTTGCATGAAAGGCAAGATCTTAAGACATATAAAGTAATTAACTCTAACATTTAGAGAATCACTTCGTAGTAGTCTTTTTATTCAAATTGATCAGAATCAATCTTGAATGCCAAAGACGGGTATCATATTTTAGGAGAATATAAATTGTCTTTATATTCTGGATTCTATAATCCTGAATATCTCACTGTGTAGTATTTTATATGTTAACAATTTAACACATACAAATTATTCTTATTTTTCGGCTGAACTTTTCAAACAATTTTGAAAATAAAAATTTAGTACTAAAATATTCATACTATATGAACATTTTATTAGTAATAAAGTTAGAGAAATTGAATTTCTCCTATGGTACTAAAAACACCATATTCAGCATTAAATAACAATTATTTCTTATGGACATCTTAATGTCTCCGACTACATTAATTGAGATGGGTTTTCTGGTGCCAACAAGTAGAGATCATTCTACATAATTAAGTATTTTCCAAGAATTATATAAAATGTAATGAAGAACAAATCTTAATAGTGGATCTGAATCTACTATATAGGTGGTAATGAAAAAATCTAGTAAATCAAATTTACTTTTATCCATGTTCTTCTTATAGAGGTATTTCATAAATTCCTCTTATTATGACTACTTTGCTAATTTAGAAACTATTTTCTTTTAGCTACAGTCATATGGTTTCTTTTCTTAGATTTTGGTAATACTTAATTTTTGAGATTATTTAGATAAATATCTAAATCTAGCTTTTATTGACTTCAACAATATCTCATATGTTGTTGTCATCTTCTTTATCTTCTTAGCTTGACATCTAATATGTCAAATAGAAAATTTGTATAATCCATCTCGTTATATTGATTTATTAATCATGTGCTTTACGAACAATTCGATTAGCATTGGCAACAGGTTTTTGAGA
The DNA here is from genome assembly GCA_028017165.1 of Herpetospermum pedunculosum. NCBI lineage: Eukaryota > Viridiplantae > Streptophyta > Magnoliopsida > Cucurbitales > Cucurbitaceae > Herpetospermum > Herpetospermum pedunculosum. The sequence goes on from CM051527.1 coordinate 48,193,407, forward strand.
ACATTTCTCAATAAAGACAAATTAAAGAAAAAAATTTACACGGTCATTATATAGTGTTAACATTATTTTTCCAAGTGATATTATTTTCTCAATTTGACAAATTAGTAACGAAAATTAAAATTGAGAGAAATAGACATAATATTGAAATATATAAAAAAAAAATATATATATATATATATCTAATAACATGCAATCAATATTCATTCAATTTCAGCATAGAAAACAAACAATTTGATAAATGAACCCTGAAACATTATTTTTTAATGCTATGATACTTTAGTGAGTTAGAACAAGTGCCGCCGTAGGGTAGGTCAAATGCCCCTTCACTAAACCGAGACAATCTCAACCAAGTGTTATCCCAAAATAACTCTTATTTCTATAACATTTAGTTACCATTAGTTTGGTCAAGAAAATCATTAACAACCTTAATGATATCTTTGTAAGTGTAACCCATCATTTTAGATTCTATAATTTTATCCCAACAAGTGCCGCCGTAGGGTAGGTCAAGTATTGGAAATAAAATTACAATCCTATCCTTCTCAGGAGATTCACCCTGATATTGACCCATGTAAACACCTTCCGTAGGGGGACGGTCCAAAAGCCGCCGCGAGGCCCCACATGAATCTCACGTTATGAACCAATGATAGAGACCGTAGGATATGTTGACACATTTCCTTCTCCCACTTACTATTTAAAAATACTTTCTCAAGAGATTCACTCTGATATTGACCCATGTAAACACCTTCCGTAGGGGACGGTCCAAAAGCCGCCTCGAGGCCTCACATGAATCTCACGTTGTGAATCTATGGTAGAGACCGTAGGGTTATTTTGACATATGTCTTTCTCCCACTAAGTATTTTGAAATAGGGTTTTCTATTACTTAGACAAATTAGGCTAATCTCATTTATCTAAGTTTTTTTTTAATCTACCATTTCATAACCCTTATGTTGGTTAAATTGATTTTAATGTGAATTATCAAGTATATTAAACTATTTAAAACTAATCACATTATGAGTCTGCTTAATGAAATAAAATAAAATTTGACTAATTCAACCCCAGGCCAGTTCTTAGGTAGAGGTGTTCCTTTTCAGTCAACTTAAGTACCTCACCCGAGTAACCTTTCTTAGACAGGGTTCCCTTATAGTCAATTTTTATTTCAAATTCATTAATCTTTAATTAACTATTAATTACTAGATCAATGAACTTCAGTTGATTTTAAGCAATGTTTTTAATCCTATTAAAAACTAATTCACCTTATGGATAATCTTGATTTTTTAACAATTTTTGTAACGACCCGTAATTTTAGATTAATCACGAGCACGTTATTATAACTAACCCTTAAGTTTATTTGAAATAAAAGCAATGTGCTCCGAAAAATTCGGCATCATAACAACGTATTTACAAAAACCCTCCAATTTTTCCAACACCTGAAAAAGGCAACATACATACAACATCACCCATATATAACCAACAGAGAACAAACCAAGCTTTACCATGAAACTAACTCAGCATAACAGATACATTCAACCTTATTAACCTTTTCCGAATCAATTACATTTTTAGTACGAGTCTAGCTTACTACTATTAACAACATCAATGTTATCTAATCTCGACCAACAGAAATAAGGAACATTATTGACTTTAGCCATAACTCAAAATGCCAGAAGAGTAAAGAATAAAAGTACGACGTTCGACAATCTAAAACCTAAAGCAACTTATCATGACCGAGCCAAGCCCAACAGAACCAACAATAAGAATCTAGCAAGTCAAATACATCGCACGAAATCTAGCTAATGGTATTCCTTTCTCAGGTCTCCTCGTCATCATCACCCGATTCGTAGTACTCATCATCTGCAAAAATTGCATAATTTGTGGGAGTCAGTACATAACACGTACTGGTAAGTAGCTCCTACCTGAGGAGCCACAAAACAACAAACATACATGCATCACAACATTGTGCTTCTCACATCAAACATATCAACAATAATCATTTGAACATGCTCAATACATAAATAACCACAACATCATGCATACACTCGTGTCATACATATCCATCAACTAACTTGAGCTCTAACAAGCTCTCTCAAAATACAACCGAATACTAACAACTCTATCCAGTTATTCTCAAACTCCATTGAGTCCTCCCCGACTCAACCCTAGCTTCACAAGCTCTCTCAGACTCTACTGAGTTCCCAAAGTCCACTCTCGGACTCCACCGAGTTATCTCAACTCAACTCAACTCAACTCGACTCGTGGCCCTCACAAGCCCTCTGAGACTAACTCCTTCGAGTCACATCGACCCCTGACCATTTGTACCCAGGGCATCGACACTTCTCTATGGCGCTCAGCGTTCGACCCTTGACCATTTATACCCAAGGCCTCGAACTGTTGCATCGCCCCTTGACCATTTGTACCCAAGGTGCACCGATGACTTTGCAACGTGTTGGCCCTTCCCGCGGCGCCCAACACTTGCTTAAACCATGGTGACATATCACCCCTCGACCATTTGTACCCGAGGTGCACTGATATTCACCCTAGTTCCCTTAGTGACTTACTACCCCTCGACCATTTGTACCCGAGGTGCACTAGTATTCACTGAACATTCTCTATAACCACAAGTTACACATCTTTCCTTAACACTAATCGACCGTCCGTGACATACTACCCCTCGACCATTTGTACCCGAGGCGCACTAGTATTCACTAAACATTCCCTGTAACCACAAGTTACACTATTTTCTCACAGCCTCACTAGGCTACATAAATCCTACGTCATGCAACTAGACCAAACTCGAAACCACCCAACATGAATATGTACAGCACACCCACAACACATTTATCATGTTGTCCAATCAACACATCATACACAAATAACTTCACTACAATGCAGCACACACATCAATGATCGCATCATCAGATCAATATATTCAAAATCCCACTCAAATATACTAAGCACTCAGTAGTGCTAAGCCCTATCAAATAAACCATATTCAACAACACATATTGCTAAGCACTCAGTAGTGCTTAGTTTTAACAGAGAACATATATATCCAGCAGCACACAATTATGCTAAGCACTCACATGTGCTTAGTCTTATCAGGAAATTCACGAACAACAACATATGGATTGCTAAGCACTCAGCTGTGCTTAGTCTTATCAGAGAGATCACAAACTAAAACATATGAATTGCTAAGCACTCAGGTGTGCTTAGTCTTATCAGAGACACAACAACATACATGGTTCATATAACACATAATATAAAGTAATCACTAAAGCATGCGTGCGAACACCCAACAAATATCAAACAGACTCCACAAGTAAGAACTACTTACAAAACATTCCAAGCACTCCAAAACTATTCGAAAGGCACCCAAAATCTCCCTTAAACTTAGTCAAACGCTTCGCAGTCGATTAGAACCTACAAATAAGAGTTTCCAATTGTTAACATCTAAACAACAACTTATAGTTGTTTAAACGGGACTAGAGCGTGCTGGAATTTACCGAGTTTCACCGAACATAATTGAATGCTTGTCGGTTGGTGTTCGACAGGGTCCGAAACTACAACGGACAGATTACACACATTAGAACTAAGCTACAACACCTAAAAGACATTGAAGGAGGTTTAAGGCTTGAAGTTACCTACTAAAGCTTACCAAAATGGCTCGACACCTTGCTGGTTGGTGATCAACGGAGCCCAAATCTGCAGATTTGGAGTCGTTAGGGGCTGGGTAATTCCAATCTAACGTTGATTAGGCTTGGGTCATTGGCGAACCATGTCGAAATAAGAAATCGTCACCGAGTTGCTTCTGAACCACAATGTTGCAGAAGGCAGAACGTCGTTGGGGTTGTTCGAGGGCTTACATCGAAAGTCGGAGGAGGCGCACCACGATGAATGCCCAAATTTGCAATCCGGAAGATCGTCGCTCACAACCCATTGAGTCTGACGCCCAAAATGCCACTCAAGAACGTGCTTGGTTGGTCATCACATATCAGCAGCGCTCGCACGCCTACGCCTGTCGCGAAGAAGAATCCGTCGATCACCCATACACCGTTAGCCGAAGGTCGAAGATGCGAGATCAAGTTTGCGCCCCTGTCGTTCGCCCTTGGTGGTGGTCGATTGCTACAGATCTGATCGCGAGGGATCGAGATCAGCCGATTTTCTGTCGTTGCAGCCATCTCAGATGCGAGGGAGAGGCGTCGATCATCGCAACCGATGTTTCGTGCGTAGGGCTGGTCGAAGGAGAGGGAGAACGATCGGGGTCTGATGCTCGCGAACGCCGCCAATGGAGGTTGAACGAGAGAAATAGAGAGGGGGAGGTGGGCGGCTGGACAACTGCGGTCTCGGCTGAAGAGGAGAAGAAGAAGATAGGTTTTAGTTTTCTTTATCTTTTGTCCTTCTTTTTTTCTTTTTTCTTTTTTTTTCTTTTTAAACACTTAAAACCCAACAAAAAGACTTAATTCCAAAACTTAATTGACCCACTTAATATCACATTTCTCAAATTGAGCCCAAGTGACAATTCTAATTAAACAACATCCAAAATTATCATATTTCGAAACGCGGGGCGTTACAATTTTAAACCCTTTAAAACAAAATTAAAGATTATCATATATTCTAATCTTATTAGAATAAAAGATAAACTAAATTCAAATATTTAAACTAGTTAAAGAATGAATTAAATTATCTTTTAAATAAGGAAAGAAAAAATCTTGAAAATATCCTGAGCTCATTTGGAAAATATCCTAAGGGAAAAGATTTCCCAATTTTCTCAATCTAGGAAGAGATTTTCAATTTTACCAATCTTATTAGGAAAAGATTTCCCAATTTTCCCAATCTTATTAGAAAAAGATTTCCCAATTTTTCCAATCTTATTAGAAAAAGATTTCCCAATCTCATTGGAAAAGATTTCCCAATAGATTTCCCAATAACATTGGAAAAGATTTCCTAATCTCGAAAAAATATCACTCTCGGAAAAGATATCATAATCCTTATTAGAAAAATATGGATTCCTATTATGAAAGGAAGTATCATAATTTAAAATTTCCAAATATAACAATTATATTGAAAGATATGGAAATAAAATCATATTAGGAAATCATCTAATCAAATTAGAAAGCATTTTAATCATAATTATCCAAATATAACACTTATATTAAAAATAATTAAAATGCATGATCATGCTTGACCTATGGTGGGATTTTAATCTAGATGGCATACTCTATGCAATCAATTAAAATTTAAAACACACATCAACATGCATAACTAAATTAAAAACACAGCAAAATTGACCGGCATATTTGGCATATCCTAAAAAAAAATTGAAAGCAATTTTGAATTACATTAATTTAAATCCAAGACATATCTTGGTCTTCAAAATCCTCCTTCTTGATTCTTCCACCTTTGAATCCAATTTCCATAACTCAATTTGAACATTCCAAATCAAATTAAATCCATAGACATTCCAAATCTGAATTTAAATTTCCATATTTTATTTTGGACATTCCAAATATTCCAAATATGAATTTAAATCTACATAATTGATTTTGGACATTCCAAATCAAATCTATAGACATTCCAAATCTGAATCTAAATCTACAGAATTGATTTTGACATTCCAAATCAAATCTATAGATATTTCAAATCTGAATTTAAATTTACAGATTTTATTTTGGACATTCCAAATATTCTAAATCTGAATCTAAATCTCCAGATTTTATGTTGGACATTCCAAACCTTCCAAATCTGAAATTCGGTAGGATTCACACAAATTGAATCTTCAATTTCGTAATGGCTTCAATTCCACCATTGTTTGACACCATCTTCAATTCCGTAATGGCTTCAAATCCACCAATTTTAATTGGTTTCAATCCGTAATGGCTTAAAAAATGATACAGAGAAGTCCTATCTCTTTCGAGTTTCACATTTGATCTAAACAAAACAATAAAACTAATGCCAAAATATGCCTAAACAGTCAATTTGCAAACCACATATATTAAAAACAAATTCAAATACCACATATATCACATATATGAAAAACAAATTCAAATACCCACCATGAACTTTTAATTCTGAACAAAAAAACAAAGTAACTCTGATACCAATTGAAGGGAATGAACTCTTCATTCCCCGCAGCGGAAGCGTTTGGAATCGTTACTTTGATTTATTTAGAATTAAACTAAAAACAAGGTTAAGCATATATGAAATTACCTTTGATGAACAATCATCTTCTTGTGTTCCTTTTTCCACGAGATCTTCCTCGCTATGACTCGAACACGGGATCAAGGCTTGTGGGAGCTCTTTGAAAGAATGAGAGAACAATTCTCTGTAGAAGGAAAGAATGAGAGAACAATTCTCCGCAGAAGGTGAGTAGTGTGTTTGGCCAACCCTTTGGCTAAACCTAAATGTCTTATTTATAATAAGGCTTTTAGGAATTAATTTTATTTTATAAAATACATTTTAATATCTAATATATTAAAATATGTATTTTATATTTATTTGAATCTTATTCAAATATTATAAAAGTAATCTTTTATAATATACTTTAAACCAATTTGAATCTCATTCAAATAACATATGTATATAGTTTTTAATATTAATGTATCACATACATAAACTATTTCCTCTAATATTTAATGTATCAAATACAATAAATATATTTTACTCTTCTACATTTAATATATCAAATATATTAAATATTAATTTGAATATTTCAAATTTTTCTTTCAACTAAATTGATCCTTTTAGTGTTACTATGAGCTAGCAAGGGGACCTTATGGACCTACAGATTTATAAGCTCCAATGATACAAAATTAATTAATTAAACTCTTTAATTAATTAACTTTCATTCATTAACTCTAGGTCACTCCACTATAGGCCTAGAGTTGCACTCTTATGCACTGTAGGACAAGTTGTGTCCATGGATATAACCATTACATGCAAGTCGATCCTTCACGAGTTGTTCGTAATTACAGCTGGGTCAAAAGTCCGTTTTACCCCTGTAATTACATCTTACACCTTAAGTACCACTGATTCTCTAATGAACAACCTGTTTATGATCCAACCATAAACAAATTCCCTCTCAGGCCAGTGAGAGGGTGGGGCCCCATTGTTCAAGTCCCGAAATCAGCACTTAAGGGAACAACTCATCTACTTTCCCTATATGGGAAGAAGTGAATTTCATCTTGTGAAACTTATGTTCCCAACTCCCTGTTTGGTCAAGTCCCCAAAATGGTAGGCTTATTGAATCGGCTATAAAGACCATTCTCACCCATACAAATCAAATGACGAGCCCTCACAGGCAGGAGTTCATAAATCACTCAGGATTAAGATCGAGTCACATATGATCATCCTGTGAAATATTAGTCTTCTCAAATAACGGATTTATAAAGAGAGATTATATATTTCGTGGTCCAGTCTTATACAAACTCATTGTATAGCATACCCCCACTCACATGTCTCTACATGAATGATTTGGATCAAATCATTTGTAACAATTACAAAGTGGGCCGTATCAATAGTGTTACCCGGATAAGGCACCCAACCTTATCCATATACTATAGACCCTTTAGGTTATTACTTGAACATGATCCTCCCGTATGTCAACTACATACAGTTCAAGATTACACTAATAACCTTGGATTTTATTTATATAATGAATATTATAAATTGCAAATAATAATAATAATATAATTATCAAATAATTATTAATTAATTACGAGGCTTTAGGGCATAAATCCCAACATGAAGGTATCTGCAGAAGCTATAAAAAGAGACGGATGATGAAGGGAAAAATAACTCAGAAGCGTGGAGATCCCAGTTGCAAAGCAATCTGCAGACGAAATTCCTTCTCCCGTTTGTTGGATCGAAGAAATCAGCCCTTGGCGTCGATAATTCGAGAGGAAGAAGAGAAGATCCTTCTTCTCTTCTGATTGAATTCATCCCCAAGATCAGCTAATCTTCCCCTTCATCCGAGGCGTTTAGCAACGTGGAGGATCCGAGCATTTTACAGCTTTCTTTACTGTTTTCTCTCTACTGATTCCATTTGCGACATTGTTCTGATTCATTCTCCAATACACTTGATCTTTACTGCTTTCATACCATTGCACGTTGTTCTTATGAAGTGCTCTGAACCTTATTTTTAAAGAGTAATCAATTAAGTTTTGTTGAGTTCTTCATTTTGTTATTTCTTATTCAATTGCTTTTACTGAATTCTCTAAATCATGATCAATCAATCCATCTCTTTTAGTTCTTTGAAAACCATGAGTAATTAATCTAAGAAATGTTTGCTAAAGACGAATCTATAGGCTAGAAATACAAGAGTCCAGCATGTAGAGTAGCATGATTGCGTTGAATGTATGTGAGCTTCAGCCATTAGCAATTTCGACCGGCCATCCATTTTGTCTAAAGAATTCCTAACCTCTGGAAGGAGTAAGAGTTCAGAGTCATCCATTCATGCTAGCCTTTTATGGTAACCAGAAAATGACCTAGGAATAGGCGTTCTCCTAGCACGTTTGTTAGCTTGCTTGTATAAATAGGTTTTTATGTCTTACTTGGATATGAGTGAACTAAAGGTCTAATGCATGTAATAAAGAGATGCATGAGATTTAGCTAAAACGATGCATGATATGTGAATCTACTGCTGAATGATCGTAGTTAAGTGCCTATAGAGGAGTCTTAAGTCGACCTTGCTGCCTTACTTTACATTTAAAATCGTTGCTAATTTATTGTTAGATTATTGCGAGAACCGCAATAAAACATTCCTGCTTTTTGCCTTAGTCTTTTTATTAGCTTTTTATCTTTGCGATTTTTATTGCGAAAACATTGCGAGACCCGCAATTCTTCTTCTCCACATTATAGCTTTATCTCTTCTCTTACCTTACATTATCAATTGCATCCTTCTTGCTTCTTTATTATTTCAGTACATCAACCCCAAATCTACCCAATTTAAGTTACCTTATCTAATTTAGCACCTAAACTCGTTAGTAACTAAACTCAATCTCTGTGGGAAAACGAATTAAAAAATACTTATCACTTGTTGCAGACCATGTATGCTTGCATGATCTGACTGCTCTTCGCATTTACATTTTACATACACACTGAGCACGCAACAATGTCATTATCTTTAGCTAGTTTAGACACACTTATGAGGTTCTTGGCAATAGAAGGAACACATAAGATATTTTTCAGCTGTAATGTTCCATAAGGAGATGCAATAGAAGAGTGTCCTAGATGAGAGATTAGAAGTTTGTTACCATTGCCATCTGTGACTGTTTCTGTACCTATGTAATCAAATTTGTTTGTGAGGAAGCCAGGGTTTGCAGTCACATGGCTTGAGGCTCCACTGTCTGCGTACCAACTTGGATCTATCACACTATCAGGTGTAGCTGCAGCTGAGTTTGCTATCATTGCAGAAGGATTGGAGCGAGGCATCTGATTGGTAGGAGGGGCAGAAGCATTCCGATTCTGATGGTATTGATTCTCTCTTTGGTGTGTGTTGTGTGGATTGTTGACATCAGGGAGAAATCTTGAGAAGCAGATGGCTTCAGTGTGACCATACTTCCGACACACTTGGCATTGAGATTGTCGATTGTTTGGTACATTGTTCCAGCGACCACGTCCCCTTCCCCCCCCCCCCCCCCCCCCCCCCCCCGATTTCCAGAGTCTGGGTAGCCAGTGTTCCCTTGAGGTTGATTTGGAGGCCGATTAGAGGGAAAGGAGAAGTTGTTCTGACCTCGACTTTGAGCCATGTTAACAAAGGAGGTTGCACCACTCAGAGACATGTTTGATACACCGGATTTGAGAGCCATTTGGTATTCCAGCCTTTTCTCATAAAACAGAAGGTAAGCTTGCATTTCAAACCAGCTGATGTGAGGCTTCCCTTGGATCATCACAACCACCGGATTGTAGTCTTCATCTAGTTCAGAGATGACCTGAGAAATAAGGTCACCATGGGAAATAGGATTCCCAGCAAGAGTTAAACCATCAGACAGCTTCTTCATAGTTATAAGGTACTCACCCATTTTTAATGCTCCTTTGCATGTTTGCTGGAATAATCCTCGTAGATGGTCGATCTCGGCTCTGGATTGAATGCCAAATAAATCATTGATGGCTTCCCACAGGTCTTTGGAGGTGTAAAACCTCATTACCTGCATTGCTATTTCTTGTGTCATTGAATTATACAACCATCCTAATAGAAGTTGATCGATCGTCACCCACCTGGTGTACTCTGGATTGACTACCTTGGTAAGTGAAGGGGATGGAGCTGAGCTTTTTGCTTCAATGACAGAGGGCAGAGTCGTGCTTGAACTTTCACCAGACTCCTCAACTTGTGCTCGTTCACTCAGGCTGGTGAGCAATTGTTCTGGGCAAGCTTCTTTACCTGTGAGATGACCCTCCAGCTGATAACTCTTGAGGATGGGCCAGGCAAGGTTTTGCCACAAAAGAAAATTGCTCCTATCCAATTTGATGGAGGTGATTTGGTTTAGCAGTTGATTCAAGGGTGGTCCTGAGTGTCCTCCATTGCTCGAACTTGCGGCCAAGAGAGGGAAGGAGGAGGATTCGTTGACGTTTGCCATTTTGATGGCTCTGATACCAACTTAAGATTCTGAAAAGGAAGCAAGGAAAGGAGAAGAAGCAGTAGAGAAATTCCTCTGTATTTGTATTTAGCAATTGCTATATTCAGTGAGTGAGAATCCCATAGCCTTACCTTCATTTATACACTTCAGAGCAAAGAAAGAATAAAGAATGCAACAATGAATAAACCCTAGACACGTGTTGTACAATGAGAGGAGAGGTACAAAACAGAAATATAAAAAGCATTAGTCTAGAACCTTCCTACAGCTAGGATTCCATGTCATCAGCTGAGTCATTTAATGAAATGCCATGTAGGTCATTGTCTCTATTAAGTGGGAGCTCCAATTTCATATAAGTTCCAATAAACTTAATGGAACACATCAACAACTTCATTTGAATTGTCATGTATGCGGTAGGCAGATCAATATTCTCAATAACTTGAAGGAGAATTGTGCAGATCATATGCGTCATCAGCTTCATGTTTTTAAGAACTTAATCTTCCAGAATCCGAAACAAAGCAACAAGTTCAATCAATTTTCAAACAATTACACAAAATCCTAACCCTTATGAATTTTACATTTGATAATCAAAAACAAAAAAAAAATCTAATGCCTAAACAATCAATTTTGCAAACCACATATATATCACATATATAATAAAAGTAAAATACCCACCATACAAAAGCTTTTACTTCTAAACAAAACTCAAAGAAAGCTCTGATACCAATTGAAGGGAATGAACGCTTCAATCCCCGCAGCGGAAGCGTTGGAATCGTTCTTTGAGTTTATTTAAAACTAAACTAACAATACAGGTTAAGCATATATATATTACCTTTGATGAAAAATAACCTTCGTGTGTTCCTTTTTCCACGAGATCTTCCTCGCTATGACTCGAACACGGGATCAAGGCTTGTGGGAGCTCTTTGAAAGAATGAGAGAAAAATTCTCTCTATAGAGCGTGAGTAGTTTGTTTGGCTAACTTTTTTGGCTAAACCTAAATGTCCTATTTATAGGGCTTTTAGGAATTAGATTTTCCTCGCTATGACTCAAACACGGGATCAAGGCTTGTGGGAGCTCTTTGAAAGAATGAGAGAAAAATTCTCTATGTAGAGCGTGAGTAGTTTGTTTTGGCAGGCTTGTGGGAGCTCTTTGAAAGAATGAGAGAAAAATTCTCTCTCTAGAGCGTGAGTAGTTTGTTTGGCTAACCTTTTTGGCTTTAGGAATTAATTTTATTTAATAAATACATTTTAATATCTATGATATTAAAATATGTATTTTATATTTATTTGAATCTCATTCAAATATCATAAAATTAAACTTTTATAATATACATTTAACCAATTTGAATCTCATCCAAATTTCTTATGTATATATAGTTTTTTTTTTTTTTTTTGAGTACATTGTGGGTGGGGGATTCAAACCTCAGACCTCTTGGTCATCAACACATACATATGCCCGCTGAGCCATGCTCACCTTGGCTGATGTATATATAGTTTTCAATATTAATGTATCTAATACATAAATCATTCCCTCTAATATTTAATGTATCAAATACAATTAATATATTTCTCTCTTCTACATTTAATATATCAAATATATCAAATATATTAAATATTAATTTGAATATTTTTAATTTTTCTTTCAACTAAATTGATCGTTTTAGTGTTACTATGATCTAGCAAGGGGACCTTATGAACCTAAAGATTTATAAGCTCCAATGATACAAAATTAATTAATTAAACTCTTTAATTAATTAACTTTCATTCATTAACTCTAGGTCACTCCACTATAGGCCTAGAGTTGCACTCTTATGCACTGTAGGACAAGTTGTGTCCATGGATATAACCATTACATGCAAGTCGATCCTTCACGAGTTGTTCGTAATTACAGATAGGTCAAAAGTTCGTTTTACCCCTGTAATTACATTTTACACCTTTAAGTACCACTGATTCTCTAATGATCAACATGTTTATGATCCAACCATAAACCAAGTCCCTCTCGGACCAGTGAGAGGGTGGGGCCCCATTGTTCAATTCCCGAAATCAGCACTTAAGGGAACTACTCATCTACTTTCCCTATATGGGAATGAGTGAATTCCATCTTGTGAAACTTATGTTCCCAACTCCCTATTTGGTCAGGTCCCCAAAATGGTAGGCTTATTGAATCGGCTATAAAGGTCATTCTCACCCATACAAATCAAAGGACGAGCCCTCACAGGCAGGAGTTCATAACTCACTCATGATTAAGATCGAATCACATATGATCATCTTGTGAAATATTAATCTTCTCAAATAACAGATTTATAAAGAGAAATTATATATTTCGTGGTCCAGTCTTATACAAACTCATTGTATACGATACCCCCACTCACATGTCTCTAAATGGTAGGCTTATTAAATCGACTATAAAGGTCATTCTCACCCATACAAATCAAAGGACGAGCCCTCACAGGCAGGAGTTCATAACTCACTCATGATTAAGATCGAATCACATATGATCATCTTGTGAAATATTAATCATCTCAAATAACGGATTTATAAAGAGAAATTATATATTTCGTGGTCCAGTCTTATACAAACTCATTGTATACGATACCCCCACTCACATGTCTCTAAATGAATGATTTGGATCAAATCATTTGTAACAATTACAAAATGGACCGTATCAATAGTGTTACCAGGATAAGGCACCCAACCTTATCCATATCTTATAGACTATTTAGGTTATTCCTTGAACATGATCTTCTCGTATGTCAACTACATATTGTTCAAGATTACACTAATAACCTTGGATTTTTATAATAATAATGAATATTATAAATTGCAAAAAATAATAATAAAATAATAATAAAATAATTATAAAATAATTATTAATTAATTACGAGGCTTTAGGGCATAAATCTCAACACAATCAACTATCAGTTTTGTGGACACAGACCGTCGTAGAAACACTGAATGAGTAGTTGGTCGGCTATTTGATGATTGGGGCAATCCTCACACAACCGACCAAACCTCTCCCAACACTCACAAACGGTATCTCCCTCTTCTTGCTCGATTCTATATATCATCCTTTTGATGGAGACGGTCTTGTAAGCAGGAAAATACTTCTCTAAACACACTCCCTTCAGCCCGCTCCATGTAGTGATAGACACCGTCGGAAGGTAATACATCCAGTTTTTCGCCTTCTCCTTTAAAGTGAAAGGAAAGGCCCTTAAGCTGAGCTGTTCATCAGTGACTTCGTCGGTCTTCATTGCCGAACATACCATCTGAAATGCCTTAAGATGTCTGATGGGATCTTCATCTACATTACCAGAAAAGAAAGTTAGTAAATTAATCAAGGCAGCCTTAAGTTCAAATTTACCTGTTAATACCGGATACGATATACTCGATGGGTTCCGGTTTAGTTCAGATGCTGTGAATTGCCTCAAAGTTCTATGTTGTTCATAATTCGCCGTAACCTCAATTCCTTGGCTTCTCTAAGATTTTCAAGGAATAATTGCGCTCAAGAACTCAAAAAGGAACGGGTAAAATGGTACAAGAAAAATTAAGCTATACAAACAAAAGAATTTTTTTTAAAACAAACAAGTTAAACTCAATCAAGCCAAATTAATTTTAATTCCCCGGCAACGTCGCCAATTTTGGTAAGCGAACTTTTGGAACGTTCACTATTTATCGGGGTGTCGAGTCCCGCCAAAATGAAATTTATAATACTTGCTTGCTACTCTAATTAGCAGATAGTGGTAACCAGGTCAAACCATAGGGAATTAATATAATTCAGACTTAATTAAATTTAAATCGCTATTAATAAAAAGAGGGGATTTTGGTTGATGAAATGAGAATTTTAAACATGCAATGGAGCTAACGGAAAACTGAGCGGTAAATTGACAAATTAACGAGCATGCTTAATTCTGAGAAGTAGGATTGATCGATATTGAAATTCAGTTCATCGATAACAAAATAATTAGCTATGATGCTTGAGCACGCAATTCGTTTGGTCAATCTCTAACTCAAACGACCCAATGACATAATTAGAAAAGTGCAATTCTAATTATACTTGGCCAACAATAAATTTAAGGTAGCTAATCTTAAATAAATTAAAGGCCAGTGACGGGAACACTGTGACGAATTAAACCGTGGATTAACTCGATTTTTCTCTTGTCCAAAGCCTATCATGAAAACGATAACTAATTCATACCTCCAATTGTCACTTGGGCTCGAATTACTTAACCATGCTTAGGCCCTTGCTACTTAGCGATTGAGGCAATTATACGTCATAATCTTTAGCGCTCTAACATGCATAGGAACTAGGGTGTCAATCCTAATTAAGCTACACATGCTAATTGAAGAGAACCATGGGAAGAAGATGCAAGAAGTTCAACATAATCTAGACATACATAAACAAGTAAATCTCCCCTTCAATCAATAGTTTACAATCTCAAACTCAAAATCAAGCACTAACCTCACTTAGCCTTCCATGGAGGATGAATTTCCCCAAAACTCCATGGAAGAACTTGGTAGCATACAACAATGGAGGAAGAAAAGCCCAAAAATGGCGAAAATACAGCAATCTCGAGGAGAATTCGTTAAGAAGATGACCTAAAATCGGACTTTTCCCTTTTTATACTCGTTGAAGCGTCGAGACGCTACGAACGAAACTTAAAGGCGCGCACGGTCTCGGAGCGTCGAGACGCTCTTTGACAGCGTCGAGCAGCGTCTCGACGCTCTCGCTCGACACTTGCTCTCGGGTTTTGACAAAATGCTTTGCCTTTGGTTGCTCCCTTTAGGCAAGAACTTCACTTTTGATGCTCCTCTTTTCCCCATGCGATCCCAAGGCGTCTAAAACATCCGTCTTAGCACCGAAACACGGCTTGGGACTCCTTTAGCTCCCGACCATGAATTCACCGACAACAAGGCAGTTTAATCAATAACAAACACGGTTCTTGGCCAATATTACGAACATAATAATAGCTCAATTTTAGAGCTATCATCGGTTTAGTGGTGTGAGATATTTTATAGAAATTTTTTATTTGTGAAATTTACAGAAAGATCGGTAGTGATATGAGGAGGCGACAACCATTATCGAGAAATTGGTGGTGGGTCTTATCCAACGGTAGAGCTCAACTAAGAGTTTCGACATTCGGCAATGACACCAAGAGTTCGGTGGTGACGTGAATTAGCATTTGAGAAATATTTAAAATATTTGATGAATATTTGAGAGTTTATAGATGTTTATGATTATTTGAGAAATCATAGGTGTTTTTATGTTATTTGAGAAATCTCTCAAGTTTATGAAATGTGGTTTTAGAGAAAAAGCATGATTTGAGAATGATTTGAGAACTTGTGAGCTTTATGCTGAAAGTGGTTGGTTTTCAAACCACTAGATTTATGTACCAATGGTATACCAGAGATGGAGAGGTCATTGTGATAAAGACAACGAACACTTCACATATCTCCACATTGGTACGAAATTGTTCACTTTGGACATAAACTCTCGTGACTTTGTTTTTGCTGGAACCCCCACTCAACCAACTGCGAGGGTCCCGGCCCTCGACCAGAGGCGCAGCGAAAGAAAGACTTAAAATAAAAGCCTAAAACTGGTTGAGGACCTTAAGCAATCAATAAGGAACGAACTAAGAATTGAAGATAAATTTCTAACACTTAGAAAAAATCTCAAATTCGAGTCCACCGGTAAACCGACCGGTAAAAGTCAACCGGAAAAGTTGACCGGTATATACCACCGGTATAAATCACCGGTAAATATATCACCGGTATATATCATATATACACCGGTATATATTAAACCGAGGAAAAACTGACCGGTATATACCACCGATATATATATACCACTGGTAAAAATATATATATACCACCGGTATATACCACCGGTATATATCACCGGTATATATCCCACCGGTATATATCCCACCGGTAAATATCCCACCGGTATATATCACCGGTATATACTATATATACCACCGGTATATTTTCCACCGGTATATTTACCACCGGTAAATTATATATACCACCGGTATATTTTCCAGCGAAGAGAACTCAAGGAAAAGTACCGGTATATATCATATATACACCGGTATATATTGACAAAAATACCTTATTTTGATGTTCGTCTTCTCGTCTACCTCAGCACCTCTACTGCCCCCTCGATCTCTACGTCTCCTCCGGTCACGAACTCAGCACGGGCACCAATGAGGACCACCCTTAGAATAGTCCCAACTATTCTCGGGCTTAATAGCGGAGTAGTGGAACTCCTTGAGCTAAGGGGGTTTGTTGAGAGGGAGGAAGAAGGTGATGAAGCTTGGATGAGTTTTGATATGAGTTTACCAAGAACTGGATGAACAATTCATCAAGAACATGAAGAACTCTATCAACAAACTCATGAATTTCAACAATTGAAATTCAAAAATTAGAGAAATAAGTATAAACAACTTTACACTTACTTGGAGTTCTTCCAAAGAACAAACCTCTAATATTCAAATGTCCAAAGCTTCAAAACAACATCAATCTCAAGCAACAACCAAGAACTTCTTCTTCAACCCTTGAAGATGTAAGTTCGGTTGAGAGGAAAACAAAGAGGGAGAGAGAAAGAGCTTGAGAATTGAAGTCAATTCACTTGACTTGGAATTCATCCTATTCTCCAACAATGGAGAATGGAAATGGATAAAGGAATCCACATGGAGCTCATGCACAATGCATGGCTCCATAGTGGATTCTTAATAATAATAATAATAATAATTATAAATAATTATTAATATTATAAATTATTAATTTATAATTAAAACAATTTTAATTATAATATTTATTATTAATATTAATATCAAATATTATTATTATAATAAACTATCCACTAAGCCCGGTTTCCGAAAATCGACTAATTCCAATATATGAATCAAAATTCATATTTTCCACAGGTCGATATTTAAATCATATTTAAATACGACTTTTTCCAATTAAATATTTAAATCATATTTAAATACACAAAACCTCGAACAACAGACCCGAATTCGAATTTTTCCGAGTTCTACCCTATAGCCATGCTATACCGCTTTATCCGAGCTTGCCAGGAGAACCTAAAGGACCTACAGATCATGAGCTCCAACGATACGAGATCATTCGGTTAAAACTTTTTTAACCCGAATCGATCAACATTCGTTAACCCCCAGAGACTCCACTAAAATCCAAGGGTTGCACTCTCCTCACTGTAGATATATTGTGTCCTCTTGATATAACCATCATGGGTAAGTCGATCCTTCACAGGTGTCTGTCATCACAGCAAGGTCTTTTAAACCGTTTAACCCCTGTGAAACATCTTGTACCTTAAGTACCACTGACACCTCTAATGAACATTTGATCTGTGATCCAATCATCAGATCTGAATCCTCTTCACACAGAAGAGGATGAGGCCTTAATGTTCAAGCCCCGGAGTCAGCTATTAAGGGAAAACCTCTCTACTAAACCCTAAGGAGGGTAGGAGTGAATTCAATTTGCCATACTATGTCCCCAGCTACCTATTCGAGTTTATCCCCAAGTTGGTAGGCATATTGAGCGGACATTATGCCACTCTCACCCATACAAGTCTAAGGATACTCTCGAATAAGCAGGAGTTCATAGCAAGCTCAGGATTAAGAACGAGTTACCTTAGGTCATCAAATGTGAAAAAATCGGTCTCAACAGTAAACGGCGTTATAAAGAGAAAACGATTTAATTTCGCGGTTCAGGTCTTATGCAAACTCATTGCACAGGACGCCCTCGCTCGCACATCTCTATGTGAAACGATTAGGATCACATCGTTTTGTACAATACAAAGCGAGCCGCATCCAATAGTGTTACCAGGATAAGGTACCCAACCTTATCCATATACTATAGACCATTTTGACTGTCTACTTGAGCCTAATCCACATTCATGTCATACATGAAGCTCAAGTACTCATCCTTCGCCATGGGTGTTGTTATTGGTGAAGGTTAATACAAACACGTTTCACTATATTCAATAAACACAATTTACTGAAAAACCTCAATAACTCCTTATTGCAATAATAGACATATTACATTTACAACGTTTTACAAACCACGAGTGTTAGGACACAAAACCCAACAAACTCCCACTTGGACTAACTAACAGATCTGTGGGAATAATGCTGGTCAGGAATACAAAGTATCTCCCACTGTCCTATTTAGCAGCTCGCAACCCCAGACTCTTCAGGTGTCTCTCAAACACTTTAGCCGTGAGAGACTTTGTAAACGGATCAGCAACGTTGTGCTCCGAGGCAATCTGTGTGACGATCACATCTCCTCGTTGCACTATCTCCCTGATAAGGTGATATTTGCGCTCGATATGCTTCCCGTGTTTATGACTCTGAGGTTCTTTAGAATTTGCCACTGCACCACTGTGATCGCAATGAAGTGTGACGAGCAAATTCATATTTGGAACAACTTCCAAATCTGTCAAGAACTTTCTGAGCCACACTGCTTCCTTCGCTGCTTCACAAGCTGCGACGTATTCAGCTTCCATGGTGGAGTCAGCTATACAACCTTGCTTTATACTCCTCCACACTATAGCCCCTCCGTTAAGAGTGAACACTGATCCTGATGTTGATTTCCGAGAATCTACATCAGTCTGAAAATCAGAGTTAGTGTATCCTGTCAGGATCATATCCTTAGGCCCATACACGAGCACATAGTTGCTCGTTCTTCTAAGATACTGGAGGATATATTTAACGGCGGTCCAGTGATCATATCCTGGATTAGACTGGTACCTACTGACAATTTCGACTGCAAAGCAAATGTAGGTCTAGTGCATAACATAGCATACATCAGACTGCCAACTGCAGATGCATACGGAATCCGTCTCATGTCCTCAACCTCTTGAGGTGTCTTAGGAGACTGTTCCTTAGACAAGTGAATTCCATGCCTAAACGGCAGCGAACCTTTCTTGGAATTCTGCATCGAATATCTAGATAACACCTTATCTATATATGATGCCTGAGACAGTGCTAGCGTTCTGTTCTTGCAATTCCTTACGATTTGAATCCCAAGAACAAACTGAGCCTCCCCCAAATCTTTCATTTGGAATTGGGTTGCTAGCCAGAGTTTTACGTCAGTAAGAACCCCTACATCATTCCCAATGAGTAGTATGTCGTCTACATACAAGACTAAGAAAGCTACAGCCTTATTGACAATTTTCTTGTAGACACAAGGTTCGTCAATATTCTGTTCAAAGCCATAAGATTTGATCGCAGTATCAAACCTTATATTCCAGGATCTAGATGCCTGTTTCAACCCATAAATGGATCGATTCAGCTTGCAAACTTTTTGCTCTTGACCCTGAATTATGAACCCCTCTGGTTGGACCATATAGATACTCTCTTCAAGATTGCCATTAAGAAAGGCAGTCTTGACATCCATTTGCCAGATTTCATAATCATAAAATGCGGCAATGGACAAGAGTATTCTAATCGACTTTAACATGGCAACAGGAGAAAAGGTTTCTTCATAGTCCACCCCTTCTCGCTGGGTAAAACCCTTTGCCACAAGTCGGGCCTTAAAGGTTTGCACCTTACCGGCCTGGTCTCGCTTCCTCTTGTAGATCCACTTGCAACCGATGGGTCTTTCACCATCTGTTTGATCTACAAGATCCCAGACCGAATTGAAGTACATTGACTCCATTTCGAGGTCCATGGCTTTGAGCCACTGATCCTTGTCTACATCAGCCATTGCCTGTTTAAAGGTCAATGGATCCTCAATTCCATCATCAGGTATGACAAATTGAGTCTCAGACAAGCCAATGTAGCGGTTGGGTTGTCTCACATCCCTCCCATTGCGTCGAGGCTTTCTCAACTCTTGAGAAGGACCAGCCTGATCAACAACTCTTGTTGATCTCTCTGTAGCTTCCCTGGATAGTTCGGACAAAACTATTTTGCTCGAAGGTTGATGATCTCTCATGTGGTCTTCCTCTAAGAACGTGGCATTAGTCGACACTAATACCTTGTCATCTCGAGGATCGTAAAAGAGACCACCTTTCGTTTCTTTGGAGTAACCTACGAATAAGCACAATTTTGAACGATGTTCCAGTTTCTTTGGACCAGATACCAACACGTGTGCTGGACATCCCCAAATTCTGAAGTGACGTAAACTGACTTTACGCCCTCTCCAAAGCTCGTAAGGTGTTTCAGAAACACTTTTCGAGGGAACAGCATTCAAAATATATACCGCAGTCTCTACTGCATATCCCCAAAACGAACTAGGCAACTGAGCATAGCTCATCATAGAACGAACCATGTCCAACAGAGTTCTATTTCTCCTTTCGGATACACCGTTCTGCTGCGGTGTTCCGGGCGCTGAGAGTTGAGATACGATTCCATGCTCTATCATATAGTCATGGAATCTAGTATCCATATACTCTCCACCTCGATCACATCGGAGTGTTTTTATCGTCTTACCTAATATGTTCTCAACCTCTGCCTTATACTCAATGAACTTTTCAAGAGTATCGGACTTATGATGTATTAGGTAAAGATAGCCGTACCTTGAATAATCGTCAATGAAGCTGACGAAATATTCATACCCTCCTCGTGCTTTGACATTAAAAGGACCGCAGAGATCCGAATGCACGATTTCTAGAGGTTCTTTTGATCTATAACCTTTTCCTGTAAAAGGTCGTTTAGTCATCTTGCCCTCAAGACATGACTCACATGGCGGTAAAAAGTTGTCCTCTAAACGATTTAGGAGACCGCTCTTAACCAATCTCCCAATCCTATTGAGATTAATGTGACCAAGTCTCAAGTGCCAAAGATAGGTACTAGGAGAAAGCTTATGCCTCTTGGTTTGAGTTTCAGCTGTTTTAAACATTTCGGTGTTCAAAAATAGCTTGAACCTCTGTCGGTCTTAACACATATAAGTTGTTCTCAAGTTTAGCAGAACAAATTTGTACACCTCTTTTGCTAATGATAGCTTCATTATGAGCAAAAGATACTTTATACATTTGTTCTAATAAACAAGCTATAGAGACTAGGTTCCTTTTGAAGCTAGGAACCAATAGCACATTTTCGAGTAAAATGTAACTATCTCTATAAGACAATTTAACAGTTCCCACTGCTTTAGCTTAGACAACCTCTCCAGTACCAACTCTGAGAGTTATCTCACCTATAGCTAGTGGCTGCCAGGAACTAGTTTCCTGAAACGAAGAACAAATGTGATTAGTGGCTCCTGAATCGAGGATCCAGGCATGACTATCATTTTCCGCTAAACACGTTTCTACAACAAGCAAATCATATTTACTTTGTTGTTTCTTCTCAGCACGACTCATTACTGAGCTGGGAAAAGGACAATCCTCTGTTAAGACAGACCTAAGATCATCACGAACAAGAATCATATTCGAGTTCGTTTTCCAGGTCTTGTATTTTTCGCCAGTTAACTTAACCGAATCTAATACGTTTTTAAACGAGCTAGACATGCTGAAAAGAAAATGTAAATCTATTAGTGAAACGGTTTTAACCTATTTAAACCAATCAGAAAGATTTAGCAATTAAATAAAGTACCCAAACTCTTTATTCAAAAGCAACAATACTTTAGTAAGTCAGAATGATCACTACCTTGGGGCAGTTGAGCATTCCTTTACTAAATCAAGACTTTCTTGACCAAATGCTAATACCAGAATAACTCTTATTCCTATAGCACCTTAGTTATCGAAATTTGGTCAAAATTTACTAACTCCTTAGCAAATCTCGTAAGTGTGACCCTCCATTTTTTAGAACGCACAGGACGGCCCCAACAACGCAACCTTAGGGAATGTCAGAGTTGGGAATGGCCCTATGTTTCTTTATCCATAAATGGTGACTGACTTGCTTGACCCCCATGAACGACCCTCCTTATTGGATTGGTGCCCCTAGGGCAGCCTGCAGGCGGAACATGGGAATCTTACGGTTCAATCCAATGGAGGAGACCGTAGGATGTACTGACATACTTTCTTCTCCCACTTACTATAGACACTTACTCCATTCACCTTGCTATTGAAAGTTGTAAACACCGCCCTTCTGGGGATTGCCCTATTGACAATACACGGCCAAACAAAATTCTCACGTTATGAACTTTAGGGAGTACGTAGCAGGAGAGGGATATATCATATATTCCTTCTCAACACATCTACTAAGCATCGTGGACGGTTTAAGGGTAAATTACTCAGGTTTTATCCGGCTAAGAAATCAAAACCTTAAGTCTAGGCAAACTATTTACCTGAGATGTCTAGGTTATTTAACAAGTTATTAACCTCACACCTCTCACGCACGCTCATAAAACCGGGTTAACTTTACTCAAGTACCGAATCGTCCCCAGGTAGGAGGTGTTCCGTAAACCGTCAGCTTAAATACCTCCAACCTCGAACAAAATTTCACCGGGTGAGTTTCTCATAACCTTAGTATTTACGAGATAACTACCTATTCATCTAATGAACCGGACGTCTCATTTAACCCTAAATGAACATGCTATTCTTTGTTATAGATTTTAAGAGTCTATCCAATTTTACAACACTTTGCAAAAACTTAGACTTACTATAACAACTCTACATGCTTCTCAAACATGCAACACTAAGGCATGGCAAATTGAATATTTAACTTCATAATTAATATAACAATTATATCAATTATGCTCTTAAACATACAATTTCCTAATTCATAACCAATATAACACTTACATTGAATCTCATGAATTAAGCATGCATCCTATACATTATAACATATATAACATACGATATGCATGCAACATGCTTCCTACGGTGGGATTTGAAATCTACATGGCATAGTTTATGCACAAACAAGGGCGTTAATTTAAACCATACATCTCATGCATCCTATAAATTATAACACACTAAAATGAATCAGATTATGGCAACAAGACAAGCAACAACAAATTATTACAAGCTTGTCCAACCCCGAGCTAGGCTCTTGAAGCTTTTCGAACTCTTCGAACAATCTCAACGTCCTCGGCTTCTGGCTTCTTGCACACCACGGCTTCCGCAACAGCCTAAAACTCTAAGACTCAACGAATACAGACTCACAGCCAAACATTAAGCCTTAATTAACAGACAAGGCTATTACAAACCGAAAGATAAAGAACAAGAAATTAAACGGTTGCCATAATCCGATACATTTCAGCCACCCAAGTTAGAAAACAAACTAAACCCACCTAGGACTCAATTCATTCCAAATTGAGAACTAAAAGCATGCTATGATACCAATTGCTGGAACCCCCACTCAACCAACTGCGAGGGTCCCGGCCCTCGACCAGAGGCGCAGCGAAAGAAAGACTTAAAATAAAAGCCTAAAACTGGTTGAGGACCTTAAGCAATCAATAAGGAACGAACTAAGAATTGAAGATAAATTTCTAACACTTAGAAAAAATCTCGAATTCGAGTCCACCGGTAAAAACCCTCTCCACTGGTAAACCGACCAGTAAAAGTCAACCGGAAAAGTTGACCGGAATATACCACGAGTATAAATCACCGGTATATATCATATATACACCGGTATATATTAAACCGAGGAAAAACTGACCGGTATATACCACCGGTAAAAAAATATATACAACCGGTATATATCACCGGTATATACCATATATACCACCGGTATATATCCCACCGGTATATATCCCACCGGTATATATACCACCGGTATATATCCCACCGATATATATCACCGGTATATACTATATATACCACCGGTAAATATACCACCGGTATATTTTCCACCGGTATATTTACCACCGGTATATATACCACCGGTAAATTATATATACCACCGGTATATTTTCCAGCGAAGAGAACTCAAGGAAAAGTACCGGTATATATCATATATACACCGGTATATATTGACAAAAATACCTTATTTTGATGTTCGTCTTCTCGTCTACCTCAGCACCTCTACTGCCCCCTCGATCTCTACGTCTCCTCCGGTCACGAACTCAGCACGGGCACCAATGAGGACCACCCTTAGAATAGTCCCAACTATTCTCGGGCTTAATAGCGGAGTAGTGGGACTCCTTGAGCTAAGGGGGTTTGTTGAGAGGGAGGAAGAAGGTGATGAAGCTTGGATGAGTTTTGATATGAGTTTACCAAGAACTTGATGAACAATTCATCAAGAACCTGAAGAACTCTATCAACAAACTCATGAATTTCAACAATTGAAATTCAAAAATTAGAGAAATAAGTATAAACAACTTTACACTTACTTGGAGTTCTTCCAAAGAACAAACCTCTAATATTCAAATGTCCAAAGCTTCAAAACAACATCAATCTCAACCAACAACCAAGAACTTCTTCTTCAACCCTTGAAGATGTAAGTTCGGTTGAGAGGAAAACAAAGAGGGAGAGAGAAAGAGCTTGAGAATTGAAGTCAATTCACTTGACTTGGAATTCATCCTATTCTCCAATAATGGAGAATGGAAATGGATAAAGGAATCCACATGGAGCCCATGCACAATGCATGGCTTCATAGTGGATTCTTAATAATAATAATAATAATAATTATAAATAATTATTAATATTATAAATTATTAATTTATAATTAAAACAATTTTAATTATAATATTTATTATTAATATTAATATCAAATAATAATATTATAATAAACTATCCACTAAGCCCGGTTTCCGAAAACCGACTAATTCCAATATATGAATCAAAATTCATATTTTCCACCGGTCGATATTTAAATCATATTTAAATACGACTTCTTCCAATTAAATATTTAAATCATATTTCAATACACAAAACCTCGAACAACAGACCCGAATTCGAATTTCTCCGAGTTCTACCCTATAGCTCTGCTATACCGCTTTATCCGAGCTAGCCAGGAGAACGTAAAGGACATACAGATCATGAGCTCCAACGATACGAGATCATTCGGTTAAAATTTTTTTAACCCGAATCGATCAACATTCGTTAACCCCCGGAGACTCCACTAAAATCCAAGGGCTGCACTCTCCTCACTGTAGATATATTGTGTCCTCTTGATATAACCATCATGGGTAAGTCGATCCTTCACAGGTGTCCGTCATCACAGCAAGGTCTTTTAAACCGTTTAACCCCTGTGAAACATCTTGTACCTTAAGTACCACTGACACCTCTAATGAACATTTGATCTGTGATCCAATCATCAGATCTGAATCCTCTTCACACAGAAGAGGATGATGCCTCAATGTTCAAGCCCCGGAGTCAGCTATTAAGGGAACACCTCTCTACTAAACCCTAAGGAGGGTAGGAGTGAATTCCATTTTGCCATACTATGTCCCCAGCTACCTATTCGAGTTTATCCCCAAGTTGGTAGGCATATTGAGCGGGCATTATGCCACTCTTACCCATACAAGTCTAAGGATACTCTCGAATAAGCAGGAGTTCATAGCAAGCTCAGGATTAAGAACGAGTTACCTTAGGTCATCAAATGTGAAAAAATCGGTCTCAACAGTAAACGGCGTTATAAAGAGAAAACGATTTAATTTTGCGGTTCAGGTCTTATGCAAACTCATTGCACAGGACGCACTCGCTCGCACATCTCTATGTGAAACGATTCGGATCACATCGTTTTGTACAATACAAAGCGAGCCGCATCCAATAGTGTTACCAGGATAAGGTACCCAACCTTATCCATATACTATAGACCATTTTGACTGTCTACTTGAGCCTAATCCACATTCATGTCATACATGAAGCTCAAGTACTCATCCTTCGCCATGGGTGTTGTTATTGGTGAAGGTTAATACAAACACGTTTCACTATATTCAATAAACACAATTTACTGAATAAACCTCAATAACTCTTTATTGCAATAATAGACATATTACATTTACAACGTTTTACAAACCACGAGTGTTAGGACATAAAACCCAACAGTTTTTTGTTTCACTTCATACCAATGGAGATAATTGTTCTCACTAATATATCATGGATCTATCCATTCCCTAACCAAATGTGGGACTTTGTTTGCACATAACACTTTGGGACCCACTCTTATAACACACACATAGGCTTTGGGTCGTGTGTTAGAGTATTTAGCTCTCTAGGATAGAGGTGATACTCGGTTCGATGATGGAGCGCATATAACAAATGCGGAAGCAATTTGGATCAATGGCATTCTAATTTCATCAATTTAGCTAAACAAGAAACATGCTCAAAGCTTGGGAAAATAAGAAATAAGAACACATACTGATAGCTCTAATTTAGAGCTATGTTTTACTCCCTAATTATGGCTAAAAATCGTGCTTAATGTTGTTTATATGCCTCCGTTGTAGGTGTTTTGCGGTTAGGAGCTCGAGAAGTCCTAAGACGCGTTTCGGTGCTAAAAAGGTCATTTTAGTGCCTCGGTACCACATCAGGAAAGAAGGAGCTCAAAAAGAAGAGAATTTGCCAAAACGGAGCAACCTAAGGCAAAAATTAAAGATCAAACCCGAGAGCAAGCGTCGAGACGCTGCTCGACGCTCCGAACGTGCGCAGCTGGAGAATTTTGTCTGTAGCGTCGCGACGCTGGCTTGTAACGTCTCGACGCTACGACGGATATAAAACCCATTTTTTCGATTTTTAGGTCATTCTCTCTTGGTTTTATGTTTTGTAAAACGATTTCCTCCCAAGATTTTTGGGATTTTCTCCCATTTTATTATATATCAAAGCAAGGATTGGGTTGATTTAGCTTGGTGTTCATCCCGAGCAAGGTAAGTTCTCTGATTAGAGGTTAGGGGTTAAATTTGATGGGATTTATAAGGGTTTAGATCTTAATTTTCTAACTTAGCATGAGTGATTGGAGAATCTATTTCTTCTAAGCATATTCTTATGAGCATGCTTGCATAATGGGCTGACAATCCTGATTTCTCGCATGTTCTATGGTTAATTAGATTAGTGATGTCGTGCCTCTCCTAATCGCCAAGGTAACATAGGTTAAGTTGAGCCATAGGTAGCATAGGCTTCCTTGTTGATCTGTAGTTGAATTAACCTTGAAGAAGTAGATAAATCAGAATATTAACTTAGGCTTCCAGGTTAAACATCCGCCGTAATGTTCCCGTTACTGTCAATTAATCAATATGGAATGTTGTCTCCCAGTTTATTGGTTGCCACATTTAATTAGAATCGAACATCTGTCTCCGTTCTCTAATTGATTTAGGATTGATCACCTTAGATTAATTAAAGAATAGTCTACTTAGAACTCCACGTTTCTACTTAATTATTTGGGTTACTTGTACTAGCAGTTTCGTGCAAGTAAATTATGTGTTTAATTATGCTCTTGCTAAGTATGTTTGAATCCTAATGAACGGAGTCGCATCAAAGTCAACCCCGACCCTTAAAATTAGCAGCACATGTACTTAGTTTTAATTTCTTGTTCTTTTAATTCTCCGTTAGTTTATTTTCCGCTTGTTTTTAGTTTAGTTTATATTAACTTTCCCCCCGTTTCTCTTTAGTTTTCAATGAAAGCAAATAAGAATTAATTAGGAGAAGTTAATTTAGGTTCCCTGCGGATCAACCTGGTTATCGTTGTTCTACAAGTTACTAGTATTATAAATGTTATTTTGGCGGGATTCGAAAACCCGAAATTTGTGGACATACCAAAAATACACACCACCAAAATTGGCGCAGCTGCCGGGGAACCATTTAGTTTCTCTTAGTTATATTTTATTTGCTTGCTTTTCCTTTCTGTTGTTTGTTTTCTTTTGTAGGTGTTTTACTTAGGAAGCAAATAATTGGGCAAGGATTGCGCCTCTCCAACCGTCGGCTTCGCAAAGTTTAGGGGAGGTTTTATGTTCCCTTAAACTTTTTCATTTAACTGATTTGCCTAATGTCTTGATACATTGAAGGAAATGTATCATTTTAGGTTGGGGATGGATATGGTTGTTGGATTTCTATAGTTGTCGAGCATATGGAAGTTTCTGAATTTGAAGTGCTTTGATCTGAATTTGCATGTTGTTTGATAGCTCCAAAATAGAGCTATTATTTACTCCCTAGCTAAAAACCATGCTTAATATTGATTAAAATGCCTTTTTGTAGGTGAATTCATGGTCGAGAGCTCGAGAAGTCCGAGGACGTGTTTTGGGGCTAAAAGAGTCGTTTTAGAGCTTCATGGACGCATCGGGATTGAGGGAGCTCAAGCAAGGAAGAAATTGCCCAAAAGTGCCAAAAATTGGCACAAGTTGAAGCTCAAACCCGAGAGCTAGCGTTGAGCAACAGCGTCGAGACACTGGCTCAAAGTTGCTCAGCGTCGAGATGCTGCCCTAGCGTCTCGACGCTACTTCGTCAAAATTCCAGAAAACCCGAGAGCAAGCGTCGAGACGCTGTCGGAGCGTCTCGACGCTCCGAACGCGCGCGCTGCAAATTTAGGGCGTAGCGTCGAGATGCTTCCCTAGCGTCTCGACGCTCCGACGATTATATAACCCTCTTCTCCAATTTTTAGGTTATTCTCTTCCCCATTTTCGATTTCCACCATTGTTGTAAGCTCGGATGGGAGCTTCAAACTCCATTTTCTTACCTTTTCTCATCAATAAAACTTCAACATTGGTTATTTCTCTTGATTTGCACAACGGGCAACTAAGGTAAGTGCTCTAATTTGAGATTTAGGGGTAATCTTGATGGTTAGTGAGGGTTTGTTTGAATTGCTAGCTTGTAATTTTTGATTTCTTGCATGTTCTTTCTTTATTTGCATCCAAATAGTATGTGTGACTGATTAGGAGTGACGTCCGAGTCCTTATGCATGTTTTACCGTTAAAGATTAGGAGGTATAATTACCTCAATCATCAAGTAACAAGGGTCTAAGCGTGACTAATTAATTCTAGCCCAAGTGACAGTTGGGGGATTTGAATTAATTAATGTTTTCACGATAGACTTAGGGAAAGAGGAAAAATCGAGTTAATTGGTCGAGTTCTCAACCAATTGGTTCGTCGCGATATTACCCGTTACTGTTCTTTAATTGGTTTAAGCGTAGCTAACTTAGGTTAGTTAAAGAGCATGTTTAATTAGAATTTACGCCTCTAATTAATTCATTGGGATGTTTGCTACGGAAACGAGCAAACATTTCACGTGCATGAGATACAATTGTTAAGCATGATTAGAATCCCTATGATCTAAGCACATCAAGAAAATCCCGATCCCTCGAATTAGGAGCACACGTGTTACATTTATTTTTCCGTTAGCTTAATTTCTTGCTTAGTTTGGTTTTCTTTAACTCCCCCTTTTTATCGCTTTCTTTACTGTTTTAGTTAAAAAAAGGCAAATAAGAATTAGTTAAGAGAAATTGATTTAGGTTCCCTGTTATTCGACACCTGATAGCTCCAAAATAGAGCTATTATTTACTCCCTAATTATAGCTAAAACCATGCTCAATATTGATTAAAATGTCTTTTTGTATGTGAACTCATGGTCGAGAGCTCGAGGAGTCCGATGACGTGTTTCGGGGCTTAAAGCGACGTTTTAGAGCTTCATGGATGCATCGGGAGTAAAGGGGCTTGAAGAATTGAAGAGATGACAAAAATTACCATGGAAAGGCAATTTTTTTCCACCAAACCCGAGAGCAAGCGTTGAGCGGCAGCGTAGAGACGCTTGGCCGAGCGTCTCGACGCTGCCCCGACAGCCTTCTGGAAATTGACGAGCGCGCGCGTCTCCACGCCCGCTCAACGCTGCCAGCGTCGAGACGCTGGCCGAGCGTCTCGACGCCACCCCGCGCGCGCGCTGCCAACTTAGGGCACAGCGTCGAGACGCTGGCCTAGCGTCTCGACGCTCCGACAACTTTAAAGCCTTCTTTTCCGATTTTTAGCCGAACTCTCTCTTCCCATTTTCGATTTCCACCATTGTTTTAAGCTCGGGTGGGAGCTCCAAACGCCATTTTCTTCCCTTTTCTCATCAAATAAAGCTTCAACATTGATTATTCCTCTTGATTTGCACAACGGGCAACTAAGGTAAGTGCTCTAATTTGAAGTTTAGGGGTAATTTTGATGCTTAGGGAGGGTTTTGCATAAATTTCCAACTTGTAATTGTTGATTTTTTGCATGTTCTTCCTTTGTTTGCATCCCAAGAACATGTATGATTGATTAGGAGTGACGCCCGAGTCCTTATGCATGTTTTACCGTTAAAGATTAGGACTTATAATTGCCTCAATCGCTAGGTAACAAGGGTCTAAGCGTGACTAATTAATTCTAACCTAAGTGACAGTAGGGGATTTGAATTAATTAACGTTTGCACGATAGACTTAGGGAAAGAAGAGAAATCGAGCCAATTGGCCGAGTTCTCGATCAATTGGTTCGTCGCGATATTACCCGTTACTGTTCTTTGATTGGTTTAGGCTTGATCAACTTAGATTAATTAATGAGCATGTTTAATTAGAATTGCACTTTTCTAATTAATTCATTGGGATGTTTGCTACGGAAACGATCAAACATTTCGCGTGCATGTGATAAAATTACTAAGCATGATTAGAATCCCTATGATCTAAGCGCATCAAGGAAAATCCCGATCCCTCGAATTAGGAGCACGTGTTACATTTATTTTTCTTCTCTTTACTTTTCGCCATTTATTTTTTCGTTAGCTTAATTTCTGCTTAGTTTAGTTTTAATTAACTCCCCCTTTATTTCACAGTTTTATTTTGAGTTTTAACTTAAAAGACAAATAGAAATTAGTTAGGAGAGATTGATTTAGGTTCTCTGTGGTTCGACACCCGTTACCACTAGCTGCAAAGCTTAGTAGTTTTGGTACTTATAAATATTATTTTGGCAAGCCTCGACAGCTTGAAATTTAGAGTACATTCAAAAGTTCTCTTACCAACACCCGTTACCACTAGCTGCATAGCTTAGTAGTTTCGGTATTTATAAATTTTATTTTGGCAAGCCTCGACAGCTTGAAATTGGAGCACGCCATAAAGTGCTCCTACCAAAATTGGAAATGCTTTTAAAATCTTCTTAGTTTCATATTAGGAAAAGCATGAGATTGTTTGCATTGATTGAGCTTCATTTCAAAAAAATTAAAAAAAAAAAAATGTTGTTCCCTTGCATCTATCGAGCACTTAGCAACCTGTTTTGGACTCTGTAAGCTTAGATTTACCTCTTGTATGCATGAATTTTTGTTGTCACCCCGAAAGACACCTCTAGGGAAAGCTTGATGCATAAGAGTTTGTAATAGGTTAATCGAGTTATAGCAAAGCTATTAGCCTAATAAAAAAAAAGAAAAAAAGGGCATGTTGGAAAATCCTCCTGAGGCGCTCCTTCTTCTTAAATGCGCATTGAGAAGTGAGCGTTAGTCCTTAAAATCGTGAAGCTTAGGCCAAGCTTGACATGTTAGGCTCTCTTGGAGAAGAAAAAGAAAATAAAAAAGTGTAGGGTTCAAAGAACCAAAAGAAGAGTACAAAGTACTCAAAAGAAAAAGAAAGAGAAAATGTTTAGGTCTCTTAATTTATTGCTCTCTTTGATGTGAAAAGCTATAGATTGTCTTGAATTGCTAGAAGTAAGGGGAAAATGAAATGTAGTGTTGCATGTGATTTTTCGAGTCTACTTAGGCAAGGATATGTTGGCTATTCACACACACACTTAGGGGAGTAATAGTTAATTTTTTAATTGTTCTTGATTAGTGCATGCGTTAGATTGCTTTCTTGTTATGTAAATGCCTTGATTTTATAAACATCGAGGTTAGAGTCGAAAGCATGCAATTTCTTTCTTTGGTTGATAATTCTGAGTAGCCTTGCTCGAGGACTAGCAAGATTCATGTTGGGGGTATTTTGATAGCTCTAATTTAGAGTTATGTTTTACTCCCTAATAATGGCTAAAAATCGTGCTTAATGTTGTTTATATGCCTCCGTTGTAGGTGTTTTGCGGTTGAGAGCTCGAGAAGTTCTAAGACGCATTTCGGTTTTAAAAAGATCATTTTAGGGCCTCGGAAACGCATCGGGAAAGGAGGAGCTAAAAAAGAAGAGAATTTGCCAAAGGGAGCAACCCAAGGCAAAAATTAAAGATCAAACCTGAGAGCAAGCGTCGAGTGAGAGCGTCGAGACGCTGCTTGACGTTGCCCAGTGTCGAGACGCTGCCCCGAAGCGTCTCGACGCTCCGAACGCGCGCGGCTGGAGAAATTCGTCTGTAGCGTCGCGGCGTTGGCTTGTAGCGTCTCGACGCTACGACGGATATAAAACCCATTTTTCTGATTTTTAGGTCATTCTCTCTCGGTTTTAGGTTTTCTAAAACGATTTCCTCTCAAGATTTTTGGGGTTTTCTCCCCTTTTCTTATATATCAAAGCAAGGATTGGGTTGATTTAGCTTGGTGTTCATCCCGGGCAAGGTAAATGCTCTAATTTGAGGTTAGAGGTTAAATTTGATGTGATTTATGAGGGTTTAGATCTTAATTTTGTAACTTAGCATGACTGGTTGGGAAATCTATTTCTTCTAAGCATAGTCTTATGAGCATGCTTGCATAATGAGCTGACAATCTTGATTTCTCGCATGTTCTATGGTTAATTAGATTAGTGATGTTGTGCCTCTCCTAATCGCCAAGGTAACACGGGTTAAGTTGAGCCATAGGTAGCATAGGCTTCCTTGTTGATCTGTGGTTTTATTAACATACCTTGAAGAAGTAGATAAATCGGAATATTAACTTAGGCTTCCAAGTTAAACAATTGTCGTAGTGTTCCCGTTACTGTCAATTTATCAATATGGAACGTTGTCCCCCGGTTGATTGGTTGCCACGTTTGATTAGAATTGAACATCCGTCTTCGTTCTCTAATTGATTTAGGATTGATCACCTTAGATTAATTAAAGAATAGTCTACTTAGAACTCCACGTTTCTACTTAATTATTTGGGTTACTTGTATTAGCGGTTTCGTGCAAGTAAATTATGTGTTTAATTATGCTCTTGTTAAGTATGTTTGAATCCCAATGAACTGAGTCGCATCAAAGTAAACCCCGACCCTTAAAATTAGGAGCACATGTACTTAGTTTTAATTTCTTGTTCTTTTAATTTTTCGTTAGTTTATTTTCCGTTGTTTTTAGTTTAGTTTATCTTAACCTTCCTCTCGTTTCTCTTTAGTTTTCAATAAAAGCAAATAAGAATTAATTAGGAGAAGTTAATTTAGGTTCTTTGCGGATCGACCTGGTTACCTCTATTCTACAAGTTACAGTATTATAAATGTTATTTTGGCGGGATCTGACACCCCGAACATAGTCGATATTCCAAAACTCTTGTAGTTCAAATTTTTTCAACTCCGTTGCTTCAATCTACTCACGAACACTTCGTATCTTCTCTCAAACTCTTCGAGGACCACCTCTGGTAGTGTCGGCTATCCACAGGCCGAGCAACGAGGTGGTGGGGCCTCTTTACAAGAAAAAAACTTTGGGAGATGGAGGAAGGGAGAAGAAATGGGAGGGTCTGTGCGAAGTTGGTTTTCAAATTGGGAGAGAATTATGATTTTTTAAAATCTCAAAAACTCAGCCAACCCCAAAAGCATCAGCAGCTCAATCGCACAGAAGCATCTGTTGAATAAGATATTTCGGCCAATCACAAATCATCACGTGTCCTCAAATGAAATCAAAGGACATGGAAACCGACAAATCAAATCATGCCACATGTCTAATATTATCCATCGGACGACCCGAACTAGTCCAATCAAACATTGCCACATGGCGGTTGGACCCAAAGCTATTTAGCCCAAGATTGCTAAAAATGATTTTGGGCCAAATTTAAATAATCCAAGTTATTAAAAATAAATGGATTGAGCTCAAATAAATAAAAGGCTCAAAAGTTGGGCCAAAAGTCAATCAGGCCCAAGCCCATACTAGGTTCATCAAACTCTATAAATAGAGGAGACCACCATTCATTCTAGACATTCAGCTTTGAGCCAGAATCTAGAGAAGTCAGAAGCTCCAACAATCAGAGAGTCAGAATTCAAAGGCATCAAAGACCCAAAGTTCAGAAGATTCAAAGACTACAGACTTCAAGAAACTACAAGCTGGAGATCTTCAATAAGCTACAAGCTGAAGATCTTCAATAAGCTACAAGTCGAAGACCTTCAAGAAGCTACCGCTGAAGATCTTCAAAAACCTACAAGCCGAAGACCTTCAATAAGCTACAATCCGAAGACTTTCAATAAGCTACAAACGAAGATCTCCAAGAAACTACAAGTCGAAGATCTTCAAGAAGCTACAAGCCGAAGATCTTCAATAAGCTACAAGTCGAAGACCTTCAATAAGCTACAAGCTGAAGACCTCCAATAATTTACAAGTCGAAGATCTTCGATAAGCTACAAGCCGAAGACCTTCAAGAAACTACAAGTCGAAGACTTTACGAAGATCAACAAGCTAAAGACTGATCATCCAAGAAGATCAAAAAGTCCAAAGGCCGATCATCCAAGAAGATCAAAAAGCCCAAAGGTCGATCATCCAAAGCCCAAAAATCGATCATCCAAGAAGATCAACGAGTCCAAAGATTAAAGTTGACATACTCGAGAGAAAGCATCAGAGGATAAATATTAGAGACTGTAACACTCATATATATATCAAAATCAATAAAATTCAAATTCATTTCCACGTATCAAATTTCTCCTATATTGAAATCTCGTGTGAACAAATTGGCACGCCCACTGGGACAGTTTCTACCTCTCATCTCTTTCTCTCTCAAAAAAGTGATGGCATCCAAAGAAGCTCTTTCAAAGACTGCTACTTCAAATGACTCCTATGGAGGGCCAGTTACGCGCAGTCGCTCTAAAGAAATTCAGGATGAAGAAAGTCAAACACCCGTCATCGCGAACAAAATGTTGAGACGCATGACAGAATCTACTCAAGCTGATATCCTCCTTGCAGAAAACCTTGTGTTTGACCAACTTGTTTTTCCTTCTCTTCAACCAAAAGAAGCATCAAATCTGGATGTGATGTCCGTCATGATGATTGATGCAGGCACTAGTGAAGAATGAATGGCTGAAGTGGAAAAGAAGATTAACATGTTACTGAAGGCGGTAGAAGAAAAAGACTATGAAATAGCTTCTCTCAAGAATCAAATTGAAAGTCGAGACGCCGTGGAATCAAGTCAGACCCCTGCCGTCAAAAATAAAGAAAAGAACGTTGCACAAGAAAGTCAATCGCAACATTCTACTTCAATCGCTTCCTTGTCTGTCCAGCAGCTCCAAGATATGATTATGAACTCCATCAGAGCTCAATATGGTGGACCTGCTCAAAGTTCCTTCTTTTATTCTAAGCCTTATACCAAGAGAATTGACAACTTGAAGATGCCTAGTGGATATCAACCACCAAAGTTTCAACAGTTCGATGGGAAGGGCAATCCCAAGCAACATATTGCTCACTTCATCGAAACATGTGAAAATGCCGGTACACGAGGAGATCTACTAGTCAAGCAATTTGTCCGGACACTGAAGGGAAATGCTTTTGACTGGTATACTGATCTTGAATCTGAGACTATTGAAAGTTGGGAGCAGCTTGAAAAGAAGTTCCTCAACCGCTTTTATAGTACAAGGCGAACTGTCAGCATGTTGGAGCTCACAAATACCCAACAGCGAAAAGGCGAACCAGTTGTTGACTACATCAACCGCTGGAGAACTCTAAGTCTCGACTGCCAAGATCGGCTCACCGAAATATCTGCAATTGGAATGTGTATTCAAGGCATGCATTGGGGACTCCATTATATTTTTCAGGGAATTATGCCTCGCACGTTCGAAGAACTAGCAACTCGTGCTCATGACATGGAGTTGAGCATCGCCAACATGAGCATAGCTCAACCGGCATAATGTATGAACTATGAGCAAGAGATCTCAAGTTCGAAACTCCCTCCTCACATGTTGTTAAAAAAAAAAAAAAAAAAAAAAAAAAAAAAAAAAAAACGGCACAATCATCAAAACACGAAGAAAAAAAAATTGAAGGCATACACAACTATAAACATGAAGCTACAAAGTTGAATGCATACACGAATGTGTCATTCAAGCTCCGCTCAGTCCATCTTCAAGTTTGGAAGCTACATCTTTAAGTTTAATGTCGAGTTCATCATCACTTCAAGTTTATGTTCAAAGGCTTCATCGCTTCATCACCAAGTTCGAATGCCTTGTTGCTTCAGGTCCAAGTTTGATGGCGGCTTTGCTTCATCTCCATGTTTGATGACGGTTTCGCTTCATCTCTAAGTTTGATGGAGACTTCGCTCCATCTCTAAAGTTGATGTCGTTGTCACGCTCCATCTCTAAAGTCGATGTCGCTGTCGCGCTTCATCTCTAAAGTCGATGTCGTTGCCGCACTCCATCTCTAAAGTCGATGTAGTTGTCGCGCTCCATCTCTAAGGTCAAGGTTGCCGCACTCCATCTCTAAAGGTCGAAGCTCGTTCCATCTCCAAAGTTGAGGTCGTCGCTCCATCTCCAAAGTTGAGGGCATCGCTCCATCTCCAAAGTTGAGTTCGTCGCTCCATCTCCAAAGTCGATGTTGCTGATGTATCTCCAAAGTCGATGTTGCCGACGTATCTCCAAAG
Organism: Herpetospermum pedunculosum; assembly: GCA_028017165.1. Taxonomy (NCBI): domain Eukaryota; kingdom Viridiplantae; phylum Streptophyta; class Magnoliopsida; order Cucurbitales; family Cucurbitaceae; genus Herpetospermum; species Herpetospermum pedunculosum. The sequence goes on from CM051527.1 coordinate 48,230,446, forward strand.
TCGATGTTGCCGACGTATCAATGTCGAGGTTGTCGACGTATCAAAGTCGAGGTTGCCGACGTATCCCCAAAGTCGATGTTGCTGATGCATCTCCAAAGTCGATGTTGCCGACGCATCTCCAAAGTTGATGTTGCCGAGTTCCATCTCCAAAGTCGAGGTTGTAGTCTCAAACTTCAAAATCAAGATCGTCGCTCCATCTCCAAAGTTGAGGGCGTCGCTCCATCTCTAAAGTTGAGGTTGTCGCACCATCTCCAAAGTTGAGGTAGTCGCTCCATCTCCAATGTTGATGTTGCTGATGTATCTCCAAAGTCGATGTTGCCGACATATCTCCAAAGTCGATGTTGCCGACATATCTCCAAAGTCGATGTTGCCGACGCATCTCCAAAGTTGATGTTGCCGAGTTCCATCTCCAAAGTCGAGGTTGTCGTCTCAAACTTCAAAATCAAGATCGTCGCTCCATCTCCAAAGTTGAGGTTGTCGCTCCATCTCCAAAGTTGAGGTCGTCGCTTGGTGCGAAGAATTTTGAATATCCTCTTAATCTCAAGCTGTCGAGGCTTGCCAAAATACGATTTATAAGCCTATAACCAAGGCTTTGCAGCCAGTGGTAACAGGGTCGATCCAAGGAGAATGTGTGATTAAAATTACTATTAAAATTGGGAATTAATTAATTGATTGGTTTTGTAACGGGGGATTTGTTTAGCATGCAAGGAAACCAATAAAGCGCTAACGGAAGAATAACAAGTAGAAAAACGCGTGCACGGTTTGGGAGTTTCGGGATTAATTGCTAGACAGTTTCAGTTCATCATTTAATGCTAAATTCATGGCATGCAGTTTATGATACACACGAACGACTACCCGAGAAGCCCCAAGGTAGCCGGCTCCATAGATATTAATCAGACCACACAGTTCCAATTATACGTTATCCAAAATTGCATTAAGGTGATCAGCCTTAAATTTATCTTAGACAGTCACTAGCTAACCGCGACGGACATTCAAGCGTGAAATCTAATTGCTAGTAGATTGCCCGCAAACGCTGTATGCAATCAACAACTATCCTACACGACTCGATACTCCGATTTAGTTTTATCTATCTGTGTTACTTAGTCGAGCAGTGAGAGGCACGGCATCGCTACTCTTTAACATACACAACATGCAAGATGACTCGAGTGTCAATCGTCGAAATCTAACATGCGCGTTGGATTAAGCAAGATAGACAAATGTAAATAAACAGCCACCAATATGCATTCAAAGTATGGATTATCAGAACCAAAATGTCTAACAAAAATTCCCTAAACAATCCCCAAACCGTTCACCCTTACCTTAGCCGTCCATGGAACGGGTTGTCAATTCCGCTCCAACGATGGCCATGGAAGGCGTCATCAACGAGTTACAATAAGAAGGGAGCTCTCTAACATGCCAACAATGGCGGAGCTTAAAGAAAATTAAGAAAAACTAGAGGAAGAAGAAGAAGAAGAAAGCTCCAAAAAATGGTCAAGAATGCTCAAATCCGCGCAGAAAATCGTCTTATACAGAAGCTGTTGTCGTCGTAGCGTCGAGACGCTAGGCCAGCGTCTCGACGCTGTGCCCTAAGTTTTCCGCGCGCGCCTCGCGATGGCGTCGCGACGCTGGGGTAGCGTCGCGACGCTGGGGTAGCGTCGCGACGCTTGCCCGATGATTTTCCTGCGCGCGCCTCCTCCGGAGCGTCGAGCTAGCTCTCGGGTTTTTGCGGCGTCGAGCCAGCGTCTCGACGCTACAGCTCGACGCTGGCTCTCGGGTTTGGGGGCTGGAACTTTGCCTCTCCTAGGCGGTTTTGGCCCGTTTCTTCACAGATCATCTTCCCCTTTCCCGACGCACTCCCGGGGCATTAAAACTCCACTTTTAGCTCTCGAACGGGTCCAACGGACGCACGAGCTCTTTGCCGCGTTTCTCCTACAAACGAGATATATTAACAAATTAAACGCGGTCTTTAGCTACAATTAGGAAGTATTTAATAGCTCCAAAATGGAGTTATCAAACACCCCCAACTTAAACATTGCTAGTCCTCGAGCAAGTACTATAAAGATATTGACTCTAAGGACGCGCCTACATGCAACTAACTCAAACCTCCATGCATTTTGAAAATTGAAACACATCTTAATCATGAAAGCATTTTGTGCATGCATTTACTATGAACATATCAAAAATCAACTCTTGCCCCCTAACGTGTGTGTGTGCTAGCCAACCACTCCTAAACTCACGTAAACCCGAAAAACTCACATGCAACGCACATCCCGTTTTCCCCTTACTTCTAGCGTTTAAGAACAGTCTAAACTTGACTTACACGAGAGAGAGAAGCAAATTAAGAGACCTAATTGTTTTTCTCATTCATTTTTCTTTTCACAAGTACTTTGTACTCTTTCTTAAGGTTCTTTGAACCAACATTTATTCACTTTTTCTTTCCAACACGAGCTACCTAACACGTCAAACTTTGGCCAAAGCTTCACGTTTTTAAGGACTAACGCTCACTTCTTAAGCGCTAATAAGAAGGAGGAGCGCCTCGAGAGGAATTTTCTATCAAACATGCTTTTCTATATATTTTTTATTAGGCTAAGCACATGCTTTCTCAATTAACCAACCACTAACTCTCATGCAACAAGCTACCTAAGAGTGCCTTTCGGGGTGACAACGAGAATTAGTGCTACATGCAATTTTCGAGCCTACGGAATCTAGGAAGGGGTTGCTAAGTGCGCGAAAGATGCAAGGGAGCAACAGAAAATTTTTTAAAATTTTTGACATGAACCTAATAAACGCAAAACTCATGCAAAAACTTGATTATGAACGTGCTCAGATTTCCAACATGCATTTCCTAGGTTATCATCGTCAGAAAACAGTAAACAGAGTCCCAAGCACTTCAATATCGATATAACACTTCTCAACAAACTGCACATGCATATCCATCAGACCATCTTCACCCCCAACTTCAAAATTTGGCATTGTCCCCAATGCCATCCAGTCAGATAAAACAAAGTAAAAGGGAAGAAGAAGTACACTTCCCTGACTCTTTGTGAAGCTGGCGAGGGTGAGGAAGCGGCGCAAAAATGCATCGAAGCCCAAATTTGTCTTCTCTTTCTCGATTCCTAAAAAAAACAGCAAGCAAATTAAGACTAAATTAATCTAAAAAGCAATAAAACAAAAAACAACAACTAACTAAAACAGAAAAACAGTCCATCGCTCGGGTGCCTCCGAGAAGCGCAGAATTTTTAAAGTCGTTTGCTCGACTGAATTCTCTCCACTGACTCAACCATAGTCTGTAAGTGCGGGGGACGATCCAGACTTGTCCGCATCCACACCTTTCCTGCAATCAACATTATAAAACTTTTGCACTCTTCGTGCCTCGAGCACGTGAATATCAGAGTCGTTAGTGCAAAAACCAGCAGTATCATCCATCAAATTTAAATCAGATTTTTTAACCGAGACATGGGATCCATCCCTCAAGCGCGAGGGTAGACTCCCATTCTCATCATGCTCAATCACAGAAACATTCTCCACCGATCTCTTTTCAAATAATGAAAACTCATGCAAAATATCATCAAACTCTAAAGAAACGACGCCCTTACACACATCGATTTTGACTCTAGCGGTCTTAAGGAAAGGGCGTCCTAGCAACATAGAGGATGAAGCATGTAATGATTTTTCATTCATATATAAAACAAGGAAATCAGCGGGGAACATCATATCCCCAACTCTAACGAGAACATCCTCTACTTTCCCTCTAGGACATATGCTTGACTGTTCCGTGCTCAATGTTTAAAATAAATATGCAATGGTAGAGCACTCAGAACATGCAAGCATACATGATCTTGTAGCAAGTAATAAGTATTTTTTTATTCGATTTCCCACAGAGATTTATTCTTAGTTACTAGCGAAGTGATTTGTTAAGTGAGAATGGGTGGATTAAATGGGGTAGATTTGGTTTTAAAGTGCCTAATTACTAAGGAATGTGTAAATGATGGAAGCATAAACAAGTGCAAGTAGATAATAAACTTGAATGTAAAGAGAAGAGAATAACAAACAAGAGAGAAATGGCTAAGGCAAAATTTGAACTAAAGGAATTGCGGAAACAGCAATTATTCAGCAATGTTACTAACAGCGAATTATGTGTAATGTGTGGAAACAAGGGCTACTAACGACTACTCTATAGACTTTTTCACACGATTCTCAAGCATTAGATCAACTCATCATGCATCAAACTAACTCATTCTCATGTATCTTCCGATTTCATGCATTAGATCCTTTAGTTTACTCATGTCCAAGTAAGGTCTTAAGCATCTTTTTATAACAACAAGTATTGGTTTGTACTAGGAAAACGCCTATTCCTAGGTCGTTTTCTGGCTACCTTGAGAGGCTAGCATGGATGTACGACTCTGAACTCTTACTCCTTCCAGAGGTTAGGAGTTCTTTGGACAAAATGGATGGCCAATCGAAATTGCCCGTGGGATGAAGCTTACATACATTCAATGCATTCGAGAGCTATCCTAGATGCTTGACTCACGTATTTCTACCTATAGACTTGTCATTAGCATGCCCTTATGTGACTTAGTTACTCATGGATGAAGATGGAATGGGGAGAGTAGATGAAGACGACATGCTTAGTAGAATATTAAAGACAAAACAGAAGGCAAAGACAGTAAACAGAGAAGGTGAAGAACTTGCAAAGTGATGAAATGCAGCTTTGATTAACCAACGTTTGAACTAAACAAATGACAACTCTGAGCAACTAAAGCTAAACAGACAGCAACGAAATGAAGTAGAGTAGCGATTAAAAGGAAAATAACAACAAACAACAAAGGAAACAGCAAGACAAAGAAATAAGCAAATAAATCCGTGCGTGATCTTCTCGTTGCGAGCGCCTCGGCTGAAGGGTGAAGGGAAGCCTTGCTTGGATGAATCTAATCAGAAGAGAAGATAAATCTTTTCTCCTTCCTATCAGATTGTCGACTCCAACAGCTGAACCTTTCAAACCAACAGACGGAAAAGGGAAAAAGAGTGTAAAAGACTGCGTCGAACTAGAAGTCTACGCCTTTCGAGTGTGTTTCAACCTTCCATCTTGACCTCCTTTTATAGTGTACTGCAGGTACGATTGGGTCAAGGAGAACCATCCATTCTCAACGTCGTTCTTCTATGTGGCAGCAGGAGAAAGAATGGGCCCCTGAAAGATCGGAACAAAACAGAAATTGGTTAGACAACTTACGGATTTCACTTAAAACATTGCGGTTTTAGCAATGTTTCCGCAATGCTTCAGCAATGTGCAGTTTTCACTCTATTAACTTTGTTTTCAGTTCTTTTCCTTTCCTTTTACCTATAAGTCCTAATTTAGCTTCATTCAACTAATTCTCATATATAAGCACGAGTTTAAGCTAAATCCTACCAAAAACACCTAAGAGTGTACATCTTTCTATAGTAAATAAGTCCTAAAATAGTCACTTTTGGAGACGTAACACACCCCCAAACTTAAGGTTTTGCTCGTCCTCGAGCAACTAAGGACTTTATCTAGGCTGCTGTTAACCTCCCTAACTACTTGCTGACTCCCCTAAGTTCCTATCTCTGGCAATGCTGTCCTGTGACACGCTCCTAAGCTTAAAACTAACTTCTTATTTTGCTTCTTCTGACTTCTCTCGCCTTATGATCCTACTGTTTCATTAACTCCCCACAACTGATCTATTTGCTTCGGTCATTAAGTTCATTGTGCAACTATCCCTAAGGTTTCAAATTCTACCTAGCTTTACCCTAGACTCAGTAAATGCTTCTAATGTTTTACTTTTGAGCTACCTAGGATTCCTTAGAGTCATGCCAGTCTTAGTATAAACCAGTGACAGTAGTACATTCATAGAACAACCTAAACCCTGGCATCACTACATTGGATATACATCCATCTCCCTAAACAAACCTACAAGCTACAACCTTGTGCTTAGCTAATTGAGGATCAGAGTTCTTTTATTCAGGACACCTAAGCACAAAGCTGCAACTCATAGGCATACACTATTCTTCCTTAGTTTTTCCTTTTTCCTTTCTTCCTTTGGTGGAGCCTCTCCTTTGGTTGCCTTTTGATGTAATGCCACTTGTGGGTTACACACATGGCACTGATTACTCAGCAACTTCAAGAGAGACACCCCTTTTTATTCTATATTTTTTTTTTTTTCAGTTCATCATTTTTTTGCAAAGGAGAAGAAGAATGCTTATGTCTAAAGGGAGAGAGGAATGTTCCTAGGCCTAGGGTGGCCTCCCCCAAACTTAAACTGCTCATTGTCCCCAATGAGAGTCTGAGGTGGCACACCCCCAAACTTGTCCTAGAAGCATCTAGTCTAGGGCAAAACAAGGAGAATCTAAAAGTCCTAAGCATAGAAAGAACATTTCTTAAAGAAAATAACACAGCAGCAGAAATTTGTAAAACAGTACGGTAAGGACTTAAAGATATGCATGCTGAGCAACTTAAGGAAGCTAAATTAAACTATCAAAGGTGCCCTAAGACACTCATCCAGCATGCTTACATATAGGTCATATATGGCAGTCAAGAAAGCAGCAAGATAACAAAATTGAAACAGAACCAACCTATCTAACAGTCAGTCAATAGCATGCGATAACTAACAAAAATTGCGGAGTCCGCAATAATTTCGCAATGAACCCGCAGGGCAAATTTATCAATAAGCAGCCCCTGTTGCATGCTATTTCCAGTCATCTACAGCTATACAAAAAGGAAACTAAAACAACCTAACTACTCAGATACCATCTACCTAAACTAAACTATCCTACACAGCCAAAAGAAAGAATAAAAAACAGATCAAATATTGGATTCAAAATGACAGAATTCACAAAGTTTAACGAAAAGCAGATTTTTTTTCTTTTTTAAGAGGGAACAGAAGTACTCCCTCGAGTGCCCTTCAGACTGGCACTCAGACATCCTCATCATCATCCTTCCTTGCTCTTGGAGGTGTCCATGGCTTCAGGAGATCTGTGGGGAAATCAGGGAAGATGCATCCCAATTGGTCAGCCACGTCTTTGTCCCTTGCTTGAGCGTACTCCGCCCATTGTGCCATCTTGCGCTGGAGATCCATCAAGCAAGCCATGGAAAGAGATTGAGCTGCAGCCAGGCCGTCTAGCTCAAATTCCATGTTTCCCCGTCTACGCATCCTCAAGCCTGTAGGCAGCTCCAGATGGCCTGTGTAGGCCAACTGCCTCTCCATCCTCTCGATTGGCACACTTGCACGTAAACATAGCTTAGTGATGGTGTTTGGGAAGAAAAGAGGGCCCTTACCTTTCTTGGCACAGTCGGCTATTGAGGCTGCAATGACCTCACCAACATCTATAGTGAGGCCCCTCATGATCGCATACACCAGCAACGATCTCCCCTGATTTATGGTGGTCTCGTGGGTCACCGGGGACAGACGCCTACGCACGAAGGAGAACCACACGGCTGCCTTGGCTGTAAGGGTCGCACTCATCAGAGTGTGCTTCCCATTACGGGAGATTGTCCAAGCCGCCTCAGGTTGGCCTATGATGCGCAGAGCTTCTTCCAGGACAACCTCAGTTGGTGCGTCGATGATCCTCGCGTAGTCAGTATACTTCTGCCCCTTGAGGCCATAGGCTTCATTGATAGCCTTGGCCGAAAAATCGACCTCAATCCCCCTCACCATGGACAGACCATCCTCGGGGTGCGTCAGATTTGCGTAGAAGTCGTACACCATGCTGGAGTAGGCAGGGATGGGCGGTCTGCACAGCTCTCCCCAGCCGTGGTTGGTGATCCCTGCGCGCAAGAATTGCGGCAGGTCTGCCAATGCATCAAGAAACCCCTTCTCATGGAGTAGGTCGCGCTTTCTCAGTTCAGTGCCCCGTGATTCAGCATCTGAAGATACATACCTCACAGCTTGAGGTTCTTTTTCGGGGTATAATTTGGCTTTCCCCTTATCCCTTGCCTTGGCCGACTCAGCAGCCTCGACCTTCAGCTTCTTCAAAGAAGGCTCACTACTGACCTTCTTCTTCTTGGATCGTTTGGAAGCTTTTGGTCGTTTGGCCTTCACAATCTTTGGCACCTTCTTCCTTAATCGTGCCCTGGTGGTGATTTACTGAAGGCAGTCCCCCAACGTCTCATCCATCGAATCTCTCCCCTCTGCTGGGCTATCGGGGCTGACTTCCCTCAAAGGAGAGAAGACTTCATCTTCCTGAGCCGCTTCTTCGCTTGGCGCTGATTCTTGATGTTCTTCAAACGGGGCTTCAGGCTCAGGCGTCTGCGGAGATGGAGATAGCTCAGGGCTCTGTGATGGTGGAGATGGCTCGGGGCTTTGTCTGGCCGTCTCGTAGGATGGACGGCCACTTCCTTGACTCTCCACGGTGGGAGTCTTTTCCTTGATCGGTGCGTCCCCGATTGCCATTTTCCACTTCCTTTTCTTGGGTGTACCCACTGGTTCAGACGAACCAGCAGGAATTTCGGTCACCACCTTCCACTTTTTCTTGCGTACAGGAAGCTTAGATGGTCGTACGGGTTGCGCAGCTTCGGCATCTGCCAAGGCAAGTAGTGCCTCTCTTGCAGCTACATCGGCGTCCGGTGACTTCTTCTTGGAAGCAGATCGCTCAGCCCGTGTAAGCACCATTGTTGATTTGGAGAGATCTGAAGGTAGGAGATGCAGAGGAAGAAGAAGATTGATTTCTTGAAGTCCAACGAATGACGGAAGCGTACGGGGCACAGCTGTTTTAACGGCTATTTGTAATCAAGTGAATCCCAACGGCTCTTTCTGTTGCGGTTTCAGCCCATCCCCCGCAATTAAATGGCCGTTGGAGATTTTCTTGATTTAAACCCCAAGATTCTCACAACTCAATCTTTGATTCGGCCCGATTTCTTCCTTGATTTTGTTTACCCTTGATTCATCTCCTTGATTTCCTCTTTTGATCCTCTATTAAAACGTACAAAATTAACAACAAATTCGTAATAAAAATCACACCTAAACATACAAAAATATCAGCCGAAGAAATTCAAAACAACACAAAAAAACTAAGGCATAGCCTCGCATGGACGAGCACAGTAATCACTCGTCCTCTCTCGGTTTTATTTTCAAGCTTCAGATAAGAGGAAGGCCGAGAGAGTCTTCACATCTCCTTCCTCGTAGTAATGCTTCAAACGTGCACCATTGACCATAAACGGTTGCCCATTCTGCAGGTTCCTAATCTCAATTGCACCATGAACAAACACATTAGTTATAACAAAAGGACCTGACCATCTGGACTTAAGTTTGCCTGGAAATAATCTCAACCTTGAGTTAAATAACAAGACATGCTGGCCTTTCTTAAAGTCCTTAATCCTAAGTCTACTATCATGCCAAATTTTAGTTTTTTCCTTATACATTTTGGCATTTTCATAGGACATGTCTCAGCTCATCAAGCTCATGTAATTGCAGAGACCGCAATGTTCCCGCATCGGTCACGCAATAATTTAGCTCTTTTAAGGCCCAAAATGCTTTGATTTCCAATTCGAATGGTAAGTGACATGCTTTGCCATACACAAGTCTATAAGGAGACATACCTAGGGGTGTCTTGTATGCAGTCCTATATGCCCAAAGTGCATCCTCTAATTTAAACGACCAATCTTTTCTATTGGGTTTGACCACTTTTTCGAGTATGTTTTTAATCTCCCTATTTGATATTTCAGCTTGTCCATTCGAATGTGGATGATAAGGGGTGGCTACTCTATGTCTAACATTGTACTTAGCCAACACTTTTTCCATAGCTTTATTAATAAAGTGAGTCCCTTCGTCACTAATTATAGCCCGAGGTGTTCCAAACCTAGTAAAGATATGTCTATTAAGGAACTTAATGACTGTCTTGGCATCATTTGTTGGACATGCTATGGCTTCTACCCATTTAGATACATAGTCTACAGCCACAAGTATATAGAGGTTACCTGCTGATGGGGGAAATGGTCCCATGAAGTCAATGCCCCACACATGAAAGAGCTCCAACTCTAAGATGTAAGTGACAGGCATCTCATCCTTCCGACTAAGGTTACCTGTTCTCTGACATTCATCGCAGTTGTGTGCATGGTCGTGGGCATCTTTGAAGATCGTGGGCCAATAGTAGCCACTCTGGAACACCTTTGTCGCTGTTCTTTGGCCACCAAAGTGTCCACCATATGGAGATGTATGGCAGTGCTGCAGCACAGACTTCGCTTCAGCAGCTGACACACACTTCCTCAGCAAACCATCTGCACATGTCTTGTAAAGTGTAGGATCGTCCCATATGAACTTCCTAGCTTCATGTAGAAACCTCTTCTTTTCTTGTCCTCCCTTGAAAGTTGGTAGTACCTGCGAGGCAAGGAAGTTAGCAATATCAGCAAACCAAGGTTCCTCATCGTTATCACGATGTGCTAACACAAAGACATGCTCATCGATAAAGGCATCAGAAATTGCGGTTTCCGCAATTTTTTCGCAATTACGCCGCAATCTAGAAAGATGATCCGCAACTACATTTTCGCATCCTTTCTTATCTCTAATGTCTAAATCAAACTCTTGCAGCAACAACACCCATCTAATTAATCTAGGCTTAGCATCAGCCTTCCTCATAAGGTATTTTAGTGCAGAGTGATCAGTGTACACAATGGTCCTAGTGCCTACAATGTAATTCCTAAACTTCTCGCAGGCAAACACTACAACTAGCATTTCCTTTTCCGTGGTTGTGTAATTACATTGTGCCTCATTCAGTGTCTTACTAGCATAGTATACAGGGTGTGTTAGTTTGTCAATCTTTTGTCCTAGCATAACCCCTACTGCATAGTCACTCGCATCACACAACATCTCAAATGGGAGGTCCCAATTTGGTCCTACTATAATAGGTGCTTTGACTAATGCTTCCTTAAGGGTTGTCCAGGCTAAAAAACATTCTTTTGAGAAGATGAATGGCTTATTCAGCTCTAGAAGCTCACACAAAGGTTTAGAGATCTTTGAAAAGTTCTTAATGAACCTTCTATAGAAACCTGCGTGTCCTAGGAAGCTTCTAATAGCCTTCACATTCTGAGGTTCCACTAACTTCTCTATTATTTCAATCTTGGCCCTATCGACCTCTACTCCTGCCCTAGACACTCTATGACCTAAGACTACTCCTTCTTCCACCATAAAGTGGCATTTCTCCCAATTAAGGACTAGGTTGGTCTCCTCACACCTAGCTAGGACTTGTCCTAAGTTCTCTAAGCAATTTGTAAACGAATCACCAAAGACTGAGAAGTCATCCATGAATATCTCTATCATGGATTCATCTAGGTCAGAGAAGATGGTCAACATGCACCTTTGGAATGTTGCTGGTGCATTGCATAAGCCAAAAGGCATTCTGCGAAAAGCAAATGTTCCAAAGGGACATGTGAAGGTTGTTTTCTCCTGGTCCACAGGGTCTATGGTGATTTGGTTATATCCAGAATAACCATCTAGAAAGCAGTAGTAGGCTCGGCCAGCTATCCTATCTAACATCTGGTCTATAAATGGTAAAGGAAAGTGATCCTTTTTTGTTTCTTTATTCAATTTTCTATAGTCCATACAGACTCTCCATCCTGTAATAGTTCTAGTTGGAATTAGTTCATTACTCTCATTCACTACTACAGTCATCCCCCCCTTCTTAGGTACACATTGAATTGGACTCACCCACTGACTATTGCTTATAGGGAAGATTACACCTGCATCTAACCACTTTATTATCTCTTTTTTTACTACCTCCTTCATGGAGGGGTTCAACCTACGTTGGTGATCTACTCGGGGTGTATGCTCTTCTTCCAATAGTATCTTATGCATGCAGTAGGAAGGGCTAATACCTCTAATGTCAGTAATCGTCCATGCAATAGCCTTTTTATGTTGCTTAAGCAGTAATATCAACTCAATTTCATGCTTTTCACTCAATTTGGACGAAATAATAACAGGCAAAGTATCATCATTTCCTAGATATGCATACTTAAGATGAACAGGCAATGGTTTCAATTCTAAGATAGGTGGATGCTCAATGGATGGTTTCAATGAATTCATGGATCTTTCAGTCAAGTCATTAGTCATACAAACATGCTGAGGTTTATCCACAGGTATATCCATTATTTCAGAAATATTTAAGTCAGTTACATCTAATTGTACATAATCATTGGCATGCTTAATCAACAATTCATGCTCAAGCTGTTCTTCCATCAGTGAATCTACTATGTCCATACTTACACAAGATTCAGAGCCAGAAGGATACCTTAGAGCTTTAAAGACACTAAACTTAACCTCCTCATCATGAACCCTCATGGTGAGCTCACCTTTTTTAACATCAATCAAGGCCCTACCTGTGGCTAGAAATGGTCTGCCTAATAGGATGGGGACCTCCTTGTCTGCTTCATAATCCAGAATGATGAAGTCTGCAAGAAAAATGAACTTGTCAACCTTGACAAGAATATCCTCTATCTTACCCTCAGGGTAGGCTATGGATCTGTCTGCCAACTGCAAGGTGACAGTGGTAGGACGTGCTTCTCCTATTCCAAGCTGACGGAATAGTGATAGAGGCATGAGATTTATGCTGGCTCCCAGGTCACAAAGAGCTCTGCCTACGTGCTTGCCTCCCAACTCTACTGGTAAGGTGAAGGAACCAGGATCCTTCTCCTTCTTTGGTAGCTTGTTCTGGAGTATGGCACTGCACTCCTCAGTGAGATTCACTGTTTCAAATTCACCAATAATTTTCTTGTTAGTAATTATATCCTTCAAACACTTAACATAAGAAGGCATGGATTGCAACACCTCTACAAACGGGATATTAACATGCACTTGCTTAAGAATTTCTAAAAATTTATTAAAGTGCACTTCATGTTCTTGTATTTTCTTTAGCCTTCTAGGGAATGGAGGTGGTGGCACATATGTAGGCACTTCAGGTCGCCTCAGGACAAGTGGAGGCCTTGGAATTTCTTCTGGTTCCTCTATGATAGGTTCCAGCCTCACCCTTGATGTGCTTCTTGGTGGTTGACCTTGGTTTGGCAGAGAATCCAGTGGAGCACTAGACTCTTCATTCTCTACTCTCTTTGGTGGTTCTCTAGTGTTGCTCACCAATGGTCTCCCACTTCGAAGTTCAATTGCTTGAACTTGCTCTTTACCATCCCTTCTAGGCACTTCAGTGTCAGCAGGCAGTCTACCTTGGGGCCTACTCTTCAATTCATTGGCTAATTGCCCTATTTGGTTCTCTAGGCTCCTAAGGGTAGCTTGCTGACTTTGCAAGGTAGCATCATTCTTTGCAATGTACTCCTTAAGTAGATTTTCTACAGATGACCCTATTGGTTGGTTATATGGTTTTTGATACATGGATTGGTTATTTTGGGGAGTGAAACCAGGTGTTCCACTTTGTCTTGGCTGGTTTGGAGCTTGGTTAGTATTCTGTTCCCCACCCCAAGAAAGATTTGGGTGGTTCCTCCAACCAGGATTGTAAGTGTTAGAATAGGGGTTGTTCCTAGGCTGCTTTTGGCTTCCAACATAGCAGACTGAGGCTGGATTCCCAGGGCAGTATTCATACAGGTGCCCTTCCCCACAGAATCCACAGATCAGTGTCTCACCTTGACTTGTTTGTGCGCCCATTGAGATGGTTGCGGCGATGTTGACACTGGATTGGAGATTGGTTTGAGCCATTTGTTTGACTAGGTTAGTCAGGGCGTTTATTTGGCTACTCATGGCACTGAGTGCATCCTTGTCTTGAGCTCTACTTGGCTCTACTGGATCATCTGACCACCTACAGTGAGAGCCTGAGATCTTCTCCAGGATCTCATAGGCTTCATTATAGCTTTTAGAAAGCATGGAACCACCAGCTGACGAATTCAGCACTTGCCTTGTGTTGGGGTTACATCCTTTAAAAAAGACTTCTATTTGGATACACCATGAGATGCCATGGTGTGGACATTTAAGCAGAAGGTCCTTGAACCTTGTCCAAGCTTCGTGAAGAGATTCGTTTTCGGCTTGTTTGAATTTAATAATGTCATCACGGAAGTTGGAATTCCTATCAGGTGGGAAATATTTGACTAGGAATTTCTCAGCCAGATCTGTCCAATTGACAACTGATCCGGAAGGTAATGAGTTCAACCACGTTTTGGCTTTATCCCTTAATGAGTAAGAGAAGAGGTAAAGCCTCAAGGCTTCTTGGGAAACTCCAGGGATAAGGAAGGTATCACTAACTCCTAGGAAGTTTCTTAGATGGTTGTGGGGGTCCTCATTTTCCACTCCAAAGAATTGTCCCACAGTGGACAACATTTGGAACATTACTGGCTTTAACTCGAATGAGTTGGCAGTAATTTCAGGGCGAATAATGCTTGGGTTTAGCTCCCCAGGCATGGGAACTAAGTAGGAGAGAATGGCACTATCCTTGTCATTCGCTATTTCGATGGGGTTGCGAATGGTAAGTGCTGGATTTGGGTTTGTTCTATCCATTTCTATTTGAGAGAAATGCGAAGACTCTGCGGAGTCAGCAACGTTTGGAGGTATAAGGGGTTGTTTGAAGAGACGTTTCTTAGCTTTGTTTCTGGCCCTAAGTAATCTCTCAGGCTCAGGATTGAACTCTAGATCGCTACTTGAATGCTCATTCATAAACTAACCCAATGGTACCTGCAAAAGAAATGAGAATAGATTAGTTCCAATAGATATTAAGCTTTGTGTTTCTAACTTAACAAACTTCGTTTTTACTAAACAAAATCTCCGGCAGCGCCAAAAACTTGTTGCGTGCTCAATGTTTAAAATAAATATGCAATGGTAGAGCACTCAGAACATGCAAGCATACATGATCTTGTAGCAAGTAATAAGTATTTTTTCATTCGATTTCCCACAGAGGTTTATTCTTAGTTACTAGCGAAGTGATTTGTTAAGTGAGAATGGGTGGATTAAATGGGGTAGATTTGGTTTTAAAGTGCCTAATTACTAAGGAATGTGTAAATGATGGAAGCATAAACAAGTGTAAGTAGATAATAAACTTGAATGTAAAGAGAAGAGAATAACAAACAAGAGAGGAATGGCTAAGGCAAAATTTGAACTAAAGGAATTGCGGAAACAACAATTATTCAGCAATGTTACTAACAGCGAATTATGTGTAAAGTGTGGAAACAAGGGCTACTAACGACTCCTCTATAGACTTTTTCACACGATTCTCAAGCATTAGATCAACTCATCATGCATCAAACTAACTCATTCTCATGTATCTTCCGATTTCATGCATTAGATCCTTTAGTTTACTCATGTCCAAGTAAGGTCTTAAGCATCTTTTTATAACAACAAGTATTGGTTTGTACTAGGAAAACGCCTATTCCTAGGTTGTTTTCTGGCTACCTTGAGAGGCTAGCATGGATGTACGACTCTGAACTCTTACTCCTTCCAGAGGTTAGGAGTTCTTTGGACAAAATGGATGGCCAATCAAAATTGCCCGTGGGATGAAGCTTACATACATTCAATGCATTCGAGAGCTATCCTACATGCTTGACTCACGTATTTCTACCTATAGACTTGTCATTAGCATGCCCTTATGTGACTTAGTTACTCATGGATGAAGATGGAATGGGGAGAGTAGATGAAGACGACATGCTTAGTAGAATATTAAAGACAAAACAGAAGGCAAAGACAGTAAACAGAGAAGGTGAAGAACTTGCAAAGTGATGAAATGCAGCTTTGATTAACCAACGTTTGAACTAAACAAACAGCAACGAAATGAAGTAGAGTAGCGATTAAAAGGAAAATAACAACAAACAACAAAGGAAACAGCAAGACAAAGAAATAAGCAAATAAATCCGTGCGTGATCTTCTCGTTGCGAGCGCCTCGGCTGAAGGGTGAAGGGAAGCCTTGCTTGGATGAATCTAACCAGAAGAGAAGATAAATCTTCTCTCCTTCCTATCAGATTGTCGACTCCAACAGCTGAACCTTTCAAACCAACAGACGGAAAAGGGAAAAAGAGTGTAAAAGACTGCGTCGAACTAGAAGTCTACGCCTTTCGAGTGTGTTTCAACCTTCCATCTTGACCTCCTTTTATAGTGTACTGCAGGTACGATTGGGTCAAGGAGAACCATCCATTCTCAACGTCGTTCTTCTATGTGGCAGCAGGAGAAAGAATGGGCCCCTGAAAGATCGGAACAAAACAGAAATTGGTTAGACAACTTACGGATTTCACTTAAAACATTGCGGTTTTAGCAATGTTTCCGCAATGTGCAGTTTTAACTCTATTAACTTTGTTTTCGATTCTTTTCCTTTCCTTTTACCTATAAGTCCTAATTTAGCTTCATTCAACTAATTCTCATATATAAGCACGAGTTTAAGCTAAATCCTACCAAAAACACCTAAGAGTGTACATCTTTCTATAGTAAATAAGTCCTAAAATAGTCACTTTTGGAGACGTAACATTGACCCATTAGCCAACTGGACAGACACGTTACACTCATGCAATTCATTTAAATTTAAATCAAGGAATAATGCATAAGACATAACGTGCACAGAAGCTCCTAAGTCTAGCATGGCATTTCGAACTACCTTACTATCTATCGTACAAGGAATAGTAAAGGTACCTGGATCGTTGCACTTGGCAGGCAACGTACCTGGGAGGATCGCAGAAACGTTCTCTTTTCTCATCTCAGTCCCTCTGGACTTCCTTTTCTTAGTGCACCAGCTCCTTAGAAATTTTGCGTACTTTGGCACTTGACTGACTGCCTCTAGGAGCGGGATATTTACCATCACCTTCTGGAAGGTACGAAGGACCTCCTCATCATCGGATTCCAAAGTAGGCTTTGCAAGCCTACTCGGGAAGGGTGCTCTGGCAACATCCTCAGGTACACTGACCTTCTCATCTTTTTTCTCATTCTGGATCTCGGGAGCAGACGGGGCGGACTTGTTCAGGCTGTCCTTAGCTTCCTTCACAGCTCTGGTGGAAAGTGACTTTCCACTCCTCAGCTGAATAGCACTCACGTTTTCACATGAGTTGACCGTAGTTTGGGAAGGAAGCTTCCCTGAGCTCTTGCTCTCGATCTTACTAATAGACACCGCCATTTGTGTCAGCTGCTTGTTCAGATTCTGCAGCTCGGCCTTGTGAGAATTAAGCTCTTCTCGAGCTTCTTTTTGAAATTGGCTGGTGCTCGTGACAATGGTCCTCACCATTTCTTCAAGTGAGCTGGAGGAGCTCGAGGCTTGAGCTTGGGTGGAAGAGTTAGGCCTATCGTGGGACTGGCCTTGGAAGCGAGATTGTCCTTCCCTGTTCCCATAGCTAAAGTTGGGGTGATCGCGCCAACCGGGGTTATACGTGTTTGAATATGGGTCGTACTTCCTCGGGTTGGAAGCGTACCCCCCGATTGCATTGACCTCCTCCGCCTCGCGGGTTCCTCCAACAATCTTTTTCAGCATATTTCCTATCTCGGCCACTTGGGCCCTCATTTCAGTCATTTCATGGCTCTGAGCCACGCTGTGGACTTGTCCTTGCCCTCGAATACAAAACTGCTGCGAGTTGGTTGCCATATTTGCTATCAACTGTTTGGCCTCAACCGGGGTCTTGTCGATCAAGGCCCCGCCACTCGCTGCATCAATCATTTGCCGATCGTGGGGCGTCATCCCCTCGTAGAAATACTGTATAAGCAGTTGGTCGGCAATCTGATGGTGTGGGAAGCTCGCGCACAGGTGTTAAGTCTCTGAAAGTGACTTATTTAGGACCCATTTAGCTTAAGAAGATGTACACATTTAGGTGTTTTTGATAGCATTTAGCCTAAACCTATGCTTTAACATGAGAATTAGAAGAAGGTAGCTAATTTAGGACTTATGCTCAATAGGTAGAAAAAGGGTTGAAAACCGAAGGAAAAGAATGAAAAAATAAACATTGCAAATGAATTGCGAAAACATTGCGGTGACCGCAATTATTCAAGTTAAAACCGTAAGTTGGCTGATCTTTTTCTGTTTAGATCCGACTTTTCAGGGATTCGTTCTTTCTCCTCCATCCATTCTGATATATGACGTTGAAGATTGATGGTTCTCCTTGGCCCAAACGCACCTGCAAACTACTATAAAAGGGGGTCAAAGTCGGAGGTTCAGTCATCACTCGAAGCGTAGAAGTCTTCTCGCAGTCCACCATTTCCATCTGTTTTCCTTTGCCGTCTGTTGGAGTGAGAGTCTCAGCTGTTGGAATCGATAATCTGATAGGAAGGAGAGAAGATTCTTCTTCTCTCTCGATTGGATTCATCCAAGCAAGGCTAACCTCTCATCCCTTCCATTCGAGGCGACTGCACGAAGCTTTTCAGCACCCTTTACTGCTTTTCTGTCGTTCTTCCTCTTATTTCCAGTTTGATTATTGTTGTTCTTAGTTTAGTATTTTACTTACTGCATTTCGTTGTTGTCTGTCTTGGATTCATTTCTTCAAAGCTTTCCTTTGTCATTCAAACACTTAAAGTAATCAAAGTACAATTCTGCATTTTACAGTTTCCACCTTGTTCTGCTACGGTTTTGTCTCGCTATTTTACACACATTTCTCTTCTAAGCATGTCTGTTTTATCTACCCTTTCTGTTCTCCATATACCCATGAGTAGCTAAATCACTTAGGGGCATGCTAATGACAGAACTATAGGCTTAAAAAACGTGAATCAAGCATGTAGGATCGCCTTCAAACATTGATTATATGTAAGCTTCATCCCACGGGCAATTTCGATTGGCCATCCATTTTGTCCAAAGAACTCCTAACCTCTGGAAGGAGTAAGAGTTCAGAGTCATATAATCATGCTAGCCTTTCATGGTAATCAGGAAACGGCCTAGGAATAGGAGTTTCCCTAGTACAAACTAAACACTCCTGTTTTAACAAGATGCTTAAGACCTTACTTTGAAGTCGAGTAAACTTAAGTCTCTAATGCATGGAATCGGACGATACTTGAGATAGAGTGAGTTTGATGTATAGAGAGTAGATCCAGTGCTTGAGGATCGTATAAAAAGGCCTATAGGATAGTCATTAGTAGCCCTTAATTCGCCCATTTACACACTTTCACTGCTGTTTTAATTGCGGAAACATTGCGATCCTCGCAATTCTGCCAGATTTTCATTCTGTTTAGCTGTTTTCTTTCTCGTTTATTAATTCCATCTCTTGCCTTTTAAGTCTAGTTTTAACTTGCATTTGTTTATGTTATATCCCTTTATACATTCAGCAAAAATTAGATAATTAAAAACCAATTTTACCCCATCAAATTCATCCCATCTTTCTTAACAATCACACTTCGCGAATAGCTAAAAATGAGTCTCTGTGGAAAAAACGAATGAAATATACTTACTACTTGCTGTGAGACCATGTATGCTTGCATGTTCTAAGTGCTCTCTCTCTCTTATTTATCATTTTTATTAACACATTGAGCACGCAACAAGTTTTTGGCGCCGCTGCCGGGGACAACAAGTTTTTGGCACGCAACAAGTCTGAAACATCAAATTATTTTCCATTGAATTTGATCCATCTTCATTTCTTTTTCAGGTACCATTTAGGGTAGTTTATGAATGAGACTCCAAGTAGTGATCTAGAGTTCAACCCTGAGCCCGAGAGATTACTTAGAGCTAGGAATAGAGCCAAGAAACGTCTCTTTAAACAAACCCTTTTACCTCCAATCATTGCAGAGACTGCAATTCCTCCGCAATTACCTCAAGAAGAAATGGCTGGAGTCAATCAAAACCTGGTGCCTGTCACTCGCAATCCCATTGAAATAGCGAATGACAAGGATAGCGCCATCCTCTCATATTTAGTACCTATGCCTGGGGAGCTGAACCCCAGCATAATCCGTCCTGAAATCACTGCCAACTCATTCGAGTTAAAGCCAGTGATGTTCCAAATGTTGTCCACTGTGGGACAATTCTTTGGAATAGAAAATGAGGACCCCCATAACCACCTTAGGAACTTCTTAGGAGTTAGTGACACCTTCCTAATCCCTGGAGTTTCCCAAGAAGCCCTGAGGCTATATCTTTTCCCTTACTCTTTGAGGGACAAAGCCAAAACATGGTTAAATTCTTTACCCTCAGGATCTGTCCGCAATTGGACAGATTTAGCAGAAAAATTCCTAGTCAAATACTTCCCACCTGATAGGAATTCGACCTTTCGTGATGATATCATAAAGTTCAAACAAGCTCCAAGTGAGTCTCTTCACGAAGCTTGGACAAGATTCAAAGACCTTCTCATTAAATGTCCACACCATGGCATTCCATGGTGTATCCAAATAGAAGTCTTCTTTAAAGGATGCAACCCCAGCACCAGACAAGTTTTAAATTCATCTGCTGGAGGTTCCATGTTGTCCAAGAGTTACAACGAAGCTTATGAGATCTTGGAGAAGATCTCAACATCTCATTGTAGGTGGTCAGACGATCCAGTAGAGCCAACTAGGGCTCAAGACAAGGATGCTCTAAGCGCCATGAGCACCCAAATAAACGCCCTGACCAACCTAGTTAAGCAAATGGCTCAGGCCAATCTCCAAACCAGTGCCAATACCGCCACAGCCATGTCAATGGGCACCCAACCAAGTCAAGGCGAGGCACCAATCTGTGGATTCTGTGGGGAAGGGCACCCTTATGAATACTGCCCTGGGAATCCATCCTCGGTCTGCTATGTAGGAAGCCAGCAGCAGCCTAGGAATAACCCCTACTCCAACACCTATAACCCTGGTTGGAGAAACCACCCTAACCTGTCATGGGGTGGCCAACAGAACACTAACCAAAATCCTAACCAACCAAGGCCGAGTGGAACATCTGGTTTCACTCCCCAACATAACCAGTCAATGTACCAAAAGCCTTACAATCAACCTGTAGGATCTTCTGTAGAAAACCTACTCAAGGAATATATAGCTAAGAATGATGCTACTCTTCAGAGCCAGCAAGCTACTCTTAGGAGCCTAGAGAACCAAATAGGCCAATTAGCCAATGAACTTAAAAGTAGGCCCCAAGGTAGACTCCCTGCTGATACCGAGGTACCAAGGAGAGATGGAAAAGAACAAGTTCAAGCAATTGAACTTAGGAGTGGGAGACCATTGGTGAGCAACACAAAGGACACACCAAAGAGAGTAGAAAACACTGAGTCTAGTGCTCCACTGGAGTCTCTGCCAAGCCAAGGTCCACCACCAACTAGCACATCAGGAGCCAGGCTAGAGCCAATTGTTGAGGACGTAGAAGAAATTCCAAGGCCTCCACCCATCCTAAGGCGTCCTGACGTGCCTGCATATGTGCCACCACCTCCATACCCTCGAAGGCTTAAGAAGAAGCAGGAACAGGAAGTTCATTTTAATAAATTTTTAGAAATACTTAAGCAAGTGCATGTGAACATTCCTTTTGTAGAGGTTTTACAGTCTATGCCTTCATATGTAAAGTTTTTGAAGGACATTATTACTAACAAAAAAATAATTGGTGAGTTTGAAACAGTGAACCTCACCGAGGAGTGCAGTGCCATCCTCCAGAACAAGCTGCCCAAGAAGGAGAAGGATCCTGGTTCCTTCACCTTACCTGTAGAACTTGGAGGCAAGCACGTGGGCAGAGCGCTTTGTGACCTGGGCGCCAGCATAAACCTCATGCCCCTGTCCCTATTCCGCCAGTTGGGAATGGGAGAAGCACGTCCAACCACAGTCACTTTACAACTAGCAGACAGATCCATCGCATATCCAGAAGGTAAGATTGAGGATATTCTAGTTAAAGTTGACAAATTCATTTTCCTTGCAGATTTCATTGTCCTGGACTATGAGGCAGACAAGGAGGTCCCCATCCTGCTAGGTAGACCATTTCTAGCCACAGGTAGGGCATTAATAGATGTTCAAAAAGGTGAGTTAACTATGAGGGTTCATGATGAAGAGGTAAAATTTAGTGTTTACAAAGCTTTAAGGTATCCCTCTGATTCTGAGTCTTGTGCTAGCATGGATGTTGTTGACTCACTAATGGAAGAACAATTAGAGCATGTACTGTTAACCAAGCATGCTAGTGAATATGTACAAGTAGATATAGCTGACCTGAATGTATCTGACATAATGAATATGCCTGTAAATAACCCTCAACATGTATGTATGAATATAGATTTAACTGATAGAACTGTAAATCCTTTGAAACCCTCTATTGAGCATCCACCTGTGTTAGAACTGAAACCACTACCTACTCACCTCAAATATGCATATTTAGGAGATAATGATACGCTGCCTGTAATTATTTCGTCTAAACTAAGTGAACAGCATGAGGTTGATTTAATTTTACTGCTTAAGCAACATAGGAAGGCTATAGCATGGACTATTGCTGATATTCGAGGCATTAGCCCTTCTTATTGCATGCACAAAATTATATTAGAGGAAGAGCACACACCTAAGGTAGATCACCAGCGTAGGTTAAACCCCTCTATGAAAGAGGTAGTGAAGAAAGAAATAATCAAGTGGTTAGATGCAGGAGTAATTTTCCCCATAGCTAGTAGCCAGTGGGTGAGCCCCATCCAATGTGTACCTAAAAAGGGGGGAATAACTGTGGTAGTCAATGAGAACAACGAACTGATTCCAACAAGGACTGTCACAGGGTGGAGGGTATGTATGGATTACAGAAAATTAAATAAAGAAACTAAAAAAGACCATTTCCCTATACCGTTTATTGACCAGATGCTAGACAGAATAGCTGGTAGAGCCTACTATTGTTTTTTAGATGGGTACTCTGGCTATAATCAAATTACTATAGACCCTAAGGATCAAGAGAAGACCACCTTCACTTGCCCTTTTGGAACGTTTGCCTTCCGCAGAATGCCTTTTGGCTTATGCAATGCACCGGCAACCTTCCAAAGGTGTATGATGGCAATCTTCTCTGAGTTGGATGAGTCCATGATAGAAATATTCATGGATGACTTCTCAGTCTTTGGGGATTCATTTAAAACCTGTCTAGAAAACCTAGGACAAGTCCTGGCTAGGTGTGAGGAGACCAACCTAGTCCTAAATTGGGAAAAGTGCCATTTTATGGTAGATGAAGGGATTGTCTTAGGACATAGAGTGTCAAGGGCAGGTGTAGAAGTGGATAGGGCAAAAATAGAGATCATAGAGAAGTTGGTAGAGCCCCAAAATGTCAAAGCCATTAGAAGCTTCTTAGGGCACGCTGGCTTCTACAGAAGGTTCATTAAGGACTTTTCTAAGATAGCCAAGCCTCTGTGCGAGCTTCTAGAGCTAAATAGACCATTCATCTTCTCTAAGGAATGTGTAGTAGCTTGGAAAACCCTTAAGGAAGCACTGGTCACAGCACCAATCATAGTAGGACCAAATTGGGATCTCCCATTTGAGATGCTATGTGATGCCAGTGACTATGCTGTAGGAGTCATGTTAGGACAGAAGATTGACAAGCTCACACACCCTGTCTATTATGCTAGTAAGACCTTGAATGAGGCTCAATGTAATTATACAACTACAGAGAAAGAGATGCTTGCTGTAGTATTTGCTTGTGAAAAATTTAGAAACTATATTGTAGGAACTAGGACCATTGTATATACTGACCATTCTGCTTTAAAATATCTTATGAGAAAGGCTGATGCTAAGCCTAGATTGATTAGATGGGTGTTATTGCTGCAAGAATTTGATTTGGACATTCGGGACAAGAAAGGTTGTGAAAATGTGGTTGCAGATCACCTGTCTCGTTTGCAGCATAATTGCGAAAAAATTGCGGAGACCGCAATTTCTGATGCTTTTGTAGATGAACATGTATTTGCTTTGGCTCATCGTGATAACGATGAGGAACCGTGGTTTGCTGATATTGCTAACTTCCGTGCATCACAGGTATTACCAGTGTTCAAGGGAGGACAAGAAAAGAAGCGGTTCCTGCATGAAGCAAGGAAATTCATCTGGGATGACCCCACACTTTACAGAACTTGTGCTGATGGGTTGTTGAGGAAGTGTGTTTCAGCTGCTGAGGCGAAGTCTGTGCTACAGCACTGTCACTCATCTCCTTATGGTGGACATTTTGGTGGCCAAAGGACAGCTGCGAAGGTATTTCAGAGTGGCTACTATTGGCCAACAATCTTCAAGGACGCACACGACTATGCCCACAACTGTGACGAGTCCCAAAGGACAGGTAATCTCAGTCGCAAGGATGAGATGCCCCTCACCTACATCTTAGAGTTGGAGCTCTTTGATGTATGGGGCATTGATTTCATGGGACCATTCCCTCCATCATCAGGTAACCTGTACATTTTAGTAGCAGTAGACTACGTGTCCAAGTGGGTAGAAGCCAAAGCATGTCCTAATAATGATGCTAAAACAGTCACTAACTTCTTGCATAGGCACATTTTCACTAGATTTGGAACTCCTCGTGCTATCATTAGTGATGAGGGGTCACATTTCATTAATAAGGCTATGGAGAAGATATTGGCTAAATATAACATTAGACATAGGGTAGCTACTCCCTATCACCCACACTCGAATGGCCAAGCTGAAATTTCCAATAGGGAGATAAAGAACATCTTAGAGAAGGTAGTCAAACCTAATAGGAAAGACTGGTCATTTAAGCTTGAGGATGCACTTTGGGCTTATAGGACAGCATATAAGACACCTCTAGGTATGTCTCCCTATAGGTTGGTGTATGGCAAGGCCTGTGGTAGATGTACTTTTGGGGTACTCCAAATTCAAGCTGTCGAGGCTTGCCAAAATACAATTTATAAACCCGAATACACCGAGCTATTTGTAGCTAAGTGGCAACGGGGTCGATCCACAGGGAAATAAGAAATTTAATCTAACTAAGTCTAATTTGCAAGAAATAAAAGAATGCACAAATCAAAGAATAGTAATTTGGTTTTGGGGGAAGGGAGCTCCTAATTATGCTAACGGAAAATTAAATGATAACGTGCAAAAATTAAACGGTTGTGCTCAACTTCGAGAAGTGGACTTGCTCGTTATGGATGTTCGGATCATTGATACGGTTTACGCGTTAGCTAATTCATGCACACAATTCATTTAGTTATTCCTAACTCAAATGACCCAAGGAATTAATTAGACTCGTGCAATTCTAATTAAACTTAGCCAATAATCTATCTAAGGTAGCGACCTCTAAATCGATTACGTGCTAGTGACGGGAACATTGCGACGGCCTAATCCTAAGACTAAACCGGTTTCTCTCTTGCCTTAAGCCTAACATGAAAACGTTAATTAACTCAGTTTACCAATGTCACTTTGGGCCGAACTAATTAGCCATGCTTAGACCCGTGCTACCTAGCGGTATGGGCAATTATACGTCCCAACCTTTAGCCCTCTATCATGCATAAGAATTAGAGCGTCAATCTAATTTAGCTACACATGCTAGAATTTGATGAAGAACAAGCAAGAGATGCATTAATCAAACTAATTTCTCAACATTTGCAAAAGGGAAAAATCTCCCCAAACATCCAAAACTTACAAACCCATACTCAAAATCAAGCACATACCTTGGTTTAGCCTTCCATGGAGGTAGGATTACTCCAATCCACCATGGAAGTGCTTGGAATCATGCACAAGAAGGAGAAGAAGCACAAAAATGGTGAAAAATCGCTTTGGAACCGAGAGGAGAAGCTTGGAGAAGATGAAGGATGAAAAATTGGCTGCAAAACCGAAGGTTTCACGCCTTTTAAGCTCGTAGCGTCGAGACGCTAGGCCAGCGTCTCGACGCTGTGCCCTAAGTTGGCAGGCGCGCGCGCGCAGGGCGGCGTCGAGACGCTGCGCGGCGTCGAGACGCGCGCGCGGCGTCGAGCGAGCGTCGAGACGCTTGCGCTCGACGCTTGCTCTCGGGTGGATCTTCAAATGCACGCTTCAGAGTTCGGAGCGTCGAGACGCTCGGCCAGCGTCTCGACGCTGTCGCGCGCGGACACGGCGAGGTGGACACGGGCGTGGGTGCGCGGGCATGGGCGAGGCGGACACGGGCGTGGGCGCGCGGGCATGGGCGAGGCGGACACGGGCGTGGGCGCGCGGGCGCGCGCGGACATGGGCGAGGCGGAGCGGGCTGGCGCGCGGCGAGGCGGCGCGCGCGGGCGCGCGCGCGTCTGGCCGTCTGGGCGTGGGCGTGCGGTGCTTGCGAGCGGCGCGCGCGCGTGCTGCGTTCGTTGGGCGCCTGGGCGCTGGGCGCCGGCGCCTGGGCGCTGCCCTCTCGGCTCTTAGCCCACTTTTGGGTCGTTTTGGCTCCCGAGCTCCGTTTGGCCTATCGTTTTGACCCGAACACTTCCCGAAACATGTTAAATGACCTTTTTAGCCCCAAAAATCATCAATGGACTTCCCGAGCTCTTCACCATGAAATCACCTACAAGGAAGCATTTTAATCAATATATATCATGGTTTTAGCTAGAATTAGGGACATTAAGATAGCTCTATTTTGGAGCTATCAAAATACCCCCGACCTAAATCTTGCTAGTCCTCGAGCAAGGTATACTCTAAATAATCTCCAAAGAACTAAATGCATGCTTGGACTCTAATCTCAATGCTTGTGAAACAAGGTACTTGTAGTAAATTCAAAACCATCAAAAGCATGCAAAAGTTGAAATCATTTCAAAATTTAAACTCTTATTCCCTTACGTGTGTGTGTGCTTAGCACCTCTCAACCTAGCTCACGCAAGCCCGGAATAACCTTATATAGTCCTATAACTCGTTTTCCCCCTACTTATGGCGATAAGAACAGTCTAACGGCTTTTAGTGATAGGAATAGCAACAAAACATAAGGCCTAATTTTTATTCTTTTCTTTGAGTACTTTGTACCCATTTTCTTTTCTTTTGAACAACTTTTTTTTTTATTTTTCTCTTAGAGAGCCTAACACGTCAAGCCAAATTTAGCTTCACGTTTTTAAGGACCATTGCTCACTTCCATTAGTTCCCCTTTCATGCAGTGACAACCGTGGGTTACACGATCGCCCCTGGTTACACGGGCAACACAAGAAGGAGGAGCAACTCTAGAGGTTTTATTTTTCATGCATACTTTTTTTTTTAGGCAATAGCTTCGCTATACACAAATGAGTTATTACTACTTCTACACATTAAGCCTCCCTAATAGTACCTTTCGGGGTGACAACAAGGTTTCAGACAAAATAAGACCATTCTAGACCTACAGAACTGAGGATAAGAGTGCCATGTGCTCAGTGAATGTAGGGAAATAACAGAAAAAATTTTAAAATAGGCTCAAAATGTGCATACATCGTCAAATTTTCGAATCATACGAATACGGAGTGTTCACAAGCAGATCACAGACCGTCCTCATCGGACACATGCATTCAGATTCTAATCTAACAGCCAGAGTACACATATGCTCGACAACTACTAAGAAGTCTCATCTCTATGTATCAACAAACTCCACCCCCCACCTTAAGATATGCATTGTCCCCAATGCATTCAACTATAAAAACAATAAAATTCTAAGGGAACAGAAAACCTCCCCTGAATTTTATGGAGCTGACGGGCGGAGATGTGCACCAACGTCCTCCAATGGGCTCTCGAATCGTCGATCGTTCCACCTTTTCTCCTAGGAAAACAAGAAAACAAACAACAACTCAAAAGCAAATATATACAAGAACAAAGCAATAAAGAACAGAATTACAGTCCAAACTCGGGTGCCTCCGAGAAGCGCAAATTTTTAAAGTCGATTGCTCGACTGTATTCACTCTTCCACTCATCCATAGTCGATCGGGGGCGGCGCTAGAAGTAATGTGGCGTCATAGCACTCAGCGTCCCCCTCGTGGAAAATCTTCAACCGGTGCCCATTCACCTTCTGCACCTCATCTGAGTCCAAGCTCTGAATCTCTACACTGCCATAAGGAGAAATTTTAGTTATGGTATAGGGTCCTTTCCAACGGGAACGAAGCTTACCTGGCATGAACTTCAGACGGGAATCGAACAGCAGAACTTTCTGACCGACTTCGAAGTCTTTCTTTAAGATCCTTCGGTCATGAAACTGTTTGGACTTCTCTTTATAGATCCTGGAGTTCTCGTAGGAGTCCAAACGCAGTTCCTCCAATTCCTGTAACTGAAGCAGTCGTGCCTCGCCAGCTTCGTCAGGGCTCATGTTACACTTCTTGATCGCCCAGAATGCTTTGTGCTCAATCTCCACGGGTAAGTGGCACGCCTTACCAAAGACCAACCGGTATGGGGACATACCGATCGGGGTTTTGTAGGCGGTGCGGTAGGCCCACAAAGCATCCTGCAAACGATCGCTCCAATCCTTCCTGCTCGGTCTCACGGTTTTCTCCAGAATTGACTTTACCTCTCTATTTGAGACCTCGGCTTGCCCATTGGCTTGAGGATGGTAGGCGGTGGACACGCGATGATGCACACCATACTTCCTCAGCAAAGCCTCCACAGATCGGTTGCAAAAATGAGTTCCCTGGTCACTGATTATGGCTCGTGGGATTCCAAACCTGGTAAAAATACGAGACTGAACGAACCTAACAACAGAATTAGCATCGTTAGTCTTTGTGGCTTTCGCCTCAACCCACTTGGAAACATAATCAACAGCCAGCAATATGTAAGAAAAACCACAAGAAGGCGGGAAGGGTCCCATAAAATCCATGCCCCAAACGTCAAAGATTTCACAGACTAAGACAGGGGTTTGAGGCATTTCATTTCTACCAGATATCGACCCTATTCTTTGACATCTATCGCAGGTTTTACAAAATTCATGCGCATCTTTAAACAGAGAAGTCCAGTAAAACCCACTATCTAAAACTTTCCTAGCTGTCCTCCTAGGCCCAAAATGTCCCCCACATGCATAATCATGACAGAAAGTAAGAATAGACGCATGCTCATTCTCAGGGACACATCTCCTAATTATTTGATCAGAACAGAACTTCCATAAATTGGGATCCTCCCAAACATAGTACTTAGCGTCGCTTTTCAGCTTCGCTTTCCTACTATGAGAGAAACCAGAAGGAAAATTACCTGTGGCCAAGTAATTTACCATATCAGCATACCAGGGAAGGACTGTATCAAGTCTGAAGAGTGTCTCATCGGGGAAATCTTCATTCAGAGGCAGGAGGTCTTCCTTTCTGACCAAGCGGCTAAGATGGTCGGCTACCGGGTTTTCTGCTCCTCTCCTATCCTTGATCTTCACATCGAAGTCCTGGAGAAGCAAAATCCACCGAAGTAGCCTCGGTTTTGCGTCCTTCTTGGTCATCAGGTACCGAACAGCTGCATGATCAGAGAAAACAGTTACTTGAGAGCCAATAATGTAAGGACGAAATTTATCAAGCGCAAATACAATAGAAAGAAGTTCTTTTTCCGTTGTCGTGTAATTGCACTGCGCTGGATTAAGCGTCCTGGAGGCGTAGTAGATGACACGGCTCTTGTTCTCGATCCTCTGACCGAGCACGGCTCCCAAGGCATAGTTGCTGGCGTCGCACATAATTTCGAACGGCAAGTCCCACTGGGGTGGGTGTATGATGGGCGCGCTCGTCAAACTATCCTTGAGTAAATCGAAGGCCTTTCGGCACTCCTCCCCAAAATCGAACGTTACATCCTTCTGAAGGAGGTACGTCATAGGCATGGCAACCTTGGAGAAGTCCTGAATAAACCTGCGATAAAACCCTGCATGGCCAAGAAAAGATCGAATCTCCCTAACATTCGTTGGGTATGGCAGATTAGAGATAACATCGATTTTAGCCTTATCTACCTCTATACCCTTAGCAGAAACCACATGCCCTAAAACGATACCTTGACTAGCCATAAAGTGACATTTTTCAAAATTTAGAACAAGGTTCATCTCAATACATCTTTTCAGGACACGCGATAAATTATCTAAACAGTCATCGAAGGAATTGCCATAAACTGTAAAATCATCCATGAACACTTCAATGCATTTTTCTACAAACTCAGAAAATATACTCATCATGCATCTCTGAAATGTACCAGGAGCGTTACAAAGCCCAAAAGGCATCCTTCTAAATGCAAATGTGCCAAAGGGGCACGTGAACGTTGTTTTCTCTTGGTCTTCTATGGCTATGGGGATTTGGTAAAAGCCAGAGAAACCATCGAGAAAACAAAAGAATGGCTTCCCAGCTAGACGCTCCACCATCTGATCAATAAAAGGAATGGGAAAATGGTCCTTCCTAGTGACCTCATTAAGCTTCCTAAAGTCTATGCACATTCTCCATCCATTTTGAATCCTTTTGGGCACTAATTCATTTTTCTCATTCCTAACCACAGTCATGCCAGTTTTCTTAGGAACAACATGGATAGGACTAACCCATTTACTATCTGAGATAGGATAGATGATACCTGCTTCGAGGAGTTTGAGGATCTCAGAAACTACTACCTCCTTCATCGCGGGATTGAGCCTCCTTTGGGGCTCTCGTGAAGGTTTCGCTCCATCCTCGAGCAGGATTCTGTGCATGCACGTAGCTGGACTTAGCCCATGTAAATCTGCTAATGTCCATCCAATCGCCAGCTTGTGCTCTTTAAGAACTTCCATTAACTTCCCTTCCTGAGCCGGCATAAGGTCTTTCGCTATGATGACCGGCAACGTCTCATCATCCCCCAAATACGCGTATTTGAGATGATCAGGTAAGTCTTTCAACTCCAGTTTAGGTGCCTGCAAAGTAGAGGGGAGCATTTTAGCATGATCCTGAACAGTTGCCAAAGAAGAGACAGTTGAATCACAAAGTTCAGACATGGAAGGTTCATGCATATCAGATTCCTCAAAAAGATCAGTCAAAAATAATGGGTCATCCCCATCTCTATCAGACATGCATTCTTCCTGAACTAACGATTCAATTGTATCTACTTGACAAAGAGAGTGGACGCTCTCATCATGCTCCAACTCATTAGACACATCAACCTCAACAACTTGTCCACGATACTCAACAGATAAAGTGCCCTTATCTACATTTATCTTAGTTTTAGCAGTTTTCATAAAGGGCCTACCCAGTAAGATTGACGCAGACGAAGAATCAGAATTTCCGTCCATTTTCAGAATATAAAAATCCACAGGAAAAATCAGCCCGTTAACATTAACTAATACATCTTCCACTACTCCTAAAGGATGCACGCAAGACCTATCAGCAAGTTGTATAACAACACCGGTTTCCTGTATTTCTTTTAAATTTAAATCCTGATAAACAGAGTGAGGCATGACACTAATGGAGGCTCCTAGATCTAGCATGGCTCTTCTAATTTTCTTACCTCCAATAGCGCAAGGGAGAGAAAACATACCTGGATCGCCGCATTTTTCTGGTAAGTTCTTCGTGATTAAAGCGGAAACGTTCTTACTTACCACGACGCGTTCTTTCTCTTTTGTCTTCCTCTTGTTGGTGCATAATTCCTTCAGGAACTTAGCGTACCTTGGGATTTGCTTGATGGCATCCAACAGAGGGATGTTGATCTCTACTTTCTTGAATGTGTTCAAGAACTCCTCTTCGTAGTTTTCCTTGGGCGGTCTCGCTAACCTGCTAGGAAAAGGAGCCTTAGGCACATAAACTCTAGTGCACGTAGGATCGAAATTTACCCCATGCCACCGTGGTTCGGGATTTTCTGTCTGTGGCTCGACGTGGCCATGATCGACTTCCACTGGCGGGGTACTCGTGGGAAGCTGCTTCCCACTTCTCAAAGTGATGGCACTAGCGCTCTTCGCGTTCTTATGCTCCATCACCGTCACCTTTGTAGCCATCTGAGACACTTCCTTGCCCAGGTCTTGCACTAACATTCCAAAACCGTCCATTCTTTCCCGAGTGTCCTTCTGAAATTCCCGAGTGTCCTCCTGAAATTTCCGGTTAGCTGAAACAAAATCTTGCAAAATATTTTCAATAAAATTACCTGAAAATGATGTCTGAGCTTGCACAGAAGCTTGAGAAACATTTTCCGCTAACCGGATCATCGCATTGCCTAATTCTGACACTCGAGCATTAAGCGCGTTTAACTCAGCTGAGAAACGGTCTTGCTCACCCCCTTTACCTGCGTAGTGGTGCGAATTCTCAGCCATATTTGAGATCAGTTGTCTTGCTTCTTCAGGTGTTTTATCCATGAGTGAACCTCCACTGGCGGCATCAATAAACTGCCGAACACGTGGGAGCAAGCCATCACAAAAATACTGAATGAGGAGTTGATCTGTTATTTGATGGTTAGGACAACTCTCGCACAAACGATTAAACCTTTCCCAACAGTCATAAAGGTTTTCTCCTTTCGCTTGCAAAATACCGCATATTTGCTTCCTGAGAGAGGCAACCTTGGGAGGCGGAAAATACTTCGCATAAAACGCTCTCTGTAGCTCTTCCCAAGAAGTGATGGACCCAGTCGGTAGGTAATGCATCCAATCTCTCGCCTTCTCTTTCAGAGTAAAGGGGAAAGCCTTGAGATGGAGTTGATCTGCAGTGATGCTGTCGGTCCTGAATGCCGAACACACCGTCTGGAATGCCTTGAGGTGTCTGACGGGATCCTCATCTGTATTACCACAAAAAGAAGGTAATAAGTTAATCAGACCAGCTTTAAGTTCAAAATTACCTGCAGCTACCGGATACAAGATACTCGATGTGTTCCGGCTTAGCTCAGATGATGCAAGCTCCCTCATGGTCCTTTGATGCTCAAGATTACCCACGACCTCCATCTTGACGCTTCTTTTGAATTTTCAAAGAATGCTGCGCTCCAAAAACTCAAACAAAACGCGTAAAATAATACAAAAGAATTAAACTGTACAAAAAGAAATAAAGAAAAATTTTAAAACCAACAAACTAAACTTAACTAAAATAAATTAATTAAGTCCCCGGCAACGGCGCCAATTTTGGTAGATGTACTTTTGGGGTACTCCAAATTCAAGCTGTCGAGGCTTGCCAAAATACAATTTATAAACCCGAATACACCGAGCTATTTGTAGCTAAGTGGCAACGGGGTCGATCCACAGGGAAATAAGAAATTTAATCTAACTAAGTCTAATTTGCAAGAAATAAAAGAATGCACAAATCAAAGAATAGTAATTTGGTTTTGGGGGAAGGGAGCTCCTAATTATGCTAACGGAAAATTAAATGATAACGTGCAAAAATTAAACGGTTGTGCTCAACTTCGAGAAGTGGACTTGCTCGTTATGGATGTTCGGATCATTGATACGGTTTACGCGTTAGCTAATTCATGCACACAATTCATTTAGTTATTCCTAACTCAAATGACCCAAGGAATTAATTAGACTCGTGCAATTCTAATTAAACTTAGCCAATAATCTATCTAAGGTAGCGACCTCTAAATCGATTACGTGCTAGTGACGGGAACATTGCGACGGCCTAATCCTAAGACTAAACCGGTTTCTCTCTTGCCTTAAGCCTAACATGAAAACGTTAATTAACTCAGTTTACCAATGTCACTTTGGGCCGAACTAATTAGCCATGCTTAGACCCGTGCTACCTAGCGGTATGGGCAATTATACGTCCCAACCTTTAGCCCTCTATCATGCATAAGAATTAGAGCGTCAATCTAATTTAGCTACACATGCTAGAATTTGATGAAGAACAAGCAAGAGATGCATTAATCAAACTAATTTCTCAACATTTGCAAAAGGGAAAAATCTCCCCAAACATCCAAAACTTACAAACCCATACTCAAAATCAAGCACATACCTTGGTTTAGCCTTCCATGGAGGTAGGATTACTCCAATCCACCATGGAAGTGCTTGGAATCATGCACAAGAAGGAGAAGAAGCACAAAAATGGTGAAAAATCGCCTTGGAACCGAGAGGAGAAGCTTGGAGAAGATGAAGGATGAAAAATTGGCTGCAAAACCGAAGGTTTCACGCCTTTTAAGCTCGTAGCGTCGAGACGCTAGGCCAGCGTCTCGACGCTGTGCCCTAAGTTGGCAGGCGCGCGCGCGCGGGGCGGCGTCGAGACGCTGCGCGGCGTCGAGACGCGCGCGCGGCGTCGAGCGAGCGTCGAGACGCTTGCGCTCGACGCTTGCTCTCGGGTGGATCTTCAAATGCACGCTTCAGAGTTCGGAGCGTCGAGACGCTCGGCCAGCGTCTCGACGCTGTCGCGCGCGGACACGGCGAGGTGGACACGGGCGTGGGTGCGCGGGCATGGGCGAGGCGGACACGGGCGTGGGCGCGCGGGCATGGGCGAGGCGGACACGGGCGTGGGCGCGCGGGCGCGCGCGGACATGGGCGAGGCGGAGCGGGCTGGCGCGCGCGCGTCTGGCCGTCTGGGCGTGGGCGTGCGGTGCTTGCGAGCGGCGCGCGCGCGTGCTGCGTTCGTTGGGCGCCTGGGCGCTGGGCGCCGGCGCCTGGGCGCTGCCCTCTCGGCTCTTAGCCCACTTTTGGGTCGTTTTGGCTCCCGAGCTCCGTTTGGCCTATCGTTTTGACCCGAACACTTCCTGAAACATGTTAAATGACCTTTTTAGCCCCAAAAATCATCAATGGACTTCCCGAGCTCTTCACCATGAAATCACCTACAAGGAAGCATTTTAATCAATATATATCATGGTTTTAGCTAGAATTAGGGACATTAAGATAGCTCTATTTTGGAGCTATCAGCCTGCCACTTGCCACTTGAGTTGGAAAACAAGGCATTTTGGGCCATGAAAGAATTGAATTTTTGTGTAAAGGATGCGGGGACACTAAGGTCTTTGCAGCTACATGAACTTGATGAGCTTAGGCATATGGCCTATGAGAATGCCAAAATGTATAAAGAAAAGACCAAAATATGGCACGACAGTAGACTTAGGATCAAAGACTTTAGGAAAGGCCAACTTGTCCTATTATTTAACTCACGTTTAAGGATATTTCCAGGCAAACTAAAGTCTAGATGGTCGGGTCCATTTGTTATTACTAATGTCTTTGTTCATGGTGCAATAGAGATAAAGAACTTGCAGCAAGGCCAGCCATTTATGGTCAATGGTGCTAGATTGAAGCACTACTATGAGGAAGGAGATGTGAAGACTCTCTCGGCCTTCCTCTTGACTGAAGCATGACAAAAAGAAAGAGAGAGAACGAGTGGTTACTGTGCTCGTTTAGTCAAGGCCAATGCCTTAGTTTATTTTTTCTGTTTTTCCGATTATCGTTTGTATGTTTTGTGGTGTGTTTTTAATTGTGTATTTAATGTTTGTTTGATTTGTTTTTGTAGGGAATCGAAAGAAGGAATCAAGGAGAGTAAATCCCACTTTAAAAATCAAGAAATGGTTGAGCCAAATAAAAGATACGGACGGGCAAAGTTGGAGATTTCAATGAAATAATATCCCTGGAATTGCGTTAAAATTGCTGGATCCGCAAAAAAGAGCCGTTGGGATTTTATCCGTTGCCTTTATATCCGTTGGAAGCCGCTTGATCGTTACGATTATCTCTCTCTTTGCTCTCCAAGAATTCAGCGATTCTCTCCATCTTTGATTCCTCTCCCAAGATCTTCAAGAATCAGCAATGGTGGCCACACGTGCTGAACGATCCGCAGCCAAAAAGAAGGCTGATGACGCAGCTGAAGCGGCTGCGAGGGAAGCGCTTCTCGCCCTTGCAGACGATGGTGCCGTTCGCACCGGTCCTCTTCCCAAGCTTCCTATTCGTAGGAAGAAGTGGAGGGTGGTCACTGAGATCCCTGCTGGACCATCTGAGCCAGTGGGCACGCCCAAGAAACGCCGGTGGAGTGTCAAGACAGCCGCCGAACCAAGCACCGCAAGGACTCCCTCTGTGGAGAGTCAAGAACCTGATCGTGCATCCCACGAGTCAGCCAAAGAAGGTTCGTCGCCGTCTGTGTCACCTGTGCGCAGCCCTCTCCCATCTGCACCAGTGCCAAGCGCAGAGACGTCACCGCCTGCACAGAGCCCTGAGTTGTCTCCAGCACCTCAGAGTTCTGATCCGACGCCTGCAGCAGCGCAGAGCCCTGAGCTGCAATCTTCGCCACTGAGTTCTGCGCAGACACCACCAGCAGGACATAATTCTCCACGGCCTGATCCGGAATTTCCTTATGGAGATTATCAAGAATCCACGCAAGGCAGTGGAGATGCTGGGGAAGACGAAGTCTTCTCTCCTATGAGGGAAGATAGCCCTGCCAAGCCTGCACAGCAGGACGATTCTATGGAAGAAACGTTGGGGGCCTGCCTCCAGCAGATCAATATCAAGGCCAGGCTCAGGAAGAAGAAGAAGGCCACGATTGGCAAGGCCAAGAAGTTGAAGAAAAAGAAGGCCAAGAAGGTGCCATCGACGGACAAGGAGAGTGCTGAGCCTTCGCTCAAACGCCTCAAGGTGGAGGCTGCTGCATCATCCAAACCAGCAGATAAGGGGAAGGCTAAACTCTACCCTGAAGACGAACCTCCGTCAGTGAGGTATGTCTCATCTGATGCGGAATCCAGGGGTGTTGAGCTCAGGAAGAGAGACCTATTGCACGAGAAGGGATTCCTTGATCGACTTGCTGACCTGCCGCAGTTCTTGCGCGCAGGGGTGATTAACCATGGCTGGGAAGAATTCTGCAGACCGCCTAATCCAGCATACACGAGCATGGTGTATGATTTCTACGCTAATGTGCTCAGCCCTGAGGATGGCCTGTCCGTGGTCAGAGGGGTGGAAGTTGATTTCTCAGCCAAGGCCATCAATGAAGCCTTTGGTCTCAAGGGCCAAGCGCACACAGATTATGCACGGATAGTTGATGAGCCGACTGAGGCCGTGCTGGAGGAGGCCATTCGCACAATTGGCCAGCCTGAAGCAGCGTGGACTGTCTCACGCAATGGTCGGCACACCTTGATGAGTGCCAATCTGACAGCAAAGGCGGCTGTGTGGTTTGCCTTTGTGAGGAGAAAGCTGTCCCCGGTGACTCACGAGACGACAATCAACCAGAGTAGATCACTGCTGGTTTATGCTATCATGCGCGGTCTCACGATCAATGTGGGGGAGATCATGTCAGCTGCCATTGCTGAATGCGCCAGAAAAGGTAAGGGGCCATTATTTTTCCCCAACACTATAACAAAATTGTGTTTGCTTGCAGGAGTTCCCACCGAGCGCTTGGAGCAGCAGATGCCGTACACAGGCCATTTGGAGCTGCCTGCGAACCTAAGGCTGAGAAGAAAGGGGAATATGGAGTTTGAGTTGGATAGGCTGGCTGCTGAACAGTCCCTATCCATGGCCTGCTTAATGGACATGCAGAGGAGAATGGCTCAATGGGCCAACTATGCGCAGGCAAGGGATAAGGAAGTTGCAGACCAGCTGGGGTGCATCTTCCCGGACTTCCCCACCAACCTCCTAACTCCATGGGTGCCCCCACGACCAAGGCAACCAAATGAGGATGACGAGAATTGAGTGCTGGTTTGAAGAGCACTAGAGGGAGTATTGCTGTTCCCTTAGAAACAAAAAAAAAACAATTTTTCTGCTTTCTGATAGGATATTGTGAATTATGCTGTTTTGTGTTCAACTTTTGATCTGTTTTTAATGTTTAGTTTTATGTTTTTTCTTTTGCTTAGTCTAGTCTGATGTTAGCTGAATAGGTAGGATAGTTTAGTTTTATTTTTAGGATGCATGAGTTACAGGAAAAAGCATGCTAGGGGCCTGAATCAATGTTATATCTGCCCGGATTAAATTGCGAAATAATTGCGGTTCCCGCAATTTTTGTGACTGATTGCATGCTTTGGACTGTCTGTTTAGTTAGGCTGTGATCTGTTAAATTCTATCTTTTGCTGCTAGCATGACTACCTTATATAGCTGATCTTAAAGCATGCTGGATGAGTGTCATAGGACACGCTTTGATAGTTTAAATTCGCCTCTGATTAGGGCTCAGCATGCATAAACCGTCAGTCCTTAAACTGTCTGTTTTGTTCAAATTTTCTGCTGCTGGGGTAATTGCTTTTAGAATGTTTTTCTTATGCCTAGGATTTTTAGATTCTCTTTGTTTTACTTTAGACTAGATGCTTCTAGGACAAGTTTGGGGGTGTGCCACCTCAAACACTCATCGGGGACAATGAGTAGTTGAAGTTTGGGGGAGGCCACCCTAGGCCTAGGAACATTCCTCTCTTCCTTAGGACATAAGCATTCTTCTTCTCCTAAAAAAAAATTTTTGATAAATAGAAAAAATAAGAATAAAGAGGGGAGTCTCTCTCAAGTGCTGAGTAATCAGTGCCAAGTGTGTAAACCACAAGTGGCATTGCATCAAAAGGCAACCCAAGGAGAGACTCCACCTAAGTAAAAAAGGGAAAAGGAGAAATAGGGGAAGAAGGATGTATGCTTAGGAGTTATAATCTTGTGGCTTAGATGTCCTATGTAAAAAGAACTCTGATCCTTAATGAGCTAAGCACAAGGTTGTAGCTTTTAGGTTTGTCTAGGGAGATGAATGTATATCCAATGTAGTGATGCCAGGGCTTAGGTTGTTCTCTAAAAGTACCACTGTCACTGTTAATACTAAGACTGGCATGACTCTAAGGAATCCTAGACACATTAAAAATAAGCTAGAAGCATGTACTGAGTCTGGAGTAAAGCTTGGTAGAATCTGAAACCCGAGGGATAGTGGCATGACATCATAAAAGTAGCTAGATCAGTAGTAGGGGGTTAACAAAACCAGCAGGTATAGTAGGCAGGTGAAGTCAGAAGAAGCTTGATAAGAGGTTAATTCTAAACTTAGAAGTGTGTCACAGGACAGCACTGCTAGAGATAGGGATATAGGGGAGTCGGTAAGTAGTTAAAGAAGATAAAATAACAGCCTAGGTAAGTCCTTAGTATGCTTGAGGACAAGCAAAGCCTTAAGTTTGGGGGTGTGTTAAGTCTCTGAAAGTGACTTATTTAGGACCCATTTAGCTTAAGAAGATGTACACATTTAGGTGTTTTTGATAGCATTTAGCCTAAACCTATGCTTTAACATGAGAATTAGAAGAAGGTAGCTAATTTAGGACTTATGCTCAATAGGTAGAAAAAGGGTTGAAAACCGAAGGAAAAGAATGAAAAAATAAACATTGCAAATGAATTGCGAAAACATTGCGGTGACCGCAATTATTCAAGTTAAAACCGTAAGTTGGCTGATCTTTTTCTGTTTAGATCCGACTTTTCAGGGATTCGTTCTTTCTCCTCCATCCATTCTGATATATGACGTTGAAGATTGATGGTTCTCCTTGGCCCAAACGCACCTGCAAACTACTATAAAAGGGGGTCAAAGTCGGAGGTTCAGTCATCACTCGAAGCGTAGAAGTCTTCTCGCAGTCCACCATTTCCATCTGTTTTCCTTTGCCGTCTGTTGGAGTGAGAGTCTCAGCTGTTGGAATCGATAATCTGATAGGAAGGAGAGAAGATTCTTCTTCTCTCTCGATTGGATTCATCCAAGCAAGGCTAACCTCTCATCCCTTCCATTCGAGGCGACTGCACGAAGCTTTTCAGCACCCTTTACTGCTTTTCTGTCGTTCTTCCTCTTATTTCCAGTTTGATTATTGTTGTTCTTAGTTTAGTATTTTACTTACTGCATTTCGTTGTTGTCTGTCTTGGATTCATTTCTTCAAAGCTTTCCTTTGTCATTCAAACACTTAAAGTAATCAAAGTACAATTCTGCATTTTACAGTTTCCACCTTGTTCTGCTACGGTTTTGTCTCGCTATTTTACACACATTTCTCTTCTAAGCATGTCTGTTTTATCTACCCTTTCTGTTCTCCATATACCCATGAGTAGCTAAATCACTTAGGGGCATGCTAATGACAGAACTATAGGCTTAAAAAACGTGAATCAAGCATGTAGGATCGCCTTCAAACATTGATTATATGTAAGCTTCATCCCACGGGCAATTTCGATTGGCCATCCATTTTGTCCAAAGAACTCCTAACCTCTGGAAGGAGTAAGAGTTCAGAGTCATATAATCATGCTAGCCTTTCATGGTAATCAGGAAACGGCCTAGGAATAGGAGTTTCCCTAGTACAAACTAAACACTCCTGTTTTAACAAGATGCTTAAGACCTTACTTTGAAGTCGAGTAAACTTAAGTCTCTAATGCATGGAATCGGACGATACTTGAGATAGAGTGAGTTTGATGTATAGAGAGTAGATCCAGTGCTTGAGGATCGTATAAAAAGGCCTATAGGATAGTCATTAGTAGCCCTTAATTCGCCCATTTACACACTTTCACTGCTGTTTTAATTGCGGAAACATTGCGGTCCTCGCAATTCTGCCAGATTTTCATTCTGTTTAGCTGTTTTCTTTCTCGTTTATTAATTCCATCTCTTGCCTTTTAAGTCTAGTTTTAACTTGCATTTGTTTATGTTATATCCCTTTATACATTCAGCAAAAATTAGATAATTAAAAACCAATTTTACCCCATCAAATTCATCCCATCTTTCTTAACAATCACACTTCGCGAATAGCTAAAAATGAGTCTCTGTGGAAAAAACGAATGAAATATACTTACTACTTGCTGTGAGACCATGTATGCTTGCATGTTCTAAGTGCTCTCTCTCTCTTATTTATCATTTTTATTAACACATTGAGCACGCAACAACAGGCGCCCAAATCGCTCCCAATATTCGTGCAGGGACTCACCTACGTCCTGGGTGATCCCATAAATTCTCTTCTGCAGTGTAGTGGCCAAGGACGCAGGGAAATACTTCTCCAGGAATACCCTCTTCATGTCCTGCCACGTCGTGATCGATCCGGAGGGCAGATAATATAGCCAATCCTTGGCCTTATCCTTGAGCGTGAAGGGGAATGCCCTCATGTTCAACTGCTCCTCCGTGACTCCAGCGGGCTTCATCCCCGCGCAGACGCAATGGAATTCCATCAGGTGTTTGTTCGCGTCCTCTCCTGCGTTGCCATGAAAAGAAGGTAACTGGTGAATTAAACCTGACTTTAATTCGAAGTTACCTGCTACCACAGGGTAGTTTATGCATAGAGGCTGCAGGTTCAGATCTGGCGCTGCCAGCTGCTTCAATGTCCGCGGCGCGTCACCTTGCGCCATCTCTTCAACCAAGAAGGGATTGCCTTCTTCTCTTTCAAACGGTCTCTGCCCCTCCCGGGCTTCTCTTCTTAACCGTCGCTCCTCTCTGTTGATTTCTGGGATAAACTGCAATCCACTAACCTCGGAGGAACGGGTCATACACAAACAAAAATTTAAACATACAAGATACAAACAGAAATTTTTTTCAGCCAACCATCAATCAGTCAAATTCAAACTTCAATCATAATTTTAATCAAATTTGCCTTCTCCCCGGCAACGGCGCCAATTTTGGTGCGAAGAATTTTGAATATCCTCTTAATCTCAAGCTGTCGAGGCTTGCCAAAATACGATTTATAAGCCTATAACCAAGGCTTTGCAGCCAGTGGTAACAGGGTCGATCCAAGGAGAAGGTGTGATTAAAATTACTATTAAAATTGGGAATTAATTAATTGATTGGTTTTGTAACGGGGGATTTGTTTAGCATGCAAGGAAAGCAATAAAGCGCTAACGGAAGAATAACAAGTAGAAAAACGCGTGCACGGTTTGGGAGTTTCGGGATTAATTGCTAGACAGTTTCAGTTCATCATTTAATGCTAAATTCATGGCATGCAGTTTATGATACACACGGACGACTACCCGAGAAGCCCCAAGGTAGCCGGCTCCATAGATATTAATCAGACCACACAGTTCCAATTATACGTTATCCAAAATTGCATTAAGGTGATCAGCCTTAAATTTATCTTAGACAATCACTAGCTAACCGCGACGAACATTCAAGCGTGAAATCTAATTGCTAGTAGATTGCCCGCAAACGCTGTATGCAATCAACAACTATCCTACACGACTCGATACTCCGATTTAGTTTTATCTATCTGTGTTACCTAGTCGAGCAGTGAGAGGCACGGCATCGCTAGTCTTTAACATACACAACATGCAAGATGACTCGAGTGTCAATCGTCGAAATCTAACATGCGCGTTGGATTAAGCAAGATAGACAAATGTAAATAAACAGCCACTAATATGCATTCAAAGTATGGATTATCAGAACCAAAATATCTAACAAAAAATCCCTAAACAATCCCCAAACCGTTCACCCTTACCTTAGTCGTCCATGGAACGGGTTGTCAATTCCGCTCCAACGATGGCCATGGAAGGCGTCATCAACGAGTTACAATAAGAAGGGAGCTCTCTAACATGCCAACAATGGCGGAGCTTAAAGAAAATTAAGAAAAACTAGAGGAAGAAGAAGAAGAAAGCTCCAAAAAATGGTCAAGAATGCTCAAATCCGCGCAGAAAATCGTCTTATACAGAAGCTGCTGTCGTCGTAGCGTCAAGACGCTAGGCCAGCGTCTCGACGCTGTGCCCTAAGTTTTCCGCGCGCGCCTCGCGATGGCGTCGCGACGCTTGCCCGATGATTTTCCTGCTCGCGCCTCCTCCGGAGCGTCTCGACGCCAAGCAGAGTCTCGACGTTGAGCAGCGTCGAGCTAGCGTCTCGACGCTAGCTCTCGGGTTTTTGCGGCGTCGAGCCAGCGTCTCGACGCTGGCTCTCGGGTTTGGGGGCTGGAACTTTGCCTCTCCTAGGCGGTTTTGGCCCGTTTCTTCACGGATCAACTTCCTTTTTCCCGACGCACTCCCGGGGCATTAAAACTCCACTTTTAGCTCTCGAACGGGTCCAACGGACGCACGAGCTCTTTGCCGCGTTTCTCCTACAAACGAGATATATTAACAAATTAAACGCGGTCTTTAGCTACAATTAGGAAGTATTTAATAGCTCCAAAATGGAGTTATCATCGCTCCATCTCCAAAGTCGATGTTGTTGATGTATCTCCAAAGTCGATGTTGCCGACGTATCTCCAAAGTCGATGTTGTCGACGCATCTCCAAAGTTGATGTTGCCGAGTTCCATCTTTAAAGTCGAGGTTGCTGCTTCATGCATCTCTAAAGTCGAGATCGTGGCTTCATGCATCTCTAAAGTCGAGGTCGTTGCTTCATGAATCTATAAAATCGAGGTAGTCATTTCATCTTCAAAGTTTGGCGTTGACGTTGTAGGGGCACAGTCACCAAATTTGGCACTACCTCGTAACTGAGGTCATTGGACTGGTATTCAGGGACATGATAGCTTCAAATAAACAAAAACAACCATGTCACAAAATTATTGATGATAAAGTTTGTCTACCTTCTTACCTATCTTGAGATGGAGATGATGGAAAAGAACCACATTATTAAAAAATAATGAAAAAAAAAAAAAAAAAAAAATCTCCATCTTCTTCTTCCTTTAGACCCACGACGATGAGCGGCAAACCAAATCAAACAGATTAATGGCGATAAGGCTCTTGATCAAACGGAGAATCTGCGACCAAGAATCAACGAATCAGGAATCCCTCTGATGTCCAAGCAGCAAGACTCCGTTGATCTGTTCAACGAAGAAAAAAAAAAAAAAATTGAGCACGACGAAATCTTCTTCCATAGGGATGAGATCTGCACTGCTTGAGGGAGGTACAAAACAAACTCACCAATCCTCTTTGAGATTTGTGGAATCCCACATTGCTTCATATATAGAGAAGAAATTGGAATCCCACGAATTTTTCTCATACAATCAAATAAGTCAAATTTAATAAGATTTGATATTAGACTGGATGGAGGTGAAAAGCTTGCCAATTTCGATTCAATTCAATTACCCAATTTGTTTCACTCAAATTTGGCATACTCTTCAAAAAAAAAAAAAAAAAATTGGCATACTCTAAATTTCCATCCAAATCTAATTTCAATTTTAATTCCAAATTGAAGCTAAACTTTTTGTAGAACTTTATTTCAAATCAAAATTTGTCCATCCAAATCTATAAAAGTTGATATGCTTTCCTACTCAAAATTGGGGCATCATCCAAATTTCCTTCCAAATCAAATCTCCACAAAATTTCAGATTCAATCTCCATTCAATGTTGAAGCTAAAATGGGATAGAATTTTATTCAAATACAAATCGGGTATAATCCAAAATTTTATCCCAAATCAAAATTTGACTCAAATTCAAATTTTATCCCAAATTCAAATGTTATTCCAAATCAAGTCAAAATTTGGTAAATCTTATTCCAAATCAAAACTTGGGCATCATCTAAATTTTATCCAAAATCTAAACTTGAATCAAATTCTTTGAATTCAAATTTCGTTCCAAATTCTTCAAGATCTTGGTTGAATGCAAATTTATTCAAACCAAAATTTGGGTAGAAACCATATTTTATTCAAAGTCAAATTCTAAATTTTATCTCAAATTTGGTTACCATCCTAAATTAATCCCAACTCAAAATTTGAGTAAAATTTAAGATCAAATTCTACTTCGACTCTAAATTCGACTCCAAATAAAAATATTGGGTAGCATTTGAAGACTGCTCAAAATTTCCTT
Organism: Herpetospermum pedunculosum; assembly: GCA_028017165.1. Lineage (NCBI taxonomy): Eukaryota > Viridiplantae > Streptophyta > Magnoliopsida > Cucurbitales > Cucurbitaceae > Herpetospermum > Herpetospermum pedunculosum. The sequence continues at coordinate 48,274,607 of CM051527.1, forward strand.
TGAGAATTAAGGTTGAGCATCAGTTCTAAAAGTCAATTAAAAGCTAATTGGTCAAACAAAATTTTGAACTAAATTCATATTTGGATTAAATTGATGAAACGAAGGGCAGTCAAAATTAGAACACATATCTTACATTTAATTCCACATATTCTTTTTCGAAATTCATGCACGCATACTTGCATAAATCTCGAAAAGGGGGCATTCGTTGAATAAGAAATTTCGGCCAATCACAAATCATCACGTGTTGTCAAATGAAATCAAAGGACATGGAAACCGACAAATCAAATCATGCCACATGTCTAATATTGATCCATCAGACGACCCGAACTAGTCCAATCAAACATTGCCACATGGCGGTTGGACCCAAAGCTATTTAGCCCGAGATTGCTAAAAATGATTTTGGGCAAAATTTAAATAATCCAAGTTATTAAAAATAAATGGATTGAGCTCAAATAAATAAAAGTCTCAAAAGTTGGGCCAAAAGTCAATCAGGCCCAAGCCCATACTAGGTTCATCAAACTCTATAAATAGAGGAGACCACCATTCATTCTAGACATTCAGCCTTGAGCCAGAATCTAGAGAAGTCAGAAGCTCCAACAATCAGAGAGTCAGAATTCAGAGGCATCAAAGACCCAGAGTTCAGAAGATTCAAAGACTACAGACTTCAAGAAACTACAAGCTGGAGATCTTCAATAAGCTACAAGCTGAAGATCTTCAATAAGCTACAAGTCGAAGACCTTCAAGAATCTACAAGCCGAAGACCTTCAAGAAGCTACCGCTGAAGATCTTCAAAAAGCTACAAGCCGAAGACTGTTGCGTGCTCAGTGTGTAAATAAAATGTGATGCGAGAGCACTTAGATCATGCAAGCATACATGGTCTTGCAGCAAGTGATAAGTAATTTTTCATTCGTTTTCTCACAGAGATTTATTCTTAGTTACTAACGAAGTGAGGTGCTAAATTAGAAATGGTGACTTAAATGGGGTAGAATTGAGGGTGATGTGCCAAACTAATGAAGAATGTACGAAATATGCGAGCATAAACAACAACAAGTAAAGAGACTAACTTGAATGTAGAGGAAAAAGAATTGCGGAGAAAGCAATTAAATCGCAAAAGTAGAAGATGGAAAAATGGCTAAGGCAAAAAGCAAAATAATAGAATTGCGCAGACAGCAATTATCTAGCAATTAAGTTAACGACAAATTGAGGGTGAGATAAGGAAACAAGGTCAACTAAAGACTCAACTATAGGCTTTTTCATACGATTATTCAGCAGTAACTTAACTTATCATGCATCAACTTAGCTTAGTCTCATGCATCTCTCGATTACATGCATTAGATCCTTTAGTTCACTCATATTCAAGTAAGGCTTAAGCATCTATTTATATAAGCAAACTAATGAATTGTGCTAGAAAAACGCCTATTCCTAGGTCGTTTTTTGGCTACCATGAAAGGCTACCATGAATGGACGACTCTGAACTCTTACTCCTTCCGGAGGTTAGGAGTTCTTTAGACAAAATGGATGGCCGATCGAAATTGCCCGTGGGATGAAGTACACATACATTCAATGCATTCGAAGTTATCCTACATGCTGAACTTTCGTATTTCTAACCTATAAATTCATCCTTAGCAGACCCTTGTGTGATTAGTTACTCATGGTTGATGGTGGATTGGAGAGATTAGATTGATTAAGCATGATTTAAAGCAAAATGAAAGTAAAGGAAAAACATAAAGCGAGATGGAGATTAGCAAATATTTAAACGATTACTATATCAAATAAGGTTCAAAACTTAATGTGCACAGACTGTAAAGCAGTACAGAACTTGAACAAATGAAGATGAAATGAAAGCAAAGCGAACAAACAGAAACCAAGGACAGAAAGCAGTAAGAAACAGCAGATAGAAAGCGATAAAAGTGTGCACGGATCCTCGCCGCAAGCGCCTCGGATGAGGGCGAAGATTAGCTGAACTTGGGGATGAATTCGATCAGAAGAGAAGAAGGATCTTCTCTTCTTCCTCTCGAGTTATCGACGCCAAGGGCTGATTTCTTCGTTCCAACAACCGGGAGAAAGGAATGGGACTTTAGATTGCGTTGAGACGGGGAGCTCTGCACTTCTCAGATGCCTTTCTCCTTCACCCTTCACCTTCTTTTATAGTGTTTTGCAGGTATCTTCAGTCATGGAGAACCATCCATTCTAAACGACGACCCTCCACGTGGCAGCAGGAGAGAGCTTAGGCGGCTGAAAGATCGAAACTGTGACGGCGGACGGTTGGAACAACTTAGCAGCAGCAGCTTTAAACATTGCGAATTCCTCGTTGTGACCGCAATAAACATTGCGGAGACAGCAATGTTTCAGCAATTCTCCTGCAATGCACAATTTAACTCTTTTAACATCGTTTTTGATTCCTTCTCGTTCCTTTTACAAATAAGTCCTAATTTAGCTTCATTCCTTGAATTCTCATATTTAAGCACGTATTAAACTAAATTCTAACAAAAATGCTTAAGAGATTACATGATTCCATGATAAATAAGTCCCTAAAATATGTACTTTTGGAGAGGTAACACACCCCCAAACTTAAGTTATTGCTCGTCCTCGAGCAATATAAGGGCTTACTTGGGCTGCTATTACTCTATCTGACTACTTGCTGACTTCCCTAGGCTTACTATCCAAGGCATAGCTGTCCTGTGACACTCTTCTAAGTTCAAACTAACTTCACATTCTTCTTATTCTGGTTTCTCTTGCCTTTTAAAACCTATTGCCTTTTATAAATTTCCTAACAACTGGTTTATCTGCCTATGTCACTAGGTTCATTGTGCAGCTATCCCTAAGTTTTAAAATTCTTCCTAGTTTTATCCCAGACTCAGTACATGCTTCTAATGTTTTTCTTTTAAGCTACCTAGGATTCCTTAGAGTCATGTCAGTCTTAGTACACACGAGTAACAGCAGTACTTTTCATAGAACAACCTAAACCCTGGCATCACTACATTGGATATACACTCATCTCCCTTAACATACCCTCAAGCTATAGCCCTGTGCTTAGCAAACTAAGGATCAGTAGTTCATTACACAGGACACCTAAGCACGTAGGCTATAACTTGTAGGCACACATTCTTCTTCCTTGGTTTTTCCTTTTTTTTCTTTTTCTGGTAGAGTCTCTCCTTTTGGTTTGCCTTTTAATGTAGTGCCACTTGTGGGTTACACAAATGGCCCTGATTTCTCAGCATCCTTTAGAGAGACACTACCTTTTCTGTTTTTTCCTTTTTTCATTTTGCTCATCATTTTTTTTTTTTTTTACAGAAGAAGAATGCTTATGCTTAAAGAGGGAGAGAGGAATGTTCCTAGGTCTAGAGGCTGCCTCCCCCAAACTTGAACCCCTCATTGTCCCCAATGAGAGTCGGAGGTGGCACACCCCCAAACTTTTCCTAGAAGCATCTAGTCTGAGGCAAAACAAGCAGAACTTAAAACTCCTAGGCATAGAACGACCTTCGTAAAACAGATAACTCAGAGGCAGAATTTTTGTAAAAACAACATGTTAAGGGCTGACAGAGGTGCATGCTTAGCAACAAAGGAAGCTAAATTAAACGAACAAGAGTGTACTAAGACACTCATCCAGCATGCTCATTAGATAGACTGCATAGTGAAGGCAGTAAAGCAGCAGAAAATCGAAATTTAAACAGAGCTAGCCCATCCAAAAAGACATCTAACAGCATGCGAAAACTAACAAAAATTGCGGACACCTCAAGGAATTCGCAATAAACCTACAGAGCAATTTAAGGAGTGATCAAGGCTCCTAGCATGCTATAATCAGACATAAAGAACTAAGCTAACAGCTAAAACTACCTAAGCTAACTACTCAGATGACAAATAAACAGAACTACAGTAATCTAAACAAATCAAATTATCAAAACAAAACGGATCATTGATAAAAAGGGGGAACAGTTCACAGAAAAGCAGTTTTTTTCTTTAAAAGAGGGATCAGTAAACTCCCTCGAATGCCGTCAGTCTGGCATTCAAACATCTTCATCTTCATCTCTCCGTTCTCTTGGAGGCTCCCATGGCTTCAGCAAACCCGCAAGGAAGGTGGGGAATATGCATCCCAGTTGTTCAGCCACCTCCTGGTCCCTCACTTGTGCGTATTCAGCCCATTGGGCCATCTTGTGTTGCAGGTCCATTAGGCACGCCATGAATAGTGACTGTGCAGCAGCCAGGCCGTCCATCTCAAATTCCATATTGCCCCGTCTTCTCATCCTCAAGATCGTGGGCAGCTCTAGATGGCCTGTGTAAGCCAATTGTCGCTCATCCCTCGCAATAGGCACACCTGCACGTAAGCACAGTTTAGTTATAGTGTTTGGGAAAAATAATTGGCCCTTACCTTTTCGTGAGCAGTCAGTGATGGAGGCGGCAATGACTTCTCCCACATCAATGGTGAGTCCCCGCATGATGGCATAGAGAAGCAACGATCGCCCCTAGTTGATGGTCGTTTCGTGTGTCACTGGGGAGATGCGTCTGCGTACAAGGGAGAACTAGACTGTTGCCTTGTCCCTAAGGGTTGCACTCATCAAGGTGTGCTTCCCATTCCTTGAGACCGCCCAGGCTGCCTCAGGTTTGCCTATTGTGTGCAAGGCCTCTTCTAGGACTGCCTCAGATGGCGAGTCGACTATCTTGGCATACTCAGAATGCGTATGCCCCTTGAGAGCATAGGCCTCGTTGATGGCGTTGGCAGAGAAGTCGACTTCTATCCCCCTCACCATTGATAGACATGCTTCAGGGTGTGTGAGGTTGGCGTAGAAGTCGTACACCATGTCCGGATAGGCTGGAATTGGAGGCCTGCAAAGCTCCTCCCAGCCATGGTTGATGATCCCTGCGCGCAAGAATTGCGGCAGGTCTGCCAGTGCATCAAGAAATCCTCGCTCGTGGAGGAGTTCTTTCTTCATCAGTTCGAGTGCCCTTGGCCTCTGCTTCCTTGGAGACGTACCTTGCAGCTTGAGGCTCCCCGTCCGGATACATCTTTTTCTTCCCCTTGTCCCTTGCTTTAGCCGACTCCACGACCTCAATTTTCATCTTTTTCAGAGAAGGTTCAGCTTCAACCTTCCTCTTCTTGGCCCGTTTGGAAGCCTTTGGCCGCTTGCCCTTGACAATCACGGGGGCCTTCTTCTTGAGTCGTGCCTTGGTGGCCAGATGCTGGAGGCATTCCCCCCAGAGTTTCTTCCATAGAGTCTCTGCTTTCCTCCTCCACAAGGCTTTCAAGATTGACATCCCTTAAGGGGGAGAACACCTCATCTTCCTCAGTTGGGTCGGCGATTGCCACCGATTCTTGGCGCTCTTCAGATGGAGCTGCAGCCTTCGGCGCGTGCTGAGAAGATTCAGGGCTCTGCATGGTCGTCTCAAATGATGGCGGCCACTTCCGAGGCTTTCCTCGCTCGTTGTCTTATTTTCTTTGATCGGTGAATCCTCCACCGCAATCTTCCACTTCCTATTTCTTATTTCCGATCGGATCAGAGGGATCAGCAGCTACCTCTGTCGCCACCTTCCACTTCTTCCTTCGCACAGGCAGCTTCGGAGGTCTTGAAGGTTGCGCAACATCAGCATCTGTCAAAGAAAGCAATGCCTCCCTCACAGTCGCCTCTGAGTCAGGCGACGTTTTCTTGGGCGTGGATCGATCTGCTCGCGTGGTCACCATTGTCGTTTCTTTGAGGATCTGAATGTGAGAGATGCAGAGGAAGGAGAAGGCTGAATTTTGGAGTTCCAACGGTTGAGAAATCGTAGAGGGCAGAGACCCCCAACGACGGCTATTTGTACTCAAGTATTCTCCAACGGCTCTATTTCTTGCGGACTCCGCAATTCTTCAGCAATGAATTCGTATTACCGTTAGGATTTTCTTATTTTGAGTTGCAAGATTTGAGCAACCAAATCTCCGATTTCTCCAAATCTTCTCCCCTTGATTCATCCCCTTCATTGCTGCGTACAAATCTCCCATTATTATACTCCTAATCACCATAAAAATACTGAATTAAAACAACAAATAAACAAACGATACGCAATCTAAAATACGTAAAGAAAAAATCTAAGGCATAGCCTTCTGATGGATGAGCACAGTGATCACTCATCCCCTCTCGATTTGCTTCTTAGGCTTCAGATTCGAGGAAGGCCGAGAGTGTCTGCACATCTCCTTCCTCATAGTAATGCTTCAACCTCGCACCATTTACCATGAACGGTTTCCCTTGGTGTAGGTTCCGAATCTCAATAGCACCATGAACAAAAACGTTAGTAATTACAAAAGGACCTGACCATCTAGACTTAAGTTTGCCTGGAAATAACCTTAACCGTGAGTTGAATAATAAGACATGCTGCCCCTTTTTAAAGTCTTTGAACCTAAGTCTACTATCATGCCAAATCTTAGTTTTTTCTTTATACATTTTAGCATTTTCGTAGGACATATGTCTTAGTTCATCTAACTCATGTAATTGCAGAGACCGCAATGTTCCAGCATCGGTCACGCAATAATTCAGCTCTTTTAAGGCCCAAAAGGCTTTGATTTCTAATTCGAAGGGAAGATGACATGCTTTTCCATACACTAGCCTATAAGGAGACATACCTAAGGGTGTTTTATATGCAGTCCTATACGCCCAAAGTGCATCGTCTAACTTAAAAGACCAGTCATTTCTATTAGGTTTAACCACTTTTTCAAGTATGTTCTTGATCTCCCTATTAGATATTTCAGCTTGTCCATTTGAGTGTGGGTGATAAGGGGTTGCTGATAGCTCCATTTTGGAGCTATAATTATGTCCCTAATTCACGATTATTACTTGCTTAATCTTGCTTTTATGTGTTAATTGCAGGTGTTCTCGGTAATTTCCCCTCGGGAGCGTTTCGGCGCTTTTCGGGGCTTAATATCGCATTTTAAAGACCTAAGAACACTTCCGGGGAAGAACCATGCAAAAACATGAAGATTGGGCGTTTTGGGGAAATTGAAGGCAAAATACCATGCAAAAACCCGAGTGCTAGCGTCGCGACGCTAGCTCGACGCTGTCCAAGCGTCGAGACGCTGCCAGAGCGTCTCGACGCTCCGAAGTCTGAGGCGTATATTTGGAAATTCACCCGAGAGCAAGCGTCGAGCGACAGCGTCTCGACGCTCGCTCGACGCCGCGCAAGCGTCTCAACGCTGCGCGAGCGTCTCGACGCCACCCCGACTGCGCGCGCGGATTATTTAGGGCGCAGCGTCGAGACGCTGCCCTAGCGTCTCGACGCTCCGACGGATTACTTAAGTTTTTGTCCGATTTTTAGCCGCCATCTTCATCTCCTACCTCGGGCTCCGCACCTGATTAGACGTTCCAGCAGCCATTTTCACCATGGGAGAGGCTAGGAAGCTTGGATTGGAGTCTTCCCACATCACACACATCATGAGTGAGTAGTTTATAGCGTTTTTGGCTCGGGATTGTATAGGAATAATGTAGTTGAACTCTTGGTGAGGTTGTTGAACCAAATTCTGATTTGGGTTGAATGATTGAATGAATTGATTTCTATTTCTTTGCTTATTCCATGAACGTGTTTGAATGATTTAGGACTAGGCACCCTTGATTTCGAGCATGTTTCATTCGTTAAAGGTTTTGATGTCGTGCCTCTCTAAACCGCCAAGTAACGAAGATTTACGACACCTTAGAGCGCATTGGCGTCCTTGTGTTCTTGGTGTTCGTTCTTCTCGAATTAGAATCTGAAATCGATACACTAATTTCGCGTCCAAATTAGATAATCGTCGTAGTTAGCTCGTTGCTATCGATTGGTCTTGGGAGAGCGTTGGCCGCCAATGTCCAATCGATATGCTTGATTAGCATGATTTATTGTGTCTAATTAATTTCCATGGAGCATGTCTGAGTTAATTTATTAATTTGAGGCGAGCTGCGTATTTGTTAAATTGTTTAGCCATTATACTTGTCAACCTATGATCCAAGAGGCATGCTAATTTTATTCCCGATCGTCCCGAGTCGAACGCTCCGTTAGTTGAATTTTCCCCGTTTGCATTGTTTCCTCTTAGTCAATTAAAAACCAACAAATCCCCCATATTTCATTTATTTTAATAGCTGGCAAATTTAATTAAGATTAAGTCTAATTAGCTTAATTCCCTGTGGATCGACCCCGTTGCCACTAATCTACTAATAGTTCAGTGAATTCGGGTAAATATAAATTCATTTTGGCGGGTCTCGACAACCCGATGATTGGCGATAGTTCGAAAATATCGTTGCCAAAATTGGCGCCGTTGCCGGGGAACTAAGTGTAATTCGGCCTAATTTAAATTTGATTTGTAGACTTTTGACTTTTATTTTAAAATTTGTTTATTCTTTTGTTATTTGCAAGATTTGATCTGTTTGTTTAAGTGTGCTATAGTGCCTAATTCTTGATTGAGAAAATAGAAGTCGATGATGAGGGTGAAGCCCCAAAAACACTCAGGCAGTGGACATCGGTTGCTATGGACCACCAACCATCCTGTATTTCCTACCCGGAAATCTCAGGTGAGTTTTTGCTTAAATCTGGCTTAATTGACCATCTGCCTTCTTTTTGTGGTGCAGCAGATGAAGATCCCTTTAAACACCTCAAGGATTTTCAAATGACAAGTTCTGCGATGAAGCCAAGCTACATAACTGAAGATCAGCTCTACCTGAGAGCTTTTCCATTCACCTTGAGAGGCGAAGCTCGAGATTGGCTACATTACATACCATCGGGAACCATCTTCACTTGGGAGAAGATGAAGAGTCTGTTCTTGGAAAGGTATTTCCCAGCTTCAAGAGCCAGAGCCGTGAAAAAAGATATCTTTAGTTTCAAGCAAGAGGAGAAAGAGGCATTTCACGAGTGCTGGGAGAGATTCATTAAGCTCTGCGAGAGATGCCCGAACCATCTAATAGCAGAGGCCGCGCTTATCGAATTCTTCTATGATGGTTTGCTTCCGCATGACTGTCAGATGCTCGATGCATCGAGTGGAGGAGCCCTTAGGGAGAAAACGCCTGTGGAAGCCAGACAGTTGATCTCCAACATGGCTGAGAACCGTCGCCAATACGGGGGAAGAAACGAACAAGCTAAAATATCTACCGACATAGAAGAGCTCAAAGAAAAAGTGTCTCAGGTATTTGGTCTATTTCATACGTTGCAAGAAAACTCATCTCAGGCTGTTTCTTCTATTTCAGGTCAAGCCCTCGAAGGCATGTTCAAGTCACTTATGGAATCTATCAACGAGACCAATTCGCAGATGCGGTCTCTAAGTGAGGAGACCAGGTCGGAGATGCGATCGCTAAGAGATGGGTTCACGGAGATGAAGAACAGAATGAGTAAAATGGAATCCCAAGCGGAAAGCGTTAGTGCAATAAATCTCAGAAGTTGTAAAGAAGTGCCATCTCAGACCACTCCCGAGGACTCTAACAAGGATACAGAGATATCTCCAGATAAGTGTCTTCAAACACCCTCTGAAACGGTTGTTGCTTCTCCTTATATTTCTATGAAGTCTTACACTCCTGTTGCTCCTTTTCCGAGTAGGTTGGTGTTGCGTGCTCAATGTGTTAAAATAAGTAAGCAATAAGATAGAGAGAGCACTCAGAACATGCAAGCATACATGGTCCTATAGCAAGTAGTAAGTATTTTTCATTCGTTTTCCCACAGAGATTTATTATAAGTTACTAGAGAAGTGTAAAGTTAAGAAAGAATGGGTGGATTTGATGGGGTCAAATTGGTTTTAAATTGTCTATTTCCTACTGAATACGTAGAGGGTAGCAACATAAACAAGTGCAAGTCAAAGCTAAACTCAAATGAAAAGAAACGAGATTAATAAATGAAGACAAAAACAGCTAGACAGAATTGTAACTTAAGCAGAATTGCGGAAACAGCAATTCTACCGCAATTTTAACAACAGCGAAAGTGTGTGAAATGGAGAAACAAGGGCTACTAACGACTCCTCTATAGGCTTTTTCTCACGATTCTCAAGCGTTGGATCAACTCTCTATGCATCAAACTCACTCAATCTCATGTATCGTCCGATTCCATGCATTAGATTCTTTAGTTTACTCATATCCAAGTAAGGTCTTAAGCATCTTGTTAAAGCAGAAAGTTATGGTTTGTACTAGGAAAACGCCTATTCCTAGGTCGTTTTCTGGCTACCTTGAAAGGCTAGCATGAGTGTATGACTCTGAACTCTTACTCCTTCCAGAGGTTAGGAGTTCTTTGGACAAAATGGATGGCCAATCGAAATTTCCCGTGGGATGAAGCTTACATACAATCAATGCTTCGAGAGCTATCCTACATGCTTGGTTCACGTTTTTTAGCCTATAGTATTGTCATTAGCATGCCCCTATGTGACTTAGTTACTCATGGATATGGGATAAACAGAAATGAGAGATGAAGGAAACATGCTTAGAAGAGAAATATACTTAAAACAGTAAGGAAAGACCGTAGCAGCAAAAGATGGAAAACTTGTGAAATAATAACTATGCTTTGATTACTTGATTGTTTGATTGGGCTAGAAGAGGAATTTAGAGTGCATAACAGAAAGACAGAACTCAACGAAATGGACTGATCTAGTTACAAGAAAGGAAACAACAACAAACTAAAGCTGGAAAATGGAAATAAAGACAGAAAGCATAAAAACGAGCGTGAACGCCTAGTTGCAGATGCCTCGGCTGAAGGGGATGAAAGAATAGCTTTGCTTGGATGAATCCAATCGGGAGAGAAGATGAATCTTCTCTCCTTCCTATCAGATTGTCGATTCCAACAGCTGAGACTCTCACACCAACAGACAGAGAAGAACGACAGGAGAAAAGTTGGAGCTGCGAGAAGACTTCTACGCTTTCGGATGATGATTGAACCCTCGACTTTGACCCCCTTTTATAGCAATCTGCAGGTGCCTTTGGGCCAAGGAGAACCATCAATCTTCAACGTCGTACTTCAGAATGGATGGAGGAGAAAGAACGAATCCCTGAAATAACGGAAATTAACAGAAAAAGATCAGTCAACTTACGGTTTTCACTTGAAACATTGCGGTCTCCGCAATGTTTCCGCAATGCTTGTTTTTCATTCTTTTCCTTCGGTTTTCAACCCTTTTCTTTCCTATTGTACTTAAGTCCTAATTTAGCTACCTTCTTCTAATTCTCATATTTAAGCATAGGTTTAGGCTAAATGCTATCGAAAACACCTAAGAGTGAACATCTTTCTAAGATAATTAAGTCCTAAAAAGGTCACTTTTGGAGACGTAACAGTTGGTGAGGCCACCTAAGGAGGTCGAGGACGCGGACGTCCTTGAGACGCTGAAAAAGGTTGGGATCAATATGCCGCTGCTTGATGCAATTCAGCAAATCCCAAGGTACGCAAAATTTCTAAAGGAGATGTGCACCATGAAAAGGAAGACTAAAGGTGCTGAGAGAGTTGTGGTAAGCAAGAATGTTTCTGCCCTGATAACACAAGGTATTCCAAGCAAATGTCAGGACCCAGGTATGTTCCTCTTGCCATGTACTATAGGAGATAGAGAAATCGAGCATGCCATGCTAGACTTAGGAGCCTCAATTAATGTTATGCCATACTCAGTCTACAAGAGTCTCGATTTAGAAGTTATGCAAGAAATAAGTTTAATTATCCAGTTAGCTAATAGGTCTTCTATTCGTCCTTTAGGGGTGATTGAGGATGTGTTGGTTAGAGTTAAGGACCTGATTTTTCCTGCTGATTTTTATGTGATAAATATGGAAGAAAACGCATCACCTGCTACTTCAGTCTTGCTAGGTAGACCATTCATGAAAACCGCTAAGACAAAAATTAATGTGCATGATGGTACCTTATCAGTTGAGTATGAAGGAGATGTGTTCGAATTTAATGTATTCGATGCCATGAAACACCATGTTGATGTGCATTTTGTCTGTAAAATTGATCTTATCGATACTTTAGAACAAGAAGAATGCATGACTGTTGTCGATAGGGATGACCCACTCGTTTTTACTGAAATTGTTGGCGAGGTTGAAAGTAGTGTTCCCATATTGTCTGACTCATCTGAACAAACTACTTTTGCTTTAGAGGCGTGTGAAAAGCCAACTAAAATATTACCATCTCTTTTGCAAGCTCCCAAGTTGGAACTTAAGGAGTTGCCGGGTCATCTCAAGTACGTATACTTGGGTGAGGTGGAGACACTCCCGGTAATTATCTCCAAGGAGCTTACATCGGAGCAAGAAGGCAAGTTGGTGGAGGTCTTGAAAAGAACAGAAGAGCGATAGGATGGACGTTGGCAGACTTGCACGGGTTGAGTCCAGTTCTGTGCATGCATGATAACTCCATTTTGGAGCTATTAAATACGTCCTAATCATAGCTAAAGTCCGCTTTCAATTGATTAAATATATCTCTTTTGTAGGAGAAAAGCGGCAAAGAGCTCGTGCGTCCATTGGGCATGTTCGAGCGCTTAAAGCAGAGTTTTAGCGCCCCGGGAATGCATCGGGAAGAGGGGAATTTGTTCCGTGAAGAAACGGGCCAAAACAGCCTTGAAGAGGCATTGCATCAGCCCCAAACCCGAGAGCCAGCGTCGAGCTATAGCGTCGAGACGCTGGCTCGACGCTGGAAAAACCCGAGAGCAAGCGTCGAGTGATAGCGTCGAGACGCTAGCTCGACGCTGCCCTGGCGTCGAGACCCTGCTTGGCGTCGAGACGCTCCGAAGGAGGCGCGCGCAGGAATTTCATCGGGGCAGCGTCGCGACGCTGGCCTTGCGTCGCGACGCCAGCGCGCGCGCGCGCGGATCACTTAGGGCACAGCGTCGAGACGCTGGCCTAGCGTCTCGACGCTACGACGATTACAGCAGCTTAAGGACGATTTTTCTGCACATTTTTGATAATCTTCTCCAAGCCTTTTCTCCTTCATCTCTCAACGGAATCCGGCGATTCTTCATCCCTTCTTCCCCATTTTCTCTCTACTTTCCGTGGAGCTCCGCCATTGTTGGCATGCGAGTGAGCTCCACTTCCATTTGTAATAGGTAGATGAACTCTTCCATGGTCGTTGGTGGAGCGGGATTGACGATCCGCGCCATGAGCGGCTAAGGTAAGGGTGACGGTTTGGGATTTTGTTTAGGGGAATTTTGTTAGACATTATTGCTTTGATAATCTGAATTTAGATTGCATATTGGTTCTGTTTACGTGCATTTGTTTACCTTGCTTAATCCAACGCGCATGTTAAATTATGTTGATTGACACTCGGATAGTTTCGCATGTTGTGTATGTTAAAGAGTAGCGATGCCGTGCCTCTCACTGCTCGACTAAGTAACACAGGTAAATAGAACTAAATCGAAGTATCGGGTCGGGTAGGATAATTGTTGGTTGCATACGGCGTTTGCGGGCAACCTACTAGCAATTAGAATTCACGCTCGAATGTTCGTCGCGGTTAGCTAGTAACTGTCTAAATTCATCTTAGGACTGATCATCTTAATGTGAGATTAGATAACGTGTAATTAGGACTGTGTGGCCTAATTAAAATCCATGAAGTCGGCTACTTTGGGGCTTCTCTGGTAGTCGTCCGCGTGCATAGTAAACTGAATTCCATGTTATTAGAATTAAATGATAAGTTGTATTTGTCTAGCAATTGACCCCGAGACTCCCCAAACCGTGCACACGTTTTCTACATATTATTTCTTCCTTCCGTTAGCTTTTGCATTATTTCTTATTTGCATGATAAAACCCCCCGTTACCAATTAATCGATCAAATCCCAATTTCATTAGTAAATTCAACTCTCCTATTCCTTGGATCGACCCTGTTACCACTGGCTGCAAAGCCTTGGCAATAGGCATTATAAATTTATTTTGGCAAGCCTCGACAGCTTGAATTTATAGCGATAGTTCAAAAATATCGTTACCAAAATTGGCGCCGTTGCCGGGGAGTAGGCAATTGTTTGAATTTATGATTGAAGTTTAAATTTGATTTATTGATGGTTGACTGAAAATTTTTTCTGTTTGTATGTTGTATGTTTAGATTTTTGTTTGTGTATGACCCGTTCCTCTGAGGGTAGTTTGCAGTATATCCCTGAGATTGACAGAGAGGAGCGGCGGTTACGTAGAGAGGCCCGTGAGGGGCAAGGAACGTTTGAAAGAGAAGAAGGCAACCCCTTCTTGTTTGACGAAATGGCGCAAGGTGAAGCGCCACGGACGCTGAAGCAACTAGCAGCGCCAGACCTGAACCTGCAGCCTTTGTGCATTAACTACCCCGTGGTAGCAGGTAACTTCGAACTGAAATCTGGTTTAATTCACCAGTTACCTTCTTTCCATGGAAACGCAGGTGAGGACGCGAACAAACATTTGATGGAGTTCCATTGCGTCTGCGCTGGGATGAAGCCCGCAGGGGTCACGGAAGAGCAGCTGAATATGAGGGCATTCCCCTTCACGCTCAAGGACAAGGCCAAGGATTGGCTGTACTATTTGCCTTCCGGATCCATCACCACGTGGCAGGACATGAAGCGCGTATTTTTGGAGAAGTACTTTCCCGCGTCCTTGGCCACCACTCTGCGGAAGAGGATATATGGGATCACCCAGGATGTAGGTGAGTCCCTGCATGAGTATTGGGAACGCTTTGGGCGCCTGTGCGCGAGTTTCCCGCACCACCAGATCGCCGATCAGCTGCTCATACAGTATTTCTATGAGGGGATGACGCCCCACGACAGGCAGATGATCGATGCAGCGAGTGGAGGGGCACTGATTGACAAGACCCCAGTTGAGGCCAAGCAGCTCATTGCAAATATGGCTACAAACTCGCAGCAGTTTGGGATCAGGGGGCAAGGACAAGTGCACAGCGTGGCTCAGAGCCATGAGATGTCTGAAATGAGGGCCCAAGTGGCCGAGATAGGTAGTATGTTGAAGAAAATTGTTGGAGGACAACGCGAAGAGGCGGAGGTCAACGCAATCGGGGGATATGCTTCCAACCCAAGGAAGTATGATCCATATGCTAACACTTACAACCCCGGTTGGCGTGACCATCCTAACTTCAGCTATGGGAACAGGGAAGGACAAAATCGCTTCCAAGGCCAATCCCAGGATAGGCCTAACTCTTCCACCCAAGCTCAAGCCTCGAGCTCCTCCAGCTCACTTGAAGAGATGGTCAGAACCATCGTGACTAGCACCAGCCAGTTCCAGAAAGAGGCTCGCGAGGAGCTAAATTCTCATAAGGCAGAGCTGCAGAATTTGAACAAGCAGCTGACACAAATGGCGGTGTCTATTAGTAAGATTGAGAGCAAGAGCTCGGGGAAGCTTCCTTCCCAAACTACAGTTAACTCATGTGAAAATGTGAGTGCCATTCAGCTGCGCAGTGGGAAGTCACTTTCCACCAGAGCTGCGAAGGAAGCCACGGACAGCCTGAACGAGTCCGCCCCGATTGCTCTTGAGACTCAGAATGAGAAAAGAAATGAGAAGGTCAGTGTGCCTGTGGATGTTGCCAAAGCACCATTCCCGAGTAGGCTTGCGAAGCCTACTTTGGAATCCGATGACGAGGAGGTCCTTCGAACCTTCCAGAAGGTGATGGTGAATATCCCGCTCCTAGAGGCAGTCAGTCAAGTGCCCAAATATGCAAAATTCTTAAGGAGCTGGTGCACTACGAAGAGAAAGTCCAGAGGGACTGAGAAAAAGAAAGAGAACGTCTCTGCCATACTCCCAGGTACGTTGCCTGCAAAGTGCAACGATCCAGGTACCTTTACTATCCCTTGCACTATAGGTAGTAAAATTGTTCATAATGCCATGTTGGACTTAGGAGCCTCTGTTAATGTTATGTCTTATGCATTATATCGTGAACTGAATTTGAATGAAATGCATGAATGTAATGTTTCTGTTCAGTTGGCTAATGGGTCGAGCATCTGTCCTAGGGGGAAGGTAGAGGATGTTTTAGTTAGAGTTGGGAATATGACGTTTCCCGCCGATTTCCTTGTTTTAGATATGAAAGAAAGTTCATTGCATGCTTCGTCCTCTATGCTGTTAGGACGCCCTTTTCTTAAGACCGCTAGGGTTAAAATCGATGTGTATAAGGGCGTCGTGTCGTTAGAGTTTGATGATACTTTGCATGAGTTTTCTTTATTTGATGGGAAATCTGTTGGAAATGTGTCTGTTGTTGAGCATGTTGAGAATGAGAGTCTACCCTCGCGCTTGAGGGATGGTTCCCATGTCTCTGTTAAAATTTCTGATTTAAATATGTGTGATGATAATGCTGGCTTTTGCACTAACAATGCTGATATTCACGTGCCCGAGGCACGAAGAGTGCAAAATGTTTTTCAGGTGAACGATGGAAAAGGTGTGGCCATGGACAAGTATGGATCGTCCCCCGCACCTACAGACTATGGATGAGTCTGTTGAGAGAATACAGTCGAGCAACCGACTTTAAAAATTCTGCGCTTCTCGGAGGCACCCGAGTGTTGAACTGTTTTTATGCTTTAGTTTAGTTTTGTTGCTTTTTTAGTATTAATTAGCTTGCTGTTTTTTTTTAGGGATTCGAGGAAGAGAAGGCAATTTTGGGCTCTGATGCGTTCGTGCGCCGCTTCCTCACCCTCGCCTGCTTCACAAAGAGTCAGGGAAGTGTATTTCTTCTTCCCTTTTACTTCTTGTATCTGACTGATTGGCATTGAGGACAATGCCAAATTTTGAAGTTGGGGGTGGAGTAGTCCGATGGATGTGCATGTGTAGTTTGTTGAGAAGTGTTATAAAAATATTGAAGTGCTTGGGACTCTGTTTACTGTTTTCTGACTGTGATAGCCTAGGAAATGCATTTTGGAATTCTGAGCATGTTCATAATCGAGTTTTTGCATGAGTTTTGTGTTTATTAGGTTCATGTCAAAAATTTTAAAATTTTTTCTGTTGCTCCCTTGCACTCATCGCGCACTTAGCAACTTCTCCCTAGATTCCGTAAGCTTGGTCTGTCGCATGTTTAGCTAATTCTCGTTGTCACCCCGAAAGGCACCCTTAGGTAGCTTGTTGCATGAGAGTTAGTAGCTAATTAATTGAGAAAGCATGTGCTTAGCCTAATGTAAAAAAAAAAAATAGAAAAGCATGTTTTGTAGAAAAGTTCCTCTCGAGGCGCTCCTCCTTCTTATTTGCGCTTAAAAGAAGTGAGCGTTAGTCCTTAAAAACGTGAAGTTTCATGCATGAATTTGACGTGTTAGGCAACTCGAGTAGGAAAGAAAAAGAAATGAAAAGTTGGTTCAAAGAACCCAAATAAAAGAGTACAAAGTACTTTTGAAAAGAAAGAAAAAGAATGAGAAAATAATTAGGTCTCTTAATTTGTTTCTCTCTCTCGTGTAAGTCAAGTGTAGCTGTTCTTAAACGCTAGAAGTAGGGGGAAAATGGGATGTGCGTTGCATGTTTGTTTTCCGGGTTTACGTGAGTTTAGGAGTAGTTGTCTAGCACACACACACGTTAGGGGGCAAGAGTTAATTTTTGATGTGTCCTAGTTAATACATGAACAAAATGCTTCCATGATTGTGCTCGTGTTTAAATTTTAATATGCATGGAGGTTTGAGTTAGAATATATGTAAACGCGTCCTTAGAGTCAATGTCTTTGTAGTGCTTGCTCGAGGACTAGCAATGTTTAAGTTGGGGGTGTTTGATAACTCCATTTTGGAGCTATTAAATACGTCCTAATCATAGCTAAAGTCCGCTTTCAATTGATTAAATATATCTCTTTTGTAGGAGAAAAGCGGCAAAGAGCTCGTGCGTCCATTGGGCATGTTCGAGCGCTTAAAGCAGAGTTTTAGTGCCCCGGGAATGCATCGGGAAGAGGGGAATTTGTTCCGTGAAGAAACGGGCCAAAACAGCCTTGAAGAGGCATTGCATCAGCCCCAAACCCGAGAGCCAGCGTCGAGCTATAGCGTCGAGACGCTGGCTCGACGCTGGAAAAACCCGAGAGCAAGCGTCGAGTGATAGCGTCGAGACGCTAGCTCGACGCTGCCCTGGCGTCGAGACCCTGCTTGGCGTCGAGACGCTCCGAAGGAGGCGCGCGCAGGAATTTCATCGGGGCAGCGTCGCGACGCTGGCCTTGCGTCGCGACGCCAGCGCGCGCGCGCGCGGATCACTTAGGGCACAGCGTCGAGACGCTGGCCTAGCGTCTCGACGCTACGACGATTACAGCAGCTTAAGGACGATTTTTCTGCACATTTTTGATAATCTTCTCCAAGCCTTTTCTCCTTCATCTCTCAACGGAATCCGGCGATTCTTCATCCCTTCTTCCCCATTTTCTCTCTACTTTCCGTGGAGCTCCGCCATTGTTGGCATGCGAGTGAGCTCCACTTCCATTTGTAATAGGTAGATGAACTCTTCCATGGTCGTTGGTGGAGCGGGATTGACGATCCGCGCCATGAGCGGCTAAGGTAAGGGTGACGGTTTGGGATTTTGTTTAGGGGAATTTTGTTAGACATTATTGCTTTGATAATCTGAATTTAGATTGCATATTGGTTCTGTTTACGTGCATTTGTTTACCTTGCTTAATCCAACGCGCATGTTAAATTATGTTGATTGACACTCGGATAGTTTCGCATGTTGTGTATGTTAAAGAGTAGCGATGCCGTGCCTCTCACTGCTCGACTAAGTAACACAGGTAAATAGAACTAAATCGAAGTATCGGGTCGGGTAGGATAATTGTTGGTTGCATACGGCGTTTGCGGGCAACCTACTAGCAATTAGAATTCACGCTCGAATGTTCGTCGCGGTTAGCTAGTAACTGTCTAAATTCATCTTAGGACTGATCATCTTAATGTGAGATTAGATAACGTGTAATTAGGACTGTGTGGCCTAATTAAAATCCATGAAGTCGGCTACTTTGGGGCTTCTCTGGTAGTCGTCCGCGTGCATAGTAAACTGAATTCCATGTTATTAGAATTAAATGATAAGTTGTATTTGTCTAGCAATTGACCCCGAGACTCCCCAAACCGTGCACACGTTTTCTACATATTATTTCTTCCTTCCGTTAGCTTTTGCATTATTTCTTATTTGCATGATAAAACCCCCCGTTACCAATTAATCGATCAAATCCCAATTTCATTAGTAAATTCAACTCTCCTATTCCTTGGATCGACCCTGTTACCACTGGCTGCAAAGCCTTGGCAATAGGCATTATAAATTTATTTTGGCAAGCCTCGACAGCTTGAATTTATAGCGATAGTTCAAAAATATCGTTACCAATGCACAAGATTCGGCTGAATGAGAGAGCGAAGCCATCCTGAGAGCCTCAGCGGAGACTGAACCCAGCAATGAAAGAGCTAGTGTTGTCTGAGATACACAAACTCCTTGATGCAGGTATTATCTTTCCCATTTCTGATAGCTAGTGGGTTAGCCCTATTCATGTTGTACCTAAACAGACGGGCATAACTGTTATTAAAAATGAGCGGGGTGAGCTAGTGCCTAAGAGAGTGCAAAATGGGTGGAGGATGTGTATAGATTTTAGAAAACTGAATGATGTGACTAAGAAGGACCACTTTCCTATTCCCTTCATAGATCAAATGGTGGAGCGTTTAGCTGGGAAGCCATACTTCTGTTTTCTAGATGGTTTTTCTGGGTTTTATCAAATTCTCATAGCCCAGGAAGACCAAGAAAAGACTACTTTTACCTGTCCATTCGGAACTTACGCATATAGGAGAATGCCCTTCGGACTTTGTAATGCTCCGGGGACTTTTCAGCGATGCATGATGAGCATATTTACTGAATTCGTAGAAAAATGCATCGAAGTCTTTATGGATGATTTCACTGCATATGGGAGTTCATTTGAGGATTGCCTGTTTAACTTGTCTAGAGTCATGGAAAGATGCATTGAAACTAATCTTGTTTTAAATTTTGAAAAGTGTCATTTCATGGCCAGTTAGGGCATTGTCTTAGGTCACGTTGTGTCAGCTAAGGGGATAGAGGTCGATAAAGCTAAAATAGATGTTATATCTGATTTACCTTACCCCACGAATCTTCGGGAAGTGCGTTCTTTTCTTGGTCATGCAGGTTTCTACCGCAGGTTCATCAAAGACTTCTCGAAGATAGTGACTCCGATGACGAGCTTGCTGAAAAAAGATGTCCCAATCTGCTTCAACAAGGAGTGCAAGCTGGCTTTCGATGTTCTGAAGAAGTGCTTGACCAACGCACCCATCATCCATCCACCGCAGTGGGGGACTCCCTTCGAGATCATGTGCGACGCAAGCAATTATGTCGTGGGCGCTGTATTGGGCCAGAGGATAGACAAGAAAAGCCACGTAATTTATTATGCCTCCAGGACGTTCAACTCTGCGCAAATCGGTTACACAACAACAGAGAAGGAGCTGCTTTCCATTGTTTTCGCTCTTGATAAATTCCGGCCTTATATTCTTGGATCTAAAGTGATTGTTTTTTCTGATCATGCAGCAGTTCGTTACTTGATGAACAAGAAGGACTCGAAACCTAGACTGCTCCGTTGGGTATTACTACTCCAGGAGTTCGACGTCTCAGTCCAGGAGAGGAAAGGATCAGAAAACACAGTTGCTGACTGTTAAGTCTCTGAAAGTGACTTATTTAGGACCCATTTAGCTTAAGAAGATGTACACTTTTAGGTGTTTTTGATAGCATTTAGCCTAAACCTATGCTTTAATATGAGAATTAGAAGAAGGTAGCTAATCTAGGACTTATGTACAATAGGTAGAAAAAGGGTTGAAAACCGAAGGAAAAGAATGAAAACATGAGCATTGCGAATGAATTGCGAAAACATTGCGGTGACCGCAATTATTCAAGTGAAAACCGTAAGTTGACTGATCTTTTTCTGTTAATTTCCGTAATTTCAGGGATTCGTTCTTTCTCCTCCATCCATTCTGATATATGACGTTGAAGGTTGATGGTTCTCCTTGGCCCAAACGCACCTGCAAACTACTATAAAAGGGGGCCAAAGTCGGAGGTTTGATCATCATTCGAAGCGCAGAAGTCTTCTCGCAGTCCATCATTTCTCTCTGTTTTCCTTTACCGTCTGTTGGAGTGGGAGTCTCAGCTGTTGGAATCGATAATCTGATAGGAAGGAGAGGAGATTCTTCTTCTCTCTCGATTGGATTCATCCAAGCAAGGCTGACCTCTCATCCCTTTCATTCGAGGCGACTGCAACGAAGCTTTCAAGCAACCTTTACTGCTTTTCTGTCTTTTTCTTCTCATTTCCAGCTTTGATTAGTTGTTGTTCTAGTTTAGTGTTTTACTTACTGCATTTCGTTGTTGTCTGTCTTGGAATCATTTCTTTCAAAGCTTTCCTTTGTCGTTCAAACACTCAAAGTAATCAAAGTACAATTCTGCATTTCACAGTTTCCACCTTTTTCTGCTACGGTTTTGTCTTGCTGTTTTAAGCACATTTCTCTTCTAAGCATGTCTGTTTTATCTACCCTTTCTGTTCTCCATATATCCATGAGTAGCTAAGTCACTTAGGGGCATGCTAATGACAGAACTATAGGCTAAAAAAAACGTGAACCAAGCATGTAGGATCGCCTTCGAAACATTGATTGTATGTAAGCTTCATCCCACGGGCAATTTCGATTGGCCATCCATTTTGTCCAAAGAACTCCTAACCTCTGGAAGGAGTAAGAGTTCAGAGTCATATAATCATGCTAGCCTTTCACGGTAATCAGAAAACGGCTTAGGAATAAGCGTTTTCCTAGTACAAACTAAACACTCCTGTTTTAACAAGATGCTTAAGACCTTACTTTGAAGTCGAGTAAACTTAAGACTCTAATGCATGGAATCGGACGATACGTGAGATAGAGTGAGTTTGATGTATAGAGAGTTGATCCAGTGCTTGAGAATCGTAATAAAATGCCTATAGGATAGTCATTAGTAGCCTTTAATTCACCCATTTACACACTTTCGCTGTTATTCAATTGCGGTAACATTGCGGTCCTCGCAATTCTGCCATTTTATCATTCTGTTTAGCTGTTTTCTTCTTCGTTTATCAATTCCATCTCTTGTCCTTTGAGTCTGATTTCAACTTTAATTTGTTTATGTTGCATCCCTTTACACATTCAGCAAAAACTAGATAATTAAAAACCAATTTACCCCTTCAAATCCACCCCATCTTTCTTAACAAATACACTTCGCGAATAGCTAAACATAAGTCTCTGTGGAAAAAACGAATGAAATATACTTACTACTTGCTGTGAGACCATGTATGCTTGCATGTTCTAAGTGCTCTCTCTACCTTATTGCTTATTTATCTTTTACACTAAGCACGCAACAAGTTTTTGGCGCCGCTGCCGGGGACTTATTTTAAGTGAAAACGAAGTTTGTTAAGTTTGAAACATCAAGTTATTTTCCATTGAATTTGATCCATCTTCATTTCTTTTTCAGGTACCATTTAGGGTAGTTTATGAATGAGACTCCATTTAGTGATCTAGAGTTCAACCCTGAGCCTGAGAGATTATTTAAAGCTAGAAATAGAGCCAAGAAACGTCTCTTTAAACAAACCCTTTTACCTCCAATCATTGCGGGAACTACAATTCCTCCGCAATTACCTCAAGAAGAAATGGCTGGAGTAAATCAAAACCTGGTGCCTGTCACTCGCAATCCCATTGAAATAGCGAATGACAAGGATAGCGCCATCCTTTCATATTTAGTACCTATGCCTGGGGAGCTGAACCCCAGCATAATCCGTCCTGAAATCACTGCCAACTCATTCGAGTTAAAACCAGTGATGTTCCAAATGTTGTCCACTGTGGGACAATTCTTTGGAATAGAAAATGAGGACCCCCATAACCACCTTAGGAACTTCCTAGGAGTTAGTGACACATTCCTAATCCCTGGAGTTTCCCAAGAAGCCCTGAGGTTATATCTTTTCCCTTACTCTTTAAGGGACAAAGCCAAAACATGGTTAAATTCTTTACCCTCAGGATCTGTCCTCAATTGGACAGATTTAGCAGAAAAATTCCTAGTCAAATATTTCCCACCAGATAGGAATTCAACCTTTCGTGATGATATCATAAAGTTCAAACAAGCTCCAAGTGAGTCCCTTCACGAAGCTTGGACAAGATTCAAAGACCTTCTCATTAAATGTCCACACCATGGCATTCCATGGTGTATCCAAATAGAAGTCTTCTTTAAAGGATGCAACCCCAGCACCAGACAAGTTCTAAATTCATCTGCTGGTGGTTCCATGTTGTCCAAGAGTTACAACGAAGCTTATGAGATCTTGGAGAAGATCTCAACATCTCATTGTAGGTGGTCAGACGATCCAGTAGAGCCAACTAGGGCTCAAGACAAGGATGCTCTAAGCGCCATGAGCACCCAAATAAACGCCCTGACCAACCTAGTTAAGCAAATGGCTCAGGCCAATCTCCAAACCAGTGCCAATACCGCCACAGCCATGTCAATGGGCACCCAACCAAGTCAAGGCGAGGCACCTATCTGTGGATTCTGTGGGGAAGGGCACCCTTATGAATACTGCCCTGGGAATCCATCCTCAGTCTGCTATGTTGGAAGCCAGCAGCAGCCCAGGAATAACCCCTACTCACAAACTTACAACCCTGGTTGGAGAAACCACCCTAACCTGTCATGGGGTGGCCAACAAAGCACTAACCAAAATTCTAACCAACCTAGACCGAGTGGAACACCTGGTTTCACTCCTCAACATAACCAGTCAATGTACCAAAAACCTTACAATCAACCTGTAGGATCTTCTGTAGAAAGCCTACTCAAGGAATACATAGCTAAGAATGATGCTACTCTTCAGAGCCAGCAAGCTACTCTTAGGAGCCTGGAAAACCAAATAGGCCAATTAGCCAATGAACTTAAAAGTAGGCCCCAAGGTAGACTCCCTGCTAACACCGAGGTACCAAGGAGAGATGGCAAAGAGCAAGTTCAAGCAATTGAACTTAGGAGTGGAAGACCATTGGTGAGCAACACAAAGGACACACCAAAGAGAGTAGAGAACACTGAGTCTAGTGCTCCACTTGAGTCTCTGCCAAACCAAGGTCCACCACCAACTAGCACATCAGGAGTCAGGCTAGAACCAATTATTGAGGAGGTAGAAGAAATTCCAAGGCCTCCACCTATCCTAAAGCGCCCTGACATACCTGCATATGTGCCACCACCTCCATACC
The DNA here is from genome assembly GCA_028017165.1 of Herpetospermum pedunculosum. Classification (NCBI taxonomy): domain Eukaryota; kingdom Viridiplantae; phylum Streptophyta; class Magnoliopsida; order Cucurbitales; family Cucurbitaceae; genus Herpetospermum; species Herpetospermum pedunculosum. Next base: position 48,298,650 of record CM051527.1, read on the forward strand.
CTCGAAGGCTTAAAAAGAAGCAAGAACAGGAAGTTCATTTTAATAAATTCTTAGAAATACTTAAGCAAGTGCATGTTAACATTCCTTTTGTTGAAGTTTTACAGTCTATGCCTTCTTATGTAAAGTTTTTAAAGGACATCATTACTAACAAAAAAATAATTGGTGAGTTTGAAACAGTAAACCTCACCGAGGAGTGCAGTGCCATCCTCCAGAACAAGCTGCCCAAGAAGGAGAAGGATCCTGGTTCCTTCACCTTACCTGTAGAACTTGGAGGCAAGCACGTGGGCAGAGCGCTTTGTGACCTGGGCACCAGCATAAATCTCATGCCCCTGTCCCTATTCCGCCAGTTGGGAATGGGAGAAGCACGTCCAACCACAGTCACTTTACAACTAGCAGACAGATCCATCGCATATCCAGAAGGTAAGATTGAGGATATTCTAGTTAAAGTTGACAAATTTATTTTCCTTGCAGATTTCATTGTCCTAGACTATGAAGCAGACAAGGAAGTCCCCATCCTGCTAGGTAGACCATTTCTAGCCACAGGTAGGGCACTTATAGACGTCCAAAAAGGTGAGCTTACTATGAGGGTTCATGATGAAGAGGTAAAGTTTAGTGTATATAAAGCTTTAAGGTACCCCTCTGACCTTGAATCCTGTGCTAGTATGGACGTTATTGATTCTTTAATGGAAGAACAATTAGAGCATGTATTATTAACCAAACATGCCAATGAATATGTAGGATTAGATATAGCTGACTTAAATATATCTGACATAATGGATATGCCTGTAGATAACCCACAGCATGTATGTATGAATATAGATTTAACTGATAGAACTGTAAATCCTTTGAAGCCCTCCATTGAGCATCCACCTGTTTTAGAACTTAAACCACTACCCACTCACCTCAAATATGCATATTTAGGAAATAATGATACACTGCCTGTAATTATTTCTTCTAAACTAAGTGAACAGCATGAGGGTGAATTAATTTTACTGCTTAAGCAACATAGGAAGGCTATAGCATGGACTATTGCTGATATTCGAGGCATTAGCCCTTCTTATTGCATGCACAAAATTATACTAGAGGAAGAGCACACACCTAGGGTAGATCACCAGCGTAGGCTGAACCCCTCTATGAAAGATGTAGTAAAGAAGGAAATAATAAAATGGTTAGATGCAGGAGTGATCTTCCCAATAGCTAGTAGCCAGTGGGTGAGCCCCATCCAATGTGTACCTAAAAAGGGGGGAATAACTGTGGTAGTCAATGAGAACAACGAACTGATTCCAACAAGGACTGTCACAGGGTGGAGAGTGTGTATGGATTACAGAAAATTAAATAAAGAGACTAAAAAAGACCATTTCCCTATACCGTTCATTGACCAGATGCTAGACAGAATAGCTGGTAGAGCCTACTATTGTTTCTTAGATGGCTATTCAGGCTATAATCAAATTACTATAGACCCTAAGGATCAAGAGAAGACCACCTTCACTTGCCCTTTTGGAACGTTTGCCTTCCGCAGAATGCCTTTTGGCTTATGCAATGCACCGGCAACTTTCCAAAGGTGCATGATGGCAATCTTCTCCGAGTTGGATGAGTCTATGATAGAAATATTCATGGATGACTTCTCAGTTTTTGGGGATTCATTTAAAACCTGTCTAGAAAACTTAGGACAAGTCCTGGCTAGGTGTGAGGAGACCAACCTAGTCCTAAATTGGGAAAAATGCCATTTTATGGTAGATGAGGGGATTGTCTTAGGACACAGAGTGTCAAGGGCAGGTGTAGAAGTTGATCGGGCCAAGATAGAGATCATAGAGAAGTTGGTAGAGCCCCAGAATGTCAAAGCCATTAGAAGCTTCTTAGGGCATGCTGGCTTCTACAGAAGGTTCATTAAGGACTTTTCTAAGATAGCCAAGCCTCTGTGTGAGCTATTAGAGCTAAATAGACCCTTCATCTTCTCTAAGGAATGTGTAGTAGCTTGGACCACCCTTAAGAAAGCACTAGTCACAGCCCCTATCATAGTAGGACCAAATTGGGATCTTCCCTTTGAGATGTTATGTGATGCCAGTGACTATGCTGTAGGAGTGATGTTAGGCCAGAAGATTGACAAGCTAACACACCCTGTCTATTATGCTAGTAAGACCTTTAATGAGGCTCAATGTAATTATACAACTACTGAAAAAGAAATGCTTGCTGTAGTGTTTGCTTGCGAAAAATTCAGAAACTATATTGTAGGCACTAGGACAATTGTATACACTGACCATTCTGCCTTGAAATATCTTATGAGGAAGGCTGATGCCAAGCCTAGATTGATTAGATGGGTGTTATTGCTGCAGGAATTTGATTTGGACATTCGGGACAAGAAAGGATGTGAAAATGTGGTTGCAGATCACCTGTCTCGATTGCAGCACAATTGCGAAAAAATTGCGGAGACCGCAATTTCTGATGCTTTTATTGATGAACATGTCTTTGCTTTGGCTCATCGTGATAACGATGAGGAACCTTGGTTTGCTGACATTGCTAACTTCCGTGCATCACAGGTATTACCAGTGTTCAAGGGAGGACAAGAGAAGAAGAGGTTCCTTCATGAAGCAAGGAAATTCATCTGGGATGACCCCACACTTTACAGAACCTGTGCTGATGGCTTGCTAAGGAAATGTGTTTCAGCTGCTGAAGCGAAGTCTGTGCTGCAGCACTGTCACTCATCTCCTTATGGTGGACACTTTGGTGGTCAAAGAACAGCTGCGAAGGTATTTCAGAGTGGCTACTATTGGCCAACAATCTTCAAGGATGCCCACAACTATGCCCGCAGCTGTGATGAGTGCCAAAGGACAGGTAACCTCAGTCGCAAGGATGAGATGCCCCTCACGTACATTTTAGAGTTGGAGCTCTTTGATGTGTGGGGCATTGACTTCATGGGACCATTCCCTCCATCATCAGGTAACCTGTACATATTAGTGGCAGTGGATTATGTGTCCAAGTGGGTAGAGGCCAAAGCATGTCCTAATAATGATGCTAAAACAGTCACTAACTTCTTGCATAGGCACATTTTCACTAGATTTGGGACTCCTCGTGCTATCATTAGTGATGAGGGGTCACATTTTATTAATAAGGCTATGGAGAAGGTATTGGCTAAATATAACATTAGACATAGAGTAGCCACTCCCTACCACCCACACTCAAATGGTCAGGCTGAAATTTCAAATAGGGAAATTAAGAACATCCTAGAAAAGGTAGTCAAACCTAATAGAAAAGACTGGTCATTTAAGCTTGAGGATGCACTTTGGGCTTATAGGACAGCATATAAGACACCTCTAGGTATGTCTCCTTATAGGCTGGTATATGGCAAGGCTTGTCACTTACCACTTGAGTTAGAAAACAAAGCATTTTGGGCCATGAAGGAATTGAATTTTTGTGTAAAGGATGCGGGGACACTGAGGTCTTTGCAAATACATGAGCTTGATGAGCTTAGGCATATGGCTTATGAGAATGCCAAAATGTATAAAGAAAAGACCAAAATATGGCACGACAGTAGACTTAGGATCAAAGACTTTAGGAAAGGCCAACTTGTCCTATTATTTAACTCACGTTTAAAGATATTTCCAGGCAAACTAAAGTCCAGATGGTCGGGCCCATTTGTTATTACTAATGTCTTTGTTCATGGTGCGATAGAGATAAAGAACTTGCAGCAAGGACAGCCTTTTATGGTAAATGGTGCTAGATTGAAGCACTACTATGAGGAAGGAGATGTGAAGACTCTCTCGGCCTTCCTCTTGCGTGAAGCATGAAGTTAAAAACGAGAGAGAACGAGTGGTTACTGTGCTCGTTTAGTCAAGGCCAATGCCTTAGTTTATTTTTTCTGTTTTTCCGATTATCGTTTGTATGTTTTGTGGTGTGATGTTAATTGCGTATTTAATGTTTTTTTTATTTGTTTTTGCAGGGATTCGAAAGAGGGGATCAAGGAGAGTAAATCCAGCTTTTAAAATCAAGAAACGGTTGAGCCAAATAAAAGATACGGACGAGCAAAGTTTGAGATTTTGATGAAAAAATATCCCTGGAATTGCGCTGGAATTGCTGGATTCGCAAAAAAAGAGCCGTTGGGATTTTTCCGTTGCCTTTATATCCGTTGGAAAGCGCTCGATCGATACGATTCTCTCATTCTCTGATTTCCAAGAACTCTGCGATTCTTTTCATCTTTGATTCTACTCTCAAGATCACCAAGATTCGACAATGGTGTCCACACGGGCTGAAAGATCCGCAGCCAAGAAGAAGGCTGATGACGCAGCTGAAGCGGCTGCGAGGGAAGCACTGCTCACCCTTGCAGATGATGGTGCCGTTCGCACCGGACCTCTTCCTAAACTTCCTATCCGTAGGAAGAAGTGGAGGGTTGTCACTGAGATCCCTGCTGGACCATCTGAGCCAGCGGGCACGCCCAAGAAACGCCGGTGGAGTGTCGAGATGGCCGCCGAACCAAGCACAGCCCTTCACCATATGAACCAGTGCCAAGCGCAGAGTCGTCACCGCCTGCACAGAGCTCCGAGTTGTCTCCAGCACCTCAGAGTCCTGAACCGACACCTGCAGCAGCGCAGAGTCCTGAACTGCCGTCTTCGCCACTGAGTTCTGCGCAGACACCATCAGCAGAGCACAATCCCACGCCATTGCACAATTCTCCACGGCCTGATCCTGAATTCCCATATGGGGATTATCAAGAGTCCACGCAGGGCAGTGGCGATGCTGGGGAAGACGAAGTCTTTTCTCCCATGAGGGAAGACAGCCCTGATGTTCCTGCACAGCAGGATGATTCCATGGAGGAGACGTTGGGGGCATGCCTCCAGCAGATCAACATTAAGAAGAAGAAGAAGGCCAAGATTGTCAAGGCCAAGAAATCCAAGAGGCTGAAGAAGAAGAAGGCCAAGAGAGTGCCTTCAGCAGACAAAGAAAGCACGGAGCCATCACTCAAAAGGCTCAAGGTTGAGGCTGCCGAGTCAGCCAAGCCAGCAGATAAGGGGAAGGCCAAGCTCTACCCTGAAGACGAGCCTCAGTCAGTGAGGTATGTCTCATCTGATGCTGAATCCAGGGGTGCTGAGTTAAGGAAGAGGGAGTTGCTGCACGAGAAAGGCTTCCTCGACCGACCTGCTGACCTGCCGCAGTTCTTGCGCGCAGGGGTGATCAACCACGGTTGGGAGGAGTTCTGCAGACCGCCTAATCCAGCATACACGAGCATGGTGTATGATTTCTACGCCAATGTGCTCAGCCCTGAGGATGGCCTGTCTGTGGTCAGAGGGGTAGAAGTAGATTTCTCAGCCAAGGCCATCAATGAAGCCTTTGGTCTCAAGGGCCAAACTCATACAGATTATGCACGGATTGTCGATGAGCCTACTGAGGCAGTTTTGGAAGAGGCCATTCGGACTATTGGCCAGCCTGAAGCTTCTTGGACCGTGTCACGCAATGGGAGGCACACTCTCATGAGTGCCAACCTCACGGCTAAGGCAGCTGTTTGGTTTTCGTTCGTGCGAAGGAGATTGTCCCCGGTGACTCACGAGACAACAATAAACCAGAGCCGATCGCTGCTGGTGTATGCGATCATGAGAGGTCTCACGATTAACGTGGGAGAAGTCATCACTGCGGCCATTGCTGAATGCGCCAAGAAAGGTAAGGGACCACTGTTTTTCCCTAATACCATAACCAAGCTATGTTTGCTTGCAGGAGTCCCCACCGAGCGTTTGGAGCAGCAAATGGCTTACACAGGCCATTTGGAGCTGCCTGCTAACCTGAGGCTGAGAAGAAAGGGGAATATGGAGTTTGAACTGGATAGGCTGGCTGCTGAACAGTCTCTATCCATGGCCTGCCTGATGGATATGCAGAGGAGAATGGCCCAATGGGCCACTTATGCGCAGGCGAGGGACAAGGAAGTTGCAGACCAACTGGGGTGCATCTTCCCTGACTTCCCCACAAATCTTCTGACTCCATGGGTGCCCCCACGACCACGGCAACCAGATGAGGATGAAGGAGTTTAAATGCTGGTTTGAAGTGCACTAAAGGGAGTATTGCTGTTCCCTTAGAAAAAAAAAACAATTTTCTGCTTTCTGATAGGACCATGTGAATTATGCTGTTTTTGGTTCAATTTTGATCTGTTTTAGATGTTTAGTTTTATGTTTTTCCTTTTGCTTAGTATAGTCTGATGTTAGTTGACTAGGTAGGATAGTTTAGTTTTATTTTTAGGAAGCTTGAGTGACTGGAAAAAGCATGCTTCGGGGCCTTAATCAATGTTATATCTGCCCTGATCTAATTGCGAAATAATTGCGGTACCCGCAATTTTCATGACTAAAAGCATGTTTTGGACTGTCTGTTTAGCTAGGCTGTGATCTGTTTAAATTCTATCTTTTGCTGCTATCATGACTACCTTATATAGCTGATCTTAAAGCATGCTGGATGAGTGTCATAGGACACCCTTTGATTGTTTAAATTAGCCTCTGAATAGGGCTCAGCATGCATAAACCATCAGTCCTTAAACTGTCTGTTATGTTCAAATTTTCTACTGCTGGAATAATTGCTCTTAGAATGTTTTGCCTATGCCTAGGATTTTTAGATTCTCTTTGTTTTACCTTAGACTAGATGCTTCTAGGACAAGTTTGGGGGTGTGCCACCTCAGACACTCATTGGGGACAATGAGTAGTTTAAGTTTGGGGGAGGCCACCCTAGGCCTAGGAACATTCCTCTCTTCCTTAGGACATAAGCATTCTTCTTCTCCTTTACAAAAAATGATGAACTGAAAAAAAAAATTTTGAAAAATAGAATAAAGAGGGGAGTTTCTCTCAAGTTGCTAAGTAATCAGTGCCAAGTGTGTAAACCACAAGTGGCATTGCATTAAAAGGCAACCCAAGAAGAGACCCCACCTAAGTAAAAAAGGAAAAAGGGAGAAATAGGGGAAGAAGAATGTATGCTTAGGAGTTATAATCTTGTGGCTTAGATGTCCTATTCAAAAAAAAAAAAAAAAAAGAACTCTGATCCTCAATGAGCTAAGCACAAGGTTGTAGCTTTTAGGTTTGTCCAGGGAGATGAATGTATATCCAATGTAGTGATGCCAGGGTTTAGGTTGTTCTCTAAAAGTACCACTGTCACTGTTAATACTAAAACTGGCATGACTCTAAGGAATCCTAGACACATTAAAAATAAGCTAGAAGCATGTACTGAGTCTGGAGTAAAACTTGGTAGAATTTGAAACCTAAGGGATAGTGGCATGATATTATAAAAGTAGCTAGATCAGTAGTAGGGGGTTAATAAAAACAGCAGGTATAGTAGGCAGGTGAAGTCAGAAGAAGCTTGATAAGAGGTTAGTTTTAAACGTAGAGGTGTGTCACAGGACAGCACTGCTAGAGATAGGGATATAGGGGAGTCAGTAAGTGGTCAAAGAAGATAAAATAACAAGCCTAAGTAAGTCCTTAGTATGCTTGAGGACAAGCAAAACCTTAAGTTTGGGGGTGTGTTAAGTCTCTGAAAGTGACTTATTTAGGACCCATTTAGCTTAAGAAGATGTACACTTTTAGGTGTTTTTGATAGCATTTAGCCTAAACCTATGCTTTAATATGAGAATTAGAAGAAGGTAGCTAATCTAGGACTTATGTACAATAGGTAGAAAAAGGGTTGAAAACCGAAGGAAAAGAATGAAAACATGAGCATTGCGAATGAATTGCGAAAACATTGCGGTGACCGCAATTATTCAAGTGAAAACCGTAAGTTGACTGATCTTTTTCTGTTAATTTCCGTAATTTCAGGGATTCGTTCTTTCTCCTCCATCCATTCTGATATATGACGTTGAAGGTTGATGGTGAAAGAATTTCGGCATGCATAGCGGAAGCATCGTTGGATCTAAGTACTCTTATTTTGTTAATTTAAAAAGAAAAAGCATGTAATTTGAAAATCAAAGACAATAATTTAGAAGTTACCTTTGAAGTTCAAATTCTTCTTGATTCCAAACTCGATCTTCGAACGTAACGGTCACGAACCACCACGAGAGTCTTCCCGACTATTCTCCGGCCTTAGAACGGGATTGTGGGATCCTTTGAGTGACTAATTTAAAAGAGAATTGAAGATGGAATTGGAGAGAATGGTAGAGAAATTGTCTTTACAATTTCTCAAAGTTCATCAAAATTCCAAGAAGAAGTCAATCTCATTAACCCTTTGTATATATAGAAGACTACATGCAAAAACATGCAAAATTGAGTTAACAATAGGATGCCATGTAGAATCCACTCAATTTAGTGGGATTAGTGGCTTGATGTGGGATGAACACTTAGCAAAAAAGTTTGACTCATAAAACCACCAACAAATGGTTTTTCCCACTAACTCAAGAATTGGATTTTTCCACTAACTTAAGAATTGGATTTTTCCACTCACTTTAGTCATCAAAATGACTCTTGACTTTCAAGGTTTAGTGGAGTCAACATTTGACTTTTGACTTTCAAAGTTGTAGTCAATTGTCTTAAATTTGACTTTTGACTAACTTTGATCAAATTAATTCAATTTAAAAATTAATTCAAATAATTAATTTTAAATCAAATTAAATTAATATTAAATAATTAATTAAACAATTTAATTAATTCAAATTTAATATCCAATAAATCCAACACTAATCCCGATCATTCCCGATATACATGATTATGAATCCATATTCATATTTTCGATAATTAAATCTTATTTAAATATCACCATCTCTCTCTATTGTTCAATTCGCAATTGAACGTTATGTCGTTAAATATATCACATATATTTAACGTTAATTCCCTAATTCGAATTCGAACACTTCGAATTCACTCGTCACACTGTTCTAAGGTTTAGTCCGATATGAGCTAGCAGGGGGACCTCATGGACCTACAGATCATGAGCTCCAACGATCCGAGATTAACTGATTAAACTCTTTAACCTAGTTAATCAACATTCGTTAACTATCAGGACATTCCACTATAGCCTAGTAGTTGCATTCTCCTCACTGTAGATATATTTATGTCCACTCGATATAACCATGATTAGTAAGTTGACCCTTCACAGGTTGTTCGTAATTTACGGTCGGGTCAAATATCTGTTTTACCCCCGTAATTACATCTTGCTCCTTAAGTCCCACTGATCCTCTAATGAACAATTGGTTTGTGATCCAATCACTAAACCAATTGGTATGTGATCTAATCACTATACCGAGTCCCTCTCGGGCCAATGAGAAGGTGGGGCCCCTTGTTCAAGACCTGGAGTCAGCACTTAAGGGAACAACCTATCTACTATCCCTAGAGACGGGTAGGAGTGAATTCCATCTTGCACCCTATGTCCCCAGCTATCTATTCGGTCTTACCCCTGAAATGGGAGGCTTATTGAGTCGGCGCTGTTGAGCCACCCTCACCCATGCAGATCTAAGGATAATCCCGAATAAATAGGAGTTCATAGTTAGCTCAGGATTAAGGTCAAGTTACCTAGGTCATCGTTTTGAAATAGTCAGTCTTTAAAACAGTAAACAACGTTATAAAGCAAGAGTGACTTATTTCGCGGTCCGGTCTAATGCAAACTCTTTGCATAGGACGCCCCCATTCACATGTCTCCACATGAACGATTCAGGATCACATCGTTTGTACTAAATACAAAATGGGCCGCATCCAATAGTGTCCCCAGGATAAGGTATCCAGCCTTATCCGTATACTATAGACCGTTTTGACTATTTACTCGAACTTGATCCACTTTTATGTCTCCACATAAAGTTCAAGTACTCATGTTATAGCCATGGATCTTAGTTTATTGGATTTAGGGTTTTCTAAAATGAAATAAGCAATTCACATATTCAATAATAACTTTATTGAATAAACCTCAATAACACTTTATTAGTAATAAAATATGTTTATCGTTTACAAACCACGAGTTTTAGGACATAAAACCCAACAAACTCCCACTTGGACTAAAACTCCAGTGGTAATAAATATATATCCATATATATACATAATGTTGAGTTTTTCAAAATGAGAAATAAATACAATAAACTAGGGCATCACATACCCATAGTTTTCTCCCACTTGCCCTAGATTATACATCCTGTAGTCCTAGTCTCACTAGGTGACCCTCAAACACTTTAGCCGTGAGAGCCTTTGTAAATGGATCAGCAATGTTGTCCTCAGAGGCTATTTGTTTCACAATAACGTCTCCTCGTTGGACGATCTCTCGAATGAGATGATATTTTCGCTCAATATGTTTCCCGCGTTTATGGCTCCTTGGCTCTTTTGAATTTGCAACTGCTCCACTGTTATCACAAAAGAGAGTGATAGGCAGATGCATATTTGGAACAACTTCCAAATCGTTCAAAAACTTTCTAAGCCACACAGCTTCTTTTGCTGCTTCACAGGCAGCTACGTATTCTGCTTCCATAGTGGAGTCAGCAACACAACTTTGCTTGATACTCCGCCATACTACAGCTCCTCCATTCAGAGTGAACACTGATCCCGATGTTGATTTTCTCGAATCTTTATCCGACTGGAAATCAGAATCAGTGTATCCTGTAAGAATCAGATCCTTACCTTTATACACGAGCATGTAATCCCTCGTTCTCCTAAGATACTTGAGGATATTCTTAACGGTTGTCCAATGTATAAGTCCAGGATTGGACTGAAACCTGCTGACAACACCTACTGCATAGCATATGTCGGGTCGTGTACACAACATAGCATACATCAGACTTCCAACTGCCGATGCATAGGGAATGCGTCTCATATCCTCAACTTCTTGAGGTGTCTTAGGACATTGTTCCTTCGACAAGTGAATTCCATGCCTGAAGGGTAGCAAACCCCTCTTGGAATTCTGCATCTTATATCTTGACAACATCTTGTCAATATAGGATGCTTGAGACATGGCTAATGTTCTATTCTTGCGGTTCCGAACTATTTGGATTCCAAGAATATATTGAGCTTCTCCCAAATCTTTCATTTGGAATTGAGTTGCTAGCCATTTCTTGACGTCAGTCAGGCATCTTACATCATTCCCAATGAGTAAGATATCATCGACATATAACACGAGGAATGCTACAGATGTTTTGACAATCTTCTTGTAAACACAAGGTTCATCAATGTTTTGTTCAAAACCATAAGATTTGATCGCAGTATCAAACCTTATATTCCAGCATCTAGATGCTTGTTTCAACCCATAAATGGATCGTTTAAGCTTACAAACTTTTTGTTCTTGATGTTGTATTATAAACCCCTCTGGTTGAGACATATAGATACTCTCTTCAAGATTGCCATTCAGAAAGGCTGTCTTGACATCCATTTGCCAAATCTCATAGTCATAATATGTGGCAATGGACAAGAGTATTCTAATTGATTTTAACATGACAACAGGAGAGAAGGTTTCATCATAGTCTACCCCCTCTCTCTGGGTATAACCCTTTGTCACTAATCGAGCTTTAAAGGTCTGTACCTTACCAGCTTGGTCTCGTTTTCTTTTGTAGATCCATTTACAACCAATAGGTTTTACCCCATCTGGTTGATCTACAAGTTCCCAGACCGAATTGAAGTACATCGACTCCATTTCGAGGTCCATGGCTTTGATCCACTGATCTTTGTCAACATCATTCATTGCCTGTTTATAGGTCAATGGATCCTCTATTCCATCATCTGGTATGATGATTTGAGTTTCTACTAAACCCATGTAACGGTCAGGTTGTTGCACAACCCTCCCACTACGTCGAGGCACTCTCAACTCTTGAGATGGATGTGAGTAATCAGAAATATTAGCTCCATCAACAACTCTTGTTGAGGGACCAATCTCATCAACAACTCTTGTTGATCTATCTGTAGCTTCTTTAGAAATTTCACGCAATACTAGTTTACTGCGAGGTTGATGATCTCTCATGTGATCTTCTTCGAGAAAAGTAGCATTTGTCGATACAAATACTTTATTTTCTTCTGGATCAAAGAAGTATCCAGCTTTCGATTCTTTTGGGTAGCCTATGAATAAACATACTTTTGAACGACGTTCCAATTTCTTAGGGTTTTGCACCAACACATGTGCCGGGCATCCCCAGATTCTGAAGTGACGTAAACTAGTTTTACGCCCTCTCCATAACTCATAAGGTGTTCCAGTAACACTTTTAGAGGGAACATTGTTCAAAATGTAGGCAGCAGTCTCTACTGCATATCCCCAAAACGAATCAGGCAAATGAGCATAGCTCATCATTGATCGAACCATGTCTAACAAGGTTCTGTTTCTTCTCTCCGATACACCGTTTTGCTGTGGCGTACTAGGTGCAGAGAGTTGTGACTGAATTCCATGTTCTATCAAATAGTCATGGAATCTTAGGTCCATGTACTCTCCACCTCGATCTGATCGAAGTGTCTTAATTGTTTTACCTAATAAGTTCTCAACTTCTGCCTTATACTCCTTGAACTTTTCAAGAGCTTCGGACTTATGATGTATTAGGTAAACATAACCGTACCTTGAATAGTCATCTATGAAACTGATGAAATATTCATATCCTCCTCGTGCTTTGACATTCATTGGTCCACAAAGGTCTGAATGCACGAGTTCTAAGGATTCTTTGGCTCTAAGACCTTTTCCAGTAAAAGATCTTTTCGTCATTTTCCCCTCAAGACAAGACTCACATGCTGGTAAAGAGTTGTCTTCTAACTGGCTTAGATGACCATTCTTAACCAATCTCTCAATCCTATTGAGATTAATGTGGCCAAGTCTTAAGTGCCAAAGATATGTACTTGAAGAAACCTTTTGCCTTTTGTTTCGCGTCTCAGCCGTTTTAAACATCTCGATATTTAGAATAGCTTTCGCTCTGGTCGGTTTTAACTTATATAAGTTGTTTTCTAGTTTTGCAGAACAAATAGGAATACCTCTTTTGGTAATGAACACTTCATTAATTTCAAAAGATACTTTATACAATTGTTCTAACAAACAAGAGATAGATACAAGATTCCTTTTCATTCCAGGAACAAGATACACATTATCTAATATAATGAATCTATCTCCAAAAAACAACTTTAAATCTCCCACTGATTTTGCTGAGACAACCTCTCCTGTTCCAACCCTGAGAGTTATCTCACCTTCCGCAAGTGTTCTCCAGGAACTACTTTCCTGAAAAGAAGAACAAATATGATTAGTGGCCCCTGAATCCAGTATCCAGGAAGAGTCATCACTCTCCACTAAACATGTTTCAACAACTAGTAAATCATATTTACCTTGTTTTGCCTTTTCAGCTTTCTTCTCTGCAAGGTACTTTGGGCAGTTTCTTTTCCAATGCCCATTCTCGTTGCAGTGGAAACATTTTCCTTTCTCTGCAACTTGAGCCTTGCTTTTGCGGTCATTAGGAGTTTTACTTTTCCCCTTCCCTTTCTTTTTCATCGGAATACTCTTATTTTTAGAAGAAGAAGGGCCAGACTTCGTTCCAGAGGACGATCCTCTATAGAACTTTTTAGTGGTAGCAACATTTGCCTCCACTTCATGTCCCTTAGTTTTCAGGAGGGACTGATAAGTCTGAAGCTCATTCAGAAGAGTAGTCAAGTTATATTCAATTTTGTTCATCATCGCATTTGTGCGGAACTGTAGGAAGCTCTTCGGAAGAGACTCCAGAATAAAACTGACCTGACTCTTCTCATCTATGACAGCTCTATTTACTTCTGCCACATTGAAATGGACCATCATGTCCAGGACATGTTCTCTAACAGAGGTCCCTTCTCTCATGCGACAATTATAAACGTACTTGATGGCATCATGCCTAAGGGAGAAGGACGGTTGTCCAAACATCCCCTTCAGAGATTCCATAATCTCTTTGGCAGCACCCATACCATCGTGTTTCTTAGCCAATACATCAGATATGCTGGCCAGAATGTAGACGCGGGCTTTATCATTTGCCCTTGTCCATCTGTCATATGCATCCCGAACATTTCGGTTTGCATTTGTGCCGGGGTTTTGAGGACACTCCTCAGTTAAAACGAACCTTAGATCATCAATTACCAGTATTGTGTTTAAATTTGATTTCCACGTTGCGTAATTATCCCCGTTAAGTTTCTCAGAAGCTAGTAACTGTACTATTGAGTTGGACATGCTGAAAAATATAAACATATCGTATTTAGTGAAATTGCTATTACCCTTTTATATTATCCAATTAAGTTTTAGCAAAAGTAATAATGTACCCATCATTTATTCTTTATTGCAACGATACTACAAAGGTTTAGAGCAACATCCACCTAGGGGCAGTCTATCACTCCTCCTTTGAATTGAGACAATCTCAGCTAATCGCTATTACCAGAATAACTCATATTCCAATAGATCTTTTAGCTATCGCTTACTTTGGTCAAGAAGTTACTAACACTTAGTAATTCTTGTAAGTGTGACCCTCCATTTTCAGACCTCAGAGATCGGAATCAACAAGCTCCCGAAATTGGAAAGACAATGCTGAAAACGGACCTATGAGACCCTACCCATTTCTGGAGTTCGCGGTGTTCCGAATCCCATGATACAACCCTCCTAAGGGGTGGTCGCTCCCAGGGCAGACTCGCAGGCGCATCATGGGAATCTCACGGTGCAACCTAATGGAGGAGACAGTAGGATGTGTTGACACACAACCTTCGCCCACTTACTATGAACGACTTCCCCTGTTCACCTTGTTATTGACTCATGCAAATACTTTCCTACTGGAGGTCGCTCCCAGGGCGACTCGAAGCCGAGCATGAATCTCACGGTGTGAACTCTTAGGGACGTAGGAGCTGAAAACATTTTTCCTCCCACTAAAGTGTTCTAGACGGTTGGGTATGATTTTACTTAGGCATATATTTTGGCTAACTAAAACATATCCTAAGTCTAGGTAATATTTCCGAGTATAACGTTTATACTGGATTTTAACCTATGATGTCTAGGTGATAAAACTTTTAAAACCTCACATCACTCACGCATGCTCATAAAACCGGGTTAGCTAAACTCAAACGCCAGTTCGATGCCCAGGTAGGAGGTGTTCCGTAAACCGTCAACTTAAATACCCCCAAGCTGAGACAGCATCTTACCGGGTGAGTTTTTCTTGTAACCGAAGTTTTACAAGATATCGACCTATTTTAACTATTAAAATAGGAGATTGCTTGGTAGTTAACCCTAAATGAGCATGCATTTATCTTTGTTATAAGTTTTAATGTCTAATTCATTTTATAACACTTATAAAAAAAACTTATAACATACATCTAACATGCTTTTATATAACAATTATATAAAATCATTCCATGCAAAAATATAACAACTTATATGAAATCTCATGGAATCCTAAACATGCATACTTATATTATAACACTTATAACATACTTTCAATGCATGTTTCATGCTTATCCTATGGTGGGATTTTAAATCTACATGGCATACAATATGCACACAAGATTATGTTTATTTAAACTATACATTCACAATGCATAAATAAATAAACCACACTAAAAATGGATTGGTTTTGGCATCCTAAACAAGCATTTACCTAAATTATTACAATAATAAAATAGGAAAAAGTCTTGAACCGCCCCCGAACACTTCGAATCGGCTCGAACCGCTTGTAAGTTGTGGAATTGCACGAAACGCCGCCGAACCGAACCGAACCGCCACTTGACGCCTCTTCCAATTTTGATAAATTACATCCTAAAATGGACTCTAATGACTCTACAAAAATTACATACTCTTTGTAACACATTAAAGCCCATTACAAGGCAATTACAATAATTATTACAAATTGGAAAAGAAATGGATGCCAAAGACCAAAAATTTCCATTTTAGCACACATACATTCATCACATGAATTACTACCCACCAACTCTAAATTAACCAAAAAAGAGTACTTAAAGCATGCTCTGATACCATTTGAAAGAATTTCGGCATGCATAGCGGAAGCATCGTTGGATCTAAGTACTCTTATTTTGTTAATTTAAAAAGAAAAAGCATGTAATTTGAAAATCAAAGACAATAATTTAGAAGTTACCTTTGAAGTTCAAATTCTTCTTGATTCCAAACTCGATCTTCGAACGTAACGGTCACGAACCACCACGAGAGTCTTCCCGACTATTCTCCGGCCTTAGAACGGGATTGTGGGATCCTTTGAGTGACTAATTTAAAAGAGAATTGAAGATGGAATTGGAGAGAATGGTAGAGAAATTGTCTTTACAATTTCTCAAAGTTCATCAAAATTCCAAGAAGAAGTCAATCTCATTAACCCTTTGTATATATAGAAGACTACATGCAAAAACATGCAAAATTGAGTTAACAATAGGATGCCATGTAGAATCCACTCAATTTAGTGGGATTAGTGGCTTGATGTGGGATGAACACTTAGCAAAAAAGTTTGACTCATAAAACCACCAACAAATGGTTTTTCCCACTAACTCAAGAATTGGATTTTTCCACTAACTTAAGAATTGGATTTTTCCACTCACTTTAGTCATCAAAATGACTCTTGACTTTCAAGGTTTAGTGGAGTCAACATTTGACTTTTGACTTTCAAAGTTGTAGTCAATTGTCTTAAATTTGACTTTTGACTAACTTTGATCAAATTAATTCAATTTAAAAATTAATTCAAATAATTAATTTTAAATCAAATTAAATTAATATTAAATAATTAATTAAACAATTTAATTAATTCAAATTTAATATCCAATAAATCCAACACTAATCCCGATCATTCCCGATATACATGATTATGAATCCATATTCATATTTTCGATAATTAAATCTTATTTAAATATCACCATCTCTCTCTATTGTTCAATTCGCAATTGAACGTTATGTCGTTAAATATATCACATATATTTAACGTTAATTCCCTAATTCGAATTCGAACACTTCGAATTCACTCGTCACACTGTTCTAAGGTTTAGTCCGATATGAGCTAGCAGGGGGACCTCATGGACCTACAGATCATGAGCTCCAACGATCCGAGATTAACTGATTAAACTCTTTAACCTAGTTAATCAACATTCGTTAACTATCAGGACATTCCACTATAGCCTAGTAGTTGCATTCTCCTCACTGTAGATATATTTATGTCCACTCGATATAACCATGATTAGTAAGTTGACCCTTCACAGGTTGTTCGTAATTTACGGTCGGGTCAAATATCTGTTTTACCCCCGTAATTACATCTTGCTCCTTAAGTCCCACTGATCCTCTAATGAACAATTGGTTTGTGATCCAATCACTAAACCAATTGGTATGTGATCTAATCACTATACCGAGTCCCTCTCGGGCCAATGAGAAGGTGGGGCCCCTTGTTCAAGACCTGGAGTCAGCACTTAAGGGAACAACCTATCTACTATCCCTAGAGACGGGTAGGAGTGAATTCCATCTTGCACCCTATGTCCCCAGCTATCTATTCGGTCTTACCCCTGAAATGGGAGGCTTATTGAGTCGGCGCTGTTGAGCCACCCTCACCCATGCAGATCTAAGGATAATCCCGAATAAATAGGAGTTCATAGTTAGCTCAGGATTAAGGTCAAGTTACCTAGGTCATCGTTTTGAAATAGTCAGTCTTTAAAACAGTAAACAACGTTATAAAGCAAGAGTGACTTATTTCGCGGTCCGGTCTAATGCAAACTCTTTGCATAGGACGCCCCCATTCACATGTCTCCACATGAACGATTCAGGATCACATCGTTTGTACTAAATACAAAATGGGCCGCATCCAATAGTGTCCCCAGGATAAGGTATCCAGCCTTATCCGTATACTATAGACCGTTTTGACTATTTACTCGAACTTGATCCACTTTTATGTCTCCACATAAAGTTCAAGTACTCATGTTATAGCCATGGATCTTAGTTTATTGGATTTAGGGTTTTCTAAAATGAAATAAGCAATTCACATATTCAATAATAACTTTATTGAATAAACCTCAATAACACTTTATTAGTAATAAAATATGTTTATCGTTTACAAACCACGAGTTTTAGGACATAAAACCCAACAGATGGTTCTCCTTGGCCCAAACGCACCTGCAAACTACTATAAAAGGGGGCCAAAGTCGGAGGTTTGATCATCATTCGAAGCGCAGAAGTCTTCTCGCAGTCCATCATTTCTCTCTGTTTTCCTTTACCGTCTGTTGGAGTGGGAGTCTCAGCTGTTGGAATCGATAATCTGATAGGAAGGAGAGGAGATTCTTCTTCTCTCTCGATTGGATTCATCCAAGCAAGGCTGACCTCTCATCCCTTTCATTCGAGGCGACTGCAACGAAGCTTTCAAGCAACCTTTACTGCTTTTCTGTCTTTTTCTTCTCATTTCCAGCTTTGATTAGTTGTTGTTCTAGTTTAGTGTTTTACTTACTGCATTTCGTTGTTGTCTGTCTTGGAATCATTTCTTTCAAAGCTTTCCTTTGTCGTTCAAACACTCAAAGTAATCAAAGTACAATTCTGCATTTCACAGTTTCCACCTTTTTCTGCTACGGTTTTGTCTTGCTGTTTTAAGCACATTTCTCTTCTAAGCATGTCTGTTTTATCTACCCTTTCTGTTCTCCATATATCCATGAGTAGCTAAGTCACTTAGGGGCATGCTAATGACAGAACTATAGGCTAAAAAAAACGTGAACCAAGCATGTAGGATCGCCTTCGAAACATTGATTGTATGTAAGCTTCATCCCACGGGCAATTTCGATTGGCCATCCATTTTGTCCAAAGAACTCCTAACCTCTGGAAGGAGTAAGAGTTCAGAGTCATATAATCATGCTAGCCTTTCACGGTAATCAGAAAACGGCTTAGGAATAAGCGTTTTCCTAGTACAAACTAAACACTCCTGTTTTAACAAGATGCTTAAGACCTTACTTTGAAGTCGAGTAAACTTAAGACTCTAATGCATGGAATCGGACGATACGTGAGATAGAGTGAGTTTGATGTATAGAGAGTTGATCCAGTGCTTGAGAATCGTAATAAAATGCCTATAGGATAGTCATTAGTAGCCTTTAATTCACCCATTTACACACTTTCGCTGTTATTCAATTGCGGTAACATTGCGGTCCTCGCAATTCTGCCATTTTATCATTCTGTTTAGCTGTTTTCTTCTTCGTTTATCAATTCCATCTCTTGTCCTTTGAGTCTGATTTCAACTTTAATTTGTTTATGTTGCATCCCTTTACACATTCAGCAAAAACTAGATAATTAAAAACCAATTTACCCCTTCAAATCCACCCCATCTTTCTTAACAAATACACTTCGCGAATAGCTAAACATAAGTCTCTGTGGAAAAAACGAATGAAATATACTTACTACTTGCTGTGAGACCATGTATGCTTGCATGTTCTAAGTGCTCTCTCTACCTTATTGCTTATTTATCTTTTACACTGAGCACGCAACACTGACCACTTGAGTCGCATTGTGCGTAATGAGGATGACTTGCCTCTGAATGATGAGTTCCCTGATGAAGTCCTCTTCCAGATGAGTGTGGAGACACCATGGTACGCAGACATTGTCAATTACTTGGTCACAGGTACGTTCCCATTCGATTTTTCATATAACAAAAGAGCTAAGCTGAGAAGCGAGGCCAAGACTTATGTCTGGGAAGAGCCCGTTTTATGGAAATTTTGCGCTGACCAAGTAATTAGGAAGTGTGTTCCTAAGTCTGAGCATAGGTCCATACTTATATTTTGCCATGAATTTGCATGTGGGGGACACTTTGGGCAAAATAGGACGGCGAGGAAAATATTAGATTGTGGGTTTTTCTGGCCATCACTGTTTAAGGACTGTTATGAATTTTGCAAATCATGTGATCAGTGTCAAAGAAAAGGGTCCATCACAAGTAGGAATGAAATGCTCCAAAACCCCATTTTAACTTGCGAAATTTTTGAGGTTTGGGGTATGGACTTTATGGGACCCTTTCCCCCTTCATTTGGTTTTGTCTATATCTTGTTGGCTGTGGACTACGTGTCTAAGTGGGTGGAGGCTAAAGCCACCAAAGTTGATACTGCTAATGTGGTTTCCAGTTTTGTCAAATCCAATATTTTTAGCAGGTGTGGAGTTCCACGAGCCATCATAAGCGACCAGGGGAGCCACTTCTGCAACAAGACGATCCAGGCCTTGATGAGGAAGTATGGGGTAAATCACAAAATCTCCACCCCGTACCATCCTCAAACCAATGGCCAAGCAGAAGTCTCCAATCGAGAGGTGAAGAGCATCCTCGAGAAAACAGTAAGTCCAGGAAGGAAGGATTGGAGTCTCAGGCTGGACGATGCTTTGTGGGCCTATCGTACGGCTTACAAAACCCCCATAGGGATGTCTCCCTACCGGATGGTTTTTGGGAAAGCCTGTCATCTCCCTGTGGAGATCGAGCACAAAGCTTACTGGGCCGTGAAGAAGTGTAATATGGACTTTGACAAGGCTGGCGAAGAAAGACTCCTCAAATTGCAAGAACTAGAGGAGCTTCCCCTGGATGCATACGAGAACTCGAAGACCTACAAGGAAAAGACCAAGATGTTCCACGACAGACGAGTCGTCCGAAAACACTTCGAAGTTGGTCAGAAGGTCCTCTTGTTCAACTCCCGCCTGAAGTTCATGCCAGGTAAACTTCGTTCCCAGTGGCTTGGTCCTTTCATTATAACCGTTGTCCATCACTATGGTGCAGTCAAGATTCAGAGCCTAGATTCAGAGAAGACATTCACGGTGAATGGCCAACGACTGAAGATCTTCTATGAGGGAATGTCAGAGGACTTCGACAACCATGCCTACTTGAAAGAGCCCGATTATGAGAAAGGATGAAATGAGTTTTGGTAAAGTCGAGCAATCGACTCTAAAAATTTGTGCTACTCGGAGGCACCCGAGCTTGAACTGTACATGCTTTTTGTTTACTTTACTGTCTTTAGGATTAGCTTAGGTTCTTACTCTGATGTTGTGAGTTTTCAGGTGAAACAATGGCTCGTCTTTGAGGTTTATTTGCTAAGGATAAAGCGCACTCTCCAACCCTCTAAGTCACAATTCAGGGAAGGTTTTCTTTCCTTAGAATTTTGACTGTGCATATTTAGTCCAATGAGGACATTGTCCATTTCTAAGTTGGGGGTGGTGGGTTGTGCCTTGCAGTGATTATCGAGTTTAGTTGTGGAATTCTGATAAGCATATTCTGTTGCGATGAATGCATGATAGTTGGACTATGAAATTCTGTGATGTACTGTTGAGGTCTTCGTATTTGTATTTGTTGTGAAATTCAGCATGATTGCATTTGTTAAGGCCATTTTGAAAAAAATTTCAATTATTTCCCTGTTTAAGCTTTGCATGTTAGCACTCTATCTTGGATCTGTGGGTTTAGGGTAATTCTATTTGTTTTGAAATCCGTTGTCACCTCGAAAGGCAACCTTAGGTTGAGCTAAGATTCGCTCTTGTCGTAATCCATGCGCTTAAAATTTTAACATGATTTTTAGGCTAAAAAGAAAATGAATGCATATTTTATAAAAAGAAAGTAATCTCCTGAGGTGTTCCTCCTTCTTGAGTTGCCTTAGTAGCCAGGGGCGGTCGTGTAACCCACGGTCGCCACTGCATGAAAAGGAAGCACAAGGAAGTGAACGCTAGTCCTTAAAAATGTGAATTTTGCCCGTAGTCAGATGCACTGTGCAATGAAATTGCAGGCAAGCTGAAACGAAAGCAAAATTGACATGTCAGGCACTCATAGAGATCAAAAAAAAAAAGGATGCCTTGCGATCTATTACTTGTTTAGACGATGAATAGCCCTTAGACTGTTCTGTTTAGCCATAAGTAGGGGGAAGGCGAAGTTTTGGGACGGGTAGAGCTGTTCTAAGCCTGTCAAAATCTAAGATCGAGGAGCTAGGTCCGAAGCATAAATAGGGAAGCTGTTAAGTCTCTGAAAGTGACTTATTTAGGACCCATTTAGCTTAAGAAGATGTACACTTTTAGGTGTTTTTGATAGCATTTGGCCTAGACCTATGCTTAAATATGAAAATGAGAAGAAGGTAGCTAAATTAGGACTTATGCACAATAGGAAAGAAAAGGGTTCAAAACCGAAGGAAAAGAATGAAAAAACTGCATTGCGACAGCATTGCGAAAACATTGCTGAGGCCGCAATTATTCAAGTGAAAACCGTAAGTTGACTGATCCTTTTCTGTTAATTTCCGTAATTTCAGGGATTCGTTCTTTCTCCTCCATCCATTCTGATATATGACGTTGAAGATTGATGGTTCTCCTTGGCCCAAACGCACCTGCAAACTACTATAAAAGGGGGCCAAAGTCGGAGGTTTGATCATCATCCGAAAGCGTAGAATCCTTCTCACAGTCCACTTTTTCTCCCTGTTTTCCTTTGCCGTCTGTTGGAGTGAGAGTCTCAGCTGTTGGAATCGATAATCTGATAGGAAGGAGAGGAGATTCTTCTTCTCTCTCGATTGGATTCATCCAAGCAAGGCTGACCTTTCATCCCCTTCATTCGAGGCGACTGCGACGAAGCTTCCAAGCGCCATTTTACTGTTTTCTGTCGTTCTTCTTCTAATTTCCAGTTTTGATCATTGTTGTTCCTAGTTTAGTGTTCTAGTTACTGCATTTCGTTGTTGTCTGTCTTTGAATTATTTCCTTTAAGTTTCCTTTTATCCGTTAAACGTTCAAAGTAATCAAATTGCAAGATTTCATTTCACGGTTTCCTTCTTCTGCTGCTACGGTTTTGTCTTGCTGTTTTGAGTTTATTTCCCTTCTAAGCATGTCTGTTTCATCTTACATTTCTGTTCTCCATATATCCATGAGTAGCTAAGTCACTTAGGGGCATGCTAATGACAGAACTATAGGCTAAAAAACGTGAACCAAGCATGTAGGATCGCCTTCGAAACATTGATTGTATGTAAGCTTCATCCCACGGGCAATTTCGATTGGCCATCCATTTTGTCCAAAGAACTCCTAACCTCTGGAAGGAGTAAGAGTTCAGAGTCATATAATCATGCTAGCCTTTCATGGTAATCAGGAAACGGCCTAGGAATAGGCGTTTCCCTAGTACAAACTAAACACTTCTGTTTTAACAAGATGATTAAGACCTTACTTTGAAGTCGAGTAAACTTAGGAATCTAAAGCATGGAATCGGACGATACATGAGATAGAGTGAGTTTGATGCATAGAGAGTAGATCCAGTGCTTGAGAATCGTACAATAATGCCTATAGGATAGTCATTAGTAGCCCTTAATTCACCCAATTACACACTTTCGCTGCTGTTTAATTGCGGAAACATTGCGGTCCCCGCAATTCTGCTAAATTTTCATTCTGTTTAGCTGTTTTCTTCTTCGTTTATCAATTCCATCTCTTGCCCTTTAAGTCTAATTTCAACTTGCATTTGTTTATGTTATATTCCTTTACACATTCAGCAAAAATTAGATAATTAAAAACCAATTTTACCCCATCAAATCCACCCCATCTTTCTTAACAAATACACTTCGCGAATAGCTAAACATAAGTCTCTGTGGAAAAAACGAATGAAATATACTTACTACTTGCTGTGAGACCATGTATGCTTGCATGTTCTGAGTGCTCTCTCTACTTTCTTGCTTATTTATCTTTACACATTGAGCACGCAACAAGTTTTTGGCGCCGCTGCCGGGGACTTATTTTAAGTGAAAACGACGTTTGTTAAGTCTGAAACACCAAGATATTTTCCATTGGATTTGATCCATTTCCATTTCTTTTTCAGGTACCATTTAGGGTAGTTTATGAATGAGACTCCAAGTAGTGATCTAGAGTTCAACCCTGAGCCTGAAAGATTATTTAAAGCTAGAAATAGAGCCAAGAAACGTCTCTTTAAACAACCCCTCTTACCTCAAATAATTGTTGAAACCGCAGAGTCTCCGCAATCCACTCAAGAAGAAATGGCTGGAATAGATCAAAACCTGGTGCCTGTCACTCGTAATCCCATTGAAATAGCGAATGACAAGGATAGCGCCATCCTTTCATACCTCGTACCTATGCCTGGGGAGCTGAACCCCAGCATAATCCGTCCTGAAATCACTGCCAACTCATTCGAGTTAAAGCCAGTGATGTTCCAAATGTTGTCCACTGTGGGACAATTCTTTGGAATAGAAAATGAGGACCCCCATAACCACCTTAGGAACTTCCTAGGAGTTAGTGACACATTCCTGATTCCTGGAGTTTCCCAAGAAGCCCTGAGGATATATCTGTTCCCTTACTCTTTGAGGGACAAAGCCAAAACGTGGTTAAATTCATTACCCTCAGGATCTGTCCTCAATTGGACAGACTTAGCAGAAAAATTCCTAGTCAAATATTTCCCACCAGATAGGAATTCGACCTTCCGTGATGATATCATCAAATTCAAACAAGCTCCAAGTGAGTCTCTTCACGAAGCTTGGACAAGATTCAAAGACCTTCTCCTTAAATGTCCACACCATGGCATCCCATGGTGTATCCAAATAGAAGTCTTTTTTAAAGGATGCAACCCCAGCACCAGACAAGTTCTAAACTCATCTGCTGGTGGTTCCATGTTGTCCAAGAGTTACAACGAAGCTTATGAGATCTTGGAGAAGATCTCAACATCTCACTGTAGGTGGTCAGATGATCCAGTAGAGCCAACTAGAGCTCAAGACAAGGATGCTCTAAGCGCCATGAGCACCCAAATAAACGCCCTGACCAACCTAGTTAAGCAAATGGCTCAGGCCAATCTCCAAACCAGTGCCAATACCGCCACAGCCATGTCAATGGGCACCCAACCAAGTCAAGGCGAGGCACTTGTCTGTGGATTCTGTGGGGAAGGGCACCCATATGAATACTGCCCTGGGAATCCATCCTCAGTCTGCTACATTGGAAGCCAGCAGCAGCCTAGGAATAACCCCTACTCCAACACCTATAACCCTGGTTGGAGAAACCACCCTAACCTGTCATGGGGTGGCCAACAAAACGCTAACCAAAATTCTAACCAACCAAGGCCGAGTGGAACACCTGGTTTCACTCCCCAACATAACCAGTCAATGTACCAAAAACCATACAATCAACCTGTAGGATCTTCTGTAGAAAACCTACTCAAGGAATACATCGCTAAGAATGATGCTACGCTTCAAAGCCAGCAAGCTACTCTTAGGAGCCTAGAAAACCAAATAGGCCAATTAGCCAATGAACTTAAGAGTAGGCCCCAAGGTAGACTCCCTGCTGACACCGAGGTACCAAGGAGAGATGGTAAAGAACAAGTTCAAGCAATTGAACTTAGGAGTGGAAGACCACTGGTGAGCAACACAAAAGACATACCAAAGAGAGTAGAGAACACTGAGTCTAGTGCTCCGCTGGAGTCTCTACCAAACCAAGGTCCACCACCAACTAGCACATCAGGAGCCAGGCTAGAACCAATTATTGAGGAGGTAGAAGAAATTCCAAGGCCTCCACCTATCCTAAAGCGCCCTGACATACCTGCATATGTGCCACCACCTCCATACCCTCGAAGGCTTAAGAAGAAGCAGGAACAGGAAGTGCATTTTAATAAATTTTTAGAAATTCTTAAGCAAGTGCATGTTAACATTCCTTTTGTAGAAGTTTTACAGTCTATGCCTTCTTATGTAAAGTTTTTGAAGGACATCATTACTAACAAAAAAATAATTGGTGAGTTTGAAACAGTAAACCTCACCGAGGAATGCAGTGCCATCCTCCAGAACAAGCTGCCCAAGAAGAAGAAGGATCCTGGTTCCTTCACCTTACCTGTAGAACTTGGAGGCCGGCATGTGGGCAGAGCGCTTTGTGACCTGGGCGCCAGCATAAATCTCATGCCCCTGTCCCTATTCCGCCAGTTGGGAATAGGAGAAGCACGTCCAACCACTGTCACTTTACAACTAGCAGACAGATCCATTGCATATCCAGAAGGTAAAATTGAGGATATTCTAGTTAAAGTTGACAAGTTTATTTTCCTTGCAGATTTCATTGTCCTGGACTATGAGGCAGACAAGGAAGTTCCCATCCTGCTAGGCAGACCATTTCTAGCCACAGGTAGGGCACTTATAGACGTCCAAAAAGGTGAGCTCACTATGAGGGTTCATGATGAAGAGGTGAAGTTTAGCGTATATAAAGCTTTAAGGTACCCCTCTGACCTTGAATCCTGTGCTAGCATGGACGTAGTAGACTCCTTGATGGAGGAACAATTAGAGCATGTATTATTAACTAAGCATGCTAACGAATATGTACAATTAGATATAGCTGACTTAAATGTATCTGACATAATGGATATACCTGTAGATAAACCACAACATGTATGTATGAATATAGATTTAACTGATAGATCTGTGAATCCTTTAAAGCCCTCCATTGAGCATCCACCTGTTTTAGAACTGAAACCACTACCTACTCACCTCAAGTATGCATATCTAGGAAGTAATGAAACTCTGCCTGTTATCATTTCTTCTAAATTAAGTGAAAAGCATGAGGTTGAACTGATTTTACTGCTTAAGCAACATAGGAAGGCTATAGCATGGACTATTGCTGATATTCGAGGCATTAGCCCTTCTTATTGCATGCACAAAATTATACTAGAGGAAGAGCACACACCTAGGGTAGATCACCAGCGTAGGCTAAACCCCTCTATGAAAGAGGTAGTAAAGAAGGAAATAATAAAATGGTTAGATGCAGGAGTGATCTTCCCAATAGCTAGTAGCCAGTGGGTGAGCCCCATCCAATGTGTACCTAAAAAGGGGGGAATAACTGTGGTAGTCAATGAGAACAACGAACTGATTCCAACAAGGACTGTCACAGGGTGGAGAGTGTGTATGGATTACAGAAAATTAAATAAAGAAACCAAAAAAGACCATTTTTCTCTTCCGTTCATTGACCAGATGTTAGACAGAATAGCTGGTAGAGCCTACTATTGTTTCTTAGATGGCTATTCAGGCTATAATCAAATAACTATAGACCCTAAGGATCAAGAGAAGACCACCTTCACTTGCCCTTTTGGAACGTTTGCCTTTCGCAGAATGCCTTTTGGCTTATGCAATGCACCGGCAACTTTCCAAAGGTGCATGATGGCAATCTTCTCTGAGTTAGATGAGTCCATGATAGAAATATTCATGGATGACTTCTCAGTCTTTGGGGACTCATTTTCAAACTGTCTAGAAAACCTAGGACAAGTCCTGGCTAGGTGTGAGGAGACCAACCTAGTCTTAAATTGGGAAAAATGCCATTTTATGGTGGATGAGGGGATTGTCTTAGGACATAGAGTGTCGAGGGCAGGAGTCGAAGTTGACCGAGCCAAAATTGAGATCATAGAGAAGTTGGTAGAGCCCCAGAATGTCAAAGCCATTAGAAGCTTCTTAGGGCATGCTGGCTTCTACAGAAAGTTCATTAAGGACTTTTCTAAGATAGCCAAGCCTCTGTGTGAGCTTCTAGAATTAAATAGGCCATTCATCTTCTCTAAGGAATGTGTAGTAGCTTGGACCACCCTTAAGAAAGCACTAGTCACAGCCCCTATCATAGTAGGACCAAATTGGGATCTGCCCTTTGAGATGTTATGTGATGCCAGTGACTATGCTGTAGGAGTGATGTTAGGCCAGAAGATTGACAAGCTAACACACCCTGTATATTATGCTAGTAAAACCTTGAATGAGGCTCAATGTAATTATACCACTACTGAAAAAGAGATGCTTGCTGTAGTGTTTGCTTGCGAAAAATTCAGAAACTATATTGTAGGTACTAGGACAATTGTATATACTGACCATTCTGCCTTGAAATATCTTATGAGGAAGGCTGATGCAAAGCCTAGGTTGATTAGATGGGTGTTATTGCTGCAGGAATTTGATTTGGACATTCGGGACAAGAAAGGGTGTGAAAACGTGGTTGCAGATCACCTGTCTCGATTGCAGCACAATTGCGACAAAATTGCGGACCCCGCAATTTCTGATGCTTTTATTGATGAACATGTCTTTGCTTTGACTCATCGTGATAACGATGAGGAACCTTGGTTTGCTGACATTGCTAACTTCCGTGCATCACAGGTATTACCAGTGTTCAAGGGAGGACAAGAGAAGAAGAGGTTCCTTCATGAAGCAAGGAAATTCATCTGGGACGACCCCACACTTTACAGAACCTGTGCTGATGGCTTGCTAAGGAAGTGTGTTTCAGCTGCTGAAGCGAAGTCTGTGCTGCAGCACTGTCACACATCTCCTTATGGTGGACACTTTGGTGGCCAAAGAACAGCTGCAAAGGTATTTCAAGTGGCTATTATTGGCCAACGATCTTCAAAGATGCCCACAACTATGCCCACAACTGTGATGAATGCCAAAGAACAGGTAACCTCAGTCGAAAGGATGAGATGCCCCTCACCTACATCTTAGAGTTAGAGCTCTTTGATGTATGGGGCATTGACTTCATGGGGCCATTCCCCCCATCATCAGGTAACCTCTACATATTAGTGGCAGTGGATTATGTGTCCAAGTGGGTAGAGGCCAAAGCATGTCCTAATAATGATGCTAAAACAGTCACCAACTTCTTGCATAGGCACATTTTTACTAGGTTTGGGACACCTCGGGCTATCATTAGTGATGAGGGGTCACATTTCATTAACAAGGCTATGGAAAAAGTATTGGCTAAGTATAACATTAGACATAGAGTAGCCACTCCCTATCACCCACACTCAAATGGCCAAGCTGAAATCTCAAATAGGGAAATTAAGAACATCCTAGAAAAAGTAGTCAAACCTAATAGGAAAGACTGGTCCTTCAAGCTTGAGGATGCACTTTGGGCTTATAGGACAGCATATAAGACACCTCTAGGAATGTCCCCTTATAGGCTGGTATATGGCAAGGCTTGTCACTTACCACTTGAGTTAGAAAACAAAGCATTTTGGGCCATGAAGGAATTAAATTTTTGTGTAAAAGATGCGGGGACACTGAGGTCTTTGCAATTACATGAGCTTGATGAGCTTAGGCACATGGCCTATGAAAATGCTAAGATGTACAAGGAAAAGACCAAGATTTGGCACGATAGTAGACTTAGAGTTAAGGACTTTAAGAAGGGTCAACTTGTGTTGTTGTTTAACTCACGGTTGAAACTATTTCCAGGGAAACTTAAGTCTAGATGGTCGGGTCCATTTGTCATTACTAATGTGTTTGTTCATGGTGCCATAGAGATAAAAAACTTGCAGCAAGGCCAACCATTTATCGTCAATGGGGCGAGGTTGAAGCATTACTATGAGGAAGGAGATGTGAAGACTCTCTCGGCCTTCCTCTTGACTGAAGCGTGACAGTGAGAACGAGAGAAGACGAGTGGTTACTGTGCTCGTCAACATAAGGCTCATGCCTTAGTTTATTTTTTGCGATTTTCCGGTTGTCATTTGTGTGTTTTGTTGTGTGATTTTAATTACGTATTTGATATTGTTTTTATTTCTTTTTGTAGGGAATCGAAAGAGGGAATCAAGGAGAGTAATCCCAGCTTTAAAAATCAAAAAACGATCGAGCCAAATAAAAGATACGGACGAGCAAAGTTTGAGATTTTGATGAAAAGATATCCCTAGAATTGCGCTGGAATTGCAGGATCCGCAAAATAGAGCCGTTGGGATTTAGCCGTTGCCTTTATATCCGTTAGAAGGCGCTCGATCGATACGATTCTCTCATTTTCTGATTTCCAAGAAAACTGAGATTCTCTTCATCTTTGATCCTTCTCTCCAAAACTCCAAGATTCGACAATGGTGTCCACAAGAGCTGAAAGATCCGCAGCCAAGAAGAAGGCTGATGACGCAGCTGAAGCAGCTGCGAGGGAAGCACTGCTTACCCTTGCAGATGATGGTGCTGTTCGCACCGGCCCTCTTTCCAAGCTTCCGGTTCGTAGGAAGAAGTGGAGGGTCGTCACTGAGATACTTGCTGGTCCTTCTGCACCAGCGGGCACACCCAAGAAACGCCGGTGGAGTGTCGAGACGGCCGCCGAACCAAGCAAAGCCAAGACTCTCTCTGTGGAGAGTCAAGAAACGGATCGTGCGCCCCACGAGTCGCCAAAGAAGAGTTCGTCGCCGTCTGCCTCACCTGCGCACAACCCTTCATCATCTGAACCAGTGCACAGCCCGGAGCTTTCATCGTCACCGCCTGCACAGAGCCCTGCGACGCCGTCGTCACCACTGAATTCCGTGCAGACGCCTACAGAGCCTGAATTCCGTGCAGAGCCTGATCCTGAATTCCCCTATGGGGAGTACCAGGAATCCACTCAGGGCAGTGGGGACGGTGGTGAAGACGAGGTCTTCTCGCCTACAAGGGAAGCTAGTGCCGAGAGTCCTGCACGGCAGGATGATTCCATGGAAGAGACGTTGGGGGCATGCCTCCAGCAGATCAATATTAAGGCTAAGCTCAAGAAGAGGAAGAAGGCCAAGATTGTCAAGGCCAAGCGATCCAAGAGACTGAAGAAGAAGAAGGCCGAGAGGGTGCCTTCAGCAGACAAAGAGAGCACTGAGCCTTCGCTCAAACGACTCAAGGTTGAGGCTGCCGAGTCAGCCAAGCCAGCAGATAAGGGGAAGGCCAAACTATACCCTGAAGACGAACCTCAGTCAGTGAGGTATGTTTCATCTGACGCTGAATCCAGGGGCGTTGAGTTAAGGAAGAGGGATTTGCTGCACGAGAAAGGCTTCCTCGACCGACCTGCTGACCTGCCGCAGTTCTTGCGCGCAGGAGTGATCAACCATGGCTGGGAGGAATTCTGCAGACCGCCCAATCCAGCCTACACGAGCATGGTGTATGATTTCTACGCCAATGTGCTCAGCCCTGAGGATGGCCTGTCGGTGGTCAGAGGGGTAGAAGTGGATTTCTCAGCCAAGGCCATCAACGAAGCCTATGGTCTCAAAGGCCAAAATCATACAGATTATGCACGGATCGTTGATGCGCCTACTGAGGCAGTGCTGGAAGAGGCCATTCGCACCATTGGCCAGCCTGAAGCTTCCTGGACCGTTTCACGCAATGGGAGGCACACTCTCATGAGTGCCAACCTCACGGCTAAGGCAGCTGTTTGGTTTTCATTCGTGCGAAGAAGATTGTCCCCTGTGACTCACGAGACTACAATCAACCAGAGCCGATCGCTGCTGGTATATGCGATAATGAGAGGTCTCACGATCAATGTGGGAGAAGTCATCACTGCGGCCATTGCTGAATGCGCCAAGAAAGGTAAGGGACCACTGTTTTTCCCTAATACCATAACCAAGCTATGTTTGCTTGCAGGAGTCCCCACCGAGCGCCTGGAGCAGCAGATGGCCTACACGGGCCACTTGGAGCTGCCTGCTAACCTGAGGCTGAGAAGGAAGGGGAATATGGAGTTTGAATTGGATAGGCTGGCTGCTGAACAGTCCCTATCCATGGCCTGCCTGATGGATATGCAGAGGAGAATGGCTCAATGGGCCACTTATGCGCAGGCGAGGGACAAGGAAGTTGCAGACCAACTGGGGTGCATCTTCCCTGACTTCCCCACAAATCTCCTGACTCCATGGGTGCCCCCACGACCACGGCAACCAGATGAGGATGAAGAAGTTTAAGTGCTGGTTTGAAGTGCACTAAAGGGAGTATTGCTGTTCCCTTAGAAAAAAAAAACAATTTTCTGCTTTCTGATAGGACCATGTGAATTATGCTGTTTTTGGTTCAATTTTGATCTGTTTTAGATGTTTAGTTTTATGTTTTTCCTTTTGCTTAGTATAGTCTGATGTTAGCTGACTAGGTAGGATAGTTTAGTTTTATTTTTAGGAAGCTTGAGTGACTGGAAAAAGCATGCTTAGGGGCCTTAATCAATGTTATATCTGCCCTGATCTAATTGCGAAATAATTGCGGTACCCGCAATTTTCATGACTAAAAGCATGTTTTGGACTGTCTGTTTAGCTAGGCTGTGATCTGTTTAAATTCTATCTTTTCCTGCTAACATGACTGCCTTATATAGCTTATCTAAATGCATGCTGGATGAGTGTCATAGTACACCCTTTGATAGTTTAAATCGACCTCTAAAAAGCTCAGCATGCACAGCTTTAAGCCCTTAACTGTCTGTTTTTTTTTTTAATTACTGCTGCTGTGATATTTTCTTTTAAATGTTCTGTCTATACCTAGGGCTTTTAGATTCTCTTTGTTTTACCCTAGACTAGATGCTTCTAGGACAAGTTTGGGGGTGTGCCACCTCAGACACTCATTGGGGACAATGAGTAGTTTAAGTTTGGGGGAGGCCACCCTAGGCCTAGGAACATTCCTCTCTCCCTTAAAGCATAAGCATTCTTCTTCTCCTTTACAAAAAAATGACGAGCTAAAAAAAAAAAAAAAATGAAAAATAGAATAAAGAGGGGTGTCTCTCTTAGGTTGCTGAGTAATCAGTGCCAAGTGTGTGACCCACAAGTGGCATTGCATCAAAAGGCA
This sequence comes from Herpetospermum pedunculosum, assembly GCA_028017165.1. NCBI lineage: Eukaryota > Viridiplantae > Streptophyta > Magnoliopsida > Cucurbitales > Cucurbitaceae > Herpetospermum > Herpetospermum pedunculosum. The sequence goes on from CM051527.1 coordinate 48,330,947, forward strand.
ACCAAAGGAGAGGCCCCACCTAAGTAAGAAAAAAGGAAAAGAATAGGGAAGAAGAATGTAGACCTACAAGTTATAACTTTGTGGCTTAGGTGTCCTATTTAAAAAGAACTCTGATCCTCAATTAGCTAAGCACAAAGTTGTAACTCGTAGGGTTGTTTAGGGAGATGAGTGTTTATCCAATGTAGTGATGCCAGGGTTTAGGTTGTTCTTTAAAAGTACTACTGTCACCGTTAATACTAAGACTGGCATGACTCTAAGGAATCCTAGACACATTAAAAATAAAGCTAGAAGCATGTACTGAGTCTGAGGTAAAGCTAGGCAGAATTTGAAACCTTAGGGATAGTGGCATGATATGACAAAAGCAAATAGATCAGTTGTAGGAAGTTAATAAAAGCAGGTGAGTGTTAGGCAGGCGAAGTCAGAAGAAGCTAGATAAGAGGGTAGTTTTAAAACTAAGAAGTGTGTCACAGGACAGCAGTGCTATAGATAGGGATGTAGGGGAGTCAGTAGGTGGTTAAAGAAGGAAAAACAGCAGCCTAGGGAAGTCCTTAGTATGCTTGAGGACAAGCAAAGCCTTAAGTTTGGGGGTGTGTTAAGTCTCTGAAAGTGACTTATTTAGGACCCATTTAGCTTAAGAAGATGTACACTTTTAGGTGTTTTTGATAGCATTTGGCCTAGACCTATGCTTAAATATGAAAATGAGAATAAGGTAGCTAAATTAGGACTTATGCACAATAGGAAAGAAAAGGGTTCAAAACCGAAGGAAAAGAATGAAAAAACTGCATTGCGACAGCATTGCGAAAACATTGCTGAGGCCGCAATTATTCAAGTGAAAACCGTAAGTTGACTGATCCTTTTCTGTTAATTTCCGTAATTTCAGGGATTCGTTCTTTCTCCTCCATCCATTCTGATATATGACGTTGAAGATTGATGGTTCTCCTTGGCCCAAACGCACCTGCAAACTACTATAAAAGGGGGCCAAAGTCGGAGGTTTGATCATCATCCGAAAGCGTAGAATCCTTCTCACAGTCCACTTTTTCTCCCTGTTTTCCTTTGCCGTCTGTTGGAGTGAGAGTCTCAGCTGTTGGAATCGATAATCTGATAGGAAGGAGAGGAGATTCTTCTTCTCTCTCGATTGGATTCATCCAAGCAAGGCTGACCTTTCATCCCCTTCATTCGAGGCGACTGCGACGAAGCTTCCAAGCGCCATTTTACTGTTTTCTGTCGTTCTTCTTCTAATTTCCAGTTTTGATCATTGTTGTTCCTAGTTTAGTGTTCTAGTTACTGCATTTCGTTGTTGTCTGTCTTTGAATTATTTCCTTTAAGTTTCCTTTTATCCGTTAAACGTTCAAAGTAATCAAATTGCAAGATTTCATTTCACGGTTTCCTTCTTCTGCTGCTACGGTTTTGTCTTGCTGTTTTGAGTTTATTTCCCTTCTAAGCATGTCTGTTTCATCTTACATTTCTGTTCTCCATATATCCATGAGTAGCTAAGTCACTTAGGGGCATGCTAATGACAGAACTATAGGCTAAAAAACGTGAACCAAGCATGTAGGATCGCCTTCGAAACATTGATTGTATGTAAGCTTCATCCCACGGGCAATTTCGATTGGCCATCCATTTTGTCCAAAGAACTCCTAACCTCTGGAAGGAGTAAGAGTTCAGAGTCATATAATCATGCTAGCCTTTCATGGTAATCAGGAAACGGCCTAGGAATAGGCGTTTCCCTAGTACAAACTAAACACTTCTGTTTTAACAAGATGATTAAGACCTTACTTTGAAGTCGAGTAAACTTAGGAATCTAAAGCATGGAATCGGACGATACATGAGATAGAGTGAGTTTGATGCATAGAGAGTAGATCCAGTGCTTGAGAATCGTACAATAATGCCTATAGGATAGTCATTAGTAGCCCTTAATTCACCCAATTACACACTTTCGCTGCTGTTTAATTGCGGAAACATTGCGGTCCCCACAATTCTGCTAAATTTTCATTCTGTTTAGCTGTTTTCTTCTTCGTTTATCAATTCCATCTCTTGCCCTTTAAGTCTAATTTCAACTTGCATTTGTTTATGTTATATTCCTTTACACATTCAGCAAAAATTAGATAATTAAAAACCAATTTTACCCCATCAAATCCACCCCATCTTTCTTAACAAATACACTTCGCGAATAGCTAAACATAAGTCTCTGTGGAAAAAACGAATGAAATATACTTACTACTTGCTGTGAGACCATGTATGCTTGCATGTTCTGAGTGCTCTCTCTACTTTCTTGCTTATTTATCTTTACACATTGAGCACGCAACAGAAGCATCTTTAAATTTCTCGAATTGTTCTTAGCCATTGCATGCATGCAGCTGTTTCTTTCGAATACAAATGCCTTGTCGTTTCCAGTACTGAGAAATGAGTCCCTAGCATGCGTATTCGTTTTATTTTGATTAATCAGAATTCCACCTTGCTCGAGGACTAGCAAGATTTAAGTTGGGGGTGTTTGATAGCTCCATTTTGGAGCTATAATTATGTCCCTAATTCACGATTATTACTTGCTTAATCTTCCTTTTATGTGTTAATTGCAGGTGTTCTCGGTAATTCGCCCTCGGGAGCGTTTCGGCGCTTTTCGGGGCTTAATATCGCATTTTAAAGACCTAAGAACACTTCCGGGGAAGAACCATGCAAAAACATGAAGATTGGGCGTTTTGGGGAAATTGAAGGCAAAATACCATGCAAAAACCCGAGAGCTAGCGTCGAGCGACAGCGTCGCGACGCTAGCTCGACGCTGCCCAAGCGTCGAGACGCTGCCAGAGCGTCTCGACGCTCCGAAGTCTGAGGCGTATATTTGGAAATCCACCTGAGAGCAAGCGTCGAGCGGCAGCGTCTCGACACTCGCTCGACGCCGCGCAAGCGTCTCGACGCTGCGCGAGCGTCTTGATGCCACCCCGACTGCGCGCGCGGATTATTTAGGGCGCAGCGTCGAGACGCTGCCCTAGCGTCTCGACGCTCCGACGGATTACTTAAGTTTTTGTCCGATTTTTAGCCGCCATCTTCATCTCCTACCTCGGGCTCCGCACCTGATTAGACGTTCCAGCAGCCATTTTCACCATGGGAGAGGCTAGGAAGCTTGGATTGGAGTCTTCCCACATCACACACATCATGAGTGAGTAGTTTATAGCGTTTTTGGCTCGGGATTGTATAGGAATAATGTAGTTGAACTCTTGGTGAGGTTGTTGAACCAAATTCTGATTTGGGTTGAATGATTGAATGAATTGATTTCTATTTCTTTGCTTATTCCATGAACGTGTTTGAATGATTTAGGACTAGGCACCCTTGATTTCGAGCATGTTTCATTCGTTAAAGGTTTTGATGTCGTGCCTCTCTAAACCGCCAAGTAACGAAGATTTACGACACCTTAGAGCGCATTGGCGTCCTTGTGTTCTTGGTGTTCGTTCTTCTCGAATTAGAATCCGAAATCGATACACTAATTTCGCGTCCAAATTAGATAATCGTCGTAGTTAGCTCGTTGCTATCGATTGGTCTTGGGAGAGCGTTGGCCGCCAATGTCCAATCGATATGCTTCATTAGCATGATTTATTGTGTCTAATTAATTTTCATGGAGCATGTCTGAGTTAATTTATTAATTTGAGGCGAGCTGCGTATTTGTTAAATTATTTAGCCATTATACTTGTCAACCTATGATCCAAGAGGCATGCTAATTTTATTCCCGGGCCCTTCATACAAGTTTGTTGCTAGGAGTCCCTCTAGTCGAATCTCTCATCAATAGAAGTTTACTGACTGACCTGGCTCTTCAATCGACATCGTCCCGAGTCGAACGCTCCGTTAGTTGAATTTTCCCCGTTTGCATTGTTTCCTCTTAGTCAATTAAAAACCAACAAACCCCCCATATTTCATTTATTTTAATAGCTGGCAAATTTAATTAAGATTAAGTCTAATTAGCTTAATTCCCGGTGGATCGACCCCGTTGCCACTAATCTACTAATAGTTCAGTGAATTCGGATAAATATAAATTCATTTTGGCGGGTCTCGACAACCCGATGATTGGCGATAGTTCGAAAATATCGTTGCCAGTTGCTACTCTATGTCTAACATTGTATTTAGCTAGTACCTTTTCCATAGCTTTATTTATAAAGTGGGTTCCCTCATCACTAATTATTGCACGTGGTGTACCAAATCTTGTAAAAATATGCCTATTTAGAAATTTAATGTCTGTCTTGGCATCATTCGAGGGACATGCAATGGCTTCTACCCATTTAGAAACGTAATCTACAGCTACTAATATATAGAGATTACCTGCAGATGGAGGGAATGGTCCCATGAAATCAATGCCCTATACATCGAAGAGTTCCAACTCTAAGATATAGGTGAGAGGCATCTCATCCTTCCTACTGAGGTTACCTGTCCGTTGACACTCATTGCAGCTGTGTGCATGGTCATGGGCATCCTTGAAGATCGTGGGCCAATAGTAGCCGCTTTGGAACACCTTTGCAGCCGTCCTCTGACCACCAAAATGTCCACCGTAAGGAGATGTGTGACAGTGCTGTAACACTGACTTTGCCTCAGCAGCTGATACACACTTCCTCAGCAATCCATCCGCACAAGTCTTGTAAAGTGTAGGATCGTCCCAGATGAACTTTCTAGCTTCGTGTAGGAACCTCTTCTTTTCTTGCCCCCCTTTGAAAGTTGGTAGTACCTGCGAGGCAAGGAAGTTAGCAATGTCCGCAAACCAAGGCTCTTCATCGTTATCACGATGAGCTAACACAAAGACATGCTCATCAACAAAGGCATCATAAATTGCTGGCTCAGCAATTATTTCGCAATTACTTCGCAATCTAGATAAATGGTCAGCAACTACATTTTCGCATCCTTTTTTTATCTCTAATGTCTAAGTCAAATTCTTGCAATAATAATACCCATCTAATCAACCTTGGCTTAGCATCAGCCTTCCTCATTAGATATTTTATTGCCGAGTGGTCAATGTACACAATAGTTTTAGTTCCTACAATATAAGGCCTAAATTTCTCACAAGCAAACACTACAGCCAACATTTCCTTCTCTGTGGTAGTGTAATTACATTGTGCTTCATTTAAAGTCTTACTTGCACAATATACAGGATGTGTTAGTTTATCTATTTTCTGACCTAGCATAGCCCCAATCGCATAGTCACTAGCATCACAAATTAACTCAAAAGGTAAATCCCAATTAGGACCTACTATAATTGGTGCTTTGACTAAGGCTTCTTTAAGTGTTGTCCATGCTAGGAAACATTCTTTGGAGAAGACAAATGGTTTATTAAGCTCTAAGAGCTCACACAAAGGTTTAGAGATTTTTGAGAAATTTTTTATGAATCTCCTATAGAAACCTGCATGACCTAGGAAACCCCTAATAGCCTTGACGTTTTGAGGTTCCACTAGCTTCTCTATGATTTCTATTTTGGCCCTATCGACCTCTACTCCTGCTCTAGATACTCTATGTCCTAGGACTATTCCTTCTTCCACCATAAAGTGGCATTTCTCCCAATTTAAAACTAGGTTGGTCTTCTCACACCTAGTTAGGACTTGTCCTAAGTTTTCTAAGCAGTTATTAAAAGAATCACCAAAGACTGAGAAGTCATCCATAAATATTTCTATCATGGATTCATCTAACTCAGAGAAAATAGCCAACATGCACTTTTGGAATGTTGCTGGTGCATTGCATAAGCCAAATGGCATTCTGCGAAAAGCAAATGTTCCAAAGGGACATGTAAAGGTCGTTTTCTCCTGGTCCTCAGGGTCTATGGTAATTTGGTTATATCCTGAATAACCATCTAAAAAGCAGTAATAGGCTCGGCCAGCTATTCTATCTAACATTTGATCTATAAACGGTAAAGGAAAGTGATCTTTTTTTGTTTCTTTGTTAAGTTTTCTGTAGTCCATACAGACTCTCCATCCTGTAACAGTTCTAGTTGGAATTAGTTCGTTATTCTCATTAACTATTACAGTCATTCCACCTTTCTTAGGCACACATTGAATCGGACTCACCCATTGACTATTGGCTATGGGAAAAATTACACCTGCATCTAACCATTTGATAATTTCTTTTTTAACTACCTCCTTCATGGAGGAGTTCAACCTACGTTGGTGATCTACCCTAGGTGTATGTTCCTCTTCCAACAATATTTTATGCATGCAATAGGAAGGACTAATACCTCTTATATCAGCAATCGTCCAAGCAATAGCTTTTTTATGTTGCTTAAGCAGCAATATTAGCGCAATTTCATGTTGTTTACTCAGTTTGGACGAAATAATAACAGGCAAAGTATCTTCCTCTCCTAGATATGCATACTTAAGATGATCAGGCAATGGTTTTAATTCTAATAGAGGTGGATGTTCAATTGATTGTTTCAAAGGATTGGAGGTTCTCTCAGACAACTTATTAGTCATACAAACATGTTGAGGGTTGTCCACAGATACATCCATCAATTCAGAGATATTTAAATCATCTATATCTACTTGTACATAGTTAATGGCATGCTTAATTAATAGTTCATGCTCAAGTTCTTCTTCCATAAGGGAATCTACTACATCTACTACATCTACATTTGCACAGGATTCAGAGTCAGAGGGATACCTTAGAGCTTTAAATACACTGAATTTAACCTCCTCATCATGAACTCTCATGGTGAGCTCACCTTTCTGGACATCGATTAGAGCCCTACCTGTGGCTAGAAATGGTCTGCCCAATAAGATTGGTACCTCCTTGTTTGCCTCATAATCCAAAATTATAAAGTCTGCAAGAAAGATGAATTTGTCAATCTTGACAAGTATATCCTCAATTTTACCCTCAGGGTATGCTATGGATCTGTCTGCAAGCTGCAAGGTGACAGTAGTAGGTCGTGCTTCCCCTATCCCGAGCTGACGGAGTAGTGACAAGGGCATGAGATTGATGCTGGCTCCCAGATCACACAGAGCTCTGCCCACGTGCTTGCCTCCCAATTCGACTGGTAAGGTGAAGGAACCAGGATCCTTCTCCTTCTTTGGTAGTTTTTTTTGGAGTATAGCATTGCACTCCTCAGTGAGATTCACTGTTTCAAATTCACCAATGATTTTCTTGTTAGTAATTATATCTTTCAAGAATTTAACATAAGAAGGCATAGATTGCAAAACTTCCACAAATGGGATATTAACATGCATTTGTTTTAAAATTTCTAAAAACTTATGAAAGTGCACTTCCTGTTCTTGTTTATTTTTCAGCCTTCTAGGGAATGGAGGTGGTGGCACATATGTAGGCAATTCAGGTCGCCTAATGACAGGTGGAGGCCTTGGGATTTCTTCTGGTTCCTCAACGATAGGTTCCAGCCTCACCCTTGTTGTGCTTGGTGGTGATTGATCATGGTTTTGCAGAGAATCCAGTGGAGCACTAGACTCTTCATTCTCTACTCGCTTTGGTGCTTCTCTGTTGTTGATCACCAACGGTCTTCCACTACGAAGTTCAATGGCTTGAACTTGTTCTTTTCCATCCCTTCTTGGCACTTCAGTGTCTGCAGGCAATCTACCTTAGGGCCTATTTTTCAGTTCGTTGGCTAACTGCCCTATTTGGTTTTCTAAGCTCCTAAGGGTTGCTTGCTGACTCTGCAGGGTTGCATCATTTTTTGCAATGTATTCCTTAAGAAAATTCTCTACTGATGATCCTATTGGTTGGTTATATGGCTTTTGGTACATGGATTGGTTATTTTGTTGAGTGAAACTGTTGGGTTTTATGTCCTAAAACTCGTGGTTTGTAAACGATAAACATATTTGATTACCAATAAAGTGTTATTGAGGTTTATTCAATAAAGTTATTATTGAATATGTAATTTATCAAAATTGGAACAGGCGTCAAGTGGCGGTTCGGTTCGGTTCGGCGGCGGTTCGTGCAATTCCACAACTTACAAGCGGTTCGAGCCGATTCGAAGTGTTCGGGGGCGGTTCAAGACTTTTTCCTATTTTATTATTGTAATAATTTAGGTAAATGCTTGTTTAGGATGCCAAAACCAATCCATTTTTAGTGTGGTTTATTTATTTATGCATTGTGAATGTATAGTTTAAATAAACATAATCTTGTGTGCATATTGTATGCCATGTAGATTTAAAATCCCACCATAGGATAAGCATGAAACATGCATTGAAAGTATGTTATAAGTGTTATAATATAAGTATGCATGTTTAGGATTCCATGAGATTTCATATAAGTTGTTATATTTTTGCATGGAATGATTTTATATAATTGTTATATAAAAGCATGTTAGATGTATGTTATAAGTTTTTTTTTATAAGTGTTATAAAATGAATTAGACATTAAAACTTATAACAAAGATAAATGCATGCTCATTTAGGGTTAACTACCAAGCAATCTCCTATTTTAATAGTTAAAATAGGTCGATATCTTGTAAAACTTCGGTTACAAGAAAAACTCACCCGGTAAGATGCTGTCTCAGCTTGGGGGTATTTAAGTTGACGGTTTACGGAACACCTCCTACCTGGGCATCGAACTGGCGTTTGAGTTTAGCTAACCCGGTTTTATGAGCATGCGTGAGTGATGTGAGGTTTTAAAAAGTTTTATCACCTAGACATCATAGGGTAAAATCCAGTATAAACGTTATACTCGGAAAGATTACCTAGACTTAGGATATGTTTTAGTTAGCCAAAATATATGCCTAAGTAAAATCATACCCAACCGTCTAGAACACTTCAGTGGGAGGAAAAATGTTTTCAGCTCCTACGTCCCTAAGAGTTCACACCGTGAGATTCATGCGCGGCTTCGAGTCGCCCTGGGAGCGACCTCCAGTAGGAAAGTATTTGCATGAGTCAATAACAAGGTGAATAGGGGAAGTCGTTCATAGTAAGTGGGCGAAGGTTGTGTGTCAACACATCCTACGGTCTCCTCCATTAGGTTGCACCGTGAGATTCCCATGATGCGCCTGCGAGTCTGCCCTGGGAGCGACCACCCCTTAGGAGGGCTGTATCATGGGATTCGGAACACCGCGAACTCCAGAAATGGATAGGGTCTCATAGGTCCGTTTTCAGCATTGTCTTTCCAACTTCGGGAGCTTGTTGATTCCGATCTCTGAGGTCTGAAAATGGAGGGTCACACTTACAAGAATTACTAAGTGTTAGTAACTTCTTGACCAAAGTAAACGATAGCTAAAAGATCTATTGGAATATGAGTTATTCTGGTAATAGTGATTAGCTGAGATTGTCTCAATTCAAAGGAGGAGTGATAGACTGCCCCTAGGTGGATGTTGCTCTAAACCTTTGTAGTATCGTTGCAATAAAGAATAAATGATGGGTACATTATTACTTTTGCTAAAACTTGATTGGATAATATAAAAGGGTAATAGCAATTTCACTAAATACGATATGTTTATATTTTTCAGCATGTCCAACTCAATAGTACAGTTACTAGCTTCTGAGAAACTTAACGGGGATAATTACGCAACGTGGAAATCAAATTTAAACACAATACTGGTAATTGATGATCTAAGGTTCGTTTTAACTGAGGAGTGTCCTCAAAACCCCGGCACAAATGCAAACCGAAATGTTCGGGATGCATATGACAGATGGACAAGGGCAAATGATAAAGCCCGCGTCTACATTCTGGCCAGCATATCTGATGTATTGGCTAAGAAACACGATGGTATGGGTGCTGCCAAAGAGATTATGGAATCTCTGAAGGGGATGTTTGGACAACCGTCCTTCTCCCTTAGGCATGATGCCATCAAGTACGTTTATAACTGTCGCATGAGAGAAGGGACCTCTGTTAGAGAACATGTCCTGGACATGATGGTCCATTTCAATGTGGCAGAAGTAAATGGAGCTGTCATAGATGAGAAGAGTCAGGTCAGTTTTATTCTGGAGTCTCTTCCGAAGAGCTTCCTACAGTTCCGCACAAATGCGATGATGAACAAAATTGAATATAACTTGACTACTCTTCTGAATGAGCTTCAGACTTATCAGTCCCTCCTGAAAACTAAGGGACATGAAGTGGAGGCAAATGTTGCTACCACTAAAAAGTTCTATAGAGGATCGTCCTCTGGAACGAAGTCTGGCCCTTCTTCTTCTAAAAATAAGAGTATTTCGATGAAAAAGAAAGGGAAGGGGAAAAGTAAAACTCCTAATGACCGCAAAAGCAAGGCTCAAGTTGCAGATAAAGGAAAATGTTTCCACTGCAACGAGAATGGGCATTGGAAAAGAAACTGCCCAAAGTACCTTGCTGAGAAGAAAGCTGAAAAGGCAAAACAAGGTAAATATGATTTACTAGTTGTTGAAACATGTTTAGTGGAGAGTGATGACTCTTCCTGGATACTGGATTCAGGGGCCACTAATCATATTTGCTCTTCTTTTCAGGAAACTAGTTCCTGGAGAACGCTTGCGGAAGGCGAGATAACTCTCAGGGTTGGAACAGGAGAGGTTGTCTCAGCAAAATCAGTGGGAGATTTAAAGTTGTTTTTTGGAGATAGATTCATTATATTAGATAATGTGTATCTTGTTCCTGGAATGAAAAGGAATCTTGTATCTATCTCTTGTTTGTTAGAACAATTGTATAAAGTATCTTTTTAAATTAATGAAGTGTTCATTACCAAAAGAGGTATTCCTATTTGTTCTGCAAAACTAGAAAACAACTTATATAAGTTAAAACCGACCAGAGCGAAAGCTATTTTAAATATCGAGATGTTTAAAACGGCTGAGACGCGAAACAAAAGGCAAAAAGTTTCTTCAAGTACATATCTTTGGCACTTAAGACTTGGCCACATTAATCTCAATAGGATTGAGAGATTGGTTAAGAATGGTCATCTAAGCCAGTTAGAAGACAACTCTTTACCAGCATGTGAGTCTTGTCTTGAGGGGAAAATGACGAAAAGATCTTTTACTGGAAAAGGTCTTAGAGCCAAAGAATCCTTAGAACTCGTGCATTCGGACCTTTGTGGACCAATGAATGTCAAAGCACGAGGAGGATATGAATATTTCATCAGTTTCATAGATGACTATTCAAGGTACGGTTATGTTTACCTAATACATCATAAGTCCGAAGCTCTTGAAAAGTTCAAGGAGTATAAGGCAGAAGTTGAAAACTTATTAGGTAAAACAATTAAGACACTTCGATCAGATCGAGGTGGAGAGTACATGGACCTAAGATTCCAGGACTATTTGATAGAACATGGAATCCAGTCACAACTCTCTGCACCTAGTACGCCACAGCAAAACGGTGTATCGGAGAGAAGAAACAGAACCTTGTTAGACATGGTTCGATCGATGATGAGCTATGCTCATTTGCCTGATTCGTTTTGGGGATATGCAGTAGAGACTGCTGCCTACATTTTGAACAATGTTCCCTCTAAAAGTGTTACTGGAACACCTTATGAGTTATGGAGAGGGCGTAAAACTAGTTTACGTCACTTCAGGATCTGGGGATGCCCGACACATGTGTTGGTGCAAAACCCTAAGAAATTGGAACGTCGTTCAAAAGTATGTTTATTCATAGGCTACCCAAAAGAATCGAAAGCTGGATACTTCTTTGATCCAGAAGAAAATAAAGTATTTGTATCGACAAATGCTACTTTTCTCGAAGAAGATCACATGAGAGATCATCAACCTCGCAGTAAACTAGTATTGCGTGAAATTTCTAAAGAAGCTACAGATAGATCAACAAGAGTTGTTGATGAGATTGGACCCTCAACAAGAGTTGTTGATGGAGCTAATACTTCTGATTACTCACATCCATCTCAAGAGTTGAGAGTGCCTCGACGTAGTGGGAGAGTTGTGCAACAACCTGACCGTTACATGGGTTTAGTAGAAACTCAAATCATCATACCAGATGATGGAATAGAGGATCCATTGACCTATAAACAGGCAATGAATGATGTTGACAAAGATCAATGGATCAAATCCATGGACCTCGAAATGGAGTCGATGTACTTCAATTCCGTCTGGGAACTTGTAGATCAACCAGATGGGGTAAAACCTATTGGTTGTAAATGGATCTACAAAAGGAAACGAGACCAAGCTGGTAAGGTACAGACCTTTAAAGCTCGATTAGTGACAAAGGGTTATACCCAGAGAGAGGGGGTAGACTATGATGAAACCTTCTCTCCTGTTGTCATGTTAAAATCAATTAGAATACTCTTGTCCATTGCCACATATTATGACTATGAGATTTGGCAAATGGATGTCAAGACAGCCTTTCTGAATGGCAATCTTGAAGAGAGTATCTATATGTCTCAACCAGAGGGGTTTATAATACAACATCAAGAACAAAAAGTTTGTAAGCTTAAACGATCCATTTATGGGTTGAAACAAGCATCTAGATGCTGGAATATAAGGTTTGATACTGCGATCAAATCTTATGGTTTTGAACAAAACATTGACGAACCTTGTGTTTACAAGAAGATTGTCAAAACATCTGTAGCATTCCTCGTATTATATGTCGATGATATCTTACTCATTGGGAATGATGTAAGATGCCTGACTGACGTCAAGAAATGGCTAGCAACTCAATTCCAAATGAAAGATTTGGGAGAAGCTCAATATATTCTTGGGATCCAAATAGTTCGGAACCGCAAGAATAGAACATTAGCCATGTCTCAAGCATCCTATATTGACAAGATGTTGTCAAGATATAAAATGCAGAATTCCAAGAGGGGTTTGCTACCCTTCAGGCATGGAATTCACTTGTCGAAGGAACAATGTCCTAAGACACCTCAAGAAGTTGAGGATATGAGACGCATTCCCTATGCATTGGCAGTTGGAAGTCTGATGTATGCTATGTTGTGTACACGACCCGACATATGCTATGCAGTAGGTGTTGTCAGCAGGTTTCAGTCCAATCCTGGACTTATACATTGGACAACCGTTAAGAATATCCTCAAGTATCTTAGGAGAACGAGGGATTACATGCTCGTGTATAAAGGTAAGGATCTGATTCTTACAGGATACACTGATTCTGATTTCCAGTCGGATAAAGATTCGAGAAAATCAACATCGGGATCAGTGTTCACTCTGAATGGAGGAGTTGTAGTATGGCGGAGTATCAAGCAAAGTTGTGTTGCTGACTCCACTATGGAAGCAGAATACGTAGCTGCCTGTGAAGCAGCAAAAGAAGCTGTGTGGCTTAGAAAGTTTTTGAACGATTTGGAAGTTGTTCCAAATATGCATCTGCCTATCACTCTCTTTTGTGATAACAGTGGAGCAGTTGCAAATTCAAAAGAGCCAAGGAGCCATAAACGCGGGAAACATATTGAGCGAAAATATCATCTCATTCGAGAGATCGTCCAACGAGGAGACGTTATTGTGAAACAAATAGCCTCTGAGGACAACATTGCTGATCCATTTACAAAGGCTCTCACGGCTAAAGTGTTTGAGGGTCACCTAGTGAGACTAGGACTACAGGATGTATAATCTAGGGCAAGTGGGAGAAAACTATGGGTATGTGATGCCCTAGTTTATTGTATTTATTTCTCATTTTGAAAAACTCAACATTATGTATATATATGGATATATATTTATTACCACTGGAGTTTTAGTCCAAGTGGGAGTTTGTTGGGTTTTATGTCCTAAAACTCGTGGTTTGTAAACGATAAACATATTTGATTACCAATAAAGTGTTATTGAGGTTTATTCAATAAAGTTATTATTGAATATGTGAATTGCTTATTTCATTTTAGAAAACCCTAAATCCAATAAACTAAGATCCATGGCTATAACATGAATACTTGAACTTTATGTGGAGACATAAAAGTGGATCAAGTTCGAGTAAATAGCCAAAACGGTCTATAGTATACGGATAAGGCTGGATACCTTATCTTGGGGACACTATTGGATGCGGCCCATTTTGTATTTAGTACAAACGATGTGATCCTGAATCGTTCATGTGGAGACATGTGAATGGGGGCGTCCTATGCAAAGAGTTTGCATTAGACCGGACCGCGAAATAAGTCACTCTTACTTTATAACGCTGTTTACTGTTTTAAAGACTGTCTATTTCAAAACGATGACCTAGGTAACTTGACCTTAATCCTGAGCTAACTATGAACTCCTGTTTATTCGGGATTATCCTTAGATCTGCATGGGTGAGAGTGGCTCAACAGCGCCGACTCAATATGCCTCCCATTTCAGGGGTAAGACCGGATAGATAGCTGGGGACATAGGGTGCAAGATGGAATTCACTCCTACCCGTCTCTAGGGATAGTAGATAGGTTGTTCCCTTAAGTGCTGACTCCAGGTCTTGAACAAGGGGCCCCACCTTCTCATTGGCCCGAGAGGGACTCGGTATAGTGATTAGATCACATACCAATTGGTTTAGTGATTGGATCACAAACCAAATGTTCATTAGAGGATCAGTGGGACTTAAGGAGCAAGATGTAATTACGGGGGTAAAACAGATATTTGACCCGACCGTAAATTACGAACAACCTGTGAAGGGTCAACTTACTAATCATGGTTATATCGAGTGGACATAAATATATCTACAGTGAGGAGAATGCAACTACTAGGCTATAGTGGAATGTCCTGATAGTTAACGAATGTTGATTAACTAGGTTAAAGAGTTTAATCAGTTAATCTCGGATCGTTGGAGCTCATGATCTGTAGGTCCATGAGGTCCCCCTGCTAGCTCATATCGGACTAAACCTTAGAACAGTGTGACGAGTGAATTCGAATTAGGGAATTAACGTTAAATATATGTGATATATTTAACGACATAACGTTCAATTGCGAATTGAACAATAGAGAGAGATGGTGATATTTAAATAAGACTTAATTATCGAAAATATGAATATGGATTCATAATCATGTATATCGGGAATGATCGGGATTAGTGTTGGATTTATTGGATATTAAATTTGAATTAATTAAATTGTTTAATTAATTATTTAATATTAATTTAATTTGATTTAAAATTAATTATTTGAATTAATTTTTAAATTGAATTAATTTGATCAAAGTTAGTCAAAAGTCAAATTTAAGACAATTGACTACAACTTTGAAAGTCAAAAGTCAAATGTTGACTCCACTAAACCTTGAAAGTCAAGAGTCATTTTGATGACTAAAGTGAGTGGAAAAATCCAATTCTTAAGTTAGTGGAAAAATCCAATTCTTGAGTTAGTGGGAAAAACCATTTGTTGGTGGTTTTATGAGTCAAACTTTTTGCTAAGTGTTCATCCCACATCAAGCCACTAATCCCACTAAATTGAGTGGATTCTACATGGCATCCTATTGTTAACTCAATTTTGCATGTTTTTGCATGTAGTCTTCTATATATACAAAGGGTTAATGAGATTGACTTCTTCTTGGAATTTTGATGAACTTTGAGAAATTGTAAAGACAATTTCTCTACCATTCTCTCCAATTCCATCTTCAATTCTCTTTTAAATTAGTCACTCAAAGGATCCCACAATCCCGTTCTAAGGCCGGAGAATAGTCGGGAAGACTCTCGTGGTGGTTCGTGACTGTTACGTTCGAAGATCGAGTTTGGAATCAAGAAGAATTTGAACTTCAAAGGTAACTTCTAAATTATTGTCTTTGATTTTCAAATTACATGCTTTTTCTTTTTAAATTAACAAAATAAGAGTACTTAGATCCAACGATGCTTCCGCTATGCATGCCGAAATTCTTTCAGAAACCAGGTGTTCCACTCGGTCTTGGTTGGTTTTGTGCTTGGTTAGTATTTTGTTGTCCACCCCAAGAAAGATTTGGGTGGTTCCTCCAACCAGGATTATAGGTGTTAGAGTAGGGGTTGTTTCTTGGTTGTTGTTGACTTCCAACATAGCACACCGAGGCTGGATTCCCAGGGCAGAAATCATACATGTGCCCTTCCCCACAGAATCCACAGATTAGTGCCTCACCTTGATTAGTTGTTGTGCTCGTTGAAACGGCTGCTGCGGTGTTAACACTTTGTTGGAGATTGGTTTGAGCCATTTGTTTTACTAGATTGGTCAGGGCGTTGATCTGGCTACTCATTGCACTAAGTGCGTCCTTGTGTTGAGCTTTCCTTGGCTCCACAGGATCATCTGACCATCTACAATGGGAAGTTGAGATTTTCTCCAAGATCTCATAGGCTTCATTGTAGCTCTTTGAAAGCATGGAACCACCAGCTGAAGAATTCAACACTTGCCTTGTGCTGGGGTTGCATCCTTTAAAGAACACTTCTATTTGGATACACCTGGAATGCCATGGTGTGGACATTTAAGCAAAAGGTCCTTGAACCTTGTCCAAGCTTCGTGTAATGACTCGTTTTCGGCTTGTTTGAACTTAATAATATCATCACGGAAGTTGGAGTTCCTATCAGGTGGAAAGTATTTGACTAGGAACTTTTCAGCTAGATCTGTCCAATTGACAATCGATCTAGAGGGTAAGGAATTTAACCACGTTTTGGCCTTATCTCTTAATGAATATGGAAAGAGGTAGAGTCTTAAGGCTTCTTGGGAAACTCCTGGGATGACAAAAGTATCACTTACTCCTAGGAAGTTTCTCAAATGATTGTGGGGATCTTCGTTTTCCACTCCAAAGAATTGTCCAACTGTGGACAGCATTTGGAACATGACGGGCTTTAACTCGAATGAGTTAGCTGTAATCTCAGGGCGTATAATGCTTGGATTAAGCTCCTCAGGCATGGGTACTAGGTACGAGAGGATGGCACTATCCTTATCATTCGCAATTTCGATGGGGTTGCGAATGGTAGGTGCTTGGTTTGGGGCTTCTCTATCCATTTCGGGTTGTTGGGATTGCGATGACTCTGCGGAGTCAGCAATGTTTTGAGTTACAGGTGGCTGTTTAAAGAGACGTTTCTTAGCTTTATTTCTGGCCCTTAGAAGTATTTCAGGCTCAGGATTGAACTCTAGGTTGCTATTTGAATGCTCATTCATAAACTAGCTCGATGGTACCTGTAAAGGAAATGAAAGAAGATTAGCTCCATAGATATTAAGGGTTTTTTTTTTCTAAAATAACAAACTTCGTGTTTACTAAACAAAATCCCCAGCAGTGGCGCCAAAAACTTGTTGCGTGCTCAGTGTGTAAATAAAATGTGATGCGAGAGCACTTAGATCATGCAAGCATACATGGTCTTGCAGCAAGTGATAAGTATTTTTTCATTTGTTTTCACACAGAGATTTATTCTTAGTTACTAACGAAGTGAGGTGCTAAATTAGAAAGGGTGACTTAAATGGGGTAGAATTGAGGGTGATGTGCCAAACTAATGAAGAATGTACGAAATATGCGAGCATAAACAACAGCAAGTAAAGAGACTAACTTGAATGTAGAGGAAAAAGAATTGCGGAGAAAGCAAATAAATCGTAAAAGTAGAAGACTAGAAAAATGGCTAAGGCAAAAAGCAAAATAATAGAATTGCGCAGACAGCAATTATCTAGCAATTAAGTTAACGACAAATTGAGGGTGAGATAAGGAAACAAGGTCAACTAAAGACTCCTCTATAGGCTTTTTCATACGATTATTCAGCAGTAACTTAACTTATCATGCATCAACTTAGCTTAGTCTCATGCATCTCTCGATTACATGCATGAGATCCTTTAGTTCACTCATATCCAAGTAAGGCTTAAGCATCTATTTATATAAGCAAACTAATGAATTGTGCTAGAAAAACGCCTATTCCTAGGTCGTTTTTTGGCTACCATAAAAGGCTTCCATGAATGGACGACTCTGAACTCTTACTCCTTCCGGAGGTTAGGAGTTCTTTAGACAAAATGGATGGCCGATCGAAATTGCCCGTGGGATGAAGTACACATACATTCAATGCATTTGAAGCTATCCTACATGCTGAACTTTCGTATTTCTAACCTATAAATTCATCCTTAGCAGACCCTTGTGTGATTAGTTACTCATGGTTGATGGTGGATTGGAGAGATTAGATTGATTAAGAATGATTTAAAGCAAAATGAAAGTAAAGGAAAAACAGAAAGCGAGATGGAGATTTGCAAATATTTAAACGATTACTATATCAAATAAGGTTCAAAACTTAATGTGCAACAGACTGTAAAGCAGTACAGAACTTGAACAAATGAAGATGAAATGAAAGCAAAGCGAACAAACAGAAACCAAGGACAGAAAGCAGTAAGAAACAGCAGATAGAAAGCGATAAAAGTGTGCACAGATCCTCGCCGCAAGCGCCTCGGATGAGGGCGAGGATTAGCTGAACTTGGGGATGAATTTGATCAGAAGAGAAGAAGGATCTTCTCTTCTTCCTCTCGAATTATCGACGCCAATGGCTGTTTTCTTCGTTCCAACAACCGGGAGAAAGGAATGGGACTTTAGATTGCGTTGAGACGGGGAGCTCTGCACTTCTCAGATGCCTTTCTCCTTCACCCTTCACCTCCTTTTATAGTGTTTTGCAGGTATCTTCAGTTATGGAGAACCATCCATTCTAAACGACGACCCTCCACGTGGCAGCAGGAGAGAGCTTAGGCGGCTGAAAGATCGCAACTGTGACGGCGGACGGTTGGAACAACTTAGCAGCAGCAGCTTTAAACATTGTGAATTCCTTGTTATGACCGCAATAAACATTGCGGAGACAACAATGTTTCAGCAATTCTCCTGCAATGCACAATTTAACTCTTTTAACATCGTTTTTTATTCTTTCTCGTTCCTTTTACAAATAAGTCCTAATTTAGCCTCATTCCTTGAATTCTCATATTTAAGCACGTATTAAACTAAATTCTAACAAAAATGCTTAAGGGATTACATGATTCCATGGTAAATAAGTCCCTAAAATATGTACTTTTGGAGAGGTAACAAAGACCTTCAATAAGCTACAAGTCGAAGACTTTCAATAAGCTACAAACGAAGATCTCCAAGAAACTACAAGCCGAAGATCTTCAAGAAGCTACAAGCCGAAGATCTTCAATAAGCTACAAGTCGAAGACCTTCAATAAGCTACAAGCTGAAGACCTCCAATAATTTACAAGTCGAAGATCTTCGATAAGATACAAGCCGAAGACCTTCAAGAAACTACAAGTCGAAGACTTTACGAAGATCAACAAGCTAGAGACTGTTCATCCAAGAAGATCAAAAAGTCCAAAGGTCGATCATCCAAGAAGATCAAAAAGCCCAAAGGTCGATCATCCAAAGGCCAAAAATCGATCATCCAAGAAGATCAACGAGTCCAAAGATTAAAGTTGACATACTCGAGAGAAAGCATCAGAGGATAAATATTAGAGACTGTAACATGGTAGTATCTACTTTTGGAGTAGTCCAAATTCGAGTTGTCGAGACTCGCCAAAATACAATTTATAAGCCTATTAACCAAAGCTTTGCAGCTAGTGGTAACAGGGTCGATCCAAGGAGAAGGTTATGACTGAAATTAAATTAATCTTGAAATCAATTAATTGATTGGGTTTTTGTAACGGGGGGATGTGTAAGCATGCAAAGTAAGGAATTAAACGCTAACGGAAGAATAAAAGAGAGAGAGAGACGAGTGCACGGTTTGGGGATTTTCGGGATTTATTTGTTAGACATTTTCAGCTTATCATTTAACACAAATCTAAGGCGAGCAGTTTGTAATACACACGGTCGATTACCCGAGAAGCCCCAAGGTAACCGGCTCCATAGAAATTAATTAGACCACACAGTTCTAAGTAAACATTATCTAAAATTGCATTAGGGTGATCAGCCCCAAATTGACTCTAGATAGTCACTAGCAAACCGCGACAGACATTCGATCACGTAATCTAATTGCTAACTGGTTGCCCGCAAACGCTGTATGCAACCAACAACCATCATGCATGACTCGATACTCCGGTTTAGTTTTATCATTCTGAGTTACTAGTCGAATAGTGAGAGGCACGGCATCGCTACTCTTTAACGTTAACAAAATGCTAGAAAACACGAGTGTCAATCGGCGAAATCTAACACATGCATAGGGTGAAGCAAGAATGATAAATGCATACAAATCAGCCACCAATTCGTAAACTAACCATGGACTATCAAAGCTAAAAAGTCTAACAACAATCCCTCAAATTTATCTCAAACCGTTCACTTTACCTTAGCCGTCCATGGGACGGATTGTCACTACCGCTCCAAGGAAGGTCGTGGAAGTCATCCCTATCTTATTACAAATTACAAGCTCATAAACAAGCCACACATGGCGGAGCTAAGGTGAAAATGGGGGAAAAGCCGAGAGGAAGAAGATGAAAAACCGCACACTCCTGGCTGAAAATCATCCTTCAGCCGATTTAAATCGTCGTAGCGTCGAGACGCTAGGGCAGCGTCGCGACGCTACGCCCTAAGTGATCCGCGTGCGCGCCTCGCGATGGCGTCGAGACGCTAGGCGAGCGTCTCGACGCTGGCCCGATAATTCCTTGCGCGCGCCTCCTCCAGAGCGTCTCGACGCCGCAGCAGGGTCTCGACGCTTCGGCAGCGTCAAGCTAGCGTCTCGACGCTAGCTCTCGGGTTTGGGGCTGGAAAAATTGCCTCTCCTAGGCAATTTTGGTCCGTTTCTTCTCGGATTGACTTGCCCTTTCCCGATGCACTCCCGGGGCGTTAAAACTCCACTTTTAGCTCTGAAACGGGTCCAATGGACGCACGAGCTCTTTGCCGCATTTCTCCTACAAACGAGATTAATTATACAATTAAATGCGGAATTTAGCCATATAAGGAAGTGAATAATAGCTCCAAAATGGAGTTATCAAACACCCCCAACTTGAATCTTGCTAGTCCTCGAGCAAGGCTAATAAAGAAATTGACTCTAAGGACACGCTTACATGCTACTAACTCAAATCTCCATGCATTTCACAAATTTGAACACAACACAATCATGAAAGCAATCCGTGCATGCATTTACTATGAACATATCAAAAATTAACTATTTCCCCCTAACGTGTGTGTGTGCTAGACAACCTATCCTAAACACCCATAAGCCCGGAAAAACCACATGCAACACATCATCCCGTTTTCCCCCTACTCCTAGCGTTTAAGAACATTCTACACTTGACTTACACGAGAGAGAGAAGCAAACTAAGAGACCTAAATATTTTCTCTTTCCTTTTTCTTTTGACGAGTACTTTGTACTCTTTTATTGAGGTTCTTTGAACCAAACCTTTATTCTCTTTTTCTTTCCAACCTCGAGTTGCCTAACACGTCAAATTCATGCATAAACTTCACGTTTTTAAGGACTAACGCTCACTTCTTAGGTGCACCAATAAGAAGGAGGAGCGCCTCGAGAGAATTTTCTAACCAACATGCTTTTCTATTTTTTTTTTACTTTAGGCTTAGCGTAAGCTATCTCGATTGATCTACCGCTAACTCTCATGCAACAAGCTACCTAAGAGTGCCTTTCGGGGTGACAACGAGAATTAACGCTACATGCAATTGACTAAGCCTACGGAATCTAGGGTGAGGTTGCTAAGTGCACGATAGATGCAAGGGAGCAACAGGAAAAATTTTAAAATTTTAAAATTTTTGACATGAACCTAATAAATGCAAAACTCATGCAAAAACTAGATTATGTACGTGCTCAGATTTCCAACATGCATTTCCTAGATTATCATAGTTAGAAAACAATAAACAGAGTCCCAAGCACTTCAATATCAAAATAGCACTGCTCAACCGACTACACATGCAAGTCCACGACATCCACCCCCAACTTCAAAAGTTGGCATTGTCCTCAATGCCACTTAGTCAGATACATAAAGTAAAAGGGAAAGAGAAACTACACTTCCCTGACTCTTTGTGAAGCTGGCGGGGGAAAGGAAGCGGCACGCTCATCATCGAAGCCCAAAATTTTCCTCAACTTCCTCGATTCCTAACAAAAAACAGCAAACTACATAAGTCTAAATTAAACTAAGAACAACAAAAACAGCAACTAAACTAAAGCAGAAATAACAGTTCATCGCTCGGGTGCCTCCGAGAAGCGCAGAATTTTTAAAGTCGTTTGCTCGACTGAATTCTCTCCAAAGACTCATTCGTATTCCGATAGTGCGGGGGACGTTTCAGTCTTGTCCTCCTCCACACTACACCTGCGATCAACATTCAAAACTTTTTGCACTCTTCGTGCCTCGAGCACGTGAATATCACTTTTGTTAGTGCAAAAAACAGCATTCATTTTTAACAAATTTAAATCAGAATTTTTCACGGAGACATGAGAATCATCCCTCAAGCGCGAGGTAAGACTCCCATTCACAAGCGATTTCGATGCATTTATAAGAAACTCATTCACCATTCCATCAAATTCTACCGACAAGGCACCTCTATCAACATCAATTTTGACCTTAGCGGTCTTCATAAATGGGCGTCCTAGTCAAATAGAAGAGGAAACATGCGAAGAATTTTCATTCATGCTCAGCACATAAAAGTCGCATGGAAACAATAAGTCCTTCACTTTGACTAAAATGTCCTCAATCTTCCCTAACTGATGCACATAAGATCGATCGGCTAGTTGGACAACTATATTAGACTCAATTAAATCACACAATTCAAGCTCTTTAAACACATCAAAAGACATGACATTAATTGAGGCACTGAGATCTAACATGGCATTTTCAATAAGTTTAGTACCGATAGTGCATGGGATAGTAAACATACCAGGATCGATGCACTTCGGTGGAAGCGTACCTTGGAAAATTGCGGAGACGGTTTCTTTCTTCGTCTCATCACTCTTTCTCGACATTCTCTTGCTTGTGCACCACTTCTTGAGGAACTTGGCATATTTCGGCACTTGGCTTACTGCCTCGAGAAGCGGTATGTTGACCACCACCTTTTGGAAGGTTCGAAGGACCTCCTCATCTTCGTTTACCAAAGTGGGCTTCGCAAGCCTACTAGGGAAGGGTGCTCTTGCAACATTCTCTTGCACACTGACTTCTTCTTTCTTCTCAACATTAAGATTCTCGGGAGCAATCTGGGCGGACTCATTCAGGCTGTCCTTGGCTTCCTTCACGGCTCTGGAGGAAAGTGATTTCCCACTCCTCAGCTGGATAGCACTCACGTTCTCACATGAGTTTACCGTGGTTTGGGAAGGAAGCTTCCCAGAGTTCTTGCTCTCGATTTTGCTAATCGACACCGCCATTTGCGTCAGCTGCTTGTTCAAATTTTGCAGCTCGGCTTTGTGGGAGTTTAGCTCTTCTCGAGCTTCTTTCTGAAACTGGCTTGTAGTCGTGACAATGGTCCTGACCATTTCTTCCAATGAGCTGAAGGAGCTGGAGGCTTGAGCTTGGGTGGAAGTGTTAGGCCTATCGTGAGACTGGCCTTGGAAGCGTTGTTGTCCTTCCCTATTCCCATAGCTGAAATTTGGGTGATCGCGCCAACCGGGGTTGTATGTATTCGAATACGGATCATACTTCCTCGGGTTGGAAGCATATCCCCCGATTGCGTTCACCTCCTCCGCCTCGCGGTTTCCTCCGACAAATTTTTTCAACATATTTCCGATCCCGGCCACCTGGGCCTTCATCTCTATCATCTCGTGGCTCTGGGTCACACTGTGGACTTGCCCTTGCCCTCGAATACCAAACTGCTGCGAGTTGGCTGCCATGTTCGCAATAAGTTGTTTGGCCTCAACTGGGGTCTTATCGATCAAATCCCCACCACTGGCTGCGTCTATCATCTGCCGATCGTGGGACGTCATCCCCTCATAAAAATACTGGATCAAGAGCTGATCGGCGATCTGATGATGTGGGAAGCTCGCGTACAGGCGCCCAAAACGTTCCCAGTACTCATGCAGGGACTCACCCACGTCCTGAGTGATCCCGTAAATTCTCTTTCTCAGTGTCGTGGCCAAGGACGCAGGGAAGTATTTTTCCAGAAAAACCCTCTTCATGTCCTGCCACGTCGTTATCGAGCCGGAGGGCAGATAATAGAGCCAATCCTTGGCTTTGTCCTTGAGCGTAAAGGGGAATGCCCTCATATTCAGTTGCTCCTCCGTCACTCCCGCGGGCTTCATCCCCGCACAGACGCAGTGAAACTCCATTAAGTGTTTATTCGCGTCCTCCCCGGCATTACCATGAAAAGAAGGCAACTGGTGAATTAAACCTGACTTCAATTCAAAATTACCTGCTACCACAGGGTAGTTGATGCATAGGGGCTGCAAATTTAAATCTGGCGCTGCCAGCTGTTTCAGCGTCCTCGGCGCTTCTCCTTGCGCCATCTCCTCGACAAAGAAGGGATTGCCTTCTTCTTCAAACAATCTCTGCCCCACGCGGGCCTCTCTTCTCAACCGCCGCTCTTCTCTTTCGATCTCAGGTATAAACTGCAATCCACTAAGCTCAGAAGAACGGGTCATACACAAACAAAAATTTTAACATACAAAGACAAACAGAAAAAAAAATTTCAGCAACCAACCAATCATCCAAATTCAAAGTCAATCATAATTTTAATCAAATTTTGCCTTCTCCCCGGCAACGGCGCCAATTTTGGTAGTATCTACTTTTGGAGTAGTCCAAATTCGAGTTGTCGAGACTCGCCAAAATACAATTTATAAGCCTATTAACCAAAGCTTTGCAGCTAGTGGTAACAGGGTCGATCCAAGGAGAAGGTTATGACTGAAATTAAATTAATCTTGAAATCAATTAATTGATTGGGTTTTTGTAACAGGGGGATGTGTAAGCATGCAAAGTAAGGAATTAAACGCTAACGGAAGAATAAAAGAGAGAGAGAGAGAGAGATGAGTGCACGGTTTGGGGATTTTTGGGATTTATTTGTTAGACATTTTCAGCTTATCATTTAACACATATCTAAGGCGAGCAGTTTGTAATACACACGGTCGATTACCCGAGAAGCCCCAAGGTAACCGGCTCCATAGAAATTAATTAGACCACACAGTTCTAATTAAACATTATCTAAAATTGCATTAGGGTGATCAGCCCCAAATTGACTCTAGATAGTCACTAGCAAACCGCGACATACATTCGATCACGTAATCTAATTGCTAACTGGTTGCCCGCAAACGCTGTATGCAACCAACAACCATCATGCATGACTCGATACTCCGGTTTAGTTTTATCATTCTGTGTTACTAGTCGAATAGTGAGAGGCACGGCATCGCTACTCTTTAACGTTAACAAAATGCTAGAAAATACGAGTGTCAATCGGTGAAATCTAACACATGCATAGGGTGAAGCAAGAATGATAAATGCATACAAATCAGCCACCAATTCGTAAACTAAGCATGGATTATCAAAGCTAAAAAGTCTAACAACAATCCCTCAAATTTATCCCAAACCGTTCACTTTACCTTAGCCGTCCATGGGACGGATTGTCACTACCGCTCCAAGGAAGGTCGTGGAAGTCATCCCTATCTTATTACAAATTACAGCTCATAAACAAGCCACACATGGCGGAGCTAAGGTGAAAATGGGGGAAAAGCCGAGAGGAAGAAGATGAAAAACCGCACACTCCTGGCTGAAAATCGTCCTTCAGCCGATTTAAATCGTCGTAGCGTCGAGACGCTAGGGCAGCGTCGCGACGCTACGCCCTAAGTGATCCGCGCGCGCGCCTCGCGATGGCGTCGAGACGCTAGGCGAGCGTCTCGACGCTGGCCCGATAATTCCTTGCGCGCGCCTCCTTCGGAGCGTCTCGACGCCGCAGCAGGGTCTCGACGCTTCGGCAGCGTCGAGCTAGCGTCTCGACGCTAGCTCTCGGGTTTGGGGCTGGAAAAATTGCCTCTCCTAGGCAATTTTGGTCCGTTTCTTCTCGGATTGACTTGCCCTTTCCCGATGCACTCCCGGGGCGTTATAACTCCACTTTTAGCTCCGAAACGGGTCCAATGGATGCACGAGCTCTTTGCCACATTTCTCCTACAAACGAGATTAATTATACAATTAAATGCGGAATTTAGCCATAATAAGGAAGTGAATAATAGCTCCAAAATGGAGTTATCACACTCATATATATATCAAAATCAATCAAATTCAAATTCATTTCCACGTATCAAATTTCTCCTATATTGAAATATCGTGTGAACAACATCAACTTCAAACTTTGAGTTCATCTCATTTTAATAGGAAACCCAAACCTTCTTTGTTAAGCTTTTGATTGATTAGTCATTTGTCATATGTCCTTAAGTTAAGAACTTGGCAAATCCCACTTGCAATATATAATTTTATTATTATTTAAAAATTAATTCATAATTAATTTTAAATAAATATAATATATATTTTAATTAATTAAACTTTTTATTTAATTAATATTATTATTTAATTCAATATCATATATTAATTAAATAATAAGACTAATCCTTATTTTCCAAAAACTGACTTTTCGCACATGAATCTATATTCATGTTTTAGATCAATTTCATATTTAAATCATATTTAAATATGGCCATCATTCTTCTAAAAACGAATTTGAATAAATTCAAATTGTTTTCTCTCATATTGTTACACGACTTAATCCGAGCTAGCCAGGAGAACCTAAAGAACCTATAGATCATGAGCTCCAACGATACGAGATTAACCAGCCAAATATTTTAGCCTAGCTAACCAACATTCGTTAACCGAGGAGAATCCACTAAAGTCCAAAGGTTGCACTCTTCTCACCGTAGATATATTTATGTCCTCTTGATATAACCGTTATTAGTAAGTCGATCTTTCACAGGTCATTCGTAATTATAGTTGGGTCATATATACTGTTTAACCCTTGTAATTACATCTTGTTCCTTAAGTCTCCACTACTCCTCTAATGAACTATTGGTTTGTTGTCACACATGAAGTGCAAGTATACAACCTATAGCCATGGGTTCTTTATTTATTGGAGATAGGTTAAAAGTAAACTCAATTCACTTTATTCAATAATTAACTTTACTGAATAAACCTCAATAACAACTTTATTGCAAAATAGAATATACTTTCAGTTTACAAACAACGAGTTTTAGGACATAAAACCCAACAAACTCCCACTTGGACTAAAACGTCAGTGGAGATATGCTGGAAGAGAAAAAACAGAAATATCAAATACATCCTTGGTTTTTCTCCCACTGTCCTACTGTACAGCTCGTAGACCTAGACTCACTAGGTGCCCCTCAAACACTTTAGTCGTGAGGGACTTTGTAAACGGATCCTCAATATTGTGCTCCGAGGCGATCTGCATAACGATCACGTCTCCTCGATGCACTATCTCCCTGATGAGATGATATTTCCTCTCAATGTGCTTTTCACGTTTATGGCTTCTAGGTTCTCTGGAAATTTGCCACTACACCGTTATTATCACAATAAAGGGTGATAGGCAAATTCATATTTGGAACAACTTCCAAATTTGTCAAGAACTTCCTAAGCCATACAGCTTCCTTCGCAAGCCGCGACATACTCAGCGTCCATGGTGGAGTCAGGAATAAAACTTTTCTTTATACTCCTCCAAATTATTGTCCCTCCATTAAGAGTGAACACTGATCCCGATGTAGATTTCTCTGAATCCTTATCGGTTTGAAAATCAGAGTCAGTGTATCTTGTAGGATCAAATCCTCCGCGCCATACACGAGCATATAGTCCCTCGTTGTCCGAAGATACTTGAGGGTGTGTTTAACGACAGTCCAATAATCATATCCTGGATTGGACTGGTACCTACTGACAATTCCCACTACATAGCATATGTCGAGTCGTGTACATAACATGGCATACATCAGACTACTGACTGCTGATGCATAGGGAATTCGTCTCATATCCTCAACTTCTTGAGGTGTCTTAGGACACTCTTCCTTCGACAATTGAATTCCATGCCTGAAAGGTAAGAAACCCTTCTTGGAATTTTGCATCGAATATCGTATCAATACCTTGTCGATATATAATGTTTGAGACAGCGCTAGCGTTTTGTTCTTACGATTCCTTACGATTTGAATCCCTAGATCAAACTGAGCCTCTCCCAAATTTTTCCTTTGGAATTGGGTCGCTAGCCATTGTTTAATGTCAGTCAGGAACCCTATATCATTCTCAATGAGTAGGATATCGTCTACGTATAAAACTAAAAAAGCTACAACCGAATTGACTATTTTCTTATAGACACAAGGTTCGTCAATATTTTGTTCAAAGCCATAAGATTTTATCGCAGTATCAAACCTTTTGCTCTTGACCCTGAATTATGAACCCCTCTGGTTGAGCCATATAGATACTCTCTAAAAGATTGTCATTCAGAAAGGTTGTCTTGACATTCATTTGCCAAATTTCATAATCATAAAACGTGGCAATGGACAAGAGTATTCTAATCAACTTTAACATGGCAACAGGGGAGAACGTTTCTTCATAGTCCATCCCTTCCCTCTGGGAATAACCCTTTGCCACAAGTCGAGCCTTAATGGTTTGCACCTTACCGGCTTGGTTTTATTTCCTCTTGTAGATCCATTTGCAACCGATAGGTTTTTCACCATCAGGTTGCTCTACAAGATCCCAGACCGAATTGAAGTACATCGACTCCATTTCGAGGTCCATGGCTTTAAGCCATTGGTCCTTGTCTATGTCATTCATTGCCTATTTAAAGGTCAATGGATCCTCAATGTCGTCATAAGGTATGACGACCTGGGTTTCTGTCAAACCCATGTAACGGTCGGGTTGTCTAACACCCCTCCCACTACGTCGAGGCATTCTCAACTCTTGAGAATGACCAGCCTGATCAACAACTCTTGTTGATTTATCTGTAGCTTTCCTGGAAAGTTCGGTCAAAACAATTTTGCTCGTAGGCCGATGATCTCTTATGTGGTCTTCCTCTAAGAACGTGGCGTTTGTCGACACAAGCACCTTGTTCTCTTGAGGATCGTAAAATATACCACCTTTCGTTTCCTTAGGGTATCCTACGAATAGGTATAATTTTGAACGTCGTTCCAATTTCTTTGGATTGGGCACCAACACGTGTGTTGGACACCCCCAAATCCTGAAGTGACGTAAACTCCCTTTTTTCCATAACTCATAAGGTGTTTCTAAAAACACTCTTAGAGGGAACCATGTTCAAAATATATGCAGCAGCCTCTGTCGCATATCCCCAAAACGAACTAGGTAGATGAGCATAGCTCATCATAGATCGAACCATGTCTAACAGGGTTTTATTTCTGCTCTCGGATACACCGTTCTGCTGAGGTGTACCGGGCGCTGAGAGTTGGGATACTATTCCATGTTCTATCATATAGTCCTGGAGTCTTAAATCCATATACTCTCTACCTCGATCTGATCAAAGTGTTTTAATGGTCTTACCTAATGTGTTCTCAACCTCTGCCTTATACTCTTTGAACTTTTCAAGAGCTTCGGACTTATGATGCATTAGGTAAAGATAGTTGTACCTAGAATAATCATCAATAAAACTGATGAAATATTCATACCCTCCTCGTGCTTTAACATTCATCGGACCACAGAGGTTTGAATGTACAAGCTCCAAGGGTTCTTTGGCCCTGTGACCTTTTTCAGAAAAATATCGTTTGGTCATTTTTCCTTCAAGACAAGACTCACATGGCGGTAAAGAGTTGTCTTCTAACCGATTTAGGTGACCACTCTTAACCAATCTCCCAATTCTATTGAGATTAATGTGGCCTAGTCTCAAATGCCAAAGATAGGTACTTGGAGAAAATCTCTGCCTTTTATTTTGAGTGTCAGCTGTTTTAAACATCTCGGTGTTTAAAATAACTTTCACCTCAGTTGGTCTTAACACATACAAGTTGTTTTCTAATTTTGCAGAACATATTCGTATACCTCTTTCGCTAATGAACGCTTCGTTAGACTCAAAAGATACTTTATACAAATGTTCAAGCAAACAAGAGATAGAAACAAGGTTCCTCTTGAAATTGGGAACCAAGAGAACATTTTCTATAAAAATTAACCTATCTTTAAACAACAACTTTACCGCTCCCACTACTTTGGCTGAGTGATAACTCCATTTTAGAGCTATAATTTACTCCCTAATTCCAGGTAAATATCGTGCTTAATTATGTTTAATTGCCTCTGTTGTAGGTGTTCCACGGTCATAGAGCTCGAGAAGTTCAAGGACGTGTTTCGGTGCTAAGGAGGGCATTTTGGAAGCTTCGGGAAGCAACCGGGCAAGGAAGAGGATCTAAGGACTAAAGTTTCACTTTTGGTCCAGCGTCGAGACGCTTCCCTAGCGTCTCGACGCTACTCCATCGAAATTTCAGGAAAAACCCGAGAACAAGCGTCGAGCGAGAGCGTCTCGACACTCTGAACGCGCGCATTCTGAGTTTTCTGTCCGTAGCGTCTTGACGCTGCCCCACAGCGTCTCGACGCTACAACGATTATATAAGTCTCTTCTCTGATTTTTAGGTCATCTTCTTCATATTTTCAATTCCTTCATTGTTGTAAGCTCAGTTTTGGAGCTAAAACTCCATTTCTCTTCCATTTATCAAAGCTCAAACTTGTTGATTTAGCTTGATTTGCACAACGGGCAACTAAGGTAAGTGTTTTAATTTGAGGTTAGGGATTGATGTGTTGAAGTATTAAGTGAGATTCGAGCTTAATTTCTACTTAGTCTCTTATTCATAAGCATTCCTTCTCATAAGCATATTTGATTAGCATCTTCTCCTATTTAGATTGACACCCTATTGGAATTTGTATGTTATATTGTTAGTAATTAAGATGTGATTGCCTCTCTTGATTGAAAGTAACGCGAGTCTAATTATGTCTAGATGAACATGGTCGTGTTCATTCTAGTTGCATAATAGGCTTTGGGGAAGGGACAAATTGGGCTAGTTGGTAGAGATTTCAATCAATTAGTTCGTTGTAATGTTACCCGTCATTGGTAGTCAATTCGATATGGAACGATCGCCCCCAGTTGAATTGGTTACCAAGTTTAATTAGGATTCGTCAAGTCTTAATTAACTCTCTTGGGTTATTTGTTCCTGATATGGGCAATTAATTTGCGTGTTTATGATATTTTAGCTAAGTCTCGAAAGCATCGATGATCTGAATTACATCAACAGTCAATCCCGATCCCTTAAATTAGGAGCACATGTTACAATCTTTATTTTCTTGTTCTTTAATTTTCCGTTAGTTTAATTTATGCATGTTTTAATTTTAGTTTAGTTCCCTTTAACCTTCCCCCCTTATTTACCGTTATAATTAAAAGACAAATAGAAATTAGTTAAGAGAAGTTAATTTAGGTTCCCTGCGGATCGACCAGATTACTGTTAGCTACAAGTTAGTTTAGTTGTATCGGTATTATAAATTTCATTTTGGCAGGACTCGACACCCCGAGAAATAGTGAACATACCAAAAGTTCGCTACCACTAAGACAATCTCTCCAGTTCCAACCCTTAGAGTTATCTCACCTTCAGCAAGCAGCTGTCAGGAACTAGTTTCCTGAATAGAAGAACAAACATGGTTAGTGACTCCTGAATCAAGTATCCAGGCTGAACTATCATGTTCCACTAAACATGTTTCTACAACAAGTAAATCATATTTCCTTTGTTGTTTCTTCTCAGCTTTCCTTGCTATGAGGGTATCATGACAGACCGATGAGGACGTTTGTCCAAACATCGCCTGTAATGAATCCATGATCTCCTTAGCGAAGATCATTACATATCATGCTTCTTAGCTAATACATCGGATATGCTGACTAAGATGTAGACTCGAGCTTTATCATTAGCCCTAGTCCACATGTCAAATGCATCTCGAACATTTTGAGTTGCAGTCGAGCTAGGAGGGGGAGGACATTCCTCTGTTAAGACAAACCTAAGATCATCGAAAACAAGAATCGTATTCAAGCTCGATTTCCAGGTCACGTAGTTATCGTCGTTCAGTTTATCGGAAGCTAGTAACTGGATAAACAAACTAGAGCTAGACATGTTGAAAAGAATAAATTCTATTAGTGAATTGATCTTAACCTATTTTAAACAATCAATCAACAATTTAGCAAAATAATAATAATGTACCAAAAAACTCATTATTAATTTGCAACGATACTTCAGTGAGTCAGAGCAACCACTACCGAGGGGCAGTCAATCACTCATTCACTGAACCAAGACATTCTTGACTAAATGTTAATACCGGAATAACTCATATTCATATAGCATCTTAGTTATCGCTACTTTGGTCAAGAATTTACTAACAACTTAGAAAATCTTGTAAGTGTGATCCGCCATTTTCATAACTCAGAGGTCGGCCTCAACAGTGCAACCGAATGGAAAATCAGAGTTGGGAATGGACCTAAGAGACCCTATCCATTTCTGGAGATTGAGTTGTTCCGACTTCCATGAATCGGCCCTCCGAATGGACGGTGCTACTATGGGTGACCAGCAGGCGGAACATGGGAATATCACGGTTCAACCTAATGGAGGAGACCGCAGGATGTATTGACATACTTCCTTCTCCCACTTACTATAAATAATTTCTCCATTCTCCTTGGTATTCATTTATGCAAACACCATCCGAATGGGGATGCCCTATTGACATCACGAGGTCGAGCATAAATCTCACGGAGTGAACTTCGCGGAGAGCGTGGAAGGAGATTGATATACCATATATACCTTCTCAACACCACTATTAAGTATTTTAGACGGTTTGGGTATACTTTTACTTAGGCATTATCTGGCTAAGACAATAAAACCTAAGTCTAGGTAAAACAGGCTTTTACCTATGATGTCTAGGTGATAAACGCTTTAAAACCTAATAACACTCTCGTGCACGCTCATAATGCTGGGTTAACTAAACTCAAGTACTGGATCCATCCCTAGGTAGAAGGTGTTCCGTCAACCGTTAGGTTAAATACCTCCAACCTTTGCAGGATTTCACAGGGTGAGTTCTCTTGTAACCTTAGCTTTACAAGATATTGTCCTATTTTAACTATTAAAACCGAACGATACTAAAATCCTAATCGCATTGGATTTCTTTAACCTTTAGTGAGCATGCATTTATCTTTGTTATAGTTTTTAAATGTCTATATCATTTTACAACGCTTATAAAACAGAGATATTCTATAAAATGCTTTATGCTTCCTAAACATGCATATAACCATTATATTAAACTAAGGCAACTATGTTGTATTTTAATTTCATAATTAATATAACACTTATATCAATTATTCTATTAAACTAGCAACATCTAATTCATGAATTAATATAACTCTTATATCAATACTCATGAATTCCTAAACATGCATACTATATATGATAACACTTATAACATACTTTCAATGCATGGAGCATGTTTCTTATGGTGGGATTTTAAATCTATATGGCATACTTTATGCACATACAATTAGAAATTTTAATTAAAACATACATTCACAATGCATAATTAATTAAACACACTAAAGTGGACCGGTTTTGGCATCACGGGCAAGCAAGCAACTAAATTATTACAAGAGTAATTCATAAACACGGTTGAGACGCTTTCGAACCCTTCGAACCGCCCCAAACCAGCTTGAATTTGCTTGAACCGGACCAAAAAACAGCAAAAACAAGCTTCAATAAAAACTTAACCGATTCAAAACAGCAGACCCGTCTTCAACAGTCCGGAACCGGACCAAAACCGACCCGAACCAGACCAAACGAACGTTGAACTGAACCATTAGAGGGTGAAGAACCCGGAACCGGTCTGACTTTCAGTGAATCGGACCGCCCAAAGACCGAACCTGACTATTTCTTCCACCTTACCTTGAAAGCCTATATGAACTCTAATGACTCCAATTTTTTTACAGACTCTTCTGCACACAATAAAGCCCATACACGCTCGGAAAATTACAAAACGAAGCACAAATCGAAGCTCAAATAAAATGTCGAAACCGGAAAATCACTTTAGACGCCTAGAAAATTCAATTTCAAAATGATACCCACCGAGCTCAAATTGATGCAAATTGAGTGCTCAAAATACGCTCTGATACCAATTGATGGAGCGCATATAACAAATACGGAAGCGATTTGGATCAATCGCACTCTAATTTCATCAATTTAGCTAAACAAGAAATATGCTCAAAGCTTCAAAAAATAAGAAATAAGAGCACATACCTCTTGTAGTTCGAATTTCTTCAACTCTGTTGCTTCAATCTACTCAGAACACTTCGTATCTTCTCTCGAACTCTTCGAAGACCACCTCCGGTAGTTCCAGCTATCCTCAAGTCGAGCAACGAGGTGGTGGGACCTCTTTACAAAAGAAAAAACTTTGAGAGATGGAGGAAGGGAGAAGAAATGGGAGGGTATGTGCGAAGTTGGTTTTGAAATTGGGAGAGAATTATGATTTTTTAAAATCACAAAAACTCAGTCAACCCCAAAAGCATCAACTTCAAACTTTGAGTTCATATCATTTTAATAGGAAACTCAAAACATCTTTGTTAAACTTTTGATTGATTAGTCAGTTGCCATATGTCCTTTAAGTTAAGAACTTGGCAAATCCCACTTCCAATAATATATAATTTTATTATTTATTTAAAAATTAATTCATAATTAATTTTAAATAAATATAATATATATTTTAATTAATTAATATTATTATTTAATTCAATATCATATATTAATTAAATAATAAGACTAATCCTGGTTTTCCAAAAACCGACTTTTCGCACATGAATCCCTATTCATGTTTTAGACCAATCTCATATTTAAATATGAAAAAGTCGGTCTTTACAGTAAACGGAGTTGTAAAGAAAGAGCGATTTGTTTTGCGATTCAGTCTTATGCAAACTCATTGTACAGGATGCCCCCACTCGCATGTCTCCACATGAACGATTTCGGATCACATCGTTTGTACTATGCAAAGCGGGCTGCGTCCAATAGTGTCCCCAGGATAAGGTATCCAGCATTATCCCTATATTATTGACTATTGTGGCTATTTACTCGAACTTGATTCACAATTATGTCACACATGAAGTTCAAGTATACAACCTATAGCCATAGGCTCTTTATTTATTGAAGTTAGGTTAAAAGTAAACTCAATTCACTTTATTCAATAATTAACTTTACTAAATAAACCTCAATAACAACTTTATCGCAAATTATAATATACATTCAGTTTACAAACCACGAGTTTTAGAACATAAAACTCAACATTCAGTTCTCTCGATTTTGGGCCCAACCGATAATCAAATCGAACCTGTCGGTTTGGTAAAAATGGGAATCGAACTGATGTCCAATAAAATACAAAATTGATGGTTCGGTTTTTGTTCAGCTCGGTTTTATTTTCTGGTTTTGGGTGCATTTGGGTTTTGTTTTTAGCGTCAAATGAAGGGAAGAGGGTGGGGTTGTGTTGTGTGAATCGACGTCAAACGAAGGGAGTGAAATGAAAATCGCAAAGGAGGGAGAGAGATCAAAGATGGGATGTTTGTCGGTTGAAGTGAAAAAAGAAAAACAAAGACTTACGGTTTATTAGTAAGTTATATATGCCTCGATTCAGTTTGGTTTTGGAAGGTTTTTTCAGTCAAAAACCAAATCGAACAAAAAAAAAATCGACTTTCTATAAATGAAAATCGAGATGTCCAATATAGTGCTAAAAGTTTGAACCAAACCAATGGATCGATTCGATTCGGTTTTTCAATTTTGATTATACCCCTACTTTGGGGTAGTTCTGCGTGCACTGACATAGATTTGCTCTGCTATGTACCTGGATATTACTCGGTGCATAGTATGACAGAGGTTGCTCTGTTGTGCATATTGAGATTACTTTACGCCAGTATGACCAAAGCTTGGGTACATGTTTGGTGATGAATTTTACAAGCTTGTGTTTACATTTTCAAGAGTTATTGCTCCATATTTCACTATGTTTTTACTAACCTTTGTTGGTGGTTTAAAGGTGTTATTATAGATTTCTCGGTGTTTCATTTATCTCGAATTCTTTAAATTGTTCATGTTTTAAATTGGTTTCAGAGCTTTAAATTTCTATTTAGTATAAAAAGAGTTTCATTAAATTTATTTTCTTATTAATGTACCATTCAATCCGCTTTTCAGCTCATTATTTATAGTTAATTTTTCCACTGGGATGTTCTTGAGTTTTAACTCG
Source organism: Herpetospermum pedunculosum (assembly GCA_028017165.1). NCBI lineage: Eukaryota > Viridiplantae > Streptophyta > Magnoliopsida > Cucurbitales > Cucurbitaceae > Herpetospermum > Herpetospermum pedunculosum. The sequence goes on from CM051527.1 coordinate 48,366,819, forward strand.
AGATAGTTGAGATTAGTATCTGCCACCAGTCTCATCGAGTCATTGCATACCATCTTTTGTATGTAAAGAGTGTTATTTTTGTGTGCGTTGATATGAGGTATCCATTAATGAAGTTAAGCTATAAGAGAGAGAGGGTGAGAGATTTACAATAGATTTTATTGTACACTCGAGGTTTGTTGTCGTCACAGCTCGTCCTAGGTTCAATCGGTAGGGTAATCTAGGACGGGGTGTGACAATCGTCGTTAGAGAAAAAGAAGGCGTCGCTTGCTACTGTCGTCGGAGGCAGTCTACTACACCAAAGAAAGGGTGCAAGGGCGGTTGTTTAGGGATCCCTTCGTTACACATCTGGAACGGTTTTCTAGCTTCTTCTTTTTTTTAAAACGTGGAGGAGAAAGGGGAGAAAGGATAATAAAGGGGAATGAGAAGAAGAAGATGAGAAAAAGAAAGGAATGAGAGGAAAGGAGAACGAGAAGAGAAAATTAAAAAAAAAAAAAAAAAAATGGGGTGGAGGCAACTGCGGCCATGGATGGGAGGAAAGGGAAATAAATGGGAGAATGAGGGAAAATATATATATTTTTTAATAAAAAAAATATATATAATGTCACGCTTCTCTTAGCTACTATAACGGAAAACTAACTGTAGAGACCAAAATGCTACCAAACTCAAACCAAAATTTCGAGTTTGAAAACTCAGAAACCAAAAGTATATTTTTCCCTTAAATTATTGACTTGGAAACTATCAATTCATCGTTAGAAAAAGATAAATTTGCTTTGATTGATAAGATTAAATTTCTTGAATGGGATAGTCATTAGAAAAATGGTCTTTTGCATGTGCTTAAAGCAAAATAATTTTTTTGTTAATAAAGAGTTTGAAGTTACAAAAGAATCTTTTAAGAAATTGACTATAAATGCATAAAAATTAGATAAGATTATTGGCATGGGTTCAATCTTTTAATAATAAAAAGGAATTAAGTTATCGGGATGGAAATTCTTCATCTAGTTCCTAAGATTATGTTTCTTAAAGTTATCCTCCTATGCCTAAAAATGTTAAACTCAATGTGTCTAAATTGGTTGAATCTAAATTTGTGTGAAAGTATGAAAATTATAGAAATATCCATAAAAATTTAAAATTTGTGCATAAACAATTTCTTGAAAAAAATTATTAATTTATTTAATTAAGTCCATCAGATATTTTTTTAATAAAGTTTCATTAAACCCTATCACTCTGACCGCTGTAGGGTTATCATATGGTTGTAACAGGTGTCAATTTAGAGTAAAATAATTAAAAATATAGCATTTTTTTACAAAAATTGCAGATATGGCAATTTCTCTATCGCTGGTAGTCTATCACCTCATTTTTTTATAGAATTTTGTCGGTGACTATCACTGATAGTAGTCTATCAGTGATAGTCATATATCAACGATAACAGTCTATCAGTGATAGCCACTGATTTTTTGCCATATTTGCAAAATATTTTAAATTTTGCTATATTTACCATTATTTTGGGTCTGATTGTTGTTTGTGCAACCAGTCCGGAATACTAATCCCACACCCATCCTCACCTTAGGAATAAAATAATCGAATGGCCTGATTGTTGTTTGTGCAACCAGCCCAGAATATTAATCCCACACCCATCTTCGCCTTAGGAATAATATAATTGAATCAACAATTGAATCTTATCTTCTTCTTTAATTCATGGTTGTGCGACTATCAATATAAAATTGTTGGTACTTTGTTGTACCAAAAAAAAAAAAAAAAAAAAAAAAAAAAAAAAACATTTGATATGAATATTGTTGGTCATTGTCTGATCACCTCAAGAAGATGATGGCTTTGCTTGACAAACATGGGAGCTACAATTGAGGAAGTGGACGGTTATTCCTTAGTGGGCGGTTACACCCATGATCGTGGGCGGTTACTTGAAGATCATGGTTGGTTATTTGCAAACGTGGGAAGTTACGTCCGACATAGTGGGCGGTTGCTCAAAGGTGGGGAGTTATCTCCAACTTAGTGGGTGGTTGTCATGTAATGGGTAGTTAGCCTCAAATTGTGAAGGATTGTGGGGAATGTCCCACAATCCCTCTCCTATATAAAGAAGCTTTCTTTATAGAGAAAAAGAGGATAAATATATAGAATTTTGGGTTTTAAACCTTGAAAACTTTAAAGATGTAATGTGGAGCATCGACCTTCGGCCAACATTTGGAGGTTGCAGATTTTTTTTTCCATAACAATTTACTTTATTCCCATCTTATTTTTTATCAATATTTGAATAGAACTTTGTTCTCTAGAGAGTTCTCTCATTTTTTGGATGCATTTTCATGTTTGGCCTATTCTTAAACTTGTTGCGTCATTAATGCATTTAGAGAACGAGAAATACTGTGTGTTTGAATTTTTTTTTTTTTGAATACATTGGGGTGGGGGATACATATGTCTGCTGAGCCATGCTCATTTTGACTCTTAAATCTTCTTTTATTCTTTGTAAATGGTGGATTCTCTAATTAATGCAACCTAGTCACCTTCTCTAGTCTGATAGTATGAGTTTGGTTGCATTAAATACAGTGAAGATAGGAAAATAGATTTGAAATATAAAATTTAAATAAGATACAAAAGATTTAGTTTTAAAGTTGAAAAAGTAAGAGATTTACAAAACATGTGTTTACTTGCACAATCCGAAAAAGAAAAAAAGAAAAATGTGAGAGGCGGCTAGAGATTCAACAGGGGCAAAATTGGAAAATGGTAAAGTTGGAACATGCTTGTATTACGTGTGAGCTTGTAACGTTTTTCTTTTTCAAAATGAATCTCTCGTTTTAGCATATTGAAGGATTTTTTTTTTTAAGGGATAACTAAAGAAATGTCCAAAATTCTTTGATTAGTGTCTAAAATATTTTTTTATTGGAAAAATGTCTAAACATTGTATTTAGCTTGAGTAACTAATGCACTAAAGACTAAACTATTCTAAGCAACAAATTATGAATTAATCCTAAAATGGTGCATAAAATAATGAGTTAAACAAATCAATGTCTTATTAAAAAAAAACTAAAATAAAGGAAAAATAAAAACCATACTTAATACGATAATTTAAATTTTAAAAATATTCAACAATTTTAAAACAACTCTAAAAAAATGTTTCAAAAAACAAAATCATAATTATGTGTTCTCATAATAATAGGTTAATGCATATCCGGACGAGAAATAAATACAGTTATTCAAAAAAAAAAAAAAATACAGTGTATTTAAAAAATAAATAATCGTAATTTACTTGCATATGTATAGGCAAGTTCAATCAAAATGTGAACCTCTTGATAAATAAAAATACGTAAATATACTGTATTCAAATATACTATAATGTTTGGTGGAAAATGTGAGGATAGAGTGAAGAGATTCAAAAAAGAAAAAGAGTGATTTTGTACGGTACCAAATGGATTAAAAAAAAAATCAAAAACCAATGTAAAAAGAGAATCAGAAAAGAAGAAGAGTGATTTTGTAGATTGTACCAAGTTTGAGCTCAAGAAACTTGTTTTGCTCGTCGACATTCTCTTCAATTTCTTATGTTTCGTTTAAAGCTTTCGGCTATGACTTTTTTCTTCGCCTTGTTTTGGAGCAGAGATCATGAAAGAAGCTCCTAATAATTGTATAAGGGATTTGTTAGGAGAACTTACAGAATTCAAGTACTATAAATGACAGGGAAATAAAACGAAAAAGTAAAATGTTTATAGGAATCTTATAGATAAAACCACAATAGAATCAACAAGACTAAACGGCGTCGCTCGAGCTTCCTTAGAAATCACCCCACTTTGTTGCATCGGCAAAAATGAATTCTAATACAAATGAACATTAACAACATGGAGAGGTGCATCTAGATTCACATAACGCCCCTTTTCTGAAACAATCATATTTTTCAAATTAAACACATAATACCAACTCTCCAACGGAAATCGAGCAAGAACCTTTATTTTTCCCTATTCAACCATCGGGGAAACCATCAAACATCTCCCCAGAAGAAATTGTGTGTCGATTCCATAACATTGCAAAATTTAGGGTACCCATTTGATTGCTTTTGAAATTAAAATCTGATATGAATTTTGTATTGTAGCTTTTAGAGACTAGAATGAAGGCTTTTAAGAATTTCAAAAAAAATATTCCAACCGAATATTTATAGATTTTTAAAGAAAGATATAAAAACAAGATTTAGCAGTTAGCTTAACTTTACCTACTCATTGTCCTTACAATCAGGAAGACCCTGAGTTAGGGATAAAACGGTCTGTTGTAGTTAGATCACGTGACAACCACATGTAGACACTGATAGTTATTTTTGTTGACCGAGAAATTTCGGTCAATCAGCGGTTGCCACATGTCTCCATTATGACTGTTGGAGCAAAAAAAATTAATCGATCAAATTGGGTCATATCGCAATTGGGCTCAAAATCAAACCGGCCCATAAAGCTATTTAAATGGTCCATTGGGCCCAAAACCCAAAAGTTTATTGGACTCAAGCTCATTGGATCCAAGCTCAAGCCCATTAGACCTATGAGAACTCTATAAATAGAGAGCTCAAGTTTTTATTCGCTTGGAAACTGATGTCTATATTCCAGATAAAAAAATTTGAAGCGAAGCAAAACACGGAAATCCAAGTTTTTATTCGCTTGGAAATCCATCCAAGTTTTTATTCGCTTGGAAATCCATGTCTATATTCCAGATGAAATTTTTTTGATGAAATTTTTTTGAAGTAGAGCAAAATACGGAAATCCAAGTTTTTATTCGCTTGGAAATCCATGTCTATATTCCAGATGAAAAAAAATTGAAGCAGAACAAAACATGGAAATCCAAGTTTTTATTCACTTGGAAATCCATGTCTATATTCTAGATGAAATTTTTTTGAAGCGGAGCAAAACACAGAAATCCAAGTTTTTATTCGCTTGGAAACCCATGTCTATATTCCGATAAAAAATTGGAAGCGGAGCAAAACACGAAAATCCAAGTTTTTATTCACTTGGAAATCCATGTCTATATTCCAGATGAAAAAATTTGAAGCGGAGCAAAACACGGAAATCCAAGTTTTTATTCACTTGGAAATCCATGTTTATATTCCAGATGAAAAAAATTTGAAGCGGAGCAAAACACGGAAATTCAAGTTTTTATTCGCTTGGAAATCCATGTCTATATTCCAGATGAAAAAATTTGAAGCAGAGCAAAACACGGAAATCCAAGTTTTTATTCGCTTGGAAATCCATGTCTAGATTTCAGTTGAAAAAAAATTGAAGCGGAGCAAAACACGGAAATCCAAGTTTTTATTCGCTTGGAAATCCATGTCTAGATTTCAGTTGAAAAAAAATTGAAACGGAGCAAAACACGGAAATTGAAGCGGAGCAAAACACGGAAATTGAAGCGGAGCAAAACACGGAAATCCAAGTTTTTATTCGCTTGGAAATCCATGTCTAGATTTCAGTTGAAAAAAAATTGAAGCGGAGCAAAACACGGAAATCCAAGTTTTTATTCGCATGGAAATCCATGTCTATATTCCAAATGAAAAAAAAAAATTGAAGCGGAGCAAAACACGGAAATTCAAGTTTTTATTCGCTTGGAAATCCATGTCTATATTCACTTGAAAATCCAAGTACGCATACACAAGCAAAAGAAAGAGAGAGGTCGCATTTGGTTTTGAATTTGAAGATTGGGCATTTTGAATTCGCGATTATAAGACAAGGACCAAACATACAATAACAAATTACATTCCAAATTCCATTCCAAAATATGTTCCCGAATTACCATCCAAAATTCAAATTACATATAATTTCCTAGTTCCAAATTATATGTAATCCTAAGTGGCAAATCTCAAGTTCCGAATTTTAGACTTAAAAAAATCAAAATTTGAAAAAATATTGTCTACGTAATCTTCCAAAAAAAATCCAATAAATATTTCTATCTAAAAAATCGACTTAAAAAATAAAAATTTGAAAAAATATTGTATTTCTGCACGTAATCGACTTAAAAAATAAAAATTTGAAAAAATATTGTCTTTCTACACGTAATCTCCCAACCAAAATCCAATAAATATTTTGAAAGAATATCGTCTTTTAATTTTCCAACAAAAATTCAATAAATATTTCTGTCTAAAAAAATCAAGAAATTACAGGTATTTGCAATTTTTGCAAATTGAAATTACACTATACTTGCAAATAATAATTATAGTGTATTTGCACTTAGCTTATACACTTAGCTTTTAAATTATTCTTAAATTGTAATTACAAGTGTATTTTCAATGTTCAAAATTGTAATTACAAGTGTATTTGTAATTTGCAAAATTATAATTACAATGTATTTGAAATTTTGCAAATTGAAATTACAATGTATTTGAAAATTTGCAAATTGAAATACCATGTATATGCAATTTGCACATTGAAATACAGTATATTTACAATTTGCACGGAATTACTACTTTCAATTATAATAAAAATAAAAATAAACATAATATGTAGAAAAAATTATAAGTTTGCAAATTGAAATTACACGGTACTTGCTGTACTTGCAATTGTGCGGTATTTGTAAATTGCAAATTGCAATTATAGTGTATTTACAATGCACAAGAATGTACTTGCAAAATCTATAAAAGAGTGTAAAGTAAAAATATACAACAATCTAATAATTTCTAAATATATATATATATATATGACGCACTTGCCATTACAGAATACAAAATTACATACTTGCAAAATCAAAATTACAAAATTATCAACTAAACTAAAAACCTACAAAAAAAAAATAATAATAATAATAATAACTTACAAAAATGTCAATTAGAGAATACACAATTACATCAAATTGCGACTACATACCTTTCATTCGAGATGTCTGCCGAACAAAACCTCTAGTCTTACGCCTCTGCACCAAAATCTCGGACACACAAAAGAATCTCGAAACTCTTGAAAAAATGGGTTCTTCAAAATTCTCAAATCAGAACCCTTGAAAACTACGTACCATTCTTCCTCATTTTTCTTTGAGCAGTGGAACGTGAATGAATTTCATCCATGGAGGAAGCTTGAGAAAGACCCATCTGAGAAGTCATCGAAAGAAAACTCAATTTCACAAATCACAAGAAAAAAATTGTGAGTTTAACCGTTGCAATTCCCACAGGAAAAAATGTCACACATCCTGAAAAAAATTAAATGACAGAAAAATAATTCTCTTTGCAATTTGTGATCTTGACCTCTGCTGTTTGGAGAGTTTGAAGACAGAAGCAGGGCAACCCAAAGGAGAGAGAGGGAAGATGAGTTTGGGTCATACGAAGAAGATTTTGTATGTTTGTATTTTATTGACGTTTTAGGGGAGAATAAAATAATTTTTAAACCCTGTTTTTTTTTTAAATCGACAAAATAAAATTAGAATAAAATCTAACATTTTTTTATAATTATTTTTAGGATCTCGGATACAGAACAAAAATAGGGAAAAAAAAGATTGAATGATTTTTTAAGAATCATTATTACGAAGGTAAAATAAGGAGAAAAATATTAGGAAAGAGAAAGAGTAAATAAAAAAGGACACCAAACTTAATTTTTAAAAAATGGACGTTTGTTACAATGAGGTTTAAAAAAGGTCATTCATAATGATTTTCCCAGAAGTAATTCCCATTTTTCAAGTGAGCATGTGATTGATTCTCAATTGTGATGGGCTTCAGTTTTAGCTCTTATCCTCAAACTCTTATTTGAGAGTCCAAAATGGGCTGTCATGGCTTGAGGCCCAAAATGTCCTAACACGTTTTAATATAGATGAATTATAGTAAAAGATAAGTTTACGCTTTGATTTTGCTTTTTTTTAATTCCTAAACTCTCCTTCAATTTTCGAAATTTTCACTTTTTTGTTTTTTTTTTTTTTCAGATTTAAAATGTCAGTTAATATATATTTATTTTTATTAAATAAAATTTGAATTATTTATATTATTTTTATATTCTTCATCAATATTTGTTTTCACACTTTTCAATATTTATCCTATTCACTATTTTTTTTTTATTTCAATTAAAATTTAAAATATTATGACAAATTTTATATTTTATGTTTCAACGTATACTAATTTTTTTTCTTATTTATATATCGTGAGCCAACATTTTTTTCCGCCCAATTCTATATTTGAAATATTTCAATTTTTTTCAACATATATACTTCGTTTACATACTATAATTTAACATATATACTTCGTTTATATATTATAATTCAATATATATTTTGTTTATATACTATAATAAGTTTTTTAGAAGGGGTTGTTTTTTAAATAGATTAGAAAAATAGGGTTGTTATCAAACAATTTTAAAAAAATTAGTTTTTTTTTTGTCGTATTAGGAGTGGGCGCGTTGGAGACGCGCACTCTGACAACTGCAGCCCGATACGTGGCCCAATCGTAGTAACGTGTCACTTCAAAAATTGATTTTTCATTTTTTTTCTATTTTTTTCTCTTTTTTTCGTCTTTGGTTGTCCTCTCTATACGAACTTTTTCTTCTTTTTTTTTTTTTCTTTTCTCTCTTTTTTTTTTTTCTTTTATATTGTTCATTGAATTTTGTTGCTAAAGTTTTCTAAATATATATAGATTTTCTAATGGTCTTCATTCGAAACCATAAGAAATCAGTGATTTTGAGAATATAAAATAAGAAAAAATATGAATAAGTGAACATATTTATGTCAAACCAAGCATAGCTTTGAAATAAGGAAGGTTGTGCTCTTGACGAAGAGGTCATGTGTTCAATCCCCACATTAATTAAATATATTTGTAAAAAAAAAAAATAACAATATTAAAACAATAAATTAACGAAACCAAAAAAAAATCAATCAATGATTAATGATTAATAATTAGAACATTAGTTTGTTTGATTTAAGTTGATTTTATTAATTGAAATGAAATGATAATATTGTATAGATGATAAAATAAGATTTGGTTAAGAAATAAAAAAAAAATTGGGAGGGCATCCAACGTAAAATGCGAAGAAAAAAAATTTAAAAAAGAATGAAAATTAATTTGTTAAGTGACATTTGGCGCAAACCGTTGAGCTTGAGCCACTTATAGCTGTGGTTTACCCTATTATTGATTCGTCCGTGTCTTTTAAATCGCACAGTCCACAGAAAAAAAAAAAACATTTTTCGAAATTATTTCAAAACAACTCTATTTTTTTTAATTTATTTCAAAAACAACCCCTCAGAAAGTTGCTAAAAAATTTGTTATAATCCAACAAATCTTGAAATGTTGTGATTTTACTTGTTTTAAAAAAGTTTGAAATGCTCTTCAATTTTTTAAATTTTCAAATTATTATTATTATTTTTTATTTATTTAAATTTTATATTGCACGTTTAGATGGTATATTTATTTTTATTAAATAAAATTTGAATTATTTATTTTGTTCATTAGTATATAGACTACTATCACTGACAAAATTTTATAAAAACGAGGTGATAGACTACTATTAACAAAAGACTTCTATCAGCGATAGAAATTGTCATATCTTCAATTTTTTTAAAAAACTACTATATTTTTAATTATTTTATTCTAAATTCGCATCGGTTACAATTTCTCATTAATATATATATATATATATATATATTATTTTTTCCAAAAAATTTAATCAAAATTTGAAATATTATGGAAAATATTTTTTTATATATAAAATTTTCTAAACAAACAATTAAAAATTTTAATATTTTTAATTAATTAATTATAATTACAACTAAACCTAATATATGGACATTTACTTACTCACCATTCTTTGTTGGGTCTAATGACAAAGCTAAAATTTAATTAAAACATTGGCATTTGTGTAATTAGAGTCTATAAAACATCTATTGATGTAAAGAGCCCTTTAATATATACACAAAGACCAACCGACCAAGTAGATGGATGTTGAGGATTAAAATATGATGTTCATATTGATATTTCAATTTTATGGATAGATGAACCCCCGAATGTTGTAATTTCAATTGACCCGTTTTTTTGAAAATGCATGTTTTTTTATCCTTGCTGAGCACGAGCACGCGTTTGCTAAGAACGTTCGCGAGGAAAAAGTCTGTTAATATCCTTTGCTGAACACGACTGCGAGGAGGCGATTATAGTATACTCGTGCTCAACAAAGGGTATTACAGAATTTTTCTTCGCGATGGTGTTCGTGTTCAGCAAAGCGAAGTATGGATGACGTCAGCAAAATGACAAAAAACATTATTTTCGAGGCGAGAGTCCAAAAATATTACGGAACCCAGTCATCTGTGAAAATACCCATGATAACTACTCTATATTCAATTGAGTTGACTTTTGTTTTGCTTTTAATGCAGATTGACATGATTTGAAAGATTTGTAGTTTCCATCAACTTAATAGATAGTGTACGATAAATCATTCAATATTGTTGTCTCTTGATAACTGTCTGATATAGATGCAAAAATATGTTTGTTCTTGCCAAAGTGAACATCGCTTAGAAGCAATTGACATTCACTTATTCCTTTGAAGTCGAAAGTTGAAATCATACCCCACTAACTATAAAAGTGAAGTATTTCTACGATTTGTTTCTCACACACAACAAAATTAGCAATTAGCAAAGATGTATCTCTCATGTTGAATGTGAAGCGAATATTCCAAGTACACAAGAAGTTAAAATTTTATAATTTGAGTAATTGAAAAATAAAAAAGTAGAAAAGCCAAACACAAAAAGTCGACCAAAACTTGTTGAAGGGGAAATCCAACTTTATCAATTTGTGTTTTGCTACTAAAATATATAAATATTTTCCACCGATCAAACTTTTATCATTATTATTTATTCTACCTTAATCTATAAAGTTTTTTTTAAGGAAACTTATTTTACTACTTATCATCATTTCTCACAAATCCTTTAAAATACATTCCAGTCATTTGACAAATATTTGTTATTTATTTATTTAACTACATATAATAAATTATGTGTCAAATCTTGAGCTAATAACTCAACTAGCATAGTCGCATAACATATATATATATATTTGAATTCTTCCTTCCACATATTATTAAAAAAAATAATAAAAGTATCAAATTTCAAAAAAATTATTTAATTTGTAATTTTTGTTAAGAACAATGAGAAAATTATGCACTACCTAAATCCAAATTTTAATTAAGTGCCAAAATTGAATTTATATTTTATTTTATTTATTATATATCTATATATATATATATATATATATATATATATATGGATTGGTTGCACAAACCGCCATCAGACTCAAAATAATTGTAAATTTAGCAAAATATAGCAAAAAATCAGTGACTATGATAGACTTTATGACTATTACTGTCAGACTTCTATCACTGATAGACTATTATCACTGACAAAATTCTATAAAAAAAAGACTACTATTAGCGATAGACATACTATCCGTGATAGAAATTATTATATTCGCAAATTTTTTAAAAAAATGATATATTTTTAATTATTTTACTCTAAATTGACATGCTTCAATTTTTCTATATATTTTGGTTAATTCATTTTTTGAATTTTTTTATTATTATAATTATTAGTAAATTCAGAGGTTAACTCTATCTTCTTCCTTTTTTTTTAAAGGAGGTTAACTCTATCTTATTTATCAATAGTATTTATTTTTCAAAAGAATTTAAATTTTTGTTGTCTGCCTCATATTTTTTTCATCCAAGTTCTTATTGTTCACAAAATCATTAACGAGTGGATAATGTGATGTCAAAAGAAATTTTAATAATGGGTTGATTAGATAAATAGAAATTAAATCTAAAATAATAGTAAAATACAAATATTTGTAAATATGATAAAAATAATTGGAATAGTTAATGGAGTGTCAACAAAGTTCTATAAAAAAAAGGTTATAAGTATTTCACTAGTTAAATCTGCTATTAATGACTATAAAAAATTGTTATATTTGTAAATATTTAAAAAATAAATATATTATATTTATAATTATTTTACCCAAATTGAGCTAGTTAGATTTTAATTTGATGAAAATAATTGGCAAACTTGTTAAATCGGAAAGAGAATAAAAAATGCTCCAGCTTCATACGACCCTTTTTGACATTTTTTTTTTTTTTTAAATTAACATCAAGGAGATAAGGATCTCTGATCTAATATGTAATAACTTATCCAATTTGAATCGACTTTTTATTATAGAAAATGAACACATTAAAAATAGAGCAAATTAATCAAGTTCAACATAGCTCAAATGATTCGGACATATATCATCGATCAATAGGTTGTAGGTTCGAATTCTCACCTCGAGGTGGTTGTTGAACTAAAAAAAACATATTGCATAAACCAACCTTAAACCATGATAACTGTTACATGGTTAAATTAAAAGTTGTTAGAATATTTAATATTATGCCATTTACTTTATATTTCATAAATGTAGAAGTTTATTGCGTCTTTTAGCCTTGTTCTAGCTAGTGGTGGACTCATAATTTTTTTCAAGAGGGCTTTACTTAATATTTAATAAAAATAATTTACAAATAAGTAATTCATAAAAATGCATAAATTAATCGAACCCGAACTGCATTTTCAATTGTCTTAAGTAGTTTTTCGATTTTTTCGAGTTCCCCTTACACCCCTAATGCATATGATGGTCCATCAATTTTCTTTTATAATCTCTCCCTTTATATTTCAAATTAAATCTATAATAACATAAATTAAAATATATAAATTAAAGAAACTAAAACATAAAATAAATGATGAAAACTAATGGGAAATTGTAACAAATGTCAATTTAGAGTAAAATAATTAAAAATATAGTATTTTTTTAAAAAAAATTGCGGATATGACAATTTCTATCACTGATAGTAGTCTTTTTTTATAGAATTTTGTCAGTGATAATAGTCTATCAGTAATAGTCATAAAGTCTATAAGTGATATTCATTGATTTCACTAATAGAAGTCTATCAGTAATAGTCATAAAGTCTATCAGTGATATCCATTGATTTTTTGCCATATTTGCAAAAAGTTTTAAACTTTGCTAAATTTGCAATTATTTTGGGTCTGATTGCTGTTTGTAGAACCTGCCTAAAACTAATTGTATCCAATTAATTGAAATATGCAAACTATATGTACCTTCCTTCAAGTTCTCGATTAACTTTCAGGCAACAATTAGACCTAAGAGATAAAAAATGTGTATATGTGTATAAATGGAAAGAAGTTTCTTTTTGGTTCAAAGCATTATAGCGATGGTTATATGTACCATTTAAAAGTGGTGAAGAACAATGTTAATTTTAGAAAATTAGGGTTTGAATATCCCACCAATAAATATATATTTATATACTTTATATATAAAGCAATTTTATGTAAATAAAATGTGGCCAAAGCGAGCATGGCTCAGTTGACATATGTATGTGTTAACGATCAAGATGTTTGTGGTTCGAATCCTCCATCCCAATATACTAAAAAAAAAAAAAACAAATGTGAATATACTATAAAAACAAATTATTCATTACATCAAAATATTTGGGTTGGATTTAAAAACCCTCCAACCCAACCCAACACCTCTACTAAACGGAAAAATGGGGCTAGATATGAGATATTAGAAAAAAGTTTAACATAAATTTTTATTAGTAAATAAAATAATTTGTAGTTTTATAATTCTATCCCTATATAATGTATTATGTTTTTTTTTTAAAGAAAAAAAATAATAATGGTTGAATTGATTGATTTGAAACGATGGTTTTCACAATTTCAAAACTCTTTTCAAGTTTTTTTTTTTTTTTTTTTTTTTATTCAAACTCTTTCGACAGATTCGTCGCTCGCTGCCGCCCATGTCATTCATTGTCGATACCCCACGTCATTAGTCATTGGTAACCCACCAACGTCGTCGATGGTACTCATAGGTCATTGTTGCTTTACGTCGTCGTCCTCTTTTGTGGTTTCGTCGCCGACTCTCCTACTTCATCCACACCGTCGTCGCCGATACCGCACACCCAGTCGTTGATAGTAACCATAGGTCATGGTAGATTTACCGCACTATTTGTTTTTTTTTTGTTAGTTTAGGGGTTTTATTTTTATATAACAGGGTCGTTTATATCATGAAATTTTGTAATGGTTGATTTTTCCGATATAAACATAATATATATCAGGGTTTATATATGTATTAGGGTGTATATACTACGATATATATCAGGGTATTGTTAATGATTGTAATTTATGTGACTGTTTCAGATATATACAGGGTATAAATTCGGGTATATATCAATCCAAAATCAGGGTGTATATATCTAGCAGTGTCTATATTAGGGGTATATATCAGGGTATATGTTTGTTTCAGATATATTGAGGGTAACTGTGCGGCGGCGGAAATCGTTTGACGAAAGTGGTGGGCAGCAAAAATGGTCGGCGACGGATGGATGACAGAATTTAATTGATGGAGGAAATCGTTTTTGGTAACAAATGAAAAGGGTGGTTACAGAGAAAAAATAAATTGATGAAGAAAATCATTTTTTTTTTGTTACAAATGACATAAAAAAAATTCCTATTAATAACAAAATTTAATTAATGATAATTGATAATTGTCATAAATAAAATCAGCTAATTAATATTGTAAAATTAAAAGAATAAAAAATATCTTTATTTTTCAAATTTTAAATGAAGGATAAAATGGTAAGGACAAATTAAAACAAATTCATTAAATGACACCCTAAATACTCAAAAAAAAATATATATATAAATGATAAAAAAAATTATAGCAGATATTTGTGATTGTAAAAATATCTCTAAAATATATATAGAATGAAAATGTAAAAAAATTAAAAATAAAGGTAGGGGCAAAGTCCGAACTCAAAACATTAGAAGTGCTAAATACAAGAAGACGACCAAAGCATTAACAAGTTTCATTAATTTTACCGTTTTTTAATTAATATTACTTGTTTCTAGTCTTAGTTTTTTTTTTTTTTTTTTAGACAACATGTTGGAGTGGGGGATTGAACCTTGGACCTCATGGTCACTAGACGATAGCCGTTGAATTATGCTCTTGTTGGCTTAGTTTGTTAAGGTGAATGCCCTAATTCTATATCACCTTCGTTATTCTCCATTCTCTATATCTCTATTATGGTATCAGAACTCTAGACTCTATCTTTTTTGCGATCCTTCAATGATATCGGGTGCAAGTTCATCTTCTTCAAGCTATGGAAACGGGTCTTCTTCCGCAAACCCACCATTCACGTGAATACAGGTGTAGATTTGAATATTTGGTCGCCAGCTTACTCCAGTCAGCGCCGGTTTTCCTCAAGCACTTCCTCCTCCACAAATGATGATTGGGTACCGGAGAGGAGTATCATACCGTTGGTCACAACTTTGGTAAATACATCCACTGTAATCATCATATATTCAACTCTTCAAATTATTCTCCTTCATATCTCTTAATCTCCTCTCTTAATTTTACTCCTTTCTTCTCTCTCATTTTTTTTTCTTTTTCCATACCTCAATTTCTTTCTCTTTCAATTAATTACTCTTACAATACTCAAATTTCTCTTTATAATCTTTATAATCCCTCCTCCCTATTTCAATTTTGTTTTAGTCTCATTTTACAATTTCTTATTTCCTTTATTTGTCTTTTATCTCCAACATCTCTACAACTATCTCGACCGACATCACATTTTCTCCACGATTAATAAGTTTGTGTATCAAGCTTCGTGTCTGATGCGGGTAGGATTAGGACTAACTTAGTGGTAATTTTATATTAATCTTGGTTAGTCTATTTTAGTTTTTTAGTTTCCCTTTAGAATTTAGAGAATTCATCAATTGTATTCTTTAGTTTTTCATAACTTTGATTTGAATAATACTTTGAGTATTGAGTTTTAGAGAGGATTCTCTTGTGCCCAAAATTAGGCTACATCAATTTGGTATAGAGCGACCACCGTCTCGACCAACGTTGACTGCCGCCGATGGAAGTCTGGGAAACTCTTGTTAACGTTGATCGCAAGAGGGAGCTTTGTGAGTTGTGCTCGCTGTCAAACATCACACATCTAATTACAAGGGGAACCCTTAAAGAAAATTCACCAAGAATGGAGTTTTACCATTCAAGAAACATGTCCAAGAGTAGATACACCAACCGGTTTAAGCAAGAACACCACAACTACGTTCAAGAACGACGCTGGAATTTTAAATCTACCGATTCAGAAGACGAATTTGAAGATAACGATCCCACTTATGAACAACTCTTTCAAAGATCTTATCAAGAACTACATCGAAATTCTTATCCTAGTGATTTCAGTGAGTTTGAAGAAGATTTTGATGCAACTTGGAACAAAACTATGATTCAAGGATACCAAGAATTATCCCGACGATCTTCTAATCATATCGCTTTTTCAAGAAATCAACCTATAACACCAACAACAACCCACAAATATGGGTATTTCAAAAAAGAAATTTTCTAAAGAAATTCCAAGAACGCCAACAACATATGGGTATACGGAAAAAAAAAGAAAGTTTGAGGTGTTGGAACAAGCGAGAACCCATCCGAAGTAGTGAAATCACGAACAACTATTTTCCGCAAGAAATCTCCAAAATTAAGAAAATACCAATTGCAATTCCAAGTGAAGTTGCAAACAAGAACGAAAGGTATATCAAATTCGGTGAAGACGACAAAAAAAAGAAAAATAACGAGGCCGGTGATGGAGAATTCAATCGAAGTCAAGAACCCACAGATCATATGAGAAAGATTCCAGAAAATACAATGGGGAGGCCTCTAGAACATCAATTTTCAAGATTCGTGAATAAGATTCTGAAAGTTCGAGAAAGAAGATTTTTACCACGGAGATCCACACTAAAATTGTGAAGATAGACAAGAAGAAATGCTTTAGGAACAGAAAGTCCACCTCCCAAAAAATTTTGGGAACATCTTTTATCATGATAAACTACAAGAATGTCGTTATGAAGGTTTCTTGGTTCAAGATTTCAATTGTTCCAACGAATAAAATAATTTTTTTCATGGATTTGATCTTAAAGATTATGACTTTTTCAACAAAGAAGATGAAGGTTTTCTACAATTTGAAAATAATTTTGACGAAGAAGATGAAACATTAATCTGTTTGGATAATTTTTTTATTATTGTGGAAGAAAACTTGGGGCTGAAAATTTTTCCTAACCAAATTCATGAAGTTCACCTTACGAAAAAGCTTGCTCAAATTGTTGAGGTTAATGTTGGTAAAAATTCAATTGGGAAATCTTGAAGACTATTGGGTCCTATTGAATATGCATTTAGATTGGCAAGATTTTTGGCATCGATACCAAACTTTTGGGCACATTGGTACACCTTCTTGGCATGTTGATGACATTAGAACACATTTTTCCATTGGAGTATTTTGCAATCATCGAAAGAAGCATCGTTGGCACAACTATTTTCAATCGGTCACTTTGTTTTTTTTTTTTTAAATTCGAGGACGAATTTTTTCTTGGAATGATAGAATGATGCGGGTAGGATTATGAGTAACTTAGTTGTAATTTCATATTAATCTTGGTTAGTCTCTTTTAGCTTTTTAGTTTCCCTTTAGAATTTAGTTTACCTTTAATTCTCTATAAATAGAGAATTCATCAATTGTATTCTTTAGTTTTTCATAACTTTGATTTGAATAATACTTTGAGTATTGAGTTTTAGAGAGGATTCTCTTGTGCCCAAAATTAGGCTACATCAGTGTCATACAAGAGCCACGTTTGCTTACGGGAGATGTTAGAGTATTTAATATTATGTTATTTACTTTGTATTATTTCATATATGTACAAGCTCTGAGCCTTTTAGCCTTTGTATCTCGGCTACTATTTAATGTTTGTTCTAGCCTTAGTTTGCTAAGGTTCAATCTCTAATTCTATATCACCTTCATTATTCTCTCTACTCTCTATATTCTCTATTAAAAGTTTATTAATAGGTTCCTACACTTTCAAATTTGTGTTTAATCGTCAATGTCCTATTAGACACAAACTTCTTAGACACAAAATTGAAAGACCATATCCTATTTTGTGTTTACTAGGTTGATAGATTTAAAAAGTTTTGAATAGATAATAAATTTATTAGACACAAAATTAAAAGTTAGAACTTATTAGCTATTTTTAAGGGAAATTGTCAGAAATGACTGGAATTAAATAGCCAAGATGAAAAACAACTAAAAGTTTATGTATTTAATGCTTAAAAAAAGGGAAGCAACGTGTCGTTAAATTTAGATGTTTGTATATATTTGTATATACGTTTCTAATAAGTACACGTTTCATACATCTTGATATGTATATAAGCATGTATACAGTGACGGATCCAGAACTTGAAGTGAGAGAGGCTTAAATTCGTAAATATGAAGATAATTTTGAACTCATTGATATATAGTAGGATTTTTTTTAACCATAGCAGGGAGATTCAAAACTTAACGTGGATAGCAAAAATTCGTATTAAAATAATTTCGAATGCATATATATATATATATATATATATATATATATATATATATTAATGAGAAATTGTAACAGATGTCAATTTAGACTAAAATAATTAAAAATATAGCACTTCTTTAATTTTTTTACAAATATGGCAATTTCTATTAGTATGGTCTATTGCTGATAGTAGTCTATCACCTCAGTTTTTTATAGAATTTTGTCAGTGATAGTCATATATCAACGATAACAGTGCACCCCGCCGAGCATCTATCAGGAACTTCGACGACAAAACGACGCTTGCAATGAAATCTTACTTTTCTATGATAGTTAGAGTTGAAAAGGTTAAAGCAATGGTTTTGCTTGAAGGCATTACTAAGTGTTAGATTTATTGGACAAATATATATATAAAATGTGTTTGGGCTATTTTTTTATTTGGAACTCAATAAAAATAAGGTGATCATTAAGTATTTATTATTTTTATTGAGTAAGTTACATAATTAATATAATTAATGGTATGGAAGTTATGTGTAGAAACCGTCAAATTTATTTATTATTTATGATGGTTAAATAATAAATAAATAACAAAAATATAAAGGGTTGTGGTTCCCCGATTCATAAGTGATAAGTTTTCATTTCTCATTAACCTCCATCGTTAGAGAGAGAAGGGAAAAAACCGCTTGTAGAATTGGAAGAGCAAACCCAATTCAAAGATCTTCTTCATCATGAATCCAGGTACGCTTCCGCTTATTTAATCAACTCATGAACATAGAGATTCATGTATTAGGTTTGTGATTCATGCATGTTAGATATTATCAATCTATAGGATTATAGATTAAAGCCTAAAAGAAATCTAACAAGTTAGAATCATGAACTTAGGAATAAAGAAACCCTACAATTGGTATCAGAGCCGATCTCTATGTTAATTTGTTGATATTAAGATTAAGATTTTCATGATATAAGATTATGATTAAGATTAAGATTTTTATAATCGTATAAGATTTTCATGATATTGAGATTAAGATTTACAGAAAAATATTAAAAGTTTTAGGGTTTGTTTGAGTTTTTTCTAGATAATTATCGTAAATAAAATAATTAAGAACTTAAGGAATTAAGAATTTAATTAATAAATTCAATAAAGTTTTTTTTTTTAGATTTAAGGAGTTTATTATTTTAAACCAATCAATTGAAACAACATATTAATTACCAAAGTAATTTATCTTGTGAATGTTGATTCGGTATGGATTTTAAATGATAAGTACGTCTGTAATTCATGCGGATATTATATCGGTCCAAAGAAAGATTAATATTGTCGGGCCGAATTACAGAAGTACCTGTGATGATAAATATGTGACGATTATTCGGTTTCATGTGAACAATAATTCAATCCAAAGATAGAATTATTGTTTGACAGGATTTATTGTCAGTATTTGATCATTGCACAAAAATATCACTTACAAGTTAATATTTCTGTCCAAAGACTAAATATTAATGTTGTGCTAGATATTTTTTTTTTTATGATGGAAAAATCTCAATGTGAATTTATTAATCAAGATGTAAAAATGTGTTCATAGTATTCTTTTGTTTTAATTTCAGTTAATGCTTTCGCATCTACAATATCTGCCAATGTCAATTCTATTCCTATACTGAATGGAAATAACTTTAAAGATTGGAAAGAAAATGTTTTGATTATCCTCGGGTGTATGGATCTAGACCTTGCGCTTCGGATTGATCGACCCACTATTACGGATCAAGGTACCCTTGTTGAAAAACAGGACCTTGAAAAATGGGAAAGATCAAATCGCATGTGTCTAATGATCATTAAGCGAGGAATTCCAGAAACGTTTAGGGGTGATATCTCTGAAGTCACTAATGCTAAGGAATTCATTGAGGAAATTGAGAAACGTTTTGCAAAAAACGATAAGGCTGAAACAAGCACGCTTCTTGCGAGCTTGACCTCAATGAAGTATAAGAGAAAAGGAAACATAAGGGAGTACATAATGGAAATGTCTCACCTTGCTTCAAAACTAAAAGCACTAAAGTTAGAGCTTTCTGATGAACTGCTCGTGCATTTGGTTTTGATCTCTCTTCCTGCACAATTTAATCAGTTTAAGGTCAGCTATAACTGTCAGAAGGAGAAATGGACTCTTAATGAGCTCATTTCATACTGTGTGCAAGAAGAAGAGAGATTGAAGCAAGATCGGACTGAAAGTGCTCATTTGGCTTCAGGAAGTAATTTCAGAGATAAAAGGAATAAAAGGAAGAACCCTAAAGAAGCTGCAGGTGGTCCCGTGCAAAAGAAACAACAAACTAAAGAAAATGAGGAATTTAGTTGTTTCTTTTGTCGGCAATCCACACACTTGAAGAGGGACTGTACCAAATATCACGCATGGCGTGCAAAGAAAGGTGAATCTCTTACTTTAGTTTGCTCTGAGGTTAATTTAACTTCAGTACCGAGTCACACTTGGTGGGTAGATTCTGGTGCTACTACTCACATTAGTGTTTCTATGCAGGGTTGCCTGAGCTGCCGAAAGCTAAGTGATGATGAAAGATTCATTTTTGTGGGCGATGGCAAATCAGTTGAAGTCATGGCTATTGGGAATTTTTGATTATTATTAAGAACTGGTTTTTATTTGGATTTGAAAGACACTTTTGTTGTACCGTCTTTTAGACGGAATTTGGTTTCTATTTCTGTTTTGGACAAATTTGGTTATTGTTGTTCATTTGGAAATTGTCAGTTTAGTCTTTCTTTAAATTCAAGTATTATTGCAACTGGTTCTTTGTCGGTTTATGATAATCTATATTTACTTGATACAATTGCCTCATATAATGAAACCTTGCATACAAGTACTCGCGGTACTAAAAGAAAATTAACAAATGAAAATTCTGCATCAATTTGGTACAAGCGTTTAGGTCATATATCTAAACACAGAATTGAAAGGCTTGTAAGTGATGGAATTCTTGATTCTCTTGATTTTTCCAATTTTGAGGTTTGTATTGGATGTATTAAGGGAAAGCAAAAAAATGTAAAGAAATTGGGTGCCAACAGAACTACAGACGTCTTAGAACTCATTCATACTGATATTTGTGGGCCATTCCCTACGGCTTCTTGGAATGGTCAACGATATTTTATTTTGTTCATAGACGATTATTCAAGATATGGCTACCTTTATCTCATTAGTGAGAAGTCCCAAGCACTGGACGTGTTTAAGGCATACAAAGCTGAAGTAGAAAATCAGCTTGGTAAAAGAATTAAAGCTGTCAGATCTGACCGTGGTGGTGAATACTATGGTCGATATGATGGATCAGGAGAACAACGTCCAGGACCATTTGCTAAATTCCTAGAGGAATGTGGAATTGTACCTCAATACACTATGTCAGGTTCTCCTCGCATGAATGGTGTATCTGAGAGACGAAACAGAGCTCTTAAAGATATGGTAAGAAGCATGATTTCTCATTCTACTTTACCGGAATCTCTCTGGGGAGAAGCAATAAAGACTGCAGCATATATTCTTAATAGAGTTCCAACTAAAGCAACAACTAAAACTCCTTATGAGCTTTGGACCGGTAAAAAGCCAGTCCTAAAGCATTTTCATATTTGGGGATGTCCAGCAGAGGCAAGACCTTATAAGCCTAATGAAAAGAAATTGGACTCCAAAACAGTTAGTTGTTACTTTATTGGATATTCTGAGAAATCAAGGGGTTATAAGTTTTTTGTTCCCACGAACAGAACTATTTTTGAGACGGGAAATGCGGTGTTCTTTGAGGATATTGAGTTTGAGGGGAGAAATACTAAGAAAATTGTATTTGAAGAGGAATTTGTCAAATTCCTACAATTGCTACTGATGATAATCATGAATTTATTTATGATATTAATCAAGAAGCAATTCCAGAACTTCAAGACAATAATACAAATCTTCCCATTGAAAATGAGGTAAACATTCCTGAAGAACAAACTCAACAACCTCAAGAACAAATGCCATTACGGAGATCCACGAGAGAAAGTAGAAATGCTATTTCGGATGACTATATTGTATTTCTCCAAGAACATGAAGATAGCGTTGAAATGATGGAAGATGATCCTATCAACTTACATCAAGCAATGCATAGTTCTAATTCTCATAAATGGATTATTGCCATGAATGAAGAAATTAAGTCTATGGAAGACAATGACGTTTGGGATCTAGTCTCATTACCTGAAGGTGCGAAACCTATTGGTTGTAAATGGATATTTAAAACCAAAAGGGATTCAAAGGGTGATGTAGAAAGATATAAGGCACGTCTTGTTGCAAAGGGTTTCACTCAGAGGGAAGGTATTGATTTTACAGAAACCTTTTCCCCTGTTTCGACAAAGGACTCTTTTAGGACGATCATGGCATTAGTGACGCATTTTGATCTTGAGCTACACCAAATGGATATTAAGATTGCGTTTCTAAATGGCAACATTGATGAAACAATTTTTATGAATCAACCAGAAAATTTTGTGGTGGGAGATCCAAACAAAATGGTTTGTAAACTAAAGAAATCCATATATGGTCTCAAGCAAGCTTCTCGTCAATGGTATCACAAATTTCATGAAATTATTATCTCATTTGGTTTTGAGAGTAATTTAATTGATGATTGTGTATACCACAAATTCAGTGGGAGCATACATATTTTTCTGATTTTATATGTTGATGATATATTGCTCGCTAGCAATGATACAGGCTTACTGCATGAAACTAAAAGATTTCTTTCAACTAAGTTTGAAATGAAAGATCTTGGTGAGGCCTCTTTTGTATTAGGAATTCAGATACATCGAGATCGTTCTCGAGGTATACTTGGATTATCACAAAAGAGTTACATTGAAAATGTACTAAAAAGATATGGCATGCAGGATTGTAAATCAGGAAATACCCCCGTTGTTAAAGGAGACAAATTTTGTCTTCAACAATGTCCTAAGAATGATCTTGAAGTTAAAGAAATGCAGAAAATTCCTTATGCATCTGCAGTAGGAAGTTTGATGTATGCACAAGTATGTACACGACCAGATTTGGCATACATTGTCGGAATGTTGGGCAGATGTCTGAGTAACCCTGATATGGATCATTGGGTAGCTGTCAAGCGGGTTATGCGTTTGAAAAGAACTAAAGACTACATGCTCACATATAAGAAATCGGACCAACTGGAGATCGTTGGATATTCGGATTCAGATTTTGCTGGATGCCAAGACAGTCGGAGATCCACTTCAGGTTATATCTTTATGCTTGCTGGAGGAGCAATCTCATGGAAAAGTGTTAAACAAACACTCATTGCTTCTTCCACTATGGCCGCTGAATTTATAGCATGTCATGAGGCATCCAATCATGGAATGTGGCTGCGTAATTTTGTCACTGGGCTAAAGATTGTGAAAGGAATTGAAAGACCACTAAAGTTATTCTGTGACAATAAATCAGCAGTCATGTATTCGAACAACAATAGGAGTTCAACTAAGTCAAAGCACATTGACATCAAATTCCTAGTTGTTAAAGAAAGAGTTCAGAGTGGTCATTTATATATAGAACATATTGGTACAAACTCTATGATTGCGGATCCGTTAACTAAGGGACTACCACCCAAGGTCTTTTTGGAGCATACTGCTCAAATGGGTGTTATGTTATTTGAAGATATTCAGATTTAGTGGGAGTTTGTTTCTATATATATGTATGTTATACACACTTATTGATTACTGCAGTTTATGGATAATAAAGAATTTTGTTACACTCTGTTTATGGAAAATTTTGATCTCATTAGGGACCAGTTAGAAGTTGACATGATGGATCACATTGGATGTCATTTCTATGCTACACATCCGTACTATGATCTATGTCATTTAATTATATTGATATTCGTGACCATTGATGGGTTGAATTACGAACTAATGTAATTAAACCGTTTTGGTTCAATGTTGATATGATTAATGAACGAAATTGATTTGGAGTAACTTTAAATTATGATAGCCACATTATTTGCGCATAAAGATGAACACATGTAATTATATACATTGTCCAAGTGAGAGATTGTTAGATTTATTGGACAAATATATATATAAAATGTGTTTGGGCTATTTTTTTATTTGGAACTCAATAAAAATAAGGTGATCATTAAGTATTTATTATTTTTATTGAGTAAGTTACATAATTAATATAATTAATGGTATGGAAGTTATGTGTAGAAACCGTCAAATTTATTTATTATTTATGATGGTTAAATAATAAATAAATAACAAAAATATAAAGGGTTGTGGTTCCCCGATTCATAAGTGATAAGATTTCATTTCTCATTAACCTCCATCGTTAGAGAGAGAAGGGAAAAAACTGCTTGTAGAATTGGAAGAGCAAACCCAATTCAAAGATCTTCTTCATCATGAATCCAGGTACGCTTCCGCTTATTTAATCAACTCATGAACATAGAGATTCATGTATTAGGTTTGTGATTCATGCATGTTAGATATTATCAATCTATAGGATTATAGATTAAAGCCTAAAAGAAATCTAACAAGTTAGAATCATGAACTTAGGAATAAAGAAACCCTACACTAAGGTCATTGAAGCTAGCATCTATCCCTCTGTGGGCAGAAACATATTCATTAATACTCTGAAAACTTTTGACCCGACATGATCGGTTTATGAACAAAATACAATTTTTTTTGTTGATGACCTTTTATCCATTCAAATGAGTGGTCAGAGCTTCGTTCTCATTAATCGAAACAACAAGTCGCTCACGAACTAATCCGACAAACAAGAATGTCAAAATGAGATATAGATTGAAGACACCCACCATGATTATCGACAAAAGTCTTTTGGGACATTCACTCTTTTAACTATGTTTTATTTTTTCTGCCTGTTTCGTGCTTCTGTAGTAAAATAAATAAATAATAATAACTACTAAATATAATATATTTAGCCATTATAGTAAGTATAATATAGGGGCAACTAGAAGAATAGCTATAATCAAATAGTGGGAGTTGAAAAATAGCTAACACAAAATAAGTAATGAAAAATAGCTAACCGCTATATTTAGTATAATCTTTATAATGTTTTGAGACTAAAATACCCTCATTCGAATTTATTCATTTGAAAATTTTAATCACCTACAAAAAAGGAATGATTTAACGAGAGAGAAATATATGGGGAAAAATCATAACAATACAAGTAAACCGTTAGAATAACTTGAATTAAGCAAAGAGTTTAATTTGGTGAAAGAGAAATAATGCAGAAAATTCAAAAAACCTCGAATGGTGATTTGATGAGAGAGAAATGATGCAGAAAATTCAAACAAAATCTCCAACGGACCAAACATTGTATTTCCATGTATACACTATCACAAAAACTCAAACCCACAAAACATTGTATTGCCAGATATACACTATCACGAACAAACCCACAAAACATTGTATTGCCAGATATACACTATCACGAAGATCTTTTTACCTGTATACACTATCACAAAAACTCAAACCCACAAAACATTGTATTGCCAGATATACTATCACGAACAAACCCACAAAACATTGTATTGCCAGATATACACTATCACGAAGATCTTTTTAGTTACAATATTTTCGTAATTTCAAATAAAATCTTAAGCAACTAAAAAAACATAATTTGTGCCTTCAATAACACCCTAGAGAAGAAGTCTAAAACTTAAAATTTGTTTCCAACTTTTTTTAAAAAATAAAAAACTGTGCCTTCAATAACACCTTAGAGAAGAAGTCTAAAACTTAAAATTTGTTTCCAACTTTTTTTAAAAAATAAAAAACTATCTAAGTAAAAACCAATTGTAGTATATACCGAAAAATACACTATATAAGTAACAGTAACACTATATAAGTAACAGTAACACTGGTTAATTTTAATTTTAGTTACGGGCAATGCAGTATGGTTAGATATACATTATCACAAAAAATCGACTGAAAAAACACTGTATTGCCAGATATACACAATAACTTTTTAATTACTGTATTTTTTGTAACACCGTAATTTCAAATATTCTAAGCAACTAAAAAATCACAATTTGTGCATTCAACTATGGTAATACTCTAGAGAATAAGTCTAAAACTAACCAACTGATTGTAGTATATACGAAAAATACACCTAGATAAGTAACTGTTAATCGATACGATATAAGTAGTATAAATTGAGAAATACACTTAATAATTAGTATATATCGAAAAATACATTAACTCTAGATAAATTATATATTTAGAATTAGACCCAGAAAAAAAGTATATATTGGAAAGTACAAGGCAAAACGATAAATACTAAGAAGTTAAAAAACAAGGAAGAATGATAAATAAAATTATTTACACACCTGGTCCTCAAATACGATTTCAAGACTATTTTTTTCTCTGGATGGTTCAGCTTCCCTAAGTTAAATCGTTCAAAAATAGGTTAGCATTATCAACAACTTGTTGCTCGCTATCTACCTCACTTGCTTAATCAACTCATGCCTCGAAATCTTCTTGATCTCATAAACTCCTTAAGCAATCTTCATAAATCTTTCTTTCTTCACCACCACTTCCAGCATCGTCACTGCATCCTCCGGCAGATTGTTCATCAAATTTTTCACCGTCTCAGAGACGATGAGAAAGTTACCCAGAGACGAAGAGATTTGGGGACGGGTTGCAGGCGACGTGGAAAGAAGATGAACAGTCTTGTGCAAACAAGAGAAGAGATGAAAATGAGGGTTGAGAAGTGTGGTGATGGGACTAAAATCTCTTCTAAAAACTAATTTAATAATATTAATAGGTTTAAAGAGTCTAAAATCAATTCCATATTTTAAGGGATTTATATTGGATTAATATAAAATCAGTCCCATATTTTTTGGGTTTAAAAAGTTTAAAATCAATCCCATATTTATGATTCTAAATATATATATATTCAGTTGTGTGGAGAGACCGTACATATTCATATCTATCTGGGTATTATTGGAATTCAAAATGTTCACTCTCCTCTCCTATATTCAAGGGAGTTATGAAATGCAAATACGAAACTTAGTTAGCCATATTTCATCTCAGCTTTTTAATTCTAGTTATTTTTGAAAATTTCCCTTATATCCCTCACTCCCCCAGTGGTTTGAACTCAAACAAAAAAAATTTGTTAAAAACTTGCAAACAGTTAACAGTGGGCCATTTGGCTGTAGTTCCCCAAAAGGAGAAAAATCAGATATAAATTGCCTTTGCTGACTCATAAAAAGAAATAAAGAAAAGTTTTATTTTTCTTTTTTTCTTTTTGTGAAAGTTAAATGAGTTATTCAATTTAAGGACCAATAGGCAATTTGGAAGCCACGTGATCAAGGCCACCATCTTTTGTTATTTGCAGTTTGCCTCGTCACATCCCAAACTTACCAAAAAGTTTATACTTGGAGTTGGAACTCAACTAACACCTTTTTTTTTTCTTCCTTTTTTACTCAAAAAGAAAATATATTATATTTTTGTGAAAATTTTAAAGTTTACACGTCGGCTTGATATGCCTTTTTTCAAAACGAATATCTAGAAATATGTTTTATTTACATTATAACACCATGTCAAAACACATCATATTTTTCGTGTCAAATCCCACTTAAATTTTAAGAATGTAGGGTTTAAGGTCTCTGCATACACAAACAAAAAGGGGACATGAAATTTAGGGACATAAACGTTTTCAACCAGGCTTTGCTTGCAAAACAAAGTTGGAGGCTGATCAAGTTCCCCAATAGCCTTTTGGCCAAAGTACTTAGAGGTCGATACTACAAAATTGGGCATTTTCTCAAAGCCAATCTTGGCAACAACCCATCCTACACTTGAAAAAGCATCTTATGGGGTCGGGAGCTTTTTCAGAAAGGATACCGTTGGAAGATTGACAATGGAATCATGATAGATGTAGCTAATGATTCGTGGATCCCAAGGGATGACATTCGCACCCCACTACATTGTCCAACCTCTATGAATCAATACACAGTAGCTAACCTTATGGCTAGTCATGACAGCTGGAATGAAAATCTAATTCATGATAACTTCCTTCCGGAAGATGTCTCAGCAATCCTAAATATTCCAATTGGGCATTCTAAAGGGGAAGATGAGATTCTATGGCATTTTGATAAGCGTGGCATGTTCACCGTTAAGAGTGCCTACAAGTTGGGGGTTCAGATACGAGATAGCGGGGAGATATCAACTTCAGTGAATTATCCCCAACAAACAATGTGGAAATGAGTTTGGAATGCCAAGGTGTCGACCAAGGTCAAAATCTGTGGGTGGAGAATTTACAATAACTGCCTCCCCACTCTTGACAATTTGGGAAAAAAAAGGGATGGATCTTAACCCTACTTGTTACTTGTACAGGAAAAAGGCAGAAACGACCATTCATCTCTTTTGGGAATGCAAATTCACAAAGAGAATCTGGCCAAAATATATTTCCTCTATTAATGATCTTTTTGTTCTCAATAGGTATGCGTGGAATGTAGCAGACTACTGTGATTGGCTATGGAAGAAAGACATTCGACATCAAGCTCAAGATGATGAAGGATGCCTCGCAAAAAGTCTAATAATATGCTGGCAAATCTGGACATATCGAAATCATGTGAAGCACAACAAAATTCAACAACCCAATTCAGATAATATGCAGCAGACCATCTCAAGATATATATCAAAATTCACAGAGGATTTAGATACTAACATTGTTGAAGCCCATTTCAACAACAATCGAAATGAGGCTGCTTTAAACCGATGGATCCGTCCTCCAGTAGGCATATGGAAGTTATCTTGTGATGCTTCCTGGAATCCGCAGCATGAGAGGGGGGAATCAGATGGGTTCTTCGCAACAGCTCCGACACAATGATAACGGCAGGGCAAAGATGCATTTTGCAGAACTGGAAAATTGAATGGCTTGAAGCGTTAGCCATTTCTGTAGGTCTGACCGCCATTCAAAGCTCGAGTTCGCAAAATGTAAGAGTGGAATCAGATACCCTAACAGTCATGAAGCTAATAAACAACGAAGTTGAAGACCACACTGAATTAGAAGATTTCGCGGCTGAAATTCGAACACTAGCTAAGGAAAGAAATATCGAATCCTTTGTTCATGTTAGGAGAAATCACAACACAGTTGCTCACTTGTTGGCTTTGAAGGCGAGTTTGAACCGAGTTTCGAACGTCTGGAGGGAAAATTTTCCTATTTGGCTCTATTCTTGTAATGAGGTGGATACAAATGATACCGCTGAACCTAGTGGGGATCTTGTCCCACAGGTACCTTTTGATAGGAACTTTGTTTCCTTTTATTTTGATTTAAGATATGTGTTTCAAAAAAAAAAAAACAAAAAATTAAGAATGTAATTTTTTATTTTATTTGTATGTATCCTTCAAAATTTTATTTAAAGATAACAAAAATAATTTTGATCATAATACTTCACATTCTTAATTATTTTACACGTTTTGTTTACATTACTTTTTTATTCAACAACCTAATTTATATTTAAAATAATAAAAATATGAATTTCATTTTTAAGTCCTTTTACACGTTTTGTTTACATTACTTTTTTTTTTAAATAGTTGAAAATATTGTGGGAAGGAGAGAGGAAGAGAGAGAAATGTGTGTTGGGAGTGCGACCAAAGTCCCACATCGGTTAGAATAGGGAAACATCATGGGTATATAAGGAAGAACAACATTCTTCATTAATGTGAGGCCTTTTGGAGTGACCAAAAGCAAAACCATGTGAGTTTAGGCCCAAAGTGGATAATATCGTACCCGTGGAGAATATGTGGGAGTTATGTCAGTGATCGAGACATTTTTATGGAACAACCTCATGGTTTTGTTTCTAAGGAGTCTTCAAATTATATGCGTCGACTCAAAAAGGCTTTGTATGGTAAGATTGTTCAATATCTTGAGTTTTGTGGGTTCAAGTATTCAAATGTAAGTACAATGCTTCTACCCTATGTTGATGACATGATCATAACATGTGATGAAGAAGTTGAAATTAATAATCTTCGAGATACTTTGTCTATTCGTTTTGAAATGAAGAGTTTGGGTGAAGCGAAATATTTTTTGTTTCTAAGGAGTCTTCAAATTATATGCGTCGACTCAAAAAGGCTTTGTATGATAAGATTGCTCAATATCTTGAGTTTTGTGGGTTCAAGTATTCAAATGTATGTACAATGCTTCTACCCTATGTTGATGACATGATCATAACAGATGATGAAGAAGTTGAAATTAATAATCTTCGAGATACTTTAACTATTCGTTTTGAAATGAAGAGTTTGGGTGAAGCGAAATATTTTCTTGGCTTGGAGGTTGAAGGGTCAGGTGGATACTTTGTATCACAGAAAGAGTATGCAAATAATTTGTTGGATCGTTTTGACATGAAGGAGTCAAAATCAATGACTACTCCTATGGAGCCATCCTTGAAGTTGATTAAGGAAGAAGGAAAACGATTGATAAATGCAACACTTTTTCGACAACTTGTTGGTAGTTTAATTTATTTAACTATCACCAGACCTTACATCTCTTATTTTGTTGGTGTCGTTACTCAATTTATGGATAAGCCATGTGAAGCTCATTTAATTGCAGCAAAGAGGATTCTTCGATATGTGAAGAGCACCATGTGTTTTGACTTGTATAAACAAACTACATCTTTTGTGTTAAGTGGTCTTTATTGATGTAGATTGGGCTAGTAACGTAAATGATAGACGTTCCACTACCAGATATTGTTTTAATATAGGTTTAGGGGTTATTTCATGGTACATGAAGAATCAAACATTTGTTACTCTTTCATGTTGTGAAGCAGAATATGTAGCAGCTACTATGACTACTCAAGAGTGTATTTGGTTGAAAAGGCGTATGAGAAAAATATTTTTAAGTTTGGATTATCTAGTTTTTCATTTTCCGTGGCAATGAAAGTGCAATCAAGTTTGCAGAGATACTGGTGTTTCATGCTTGTACAAAACACATTGAAACCCATTTTCACCTTGTTCGAGAGAAAATTCTGACGCATGACATTCAATTGCAGAAGATACATTTCAAGGAGCTCTGATATATTTACCAAGGCACTTGGTAAATCCAAGTTTGAAGAACTCAGGAGTGCACTCGGTGTTGTTGAGCGTATGTTTGCACTAAGGGGACTGTTAAAGATTAGTGCAAACTCAATTGAATTTAAATTTCACTTAATTATATTTTACTTACTTGAAATTAAGATAGTGACACTCATTTAGGGTGTCATGTATTTAAGCGCTAGTGCCTCCAATTTTGAAGGCATGTGGTTTAGTGTCATAGTGGGATGATTAAGAAGAATTTTAAGGTTAATGAGATAGTTTGGTTAGTAATTTAATATTTATTTGCCTATAAATATTTGTAAGGTTTTCGATTCAAAGTATATAATTCAATATTGAAGTACTTGATCTTTCGTGTAATTTCTCTCTTGTTTCCACACTTTATCCTCTTCGTTTTTGTTACATAAAATATATCATTTGAAAATTTGAGAACTAATATAAAAGTTCACACGTCCAAGTAGTATTTTTAACCATTTTTTTATAAGTCACATATAAACTAGTTTTTATTCCATTAAAATTGTGGTATATCTTATATTTGTCCAATACTATTAATACATTTTTTTTAATCACAATACAAGTTTCTTAGATCTTTTGGTTTTTAATATGAATTCTGTTTTATATTCAACAAATATGACAAATTAATTTTTAAAAATTATTTTTGAACTATGTAATACAAATAGTATAAATTTTGAAAAATAACATTTTATTATATTTTCAACGTATTTCATTTTGAATTTAAAATTTTATAATGAAAAATTACATTAAAAGAAATAAAATAATTTTTTTAATAAATATATATTTTATGTTATTTTTGTTAATTTAAAATAGAGTTGGTTGCATAAATAACAATAAGAGCTAAAAATAATGATAAATATAGCAAAATTTAAAACATTTTGTAAATATGACAAAAAAAAATCAGTGATATCACTAATAGACTGGTATCAGTGATACACTGACAAAATTTTATAAAAAAATTGAGGTGATATACTACCATAATATAAATTGTCATATTTGCAATTTTTTTTAAAAAAAAATGCTATATTTTTAATTATTTTACTACATCGGTTACAATTTTCCTTTAAAATATGTATAGTATAATATATTATATTATAAAATAATAATTATATAAAATTTATTATTTTTATAATTTATAAATAGTTTATGAACACATTTAAAAAATTGTTTAAATTGAGATTCATATTTTAAATTTTGGTACCTAACACATTAAAAAAAAACATGGATTATAATATGTTGTTTTTAAATTTCTTTTCACATGCTCACTAACATAAAGTTGATATGATAATCATCTTTATGAAACATAAAGTATGGTTTTTAAAATATACTTAAAATTATTCTTGTCGTACTTATTTCTCTTGTTTTCTTATGTCTTAGATCTTTTCAATCAATTAGTAAACTTGATCGTATTGTTGTCGGATCCAATCATAAATATGATTGTATCACTTAAGAACAAAGAGACGACTTCCACGACTTCCACTTGAACATCTTTTATTTTTTTTTATAATTTTTTTTTAATTAAAGCAGAATGAGAGAATTGAATGTCAGGAATATGCTCATATTGTGATTGAACTCTTATTCTAGATCAAGATAGACGATGCATTCATCGCTCCACTAAATAATTGTTAATATAGTTAATAGAAAATTAATAGCTATGATTTTTTTTTTAGACATTATAAAGACTTTGGAGTTTAAATGGTAATTAAATTTTGAAATTTAGGAAATATTTGTGATAGATATTTATTCCTTCATTTTTTCTTTAAATTACCCTACTTGCTGCTCACCATTACCATTGCTTTTTAATAAATATTTTACTGCTTGCTCAAGCTTAGAGTCCAATCATGAAATAAAGACTACTAAGCTAATTGCTTATAGTTTGTAGTTGGGGTTCAATTTAATCCTTATCAAAATGTAGTAAAATAAAATATCTCAAAATATTTCTAACATTACTAAATATTTTTTTTAATACATCAACTACGAGGATGAAGATTGAACATCTGACTTCATAGAAGATAATACATCTCAATTTACTGCTGAACTATGTTCATTTTAGTTAACATTACTAAATTAGAAAATGTTATCATTAGTTTAATCGATTCATGAATCTTTTAAAAGATTTAACAAGACCATATGTTTTTTTTTTTTACAACAAGACCATAAGATTACTTAACCAAACTTTAAAACCATTATAAAGACCAACCATACAAAAATCAAAGGGACTAAAAATGGTAGTTTACCCTAAAAAAAAAAAAAAATAGGCAAAATATGGGTAGAAAATGACTTTCTTTCTAGAAAAAATAATTTATACTTTTTTTTACTTCTAGTTTTTTCTCACATGCCGTGATTTTTCAACAAATAAATTTAATAGCTAATAAGAACATAGTTCAATAAGATCTTAGTTTCAATCCCCACCTAACATGTGGTAAAAAAAAAAATAATAATAATAAAACATAAAAAAATAAAAATAAATAATAATAGTAATATAATTTAAAAACTATTTATGATTAATAATGATTGAATGTTTTGTTTTAAATGTTAGCTGATTTGGAAAACAAAGCAATAAAGCATAGGTGTTAATTTTTATTTTTTTCATTTTAAACACTTGATTAGATTTCAATTATTTTAAATTGAATGTGATTTAATTTAATTCTAAAATAGAAATATTTTTATAATTTTAATAAAAGAAATAATATAATAGAGGGTAAATATACATATACATCCTAGTCCTAATAAATGGGCAGTTTTTAAAATTTGGTCTCAAATCTACTAAAAGTTTCAATCTAATCTATTATGTATTGGTTTTTTTCAACTTAGTTCTAATTACCACAAAATGTTATATTTAATTGATAAAATGGTGATATTAATTGATAAAATGGTGATATTTAATGTAAAAATATAATTTATTAATTGAGTTAGAGCTCATATGTCGTACTCTATCATTGGCATGGACGGCATCGATTCATTCGATTACGTTTTACTCTTCAAAATCCATCTATGGATTCCCGAAAATATCTATGTTTTAATTTTGATGAAATATGTATACCACCCATCCAAACTTGGTAGAAGTTTTTTTTTTTTTTTTTAATAATTTATCGATTTTTCTTCTCTCTTTGTTTTTTGTTTTTTTTTCTTTTTTTAATTTAATTTATCGATTTTTCCTCTCTTTGTCTTCATCACCTCACGATTCCTTATCTTTTATTTCTTCCAAAATTTCTCACTTCATCGACAACGCTGAAGCCTGATTATTTGTAATTTCCTAAATAATATTTATTTTTTTAATTTTAAAAAATTAATATGTAATATACATTTAACTATACAATACAACAAAAAATTGTAGAAAAAAAATAAACTATCATAAACACATATTTCAAACTCCGTGTTAAAAAAAATTGTATTCTAAACACAGACTTTCTAAACTCAGACTAAACAAGTTTGCACCCCAAACACAGACTTACTAAATCTAGACTATACAACTCTGCACCCCAAACACAAACTATTATAACCCACCAACTATAATAACTCATCATGCGCCCTAAACACCCCTAAGAAGTCAAATTTGCAAATCTCTCATTCTGCATGTTATAAAAAAATGTTTAACAATCTAACATCGGAGAATGTCATAAAAGTTACCATTTTTAAATTTGTATACTGTCATTGATTGTGTCAAGTAGAACATGACATGACCTAACTGCTTAAGATATTAAGAGAAAAAATAGCTTAAGATATGGTATATTTGTTCTAAAATTTGATGTTTAAATTTTCATATCACATGTTATTTAACTAAAAAAAAAATCAATACACAAGTGAAAAAATATTCTTAAGAAATTAGAGTTTAAATTAAAAAAATAAAACTCAAACATAAAACATATAGGTTACATTATAAGTTTTATTTTTAAAATTTTGATTGTTGTGACTAATAGTACTCTAAACTTTAAAAGTGTCTAATAAAAAACTTTCAATTTTGTACCTCACAAATCTTTGAGTTTTGTAGTGTCTAAGGTCCAAGTCCAAAAGTTTAAAAATATCTAACGAGTCCTTCAATTTTCAGTTTAATACGTCTTTGACCTATTAGACCACTTTTAAAAAAATCACAAATGTATTAGACATAAATTTGAGAAGTGTGGGTTCAATTGAAAGAAAAAACAATTTTTTTTGTTTTATTGGACACAATTAAAAATTTAGAAACTTATTACATATTTTTAATTGAAGGGTGTATTAGACACAATTGAAAGCTTAAATATTTAATTAATGCAATGATTGAATTCATGACCTCTTAGTCAATGATACCATCTTATGCCAATTGAGTTATGCTCGATTTAGGCCAAATTTAAAAATTTGAAACTGTACAAAAAATAAATACGTCCAATAACGATTCTAAAATTATTACATAAAGAAATTATTGATGGATCAGAGATCATTTATAGATTTTATTCATTTATTTATTTTAGTACAATAATTGTGGTATGAAAATTTGAATCTCCGATCTAAAAGTTAGGATTTCATCCCAATTATCGTTGAACTATGCTAGTTTTTTTTTTAACACCATGTGGGTGGATGATTCAAACTTTTGACATCTTGATCAATAATTCATACATTATGCTGGTTGAGCTATGCTAACTCTGACTACATACTAATTACTACTGAGATATGTTCACTTTAGCATATAGATTATATCTAGAAATAGAAATAAAGAAATAAAGAAAGAAAAACTAGGCTGACATTGGATACATAGCCAAAGTGAGCATAACTCAGTAGTAATTGATATGTACTACCTCTCATCTC
This sequence comes from Herpetospermum pedunculosum, assembly GCA_028017165.1. Taxonomy (NCBI): domain Eukaryota; kingdom Viridiplantae; phylum Streptophyta; class Magnoliopsida; order Cucurbitales; family Cucurbitaceae; genus Herpetospermum; species Herpetospermum pedunculosum. Next base: position 48,403,000 of record CM051527.1, read on the forward strand.
CGTATTTGTTGTACTAAAAAAATAACTTTAGCTACATGTGCTTGCTTTGACATCATAGATTATAATTGTAGTTTTTTTAGTTGAACTTGGGGGTTGGAGAATTCGAACTTCAGACTTCATGATTGATGACACATTTTATGTTAATTGAGCTATGCTCGGTTTGACATATTAGTCAAATCGATGTATTTCTCTTCTTCTTTTCTTATTTTCAATAGATTAATATGATCAATGTATATATACAACTTTAAGTCAACTTAATTCCTAAAATAAACAGGAATAATTCCTAAAATAGATAGTGAATAATAAATATAGAAATATATTTTCCTAATACCATAGGGTAGATATATCCCTAAAATGATAGGGTAGATAATATCTTAATACACTCCCTCCAGTTGGAGCATGAGGTTCACAAATGCCCAACGACCCATCACTGAACTCTCGGTAATAGTCGTTGCCCCTCACGTCATTGTCGGACTCTCGGTATTATTGTCAAACGCCGGAACTCTTGGTCGAAAGAAGGCCCACCACCGAAATCTCGGCAATGATCGTTGCCCCTCACGTCACCACTGAATTTTCGATGTCTTTGTCGAACGTCGGAACTCTCTGTCGAACTACATTCTGCCACTGTCGTAGATCTTACACGCCTACGCCTACTATTCAAAAAAATTGTTTTCACATTTTTGCCGACTCACGCTGTCGAACCTCTCCGACCAGCCACCACTGATATCGTCGCACCTTCATACATCGCTGCATTATCGCTCGAAAACTTCTGTCGCGACTTTCTCTCTGACCCATGTACATATCCCACGTTGATTTGCACCTTCACAATTCACTGCTACCCAAACCGAAGGAGCAAAACAAGACCCTTCGTTGACGAAGTCTGATTTTTAGCCAAGAACTTACAACTTGCCTAGGTTCATCAACACCTCACCACCAATCTAATACCACTCCACTCACACATCTGATGCTTCAGGCCCAACTCAGCAACCCCAAGAGTTATGCCTACATCACCTGATGAAGGAATCTCAAGTCGTCGCTGAACTCTCGGAAACTCATCACCGCCAACCAAAAACAAATTAAAGAATCAACAAATTAAAGAAACTCCCACGAGTGGATCTAACAACCTTGCTGAAGAACAAGACCTTTAGATCTCAAACCCGAAAACTCCAAAAATGCAATTGGAATCAACCCAATAAGCTCTGATACCAAAATGTTAAGAAACTCCCACGAGTGGATCTAATACCTTCCTGAAGAACAAGACATTTAGATCTCAAACCCGAAAACCCCAAAAACGCAATTGGAATCAACCCAAGGAAAAGTGTAGAACAAATTACCTTGACGATCAAGATCAAGAGTAAGAAAACTTGTTTTTAATCTCGTGATTCGAATCACTCCACAAGAGGTATGATCAACACCACTTGAATGATTCTAGCATGCAATATCTAAACACAAGAAATTGCAAAAGTTGGAAGAATTGACTCTCAACCAAAGCTTGAAGGATAAACCCATTTTAATTCAATTTGATGATAATTTTTGTCCCCTTTACAAAGACTCTATAAGAGCTATATATAACCCTTGAAAATTCTAGCCACTAACTCCCCACTAAAAAGAGTAATTTTAGCCACTCTTCAAGTGTGGAGTGTTAAGTCTTTCGAGGATTCAGGGAGTCTTCGTTGCTTGTGAATTCTCTCTTGGCTCTTAGGAGTAGAAATTTTCCGAACCTTGAAAATGAAGAATGAGCTCTCTATTTATATAGTTCTCGTGAGCCTAATGAGCTTGGGCTTGGCCTTTATTTTGTCAAGTGACACTTGTTTATCCCTGGTCCTTGACACCTTTGTTGTGGTGGTTCTTGTTTATCCCTAGCCCCTGACACAACTCCCCCATAACAAGAGTAATTTTAGCCACTAACTCTTGTAACTTCCATTCACTAACCATAATAACTTCCATCCAATAATTCAACAAATAAACTCTAAAATTCATTATTGTCATAATAACCACTAAGAAAATATAACCTATGATAGGAAGACTAAAGTTTAAAATCTGGAAAATAAAACATTGAATCTAATGAGCTTTCCATAACCGACCATGAAGTAGCTATGACATGATTGATACGCTCTGGTTCGTATCATCCTCCCTTTCTTCAAGAGGATTCGTCCTTGAATTCAAAAGTTCCCCTTGTAATGCATACTTGAAATCATTTGCATCTTGTGCTCTTGCTCTCCTCAATTTCTTCACTTTGAACTTTAGGCCATGAAGAGATGTAAAATTGAGATGGGAGTGTCGCTTCTTATGAAGCCCTTTGGTCTTGTAATTCCCACGTGCTCGACATTGACTCATTTCTAAAGCAACCTTGTAATCTTGCTTTTCAATAATCATTTTAATTTCCTGCAAGAATTCAAAAGAAAAAGTAGACACACTTGGTTTAAGTGCACCCGTTGGAAAACAAGTTTTTTCGGTTACAAGTTCTTGTATGTGTTGTTTTGAAAACAAAACAACATTCTTCTCACAAACTCGAATAACTGAACCCTCTTTATCTTTAATCTCAATACAAGTCTCAAGTTTTTCTTTCTTCCACTCTTTCTCTTTTTCACTTTCCTCCCTTTTTTTCTAGAAAACTTTGTCGTCATCTCATTCTCACCACATACTTCAAGTATCTCTTTAACTTCCATAATAACCTCAACAATGGTCTCTACCTCTTCTAGATTTTGATGATCACCCTCATTTTGAATTTGTTGGTCATCTTCTTGAGGCATTGAACGATCTTCATCATGTGTAACATCCTCTTAAGACTTGAGGCAATCTTCCTCTCTTTGAATGAATTGTAAGACTTGTCTTCTTGCTTGACCCCGCAAATTTAACTCTTGATTTATTTCGAAAAGGTCATTCATGCATTGACGTATCTCGGCTATATTATTTCGAAAACCCTTCCAAAAGTGAGCATCAATATTGTAAGTCTCATGACGTCTTTGTTCTTGATGACGTATGGATTTGGTTGAACTTCTTTTGTGAAACATGCTTTATGCAATCCTAATTTCAAGTTCATATATAGACAAAGTTGAAGATCAAGACGTGATCTACAATGTTGCAGAAGACAACAACAAGAAACGGAGAATGAAAGTAATACTTTTTTTTTTGTTTTTATATTTTTGGACAATATCAACGAGATGAAGAAAAGAAAAAAATTTCAGAACGAAAAAGAAGAAAATAACAACGGAAACATATATTCGACCTTGAGCCTAAAGCTCTGATACCAAATGTTAAGAAACTCCCACGAGTAGATCTAACAACCTTGCTGAAGAACAAGACCTTTAGATCTCAAATCCGAAAACCCCAAAAACGCAATTGGAATCAACCCAATAAGCTCTGATACCAAAATGTTAAGAAACTCCCACGAGTGGATCTAACAACCTTCCTGAAGAACAAGACCTTTAGATCTCAAACCCGAAAACCCCAAAAACGCAATTGGAATCAACACAAGGAAAAGTGTAGAACAGATTACCTTGACGATCAAGATCAAGAGTAAGAAAACTTGTGTTCTAATCTCGTGATTCAAATCACTCCACAAGAGGTATGATCAACACCACTTGAATGATTCTAACATGCAATATCTAAACACAAGAAATTGCAAAAGTTGGAATAATTAGCTCTCAACCAAAGCTTGAAGGATAAACTCACTTTAATTCAATTTGATGATAATTGTTGTCATTTACAGAGTTATATATAGCCCTTGAAAATTCTAGCCACTAACTCTCCCACTAACAAGAGTAATTTTAGCCACTAACTCTTGTAACTTCTATCCACTAACCATATTAATTTTCATCCACTAATTTAACTAATAAACTCTAAAATGCATTAAATTCATAATGTGGGTCATCCCATAGGTAATTTCTAGCATCATGCAAAAAATTATTTCTGGAAGAATGTTAGCTGCAAGAACATTTGTAAAGTCAGCAGACCATGGTTCATTTTGATCAGAGATGTGAGTTATAACATACAATTGTTCATCAATGAATAAATCTGAAATGGCTAATGGCTCAGGAATAGAAGGAGAATGTTCTAATTTCTAGACAAGTGATCCACAATTACATTTTCACCCCCTTCTTATCTCTAATTTCCAAATCGAACTCTTGGAGCAACAAAACCCATCGAATTAATCATGATATGAAGACACCATAAATGCAAAGTTTAAAATATGGTAAATAAAACATTAAATCTAATGAGCTTTCCATAACCAGCCATGAGTGAATATGAATGTAGTTTGAGTTCATATAACACGATTGAGACACTCTGGTTCGTATCACCACCTCTAATCTCTTCTCACGTCGCGATTGAACCTTCAAAAAAGATTACTGATGGTCTCTTCTTCTTTATCTTATTTTCAACACATCAATATAATCCATATATGTATCAATATACATATATAGCTCTCCTAAAATATATAATAAATAATAAATATAGAAAAATATTTTCCTAATACAAGTAGATATCTTCCTAATATAGGATATATAATATCTCGATAATTATAATACATTTCTCTTCCTCACTCTTTTCAGGTCGCGTTCAGTTGACATTTGACTGAGAGGATGAGTGGTTCAATCCTCTCACCTGTATTAATTAAATACCATTGCTGACATAAAATATTTTTTTTTTTGACGACATGTGGGAAGGGAAAATCAAACTTGAGACCTTTGTCTCATAGTTCATACATTATGCCGGTTGAGCTATGCTCATGTTGGTTAGCTAGCTGACATAAAATATCAAACCACCCATCCTACTCTACTTGAAAAAAATAAAAAAATTATTAAAATATTAACGTGTACAAATTTAATTATCTTTCCTCTTCGTCTCTCTCATCTTGTGACTCTGCGTCAACGTGTGTGTTCATAGGCTCACGCTAAAGCCAAGCCTAAGGAGTCAGAACTTTCTTGTCAAAAAAGAAACGAGAGAGAGAGAGATTCCAATTTCTTAGATTAAACCCATTTCCAATTTCCAAATTCCCCATTTTTACATTGCTCACTCTGTTTCATTACCTTCTCTTCATCCTTCAAAAACCCACAAAAAACCTTTCTCCCCCCATTGATTTGGATTCTTCGGAATCTGCACTTCTCTGAGCTTTCGAATCTTTGTTTTCGATTCTGAAAATGCATCTCTACAATGCTTGGCTTCCACCCCCTGTTGCTTTAGACACCACCAAAGAGAAGGAATCTTTCGCTCTTGTCGTCAATTCCCTCAAGGATTCTTATCTCCCTGATGATCTTGATTCTGTTTATTCCACTCTCAAATGGGTCTCCGTTATTGACCTGTCAGTATTTTTCTCCTTTTTCTTGATTCTGATTCGTGGGGTTTCTTGATTTTTCCTTTTCTTTTTCTTCAATTACTCTTACTTGGGATTGTTCTGTCTGTCTACTTCTTTTAACTCTCTTTTGTATGCTTTTTTCTTCCTCTTTTTCTCTTTTTTGGGGGATTACCTGCTTGAATAGTAGGCGGATTTAACATTTAAATCAAGGGTTAAGGTCTTTAACCATGATTAAACTCAGTTATCTGAATTGGGTCATGCTTTTCCCTTAAAAAAATACCCATTTTCCTTTGCTTGTGATAGTCCTACTAGTTCAATGTATTCTGAAACTAGAGTTGGAAACTGAGGATTAGTATGCCTCCGGAAATCTAGGAATTCTATGGTGTTTCTGGAGCTGTCCTGCCACCTGGATTCTATTCTTAAGGATCATTGACATGACCTTTCTTTTTAGTTTAATTTATTTTTTAAAAAATTACTTTCATAAAAGATCTCAGCTTCTATATAGATATCTGTATTCTGTACCATTGTTACATGGCGATATCAGACAGTTTGAAGATGACCATGTACTGATGGAAGTATTGGGTTCAGGAAAATGACTTCTGCAGAAAGGTGCTCTAATTAGTTTGAGTGGGAGAACTTGGCTTGATGAATACGCTTCTCATGTCTACTACATTTCCCTTCAGCTGGAAGTATTATAGAGAAATGTCGACTTAATGGGGGCTTACTTCTTTGATAAATTTGACTTGTATTGAATGGGAGAGACTAGCAAAGCGCTCTCTTGGATGTTATTGAGTGTGTGGATTTTATTCGCTATGTCGCTGTTCTTGGAGCCCTCTTTCTTTAGTATTTTGTAGCTTCTTTCCCTCTGTAGTTTGTAAGAGAGTGTTATTGCAATTACGACCATACTTGAACAGGACCTGTTCTATAGGTTGTACAACTGTGTGTTTGAATTCTAAAGAGAGTGTAATTGCAATTATTATTGGCCTTCGGTTATGGGAGGATGTTTTATTTTCTCATCCCTATTTTCCTGACAAAATGTTGTTAGAATGCTGCCAATCATTTGTTCAATGACTCTCTCCCTCAGTTGTCAGAAAAATGGTAAAGTTTTGATATTGGCATGAATGTAACTACTTAGATGTTTACTATGCAGTTTTATCAAAGCCAAAAGCGAAGTATCATTGGAAGATGTGGCTGCTGTTGTAGATATTGGGTTAGAGCTGTTTCACATTTCACAAGGCAAGCTGTATGCTCAGGTGCTAATTTTTATGTTTGAAAGGTTATATAATTCTTGTTGCTATTTCTCTTTCTCTTCCTAAATGAATATTCTATTTATTTTTATAGGTCAGATGGGGAAATCTTCTAGTCAGAATACTAAACAAGTATTCGAAGAGGCTTTCCTTGAAAGTAAAGTGGCGACCTTTGTACGATACTCTGGTTCAAACACATTTTACAAGGTCAGTCATCCAAGCAAGAATCTGTGATGGTTATTATACCATGTTATATCTTCAATTGTCTTGCAAATGATTTTTCATGTTACCTCAAACTCTTCATGTTGTTGCTGTTAAGTCAAAACTCTTGCTTTATTCCTGAGTTTTTAGTTTCTGAGTAATGGCTTTCAATATTTCTTGGTCTTATATTTCATAAGGTATCAACATGCTCTTTTGGTACTAAGTTCACTTAGTTCTAATTTGGTGCGTGTGGGTTTCATCCTGGTCTATGAACTGTAAAATATCCTTGATTGCTTGTACTTGTTGGCTTATTTGCTTGGTAACTTATTCTGAGAGCTTTTTTTCTTTCTTTTAGGAACACTGGTCCAGAAGGTTGGAGAATAAGGCAGCGGCATTTTGAAGCAATTACCTCTCTTGTTAGGTCTTGCCGGAGATTCTTCCCAGCTGGTTCAGCTGCTGATATATGGACAGAGTTTAGGTGGTGCTATGACACTATTTTATAGTTAACTATTGTTGTAGTCAATAAGTTCACTTTATGTATTCCAAATTTTCTTCCCTCTCTTATTTTTGTTTTGTTTACACTTCACACATATATTTTAAAAATATATGAAGTACCACGGAGTGACACAGTGGTGAAAGAGATAAGCTGCAAATCTAAATGCTCTTGTGGTGTTGAGATTGAGTTTGTAGCTACTCTCTAAATGTTAATAATTTACTTTCGGTGTTAAGTCTAAAAGTTGTAGTATCAGACACTAGATAGGAATCAAAGAGTTGAGGTATGTGAAAATTTGCTTGGAAACCCTCCATTACGAAAACGTTTTTGTAAATCCTGGTCATGCAAATAAGAAAATTGTTCCCAAACCTTTTACTTGGTTGTAAACAAATTGTGTTCTCATTTCTATCTGTTGCATTAATTTGTAAAGTAAGTTATCATGGATGCATAAAAGGTCATCTAGGGTCAACAGTCACCCACATTTTGTTTTCAATTTAATCTCATACTAACTTGGTCAATTTAGTCATACTTGAATTTTAACCTCACACCTCCACATATTCTCACTACTATTGTATCTGTATAATGAGGACAGGACATGAATGCTTGATATACATGAAAATATTCTTTTTCATATAATGAGTATATTAAATTGATGTCTCATCTTCACAGCTGTCTTTGTACATTTTATTTTCTTTATATAATGGCTTTGTTTCCTAATGAATGGAATTTGCAGATCTATGTTGGAAAATCCTTGGCATAATTCATCCTTTGAAGGTTCTGGTTTTGTCAGACTCTTTCTTCCTACCAATTTGGATAACCAAGACTTTTTTTCACAGTAAGGAGTAGTCCTATGCGGAAATTTCATTTGAAATAGTTTTTTAGCTCAATTATCTGATCATAACTTCCTGCCATTGTATGTTAGCAATTGGATTGAAGAGTGTATACAGTACTGGGACTCGATACCAAATTGCCAATTTTGGAACAGTCAGTGGGCTGCCATTATAGCTCGTGTTGTCAAGAATTACAGTTTCATAGACTGGGAATGTTTCTTGCCTACACTTTTCACTAGGTTCTTAAACATGTTTGAGGTGCGTATGTGGACTTTGCAAGTTATTTTTAATTACGTTAGATATTGGTTAGAAGTATTAGGCTGGTTGCTAACTGGTAGTTGAGCTTCATGAACTGCAATTTAATGATCATCTTAAATGAGTGATGGGTGGATTCTGTTGTTAGTTACTCAGTTGTAGTTGAGCATGAATCTTGTCCTATGAAGTTATTCTTAAAGATTAATATTTTGATCATGTTATAGACCTTTTCTCGTGGTTAGTTTTTGTTACAAAAAATGATTATCTACCTTTGTGGAAATTTAAAAGTTTTAGGGCTTACTTGAGTTGCAATTGGAAAATGACAGTTTGGAAACATTAAGACAAGGAAATTCTTTTTGAAATTTCTAGAAGTTCAGGAACATGTTTGGTTTGACTTTCACTCTCTCTCAAAAATAAATTGATGAAGTTATAATAAATGTTCATTAGTTGTTTCAAGTGAATTTATATTTTTACTTTTTTTTTATTAGAGTAATTTATGATAAAATTTTGATCGTTATTAAGTTATATTCGTATGATCTTATCATATTTGTTCAATAATGAAGAAAGAGAAAAGTGATTCCAAAATCAGACTAATTCTGAAAACTAATAATCAACTTTTCATCGTTTCCAGATTTTCATCAGCTTTATTTATTTTTCTATATATAATATTGTATCTTGAAATAAACCTTAAGACTTGATGCTGTCAAATCAAATATGCTATGCATTTTTTTTTTTTTTTTTTTTCTGTTTCTTTTCCTGAATAAAGGAAATTAATTGAAACTCAACTGCCAAAGAGAAACTCATCCTTCATGTGAGAAAATTGTAGGTTCCAGTGGCAAATGGTAGTGGATCATATCCATTTTCTGTGGATGTTCCTCGAAACACCAGGTTCTTGTTTTCCAATAAGATGGGCACCCCATCTAAAGCCATTGCAAAATCAATCGTAAGTTGATATTATCAAGCCTCTATGTTCTGATATTTATGGGAGATATTATATAAATGTGCGTTAATATTTAAATTGCAGGTATATCTACTAAAACCTGGTAGTTCAGCTCAGCTTCACCTTGAGAAATTGGTCAACCTCCTCGAACAGTTAGTTCATTGTCATTTTAAAGCTTGCTATTTCTAGGTCTTATCAAAATTTCTATTTCTATTCATTTTTCAATTAAATCTCTTACAAAAAAAAGTTGTAACAGACATTATCATCCTTCTAATGGTGGGCGTTGGACTTATGTGTTAGAGCGATTTTTGCTTCATTTGGTTATTACCTTCCGGAAACGACTTCAGGCCGAGCAGTGAGAATTTCCCTTATTTGGTTAGCAAAACATATTGTTATCCATTATGGCTTTCTAATAAAATACTGTTATCCTGTTATCCCAGGAAAGCGGATGAGAATAGTCAGAACAAACTGTATTTTGGACCATCAGAAAGAAAATCTTTTGTCAATACAATCCTAAAGATAATTGATCGTGGTCAGTACAGCAAAAATGAACATCTTTCTGAAACAGTTGCAGCTGCAACCTCTATTTTGTCTTATGTAGAGCCTTCTTTGGTTCTTCCCTTTGTGGCCTCTCGATTTCATATGGCCTTGGAGACGGTTAGTCATATTGCCTCTACTTTAAAAAGTGTAGATCTCTAAATCTAGGATATGTCATATGTAAGTGGGCTGTGTAGTTAGTTTTGACTAGTAATTGACACCAAACCAAGTACGTTAGTTTCCTTATAGAGAAAACTGACTAAAATCTATCTTATAAAGCCGACGGAAATTGATCAATCATGGTCTTTTTGGTCGGGTTAGGTTAGTTTGTTTATGCATAACAAGTAAAAGAAGGAAAAGAGTAGATAAAAAGAAAAATGGAATTTAAGGTGTCTATGAAAAGGGGAACTGAAAGATGGGCTTGAAGTAAAAAAGAAGGGACATAGATTAGGTTACTGTTTTTGAGAGAGAGAGAAAAAGATGAAAACTAATGATTAAAATATTAGAATATTTAATGAGAAGAGAGCAAATATGTTTATTTTTTATTAGAAGTGTACGGGAAGCTATGTGCACAACTTTCAAAGTGGAAAGAGAGAGGAGGGAAGATGAAATTGTTAAAGTGTTGATATATAATTAAATTTATCATAACCCATCAACTTAAGCTTTTGGGTTGATTGGTGATTTAACATGGTATCAGAGCAGGAGGTCCTGAGTTCGAACCCCTGTAATGTCATTTCCTCTTTAATTAATAATTAATATTGAATTCCACTTGTTGGGCATTCTACAAATTTTCTAGCCCACAAGTGACGGAGAGTGTTAAAGTGTTGATATATAATTAAATTTACCATAACCCATCAGCTTAAGCTCTTGGGTTGATTGGTGATTTAACAGAAATGACAGGAAAAATAAATATAAAAATTAAGAAGCTTGAATACTTAGTTTGGTATGGTTTTTATTAGTTTTGTTTGGATGAAAACTAAAACTCCATCGAAACAAACACGTTAGGTTAGGTCCAGTTTGGGTGGTGTCTGCAGGTTTCATTTTAACCTCTACCTGAGTCTATCGATCATTTGAGGGCTTCCCATGAAAAATAAATTTCATATGTTCTTTTATTTGGTTGTAAGTGTTCTAGTTGCATATGATTACTTTACTTGTCCTTTTTGTCTGTCCAGATGACTGCTACCCACCAGTTGAAAACCGCTGTTATGTCAGTAGCATTTGTTGGGCGTCCATTATTTCTGACATCTTTGTCAGCTTCGGCTGTAAAGCCGGCGGATCTTGTTGCTGATGATGAGTTCGTTAATCTTCTCATGGTTTCACTATCCAATGCCTTACTTGGTATGGATGCCAATGATCCTCCAAAAACCCTGGCCACCATGCAATTAATTGGTTCTCTATTCTCCAATGTGAGTAGACAAGTTACAATATACATTCATTTTAGTCTGTTTTCTCCTTAAGTTTCTGCCTCCGATGATCAAAACATAAATTTGCAGTTAGCTTCTTTGGATGATAACTTAGATGAGCTATCTATTATTCCAATGATCCGATTTTCTGAATGGTTGGATGAGTTTTTATGTCGCCTATTCTCCTTACTTCTGCACCTGGAACCTAGCAGTGTTGTGTAAGTAATGATACCGAGTTTCATCTTTTTGGCCAAATCATTTTTTTTAATCCTTTTTCAATTGCTAAATCAATATTCAGGCATTTCTAATTGCTTTGGCAGGAATGAGGGTCTACTTTCTTCATCAGCTTCAGGAACTTTTCTGGTTGATGATGGGCCTTACTACTACTGTATGCTTGAGATCTTGCTTGGAAGGCTTTCAAAGCCATTATTTGCTCAGGTTTCGTGGACTTTACGACTGCTTCAATTATGTTTTTCCAGCAATTTTATAAGTTTTTGATCATCTTTCTTATTTGGCCCTTGGTGCAAATTCTCTACTTACTTTCATAGCTATAGTCTTTCTGCTCTTATAGCTCAATGGAAGTGTTTTTTGTAATTCCTTTGGCAAGGGGTTTGTCCCTTCTTTTTGCAGTTTCGTACCATCTATGAAATGAAGGAATTGAATGTTTCTCATTTAAAAAAATGGGTTTTTCCACAGGGTATAATTTTTTTTTCCTTCTATCACTCACTTGCAGGCTTTAAAGAAAATTTCCAAATTTGTCAAGACAAATATTCTTCCTGGTGCAGTTGCAGAGGTTGGACTTCTTTGTTGTGCATGTGTTCATTCTGACCCAGAAGAGGCAGTTGCACAACTTGTTGCGCCAGTTTTGTCATCTGCTATATCCTCTATGAAATCAATGCCTAGTACAGGATTTGGAGGGCAAGGAAAATTGAAGGTTCTCTTAACTTCACACATTTTGTCTCAATAAGTTTATTACGTTATCAATGAAATTGTTTCTTTCTCAAAATAATAATTTTATTACGCGTGAAGAAGTGTAACAATTTTATTTTCAGGGAAAACCAGCAATTTCTCCAGCTCTTGAAACTGCAATTGACTATCACTTGAAGATGTTATCTGTAGCTGTCAGTTATGGAGGCCCAGCACTACTTCCTTATAAAGACCAATTGAAGGAAGCTATTGCTTGTGGTTTTGAGTCTCCATCTTGGAAGGTCGATGTCTGCTTACTTTATCTTCATGATTGACAATCATCTCAAATCATATTTTGATCTTCTTGATGAATAAGTTTGTTTGGTCTGTTTTGAATTTTTTTTCTCATGGTCGTATAACAGGTGAATGGGGCTGCTGATCATCTTCTTAGGTCTCTCCTAGGGAGTTTGATTCTCTATTATCCTATTGATCAGTACAAGTATGTCTATCTCTTTTCATTAGCATTCTAGTTGATCTCCCTGTACCCTCTCTTTACTCTTTTCCCCAATTCATTAGGAAGTTGAAATTTCTGGTTTAGGTGCACTGTACGTCATCCTGATGCTCCAGCATTAGAGGAATGGATCAGTACAAAAGATTATTCAAATGATGAGTCACCATTAGTGATCCCCAACTGGCACATTCCAAATGATGAAGAAATTCAGTTTGCAAATGAATTATTGGATCTTCATTTTCAATCAGCTTTGGATGATCTGTTAAAAATTTGTGAAAGCAAAATCCATGCTGATCCAGGTGCTGTACATTCTTGTTCCTCTCGAGCAGTGCTTGCACAAACCTAGGTAGATTTAGGCAGGAAGGATAGGAATAGTTTTACGAGTTCACCGACTTTTTTTCTTTTTCTTTTTTCCCTGATTTCGGAGATCCATATTATAGTTATTCTTGAAATTATCTGAATGTGTGTGCTTTTTATTATGATCAGTACTTCACTACATTCATATGTTTGATTAAAGTCTTTTGCCTCCAGATTTTGGTTATGCAAGAAACGAAGTAATAACATTATAATGGTTGCTATTTTATAATGCAGGAGATGAAAAAGATCACTTGAAAGTTATTCTATTGCGCATTGATTCTTCATTGCAAGGTGTTTTGTCTTGCTTGCCTGATTTCATTCCATCCTTCAGGAATGGGAAGGTTGGAAGTCCAGCTCATTCTTTCTTTATAGCTGGGGCATCAGGTCCTAGTGTTGGCAGCACTAAATTAAGGGAAAAAGCTGCAGATATTATACATGCAGCCTGCAGGTATATCGTGAATCTTATTTTTGTTTTCAATTTTTCATGGTCTAATATGCATATTGCCACTTTTATCGTGTGATGAGCAGGTATTTGCTGGAAAAAAAAGCTGATGACAGTGTTTTATTGATACTCATTATTCGCATAATGGATGCTTTAGGAAATTATGGTAAAGTACATATTTGTATTAATTTTTGTGGTTACACTTTTGTGTTTTTGTCTTTGCCCCAACTCCCATTCACATCCCTTCGTAAAACAAATAATGATTTTTCTTTCATATAGGTAGTCTGGAATATGATGAATGGTCCAACCATAGGCATGCTTGGAAGTTGGAATCTGCTGCTATTATTGAGCCTCCTACAAACTTTATCATGTCCACTCGCTCTAAAGGCAAGAAAAGGTAGCATTTTCTTTTTTTACAAGATCTCACTCGGTAATATTATTGTTCTTAAATATTATATTGGTGTTTAACCTGAGTCTCTCTCTCAATTCGAAGTATTATTTTTTTTTTTGTCAGGCCAAGGTGGGCACTTATAGACAAAGCATATATGCACAGTACGTGGAGATCATCACAATCATCCTACCATTTATACCGAGTTGCTGGAAATTTCTGTCCATCAGAGCATGTGATTCCTTTGGTGGATGATCTTTTAAATCTCTCTTTGCACAGTTATGAAGCTGTTCGTGTGTAAGTCTTCTAAGACACTGGCCTGTAGCTAAACATGGTACCATCTATTGAATATTAATGCAAACATTTAATCTTGTTCTGTACATTATAAAGAAGTGAACTTTTTTATGTAAAATTTCCCAATTTCCTGTACGGTATGCTTAAGAGTGCAATTTCTCTTGTTTAAATTTTAGGAATAAGTATAAACTTGATTGGTCATCAAGCCATAATATGTGACCTAATGATAAATGTATCTTGTATAATGTTGCTTTGTAATCTGGAAACTTTAGAGGCCTCTCGTAATTCATGTGTACAGAGGAAGACTAAGAAGGGGGGGCATGAAGGAGTTTTAGCTAGAATGTGGGTGCCTGCCTGTAAATGAAAGTTAACCAGATTGGGGTGGAAAGAACGATGTGTATAGGAAGGATGAAAACTTTTTGGGGCAGTTCTTTTTTGGGTATCGGACACCACAATTACAAAAAGGCCTATTGACCGACGCCCACAGAGAGGCGTTCAACCTATAAATTGATTGTGTGATTTGGTGTTGGGTTGTGGTGGATTGTCTAAGCACCCTACTCTACTACTCCTACTGTGCTCAAGTACTTCTTAGGAAGGAGTTCAACTCCATGGGCCTCTGTGCAACCTTGTTTCTGATAGAGAGAAAATTGTTATTTTTCCCTCTTCTCTCTCTCTCTTCTAGGGGAAGGTTTGTTTAAATGTTAGGGCACCTTAAACGGACTGCCTTATGTCACCTCTAAACTAATGGGCAAACAAAGGTTGTTATAAGGGATTGGAGACCTATCTATGTTAATATACTGTAACAACTCCAAAGTAGTGGTTTGTTGGCCCTTGGCCGAATCTAGCTAGTTCAGTTCCTTTCGATACTTATATTTTTTTCTTCGAGTTTTTGTAGGGAGCACCACCTCTACTTTCCTGCATTGCTGCTGATGCTACTTCAATTGTTACGGTAGACTACTAGCTAGGGAATCATGATGCTATCTTAACTAAGTTAAAAGTTCTGCTTTAGGTTGCTATTGCTAGCAAGGATTGATCGTTACTTCCTATCTGAAGTTAATTCCTTCCATATAAGCAAGGAACTTAAATAGAGTGGTTGGATGCTAAATAGCCCAATAGTGTTTTTGGTCCTTTTGCGTTACTGATCCCATTAGTTTTGTCTGCATACATTATTATTGCCAGAGTCCTCCTCCATTCATCTAGTATTTCATGGGTCTCAACTGTACGCAGTCATTGACCATATTTTTCTAGTGTTCTCGCCCTTGACTACTTTCTAGTAACACGGTTTTTCTAGATTTGTCAGTTAAGGTTTTGGGCCCAAGTACGATATTACATACCTACGTGATCCTAATACTTTGGATGTACTGATTTTCTTGGAAGATGCTTTTTCTCTGATATTATGTGGGATTCAGGAAGCACCATTGGTACCCGATTTTTCGATTTGCACATTGAGGACAAGGTGCTTCTTTAGGGGCCTGATGATGATTAACTGCCTTCCATAATTCTTGTTTACCAAAAAGAGGAAGACTAAGAAGTGAATGTGGGCTTCTTTTGTAACTTTGTTAACCAAGTTGAGGGCTGAAAGGTGACGCATAGATAACGTGATATATAAGAATGATGTGAACTTTAGAAGGTAGTTCTTTTTTTGGTATATTTAGTAGTTGGCGGAGTGTTGGGAGCCTCTTGGATATTCCCCAGAGATATACTTTCAACTATTGAATGAGAATACCAGTTGATTTCTATTGCTTTTCAGAAGTCTTCAGTTAAGATTTTCTTTTCATTTCAGTTGTGTAGAGTTTCCTGGTAATTGGCAACCTTTTATTATTTTTCTTCTTTTATATCATCAGTATGGTATCTTATTTTTTTCCATTAGAAGAATATTAGCTAGTGACAGTTCTATATCACTGACGTCAATTCTGCATATTTTTGGTTTGTCAATTTTATATATATGATCTCTAATTTTGTATTATAAGTGCTATAACATCTCATTTCTCATTTCTCATTTTGACTTGCTGCTCAGACTTGCTGGAAAGTCCCTTATGAAGTTGCTAAAGAGATGGCCATCTATGATTTCAAAGTGCGTTCTCTCTCTTTCTGAGAATTTAAGGAGCCCTGACTCGCCTGAATATGCTGTACTAGGTTCCTGTGCAATTCTTGCCACCCAAACAGTTCTGAAGCATATTACAGTGGTAACTATCATAACAGAGGTCTTTGAACAGATTATATTAGTAATGAGATGTTCATGATATATCTTCCTTTTTCTACCAGGATTCAAAGTCATTTTCTTCATTTATTTTTGGAATTCTTTCAAGGTAACTTCTTTTCCCTGCCTTAAATCCATATCATTTAAATATCTGCCGTGTTCTCTTATTCTTCTTTTTGCCTGAAGCTCCCATCAGGAATCACTGAAAGCCCAGAAAGCAATCAATGAGGTAAAGCGACCTCCAAAATAACTTTGTGATTTATTTTTTTAAATAATATCTACCTTGTCAATGAAGAACCTTCAGTAATACCTTATGCGACTTTCTGCAGCTATTTGTCAAATTTAACATTCACTTTGCTGGAGTATCGAAGAGCATTTTCTTAACATCCGAGAAACAAATGGGTGAAATGGATTTTGGCGATTTGGTTTCTCAGCTTACTTCAATGAGTTTTGATTCTACCAGCTTACACTGGCGGTAAACTTTTTATTTTGCTTTACTTCTTGAAGTGAAATGTAGATGGTCTGTAGGATCAGTTAAGCCCTCCACCTGACTTTGAGAGACAAATACACACAATGAAGGGAACTCATAGCAATTCTGGCTTTTACATATGAGATTCTTAAATCAAGTTAAATGTTTCCTTCCTTTGTAGGTACAATTTGATGGCTAACAGAGTTTTGCTTTTATTGGCGATGGCATCTCGGAATGACCCAAGCTCCTCAAAGATCCGTAGTGAAACTGCTGGTTTGATGAGTGATTTTTGTGATGACATTATGTACTGAATTAATTTAGTTTTTCCTATTTCTTGAATTTCCTATGCCAATGCTTTTCCAGGTCACTTCTTGATGAATTTGAAAAGTCATCTCCCTCAGACTAGAATACTTGCAATCTCAGCCTTGAATACTTTATTGAAAGAATCACCTTACAAAGTTTCAGCTGAGGAGGAACGTGTCTCGCCTGTGGAAATGCAATTAGATTCAAAGTCATCCCTTGAAGGAGCTTTGACACAAATTTTTCAGGAAGAGGGATTTTTCAACGAGACTTTTAATAGTCTCTCTCATGTTCACATAACTGATGCTGATGGTGCAGCCAACCATAGAAACTCTTCTTTCCAGAGTCAAGCTGACAAATCGATCACCCGTTTTTATTTCGACTTCTCAGCTTCATGGCCCCGCACTCCTAGTTGGATATCATTGCTAGGAAGTGATACCTTTTACTCAAATTTTGCTCGGATTTTCAAACGGTTGATACAGGAATGTGGGATGACTGTACTATTATCACTAAAAAGTACCTTGGAAGAATTTGCAAATTCAAGTGAGAGGTCTAAGCAGTGCGTTGCTGCTGAAGCATTGGCTGGCATATTGCATTCTGATGTCGATGGTCTTTTAGATGCTTGGGAAAGCTGGATTATGGTCCAGTTGCAGAATATTATTCTAGCACAGTCTGTAGAATCTATACCTGAGTGGGCAGCTTGCATTCGTTATGCGGTCACTGGAAAAGGGAAATATGGAACGAGAGTTCCTTTCTTAAGGCAACAGATTCTGGAATGTTTGGCTAAACCTTTGCCTGCAGCAGCAACTACCACTGTTGTAGCGAAGCGCTATGCTTTTCTATCAGTTTCACTTATAGAATTATCCCCTTCAAAAATGCCTTCAGCCGAAATACGCCTACATATTAGACTTCTTGAGGAGCTACTTGGCAATATGTGTCATTCCTCTGTCCACGTAAGTGTGTATCTCTCTATTAAATTATATTTTTAGTCAGTTTCATTCTGCTTGCATGTCTTCTAAAACCTAAAGTGATGATGAAGCAATTGGCTGAGCTAGAAATTTTTATGTGCAGGGGCCAAATTTTTTTTTCTAACTCTATATATATACATAGATAAAATCTTTCAATCCTAAAAATTTAGGGGCAAATTTGGGGGAAAACTTCAAAATCTTGTAACTTTTTAACATAATTTTTTTAATTTAAAACAAACTAAGATGGGGCATTTGCTCCTTCGTTCTGCTACTATCGTGAAGCATAAACTCAAATATATGTCTTTAATGACATCAGTTCTAATCTTAGTAGTCATCCATCTAAGACATTAATATTCCACAATTTTTTTAATCAATGAAATTGTTTCCTATCCAAAAAAATCTTATAAGGTCAGGAAGTTATTTTGTATTGTTAATTTAAGAGTTAGGGTTTCCATTTTCTAAACCCAGATGTTAAACAATTATGTGGGATTACTCAAGGTGTTGATTTTAAACTCAAATGTCCAAACAAGTATGCCTACTTGGATCATCTTAAATTCCTAATTTTTGTTTTTTGTTTTTGTTAGTTACTTTTTTTTCGATATTTGAAATCTGTAGCTTTTATTGTTATTATTATTTTTTCCTGGTTTTGAGATTAGGAATTGCTGAGTAATCATATATCTTTGTACTTGAGAATATTTTTGAAAACAAGTAATTTTCATAGTAAAATGGAAAAGTGCATGACGTGAAGTAGCAGTATAATTACATTTTCATTATTTTTTGGAAGATATGTGCTTACTCCACCCAGCCCTTTAAAATCATGAATTGAGAGGGTAAAGAAAATGTTGATGACATATGAATGAAATGAAGTGCTTTGTTATAGTAGATTTTGGAACTTAGAACTTCTTACTATGTTTACCTCGGTGTTGGTGCATAAATTTGATATCACAATTTCAAGCATAAGGGTGTGACAGGTTTTGTTGATGTGTTTCAATAATTTTTATTCTCTATGTTACTTTTTAAGATATTAAATTCTCTGTCTTGATGTGACTTATGTTCATTTTAGTTGTGCTTTATAGAGCACAAGAAATTTAGAATTGGACGAGTAAAGTACTAAAGTTCGAAAAATGAATAACAAGTTGCCAGTTGGAATATCAATTTGCTGTCTTGTTTTTGCAACAAAAAAAAGGGAAAAAAATGGAAGCCAACTTTCCTTAATCTTGATGTTGGTCTTTTTGAACAGGTAAGGGAAGCAATAGGTGTGACTCTTTCTATTGTTTGCTCAAACATTCGACTTCATGCATCTCATCCTCATGAAGTTGTTGATGTTGAACTCAAAGAGGAAAGATGGGTTAAGCTTTTAATCGAACGCGCAACTCAGGCAGTAAAGAATATTCACAACTCAAGCCATTCTTTTAACTTGGACACATCAAAGGACACTAAAGTTCAAAATGGCCACTCAAATGTTGATTCAGAAGATGATGTCCAATGGATGGAAACGGTAAATATCATAGCCATTTGTTTTGAACTTTCAGAATCTATCATTTGCTTTATTTTATTGAACTCTCTTCCACTTCTGCAGCTATTTCATTTTCTCATATCATCAATGAAGTCCGGAAGATCTTCCCATTTGTTAGATGTTATCGTGGGTCTTCTATATCCTGTAATTTCCTTGCAGGTATGCAAAACCCAACTTTACTATTGTACAGACTCGATTGATTTATTTACAAGTTGCAAAATTTTAATACAGTGAATGGAATTGGAACCTTTCGGAATCAAACATTTAGAGAGCTTTGATGGACTTCTTAACCACTTTTTTCTGCATCCTCTAGTATTATAACAAAATCAGCAGTGTATATCTTCTGAATAAAGTGACTCAAGTATTTTGTTTCTTGTGTCTTTTTGCTATAACTTACGTGGTTTATTATAGCATGGCTAAAGAGTTATAGTTTGTGTGTATGGTTTTTATGATCATTATCGTTACGTTGCTTTATTCTTTGGTTATGAAGGAAACATCAAATAAAGATTTATCAGCATTGGCAAAGGCAGCTTTTGAATTGCTTAAATGGAGGGTCTTTTGGGAACCCCATCTGCAAAAGGTTATTTCTGTAATTCTCTCTTCCGCTGGTGATTCTAACTGGAGAGCAAGATCTGCTACGTTGACATATCTTCGATCGTTCATGTACAGGTAGACTGTTTGACTGATCATTAGTTGGCTGTTCACTAACTCTACTTCCAAGCAAGTGGGAATGCCTCTGTTCTTTAATTTAGTTCCACTTGTAAATAAGACTTCAAATTCTTTAGGTCCTGTTCTGTGATAACATTCTCTTAACCTCTTAAATTTATTCGATAAACTCAAGATATTGGCGATATCATGTGGCGTCGGTTGAGTTACTTGTGGCATTTTGTTTACATTTTTTTTGGAAATAAAAACAGGCACACGTACATTCTCACAAGTTCAGAGAAACAACAAATTTGGAGAACTGTTGAGAAGCTTCTTATAGACAACCAAGTGGAGGTAAGTTCCTGATTTCATATTTGAGTGAGTCTTTCCTTTCAAGCTGGTTAAGAAAATAATGATCTTCTGTAGTTGAATTATAGTCAGAGTTATATCAACCATTGAAATGTCATTGCACTAGGCTTTGCTGATTGATAATTTTGCTACTTGAGACCTTTGGCCGAGGACTCGATTTGTGTCTTCTTTTGATATGGTAACTAATATTTTAATCAGATAAGAGAGCAAGCTGCGGCAGTTCTAGCAGGCCTCATGAAGGGTGGCGACGAAGATCTAGCTAGAGATTTCCGTGAGCGAGCATGCAGGGAAGCGAATAATCTCCAAGGAAAGAGAAGAAAAAGGTTAATTTTACGTCCTATATATATGTCATCTGCCATCTAAACGGATGTCGTTGATTACTTTTATGGCCATGTTTTTGACCTTTCCTGAATAGGAATTAGAAATGAGAATCAATATCTTATGGCCATGTTTTTGACCTTTCCTGAATAGGAATTAGAAATGAGAATCAATATCTTATTGTTGTCATCGTGCTCGACTGCGTTAGGAATGTGGTTAAAAGTTTGTAATAGGACTATAGGAGCCTCCCATAATAATGGATCTAACTTTTTTTTTTGCGGCAAATGTGAAATGAAATGAGAATTAATACGTTATTCTCATTGTCAAACTTTCATTCCTCTTATTGAGATGAAGGGAAGATACGTCGTGTTAGCATCAGAGTCTTGTATGTTTGTGATAGGTATGCTATTAAGAAGGAATTAGGACATAAGGGTATATCAGTAATTAGTTAGAGAGTTTGTTAGGGTATTTAGTTATAAATAGAGAGAGTAGGGGAGGGGAAAGATAGGCAATATTTGGTGAGTAAATTAGGGCTTGAGAGCTATCTCAAGAAAGGGATGGTCCAAGTACCTCGAACACTTGGTTTATCTTGTATTTCCGTTTATGATTTACATTACAATATAGTTGGGTTCTATCAGTTTGACATTTCAGTATAGCTTTAATGTCTGACATAAAAATGTGCGTTCTCACCCTGGAATATAATGTTCATTCTACATTTATACATCATTTCAAATGATTTTGTGTCGTCAATTGCAGAAATTTAAGTTCGGGTCAGTCGCTAGCTACGGTTCATGGTGCAGCACTCGCTTTGGCAGCTTCTGTCTTGTCAGCTCCTTATGATATGCCAGGGTATGTCTACTTATCCTTGAAAAATTGTTTTGTAATGTACTTGGGACAGCCAAGCTTGTTAATCAATATAAGTGAGCATTTTCCTCATCGATTCAACTCCTATCCATGCTAAATATGTTGGCTGATTCCAAGTTAGCTTAGGTGTATGTCCATTCAACATAGCATAGCACATCCACGAGACGGCCCAAACAGTTTGAGTTTAGGTTTCCCTGTCGGGAAGTTCATGACGAGTACAATTTGTATCTTCTCCGAAACCGATTTGGAGAGTTTTGCTAGTCGAACCATCTGAACTATTTAGACATAAATTCATACCATTTTCTGTATCTACTTCTCTTTCAGTTGGCTGCCAGAATGCGTCACGCTACTTGCTCGGTTCAGCGTGGAGCCATCACCTGTGAAAGTTACCGTAACAAAAGCCATTGCCGAGTTTCGAAGGACTCATGCCGATACTTGGAATATTCAGAAAGATTCATTTAATGAAGAGCAACTGGAGGTGGGTTTAGCTTGGCATGGTATATTTGATGGGCGATTAAACATTCTCTGAACTATTATTATTTTGTTTTGCAGATTCTGGCAGATACATCCTCTTCATCATCATACTTCGCTTGATCATATAGTGTAATAGTGGGAGGAAGAGATATATAGTTAAGAATGTAGTGGGTTGATATTCTTGTATAAACATTATTGATCATATTCTATTGTAGTACACACAAAAGGATGAAAATATCGATATCATTATCGGGATTTCAATTTCATAGATATATCGATGCATATATTGATACTGATGGATATTTCTGTAAATCTAATTTAAAAAAAAATTATTTAAGTTAATAATTAAGTTTTTTAAATTATTTAAGTTAATAATTAAGTTCTTTTTAGGGCCGGTTGCACAAACAACAATCAAGCTCAAAATAATTGCAAATTTAGCAAAATTTAAAACATTTTGTAAATATGGCAAAAAATCGTCATTGATAGACTCTATTGTTGATATATGATTTTGATAGACTTCTATCACTGACAAAATTCTATAAAAAAACTAAGGTGATAGACTAGTATCAACGATAGATTTTTGTCATATTTGCAATTTTTTTTAAAAAAGTGTTATATTTTTAATTATTTTACTATAAATTGATATCTGTTACAATTTTCTTTCTTTTTACTTCTAAATTAAGTTATAAATTGTTATCGGTACTTATATTCAGTATTCATATTGAGATTAATAGGAGATTTTTTTTAATGTTTTACAGTATTCATATTGAGATTAATAAGAGATTTTTTTTAATGTTTTACGGGGATTTATAAAAGATATCAATTAATTCTTAATATTTATGTTTTTTTTTTAGTACTTTAATATCCATGTTGATCATATCAATTTATACATGGATATGGATAAATATTTTCACTTTAAAAAAAAAAATGAAATAGATATTTTCATCTTTTGAGTACCAATATTGAGGTGTCCTGGTGAAAAGTTGTCATAGAATTTAGGGAGGAAATGAAGTGCCATTATCCCTACTGCCTTCATCTAAATTAAAGCTTTTCTTCTGTTGGATTAAAAATGCATACGGTCTAAAATGAATCATCTGAGCTATATCCAAATACGAAAAATATCTTTATCGATATCGGTAACTCAGATTTACGGATATACCGACGGATATTTCGGTAAGAATCATAGATATGACAGAAATTGATATAAATATTGTAAATTTTTTTGTGAAACTTTAGAACAACTTAATTAAGCAATACACTATTACTTTAAGCATATATTTTAGAAATTAGAAGTCAAATATGAATAGTAATAGAATCATAGATAATATTGAAAACCGAAAAATGAATATAAACTTGAATATTTTATTGATAAAAACTTGAGGTCATACAAGTAGAAAGTTCAATTATAAGATGATGGCCTTGGATGTATTAAACCAGCATCAATATAATTGATTTGATATCAACAATACTCATCCCAACTCATGGTACGTTCAAAACCTCGAACATAATTTGAAGTATGATACCCATGAGTTTCAACATCGACTCCAATGATACCAATAGGAGGATACCTTTCATCAAACCATGTCCCATCTAAATGAGGATGTTCGAAAGAATGGAGATAATGTAGAGGTTCTGAATCCGAGTCTTCATAACCTTGTAGAGTAAATTATGGACCTCGTGTATAAATCGATGTATTTCCATGAAGTTCTCTATAACCAAAAGAACCATAATCATTTGAATGACTATGGTTACTACTATTATCATAGCCATAATTACTATTGTTATAGTTATAATTATTACTGCTATAACCATAGATATTACTGCTATTATAGTCATATTGTCCTCCATGTCACTATCCAAACTCATTTCCTCTATACTTGAAACAAGAGAATCTTCATCAAATTGAGCATTGTGATTCGTTGATCTTCTACGGAGTAAAGGTTTTCCTATTGCTCAATTCCTGGCCCTCCAACTCTATGACCATGATTGATGTCTTGTGTGGCATGTGTGAATTCCGATTCTCTAGTGAAGGGGTTAAGTCCTTCATATTGTTCACTTCCTCCAACATTTTCCTGAATTTGACCGCCTCCACCACCACCACCATTACCATAGTACCGTCGTCATCATCATCATCATCATCATTAGTATTACCATGATCTTGTTGATGTAACTCTTGCTCTTCTGCAGTAGTTAAGTTATAGTGTGTGGCACGCATATTTTGTTCAAGAGAGTTCATTGAATGATCACCACCACTACTATTTACTACCTCTTCATCTATCACACGTTGAACATTAATACATGCTTCTCGTGCAACACTAGCAACTTGTGGATCTGGATTACCTTGAACATCGTCGAGGTGTGCAGGTCGAACCTAGATATAGAGTGGATCATTGTCTTCATCACCTGGGTCAACTCCAACTTCGAGCAAATCCAAATAGTTAGTAGTTTCATCCACCTTATGTGCTTCCGCTTGCATATCCCTTAATTTCAACTTCATATTATACGAGCAGAAAACTAATTGTTCCAATCTCTTATATGCTAGTCGATTTCGTTGTTTAGTGTGTATTTAGGCGAACGTGCTCCAATTTCTTTCACATTCTGAAGAGGAAGCAATTTGAGATAAAATCTTTATTGCTAAATCTTTAACGGTGGGAGAACTTGATCCATGCATTGTCCACCATTCTCCTAAAAATAAGGACGATAAAATAAGTATTATATGATCTGATTTTAAAGACACTAATTATTATGGAGAA
The DNA here is from genome assembly GCA_028017165.1 of Herpetospermum pedunculosum. NCBI lineage: Eukaryota > Viridiplantae > Streptophyta > Magnoliopsida > Cucurbitales > Cucurbitaceae > Herpetospermum > Herpetospermum pedunculosum. Next base: position 48,427,976 of record CM051527.1, read on the forward strand.
ATATCGGCCAGATATCCAGGATTTTAACAGATTTTTTTGTCGAAATATCCACGGATATTAACGATAAATCCATGTTTTCGGTTCTTAACACCGAATATATCATCAAAAAGATATATCGACGATATATCGGCGATAATGACGATTTTTCGGCGATAATCAGGTAAAAACGATGTTCCCCACCCAAATCCATATCGGTACTTCGATTTGGGCGAGATTTTGGCGATATTTCGGCTAAAATCGACGATTTTTTCATCCTTGGCTACATCTTTATTACTTGCTATTATTATTTCTTGTTAAATAATGTACAAAGGAAAAAAATAAATAAAGAAATTAGGATAAAAACATCAGATTTTAAGCATCAACATGTACTAAAATGTTTCCCACCTTTCATAAATAACACCGTTTTAACCCAAAAAAAAAAATCCATCCCGAGCTTGTAAGGGATTGAGATTAGAATTAATGATTTTTTTTAGAAAAAATTACCTTAATGGTCAGGTTTGAGTTTTATAGCACTTGAGTCCCCAAGGTTTCTTTGATAGCACTTGAGTTTTCAAGATTTCAAATCCAACCATTATACATGTTTAAGATTGAGATTAGAATTAATGAATTTTTTTTAAGGAAAATTATCTTAATGGTCACCCAGGTTTGAGTTTGATAGCACTGGTTCTGAACGTTTTAAATCCAACAATTATACATTGGTTCGTTATTGGTCTCTACGTTTTAAATCCAACAATTATACATTGGTTCGTTATTGGTCTCTATCAATTTTTTTTTTTTCCTGTGTCCATCTCCATCATCCATCTTCCTCCCATGGTCGTCGTCGACGATAAGCGATTTTATTTTTTATTTTTTTCCTCTCCCTTTCTCCTCTTCCCCTTCCCTCCCACCCACGGTTGTTGCCGATGACAATTTTTTTTTAAAATTTTTCGTTTTCCTCTTCCCCTCTCCTTCACCCCATTTCTCTCCATCTACCCATTCCCTCGTTAAAAATAAATCTTTCATTAGATTCTTTTTTCAATTTCTTCCTTCTTTAAAACCCATCTCTTCAAATCTCTCCTTCTCTGCAACTTCCTTATTCAATTCCAACAATGGACCCTTCATGATTTTTCTGTTATTGACAGTTTTATTGGTTGCTGGTTTGTTAGATTTCCTCTTCTATTTCCCCAACAAGAGAATCACCCTGGTTCCAATCTATAAAACCCTCTCCTCCTCCTCCCGAAACTTACCATTTCAAATCCGCCGTCGTGACCCGACCATCGGACGCAGAGAAGAAGAAGGCAGAGCTGAAGAAGGTGTTCGGGACATTCGACAAGAACAACGATGAGTTCATAACGAAGACGGAGCTGATGGAATCACTGAGGAACATCAGAATGTTGATTACAGAGAAAGATGCAGAGAAAATGTTGAAAGGGGTGGATGAAGATGGAGATGGGTTGATTGATTTTGAGGAGTTTTGTGTTTTGGAAGAGAAATTTGAAATGGGTTATGAAGAGAATTGAAAATGGAAATGGAGAAGATGAATTGAGAGAAGCTTTTGAGATTTTTGATAAGGATAAAGATGGGTTGATTACTGTGGAGGAGTTGAGGAGCTCTTGTTTTAACACAATCTTACATTTGGGATAGGTTGTGTTTTGTTTTCTTTTGTGGAATTAGTTTTGAAACTGATTGTATAATTTTCTCTCATTTCTCTGATCTAACAGGCTATTTTTACTATTTATACAGAAAAAAAATAATCACTGGCGATATGCCCGCGACGACCATAGGAGGGAAGAGGCCGAGTAAAAAAAAAAAAAAGTCGCCCTATCACTCATGACGACCATCGGATGGAGATGGAAATGGAGAAGGAGAAAAAAAAGAAAGGAGAAAGAAAAAAAGAAAAAAAAAAATATTTTTTTAAAATAATTTTAATAATTAAAAAAATATCTTTAATTAAAAATAGGTGTCACGTCTATAACTTAACAAAAACATTTGACGGAAGGACAAAAAAACGAACAAAATCCAAACATAATTGTTGAATTTGAAACCTTGGGGACCCAAAACCTACACCTAAGGGTAATTTTTTCCTTTTTTTTTAATAACTCTTTCTCAATTTTATGGTGGTTTTAGGAGATTTAGGACATGGGGGAGTTGGAGTTGAGGGAGTTAAGTTGTTTAGTACGAGGAGTTTTGAAGTATGTGTTTGAGGAGTTTTGAAGTATGTGTGTTTGGGGCAAAGAGTTGTTTAGAGTTGTTTAGTGTTCTGAAGTTTGTGGTGTGTTTGAGGCAAAAAGTTGTTTGGGGTAAAGAGTTTTTAGTCTGGAGTTCTGAAGTCTGTGGTGAGTTTAGGGCAGAGAGTAGTTGAACTTGAAGTTCTGAAGTCTGTGGTGAATTTAGGGCAGAGAGTAGTTGAACTTGAAGTTTTGAAGTCTGAGTTTATTTTAACTGTTTTTTTTGTATAGTTTTTTTTTCTACAAAATTTCAAGATTTCATTATTGAGAACTTCTTGCAATAAATTATAAAAATGAAATTTTTTATTTTTATTTTATGTATCATTTACAAATTTATTTGGAGACAACAATTTTTTTTAGCACAATACCTTACTTTTATTTTTCAATATCTCTCACATTAACGACCGCCGTTGAATCTAATATTGAAAGGACAAGAATGACCAATTTCATGATTACAACTAAATTGGTCAAACAAATCAATTTAATAGTCGTTAATACATGTCACTAGTTCCGAAATACTTAATTTCTACTTAAAATTTTCATTTTCATTTAAATGGTTATTTTCCGATGGAAAATCTTCCTTCAAGAGAAGTTTCTTAAGCATCATAACAAAAACAAAATAATACTATCTATCAAATTATTTAATTATCCATACATATAATTCAAAAATTTAATATATATATAATAATAATAATAATAATAATAAAAAAAAATTAGAAGAGAATATATCCAATTATGTTTGTCATAAAACTTGAAATTAAAAAAAATATATATATATAATAATAATAAAAAAAAAAATTAATAATAATAATAAAAAAAAAAATTAGAAGAGAATAGGCAAATGGGATTCCCCACCTATTTTCTTGAGAAATCTCCATTTATTGGTTTGACAATCTCTCTTCCTTCCCCAATCTCTCAATAATTCTTCTTTCTCCTATGCTTTGTTAGCCTATTTTTTTTTTATTAACCAATATATTTATCAAATCTCAATTTTTTTTTATCAGTAAATATCATTCTCCTGTTCTATATTCTTCTTCCAATTGTAGTAGAACTAAAACTCATTATCTTTCCCTAATTTTAACCGGACATCCACAATGATATGATATTGTCCACTTTGGGTCGAAACCCGCATGACTTTGCTTTTGGTCACCCAAAAGGCCTCATACCAATGGAGAATATTGTCCCTCCTTATATACCATGATCTTCCCCTAATTTTAACCGATGTGGGACTTTGGTCGCACTCCAACAGCAATCACTGAATATGTGAGTAGTTCTTCGGATCTAAAACGAAGGGAGTCCCTTTTCAGATCTAAAACAAAGGAAGTCTCTTTCGTTTCAAACGAAGGAGGTCCAGACTACATTTTCCCCTGTTCTATATTGTTTTTTTTGCCCTTTTGTAATTCTTACACAATTATATAATATTAATAATCATTTCTTTTGCTTGCCAAAAAGTTTTTCACACAAACCCTTCTTCTTCTAAAACTTTCTTCATTTTGAGTTCATTTAATTTCTCTCACGGTTTTTACTTTTAAACAAGTCGAACATTTGAGCCTGGTGTGTAGTTATTTTTTTTTTACATTTAAACAAGCTTCCCCTTCTTCCTATTCCAAAGAGTTTTGGTGCCCATTTTCAGTCGATCCCAATTAGTATTTATACGAATCTCGAGCGAGATTTGTATAAACAGGTCTCTATCTACGGGATTCATATAAATTCTGACCGAGATTGACTGAAATCCTTGGCCTCAGGATATATATATATATATATATATATATACCTTTTTTCTTCTTTTTGTTTGTTATATTTTGTTAATTCTAGTGTTTTTTTTGTTGCTTACAAAATGTCTTGCCTATTTATGTGTTACGATGGTAAGTGGAAGGAGACCGAGAAATAATATGAAGGGGAAGAGTTGACAGGGTTGGTTGTGGACATAGGAATAACCTACAATGATTTTTTTACGTTGAATCTATAGATTAACTTGAATAAATTGTGATGAATTTGACTTAGTAATAAGTTGTCTGTACAATATTAGATCGTGTGTTTCTTCATTTGTGATTAAAAATGAAGAAGACTTACACTCCTTCTTGACGGGTGAAGATGTCTCCCAATTGACTCAATTAGTATCAACAATACGAAAGGAAAGCATGATAGGACATAATAGGCAGAAGATAACACCATATATCCCATAATTTCCCTCTATATATGATAATTTTTCTAAATATAGCATGGGGATGAATGCATGATCACCAAGTCCATAAACTGAGAATGTGATCGCATATGACTTGGGGGAGGATAGACATGTGTTGACGGTAAGAGAGTTGGTCATGGATGTAGAGGTGACGACGATTGTAGAGCATGTTATTGATAGAGAACTGGTTACACAAAATGAGCAGGACACACATGGAGAACCAGTCACCGATAGAGAACCAATGACACAAAGTGAGCCGATCATCAATCTTAGGAAGATGAAGCGTACTCCCAAATATTCTGATAACCCGATCGTCATCTTAGGCCAGTCTAATACTTCTAATGAAGATGTTGAGGTTAGACATCTATTTTTGTCAAAGAAGAAATTATGCATGAAGTTTTCGGTCTTCGCTATGAAGAAAAACTTCGAATTTTGGGTTCAGTGATCTGCAATGAAGTTTTACATTGTAATGCGTTGAAGAGGGTTGCAAATGGAGGCTTCGAGCTATGAAAGAATAAGTGCTCTAACGTGTTCAAAATTTTCAGATACTGTAAGGTTTATACATGCTTGCATGAATTGATGAACCACGACCACAAACAGGCTAGAATTTAGGTTATTGCTAATCTTATAAAGACAAAGTAGGGAGATGTTAAGCGTAGTTATAAGAAAAATGACATTATTCAAGACATGCGGCTGAAGTATGACGTGAACATCACTTACGAAAGGGCATGACAGGGCATGGAAGAGGCGCTAACTCTAGCTATGAGGTCTTCAAAAGAGTCAGACCATTTGCTACCAAGGTTCGGTGAAGCCATGAAGATTGTGAACCTAGGTACGAGTTTTCAATAAGAACTCCAGGACAATCAACACTTCAAGTATGTATTTATGGTCGTAGGTGCTTCCATTAGGGGATTCTTGAACTGCATTCGACCAGTAATTGTAGTGTTGATACAACCCACATGAATGAGAAATACAAAGTCATTCTACTAGTTGTTGCTTCTATCGATGCAAATAAGCAAATATACTTGGTTGTCTTCAGTATAACTAATAAAGAAACAGAAGAGTCGTGAACATGGTTTATGAGAATAGTCGAAGAAACCATACCATCGGGGTAGTTAATGGATTGATATTTGTATCTAATCGACATATGAGTATCAGCAAGGCTATTAACACCATGTTTCCATAAGTCTTCCACACTCCTTGCATCCACTATTCGAGTAAAAATTTGAACGACAAGTTTAATAACGGATGATGTGTGTGCATTCTTCATGCTCGCAGCAAAAACATGTCGTGAATAAGAGTTTGAATATTATTGGGGCAAGCTAGCAGTTTATGACAGTGTATAGCAATACTTGAGGGATGTTGGACTTCAAAAATGCTCTCGAGTATTTCAATGTGAATGATATACGACCAAATGACTACGAATATTGTCGAATGCATGAATGCGATATTGAAATATGCTTGATTCCTACCAATCCCTAGACTATTGGATCATATAAGAGGTCTTCTTCAGAGATGGTTCTCCAAGCGTCAAACACTTCTCAATGCATGAATCATTCCTATCAAACCATGAGGAGGAAGTTATTAAGGAGGCAGACAAACTAGACAAACCATACAAAAGGTACACCATGAAGCCTATCAATCACTATGAGTAGGAATAGTGGATGCACACTTGAGCCCTCGTGTTTGATGGAGCGATATCCGCAGCGGAAGCGATTTTGGACCGATGATACTCTAATTTCATCAATTTAACAAATAGAAAACATGCTCAAAACGAAGGAAATAAGAAATTAGAAATACATACCCTTGTAGTTCCGAATTTCTTCAAGTCCGCCGGCCGTTCTTCGTCACGAACTCTTCCGGCCTCTTCTCACGAACGCTGTGAGGACCACCCCAGGTAGTCCCGCTATCCTCGGCGCTGTGCAACGGAGTTGTGGGACTCCGCTAAGAAGAGAAAAGAAAATAAAAAGGAAGAGATGGAACAAAGGGGTCTGAGGCATGGGAAATTAAGAACTACAAAAGAAAAACTTGAAATTCAAAAAATTCAAGAACCCAGAGAAGTTTTAAACTTCAAAAATGAAGTTTTTAAAAAAAACTTCCGAATGCTCTACCGTCGGCCCTTTTTTTCACTTAGCTTCACCATATTATATATATAATATATAATATATATTAACATAACTTAATATATGTGTCTTACATGCACAATGCATGTAAGACACATATTTATATATATTAAATATATATATATATATATATATATTAAATATATATATATATATATATATATATATTATTTTATAAAATTAATTCTTAATTAATTTTAAATAATAATAAATATTTTATTAATTAAACTTTTTAATTAATAAAAAAAAAATATTAATTAATTAAACATTTTAATTAATTAATATTATTTAATTCAATATCAAATATTAATTAAATAATATGGCTAAACTCGGTTTTTCCGAAAAATCGACTTTTTTCACATGAATCTTATTCATGTAATAGGCATACCCATATTTAAATCGTATTTAAATATGTCCATCATCCTTCCATAAATCGAATTTGAACAATTCAATGTTTTTTTCTTTTTCTTTTCTTTTATGCTGTTGCACAGCGTTATCCGAGCTAGCCAAGAGAACCTAAAAGACCTACAGATCATGAGCTCCAACAATACGAGATTATCCGGTCAAAACTTTTTCAACTGAACTAACCAACATTCGTTAACCCCCGGAGACTCCACTATAGTCCGAGGGTTGCACTCTCCTCACTGTAGATATATTATGTCCTCTGATATAACCGTCATGGTCAAGTCGACCCTTCACAGGTTGTTCGTAATCACAACTGGGTCATTTTAAACCCTTTAACCCCTGCATTACGTCTTGTTCCTTAAGTACCACTGACACCTCTAATGAACAATAGATCAGTGGTCCAACCAACAGATCAGTTAACCCTCTCATCTCATGAGAGTGTGAGTGCTCATTGTTCAAGCCCCATAGTCAACTATTAAGGAAACGGCCTATCTACTAACCCTAAAAAATGGGTTAGGAGTGAACTTCATCTTACTACACTATGTCCCCAGCTACCTATTGGAATTTATCCCTGAGATGATAAGTTATTGAGTCGGCGCTAATAAGTCACTCTCACCCATACAAGTCTAAGGATACTGTCTAATAAGCAGGAGTTCATAGTAAGCTCAGGATTAAGATCGAGTTACCTAGGCCATCAAATGAAAATGTCGGTCTCATCAGTAAATGATGTTATAAAGAGAGCAACACATATTTCGCGGTTCGGTCTTATACAAACTCTTTGCTTAGGACGCCCTCACTCGCACATCTCCATGTGAAACGATTCAGATCACATCGTTTTGTACATTACAAAGTGAGCTGCATCCAATAGTGTTACCAGGATAAGATACCCAACCTTATCCGTATATTATAGACAATTTTGACTGACTACTTGAGCCTGATCCACAATCATGTCATACATGAGGCTCAAGTACTCATATTCAGCCATGAGTGTTGGTCATTGGTATAGGTTAACCTAAACACGTTTCACTTTATTCCAGTAAACTCTTTTACTGAATAAAACTAATAACTCTTTATTCTAAATAGATTATTTACAAACATAACAGTTTACAAACCACGAGTTTTAGGACATAAAACCCAACAAACTCCCACTTGGACTTAAACGTCCGTGGTGTACATGTTAGGTGGAGAAAACTAATATATCATATATGAGAAGTTTTCTCCTACTGTCCTCTCTAGCAACTCGGAGCCCTAGACTCTTCTAGGTGTCTCTAAAACATTTTAGCCATGAAAGACATAGTAAACCAATCAACATGAAGTACTACGAGGCTTTCCATGTGACCATCGCATCTCCTCACAACACTATCTGCGAGCTCAACTTATAAACCTTTTGATGTTTCACAACCTGCAACAATATTTAGCTACCACCGAGGAATCAACAATACAACTCTTGTATTCTAATCCCCGTTTGCACTGGGACAAAGTTTAACCAGAATCCAATGATCAAAAATCAATTGGACTTGCACTATTGACAGCTCCCACTGCATAGCACATATCAGGTCATACATCTCAAAAGATACATCTGACCTCCAATATGTAAATGCACTTGGGTGCGTCTCGTATCCTCAACACTTGAGGTGTCTCAGGAAACCATTTCCATGGACCATCGAATATTGACAACAACTTGTCAATAAAAGATTTTAGAGACAATACTAGCGATTTGTTTTTACGACTCAGATCAACCTGAATCCTTAGAACAAACTAAGCCTACCTCCAGATCAACTATTTGGGAGTTGGTCGCTAGTTTATGATGGAGCTACATGCGCAGCGGAAAGCGATTTCGGATCGATGATACTCTAATTTCATCAATTTAACAAATAGAAAACATGCTCAAAACGACGGAAATAAGAAATTAGAAATACATACCCTTGTAGTTCCAATTTCTTCAAGCTCCGCCGCTCTTTCCTCGTCACGAACTCTTCCGACCTCTTCTCACGAACGCCCCGAGGACCACCCCAGGTAGTCCCGCTATCCTCGGCGCCTCGCAACGGAGTTGTGGGACTCCGAAATAAGAGAAAACGAAAAAGAAAAGAAGAAGGAAGAAGAAGAAAATGGAAAGACAGAGAGCTTCAGGAGCAATGTTCTTCTTTAAGCCTTGTAAGTTAAAAAATGGCCGAAGCAAGAACTCTTCTCACTTAAGCTCAAAAACAAAGAAGAAATGAGTACCCCTAAATCCACTCACGTGATTAGCTTAGTCAAAATGGCTAACAAGCATAAATGCCACCATATTTATATATATATATATATATATATTATTAATAAAATTAGTTCATAATTAATTTTAAATAATAATAAAATTTTATATATTAAAATTTTTAATAAATAAAAAATATATATATTTAATTAATTAATATTATTTAATTCAATATCAAATATTAATTAAAGAATATGGCTAAACCCGGTTTTCCGAAAACCGACATTTTTGCACATGAATCCTATTCATGTTTTAGACCATTCCCATATTTAAATCATATTTAAATATGTCCAACATTCTTCAACAAGACGAATTTGAACAATTCTTTTTCTTTTCTTTTATACTGTTGCACATCGTTATCCGAGCTAGCCAGGAGAACCTAAAGAACCTACAGATCATGAGCTCCAACGATACGAGATTATCCGGTCAAAACTCTTTCAACCGAACTAACTAACATTCGTTAACCCTCGGAGACTCCACTATAGTCCGAGGGTTGCACTCTCCTCACTATAGATATATTATGTCCTCTGATATAACCGTCACGAGCAAGTCGACCTTTCACAGGTTGTTCGTAATCACAGCTGGGTCATTTAAACCGTTTAACCCCTGCATTACGTCTTGTTTCTTAAGTACCACTGACACCTCTAATGAACAATAGATCTGTGGTCCAACCAACAGATCAATTAACTCTCTCATCTCATGAGAGTGTGGGCGCTAATTTTTCAAGCCCCGAAGTCAGCTATTAAGGGAACAATCTATCTACTAACCCTGAAGAGCGGGTTATGAGTGAACTCCAATCTTGCTGTACTATGTCCTCAGCTACCTGATAGCTCCATTTTGGAGCTATATTTATGTCCCTAATTCATGCTAATTATGTGCTTAATCTTGTTTATTGGTGTTAATTATAGGTGTTCTCGGTAATTTGTTCTCGGGCACGTTTGACGTCGTTTGAGGCTTAATATCACGTTTTAAGGTTCTAAGAACACCTCGCGGAAGGAACCATGCAAAAATATGAAGAATTGACATTTTGGGAAGTTCAAAGGCAAAATACCATGCAAAAACCCAGAGCAAGCGTTGAGCAGGGAGCGTCCCGATGCTGGCTCAACGCTGCCTAGCGTCGAGACGCTGGGCCAAGCGTCTCGATGCTCCGAAGTCTGAAGCGTCATTCAGAAATTCCACCCGAGAGCAAGCGTCGACTGCACAACGTGGAGACGGCCGCTCAACGCTGCACTGCGTCTCGACGCCACCCCGACTCAGCGCGCTGGAACTTTAGGGCGCAGCGTCGAGACGCTGCCCGAGCGTCTCGACTCTCCGACGGAATATATAACATTTTGTCCGATTTCCAGCGTTGAACTTCATCTCCTACCTCGGGCTCCGCACCATTTTTGACGTTTTTGAAGCCATTTCCACCATTGGAGAAGCCATGAAGCTTGGATGGGAGCTGATTCAAGTCACCTACATCATGAGTGAGTAGATTATAGCGTTTTGGCTCGGGATTGTAAGGGATTAATGTAATTAGCATTTTTGGTGAGGTTTATGCTTTCAATTTCTGATTTGGTTAGAATATTTGGTTGAGTTAGTTTCTCCTTCTATGCATATTACATGAATGTGTTTGATTGATAGGATTAGACAACTTAGATTTCAAGCATGATTCGTTAGTTACAGATTTTGATGCCGTGCCTCTCTAAATCGCCAAGTAACATGGATTAACGATACCATAAAGCGTATAGGCTTCCTCGCGTTCTTGGTGTTCGTTCTTCCCGAAGTTGAAATTAAAATCGATACACTAATTTGGCTTCCACGTTAGATAATCGTCGTAGTTAGCCCGTTGCTATCGATTGGTCTTGGGAGAGCGTTGGCCCCCAATGTCCAATCGATATGCTTAATTAGCATAATTAATTGTGTCTAATTATTATCCATAGGGCGTGTTTGAATTGATTAATCGATTGAGACGAACTGCGCATTCATCCGTATGTTTAGCTAAAATTTTCCGTTAGCCTGTGATCCATTAATTCGCTAATTCTTAGTCTCGAACGTCCCGAGTCGAACGCTCCGTTAGTTCAGTTTTTCCCTCTTTGCGTACATTTTCCGTTAGCACATTTCAACCCAAAAATTCCCCCATTCCGTTTAATTTTCTAGTTTGCAAATTTAATCAGAATTAAGTTGGATTAACATAATTCCCTGTGGACCGACCCCGTTATCGCTAGGCTACTAATCGCTCGGTGAATTCGGGTAATTACAAATTTATTTTGGCAGGTCTCGACAACCCGATATTTGGCGATTGTTCGAAAATATCGCTACCAAAATTGGCGCCGTTGCCGGGGAGTTAAGGTTTATTCGGCTTAATTTAGATTTAATTTGTAGGCTTTTTGAATTTTTATTTTTGATTTGTTTATTCTTTTATTATTTGCAAAATTTGATTTGTTTGTTAAGTGTACTAGAGTGCTGAATTTTAATTAAGGAAATGAAAGTTACTATGGATGACAATGAGGCTGAATATCAGAAAACACTCAGACAGTGGGCATCAGTTGATTTGGACCGCCAACCTTCGTGTATTTCCTACCCAGAAATCATAGGTAAGTTTGAGCTTAAATCCAGTTTAATTAATCAACTGCCTTCTTTTTGTGGTGAAACAGGCGAAGACCCCATCATGCATGTGAAAAACTTCCAAATGGTGAGTTCCGCTATGAGGCCGAGCGAAGCGACTGAAGATCAGCTCAACTTGAGGGCCTTCCCATTCACTTTGAAAGGGGAAGCACGAGATTGGCTGCACTATTTACCTTCGGGAACTGTTGCGTGCTCAGTGTGTAAATAAAATGTGATGCGAGAGCACTCAGATCATGCAAGCATACATGGTCTTGCAGCAAGTGATAAGTATTTTTTCATTCGTTTTCCCACAGAGATTTATTCTTAGTTACTAACGAAGTGAGGTGTTAAATTAGAGAGGGTTACTTAAATGAGGTAGATTTGAGGTTGATGTGCCAAACTAACGAAGAATGGAAGAAAGATGCAAGCATAAACGAAAGCAAGTAAACAGATTAACTTCAATGTAGAGAAGAGGGAATTGCGGACTCAGCAATGCTCTAGCAATTAAATCGCAAAAGTAAAAGACTGGAAAAATGACTAAGGCAAAAACAAAATTATAGAATTGCGGAGACAACAATTATCTAGCAATTGAATTAACAACGATTTGAGGGTGAGATAAGGAAACAAGGTCGACTAAAGACTTCTCTATAGGCTTTTTCATACGATTATTCAGCAGTAGCTTAACTTATCATGCATCAATTTAACTCAGTCTCATGCATCTCTCGATTACATGCATTAGATCCTTTAGTTCACTCATATCCAAGTAAGACTTAAGCATCTATTTATACAAACAAGTTAATGAATCGTGCTAGGAAAACGCCTATTCCTAGGTCGTTTTCTGGCTACCATGAAAGGCTAGCATGAATGGACGACTCTGAACTCTTACTCCTTCCGGAAGTTAGGAGTTCTTTAGACAAAATGGATGGCCGATCGAAATTGCCCGTGGGATGAAGTACACATACATTCAATGCATTCGAAGCTATCGTACATGCTGAACTTTCGTATTTATGACCTATGGATTCATCTTTAGCAGACCCTTGTGTGATTAGTTACTCATGGTTGATGGGGGATTGGAAATACTAGATTGATTAAGCATGATTCAAAGCACTTAAATGAAAGTAAAGGGAAAAACAGAAGCGAAGTGAAGACTTGCAAGGATTCAAACGATAACTTTATAAAGTAAGAATCAAAGATCAAAGTGCGACAGTATGTAAAGCAATAAAGAGCTGAACAAATGAAGACGAATTGAAGCAAAGCAAACAAATGGAAACAGAGGACAGGAAGCAGTAGAGAAACAGAAGACAGAAAGCAGTAAAAGTGTGCAAGGATCCTCGCCGCAAGCGCCTCGGATGAAGGAGAGAAGATTAGCTGATCTTGGGGATGAATTCGATCAGAAGAGAAGAAGGATCTTCTCTTCTTCCTCTCGAGTTATCGACGCCAAGGGCTGATTTCTTCGTACCAACAAACGGGATAAGAAAATGGATCTTTAGAATGCGTTGAGACGGGAAACTCTACGCTTCCGAGCTTGTTGTTCTTCTTCACCCTTCACCTCCTTTTATAGCTTTTTGCAGGTACCTTCAGTCATGGAGAACCATCCATTCCAAACAACAATCCTCCACGCGGCAGCAGGGGAGAGCTTAGGCGGCTGAAAGATCGCAACAAGACGACAGACGGTTGAGAAAAACTTAATAGCCGCAACTTGGCATTGCGGATTCCTCGTCGTGACCGCAATGTTCATTGCGGAGACGACAATGTTTCAGCAATTCTCCTGCAATGCACATTTTAACTCTTTTAACATCGTTTTTGATTCTTTTTTGTTCCTTTTACAAATAAGTCCTAATTTAGCTTCATTCCTTGAATTCTCATATTTAAGCACGTATTAAACTAAATTCTAACAAAAACGCTTAAGAGATTACACGATTCCATGGTAAATAAGTCCCTAATTTATGTACTTTTGGAGAGGTAACTGGTAGAGCACCATCCGAAATGCCTTGACGTGTCTGACGGGATCCTCATCTGTATTACCACAAAAAGAAGGTAATAAGTTAATCAGACCAGCTTTAAGTTCAAAATTACCTGCAGCTACCGGATACATGATACTCGATGTGTTCCGGCCTAGCTCAGGTGATGCAAGCTCCCTCAAGGTTCTTTGATGCTCATAATTACCCATGACCTCCATCTTTGCGCTTCTTTTGAATTTTCAAAGAATGACTGCGCTCAAAAACTCAAACAAAAACGGGTAAAATAATACAAAAGAATTAAACTGTACAAAAAAAAAGGTAAAGAAAATTTTAAAACCAACAAACTAAATTAAACTTAAATCCCCGGCAACGGCGCCAATTTTGGTAGAGCACTTTATGTGGTACTCCAAATTCAAGCTGTCGAGGCTTGCCAAAATACAATTTATAAACCCGAATACACCGAGCAATTTGCAGCTAAGTGGTAACGGGGTCGATCCACAGGGAAATAAGAAATTCAATTTAACTAAGCCTAATTTGTTAATTATAAAAAGTATGCACAATAAAAGAATGGTAATTTGGTTTGGGGGGAAGGGAGCTCCTAATATGCAAGCTAACGGAAAATTAAATGACAACGTGCAAAATTTAAATGGTTGCGCTTAACTTCGAGAAATGGAATTGATCGTTATGGATGTTCGGTTCATCGATACTATTAATTAGCTAATCATGCTTATGCACACAATTCATTTGGCTAGAGCTAGCTCAAATGACCCAGCGATTTAATTAGACACGTGCAATTCTTATCGTACTTGGCCAATAATCTATCCAAGGTCGCGACTCCTAAATCGACTATAAGCCAGTGACGGGAACATTGGGACGGCTTAATCCTAAGACTAATTCGGTTTCTCTCTCGCCTTAAGCCTAACATGAAAACGATAATTAATTCAGATTACCAACTGTCACTTTGGGTTGAATTAATTAGCCATGCTTAAGCCCGTGCTACCTAGCGGTTTGGGAAATTATACGTCCCAACCTTTAGCCCTCTATCATGCATAGGAACTAGGGCGTCAACCTAATTTAGCTACACATGCTACATTTTATGAAGATAAAGCAAGAAGATGCATAAACATACTAATTAGCTTCATATATACAAAAGGGGCAAATCTCCCCAAACATCCACAATTCACAAAGCCAAACTCAAAATCAAGCACTAACCTTATTTTAGCCTTCCATGGAGGATGAATAAATCCAATCCCCCATGGAAGAGCTTAGTAGCATACAAAGAGGAGAAGAAGAAGTCAAAAAATGGTGGAAAATCGCCTAGACCCGAGAGGAAGAAGATGAAGAAAAGTTGAAATCAAAATTGGGCAAAAATAGGCGTTTTCATGCCTTCAGACGTCGGAGCGTCGAGACGCTAGGCAAGCTTCTCGACGCTGTGCCCTAAGTTGGCCGCGCGCGCGCGCGGGCGTCGAGACGCTCGGACAGCGTCTCGACGCTGTCGCGCGTCTATCTGGAAAATCATCGGGCTGGCGTCGAGACCCTCGGGCGGCGTCTCGACGCTGAGGCGCGCTTCGTCATCGGATGGTGTCGGGGCGGCGTCGAGACGCTGGCAGCATCGAGCTAGCGTCGAGACGCTGCCGCCCATGCAAGCATGCTCTCGGGTTTGGATGGCCAAAATGTGTCTCTTCAAGGCAATTTTTGCCATCTCTTGGATTCTTTAAGCCCTTTTA
Source organism: Herpetospermum pedunculosum (assembly GCA_028017165.1). Lineage (NCBI taxonomy): Eukaryota > Viridiplantae > Streptophyta > Magnoliopsida > Cucurbitales > Cucurbitaceae > Herpetospermum > Herpetospermum pedunculosum. The sequence goes on from CM051527.1 coordinate 48,443,421, forward strand.
CTCCCGATGCATCTATGAAGCTCTAAAACGACTCTTTAAGCCCCAAAATATGTCTTTGGACTTCCCGAGCTCTCGACCATGAAATCACCTACAAGAAAGCATTTTAATCAATATATGTCATGGTTTTAGCCAGAATTAGGGACATAAAGATAGCTCTATTTTGGAGCTATCAAAATACCCCCGCCCTAAATCTTGCTAGTCCTCGAGCAAGGTATACTCTAAATAATCTCCAAAGAATTAAATGCATGCTTAGACTCTAACCTCAATGCTTGTGAAACAAGGTACTTGAATAAATGAAAAACCATCAAATACATGCAAACGTTGAAATCATTTCAAAATTTTAACTCCTATTCCCTTACGTGTGTGTGTGTTTAGCACCTCTCCACCTAGCTCATGCAAGCCCGGAACAACCTTATACAGCTCTATAACTCGTTTTCCCCCTACTTATGGCGATAAGAACAGTCTAATGGCTTTTAGTGATAGAAAGAGCAACAAGACATAAGACCTACATTTTATTCTTTTCTTTGAGTACTTTGTACCCATTTTTTTTTATTTTTTTTTTTATTTTTCTCCAAGAGAGCCTAACACGTCAAGCCACATTTAGCTTCACGTTTTTAAGGACCATTGCTCACTTCTATTAGTTCCCCTTTCATGCAGTGACAACCGTGGGTTACACGATCGCCCCTGGTTACACGGGCAACACAAGAAGGAGGAGCAACTCTAGAGTTTTTATTTTTCATGCAACTTCTTTTTTTTTTTTTTAGGCAATAGCTATGCTATACAACAAATGAGTTATTACTACTTCTAACACATCAAGCCTCCCTAATGGTACCTTTCGGGGTGACAACAAGGTTTCAGACCAAATAAACTCATTCTAGACCTACAGAGCTGAGAATAAGAGGGCTATGTGCTCAGTGAATGTAGGGAAATAACAGAAAATTTTTAAAATAAGCTCAAAATGTGCATACATCGTCAAACTTTCGAATAATACAAATACAGAGTGTTCACAAACAAATCACAGACCGTCCTCATCGGACAACATGCATTCAGATTCTAATCTAACAGTCAGAGTATACATACGCCCGACAACTACTAAGAAGTCGTATCTCTATCAACAAACTCCACCCCCCACCTTAAGATATGCATTGTCCCCAATGCATTAAACAATCAAAACAATAAAATTTCAAGGGAACAGAAAACCTCCCCTGAATTTTTGTGGAGCCGACGGGTGGAGATGTGCACCATCGTCTTCCAATCTACTCTCGAATTGTCGGCCATTCCACCTTTTCTCCTAAGAAAACAAGAAAAAAAACAACGAATTCAAAAGCTAATATAAACAAAAGCAAAACAGTAAATAACAGAATTACAGTCCAAGCTCGGGTGCCTCCGAGAAGCGCAAATTTTTAAAGTCGATTGCTCGACTGTATTCACTAATCCACTCATCCATAATCGATCGGGGGCGGCGCTAGAAGTAATGTGGTATCATAGCACTCAGCGTCCCCCTCGTGGAAAGTCTTCAACCGGTGCCCATTCACCTTCTGCACCTCCTCCGAGTCCAAGCTCTGAATCTCCACACTGCCATAAGGAAAAATTTTAGTTATGATATAGGGTTCTTTCCAACGGGAACGAAGCTTACCTGGCATGAACTTCAGACGGGAATCGAACAGTAGAACTTTCTGACCGACTTCGAAATTCTTCTTTAAGATCCTTCGGTCATGAAACTGTTTGGACTTCTCTTTGTAGATCCTGGAGTTCTCGTAGGAGTCCAAACGCAGTTCCTCCAATTCCTGTAACTGAAGCAGCCGTGCCTCACCAGCTTCGTCAGAGCTCATGTTGCACTGCTTGATCGCCCAGAATGCTTTGTGCTCAATCTCCACGGGTAAGTGGCAAGCCTTATCAAACACCAACCGGTATGGGGACATACCGATAGGAGTTTTGTAAGCGGTGCGGTAGGCCCACAAAGCATCCTGCAAACGAACGCTCCAATCCTTCCTACTCGGCTTCACGGTTTTCTCCAGAATTGACTTTACCTCTCTGTTGGAGACCTCGGCTTGCCCATTGGCTTGAGGGTGGTAGGCGGTGGATACTCGATGATGCACACCATACTTCTTCAGCAAAGCCTCCACAGATCGGTTGCAGAAATGAGTCCCCTGGTCACTGATTATGGCTCGTGGGATTCAAAACCTGGTAAAAATATTAGACTGAACGAACCGAACAACAAAGTTAGCATCGTTAGTCTTTGTGGCTTTCACCTCAACCCACTTAGAAACATAATCAACAGCCAGCAATATATAAGAAAAACCACAAGAAGGCGGGAAGGGTCCCATAAAATTCATGCTCCAAACGTCAAAGATTTCACAAACTAAGACCGAGGTTTGAGGCATTTCATTTCTACCAGATATCGACCCTATTCTTTGACATCTATCGCAGGTTTTACAAAATTCATACGAATCTTTAAACAGAGAAGTCCAGTAAAACCCACTATCTAAAACTTTCCTAGCTGTCCTCCTAGGCCCAAAATGTCCCCCACATGCATAATCATGACAAAAAGTAAGTATGGATGCATGCTCATTTTCAGGGACACATCTCCTAATTATCTGATCAGAACAGAACTTCCATAAATGGGGATCCTCCCAGACATAGGACTTAGCGTCGCTTTTCAGCTTCGCTTTCATAGCATGAGAGAAACCAGAAGGAAAATTACCTGTGACCAAGTAATTTACCATATCAGCATACCAGGGAAGGACTGTATCAAGTCGGAAGAGTGTCTCATCGGGGAAATCTTCATTCAGAGGCAGGAGGTCTTTCTTTCTAATCAAGCGGCTCAGATGGTCGGCTACCGGGTGTCGCAACGTCATCGCGACGCGGAGCGGCCGACGTCCTCTTTTAAGGGTTTTGTTTTAAAAATAAAGAGATGAAGTCGCCACCAACCATTTTGGGTGTGATTGGTCACCTTAAAACAAAAAACTGGTCTAAAAAAAAACAGAAAATCGAGTTCGGGGGTCGGTTGAGTGTAGGGAAGGTGTTAGCACCCTACAACACCCGTTAAAACGGTAGCCAAATCTTATCTTTATATTATCCGAATTACTTTAAAACGTCCTTAATTTGAGAAAATAAACAAATGGTTTTTATAAAAACACTGTCTCATTTAATCAATTCTTAACTTTAAAAATAAAGTAAGAGTTTGAAATATTGAGGGAAAATTATCCTTAGTTAATTATCATATTAAATTTCATTTTATTTAAAGGAAATTATTTACCTCAAGAATTTGAGAAATTTATCTCAATTTCGTCATAGGATTTATATGATAATATTTTATTTTAAAACATGTTGATTTGCCCCTTTTTTTTAAAAGTGATTGGAAGAATTTTCGTATGCTTGCACGAGAGTCGGAACTCTACGAAGTCACACTACTCAGCCCTCAAATAAATACAATATTTTTTAAAAAGACATTACTTAAAAAAAAAATATTATTAACTATGAACTATAAGGCTACAATTGAAGTTTATTTGGAAAATTTTCAATTTAGGGCAAATCTAAAATTCATTTGGAAAAAGTAATTAAAAATCAATAATTAAAATTTATTTACAAACTTAAATTAAGGTAAAGTTGAAAGATACCTAAAAATCTTAAATTTGTAAAGGAAAATATATCATAACTTAATAGGAAAATAAGATGTCAAAACATTAAATTGTAAATCAAATGTCGAAATTGTAAACAAACATTAAATTGTAAATCAAATGTCAAAATTGTAAACAAATAATTAACAGTGATGGGCAGTTTTGTAATTAAGCATGTCATGGCAAATTTATAAATAACATAATTTATGACATTTTTGTAAATAATTCAAAACTTAAAAATTTATACCTTCTTCTTCTCTATTCGAGCGCGTTGTTTGTGTCTTCCATCACCATGAGGGAGCTGTCGTTCGTTCAAGCTTGTGGTTCGCCGTCGTCGTGCTCGTGGTTGCCGATTTCAGATGATAGATGGATGAAGATGGTGGTTGTTGGGTTTTTTTTGCAAGAGATAGGAATGGAGAAAAGAGGAAGTTATTTTAAATTAGTCAAATAAGAGTTTTGACTATTAAAACTAACTTTTCTCTCCAACTGGCTAGACTTTCGCTCTAATATTTTTTGTCGTTTTCGAAGCCTTTCGCCCTAATCTTCTCCTTTTTTTTTTTTTATTGAATGATTCTTTACCCGATATTTATAGACGATGAGAACGTCAAACAAGGTTAAAATCAAACAATTAATGTCTTGAAATTTCATTCTTAATTGAAACGAATTTTGACCTAAAATGAACAAATATATTATACTCATAAATGAATATTAAATTTTTAATCCAAAAATGAATTAAATAATTTATACTCATAAATGAATATCAAATTTTAACCCAAAAATGAATTAAATATTTTATACTCATAAATGAATATCCAATTTTAACCCAAAAATGAATTAAATATTTTATACTCATAAATGGATATCAAATTTTTAACCCAAAATGAATTAAATAATTTATACTCATAAATGAATATCCAATTTTCAACCCAAAAATGAATTAAATAATTTATATTCATAAATGAATAAATGAATATTAAATTTTAGCCATAAAATGACCCATAAATTTTATACTCATAAAATGCCAATTTTATTTGTCATATTAGGTAAAGACCTTTCAAAACAGTTTAAACCTTATTTTTGTTACTTTTCTCTAATTTTCGAAATTAATTGAAATACAAAAATAAAAAGTGAATTTACAATTTAAAAAAGACTCAATCAAATATGAATAAATAAATAAAAAATAAAAAAAATAAAAAGGTAAAAACATTAATAATAAACAAATGCCCGGACCAAATACGGTGTCTACAGCTTGCTCCCCTTTGTGTATCTTTGAAGAATTGACAGGGTAGACAAAGGACGAAGATAGCGTAGTGGGAAGGTGAAAATTTGTTTATTATTAAAACGAAGACGGGTTTAGATTTACACAGGCTATGACCTCTAATCTTGGATTAGGGTTCGATTTAACCAACAAGGAAATGAAACGGACCTGGGTTATGTCCACAGGCTTCGACCGCTAATGCTGGATTAATGTTCGATTTAACCAACTAAAAAGAAACGGACCTTGGTTATGTCCACGGGCTTCGACCGCTAATCTTGGATTAGGGTTCTATTTAACCAACAAGGAAATGAAACGGACCTGGGTTATGTCCACGGGCTTCGACCGCTAATCTTGGATTAGGGTTCGATTTAACCAACATAGAAAAGAAACGGACCTGGGTTATGTCCACAGGCTTCGACCGCTAATCTTGGATTAGGGTTCGATTTAACCAACAAGGAAAAGAAACGGACCTAGATTATGTCCACAGGCTTCGACCGCTAATCTTGGATTAAGGTTCGATTTAACCAACAAGGAAATGAAACGGACCTGGGTTATATCCACAGGCTTCGACCGCTAATCTTGGATTAAGGTTCGATTTAACCAACAAGAAAATGAAATGGACCTGGGTTACGTCCACAGGCTTTGACCGCTAATCTTGGATTAGGGTTCGATTTAACCAACATGAAAATGAAACGGACTTGGGTTATGTCCACAGACTTCGACCGCTAATCTTGGAACAGGGTTCGATTTAACCAACAGAAAAATGAAACGGACCTAGGTTATGTCCACAGGCTTCGACCGCTAATCTTGGATTAGGGTTCGATTTAACCAACAAGGAAATGAAACGGACCTGGGTTATGTCCACAGGCTTCGACCGCTAATCTTGGATCAGGGTTCGATTTAACCAACAGGAAAATGAAACGGACCTGGGTTATGTCCACAGGCTTCGACCGCTAATCTTGAATTAGGGTTCGATTTAACCAACAAGGAAATGAAACGGACCTGGGTTATGTCCACAGGCTTCGACCGCTAATCTTGGATCAGGGTTCGATTTAACCAACAAAGAAATGAAACGGACCTCGGTTATGTCCACGGGCCTCGACCGCTAATCTTGGATTAGGGTTCGATTTAACCATCAGAAAAATGAAACGGACCTGGGTTCTGTCCACAGGCTTCGACCGCTAATCTTGGATTAGGGTTCGATTTAACCAACAAGGAAAAGAAACGGACCTGGGTTATGTCCACAGGCTTCGACCGCTAATCTTGGATTAGGGTTCGATTTAACCAACAAGGAAAAGAAACGGACCTAGATTATGTCCACAGGCTTCGACCGCTAATCTTAGATTAGGGTTCGATTTAACCAACAAGGAAATGAAACGGACCTGGGTTATGTCCACAGGCTTCGACCGCTAATCTTGGATCAGGGTTCGATTTAACCAACAAAGAAATGAAACGGACCTGGGTTATGTCCACAGGCATCGACCGCTAATCTTGGATTAGGGTTCGATTTAACCAATAGAAAAATGAAACGGACCTGGGTTATGTCCACAAGCTTCGACCGCTAATCTTGGATTAGGGTTCGATTTAACCAACAAGGAAATGAAACGGACCTGGGTTATGTCCACAGGCTTCGACCGCTAATCTTGGATCAAGGTTCGATTTAACCAACAAAGAAATGAAACGGACCTGGGTTATGCCCACAAGCTTCGACCGCTAATCTTGGATCAGGGTTCGATTTAACCAACAGAAAAATGAAACAGACCTGGGTTATGTCCACAGGCTTCGACCGCTAATCTTAGATCAGGGTTCGATTTAACCTACAAGGTGAAGGGAATGAACTCTTCATTCCGCGCAGCGGAAGCGTCTGGAATCGTTACTTTGGTTTATTTAGAATTAAACTAAAACAAGTTTAAGCATATTATGTTTTACCTTTGATGAATCATCTTCTTGTGTTCCTTTTTCCACGAGATCTTCCTCGCTATGACTCGAACACGGGATCAAGGCTTGTGGGAGCTCTTTGAAAGAATGAGAGAACAATTCTCTCTGTAGAGGGTGAGTGGTGTGTTTGGCCAACCCTTTGGCTAAACCTAAATGTCTTATTTATAATAAGGCTTTTAGGAATTAATTTTATTTTACAAAATACATTTTAATATCTAATATATTAAAATATGCATTTTATATTTATTTGAATCTTATTCAAATATTATAAAATACTTTAAACCAATTTGAATCATATTCAAATAACATAAGTATCTAGTTTTTAATATTAATGTATCATATACATAAACTATTTCCTCTAATATTTAATGTATCAAATACAATAAATATATTTTACTCTTCTACATTTAATATATAAAATATATTAAATATTAATTTGAATATTTCAAATTTTCTTTCAACTAAATTGATCCTTTTAGTGTTACTATGAGCTAGCAAGGGGACCTTATGGACCTACAGATTTATAAGCACCAATGTTACAAAATTAATTAATTAAACTCATTAATTAATTGATTTCATTCATTAACTCTAGGTCACTCCACTATAGGCCTAGAGTTGCACTCTTATGCACTGTAAGACAAGTTGTGTCCATGGATATAACCATTACATGCAAGTCGATCCTTCACGAGTTGTTCGTAATTACAGCTGTGTCAAAAGTCCGTTTTACCCCTGTAATTACATCTTACACCTTAAGTACCACTGATTCTCTAATGAACAACTTGTTTATGATCCAACCATAAACCAAGTCCCTCTCGGGCCAGTGAGAGGGTGGGGCCCCATTGTTCAAGTCCCGAAATCAGCACTTAAGGGAACTACTCATCTACTTTCCCTATATGGGAAGAAGTGAATTCCATCTTGTGAAACTTATGTTCCCAACTCCCTATTTGGTCAAGTCCCCAAAATGGTAGGCTTATTGAATCGGCTATAAAGGCCATTCTCACCCATACAAATCAAAGGACGAGCCCTCACAGGCAGGAGTTCATAACTCACTCAGGATTAAGATCGAGTCACATATGATCATCCTGTGAAATACTAATCTTCTCAAATAACGGATTTATAAAGAGAGATTATATATTTCGTGGTCCAGTCTTATACAAACTCATTGTATAGGATACCCCCACTCACATGTCTCTACATGAATGATTTGGATCAAATCATTTGTAACAATTACAAAGTGGGCCGTATCAATAGTGTTACCAGGATAAGGCACCCAACCTTATCCATATACTATAGACCCTTTAGGTTATTACTTGAACATGATCCTCCCGTATGTCAACTACATACAGTTCAAGATTACACTAATAACCTTGGATTTTATTTATATAATGAATATTATAAATTGCAAATAATAATAATAAAATAATTATCAAATAATTATTAATTAATTACGAGGCTTTAGGGCATAAATCCCAACAATCTCCCACTTGCACTAAAGCCGGTGAGACATGTATCCTAGGGCATACTCTACACCCAACATGTTCTCCCACTTGCCCTAGTGAAGATGAGACATGTCTCATAATCCTAGACATTCTAGGTGGCTTTCAAACACTTTAGCCTGGAAAGTCTTTTTATATAGATCAATACGACTGTCAATTAAAAGTCATCTTGGTCCTACCACGATTCTTTCTCTCTCAGCATGATACCCTATATATTGATGTTATCTAAGTTCCTTAAGTTTAGCCATTACATGAAATGTTTTAGGCTTAACTATATCTGAAACATCTTTCAGACCAATAAGAAATTATTTGAGTTATGCAAGTTCTTTACTTCATAAGCAAGAACACTTAACTTGCATACCATGCTCCACCATCTAGGGTAAACATAGATTTCCATAAATCTTTGTTAAAACCAGTGCATCTCGTAAAGATCAAATCTTTAACCTCATACACAAAGATATAATTTCTCATTTTATCCATAGATATTGCGCAGAAAAATCAGGTCATACCATTGGGTTAACTAATAAATGCTAACCAATTTTACTGTCAAATGTCATGTCTCAAGTGTACATTAGATTTTCTCCCACTCAAACGTAGATAGTCAATCTTATGTTCTCAACATTTTGAAATGTCTGAGGACACTATTCCTTAGACAATCTAAACTTCATGTAAGAATGATACATTATCATTTTTGAAGTATTACATCATATACTCGACAACAAATTTGTCAATATAAGATGTGTGAGACATAAATAACATTTTGTCCTCGAAAAATCTATTTTAGGACATACCCAGTAATTTAAATCATTCATTTGGAATTTGTTAGATAGTCAACAATTTATGTTGGATTGAAATCTTACATCATTCACAATGAGTAGTAAGTCATCCACATAAAATATGAGAAAATCCCACTAAGTAATTAATGATTTCTTTGTCTATACAATATCATTAATATTTATTCAAAGTCATAGTTTTTTATACTTTTATCAAACCTTACATTAAAAAATCTAGTGATCAAATTCATTTCATAAATGAACATTTACTGCTTGCAAACCTTTTGCTTTTGATTTTTGAAATTGAACTCATGTAATTGATTTGTAAATGCATTCTTTAAGACTTCTTTCACAAAAGATTTCTTAAACCTTCACTTGACATATCTCATATTCAACAATGAATTAGGAAATGCTTATATACTCTAATATGACAACAAATGAGAAAGTTTATCCAAAGTTTACTTTCTCCATCTATATTTGTCATTAGTCTTATTTTGAAGGTCTGTACCTTCTTATTTACAAATCTTTTACTTTTGTAGATATATTCAAAACCTATGGGTTTTACCCCATCACGAATATCTACAAGTTCTAGATAAAGATGAGTACATCTACTCTATCTCGAGATTTATGACTTTGGTCTACTAGTCTTTGGCATTGACCCTCATTTCAACTTTGAGGTCAAGAAGCCCTACATTTTGTCATCTAATTTGACAACTTAGGCTTCATATAAACTCTTGTAACGGTCGGGTCATCTCATAACTCTCCTACTACGATGAGGCTTATCCAATTCATGACTAGGATCCATTTGACTATCAAATGTAATTAAATTGTTAACAACTTTTATTAACTATTTAGTGGCTTCACTTGGAACCAACTTTTCAACACTATTGAACATATTCAAGTTTCAGCATGTATGCTTAAAACTCTCAAAACTCGAAGGGTTGTAAACTAACTTTACTACTCTTCTATAATCTCAAAGTTGTCTCATGGACACCTTTTAGATATAATGATGTTCACTATACAATCTATATTGTATATCCTAACAAGAGTCTGATAATGACGTGTAATTCTTTATTGTTCTGACCATGTCTAACAAGGTCTTGTTTCTCCTCTTACAGCACAATTTCACACAATTGTACTTTGTGCTAGAGTTGAGATAAAATCTCACTTTCTATCAATTAGTCTTAGTACATAAGGTTTCTGTACTTTTCACTGTGATCTGATCATAGTGTCTTGATAGATTTACCTAATTGACCTTCAACTTGAGTCTTATATTCCTTGGACTTTTCAAAATATTCAGACTTATGTTGCATTAGGTTACGATACTTATTCCTTGAATAATCATCAGCTAGAGTGATGAAATATTCATCGGTGTTCTTTGGCCGGTAGGCTTTTCCAACAAAAACCTATTGATTATCTTGCATGAAAGGCAAGATCTTAAGACATATAAAGTAATTAACTCTAACATTTAGAGAATCACTTCGTAGTAGTCTTTTTATTCAAATTGATCAGAATCAATCTTGAATGCCAAAGACAAGTATCATATTTTAGGAGAATATAAATTGTATTTATATTCTGGATTCTATAATCCTGAATATCTCAATGTGTAGTATTTTATATGTTAACAATTTAACATATACAAATTATTCTTATTTTTCAGCTGAACTTTTAAAACAATTTTGAAAATAAAAATTTAGTACTAAAATATTCATACTATATGAACATTTTATTAGTAATAAAGTTAGAGAAATTGAATTTCCCCTATGGTACTAAAAACACCATATTCAGCATTAAATAACAATTATTTTTTATGGACATCTTAATGTCTCCCACTACATTAATTGAGATGGGTTTTCTGGTTCCAACAAGTAGAGATCATTCTACATCATTAAGTATTTTCCAAGAATTATATAAAGTGTAATGAAGAACAAATCTTAATAGTGGATTTGAATCTACTATATAGGTGGTAATGATTATTTTCCACAAAAAATCTAGTAAATCAAATTTACTTTTTTCCATGTTCTTCTCACAGAGGTATTTCATAAATTCCTCTCATTATGACTACTTTGCTAATTTAGAAACTATTTTCTTTTATCTACAGTCATATGGTTTCTTTTCTTGGATTTTGGTAATACTTAATTTTTTAGATTATTTAGATAAATATCCAAATCTAGCTTTTATTGACTTGAACAACATCTCATATGTTGTTGTCATCTTCTTTATCTTCTTATCTTGACATCTAATATGTCAAATAGAAAATTTGTATAAGTCATCTCGTTATATTGATTTATTAATCATGTGCTTCACGAACAATTCGATTAGCATTGACAACAGGTTTTTGAGAACGTTTCTCAATAAAGACAAATTAAAGAAAAAATGTACACTGTCATTATATAGTGTTAACATTATTTTTCCAAGTGATATTATTTTCTCAATTTGACCAATTAGCAACGAAAATTAAAATTGAGAGAAATAGACATAATATTGAAATATAAAAACAATATTATTTAACGACATGGAATCAATATTCATTCAATTTCAGCATAGAAAACAAACAATTTGATAAATGAACCCTAAAACATTAATTTCTAATCCTATGATACTTTAGTGAGTTAGAACAGATGCCGCCGTAGGGTAGGTCAAATGCTCCTTCACTAAACTGAGGCAATCTCAACCAAGTGTTATCCCAAAATAACTCTTATTTCTATAACATTTAGTTACCATTAGTTTGGTCAAGAAGATTACAACCTTAATGAGATCTTTGTAAGTGTAACCCATCATTTTAGATTTTATAATTTTATCCCAACAAGTGCCGCCGTAGGGTAGGTCAAGTATTGGAAATAAAATTACAATCCTATCCTTCTCAAGAGATTCACCCTGATATTGACCCATGTAAACACCTTCCGTAGGGGGGCGGTCCAAAAGCCGCCGCGAGGCCCCACATGAATCTCACGTTGTGAACCAATGATAGAGACCGTAGGATATGTTGACACATTTCCTTCTCCCACTTACTATTTAAAAATACTTTCTCAAGAGATTCACCCTGAAATTGACCCATGTAAACACCTTCCGTAGGGGGACGGTCCAAAAGCCGCCTCGAGGCCTCACATGAATCTCACGTTGTGAATCTATGGTAGAGACCGTAGGGTTATTTTGACATATGTCTTTCTCCCACTAAGTATTTTGAAATAGGGTTTTCTATTACTTAGACAAATTAGGCTAATCTCATTTATCTAAGTTTTTCAATCTACCCTTTCATAACCCTTATGTTGGTTTGATTGATTTTAATGTGAATTATCAAGTATATTAAACTATTTAAAACTAATCACATTATGAGCCTGCTTAATGAAATAAAATAAAATTTGACTAATTCAACCCCCAGGCCAGTTCTTAGGTAGAGGTGTTCCTTTTCAGTCAACTTAAGTACCTCACCCGAGTAACCTTTCTTAGACAGGGTTCCCTTATAGTCAATTTTTATTTCAAATTCATTAATCTTTAATTAACTATTAATTACTAGATCAATGAACTTCAGTTGATTTTAAGTAATGTTTTTAATCCTATTAAAAACTAATTCACCTTATGGATAATCTTGAATTTTTAACAATTTTAAACCCTTTAAAATAAAATTAAAGATTATCATATATTCTAATCTTATTAGAATAAAAAATAAACTAAATTCAAATATTTAAACTATTTAAAGAATGAATTAAATTATCTTTTAAATAGGGAAAGAAAAAATCTAATCTCATAGGAAAATATCCTAAGCTCATTTGGAAAATATCCCTCAATCTCATTGGGAAAATATCCCTCAATCTCATTGGGAAAATATCCCTCAATCTCATTGGGAAAATATATCTCAATCTTATTGGGAAAATATATCTCAAGGAAAATATATCTCAATCTTATTGGAAAAGGGAAAAGATATCTCAATCTTATTCGGAAAGGGAAAAAATATCTCAATCTTATTCGGAAAGGGAAAAGATATCTCAATCTTATTCGGAAAAGATATCTCAATCTTATTCGGAAAAGATATCTCAAAGATATCTCAATCAAGATTTCTCAATCTTATTAGGAAAAGATTTTCCTGATATCACCCCATCTTATTAGGAAAAGATTTCCTGGTCTTATTAGGAAAAGATTTTCCTGATATCAATATATCTAGGAAAAGATATCCTAATAAATATTAGAAAAATATGGATTCCTATTTTAAAAGGAAGTATCCTAATTTAAAATTTCCAAATATAACAATTATATTGTAAATATGGAAATATAAACATATTAGGAAATCATCTAATCAAATTAGAAAGCATTTTAATCATAATATTCCAAATATAGCACTTATATTAAAAATAATTAAAATGCATGATCATGCTTAACCTATGGTGGGATTTTAATCTAGATGACATACTCTATGCAATCAATTAAAATTTAAAACATACATCAACATGCATAATTAAATTAAAAACACAGCAAAATTGACCGGCATATTTGACATATCCTAAGAAATTGAAACCAATTTTGAATTACATTAATTTAAATCCAAGACATATCTTGGTCTTCAAAATCCTCCTTTTTGATTCTTCCACCTTTGAATCCAATTTCCATAACTCAATTTGGACATTCCAAATCAAGTCAAATCCATAGACATTCCAAATCTGAATTTAAATTTCCATATTTTATTTTGGACATTCCAAATTCCAAATATGAATCTAAATCTCCAGAATTGATTTTGGACATTCCAAATCAAATCTATAGAAATTCCAAATTTGAATCTAAATTTCTAGATTTTATTTTGGACATTCCAAACATTCCAAATCTGAAATTCGGTAGGATTCACACAAATTGAATCTTCAATTTCGTAATGGCTTCATGGCTTCAATTCCACCATCGTTTTACACCATCTTCAATTCCGTAATGGCTTCAAAAAATGATATAGCTAGAAAATACAGAGAATTCCTATCTCTTTCGAGTTTCACATTTGATCTAATCAAAGCAATAAAACTAATGCCAAAATATGCGTAAACAATCAATTTGCAAACCACATATATCACATATATGAAAAATAAATTCAAATACCCACCATGAATTTTTAATTCTGAACAAAAACAAAGTAGCTCTGATACCAATTGAAGGGAATGAACTCTTCATTCCCCGCAGCGGAAGCGTTTGGAATCGTTACTTTGGTTTATTTAGAATTAAACTAAAACAAGTTTAAGCATATTATGTTTTACCTTTGATGAATCATCTTCTTGTGTTCCTTTTTCCACGAGATCTTCCTCGCTATGACTCGAACACAGGATCAAGGCTTGTGGGAGCTCTTTGAAAGAATGAGAGAACAATTCTCTCTGTAGAGGGTGACTGGTGTGTTTGGCCAACCCTTTGGCTAAACCTAAATGTCTTATTTATAATAAGGCTTTTAGGAATTAATTTTATTTTACAAAATACATTTTAATATCTAATATATTAAAATATGCATTTTATATTTATTTGAATCTTATTCAAATATTATAAAATTAATCTTTTATAATATACTTTAAACCAATTTGAATCACATTCAAATAACATAAGAATATAATTTTTAATATTAATGTATCATATACATAAACTATTTCCTCTAATATTTAATGTATCAAATACAATAAATATATTTTACTCTTCTACATTTAATATATCAAATATATTAAATATTAATTTGAATATTTCAAATTTTCTTTCAACTAAATTGATCCTTTTAGTGTTACTATGAGCTAGCAAGGGGACCTTATGGACCTACAGATTTATAAGCTCCAATGATACACAATTAATTAATTAAACTCATTAATTAATTGATTTCATTCATTAACTCTAGGTCACTCCACTATAGGCTTAGAGTTGCACTCTTATGCACTGTAAGACAAGTTGTGTCCATGGATATAACCATTACATGAAAGTCGATCCTTCACGAGTTGTTCGTAATTACAGCTGGGTCAAAAGTCCGTTTTACCCCTGTAATTACATCTTACACCTTAAGTACCACTGATTCTCTAATGAACAACTTGTTTATGATCCAACCATAAACCAAGTCCCTCTCGGGCCAGTGAGAGGGTGGGGCCCCATTGTTCAAGTCCCGAAATCAGCACTTAAGGGAACTACTCATCTACTTTCCCTATATGGGAAGAAGTGAATTCCATCTTGTGAAACTTATGTTCCCAACTCCCTATTTGGTCAAGTCCCCAAAATGGTAGGCTTATTGAATCGGCTATAAAGGCCATTCTCACCCATACAAATCAAAGGACGAGCCCTCACAGGAAGGAGTTCATAACTCACCCAGGATTAAGATCGAGTCACATATGATCATCCTGTGAAATACTAATCTTCTCAAATAACGGATTTATAAAGAGAGATTATATATTTCGTGGTCCAGTCTTATACAAACTCATTGTATAGGATACCCCCACTCACATGTCTCTACATGAATGATTTGGATCAAATCATTTGTAACAATTACAAAGTGGGCCGTATCAATAGTGTTACCAGGATAAGACACCCAACCTTATCCATATACTATAGACCCTTTAGGTTATTACTTGAACATGATCCTCCCGTATGTCAACTACATACAATTCAAGATTACACTAATAACCTTGGATTTTATTTATATAATGAATATTATAAATTGCAAATAATAATAATAAAATAATTATCAAATAATTATTAATTAATTACGAGGCTTTAGGGCATAAATCCCAACACAAGGAAATGAAACGGACCTGAGTTATGTCCACAGGCTTCGACCGCTAATCTTGGATTATGGTTCGATTTAACCAACAAAGTAAAGAAACAGACCTGGGTTATGTCCACAGGCTTCGACCGCTAATCTTGGATTAGGGTTCGATTTAACCAACAAAGAAAAGAAACAGACCTGGGTTATGTCCACAGGCTTCGACCGCTAATGCTCGATTAAGGTTCGATTTAACCAACTAGGAAAAGTAACGGACCTGGGTTATGTCCACAGGCTTCGAACACTAATCTTGGATTATGGTTCGATTTAACCAACAAGGAAAAGAAACGGACCTGGGTTATGTCCACAGGCTTCGACCGCTAATGGTGGATTAGAGTTCGATTTAACCAACAAGGAAATGAAACGGATATGGGTTATGTCCACAGGCTTCGACCGCTAATCTTGGATTAGGGTTCGATTTAACCAACAAGGAAATGAAACGGACCTGGGTTATGTCCACTGGCTTCGACCTCTAATCTTGGATTAGGATTCGATT
Source organism: Herpetospermum pedunculosum (assembly GCA_028017165.1). Taxonomy (NCBI): domain Eukaryota; kingdom Viridiplantae; phylum Streptophyta; class Magnoliopsida; order Cucurbitales; family Cucurbitaceae; genus Herpetospermum; species Herpetospermum pedunculosum. Next base: position 48,459,762 of record CM051527.1, read on the forward strand.
TAACCAACAAGGAAATGAAATGAACCTGGGTTATGTCCACAGGCTTCGACCGCTAATCTTGTATCAGGGTTGATTTAACAAACAAGGAAATGAAACGGACCTGGGTTATGTCCACAGACTTCGACCGCTAATCTTGGATCAGGGTTCGATTTAACCAACAAAGAAATGAAACGGACTTGGGTTATGTCCACAGGCTTCGACCGCTAATCTTGGATCAGAGTTCGATTTAACCAACAAGGAAATGAAACCGACCTGGGTTATGTCCACAGGCTTCGACCGCTAATCTTGGATCAGGATTCGATTTAACCAACAAGGAAATGAAACGGACCTGGGTTATGTCCACAGGCTTCGACCGCTAATCTTGGATCAGGGTTCGATTTAACCAACAAGGAAATGAAACAGACCTGGGTTATGTCCACAGGCTTCGACCGCTAATCTTGGATCAGGGTTCGATTTAACCAACAAGGAAATGAAACGGACCTGGGTTATGTCCACAGGCTTCGACCGCTAATCTTGGATTAGGGTTCGATTAACCAACAAGGAAATGAAACGGACCTGGGTTATGTCCACAGGCTTCGACCGCTAATCTTGGATCAGGGTTCGATTTAACCAACAAGGAAATGAAACGGACTTGGGTTATGTCCACAGGCTTCAACCGCTAATCTTAGATCAGGGTTCGATTTAACCAACAAGAAAATGAAACGGACCTGGATTATGTCCACAGGCTTCGACCACTAATCTTGGATCAGAGTTCGATTTAACCAACAGAGTAAAGAAACGGACCTGGGTTATGTCCACAGGCTTCGACCGCTAATCTTGGATCAGGGTTCGATTTAACCAACAAGGAAATGAAACGGACCTGGGTTATGCCACAGGCTTCGACCACTAATCTTGGATCAGAGTTCGATTTAACCAACAAGGAAATGAAACGGACCTGGGTTATGTCCACAGGCTTCGACCGCTAATCTTGGATCAAGGTTCGATTTAACCAACAAGGAAATGAAACGGACCTGGGTTATGTCCACAGGCTTCGACCGCTAATCTTGGATCAGGGTTCGATTTAACCAACAAGAAAATAAAACGGACCTGGGTTATGTCCACAGGCTTCGACCGTTAATCTTGGATTAGGGTCGATTTAACCAACAATAAATTTAAAACGGACCTGGGTTTACACAGGCTTCGACCGCTAATCTTGGATTAGGGTTCGATTTAACCAACTGAAATTTGAAATTCTTTTGAAAACACCAAGACCTCTTACAAATTTGAGGGAGGAATGAAAGTATGATTTATGAAGCGTGAGTTTGTCACAGGACATGAAAACTAGTATGAATTGATGAACAACTCTCTAAAGAGAATGTGCTAACATGAAAATGCAAAAAATGCAAAATGCAAATGGATTAAAATCATGTGGATAAATTTCAATGTTCGTTATGGGTAGATGTTGCGTGCTCAATGTGTAAAGATAAATAAGCAAGAAAGTAGAGAGAGCACTCAGAACATGCAAGCATACATGGTCTCACAGCAAGTAGTAAGTATATTTCATTCGTTTTTTCCACAGAGACTTATGTTTAGCTATTCGCGAAGTGTATTTGTTAAGAAAGATGGGGTGGATTTGATGGGGTAAAATTGGTTTTTAATTATCTAATTTTTGCTGAATGTGTAAAGGAATATAACATAAACAAATGCAAGTTGAAATTAGACTTAAAGGGCAAGAGATGGAATTGATAAACGAAGAAGAAAACAGCTAAACAGAATGAAAATTTAGCAGAATTGCGGGGACCGCAATGTTTCCGCAATTAAACAGCAGCGAAAGTGTGTAATTGGGTGAATTAAGGGCTACTAATGACTATCCTATAGGCATTATTGTACGATTCTCAAGCACTGGATCTACTCTCTATGCATCAAACTCACTCTATCTCATGTATCGTCCGATTCCAAGCTTTAGATTCCTAAGTTTACTCGACTTCAAAGTAAGGTCTTAATCATCTTGTTAAAACAGAAGTGTTTAGTTTGTACTAGGGAAACGCCTATTCCTAGGCCGTTTCCTGATTACCATGAAAGGCTAGCATGATTATATGACTCTGAACTCTTACTCCTTCCAGAGGTTAGGAGTTCTTTGGACAAAATGGATGGCCAATCGAAATTGCCCGTGGGATGAAGCTTACATACAATCAATGTTTCGAAGGCGATCCTACATGCTTGGTTCACGTTTTTTAGCCTATAGTTCTGTCATTAGCATGCCCCTAAGTGACTTAGCTACTCATGGATATATGGAGAACAGAAATGTAAGATGAAACAGACATGCTTAGAAGGGAAATAAACTCAAAACAGCAAGACAAAACCGTAGCAGCAGAAGAAGGAAACCGTGAAATGAAATCTTGCAATTTGATTACTTTGAACGTTTAACGGATAAAAGGAAACTTAAAGGAAATAATTCAAAGACAGACAACAAAGAAATGCAGTAACTAGAACACTAAACTAGGAACAACAATGATCAAAACTGGAAATTAGAAGAAGAACGACAGAAAACAGTAAAATGGCGCTTGGAAGCTTCGTCGCAGTCGCCTCGAATGAAGGGGATGAAAGGTCAGCCTTGCTTGGATGAATCCAATCGAGAGAGAAGAAGAATCTCCTCTCCTTCCTATCAGATTATCGATTCCAACAGCTGAGACTCTCACTCCAACAGACGGCAAAGGAAAACAGGGAGAAAAAGTTGACTGTGAGAAGGATTCTACGCTTTCGGATGATGATCAAACCTCCGACTTTGGCCCCCTTTTATAGTAGTTTGCAGGTGCGTTTGGGCCAAGGAGAACCATCAATCTTCAACGTCATATATCAGAATGGATGGAGGAGAAAGAACGAATCCCTGAAATTACGGAAATTAACAGAAAAGGATCAGTCAACTTACGGTTTTCACTTGAATAATTGCGGCCTCAGCAATGTTTTCGCAATGCTGTCGCAATGCAGTTTTTTCATTCTTTTCCTTCGGTTTTGAACCCTTTTCTTTCCTATTGTGCATAAGTCCTAATTTAGCTACCTTCTTCTCATTTTCATAATTTAAGCATAGGTCTAGGCCAAATGCTATCAAAAACACCTAAAAGTGTACATCTTCTTAAGCTAAATGGGTCCTAAATAAGTCACTTTCAGAGACTTAACACACCCCCAAACTTAAGGCTTTGCTTGTCCTCAAGCATACTAAGGACTTCCCTAGGCTGCTGTTTCTCCTTCTTTAACCACCTACTGACTCCCCTACATCCCTATCTATAGCACTGCTGTCCTGTGACACACTTCTTAGTTTTAAAACTACCCTCTTATCTAGCTTCTTCTGACTTCGCCTGCCTAACACTCACCTGCTTTTATTAACTTCCTACAACTGATCTATTTGCTTTTGTCATATCATGCCACTATCCCTAAGGTTTCAAATTCTGCCTAGCTTTACCTCAGACTCAGTACATGCTTCTAGCTTTATTTTTAATGTGTCTAGGATTCCTTAGAGTCATGCCAGTCTTAGTATTAACGGTGACAGTAGTACTTTTAAAGAACAACCTAAACCCTGGCATCACTACATTGGATAAACACTCATCTCCCTAAACAACCCTACGAGTTACAACTTTGTGCTTAGCTAATTGAGGATCAGAGTTCTTTTTAAATAGGACACCTAAGCCACAAAGTTATAACTTGTAGGTCTACATTCTTCTTCCCTATTCTTTTCCTTTTTTCTTACTTAGGTGGGGCCTCTCCTTTGGTTGCCTTTTGATGCAATGCCACTTGTGGGTCACACACTTGGCACTGATTACTCAGCAACCTAAGAGAGACACCCCTCTTTATTCTATTTTTCATTTTTTTTTTTTTTTAGCTCGTCATTTTTTTGTAAAGGAGAAGAAGAATGCTTATGCTTTAAGGGAGAGAGGAATGTTCCTAGGCCTAGGGTGGCCTCCCCCAAACTTAAACTACTCATTGTCCCCAATGAGTATCTGAGGTGGCACACCCCCAAACTTGTCCTAGAAGCATCTAGTCTAGGGTAAAACAAAGAGAATCTAAAAGCCCTAGGTATAGACAGAACATTTAAAAGAAAATATCACAGCAGCAGTAATTAAAAAAAAAAAACAGACAGTTAAGGGCTTAAAGCTGTGCATGCTGAGCTTTTTAGAGGTCGATTTAAACTATCAAAGGGTGTACTATGACACTCATCCAGCATGCATTTAGATAAGCTATATAAGGCAGTCATGTTAGTAGGAAAAGATAGAATTTAAACAGAACACAGCCTAGCTAAACAGACAGTCCAAAACATGCTTTTAGTCATGAAAATTGCGGGTACCGCAATTATTTCGCAATTAGATCAGGGCAGATATAACATTGATTAAGGCCCCTAAGCATGCTTTTTCCAGTCACTCAAGCTTCCTAAAAATAAAACTAAACTATCCTACCTAGTCAGCTAACATCAGACTATACTAAGCAAAAGGAAAAACATAAAACTAAACATCTAAAACAGATCAAAATTGAACCAAAAACAGCATAATTCACATGGTCCTATCAGAAAGCAGAAAATTGTTTTTTTTTCTAAGGGAACAGCAATACTCCCTTTAGTGCACTTCAAACCAGCACTTAAACTTCTTCATCCTCATCTGGTTGCCGTGGTCGTGGGGGCACCCATGGAGTCAGGAGATTTGTGGGGAAGTCAGGGAAGATGCATCCCAGTTGGTCTGCAACTTCCTTGTCCCTCGCCTGCGCATAAGTGGCCCATTGAGCCATTCTCCTCTGCATATCCATCAGGCAGGCCATGGATAGGGACTGTTCAGCAGCCAGCCTATCCAATTCAAACTCCATATTCCCCTTCCTTCTCAGCCTCAGGTTAGCAGGCAGCTCCAAGTGGCCCGTGTAGGCCATCTGCTGCTCCAGGCGCTCGGTGGGGACTCCTGCAAGCAAACATAGCTTGGTTATGGTATTAGGGAAAAACAGTGGTCCCTTACCTTTCTTGGCGCATTCAGCAATGGCCGCAGTGATGACTTCTCCCACATTGATCGTGAGACCTCTCATTATCGCATATACCAGCAGCGATCGGCTCTGGTTGATTGTAGTCTCGTGAGTCACAGGGGACAATCTTCTTCGCACGAATGAAAACCAAACAGCTGCCTTAGCCGTGAGGTTGGCACTCATGAGAGTGTGCCTCCCATTGCGTGACACGGTCCAGGAAGCTTCAGGCTGGCCAATGGTGCGAATGGCCTCTTCCAGCACTGCCTCAGTAGGCGCATCAACGATCCGTGCATAATCTGTATGATTTTGGCCTTTGAGACCATAGGCTTCGTTGATGGCCTTGGCTGAGAAATCCACTTCTACCCCTCTGACCACCGACAGGCCATCCTCAGGGCTGAGCACATTGGCGTAGAAATCATACACCATGCTCGTGTAGGCTGGATTGGGCGGTCTGCAGAATTCCTCCCAGCCATGGTTGATCACTCCTGCGCGCAAGAACTGCGGCAGGTCAGCAGGTCGGTCGAGGAAGCCTTTCTCGTGCAGCAACTCCCTCTTCCTTAACTCAACGCCCCTGGATTCAGCGTCAGATGAAACATACCTCACTGACTGAGGTTCGTCTTCAGGGTATAGTTTGGCCTTCCCCTTATCTGCTGGCTTGGCTGACTCGGCAGCCTCAACCTTGAGTCGTTTGAGCGAAGGCTCAGTGCTCTCTTTGTCTGCTGAAGGCACCCTCTCGGCCTTCTTCTTCTTCAGTCTCTTGGATCGCTTGGCCTTGACAATCTTGGCCTTCTTCCTCTTCTTGAGCTTAGCCTTAATATTGATCTGCTGGAGGCATGCCCCCAACGTCTCTTCCATGGAATCATCCTGCCGTGCAGGACTCTCGGCACTAGCTTCCCTTGTAGGCGAGAAGACCTCGTCTTCACCACCGTCCCCACTGCCCTGAGTGGATTCCTGGTACTCCCCATAGGGGAATTCAGGATCAGGCTCTGCACGGAATTCAGGCTCTGTAGGCGTCTGCACGGAATTCAGTGGTGACGACGGCGTCGCAGGGCTCTGTGCAGGCGGTGACGATGAAAGCTCCGGGCTGTGCACTGGTTCAGATGATGAAGGGTTGTGCGCAGGTGAGGCAGACGGCGACGAACTCTTCTTTGGCGACTCGTGGGGCGCACGATCCGTTTCTTGACTCTCCACAGAGAGAGTCTTGGCTTTGCTTGGTTCGGCGGCCGTCTCGACACTCCACCGGCGTTTCTTGGGTGTGCCCGCTGGTGCAGAAGGACCAGCAGGGATCTCAGTGACGACCCTCCACTTCTTCCTACGAACCGGAAGCTTGGAAAGAGGGCCGGTGCGAACAGCACCATCATCTGCAAGGGTAAGCAGTGCTTCCCTCGCAGCTGCTTCAGCTGCGTCATCAGCCTTCTTCTTGGCTGCGGATCTTTCAGCTCTTGTGGACACCATTGTCGAATCTTGGAGTTTTGGAGAGAAGGATCAAAGATGAAGAGAATCTCAGTTTTCTTGGAAATCAGAAAATGAGAGAATCGTATCGATCGAGCGCCTTCTAACGGATATAAAGGCAACGGCTAAATCCCAACCGCTCTATTTTGCGGATCCTGCAATTCCAGCGCAATTCTAGGGATATCTTTTCATCAAAATCTCAAACTTTGCTCGTCCGTATCTTTTATTTGGCTCGATCGTTTTTTGATTTTTAAAGCTGGGATTACTCTCCTTGATTCCCTCTTTCGATTCCCTACAAAAAGAAATAAAAACAATATCAAATACGTAATTAAAATCACACAACAAAACACACAAATGACAACCGGAAAATCGCAAAAAATAAACTAAGGCATGAGCCTTATGTTGACGAGCACAGTAACCACTCGTCTTCTCTCGTTCTCACTGTCACGCTTCAGTCAAGAGGAAGGCCGAGAGAGTCTTCACATCTCCTTCCTCATAGTAATGCTTCAACCTCGCCCCATTGACCATAAATGGTTGGCCTTGCTGCAAGTTTTTTATCTCTATGGCACCATGAACAAACACATTAGTAATGACAAATGGACCCGACCATCTAGACTTAAGTTTCCCTGGAAATAGTTTCAACCGTGAGTTAAACAACAACACAAGTTGACCCTTCTTAAAGTCCTTAACTCTAAGTCTACTATCGTGCCAAATCTTGGTCTTTTCCTTGTACATCTTAGCATTTTCATAGGCCATGTGCCTAAGCTCATCAAGCTCATGTAATTGCAAAGACCTCAGTGTCCCCGCATCTTTTACACAAAAATTTAATTCCTTCATGGCCCAAAATGCTTTGTTTTCTAACTCAAGTGGTAAGTGACAAGCCTTGCCATATACCAGCCTATAAGGGGACATTCCTAGAGGTGTCTTATATGCTGTCCTATAAGCCCAAAGTGCATCCTCAAGCTTGAAGGACCAGTCTTTCCTATTAGGTTTGACTACTTTTTCTAGGATGTTCTTAATTTCCCTATTTGAGATTTCAGCTTGGCCATTTGAGTGTGGGTGATAGGGAGTGGCTACTCTATGTCTAATGTTATACTTAGCCAATACTTTTTCCATAGCCTTGTTAATGAAATGTGACCCCTCATCACTAATGATAGCCCGAGGTGTCCCAAACCTAGTAAAAATGTGCCTATGTAAGAAGTTGGTGACTGTTTTAGCATCATTATTAGGACATGCTTTGGCCTCTACCCACTTGGACACATAATCCACTGCCACTAATATGTAGAGGTTACCTGATGATGGGGGGAATGGCCCCATGAAGTCAATGCCCCATACATCAAAGAGCTCTAACTCTAAGATGTAGGTGAGGGGCATCTCATCCTTTCGACTGAGGTTACCTGTTCTTTGGCATTCATCACAGCTGTGGGCATAGTTGTGGGCATCTTTGAAGATCGTTGGCCAATAATAGCCACTCTGAAATACCTTTGCAGCTGTTCTTTGGCCACCAAAGTGTCCACCATAAGGAGATGTGTGACAGTGCTGCAGCACAGACTTCGCTTCAGCAGCTGAAACACACTTCCTTAGCAAGCCATCAGCACAGGTTCTGTAAAGTGTGGGGTCGTCCCAGATGAATTTCCTTGCTTTATGAAGGAACCTCTTCTTCTCTTGTCCTCCCTTGAACACTGGTAATACCTGTGATGCACGGAAGTTAGCAATGTCAGCAAACCAAGGTTCCTCATCGTTATCACGATGAGTCAAAGCAAAGACATGTTCATCAATAAAAGCATCAGAAATTGCGGGGTCCGCAATTTTGTCGCAATTGTGCTGCAATCGAGACAGGTGATCTGCAACCACGTTTTCACACCCTTTCTTGTCCCGAATGTCCAAATCAAATTCCTGCAGCAATAACACCCATCTAATCAACCTAGGCTTTGCATCAGCCTTCCTCATAAGATATTTCAAGGCAGAATGGTCAGTATATACAATTGTCCTAGTACCTACAATATAGTTTCTGAATTTTTCGCAAGCAAACACTACAGCAAGCATCTCTTTTTCAGTAGTGGTATAATTACATTGAGCCTCATTCAAGGTTTTACTAGCATAATATACAGGGTGTGTTAGCTTGTCAATCTTCTGGCCTAACATCACTCCTACAGCATAGTCACTGGCATCACATAACATCTCAAAGGGCAGATCCCAATTTGGTCCTACTATGATAGGGGCTGTGACTAGTGCTTTCTTAAGGGTGGTCCAAGCTACTACACATTCCTTAGAGAAGATGAATGGCCTATTTAATTCTAGAAGCTCACACAGAGGCTTGGCTATCTTAGAAAAGTCCTTAATGAACCTTCTGTAGAAGCCAGCATGCCCTAAGAAGCTTCTAATGGCTTTGACATTCTGGGGCTCTACCAACTTCTCTATGATCTCAATTTTGGCTCGGTCAACTTCGACTCCTGCCCTCGACACTCTATGTCCTAAGACAATCCCCTCATCCACCATAAAATGGCATTTTTCCCAATTTAAGACTAGGTTGGTCTCCTCACACCTAGCCAGGACTTGTCCTAGGTTTTCTAGACAGTTTGAAAATGAGTCCCCAAAGACTGAGAAGTCATCCATGAATATTTCTATCATGGACTCATCTAACTCAGAGAAGATTGCCATCATGCACCTTTGGAAAGTTGCCGGTGCATTGCATAAGCCAAAAGGCATTCTGCGAAAGGCAAACGTTCCAAAAGGGCAAGTGAAGGTGGTCTTCTCTTGATCCTTAGGGTCTATAGTTATTTGATTATAGCCTGAATAGCCATCTAAGAAACAATAGTAGGCTCTACCAGCTATTCTGTCTAACATCTGGTCAATGAACGGAAGAGGAAACTGGTCTTTTTTGGTTTCTTTATTTAATTTTCTGTAATCCATACACACTCTCCACCCTGTGACAGTCCTTGTTGGAATCAGTTCGTTGTTCTCATTGACTACCACAGTTATTCCCCCCTTTTTAGGTACACATTGGATGGGGCTCACCCGCTGGCTACTAGCTATTGGGAAGATCACTCCTGCATCTAACCATTTTATTATTTCCTTATTTACTACCTCTTTCATAGAGGGGTTTAGCCTACGCTGGTGATCTACCCTAGGTGTGTGCTCTTCCTCTAGTATAATTTTGTGCATGCAATAAGAAGGGCTAATGCCTCGAATATCAGCAATAGTCCATGCTATAGCCTTCCTATGTTGCTTAAGCAGTAAAATCAGTTCAACCTCATGCTTTTCACTTAATTTAGAAGAAATGATAACAGGCAGAGTTTCATTACTTCCTAGATATGCATACTTGAGGTGAGTAGGTAGTGGTTTCAGTTCTAAAACAGGTGGATGCTCAATGGAGGGCTTTAAAGGATTCACAGATCTATCAGTTAAATCTATATTCATACATACATGTTGTGGTTTATCTACAGGTATATCCATTATGTCAGATACATTTAAGTCAGCTATATCTAATTGTACATATTCGTTAGCATGCTTAGTTAATAATACATGCTCTAATTGTTCCTCCATCAAGGAGTCTACTACGTCCATGCTAGCACAGGATTCAAGGTCAGAGGGGTACCTTAAAGCTTTATATACGCTAAACTTCACCTCTTCATCATGAACCCTCATAGTGAGCTCACCTTTTTGGACGTCTATAAGTGCCCTACCTGTGGCTAGAAATGGTCTGCCTAGCAGGATGGGAACTTCCTTGTCTGCCTCATAGTCCAGGACAATGAAATCTGCAAGGAAAATAAACTTGTCAACTTTAACTAGAATATCCTCAATTTTACCTTCTGGATATGCAATGGATCTGTCTGCTAGTTGTAAAGTGACAGTGGTTGGACGTGCTTCTCCTATTCCCAACTGGCGGAATAGGGACAGGGGCATGAGATTTATGCTGGCGCCCAGGTCACAAAGCGCTCTGCCCACATGTCGGCCTCCAAGTTCTACAGGTAAGGTGAAGGAACCAGGATCCTTCTCCTTCTTGGGCAGCTTGTTCTGGAGGATGGCACTGCATTCCTCGGTGAGGTTTACTGTTTCAAACTCACCAATTATTTTTTTGTTAGTAATGATGTCCTTCAAAAACTTTACATAAGAAGGCATAGACTGTAAAACTTCTACAAAAGGAATGTTAACATGCACTTGCTTAAGAATTTCTAAAAATTTATTAAAATGCACTTCCTGTTCCTGCTTCTTCTTAAGCCTTCGAGGGTATGGAGGTGGTGGCACATATGCAGGTATGTCAGGGCGCTTTAGGATAGGTGGAGGCCTTGGAATTTCTTCTACCTCCTCAATAATTGGTTCTAGCCTGGCTCCTGATGTGCTAGTTGGTGGTGGACCTTGGTTTGGTAGAGACTCCAGCGGAGCACTAGACTCAGTGTTCTCTACTCTCTTTGGTATGTCTTTTGTGTTGCTCACCAGTGGTCTTCCACTCCTAAGTTCAATTGCTTGAACTTGTTCTTTACCATCTCTCCTTGGTACCTCGGTGTCAGCAGGGAGTCTACCTTGGGGCCTACTCTTAAGTTCATTGGCTAATTGGCCTATTTGGTTTTCTAGGCTCCTAAGAGTAGCTTGCTGGCTTTGAAGCGTAGCATCATTCTTAGCGATGTATTCCTTGAGTAGGTTTTCTACAGAAGATCCTACAGGTTGATTGTATGGTTTTTGGTACATTGACTGGTTATGTTGGGGAGTGAAACCAGGTGTTCCACTCGGCCTTGGTTGGTTAGAATTTTGGTTAGTGTTTTGTTGGCCACCCCATGACAGGTTAGGGTGGTTTCTCCAACCAGGGTTATAGGTGTTGGAGTAGGGGTTATTCCTAGGCTGCTGCTGGCTTCCAATGTAGCAGACTGAGGATGGATTCCCAGGGCAGTATTCATATGGGTGCCCTTCCCCACAGAATCCACAGACAAGTGCCTCGCCTTGACTTGGTTGGGTGCCCATTGACATGGCTGTGGCGGTATTGGCACTGGTTTGGAGATTGGCCTGAGCCATTTGCTTAACTAGGTTGGTCAGGGCGTTTATTTGGGTGCTCATGGCGCTTAGAGCATCCTTGTCTTGAGCTCTAGTTGGCTCTACTGGATCATCTGACCACCTACAGTGAGATGTTGAGATCTTCTCCAAGATCTCATAAGCTTCGTTGTAACTCTTGGACAACATGGAACCACCAGCAGATGAGTTTAGAACTTGTCTGGTGCTGGGGTTGCATCCTTTAAAAAAGACTTCTATTTGGATACACCATGGGATGCCATGGTGTGGACATTTAAGGAGAAGGTCTTTGAATCTTGTCCAAGCTTCGTGAAGAGACTCACTTGGAGCTTGTTTGAATTTGATGATATCATCACGAAAGGTCGAATTCCTATCTGGTGGGAAATATTTGACTAGGAATTTTTCTGCTAAGTCTGTCCAATTGAGGACAGATCCTGAGGGTAATGAATTTAACCACGTTTTGGCTTTGTCCCTCAAAGAGTAAGGGAACAGATATAGCCTCAGGGCTTCTTGGGAAACTCCAGGAATCAGGAATGTGTCACTAACTCCTAGGAAGTTCCTAAGGTGGTTATGGGGGTCCTCATTTTCTATTCCAAAGAATTGTCCCACAGTGGACAACATTTGGAACATCACTGGCTTTAACTCGAATGAGTTGGCAGTGATTTCAGGACGGATTATGCTGGGGTTCAGCTCCCCAGGCATAGGTACGAGGTATGAAAGGATGGCGCTATCCTTGTCATTCGCTATTTCAATGGGATTACGAGTGACAGGCACCAGGTTTTGATCTATTCCAGCCATTTCTTCTTGAGTGGATTGCGGAGACTCTGCGGTTTCAGCAATTATTTGAGGTAAGAGGGGTTGTTTAAAGAGACGTTTCTTGGCTCTATTTCTAGCTTTAAATAATCTTTCAGGCTCAGGGTTGAACTCTAGATCACTACTTGGAGTCTCATTCATAAACTACCCTAAATGGTACCTGAAAAAGAAATGGAAATGGATCAAATCCAATGGAAAATATCTTGGTGTTTCAGACTTAACAAACTTCGTTTTCACTTAAAATAAGTCCCCGGCAGCGGCGCCAAAAACTTGTTGCGTGCTCAATGTGTAAAGATAAATAAGCAAGAAAGTAGAGAGAGCACTCAGAACATGCAAGCATACATGGTCTCACAGCAAGTAGTAAGTAAATTTCATTCGTTTTTTCCACAGAGACTTATGTTTAGCTATTCGCGAAGTGTATTTGTTAAGAAAGATGGGGTGGATTTGATGGGGTAAAATTGGTTTTTAATTATCTAATTTTTGCTGAATGTGTAAAGGAATATAACATAAACAAATGCAAGTTGAAATTAGACTTAAAGGGCAAGAGATGGAATTGATAAACGAAGAAGAAAACAGCTAAACAGAATGAAAATTTAGCAGAATTGCGGGGACCGCAATGTTTCCGCAATTAAACGGCAGCGAAAGTGTGTAATTGGGTGAATTAAGGGCTACTAATGACTATCCTATAGGCATTATTGTACGATTCTCAAGCACTGGATCTACTCTCTATGCATCAAACTCACTCTATCTCATGTATCGTCCGATTCCAAGCTTTAGATTCCTAAGTTTACTCGACTTCAAAGTAAGGTCTTAATCATCTTGTTAAAACAGAAGTGTTTAGTTTGTACTAGGGAAACGCCTATTCCTAGGCCGTTTCCTGATTACCATGAAAGGCTAGCATGATTATATGACTCTGAACTCTTACTCCTTCCAGAGTTTAGGAGTTCTTTGGACAAAATGGATGGCCAATCGAAATTGCCCGTGGGATGAAGCTTACATACAATCAATGTTTCGAAGGCGATCCTACATGCTTGGTTCACGTTTTTTAGCCTATAGTTCTGTCATTAGCATGCCCCTAAGTGACTTAGCTACTCATGGATATATGGAGAACAGAAATGTAAGATGAAACAGACATGCTTAGAAGGGAAATAAACTCAAAACAGCAAGACAAAACCGTAGCAGCAGAAGAAGGAAACCGTGAAATGAAATCTTGCAATTTGATTACTTTGAACGTTTAACGGATAAAAGGAAACTTAAAGGAAATAATTCAAAGACAGACAACAACGAAATGCAGTAACTAGAACACTAAACTAGGAACAACAATGATCAAAACTGGAAATTAGAAGAAGAACGACAGAAAACAGTAAAATGGCGCTTGGAAGCTTCGTCGCAGTCGCCTCGAATGAAGGGGATGAAAGGTCAGCCTTGCTTGGATGAATCCAATCGAGAGAGAAGAAGAATCTCCTCTCCTTCCTATCAGATTATCGATTCCAACAGCTGAGACTCTCACTCCAACAGACGGCAAAGGAAAACAGGGAGAAAAAGTGGACTGTGAGAAGGATTCTACGCTTTCGGATGATGATCAAACCTCCGACTTTGGCCCCCTTTTATAGTAGTTTGCAGGTGCGTTTGGGCCAAGGAGAACCATCAATCTTCAACGTCATATATCAGAATGGATGGAGGAGAAAGAACGAATCCCTGAAATTACGGAAATTAACAGAAAATGATCAGTCAACTTACGGTTTTCACTTGAATAATTGCGGCCTCAGCAATGTTTTCGCAATGCTGTCGCAATGCAGTTTTTTCATTCTTTTCCTTCGGTTTTGAACCCTTTTCTTTCCTATTGTGCATAAGTCCTAATTTAGCTACCTTCTTCTCATTTTCATATTTAAGCATAGGTCTAGGCCAAATGCTATCAAAAACACCTAAAAGTGTACATCTTCTTAAGCTAAATGGGTCCTAAATAAGTCACTTTAGAGACTTAACAGTAGAACCTGTTCATTATCACGTATGACCACGTGTGCCTTGATTTGTTTTGGCTTGATTAATGAAATTGATTTTGGAGGCATGATGACCAATGGTAGAAAAATGAATGTCATTGAATGCAATATTGCATGTGCATGCTGATGGTAGATTTTAAAATGTCATGAATGCAACATATATGCATGTGCATGCCAATGGTAAATTGAAATGTCGTAAATGCAGCATGTATGCATGACCAACTTTCGCTATCTAACCATGATGTACGAGAATAATTTTTGTTTTTGTTTTTTTTTTTTTTTGAGAAATAATGATGTGAATGATGCAAGATATGTGAAAATTATGACATCATAATGATTTTCATGTTTAAGGAAAAATGATTATCCTTGTCTACTCTCATTGTTCTTGTTAGCTGATACTTAGTAGTAAAGAATCAAAAAGAGAAAATGTTGTCATCATATGAGATCTTTTTTTTTTTTTTTTTTTTTTTTTTTTTTTTTTTTTTTAAATGAATGTTTTCACTGGAAAGGAATCATGTATGTCAATCGTAGATTACTCAACCATATTAGGCATGGTGGGTTTTTGAGAAGTGTCTCATGTGCTAGTTTAGAGAACTATCAAAGGTAGTTTCCAGTATTGAACATCTTACTTGATTAACTGCTTCATGACTTAGTCTTGTAATAGACACAATAGTTTGAATATGAGTTTGAGTTCGAATAAGTATGAAATAGTAAACAATACACATTTTCTTCGTAAGGAAAAAAAGAATGTGGTTTTCAAATCTCCTGAACAATAAGAGATTGATTATAAAAATTTTAATATTCATGTAAGAGATTGAAATACGATCCAATGGAAGACGAATGAAGTGATTTCAATTCTTTGGACAATAGTTTTGAGAACATGAAACAGCTCCTTAGGAAATCATCTCCTGTATATATTCTCCTTTCTTTGAGTAAGCTTGAGGTATTCGATAAATGCGATAATATCTCTATCTTGACTTGGTCTGGTGTGACAAGATGAATCATTTTGCCCAAATGTGGCAAATGCGACGCCTTTGCCCCAGTGTGTTGATGATGGTCTTGCTCCAGTGTGGCAAAGATGAAGATTTTGCTCCATTGTTGATTTAAAGATGAAATTTTTAAGCATTTAGAGATGACGTTTTTGATCTATTGATTACATCAATTTTTTTTTTTTTTTTTTTCTTTTTTCGATATGACGCAATCAAATGCTTCAACTTGTCGATATTGATTTTGCCCCCAGCATAGATGGTGTCCTTGTTCCAGTTTGTTGATATTGGTCTTGCTCTAGTGTGGCAAAGATGGAGACTTTGCTCCAATTTGTTTATGGTAGCTTTGCTCCAGTAAGGCAAAGACAAAAACTTTGCTCGAGTTTGTTTCATGATGGCTCTGCTCCAGTGTGGCAAAGATAGAAGCTTTACTCCAGCCTTGTTGATGATGACTTTGCTCTAGTGTGCAAAGTTTGAAAGAATTATCTCGATTTAGCGAAGATGGAGGATTTGCCCCAATTGGTTGCTTTGCAAAGGAGATTTTCCAAGCATTCCGAGACATAGTTCCTTGATCTACTGATTGCACAAATCTCGCTATTTTTTTTTTTTTTTTTTTTTTTTTTTGAGAAATGGTGCAATCAATTACTCCAACTTGTTGATATAGACTTTACCCCAATATTACAAAGATGAAGTCCTTGCTCCAGTTTGCAAAGATGAAAACTTTGCTCCAGTCTTTTTATGGTAGCGTTGTTCCGGTGTGGCAAAGACAAAAACTTCGCTTCAATTTGATGATAACTTTGCTCCAGTGTAGCAAAGACGGAGGATTTGCTCTAGTTTTGTCGATGATGACTTTGCTCTAGTGTGGCAAAGATGTAGACTTTGCTCCAGTTTAGAGATGATGACCTTGCTCCAGTGTGGCAAATATGAAGACTTTGCTCCAGTTTAGATATGATGGTCTTGCTCTAGTGTGGCAAAGATGAAAGTTTTGCTCCTGTATGGCAATGATGACCTTGCTCTAGTGTGGCAAAGATGAAAGCTTTGCTCCTGTGTGGCAAAGTTGAAATTTTTGTCCTAGTTTGGCGAAGATGGAGGCTTTGCTCCAATTGGTTGCTTTACAAAGGAGATTTTTCAAGCATTCCGGATGTAGTTCCTTGATCTACTGATTGCCCAAATCTTGCAGCATTTTTTTTTTTTAGTAAGAATTTGTGCAATCGTATAGAAAAAACTGTTAATCTATTCTCTTCTTTGAAAATTTCAATTGTCTTCTCAGATTGTTTCTTCGTCCATAATTCTTGGCATCGTGATGAAGATGTCCCGCGAGCAAAACTCATTGAAAGAAATTGAGACTTTGAGATGGTTTTCACAGTTATCGACTCATTAGTTCTCAAAACTATTATCTTAGAAATTTGAATCACTTTCTAATCGAGAAAGAGAAATGACAAATGATAAGAATGGAAAGCAATGAGAATTTGGATCAAATGAAATCGAATATGAGAAATATATGAGAAATTACAAGTCTTAATTATGAAGCAGTAGGTCACAAGAGTTCAATACTATTTTATTACCTTTGAAGTTCTATTGAATAATTTGGAACGTTTGCCATCTAATTAAACGTGGCGACTTAGCAAAAGGCTAGATGGGTATATAAATGTAGAGAAACATCATATAAATGTAGATGTTGAGTTTAGTCAGGAATTTTATGGTAGATCAACAAAATAAGGGTAAATTGCTTCAAAACTTATGTGGCATGCAGGTTCAAGGTCTTACAGTGAGTAATTTTGGACTCTTCTGCAAAAGGGTGTTTGCTCCGGTATAAAGATTAAAATCTTGCTCAACTGTTGTGTGGCGACAAAATGTTTAGCACATGAGAGATATATAGGTTGAAATAAGGTCGTCTTCAACTACGAATTCGTCTCAGTTATGAAACTTGAGAGAAGTATTTTTCAAAGAAGACACAAAATGGTTGAGACTTTGACAATTTCTTTAATAAGAGTAGTGAAAGCACTCATTCTTTCTTTTTTTTTTTTTTTTTTTTTTCTTTTTTTTTTTTTTCATTTTCTATTTTTTTCATTTCCAAAGGATGATTCTACATTTTTGCTCAAAATTCTTGTTAAGTTTTTAGCTAACAAGAACGACCAAAGTAAACACAAGGGTAATCAAAGTGAACACAAAAATGTTTTACTTTTTTATTTTAAATGATGTGATGAAGAATATGATAAAAATTGATAATGTTTTGTGAAAAAACATGTGTGAGATGATATTATGAAATTGATGAATAACAAACGTTTTTGATATTTTTTTTATGTGAAGTGAAATAATGATGCATGAGCATTTTTATCATGTGTGAGATACAAGTGAAACTTAATTTTTGTGATGTATGCATGTGCATGATAACAAATGATTTTTTTTTGTTTTGTTTTGTTTTTTACATATATGCCTCTGTGGGATGATATGATGAAAATGATGCATCAAATTTTTTTTTTTTTTTTTTTTTATGATGGGATAACAAATGATTTTTTTTATGTGAAATGAGATAATGATGCATGAGCGTTTTTATCATGTGTGAAATAGAAGTGAAACTTGATTTTTGTGATGTATGCATGTCCATGATAACAAATGATTTTTTTGTTTTTATTTTTTATGTATGCATGTGTGAGATGATTTTTATGTAACTAACAAATATATATATATATATATATATATATATATATTTAAAATGTTATGACTTGACATGGGTAATGATAGAATGCATGATTTATTTTTACTTTTTTATGATGCATATATGAGATGACTTTTTTTTTTTTTTTTGAAGAAGAAATCACATTAAACAACAACAGAAGAAACAACAACAATGTCCACAGAAAGGGCCGAGGCAACCCACAAGGGGAAATCACGCCGCCAAAAAAACACCCCATCTTCAGCCACAGAAGAAGAAGAAGGAGAGCGAGGGGGAAGAAGTAAATAATGTTGCACCGCCCCTCTAGCTAAATAGTGGGCCGCTAAATTACAAGTTCTAGGACAAAAATTAAAGGACACACCGCCTAACCTGGAGGATTCCTCCCCAATACAATCCAATATGTTTTTGGTTTCCGACAGATCCAACCCCGGTTGATTCAGAGCTCTAACCACCTCCATCGAATCAGATTCCACGAAGATATGGTTGAAATCCAAAGCATCACAGCGGCTAACAGATCTCAGGCCAGCTAAAATAGCCACGCCCTCCAAAGCCTTAATAGGCCACTTCCTCATACAGAGTTTAAACCCAGCACAAATGGGAGATCCCCGAGAGTCACGAACAACCCACCCAACAGCTCCTAACTGCCTCTCCTCGCTCCAAGACGCATCCGTGTTCATCTTCCAGCAGTTGGTCGGCGGTGGGCACCACCTTTCCTGACTCACGCGGCTCTCTAATCTTGCTTTTGAAACGAGAGCTCCAGAAAGACCTTGGAGTTCTTCCCAGTACTTAAAAAAAGAACGCACAATATCACACGAGTTAGCAGAGAAGCAACTCCCTACTTTCTGGATCGCCAAATTCCTGTAGTTCCAGATGCACCAAAGAACTAACACCGCTTTCGACAACTCCTCCATACTCAGATTCTCGTCTAGCCAGTCCCAAAAATCCCTAGCCAACCACGCGTCCCTGCAAACAACAAACAAATTACATAAGGAAGGAAACAGAACCAACCAAACCTTCTTAGCAACTTTACACAACCAGAGCAAATGCCCAGACGATTCTGTCCTTTTCCTGCACAATGAACAAAGAGTGTTAGTGTCTACTCCTTTTTTAAGAATATTAAGCTTGGTAGGCAAAGCCTCATTAATCATCTTCCACACACAAATCTTGGCTCTCGGGAGGCTCTGGATCTTCCAAAATTTCTTCCATCTACCCTCCACAAGGAAGGTCGACGAAGGACCTACCACTTTTTCCCCTGAAAGGCTCATAGCTAAATGGTAAGCACTTTTTACAGTAAAAGCCCCCTTTTTATCAGGGTTCCAAATAATTTCGTCTTTAGCATTTCCGTTACCCATAGGCGCACTCAGAATCTCATCCACATCCAAGGTCGTGAACTTCGTCCTAACTAACTCCTCCTTCCAGTCACCCTTCTCATCCAACAGAGTACTCACTCTTTTACCTCGCATCCCCTCCTCCACCCAAACCGGCAACCGACTACCCCCTCCTGCAATCCAAGGATCTTGATCGATAATAATTTGTTTTCCGTTGCCCACCTTCCACCTATACCCATCTTTGAAGAGCTCTCTCCCCCATACAATACTTTTCCAAGTTAGAGAGGGGTTGGCTCCTAAGGGAGCATTAAGAAAATCACCATTTTTAAAGTACCTCCCTCTGAGCGTTTTAGACAGGAGGCTTTCCGGGTTTCTCAAAATCCTCCAGCTATGCTTAGCGAGCAAAGCTTGATTAAACAACGAGAGATCTCTAAAACCCATACCTCCCGCTGCTTTGTTAACACAAAGCTTCTTCCAACTCTTCCAGTGCGTACGTTTATGAACCTTAGAAGAGCCCCACCAAAACTGGGCACAACACCTGTTAATCTCGTCGCAAATACCTTTGGGAAGACGAAAACAACTCATCGTGTAAATTGGAATGGACTGAGCTATGGTCTTAATAATAACCTCTTTCCCCCTAAAGAGAATAACTTCTCTTTCCATATCTGGAGAGCTTTCCAAACCCTATCCCTAACCTTGTGAAAAATCCGCTTCTTATTCCGACCATTTTGAGAAGGCATACCAAGGTAGTCCCCTAGCGAATCTGTCCATTTTACACCCAAAATCCTGCTGAAAACCTCAATCTCCCTGTCCTTCACAATCTTGCTGGCCATAAAGGAGGACTTGTCCAGATTGATAGTTTGCCCCGAAGCCTTTTCATACACTTTTAACACCTCTTTGATCTTCTCGCACTCCTCCCTAGACGCTCTGCAAAAAATCAGACTATCATCTGCAAAAAAAAGATGAGTGAGATAAGGGCAATATCTATTAATACGAAAACCTTGAAGATTTTTAAGAGAGTTCTCCCTGTTTAAAAGCGCTGAAAGACCTTCCGCACAGATCAGAAAAAGGTAAGGAGATAAAGGGTCTCCTTGCCTTAACCCTCTCCTGGGAACAAACTCCTCGGTCGGCTCTCCATTGATTAAAACTGAAAAAGACACCGACTCCACACAATTCATAACTTTCTCGATCCATCTCCTGGAATACCCAAGCTTTTCCATCATTCTCCGAATGAAGATCCACTCCACTCTATCATACGCTTTGCTCATATCCAGCTTCATCGCAATCGAACCTTCCTTTCCGTTCTTTATGTCTTTTATAGCATGGATACTTTCAAACCCCAGAATCACATTATCTGAAATAAGCCTACCTGGAACAAAAGCTGCTTGAGTCGGGGAGATAACATCGTCCAAGGACTTTTTCATTCTATTAGCGAGGGCTTTAGCAATAACCTTATACACCACATTACACAAGCTGATCGGACGAAAATCAGACATCGAGCTAGCAGCCTTAACCTTCGGAATCAAAGATATAAACGTTTTGTTTATGGGACCCGCGCTGGCGCCTTCATTCAGAATCTTTAAGCAAACCCCAGCAGTTTCTTCACCCACTTCCTTCCAATATCTTTGAAAGAATAAAGCATGGGCTCCATCCGGCCCAGGAGCCTTAGAAGGATTCATACTTTTAAGCGCGAACTCAATTTCTGCTAAGGTGAAAGGTCTATCAAGATCCTTGTTTTGAGCCTCCGAGATTTTAGATTGCACCCCAATAAGGATTTTATCCACCGCCTCCGCAATAGGAGTCGACTCTTGGAAAATTTCCTTAAAGTAGTTTGTGGCCACCTTCGCAATATCCTCATTTGAGTCCACCCAACCTCCATCCTTATTTTTAATTCATATATGAGATGACTTTATGCAACTAACAATTGTTTTTTTTAATGTTATGACTTGACATGCGAAATTAGATAATGATGCATGAATATTTTTTTATTTTTTTATGATGCATATATGAGATGACTTTATGCAACTAACAAGTTTTTTTTTTTTTAAATGTTATGACTTGATATGCAAAATGAGACAATGCAATAAAATTTTCTTTTTATATGCATGTAAATATGCCTAGACCCTAAATGTATTTAGAAAGAGGAAAAAAAAAGTATTCACGAGAGAGAAATTTTGTACTTGCATGAGAGCCCAATGACTCACCAATTTATGAACGTGAAAAATTCACGATGCTTATATCCTAAAGTATGCTAAAACTTAATGGACTCTTTGGATTTAATGTGATGACTGAACCAAAATGAGAAAATGATCCTATGGAAGCGTATAAAGGTGTCTAAAAAAAAGTCCAACTCCTAGATGAGATGTGTTGAATGATGGATTTTTTTTTTTTTTTTTTTTTTTTTTTTTTTTAATAAAACAAAATGGAAGAAAATCATAAACAAAAATTTTAGAAGACAAGACTACATACTTAATTTCATTGTTATAAAATAACAAATGAAATAAATTAAGTAAAACAATTCTCATGCGCCTATACGGGGTATTTACATCACCTCGATGGTCGCCACTACTCAATCTTAAAGATTTTTTCATGCGCCTATACGGGGCATTTATATCCCTCGAGGGTTGACACTATTCAATCTTGAATTTTTTTATTTTTTATTTATTCATTTTAAATGAGCGTATGTGAAAGAAAAAATATATATTTTTTTTAAAAAAAAATGGAAATAGCAAATTCACTCAGATTTTCCATGCGCCTATACGAGGCATTTATATCCCTCGAGGGTTGACACTACTCAATCTAAAAATGCAATTAAAATAATGAAAATTGTTTTGAAATAAAATTTAAGAAATAACACAATCATGGAAAATGAAATAAGACTTTTCATATGTCTATCTCTAACAATCTTTTTTTTGACGGTCGACACTACTAAGTTTTATAATAATAATAAAAAATGAACGTTATTTTAATATAAAAATGAATGATAATGAGATAAGATTTTTCATGTGCCAACACAAAGGTAATTCTTTTGAAAGTCAACACTACTAAATATAAAAATGAAATTAAGGGCCCGTTTGGTAACGTTCCCGTTTCCTGTTTCCTGTTTCTGTTTCTCATTTTTTAAGAAACAGACTTGTTTGATAACTATTTCCGTTTCTTGTTTCTAAATTTTGAGAAACGTTTCTAAAAAAATGGCAAAAATTGAGAAACACCAAAAAGTTGTTTCTTCTGTTCCGTTTCCATTTATATATTTCAGTTCCTTTTTAAGCTAAAATAGTGTGGTTGGTTTGTTGGCAAGAGATGTGCTTACTTAAACCTTTTACATTCAAGGTCCTGGGTTCAAATCTTAGAAGTGTCATTTTTTATTTTTTTTCTTTTCTTTCTCTTAATTTTTCAGTATTTTTTTATATATTATTTTAATTTTGAATTTTGTCACTTTTTATTTTTATTTTGTTTGAGAATATATTAATAGTAATGTGAAACTAATATTAATAATAAGTCTTTTATCCTATCTAGCTACGTTAAAATGTTTATTTATTACTAATTTAAGTATATATATTTTTTTCATAAATATCTATCACATTTTATCGATATTTTTTTTTTTTATCAACATTTTCATAAAATGTTTATTTATTAATTTATATATTAAATATATTAATAGTAATGTGAACATTTGAAGTAACTCATATATTAATAGTAATGTAAATATCTACGTTAAAATGTCTCCTTACCCGGTTAACACACAAAAACATATACCAAATCAAATTTGGGTAACATTTGAAGTATAAATACAATTTTATGGTTGTTTTTAATTTTGCATCGAGACTTATTTGTATTCGATTATGTAAATTTTGGATAGTTTTTTTTTTGTATATATATATATATTTTAATGCATGTTATATTTTTTTATATTATGTATACTAAATTATATTTAAACTATAAAAAAGAAAAAACATAAAAACATAAAAAAATAAAAAATAAAAAAAATTAACAAAAAATTAACAAAAAAAATTTATCAATCTATTTTGTTTATTTTTTTTTCAAGAAACAAGAAACAAGAAACGTTATCAAACAAGTTTCTGTTTCTGTTTCTTTTTTTCAAGAAACAAGAAACAAGAGTAGTTATCAAACATGTTCCTGTTTCTAGTTCTCAAAAAACAAGGATCAAGAAACAGGGAACAAGAAACAGGAAACAGGGAACAAGAAACGGGAACGTTATCAAACGGGCCCTAAAATGATGGAAGTTGTTTTGAATTTAAAAATGAACAATAGAATAATAATAGAAAATGAAATAAGACCTTTGATACGCCTATTATTCACAATTATTTTGATGGTCAACACTACTTAGTCTTAAAACAAAGTAAAAAAAAAAAAAACTACTAAATCTTGAAATGGAATTAAATGAATGAAAAAAATTGATGGAAAATATTTCTTTTTTTTTGGAAATTTGTTTTAAAAATGAAATGAACAAAACAAAGATAAACTCAAGACTATACAAATGCAACAATAATTATAAAAAAACAAAATGACCTAAAAAATAATTTCAACCACAAAGTAAATAAATTGAACAATAATAAAAATGGTGTGATGGTAAAATTATAAACCTAAAGGCAAAGATCCCAAATTAATTTCAATGTTATAAAATAACAAATGAATTAACTTGACCGAAATTTTTCATGCGCCTATGCGGGGACAATTAAATCCCCTTGAAAGTCGACACTACTAAATTTTAAATTCTAATCCTAAAAGGTATAACTCGGGTATAGAGCCGTGATTGTGTGATGCATGATAATGCAAATTGAGATGTGATAAATAATAACACTAAATAAGACAAGCTAAATAAAATAATACAACAATAAATAGACAAAAACAAAAACAAAAACAAACAAAAGACCAACAAAAAATGAAAACGGGATAATAAAAGATAAATACAATGGCCTTGACCCTCTAGAAAAAAGGTCCCCAGTGGAGTCGCCATGCTGTCGCAACGTCATCGCGACGCGGAGCGGCCGACGTCCTCTTTTAAGGGTTTTGTTTTAAAAATAAAGAGATGGAGTCGCCACCAACTATTTTGGGTGTGATTGGTCACCTTAAAACAAAAAACTGGTCTAAAAAAACAGAAAATCGAGTTCGGGGGTCGGTTGAGTGTAGGGAAGGTGTTAGCACCCTACAACACCCGTTAAAACGGTAGCCAAATCTTATCTTTATATTATCCAAATTACTTTAAAACGTCCTTAATTTGAGAAAATAAACAAATGGTTTTTATAAAAACACTGTCTCATTTAATCAATTCTTAACTTTAAAAATAAAGTAAGAGTTTGAAATATTGAGGGAAAATTATCCTTAGTTAATTATCATATTAAATTTCCTTTTATTTAAAGAAAATTATTTACCTCAAGAATTTGAGAAATTTATCTCAATTCCGTCATAGGATTTATATGATAATATTTTATTTTAAAACATGTTGATTTGCCCTTTTTTTTTAAAAGTGATTGGAAGAATTTTCGTATGCTTGCACGAGAGTCGGAACTCTACGAAGTCACACTACTCAGCCCTCAAATAAATACAATATTTTTTAAAAAGACATTACTTAAAAAAAAAAATATTATTAACTATGAACTATAAGGCTACAATTGAAGTTTATTTGGAAAATTTTCAATTTAAGGCAAATCTAAAATTCATGTGGAAAAAGTAATTAAAAATCAATAATTAAAATTTATTTACAAACTTAAATTAAGGTAAAGTTGAAAGATACCTAAAAATCTTAAATTTGTAAAGGAAAATATATCATAACTTAATAGAAAAATAAGATGTCAAAACATTAAATTGTAAATCAAATGTCGAAATTGTAAACAAACATTAAATTGTAAATCAAATGTCAAAATTGTAAACAAATAATTAACAGTGATGGGCAGTTTTGTAATTAAGCATGTCATGACAAATTTATAAATAACATAATTTATGACATTTTTGTAAATAATTCAAAACTTAAAAAATTATACCTTCTTCTTCTCTATTCGAGCGCGTTGTTTGTGTCTTCCATCACCATGGGGGAGCTGTCGTTCGTTCAAGCTTGTGGTTCGCCGTCGTCGTGCTCGTAGTTGCCGATTTCAGATGATAGTTGGATGAAGATGGTGGTTGTTGGTTTTTTTTGCAAGAGATAGGAATGGAGAAAAGAGGAAGTTATTTTAAATTAGTCAAATAAGAGTTTTGATTATTAAAACTAACTTTTCTCTCCAACTGGCTAGCCTTTCGCTCTAATATTTTTTTGTCGTTTTCGAAGCCTTTCGCCCTAATCTTCTCCTCTTTTTTTTTTTTATTGAATGATTCTTTACCCGATATTTATAGACGATGAGAACGTCAAACAAAGTTAAAATCAAACAATTAATGTCTTGAAATTTCATTCTTAATTGAAACGAATTTTGACCTAAAATGAACAAATATATTATACTCATAAATGAATATTAAATTTTTATACCAAAAATGAATTAAATAATTTATACTCATAAATGAATATCAAATTTTAACCCAAAAATGAATTAAATATTTTATACTCATAAATGAATATCCAATTTTAACCAAAAAATGAATTAAATATTTTATACTCATAAATGAATATCAAATTTTTAACCCAAAATGAATTAAATAATTTATACTCATAAATGAATATCCAATTTTCAACCCAAAAATGAATTAAATAATTTATATTCATAAATGAATATTAAATTTTAGCCATAAAATGACCCATAAATTTTATACTCATAAAATGCCAATTTTATTTGTCAAATTAGGTAAAGACCTTTCAAAACAGTTTAAACCTTATTTTTGTTACTTTTCTCCAATTTTCGAAATTAATTGAAATACAAAAATAAAAAGTGAATTTACAATTTAAAAAAGACTCAATAAAATATGAAGAAATAAAAAAAATAAAAAGGTAAAAACATTAATAATAAACAAATGCCCGGACCAAATACGGTGTCTACACCGGGTTCTCTGCTCCTCTCCTATCCTTGATCTTCACATCGAAGTCCTGGAGGAGTAAAATCCACCGAAGTAGCCTCGGTTTCGCATCTTTCTTGGTCATCAGGTACCGAACTGCTGCATGATCAGAGAAAACAGTTACTTGAGAGCCAATAATGTAAGGACGAAACTTATCAAGCGCAAATACAATAGAAAGAAGTTCTTTTTCCGTTGTCGTGTAATTGCACTGCGCTGGATTAAGCGTCCTGGAGGCATAGTAAATGACACGGCTCTTGTTCTGATCCTCTGACCAAGCACGGCTCCCAAGGCATAGTTGCTGGCGTCGCACATAATCTCGAAAGGCAAGTCCCACTGGGGTGGGTGTATGATGGGCGCGCTCGTCAAACTATCCTTGAGCAAATCGAAGGCTTTCCTGCACTCCTCCCCAAAATCAAACGTGACATCCTTCTGAAGGAGGTACGTCATAGGCATGGCAACCTTGGAGAAGTCCTTGATAAACCTGCGATAAAAACCTGCATGGCCAAGAAAAGACCGAACCTCCCTAACATTCGTTGGGTATGGCAGATTAGAGATAACATCAATTTTAGCCTTATCTACGTCTATACCCTTAGCAGAGACCACATGACCCAAAACGATACCTTGACTAGCCATAAAATGACATTTTTCCAAATTCAGCACAAGGTTCATTTCAATACATCTTTTCAGGACATGCGATAAATTAATTAAACAGTCATCGAAGGAATTGCCATAAACTGTAAAATCATCCATGAACACTTCAATGCATTTTTCAACAAACTCAGAAAAAATACTCATCATGCATCTCTGAAATGTACCAGGAGCGTTACAAAGCCCAAAAGGCATCATTCTAAATGCAAATGTGCCAAAGAGGCACGTGAACGTTGTTTTCTCTTGGTCTTCTATGGCTATGGGGATTTGGTAAAAGCCAGAGAAACCATCGAGAAAACAAAAGAATGGCTTCCCAGCTAAACGCTCCACCATCTGATCAATAAAAGGAATGGAAAAATGGTCCTTCCTAGTGACCTCATTCAATTTCCTAAAGTCTATGCACATTCTCCATCCATTTTGAATCCTCTTGGGCACTAATTCATTTTTCTCATTCCTAACCACAGTTATGCCAGTTTTCTTAGGAACGGCATGAATAGGACTGACCCATTTACTATCTGAGATAGGATAGATGATACCTGCTTCGAGGAGTTTGAGGATCTCAGAAACTACTACCTCCTTCATCGCGGGATTGAGCCTCCTTTGGGGCTCTCGTGAAGGTTTCGCTCCATCCTCGAGCAGGATTCTGTGCATGCACGTAGCTGGACTTAGCCCATGTAAATCTGCTAATGTCCATCCAATTGCCAGCTTGTGCGCCTTAAGAACTTCCATTAACTTCCCTTCCTGAGCCGGTATAAGATTCTTCGCTATGATGACCGGCAACGTCTCATCATCCCCCAAATACGCGTATTTGAGATGATCAGGTAAGTCTTTCAACTCCAATTTAGGTGCCTGCAAAGTAGAGGGGAGCATCTTAACATGATTCTGAACAGTTGCCAAAGAAGACACAGTTGAATCACAAGGTTCAGACATGGATGGTTCATGCATATCAGATTCATCAAAAAGATCAGTAAAAAACAATGGGTCATCCCCATCTCTATCAGACATGCATTCATCCTGAACTAGCGATTCAATTGTATCTACTTGACAAAGAGAGTGGACGCTCTCATCATGCTCCAACTCATTAGACACATTAACCTCAACAACTTGTCCACGATACTCAACAGATAAATTGCCCTTTTATCTACATTTATCTTAGTTCTAGCAGTTTTCATAAAGGGCCTACCTAATAAGATCGACGCAGACGAAGAAGCAGAATTTCCATCCATTTTCAGAATATAAAAATCCACAGGAAAAATCAGCCCATTAACATTAACTAATACATCTTCCACTACCCCTAAAGGATGAACGAAAGACCTATCAGCAAGTTGTATAACAACACCAGTTTCCTGTATTTCTTTTAAATTCAAATCCTGATAAACAGAGTGAGGCATGACACTAATGGAGGCTCCTAGATCTAGCATGGCTCTTCTAATTTTCTTACCTCCAATAGTGCAAGGGAGAGAAAACATACCTGGATCGTCGCATTTTTCTGGTAAGTTCTTTGTGATCAAAGCAGAAACGTTCTTACTTACCACGACGCGTTATTTCTCTTTTGTCTTCCTCTTGTTGGTGCACAAGTCTTTCAGGAACTTAGCGTACCTTGGAATTTGCTTCTTGGCATCCAACAGAGGGATGTTGATCTCTACCTTCCTGAATGTGTTTAGGAACTCCTCCTCGTAGTTCTCCTTGGGCGGTTTTGCTAACCTGCTAGGAAAAGGAGCCTTAGGCACATAAACTCTAGTGCATGTAGGATCAAAATTTACCCCATGCCACCGTGGTTCGGGATTTTCTGTCTGTGGATCGACGTGGCCATGATCGACTTCCACCGGCGGGGTACTCGTGGGAAGCTGCTTCCCACTTCTCAAAGTGACGACACTCAAACTCTCAGTTTTCTCCTCCATCTTGTTGATCTTGCAAGTCATCTGAGACATTTCTTCCTTAAATCCTTGCATCTGAGTGCCAATGTTATCGAGCTTGGACGAGGTGATCGTAAGGATAGCTTGAAACATGTCCTCAACAGATTTACCTGAAACAGAAGATTGGACTTTCAGAAAATCATCCTTTAAGGCAAGAACAGCAGTACTTACCTCAAAAAGCTGAGCCTTAAGCTCATCCACATCCTTCTTCAGGCGAGCCTTCTCCTTGTCTCCATCTCCACTCTGCTTCAAGCTTCTAGCTATGTTAGAAATCAAAACTCGAGCTTCGGCGGGTGTCTTATCCATGAGCGAACCTCCACTGGCGGCGTCTATCATCTGCTGCCCTTGGGGAAGCAAACCGTAATAGAAACTCTGAATAAGGGACTGCTCAGCTATTTGGTGGTTAGGACAATCCTCGCATAACCGACCAAATCTCTCCCAGCACTCGAGAACGCTCTCTTCCTCTCCTTGCTCAATTTTGTGTATTTCCCTTCTGAGGGCGGCGACCTTGGGAGGCGGAAAATACTTCGCATAAAACGCTCCCTGCAGCTCTTCCCAAGAAGTGATGGACCTAGTCGGTAGGTAATACATCCAATCTCTCGCCTTCTCCTTCAAGGTGAAAGGAAAGGCCCTGAGATGGAGTTGATCTGCAGTGATGCCGTCGGTCCTAAATGACGAACACACCATCCGAAATGCCTTGACGTGTCTGACGGGATCCTCATCTGTATTACCACAAAAAGAAGGTAATAAGTTAATCAGACCAGCTTTAAGTTCAAAATTACCTGCAGCTACCGGATACATGATACTCGATGTGTTCCGGCCTAGCTCAGGTGATGCAAGTGTTAAGTCTCTGAAAGTGACTTATTTAGGACCCATTTAGCTTAAGAAGATGTACACTTTTAGGTGTTTTTGATAGCATTTAGCCTAAACCTATGCTTTAATATGAGAATTAGAAGAAGGTAGCTAATCTAGGACTTATGTACAATAGGTAGAAAAAGGGTTGAAAACCGAAGGAAAAGAATGAAAAAATGAGCATTGCGAATGAATTGCGAAAACATTGCGGTGACCGCAATTATTCAAGTGAAAACCGTAAGTTGACTGATCTTTTTCTGTTAATTTCCGTAATTTCAGGGATTCGTTCTTTCTCCTCCATCCATTCTGATATATGACGTTGAAGATTGATGGTTCTCCTTGGCCCAAACGCACCTGCAAACTACTATAAAAGGGGGCCAAAGTCGGAGGTTTGATCATCATTCAACGTGCAGAAGTCTTCTCACAGTCCACCATTTCTCTCGATTTTCCCTTGCCGTCTGTTGGAGTGAGGTTCTCAGCTTTTGGAGTCGATAATCTGATAGGAAGGAGAGAAGATTCTTCTTCTCTCTCGATTGGATTCATCCAAGCACGGCTGAATTCTCATCACCATCATTCGAGGCGACTGCCACGAAGATTTCCAGCACACCTTTACTGTTTTCTGCTCTTTCCTTCTCAATTCCATTTCTGTTCAATGTTGTTCTTAGCTTAGTCATTTACTTATTGCATTTCGTTGTTGTCTGCCTTGAATTCATTCTGTTTAAGCTTTCCTTTGTCATTCAAACACTTGAAGTAATCAAAGTAAGTTTCTGCATTTCACAGTTATTCCTTATTCTGCTACGAGTTTGGCTTGCTGTTTTAAGCACTTTTTCCTTCTAAGCATGTCTACTTTATCTTATATTTCTGTTCTACATATATCTATGAGTAACTAAATTTATTTAGGGGCATGCTAATGACAGAACTATAGGCTAAAAAACATAAGTCAAGTAGGTAGATCAACACTCAAACATTGATTATATGTAAGCTTCATCCCACGGGCAATTTCGATTGGCCATCCATTTTGTCCAAAGAACTCCTAACCTCTGGAAGGAGTAAGAGTTCAGAGTCGTATAATCATGCTAGCCTTCCATGGTAATCAGGAAACGGCCTAGGAATAGGCGTTTCCCTAGTATAAACTGAACACTCCTGTTTTAACAAGATGCTTAAGACCTTACTTTGAAGTCAAGTAAACTTGAGTCTCTCATGCATGGAATCGGACGATACTTGAGATAGAGTGAGTTTAATGTATAGAGAGTTGATCCAAAGCTTGATAATCGTAATAAAATGCTTATAGGACAGTCATTAGTAGCCCTTAATTCACCTATCTAACTAGTTTCGCTGCCATTTAATTGCGGATTAATTGCGGTTCTCGCAATTCTGCCAAATTGTCTTCTGTCTAGCTGTTTTCTTCTGCGTTTATTGATTTCATCTCTTGACCTTTAAGCCTGATTTTCACTTTAATTTGTTTATGGCATGTTCCTTTATACATTCAGCAAAAAGTAGTTAATTAAAAACCAATTTTACCCCATCAAATCCATCCCATCTTTCTTAACAAACACACTTCGCGAATAGCTAAAATTAAGTCTCTGTGGAAAAAACGAATTAAATATACTTACTACTTGCTGTGAGACCATGTATGCTTGCATGTTCTAAGTGCTCTCTCCATCCTTTTGCTTATTTATCTTTACACACTGAGCACGCAACAAGTTTTTGGCGCCGCTGCCGGGGACTTATTTTAAGTGAAAACGAAGTCTGTTAAGTTTGAAAAAAACAAGTTCATTGCTTATTGAGAGCTAATCTTCTTTCATTTCTTTTACAGGTACTATCCAACTAGTTTATGAAAGAGTTTTCAAACCTCAACTCGCAACAGAGAGAAACTTTTCAGGTGGAAAACGTATGTGTACGACAAAGTAAATGAATACGCTGCAAAACTTAATTGGAGGAAGAGTTTGCCCACAACAGTTTGAAGAATTTTATCAGCCATGTGCTTATTGTGGGGATAATCATAACTTGGAGAATTGCCCAACCTTGAATTATCAAGAGAGGCAATATCAACAAAGCTATGACAACCATTATTCGTACATGTGTGAACATGATCAGTGGCAACTCTCAAATAATCCTTGGGAAGAGCATGTGCAAATTGCTCATTATGAAGAGTTCCCCCAACATGAAGACTATCAACATTATGCCCCAACTCCAAATGAAGAATTATCACCCACTTTGGAGGCGCTATGGAGAGAATTCATGGAAAGGAATGATGCATCCATGAGGAGAATGGATGTGCAATTAGCCCAGCTCACAAATGACTTACAAGATCTACTTGCTATGGCAAATTCACCACCACCATGCCCTCAGATATTCGATTTTTATGATGATGAATCCTTTGTTACCTTCGAATCTGAGAAAAGTGATCCAATGGAATATCCATATGAAATGGTGGAGTTGGTGAAAGGTGAGAAAAATGAAATTGTGCTGGATGAGGCCAAAGAGACTAATGCGCTGCTTGAGGAACAAGAATTTGAAATGTTTGAGGTTGTAGCAAGCTTCTCCACCAATGAAAGAGTTGAGCCACCACCACCACAAATGCTCCAGCTGAAGGAGTTAGAAAGAGTTGTGCCAGAAAAAGAAGTCCCATCGCATCAAAGCTATGTTGTAGCAAATATTGTAGAAACAAAACCAACGCACAGAAAGTACAAACCTTGGGATGTTATAACATGCAGTCTCTTTGAAAGAATCAACAAATTCAAGGTGTGGCAGAAAGTCCGACCCCGTAAATCAAGACTTAAGTATCTTAAAGGAGCAAAAGTGATGCCTCGAAACATTGAAGAATATCCATATGAGGCAGATTGAAAAGGGAGTATTTCTGTTCCCTAATAATAAAAAAAAATCAAACTGCTTTTCGTTGAACTATGTGAATTCTGTTACTTTTGAGTACATTTTTTATCTGTTTTAGATGCTTAGTTTTATGTTTTTAATTTTGCCTAGTATAGTCTGATGATAGGAGCCTAGGTAGGTTAGTTTTGTTTTATTTTTAGAAGAGCTTGAATGACTGGAAAGAGCATGCTTAGGGGCCTTAATCACTGTTATATCGGCCCTGATCTAATTGCGAAATAATTGCGGTACCCGCAATTTTCATGACTGAAAGCATGTTTTGGACTGTCTGTTTAGCTAGGCTGTGATCTGTTTAAATTCCATCTTTTGCTGCTATCATGACTACCTTATATAGATTATCTAAATGCATGCTGAATGAGTGTCATAGGACACCCTTTGATAGTTTAAATCAACCTCTAAAAAGCTCAGCATGCACAGCTTTAAGCCCTTATCTGTCTGTTTTTTTTTTTACTGCTGCTGTGATATTTGTCGTTCGAATGTTTTGTCTATGCCTAGGGCTTTAGATTCTCTTTGTTTTACTTTAGACTAGATGCTTCTAGGAAAGTTGGGGGTATGCCACCTCAGACACTCATTGGGGACAATGAGTAGTTGAAGTTTGGGGGAGGCCACCCTAGGCCTAGGAACATTCCTCTCTCCCTTAGAAACATAAGCATTCTTCTTCTCCTTTACAAAAAAAATGATGAACTGAAAAAAAAAATATGAAAAATAGAATAAAGAGGGGAGTCTCTCTTAGGTTGCTAAGTAATCAGTGCCAAGTGTGTGACCCACAAGTGGCATTGCATCAAAAGGCAACCAAAGGAGAGGCCCCACCTAAGTAAGAAAAAGGGAATAGGGAAGAAGAATGTATACCTAGGAGTTATAACTTTGTGGCTTAGATGTCCTATTTAAAAAGAACTCTGATCCTCAATTAGCTAAGCACAAAGTTGTAACTTGTAGGGTTGTTTAGGGAGATGAGTGTTTATCCAATGTAGTGATGCCAGGGTTTAGGTTGTTCTTTAAAAGTACTACTGTTACCGTTAATACTAAGACTGGCATGACTCTAAGGAATCCTAGACACATTAAAAATAAAACTAAAAGCATGTACTGAGTCTGAGGTAAAGCTAGGCAGAATTTGAAACCTTAGGGATAGTAGCATGATATGACAAAAGCAAATAGATCAGTTGTAGGAAGTTAATAAAAGCAGATGGAGTGTTAGGCAGGCGAAGTCAGAAGAAGCTAGATAAGAGGGTAGTTTTACACTGAGAAGTGTGTCACAGGACAACAGTGCTATAGAAAGGGATATAGGGGAGTCAGTAGGTGGTTAAAGAAGGTGAAACAGTAGCCTAGGTAAGTCCTTAGTGTGCTTGAGGACAAGCAAAGCCTTAAGTTTGGGGGTGTGTTAAGTCTCTGAAAGTGACTTATTTAGGACCCATTTAGCTTAAGAAGATGTACACTTTTAGGTGTTTTTGATAGCATTTAGCCTAAACCTATGCTTTAATATGAGAATTAGAAGAAGGTAGCTAATCTAGGACTTATGTACAATAGGTAGAAAAAGGGTTGAAAACCGAAGGAAAAGAATGAAAAAATGAGCATTGCGAATGAATTGCGAAAACATTGCGGTGACCGCAATTATTCAAGTGAAAACCGTAAGTTGACTGATCTTTTTCTGTTAATTTCCGTAATTTCAGGGATTCGTTCTTTCTCCTCCATCCATTCTGATATATGACGTTGAAGATTGATGGTTCTCCTTGGCCCAAACGCACCTGCAAACTACTATAAAAGGGGGCCAAAGTCGGAGGTTTGATCATCATTCAACGTGCAGAAGTCTTCTCACAGTCCACCATTTCTCTCGATTTTCCCTTGCCGTCTGTTGGAGTGAGGTTCTCAGCTTTTGGAGTCGATAATCTGATAGGAAGGAGAGAAGATTCTTCTTCTCTCTCGATTGGATTCATCCAAGCACGGCTGAATTCTCATCACCATCATTCGAGGCGACTGCCACGAAGATTTCCAGCACACCTTTACTGTTTTCTGCTCTTTCCTTCTCAATTCCATTTCTGTTCAATGTTGTTCTTAGCTTAGTCATTTACTTATTGCATTTCGTTGTTGTCTGCCTTGAATTCATTCTGTTTAAGCTTTCCTTTGTCATTCAAACACTTGAAGTAATCAAAGTAAGTTTCTGCATTTCACAGTTATTCCTTATTCTGCTACGAGTTTGGCTTGCTGTTTTAAGCACTTTTTCCTTCTAAGCATGTCTACTTTATCTTATATTTCTGTTCTACATATATCTATGAGTAACTAAATTTATTTAGGGGCATGCTAATGACAGAACTATAGGCTAAAAAACATAAGTCAAGTAGGTAGATCAACACTCAAACATTGATTATATGTAAGCTTCATCCCACGGGCAATTTCGATTGGCCATCCATTTTGTCCAAAGAACTCCTAACCTCTGGAAGGAGTAAGAGTTCAGAGTCGTATAATCATGCTAGCCTTCCATGGTAATCAGGAAACGGCCTAGGAATAGGCGTTTCCCTAGTATAAACTGAACACTCCTGTTTTAACAAGATGCTTAAGACCTTACTTTGAAGTCAAGTAAACTTGAGTCTCTCATGCATGGAATCGGACGATACTTGAGATAGAGTGAGTTTAATGTATAGAGAGTTGATCCAAAGCTTGATAATCGTAATAAAATGCTTATAGGACAGTCATTAGTAGCCCTTAATTCACCTATCTAACTAGTTTCGCTGCCATTTAATTGCGGATTAATTGCGGTTCTCGCAATTCTGCCAAATTGTCTTCTGTCTAGCTGTTTTCTTCTGCGTTTATTGATTTCATCTCTTGACCTTTAAGCCTGATTTTCACTTTAATTTGTTTATGGCATGTTCCTTTATACATTCAGCAAAAAGTAGTTAATTAAAAACCAATTTTACCCCATCAAATCCATCCCATCTTTCTTAACAAACACACTTCGCGAATAGCTAAAATTAAGTCTCTGTGGAAAAAACGAATTAAATATACTTACTACTTGCTGTGAGACCATGTATGCTTGCATGTTCTAAGTGCTCTCTCCATCCTTTTGCTTATTTATCTTTACACACTGAGCACGCAACAGCAAGCTCCCTCAAGGTTCTTTGATGCTCATAATTACCCACGACCTCCATCTTTGCGCTTCTTTTGAATTTTCAAAGAATGACTGCGCTCAAAAACTCAAAAAAAAATGGGTAAAATAATACAAAAGAATTAAACTGTACAAAAAAAAAAAGGTAAAGAAAATTTTAAAACCAACAAACTAAACTTAATCCAACTAAATTAAACTTAAATCCCCGGCAACGACGCCAATTTTGGTAGAGCACTTTATGTGGTACTCCAAATTCAAGCTGTCGAGGCTTGCCAAAATACAATTTATAAACCCGAATACACCGAGCAATTTGCAGCTAAGTGGTAACGGGGTCGATCCACAGGAAAATAAGAAATTCAATTTAACTAAGCCTAATTTGTTAATTATAAAAAGTATGCACAATAAAAGAATGGTAATTTGGTTTGGGGGGAAGGGAGCTCCTAATATGCAAGCTAACGGAAAATTAAATGACAACGTGCAAAATTTAAATGGTTGCGCTTAACTTCGAGAAATGGAATTGATCGTTATGGATGTTCGGTTCATCGATACTATTAATTTGCTAATCATGCTTATGCACACAATTCATTTGGCTAGAGCTAGCTCAAATGACCCAGCGATTTAATTAGACACGTGCAATTCTAATCGTACTTGGCAAATAATCTATCCAAGGTCGCGACTCCTAAATCGACTATAAGCCAGTGACGGGAACATTGTGACGGCTTAATCCTAAGACTAATCCGGTTTCTCTCTCGCCTTAAGCCTAACATGAAAACGATAATTAATTCAGATTACCAACTGTCACTTTGGGTTGAATTAATTAGCCATGCTTAAGCCCGTGCTACCTAGCGGTTTGGGTAATTATACGTCCCAACCTTTAGCCCTCTATCATGCATAGGAACTAGGGCGTCAACCTAATTTAGCTACACATGCTAGATTTTATGAAGATCAAGCAAGAAGACGTATAAACATACTAATTAACTTCATATATACAAAGGGGCAAATCTCCCCAAACATCCACAATTCACAAAGCCAAACTCAAAATCAAGCACTAACCTTAGTTTAGCCTTCCATGGAGGATGAATAAATCCAATCCCCCATGGAAGAGCTTAGTAGCATACAAAGAGGAGAAGAATAAGTCGAAAAATAGCAGAAAATCGCCTAGACCCGAGAGGAAGAAGATGAAGAAAAGTTGAAATCAAAATTGGGCAAAACTAGGCGTTTTCACGCCTTCAGACGTCGGAGCTTCAAGACGCTAGGCAAGCGTCTCGACGCTGTGCCCTAAGTTGGCCGCGCGCGCGCGCGCGGGCTTCGAGACGCTCGGACAACGTCTCGACGCTGTCGCGCGTCTATCTGGAAAATCATCGGGCTGACGTCGAGACCCTCGGGCGGCGTCTCGACGCTGAGGCGCGCTTCGTCATCGGATGGTGTCGGGGCGGCGTCGAGACGCTTGGCCAGCTTCTCGACGCTGGCAGCGTCGAGCTAGCGTCTCGACGCTGCCGCCCATGCAAGCATGCTCTCGGGTTTGGATGGCCAAAATGTGTCTCTTCAAGGCAATTTTTGCCATCTCTTGGATTCTTTAAGCCCCTTCACTCCCGATGCATCTATGAAGCTCTAAAACGGCTCTTTAAGCCCCGAAATGTGTCTTTGGACTTCCCCCAAACTTGAGTTATTGCTCGTCCTCGAGCAATATAAGGGCTTATTTGGGCTGCTAATTCTTGTCTTTTAAACTCTATCTGACTACTTGCTGACTTCCCTAGGCTTACTATCCAAGGCATGGCTGTCCTGTGACACTCTCCTAAGTTCAAACTAACTTCACATGCTGCTTATTCTGGTTTCTCTTGCCTTTAAAACCTTTTGTCTTTTACAAATTTCCTATCAACTGATTTATCTGCCTATGTCATTAGGTTCATTGTGCAGCTATCCCTAAGTTTTTAAATTCTTCCAAGTTTTAACCCAGACTCAGTACATGCTTCTAAGGTATTTTTAATTGAGCTACCTAGGAATCCTTACAGTCATACCAAGCTTAGTACACACGAGAATCAGAGTACAGTCCATAGAACAACTAAGCTTTTGCATCACTGTGTTGGATCAACACTCATCTCCCTTGACAAACTGTTGCGTGCTCAATGTGTAAATAAAAATGCGATGTGAGAGCACTCAGAACATGCAAGCATACATGGTCTTGTAGCAAGTAATAAGTATTTTTTCATTCGATTTCCCACAGAGATTTATTCTTAGTTACTAACGAAGTGAGATGTTAAACTAGAAAGGATGGTTTAAAATGGGGTGGAATTGGGATTAATGTGTCTAACTAATAAAGAACATGCGAGATATGCAAGCATAAACAAAGACAAGTAAAGAGATTAACTTGAATGTAGAAGAAAAAGAATTGGGGAGAAAGCAATTATCTAGCAATAAAATCGCAAAACAAAAGACTGAAAAAATGGCTAAGGCAAAAATAGAACTAAAAAAATTGCGCAGACAACAATTTTCTAGCAATTAAACTAACAGCGTTTTAAGGGTGAAATGTGGAAACAAGGTCAACTAACGACTCCTCTATAGGCTTTTTCATACGATTCTTCAGCAGTAGATCAACTTATCATGCATCAATTTAACTCATTCTCATGCATCTCTCGATTACATGTATTAGATCCTCTAGTTCACTCACATCCAAGTACGACTTAAGCATGTATTTATATAAGCAAGCTAATGAATTGTGCTAGGAAAATGCCTATTCCTAGGTCGTTTTCTGGCTACCATGAAAGGCTAGCATGAATGGACGACTCTGAACTCTTACTCCTTCCGGAGGTTAGGAGTTCTTTAGACAAAATGGATGGCCAATCGAAATTGCCCGTGGGATGAAGTACATATACATTCAAAGCATACGAAGCTATCCTACATGCTGAATTCACGTATTTCTACCTATAGATTCATCATTAGCAGACCCTTATGTGGTTTAGTTACTCATGAATGATGATGG
Source organism: Herpetospermum pedunculosum (assembly GCA_028017165.1). Taxonomy (NCBI): domain Eukaryota; kingdom Viridiplantae; phylum Streptophyta; class Magnoliopsida; order Cucurbitales; family Cucurbitaceae; genus Herpetospermum; species Herpetospermum pedunculosum. The sequence goes on from CM051527.1 coordinate 48,498,377, forward strand.
ATTAGGAAGAATAGATTGACTAAGCATAATTTAATAGTACTTAAATGACAGCAAAGGAAAACAGAAAGTAATATGAAGCTGCGAAGTTGTAAATGATTCCTCTATTGCGTAAAATTCAAAGCTTAAAATGCAACGTTTGTAAAACGGTAAAGCCTAAACAACCGAAGACGAATTGGAACAATGTAGCAAACTGAAGCAAACGACAACAAACAATAGAGAAAATAGAAGACATAAAGCAGTAGAAAGCAGTGTAAATGTGTGCGTGAAACTCCTCGCCGCAAGCGCCTCGGATGAAGGGGAAGGTGAGCGTGTCTTGGGGGATGAATCCAATCAGAAGAGAAGGGAGATCCTCTCTTCTTCCTCTTGAATTATCGATGCCAAGTGCTGAATCCTTCACTCCAACAAACGGGAGAGGAAAATGGGAAGAAACTGCGTTGAGATGGAGAGTTCTACGCTTCCAAGCTTGTTGTTCTCCTTCCCCCTTGACCTCCTTTTATAGCTCTTTGCAGGTACTCTTCAGTCAAGGAGAACCATCCATTCTGAACGACGTCCCACCACGTGGCAGCAGGGGAGAAATTGGGCGGCTGAAAGATCGCAACAGAACGGCGGACAGTTGGAACAACTTATCATTTGCAGCTTAAACATTGCAGAGACAGCAATGTTTCAGCAATTTTCCTGCAATGCAAAATTTCAACTCTTTTAACTTCGTTTTTGATCCTTTCTTGTTCCTTTTACAAATAACTTCTAATTTAGCTTCATTCCTTGATTTCTCATATTTAAGCACGTATTCAACTAAATTATATAAAAAACGCTTAAGAGTTCACACAATTCTATAGCAAATAAGTCCCTAAAATATGCACTTTTTGAGACGTAACACAATCCTACAAGCTATAGTCCTGTGCTTAGCAAACTAAGAATCAGAGTTCATTTATACAGGACATCTAAGCACCTAGGCCATAGCTTGCTGGCACACATTCTTCTTCCTTGGCTTTATTTTTCTTTTTCTTTCCTTTTGGTGGAGTCATCTTCTGGTTTGCCTTTTGATGCAGTGCCACTTGCGGGTTACACAAATGGCCCTGATTACTCAGCACCCTTTAGAGAGACTCTACCTTTTTTTTTTTGTTTTTTTTTTCTTTTTCATCATTTTTTCAAAGAGGAAGAATGCTTATGTTTTTCAAGAGGGAGAGAGGAATGTTCCTAGGCCTAGAGGCTGCCTCCCCCAAACTTATCTTCTCATTGTCCCCAATGAGAGTCTGAGGTGGCACACCCCCAAACTTGTCCTAGAAGCATCTAGTCTAAGGAAAAACCAGCAGAATTTAAAACTCCTAGGTATAGAATGACCTTCGTAGAACAGATAACTCAGAGGCAAAATTTTTCTAAAAAATACAACATGGTAAGGGCTTACAGAGGTGCATGCTGAGCAATAAATGAAGCTAAATTAAACGAACAAGGGTGTACTATGACACTCATCCAGCATGCTCAACAGATAGATTACATAGTGAAGGCAGTAAAACAGCAGAATATCGAGATTTAAACCTAGACAGCCCATCAAAAAGACATCCAACAGCATGCGAAAACTAACAAAAAATTGCGGACACCGCAAGGAACTCGCAATTAATCCTACAGAGCAAATTTAGCTGTGATCAAGGCTCCTAGCATGCTATATTCAGACATCAAGAACTACAGCAACCAGCTAAACTACCTAAGCTAGTTACTCAGATGACAAACAAACAGAACTATACTATTCTAACCAAATCAAATTAACAAATCAAAACAGATCATTGATTAAGGGGGGGGGGGGTAACAGTTTACAGAAAAGCAGGTTTTTATTTTAAAGAGGGAACATAAATACTCCCTCGAATGCCATAAGTCTTGGCATTCAAACATCCTCATCTCCTTCTCTCCTTTCTCTTGGAGGCACCCAAGGCTTCAGCAGACCAATAGAGAAGGTGGGGAGTGTACATCCCAGCTGTTCAGCCAAATCCTGATCCCTTGCTTGCGAGTACTCAACCCACTGGGCTATCTTGTGTTGCAAGTCCATCAGGAAAGCCATGGACAGCGACTGTGCAGCAGCCAAACCATCCATCTCGAACTCCATATTGCCCCTTTTCCGCATCCTCAGAATCGTGGGCAGCTCCAGATGGCCAGTGTAAGCCAATTGCCTCTCATCCCTCGCAATAGGCACACCTGCACGTAAGCACAGTTTAGTAATAGTATTTGGGAAAAAGAGTTGGCCCTTACCTTTTCTTGAGCATTCAGTGATAGAGGCGACAATGACTTCACCCACATCAACGGTGAGTCCCCGCATGATGGCATAAAGCAGCAACGAGCGCCCCTGGTTGATGGTTGTTTCATGAGTCACTGGAGAGATGCGTCTGCGTACAAGGGAGAACCAGACGGCTGCCTTGTCTCTAAGGGTCGCACTCATCAAGGTGTGCTTCCCATTCCGTGAGACCGCCCAGGCTGCCTCAGGTTTGCCTATTGTGTTCAGGGCCTCTTCTAGGACTGCCTCCGATGGTGATTCGATTATTTTGGAATACTCAGAGTGCGTATGCCCTTTGAGAGCATAGGCTTCGTTGATGGCGTTGGCAGAGAAATCGACTTCTATCCCCCTCACCATTGACAGACATGCTTCAGGGTGTGTGAGGTTGGCGTAGAAGTCGTACACCATATCAGGATACCATATCAGGATAGTATGGAATTTGAGGCCTGCAAAGCTCCTCTCAGCCATGGTTAATGATCCCTGCGCGCAAGAATTGTGGCAGGTCTGCAAGCGCATCAAGCAATCCTCGCTCGTGGAGGAGTTCTTTCTTCATCAGTTCGAGGCCCTTGGCCTCTACTTCCTTGGAGACGTACCTCGCAGCTTGAGGCTCCTCTTCCGGATACATCTTCTTTTTCCCCTTGGCCCTTTCTTTGGCCGACTCAAAGGCCTCGGTTTTCATCTTTTTCAAAGAAGGTTCAGCTTCAACCTTCTTCCTTTTGGCCCGTTTGGAGGCCTTTGGTCGCTTGCCCTTTACAATCACGGGGGCCTTCTTCTTGAGTCGTGCCTTGGTGGCCAGATGCTGGAGACATTCCCCCAGTGATTCCTCCATGGAGTCCCTGCTCTCCCCCTCCACAGGGCTGTCAAGATCGACATCCCCTAAGGGGGAAAACACCTCTTCTTCCTCAGCCGGTTCGTCGCTAGGCACCGAATCTTGGTGCTCTTCAGGTGGAACTTCAGGCTCCGGCGTATGTTGAGAAGGTTCGGGGCTCTGCATGGTCGTCTCAAATGATGGGCGACCACTCTCGAGGCTTTCCTCGCTTGGAGTCTTCTTCTCTCTGATCGGTGAATCAGTCACCGCGATCTTCGACTTCCTCTTCTTGGGGGTTCCTACCGGATCAGAGGGGTCAGCAAGTACCTCTGTCGCCACCTTCCATTTCTTTCTTCTCACAGGCAGCTTTGGAGGCCTTGAGGGTTGCGCAGCTGTTACGTCTCCAAAAGTGACCTTTTTAGGACTTAATTATCTTAGAAAGATGTTCACTCTTAGGTGTTTTTGATAGCATTTAGCCTAAACCTATGCTTAAATATGAGAATTAGAAGAAGGTAGCTAAATTAGGACTTATGTAGAATAGGAAAGAAAAGGGTTGAAAACCGAAGGAAAAGAATGAAAAACAAGCATTGCGGAAACATTGCGGAAACCGCAATGTTTCAAGTGAAAACCGTAAGTTGACTGATCTTTTTCTGTTAATTTCCGTTATTTCAGGGATTCGTTCTTTCTCCTCCATCCATTCTGAAGTACGACGTTGAAGATTGATGGTTCTCCTTGGCCCAAACGCACCTGCGGATTGCTATAAAAGGGGGTCAAAGTCGAGGGTTCAGTCATCATCCGAAAAGCGTAGAAGTCTTCTCGCAGTCCAACTTTTCTCCTGTTTTCCTTTGCCGTCTGCTGGTTTGCGAAGCTCAGCTGTTGGAATCGATAATCTGATAGGAAGGAGAGGAGATTCTTCTTCTCTCCTGATTGGATTCATCCAAGCAAGGCTGACCTTTCTCATCCTTCATTCGAGGCGGCTGCAACGAGACATTCGAGCTTGTTTTACTGCTTTCTGCTCTTCATTTCCATTTTCCAGCTTTGTCTTGTTGCTGTTTCTTTTCTAGAAGCTAGATTAGACTATTTCGTTGTGTTCTGTCTTCCTGTTATTTGCTTTAAAGCTTTCCTTTGTCAGTCAAACAATCAAGTAATCAAATCTCAATTCTTCATTTCACAGTCTTTTGCCTTTACATTCTTCTGCTTTCTCTTACTGTTTTGTCTTTAAATTCCTTCTAAGTATGTCCACTTCTTCTCTTACTTCTGTTCTATCTACATCCATGAGTAGCTAAATCACTTAGGGGCATGCTAATGACAACACTTTAGGCTAAAAAACGTGAACCAAGCATGTAGGATAGCTCTCGAAGCATTGATTGTATGTAAGCTTCATCCCACGGGCAATTTCGATTGGCCATCCATTTTGTCCAAAGAACTCCTAACCTCTGGAAGGAGTAAGAGTTCAGAGTCATACTATCATGCTAGCCTTTCAAGGTAACCAGGAAACGACCTAGGAATAGGCGTTTCCCTAGTACAAACCATATTTCTCTACCTTAACAAGATGCTTAAGACCTTACTTGGACATGAGTAAACTAAAGAATCTAATGCATGAAATCGGAAGATACATGAGAATGAGATAGTTTGATGCATAGAGAGTTGATCCAATGCTTGAGAATCGTGAGAAAAAGCCTATAGGATAGTCGTTAGTAGCCCTTAACTCATCATTTTACACACTTTCGCTGTTACTACAATTGCGGTAAAATTGCTGTTTCCGCAATTCTGCTAAGTTACAATTCTGTCTAGCTGTTTTTGTCTTGATTTATTAATCTCGTCTCTTCTCGTTTGAGTTTAACTTTGACTTGCATTTGTTTATGTTGCTACCCTCTACGTATTCAGTAGGAAATAGACAATTTAAAACCAATTCTACCCCATCAAAACCACCCCTTCTTTCTTAACTTTACACTTCATGAATAGCTTATAATAAATCTCTGTGGGAAAACGAATGAAATATACTTACTACTTGCTATAAGACCATGTATGCTTGCATGTTCTGAGTGCTCTCTCTACCTTATTGCTTATTTATTTTAATACATTGAGCACGCAACAAGTTTTTGGCGCCGCTGCCGGGGATTTATTTAAGTGAAAACGAAGTTTGTTAAGTTTGAAACACCAAGTTTATTGCCTATTGAAGCTGATCTGTTTCATTTCTTTTGCAGGTACTATTGGGTTAGTTTATGAGTGAGCCTTCAAGTAGTGATCTAGAGTTCAATCCTGAGCCTGAGAGATTACTTAGGGCCAGAAATAGAGCCAAAAAACGTCTCTTTAAACAACCCCCTTTACCTCAAGTAATTGCGGGAACCGCAATTCCTCCGCAATTGTCTCAAGAAGAAATGAATGGAATAGTTCCCAATCCGGTGCCTGTCACTCGCAATCCCATCGAAATAGCGAATGACAAGGATAGCGCCATACTTTCGTACCTAGTACCTATGCCTGGGGAGCTGAACCCCAGCATAATCCGTCCTGAAATCACTGCCAACTCATTCGAGTTAAAGCCAGTGATGTTCCAAATGTTGTCCACTGTGGGACAATTCTTTGGAGTGGAAAATGAGGATCCCCACAACCATCTTAGAAACTTCTTAGGAGTTAGTGACACATTTCTCATCCCTGGAGTTTCCCAAGAAGCCTTGAGGCTATACCTTTTCCCTTACTCTTTGAGGGACAAAGCCAAAACATGGTTGAACTCATTACCCTCTGGATCTGTTCGCAATTGGACAGACTTAGCAGAAAAATTCCTAGTCAAATACTTCCCACCTGATAGGAATTCTACCTTTCGTGATGACATAATCAAGTTCAAACAAGCTGACACTGAGTCTCTTCACGAAGCTTGGACAAGGTTTAAAGATCTTCTTCTTAAATGTCCACACCATGGCATCCCATGGTGTATCCAAATAGAGGTCTTTTTCAAAGGATGCAACCCCAACACTAGACAAGTCTTAAACTCATCTGCTGGAGGTTCCATGTTGTCCAAGAGTTACAACGAGGCCTATGAGATCTTGGAGAAGATCTCAGCATCTCACTGTAGATGGTCAGATGATCCAGTTGAGCCAACTAGAGCTCAAGACAAGGATGCTCTAAGTGCAATGAGCAGCCAAATAAATGCCCTGACCAACCTAGTTAAGCAAATGGCTCAAGCCAATCTCCAAACAAGTGTCAACACCGCTACAGCCATGTCAATGGGCACCCAGCCAAGTCAAGGTGAGACACTTATCTGTGGATTCTGTGGGGAAGGGCATCCGTATGAATACTGTCCTGGGAATCCAGCCTCAGTCTGCTATGTTGGAAGCCAGCAGCAGCCTAGGAACAACCCCTACTCTAATACTTACAACCCTGGTTGGAGGAACCACCCAAACCTGTCATGGGGTGGCCAACAGAATGCTAACCAAAATCCTAACCAACCAAGGCCGAGTGGAACACCTGGTTTCACTCCTCAACATAACCAATCAATGTATCAAAAACCATACAACCAACCTGTAGGATCTTCTGTAGAAAACTTACTCAAGGAATACATAGCCAAGAATGATGCCACATTACAGAGTCAGCAAGCCACTCTTAGGAGCCTAGAGAACCAAATAGGGCAACTAGCCAATGAAATCAAAAGTAGGCCCCAAGGTAGGCTTCCTGCTGACACTGAAGTGCCAAGGAGAGATGGTAAAGAACAAGTTCAAGCAATTGAACTTAGAAGTGGTAGACCATTGGTAAGCAACACCAAAGACACACCAAAGAGAGTAGAGAACACTGAGTCTAGTGCTCGACTGGAGTCTCTGCCAAACCAAGGTCCACCATCAACAAGCACATCAGGAGCCAGGCTGGAGCCGATTATTGAGGAGATAGAAGAAATTCCAAGACCTCCACCTATCCTAAGGCGACCTGACGTGCCTGCATATGTGCCACCACCTCCATATCCTCGAAGGCTTAAGAAGAAGCAGGAACAGGAAGTGCACTTTAATAAATTCTTAGAAATTCTTAAGCAAGTGCATGTCAACATTCCTTTTGTAGAAGTTTTACAGTCTATGCCTTCCTATGTAAAGTTTTTGAAAGATATCATTACTAACAAAAAAATAATTGGTGAGTTTGAAACAGTAAATCTCACTGAGGAGTGCAGTGCCATACTCCAAAACAAGCTACCCAAGAAGGAGAAGGATCCTGGTTCCTTCACCTTACCTGTAGAGCTAGGAGGCAAGCACGTGGGCAGAGCTCTTTGTGACCTGGGAGCCAGCATAAACCTCATGCCCCTATCACTATTCCGCCAGTTGGGAATAGGAGAAGCACGGCCAACCACTGTCACTTTACAACTAGCAGACAGATCCATCGCATACCCTGAAGGTAAGATTGAGGATATTCTAGTGAAAGTTGACAAATTTATTTTCCTTGCAGATTTCATTATCCTGGATTATGAAGCAGACAAGGAGGTCCCCATCCTATTAGGCAGACCTTTTCTTGCCACAGGTAGGGCCCTGATCGACGTCCAAAAAGGTGAGCTCACTATGAGGGTTCATGATGAAGAGGTGAAATTTAGTGTGTATAAAGCTTTGAGGTACCCCTCTGACCTTGAATCCTGTGCTAGCATGGACGTTGTAGATTCTTTAATGGAAGAACAACTGGAGCATGTGTTATTAACCAAGCATGCTAATGAATATGTAGGATTAGAACTAACTGACTTAAACATAGCTGAGATAATGGACATACCTGTAAATAACCCTCAACATGTTTGTATGAACATTGACTTAACTGAAAAATCTTTGAATCCATTAAAACCATCCATTGAGCATCCACCTGTCTTAGAGTTAAAACCTCTCCCCACTCACCTCAAGTATGCATATCTAGGGAATAATGAGACTTTGCCTGTAATTATTTCTTCTAAGCTAAGTGAACAGCATGAGGTTGAATTAATATTACTACTTAAGCAACATAGGAAGGCTATTGCATGGACTATTGCTGATATCCGAGGCATTAGCCCTTCTTATTGCATGCATAAGATTATACTAGAGGAAGAGCACACACCTAGAGTAGATCACCAACGTAGGCTGAACCCCTCTATGAAAGAGGTAGTTAAGAAAGAAATAATTAAATGGTTAGATGCTGGTGTGATCTTTCCCATAGCTAGTAGTCAGTGGGTGAGCCCTATACAGTGTGTACCTAAGAAGGGTGGGATGACTGTGGTAGTCAATGAGAACAATGAACTGATTCCAACTAGGACTGTCACAGGATGGAGAGTTTGCATGGATTATAGGAAGCTAAATAAAGAGACCAAGAAAGACCATTTCCCTCTACCCTTTATTGACCAAATGCTAGACAGGATAGCTGGTAGAGCCTACTACTGTTTCTTAGACGGTTATTCAGGTTATAACCAGATCACTATAGACCCTAAGGATCAAGAGAAGACTACCTTCACTTGCCCTTTTGGAACTTTTGCCTTTCGCAGAATGCCTTTTGGCTTATGCAATGCACCGACAACTTTCCAAAGGTGCATGTTGGCAATCTTCTCTGATTTGGATGAGTCCATGATAGAGATATTCATGGATGATTTCTCAGTCTTTGGGGATTCATTTACAAACTGTCTAGAGAATTTAGGACAGGTCTTGGCTAGGTGTGAGGAGACCAACCTAGTCCTAAATTGGGAAAAGTGCCATTTCATGGTGGATGAAGGGATTGTCTTAGGTCATAGAGTGTCAAGGGCAGGTGTAGAAGTTGACAGGGCAAAGATAGAAATCATAGAGAAGTTGGTAGAGCCTCAGAATGTCAAGGCCATTAGAAGTTTCTTAGGGCATGCTGGCTTCTACAGAAGGTTCATTAAGGACTTTTCTAAGATAGCCAAGCCTCTGTGTGAGCTTCTAGAGCTAAATAGGCCATTCGTCTTCTCTAAGGAATGTTTAGTAGCTTGGCAAACCCTTAAGAAAGCACTGGTCACAGCACCTATTATAGTAGGGCCAGATTGGGATCTCCCATTTGAGATGCTATGTGATGCTAGTGACTATGCTGTAGGGGTTATGTTAGGACAGAAGATTGACAAGTTAACACACCCTGTCTATTATGCTAGCAAGACACTTAATGAGGCACAATGCAACTACACAACCACTGAGAAGGAGATGCTAGCTGTAGTGTTTGCTTGTGAGAAATTTAGGAACTATATTGTAGGCACTAGGACAATTGTGTACACTGACCATTCTGCCTTAAAGTATCTCATGAGGAAGGCTGATGCTAAGCCTAGGTTGATTAGGTGGGTGTTATTGCTGCAGGAATTTGATTTGGACATTCGGGACAAGAAAGGATGTGAAAATGTGGTTGCGGATCACCTTTCTCGATTGCAGCACAATTGCGTAAAAATTGCGGAACCCGCAATTTCTGATGCTTTTATTGATGAACATGTCTTTGTATTGACTCATCGTGATAACGATGAGGAACCTTGGTTTGCTGACATTGCTAACTTCCTTGCATCACAGGTATTACCAGTTTTCAAGGGAGGACAAGAGAAGAGGAGGTTCCTTCATGAAGCAAGGAAATTCATATGGGATGATCCCACACTTTACAAAACATGTGCTGACGGCTTGCTGAGGAAGTGTGTTTCAGCTGCTGAGGCGAAATCTGTGCTGCAGCACTGCCACACAGCTCCTTATGGTGGACACTTTGGTGGTCAAAGAACAGCTGCAAAGGTATTTCAGAGTGGCTACTATTGGCCAACAATCTTCAAGGATGCCCACAACTATGCCCACAGCTGCGATGAATGCCAAAGAACAGGTAACCTCAGTCGCAAGGATGAAATGCCTCTCACCTACATCTTAGAGTTGGAGCTCTTTGATGTGTGGGGCATTGATTTCATGGGACCATTTCCTCCATCTTCAGGTAACCTTTACATATTAGTGGCAGTAGACTATGTATCCAAGTGGGTAGAAGCCATAGCATGTCCCAATAATGATGCTAAAACAGTCATAAAATTCTTGCATAGGCATATTTTTACTAGGTTTGGAACACCTCGTGCTATCATTAGTGATGAGGGGACACATTTCATTAATAAGGCTATGGAGAGAGTGTTGGCTAAGTATAACATTAGACATAGAGTAGCCACTCTCTATCACCCACACTCGAATGGTCAGGCTGAAATTTCAAATAGGGAGATTAAGAACATCTTAGAAAAAGTGGTCAAACCTAATAGAAAGGACTGGTCATTTAAACTCGAGGATGCACTTTGGGCGTATAGAACAGCATATAAGACACCCCTAGGTATGTCTCCTTACAGACTCGTGTATGGTAAAGCTTGTCATCTTCCATTTGAGTTAGAAATCAAGGCATTTTGGGCACTAAAAGAGTTGAATTATTGCGTGACCGATGCGGGAACGTTGCGGTCTCTGCAATTACATGAGCTTGATGAGCTTAGACAAATGTCTTATGAAAATGCCAAATTGTATAAGGAAAAGACCAAGATTTGGCACGATAGTAGACTTAGGGTCAAGGACTTTAAGAAAGGCCAACTTGTTTTATTATTTAACTCAAGATTGAGGTTATTTCCAGGCAAACTAAAGTCCAGATGGTCAGGTCCTTTCATGATTACTAATGTGTTTGTTCATGGTGCTATTGAGATAAAGAACTTGCAGCAAGGACAACCATTCATGGGTAATGGTGCAAGGTTGAAGCACTACTATGAGGAAGGAGATGTGAAGATTCTCTCGGCCTTCCTCTTGACTGAAGCATGAATTAAGAACGAGAGAGGACGAGTGATTGCTGTGCTCGTCAACATGAGGCTCATGCCTTAGTTTATTTTTTGCGATTTTCCGGTTATCATTTGTGTATAAGTTTGTATGATTTTAATTGCGAATTTGATGTTGATTTTATTTCTTTTTGTAGGGAATCAATAGAGGGAATCAAGGAGAGTAAATCCAGCTTTAAAAATCAAGAAAATATTGGGCCAAATAAAAGATACGGATGAGCAAAGATCGACATTTAGATGAAAAAAAATCTCCAACGGTCACTAAAATTGCGCTGGATTTGCAGGATCCGCAAAAATATAGCCGTTGGGATATTTCCATTTTCTTTATATCCGTTGAGACGCGCGTTGATCTATACGATTTCCCAAGTATCTGAACTCCAAGAAAGCTCTTTTCTCTTCATCTCTGATTCTTCTCTCCAAATCTCCAAGATTCAACAATGGTGCTAACAAGGGCCGAACGATCTGCGTCCAAGAAAAGAGCCGATGACGCTGAAACGGCTGCGAGAGAAGCACTGCTTGCCTTGGCTGATGCTGAGGCTGCGCGTGCCGAACGCCTGCCGAAACTGCCTGTCCGCAAGAAGAAGTGGAAGGTAGTCACGGAGATCCCTGCTGGACCTTCTGCACCAGCAGGCACACCCAAGAAGCGACGATGGAGTATGTTGCGTGCTCAATGTGTAAAGATAAATAAGCAAGAAAGTAGAGAGAGCACTCAGAACATGCAAGCATACATGGTCTCACAGCAAGTAGTAAGTATATTTCATTCGTTTTTTCCACAGAGACTTATGTTTAGCTATTCGCGAAGTGGATTTGTTAAGAAAGATGGGATGGATTTGATGGGGTAAAATTGGTTTTTAATTATCTAATTTTTGCTGAATGTGTAAAGGAATATAACATAAACAAATGCAAGTTGAAATTAGACTTAAAGGGCAAGAGATGGAATTGATAAACGAAGAAGAAAACAACTAAACAGAATGAAAATTTAGCAGAATTGCGGGGACCGCAATGTTTCCGCAATTAAACAGCAGCGAAAGTGTGTAATTGGGTGAATTAAGGGCTACTAATGACTATCCTATAGGCATTATTGTACGATTCTCAAGCACTGGATCTACTCTCTATGCATCAAACTCACTCTATCTCAAGTATCGTCCGATTCCATGCATGAGAGACTCAAGTTTACTCGACTTCAAAGTAAGGTCTTAAGCATCTTGTTAAAGCAGGAGTGTTTAGTTTGTACTAGGGAAACGCCTATTCCTAGGCCGTTTCCTGATTACCATGAAAGGCTAGCATGATTATATGACTCTGAACTCTTACTCCTTCCAGAGGTTAGGAGTTCTTTGGACAAAATGGATGGCCAATCGAAATTGCCCGTGGGATGAAGCTTACATACAATCAATGTTTCGAAGGCGATCCTACATGCTTGGTTCACGTTTTTTAGCCTATAGTTCTGTCATTAGCATGCCCCTAAGTGACTTAGCTACTCATGGATATATGGAGAACAGAAATGTAAGATGAAACAGACATGCTTAGAAGGGAAATAAACTCAAAACAGCAAGACAAAACCGTAGCAGCAGAAGAAGGAAACCGTGAAATGAAATCTTGCAATTTGATTACTTTGAACGTTTAACGGATAAAAGGAAACTTAAAGGAAATAATTCAAAGACAGACAACAACGAAATGCAGTAACTAGAACACTAAACTAGGAACAACAATGATCAAAACTGGAAATTAGAAGAAGAACGACAGAAAACAGTAAAATGGCGCTTGGAAGCTTCGTCGCAGTCGCCTCGAATGAAGGGGATGAAAGGTCAGCCTTGCTTGGATGAATCCAATCGAGAGAGAAGAAGAATCTCCTCTCCTTCCTATCAGATTATCGATTCCAACAGCTGAGACTCTCACTCCAACAGACGGCAAAGGAAAACAGGGAGAAAAAGTGGACTGTGAGAAGGATTCTACGCTTTCGGATGATGATCAAACCTCCGACTTTGGCCCCCTTTTATAGTAGTTTGCAGGTGCGTTTGGGCCAAGGAGAACCATCAATCTTCAACGTCATATATCAGAATGGATGGAGGAGAAAGAACGAATCCCTGAAATTACGGAAATTAACAGAAAAGGATCAGTCAACTTACGGTTTTCACTTGAATAATTGCGGCCTCAGCAATGTTTTCGCAATGCTGTCGCAATGCAGTTTTTTCATTCTTTTCCTTCGGTTTTGAACCCTTTTCTTTCCTATTGTGCATAAGTCCTAATTTAGCTACCTTCTTCTCATTTTCATATTTAAGCATAGGTCTAGGCCAAATGCTATCAAAAACACCTAAAAGTGTACATCTTCTTAAGCTAAATGGGTCCTAAATAAGTCACTTTCAGAGACTTAACACACCCCCAAACTTAAGGCTTTGCTTGTCCTCAAGCATACTAAGGACTTCCCTAGGCTGCTGTTTCTCCTTCTTTAACCACCTACTGACTCCCCTACATCCCTATCTATAGCACTGCTGTCCTGTGACACACTTCTTAGTTTTAAAACTACCCTCTTATCTAGCTTCTTCTGACTTCGCCTGCCTAACACTCACCTGCTTTTATTAACTTCCTACAACTGATCTATTTGCTTTTGTCATATCATGCCACTATCCCTAAGGTTTCAAATTCTGCCTAGCTTTACCTCAGACTCAGTACATGCTTCTAGCTTTATTTTTAATGTGTCTAGGATTCCTTAGAGTCATGCCAGTCTTAGTATTAACGGTGACAGTAGTACTTTTAAAGAACAACCTAAACCCTGGCATCACTACATTGGATAAACACTCATCTCCCTAAACAACCCTACGAGTTACAACTTTGTGCTTAGCTAATTGAGGATCAGAGTTCTTTTTAAATAGGACACCTAAGCCACAAAGTTATAACTTGTAGGTCTACATTCTTCTTCCCTATTCTTTTCCTTTTTTCTTACTTAGGTGGGGCCTCTCCTTTGGTTGCCTTTTGATGCAATGCCACTTGTGGGTCACACACTTGGCACTGATTACTCAGCAACCTAAGAGAGACACCCCTCTTTATTCTATTTTTCATTTTTTTTTTTTTTTTTTTTTTCAGTTCATCATTTTTTTTTTGTAAAGGAGAAAAAGAATGCTTATGTTTCTAAGGGAGAGAGGAATGTTCCTAGGCCTAGGGTGGCCTCCCCCAAACTTAAACTACTCATTGTCCCCAATGAGTGTCTGAGGTGGCACACCCCCAAACTTGTCCTAGAAGCATCTAGTCTAGGGTAAAACAAAGAGAATCTAAAAGCCCTAGGTATAGACAGAACATTTAAAAGAAAATATCACAGCAGCAGTAATTAAAAAAAAACAGACAGTTAAGGGCTTAAAGCTGTGCATGCTGAGCTTTTTAGAGGTCGATTTAAACTATCAAAGGGTGTACTATGACACTCATCCAGCATGCATTTAGATAAGCTATATAAGGCAGTCATGTTAGCAGGAAAAGATAGAATTTAAACAGATCACAGCCTAGCTAAACAGACAGTCCAAAACATGCTTTTAGTCATGAAAATTGCGGGTACCGCAATTATTTCGCAATTAGATCAGGGCAGATATAACATTGATTAAGGCCCCTAAGCATGCTTTTTCCAGTCACTCAAGCTTCCTAAAAATAAAACTAAACTATCCTACCTAGTCAGCTAACATCAGACTATACTAAGCAAAAGGAAAAACATAAAACTAAACATCTAAAACAGATCAAAATTGAACCAAAAACAGCATAATTCACATGGTCCTATCAGAAAGCAGAAAATTGTTTTTTTTTTTCTAAGGGAACAGCAATACTCCCTTTAGTGCACTTCTACCAGCACTTAAACTTCTTCATCCTCATCTGGTTGCCGTGGTCGTGGGGGCACCCATGGAGTCAGGAGATTTGTGGGGAAGTCAGGGAAGATGCACCCCAGTTGGTCTGCAACTTCCTTGTCCCTCGCCTGCGCATAAGTGGCCCATTGAGCCATTCTCCTCTGCATATCCATCAGGCAGGCCATGGATAGGGACTGTTCAGCAGCCAGCCTATCCAATTCAAACTCCATATTCCCCTTCCTTCTCAGCCTCAGGTTAGCAGGCAGCTCCAAGTGGCCCGTGTAGGCCATCTGCTGCTCCAGGCGCTCGGTGGGGACTCCTGCAAGCAAACATAGCTTGGTTATGGTATTAGGGAAAAACAGTGGTCCCTTACCTTTCTTGGCGCATTCAGCAATGGCCGTAGTGATGACTTCTCCCACATTGATCGTGAGACCTCTCATTATCGCATATACCAGCAGCGATCGGCTCTGGTTGATTGTAGTCTCGTGAGTCACAGGGGACAATCTTCTTCGCACGAATGAAAACCAAACAGCTGCCTTAGCCGTGAGGTTGGCACTCATGAGAGTGTGCCTCCCATTGCGTGACACGGTCCAGGAAGCTTCAGGCTGGCCAATGGTGCGAATGGCCTCTTCCAGCACTGCCTCAGTAGGCGCATCAACGATCCGTGCATAATCTGTATGATTTTGGCCTTTGAGACCATAGGCTTCGTTGATGGCCTTGGCTGAGAAATCCACTTCTACCCCTCTGACCACCGACAGGCCATCCTCAGGGCTGAGCACATTGGCGTAGAAATCATACACCATGCTCGTGTAGGCTGGATTGGGCGGTCTGCAGATTTCCTCCCAGCCATGGTTGATCACTCCTGCGCGCAAGAACTGCGGCAGGTCAGCAGGTCGGTCGAGGAAGCCTTTCTCGTGCAGCAACTCCCTCTTCCTTAACTCAACGCCCCTGGATTCAGCGTCAGATGAAACATACCTCACTGACTGAGGTTCGTCTTCAGGGTATAGTTTGGCCTTCCCCTTATCTGCTGGCTTGGCTGACTCGGCAGCCTCAACCTTGAGTCGTTTGAGCGAAGGCTCAGTGCTCTCTTTGTCTGCTGAAGGCACCCTCTCGGCCTTCTTCTTCTTCAGTCTCTTGGATCGCTTGGCCTTGACAATCTTGGCCTTCTTCCTCTTCTTGAGCTTAGCCTTAATATTGATCTGCTGGAGGCATGCCCCCAACGTCTCTTCCATGGAATCATCCTGCCGTGCAGGACTCTCGGCACTAGCTTCCCTTGTAGGCGAGAAGACCTCGTCTTCACCACCGTCCCCACTGCCCTGAGTGGATTCCTGGTACTCCCCATAGGGGAATTCAGGATCAGGCTCTGCACGGAATTCAGGCTCTGTAGGCGTCTGCACGGAATTCAGTGGTGACGACGGCGTCGCAGGGCTCTGTGCAGGCGGTGACGATGAAAGCTCCGGGCTGTGCACTGGTTCAGATGATGAAGGGTTGTGCGCAGGTGAGGCAGACGGCGACGAACTCTTCTTTGGCGACTCGTGGGGCGCACGATCCGTTTCTTGACTCTCCACAGAGAGAGTCTTGGCTTTGCTTGGTTCGGCGGCCGTCTCGACACTCCACCGGCGTTTCTTGGGTGTGCCCGCTGGTGCAGAAGGACCAGCAGGGATCTCAGTGACGACCCTCCACTTCTTCCTACGAACCGGAAGCTTGGAAAGAGGGCCGGTGCGAACAGCACCATCATCTGCAAGGGTAAGCAGTGCTTCCCTTGCAGCTGCTTCAGCTGCGTCATCAGCCTTCTTCTTGGCTGCGGATCTTTCAGCTCTTGTGGACACCATTGTCGAATCTTGGAGTTTTGGAGAGAAGGATCAAAGATGAAGAGAATCTCAGTTTTCTTGGAAATCAGAAAATGAGAGAATCGTATCGATCGAGCGCCTTCTAACGGATATAAAGGCAACGGCTAAATCCCAACGGCTCTATTTTGCGGATCCTGCAATTCCAGCGCAATTCTAGGGATATCTTTTCATCAAAATCTCAAACTTTGCTCGTCCGTATCTTTTATTTGGCTCGATCGTTTTTTGATTTTTAAAGCTGGGATTACTCTCCTTGATTCCCTCTTTCGATTCCCTACAAAAAGAAATAAAAACAATATCAAATACGTAATTAAAATAACACAACAAAACACACAAATGACAACCGGAAAATCGCAAAAAATAAACTAAGGCATGAGCCTTATGTTGACGAGCACAGTAACCACTCGTCTTCTCTCGTTCTCACTGTCACGCTTCAGTCAGGAGGAAGGCCGAGAGAGTCTTCACATCTCCTTCCTCATAGTAATGCTTCAACCTCGCCCCATTGACCATAAATGGTTGGCCTTGCTGCAAGTTTTTTTTATCTCTATGGCACCATGAACAAACACATTAGTAATGACAAATGGACCCGACCATCTAGACTTAAGTTTCCCTGGAAATAGTTTCAACCGTGAGTTAAACAACAACACAAGTTGACCCTTCTTAAAGTCCTTAACTCTAAGTCTACTATCGTGCCAAATCTTGGTCTTTTCCTTGTACATCTTAGCATTTTCATAGGCCATGTGCCTAAGCTCATCAAGCTCATGTAATTGCAAAGACCTCAGTGTCCCCGCATCTTTTACACAAAAATTTAATTCCTTCATGGCCCAAAATGCTTTGTTTTCTAACTCAAGTGGTAAGTGACAAGCCTTGCCATATACCAGCCTATAAGGGGACATTCCTAGAGGTGTCTTATATGCTGTCCTATAAGCCCAAAGTGCATCCTCAAGCTTGAAGGACCAGTCTTTCCTATTAGGTTTGACTACTTTTTCTAGGATGTTCTTAATTTCCCTATTTGAGATTTCAGCTTGGCCATTTGAGTGTGGGTGATAGGGAGTGGCTACTCTATGTCTAATGTTATACTTAGCCAATACTTTTTCCATAGCCTTGTTAATGAAATGTGACCCCTCATCACTAATGATAGCCCGAGGTGTCCCAAACCTAGTAAAAATGTGCCTATGCAAGAAGTTGGTGACTGTTTTAGCATCATTATTAGGACATGCTTTGGCCTCTACCCACTTGGACACATAATCCACTGCCACTAATATGTAGAGGTTACCTAGTGATGGGGGGAATGGCCCCATGAAGTCAATGCCCCATACATCAAAGAGCTCTAACTCTAAGATGTAGGTGAGGGGCATCTCATCCTTTCGACTGAGGTTACCTGTTCTTTGGCATTCATCACAGTTGTGGGCATAGTTGTGGGCATCTTTGAAGATCGTTGGCCAATAATAGCCACTCTGAAATACCTTTGCAGCTGTTCTTTGGCCACCAAAGTGTCCACCATAAGGAGATGTGTGACAGTGCTGCAGCACAGACTTCGCTTCAGCAGCTGAAACACACTTCCTTAGCAAGCCATCAGCACAGGTTCTGTAAAGTGTGGGGTC
Organism: Herpetospermum pedunculosum; assembly: GCA_028017165.1. NCBI lineage: Eukaryota > Viridiplantae > Streptophyta > Magnoliopsida > Cucurbitales > Cucurbitaceae > Herpetospermum > Herpetospermum pedunculosum. The sequence continues at coordinate 48,516,476 of CM051527.1, forward strand.
GTCCCAGATGAATTTCCTTGCTTCATGAAGGAACCTCTTCTTCTCTTGTCCTCCCTTGAACACTGGTAATACCTGTGATGCACGGAAGTTAGCAATGTCAGCAAACCAAGGTTCCTCATCGTTATCACGATGAGTCAAAGCAAAGACATGTTCATCAATAAAAGCATCAGAAATTGCGGGGTCCGCAATTTTGTCGCAATTGTGCTGCAATCGAGACAGGTGATCTGCAACCACGTTTTCACACCCTTTCTTGTCCCGAATGTCCAAATCAAATTCCTGCAGCAATAACACCCATCTAATCAACCTAGGCTTTGCATCAGCCTTCCTCATAAGATATTTCAAGGCAGAATGGTCAGTATATACAATTGTCCTAGTACCTACAATATAGTTTCTGAATTTTTCGCAAGCAAACACTACAGCAAGCATCTCTTTTTCAGTAGTGGTATAATTACATTGAGCCTCATTCAAGGTTTTACTAGCATAATATACAGGGTGTGTTAGCTTGTCAATCTTCTGGCCTAACATCACTCCTACAGCATAGTCACTGGCATCACATAACATCTCAAAGGGCAGATCCCAATTTGGTCCTACTATGATAGGGGCTGTGACTAGTGCTTTCTTAAGGGTGGTCCAAGCTACTACACATTCCTTAGAGAAGATGAATGGCCTATTTAATTCTAGAAGCTCACACAGAGGCTTGGCTATCTTAGAAAAGTCCTTAATGAACCTTCTGTAGAAGCCAGCATGCCCTAAGAAGCTTCTAATGGCTTTGACATTCTGGGGCTCTACCAACTTCTCTATGATCTCAATTTTGGCTCGGTCAACTTCGACTCCTGCCCTCGACACTCTATGTCCTAAGACAATCCCCTCATCCACCATAAAATGGCATTTTTCCCAATTTAAGACTAGGTTGGTCTCCTCACACCTAGCCAGGACTTGTCCTAGGTTTTCTAGACAGTTTGAAAATGAGTCCCCAAAGACTGAGAAGTCATCCATGAATATTTCTATCATGGACTCATCTAACTCAGAGAAGATTGCCATCATGCACCTTTGGAAAGTTGCCGGTGCATTGCATAAGCCAAAAGGCATTCTGCGAAAGGCAAACGTTCCAAAAGGGCAAGTGAAGGTGGTCTTCTCTTGATCCTTAGGGTCTATAGTTATTTGATTATAGCCTGAATAGCCATCTAAGAAACAATAGTAGGCTCTACCAGCTATTCTGTCTAACATCTGGTCAATGAACGGAAGAGGAAAATGGTCTTTTTTGGTTTCTTTATTTAATTTTCTGTAATCCATACACACTCTCCACCCTGTGACAGTCCTTGTTGGAATCAGTTCGTTGTTCTCATTGACTACCACAGTTATTCCCCCCTTTTTAGGTACACATTGGATGGGGCTCACCCACTGGCTACTAGCTATTGGGAAGATCACTCCTGCATCTAACCATTTTATTATTTCCTTCTTTACTACCTCTTTCATAGAGGGGTTTAGCCTACGCTGGTGATCTACCCTAGGTGTGTGCTCTTCCTCTAGTATAATTTTGTGCATGCAATAAGAAGGGCTAATGCCTCGAATATCAGCAATAGTCCATGCTATAGCCTTCCTATGTTGCTTAAGCAGTAAAATCAGTTCAACCTCATGCTTTTCACTTAATTTAGAAGAAATGATAACAGGCAGAGTTTCATTACTTCCTAGATATGCATACTTGAGGTGAGTAGGTAGTGGTTTCAGTTCTAAAACAGGTGGATGCTCAATGGAGGGCTTTAAAGGATTCACAGATCTATCAGTTAAATCTATATTCATACATACATGTTGTGGTTTATCAACAGGTATATCCATTATGTCAGATACATTTAAGTCAGCTATATCTAATTGTACATATTCGTTAGCATGCTTAGTTAATAATACATGCACTAATTGTTCCTCCATCAAGGAGTCTACTACGTCCATGCTAGCACAGGATTCAAGGTCAGAGGGGTACCTTAAAGCTTTATATACGCTAAACTTCACCTCTTCATCATGAACCCTCATAGTGAGCTCACCTTTTTGGACGTCTATAAGTGCCCTACCTGTGGCTAGAAATGGTCTGCCTAGCAGGATGGGAACTTCCTTGTCTGCCTCATAGTCCAGGACAATGAAATCTGCAAGGAAAATAAACTTGTCAACTTTAACTAGAATATCCTCAATTTTACCTTCTGGATATGCAATGGATCTGTCTGCTAGTTGTAAAGTGACAGTGGTTGGACGTGCTTCTCCTATTCCCAACTAGCGGAATAGGGACAGGGGCATGAGATTTATGCTGGCGCCCAGGTCACAAAGCGCTCTGCCCACATGCCGGCCTCCAAGTTCTACAGGTAAGGTGAAGGAACCAGGATCCTTCTCCTTCTTGGGCAGCTTGTTCTGGAGGATGGCACTGTATTCCTCGGTGAGGTTTACTGTTTCAAACTCACCAATTATTTTTTTGTTAGTAATGATGTCCTTCAAAAACTTTACATAAGAAGGCATAGACTGTAAAACTTCTACAAAAGGAATGTTAACATGCACTTGCTTAAGAATTTCTAAGAATTTATTAAAATGAACTTCCTGTTCCTGCTTCTTCTTAAGCCTTCGAGGGTATGGAGGTGGTGGCACATATGCAGGTATGTCAGGGCGCTTTAGGATAGGTGGAGGCCTTGGAATTTCTTCTACCTCCTCAATAATTGGTTCTAGCCTGGCTCCTGATGTGCTAGTTGGTGGTGGACCTTGGTTTGGTAGAGACTCCAGTGGAGCACTAGACTCAGTGTTCTCTACTCTCTTTGGTATGTCTTTTGTGTTGCTCACCAGTGGTCTTCCACTCCTAAGTTCAATTGCTTGAACTTGTTCTTTACCATCTCTCCTTGGTACCTCGGTGTCAGCAGGGAGTCTACCTTGGGGCCTACTCTTAAGTTCATTGGCTAATTGGCCTATTTCGTTTTCTAGGCTCCTAAGAGTAGCTTGCTGGCTTTGAAGCGTAGCATCATTCTTAGCGATGTATTCCTTGAGTAGGTTTTCTACAGAAGATCCTACAGGTTGATTGTATGGTTTTTGGTACATTGACTGGTTATGTTGGGAAGTGAAACCAGGTGTTCCACTCGGCCTTGGTTGGTTAGAATTTTGGTTAGCGTTTTGTTGGCCACCCCATGACAGGTTAGGGTGGTTTCTCCAACCAGGGTTATAGGTGTTGGAGTAGGGGTTATTCCTAGGCTGCTGCTGGCTTCCAATGTAGCAGACTGAGGATGGATTCCCAGGGCAGTATTCATATGGGTGCCCTTCCCCACAGAATCCACAGACAAGTGCCTCGCCTTGACTTGGTTGGGTGCCCATTGACATGGCTGTGGCGGTATTGGCACTGGTTTGGAGATTGGCCTGAGCCATTTGCTTAACTAGGTTGGTCAGGGCGTTTATTTGGGTGCTCATGGCGCTTAGAGCATCCTTGTCTTGAGCTCTAGTTGGCTCTACTGGATCATCTGACCACCTACAGTGAGATGTTGAGATCTTCTCCAAGATCTCATAAGCTTCGTTGTAACTCTTGGACAACATGGAACCACCAGCAGATGAGTTTAGAACTTGTCTGGTGCTGGGGTTGCATCCTTTAAAAAAGACTTCTATTTGGATACACCATGGGATGCCATGGTGTGGACATTTAAGGAGAAGGTCTTTGAATCTTGTCCAAGCTTCGTGAAGAGACTCACTTGGAGCTTGTTTGAATTTGATGATATCATCACGGAAGGTCGAATTCCTATCTGGTGGGAAATATTTGACTAGGAATTTTTCTGCTAAGTCTGTCCAATTGAGGACAGATCCTGAGGGTAATGAATTTAACCACGTTTTGGCTTTGTCCCACAAAGAGTAAGGGAACAGATATAGCCTCAAGGCTTCTTGGGAAACTCCAGGAATCAGGAATGTGTCACTAACTCCTAGGAAGTTCCTAAGGTGGTTATGGGGGTCCTCATTTTCTATTCCAAAGAATTGTCCCACAGTGGACAACATTTGGAACATCACTGGCTTTAACTCGAATGAGTTGGCAGTGATTTCAGGACGAATTATGCTGGGGTTCAGCTCCCCAGGCATAGGTACGAGGTATGAAAGGATGGCTCTATCCTTGTCATTCGCTATTTCAATGGGATTACGAGTGACAGGCACCAGGTTTTGATCTATTCCAGCCATTTCTTCTTGAGTGGATTGCGGAGACTCTGCGGTTTCAGCAATTATTTGAGGTAAGAGGGGTTGTTTAAAGAGACGTTTCTTGGCTCTATTTCTAGCTTTAAATAATCTTTCAGGCTCAGGGTTGAACTCTAGATCACTACTTGGAGTCTCATTCATAAACTACCCTAAATGGTACCTGAAAAAGAAATGGAAATGGATCAAATCCAATGGAAAATATCTTGGTGTTTCAGACTTAACAAACTTCGTTTTCACTTAAAATAAGTCCCCGGCAGCGGCGCCAAAAACTTGTTGCGTGCTCAATGTGTAAAGATAAATAAGCAAGAAAGTAGAGAGAGCACTCAGAACATGCAAGCATACATGGTCTCACAGCAAGTAGTAAGTATATTTCATTCGTTTTTTCCACAGAGACTTATGTTTAGCTATTCGCGAAGTGTATTTGTTAAGAAAGATGGGGTGGATTTGATGGGGTAAAATTGGTTTTTAATTATCTAATTTTTGCTGAATGTGTAAAGGAATATAACATAAACAAATGCAAGTTGAAATTAGACTTAAAGGGCAAGAGATGGAATTGATAAACGAAGAAGACAACAGCTAAGCAGAATGAAAATTTAGCAGAATTGCGGGGACCGCAATGTTTCCGCAATTAAACAGCAGCGAAAGTGTGTAATTGGGTGAATTAAGGGCTACTAATGACTATCCTATAGGCATTATTGTACGATTCTCAAGCACTGGATCTACTCTCTATGCATCAAACTCACTCTATCTCATGTATCGTCCGATTCCATGCTTTAGATTCCTAAGTTTACTCGACTTCAAAGTAAGGTCTTAATCATCTTGTTAAAACAGAAGTGTTTAGTTTGTACTAGGGAAACGCCTATTCCTAGGCCGTTTCCTGATTACCATGAAAGGCTAGCATGATTATATGACTCTGAACTCTTACTCCTTCCAGAGGTTAGGAGTTCTTTGGACAAAATGGATGGCCAATCGAAATTGCCCGTGGGATGAAGCTTACATACAATCAATGTTTCGAAGGCGATCCTACATGCTTGGTTCACGTTTTTTAGCCTATAGTTCTGTCATTAGCATGCCCCTAAGTGACTTAGCTACTCATGGATATATGGAGAACAGAAATGTAAGATGAAACAGACATGCTTAGAAGGGAAATAAACTCAAAACAGCAAGACAAAACCGTAGCAGCAGAAGAAGGAAACCGTGAAATGAAATCTTGCAATTTGATTACTTTGAACGTTTAACGGATAAAAGGAAACTTAAAGGAAATAATTCAAAGACAGACAACAACGAAATGCAGTAACTAGAACACTAAACTAGGAACAACAATGATCAAAACTGGAAATTAGAAGAAGAACGACAGAAAACAGTAAAATGGCGCTTGGAAGCTTCGTCGCAGTCGCCTCGAATGAAGGGGATGAAAGGTCAGCCTTGCTTGGATGAATCCAATCGAGAGAGAAGAAGAATCTCCTCTCCTTCCTATCAGATTATCGATTCCAACAGCTGAGACTCTCACTCCAACAGACGGCAAAGGAAAACAGGGAGAAAAAGTGGACTGTGAGAAGGATTCTACGCTTTCGGATGATGATCAAACCTCCGACTTTGGCCCCCTTTTATAGTAGTTTGCAGGTGCGTTTGGGCCAAGGAGAACCATCAATCTTCAACGTCATATATCAGAATGGATGGAGGAGAAAGAACGAATCCCTGAAATTACGGAAATTAACAGAAAAGGATCAGTCAACTTACGGTTTTCACTTGAATAATTGCGGCCTCAGCAATGTTTTCGCAATGCTGTCGCAATGCAGTTTTTTCATTCTTTTCCTTCGGTTTTGAACCCTTTTCTTTCCTATTGTGCATAAGTCCTAATTTAGCTACCTTCTTCTCATTTTCATATTTAAGCATAGGTCTAGGCCAAATGCTATCAAAAACACCTAAAAGTGTACATCTTCTTAAGCTAAATGGGTCCTAAATAAGTCACTTTCAGAGACTTAACAGAGTATGGCGGTGGCCGAGGAAGAAATCAAGGAAAAGACTCCCTCTGTGGAGAGTCAAGAATTGGGCCAGCCATCTCACGAGTCAGCCGAGCGCAGCCTTTCACCAGCCCCACCGGTGCAAAGCCCTGAGCTCTCCTCATCGCCACAAGCGCAGAGCCCTGAGCAGCCGTCTTCACCACAGAGTTCTGCACAGACACCTACAGCAGAGCAAAGAACCACGCCGTCGCACACTTCCCCACGGCCTGACCCTGAATTCCCATATGGGGAATACCAAGAATCAACGCAGGGCAGTGGGGAAGCTGAGGAAGAAGAGGTTTTCTCTCCTATGAGGGAAGCTAGCCCGGAGAGTCTTGCACAGAAGGATGACTCAATGGAGGAGACACTGGGGGCGTGCCTCCAGCAGATCACCATCGAGGCTAAGCTCAAGAAGAAGAAGAAGGCCAAGATTCTCAAGGCCAAGCGATCCAAGAAGCTGAAGAAGAAGAAGGCCAAGAGAGCGCCTTCATCAGAGAAGGAAAGCACGGAGCCATCGCTCAAGAAACTCAAGGTTGAGGCTGCGGAGTCAGCCAAACCAACAGACAAAGGGAAGGCCAAGCTTTACCCTGAAGATGAGCCTCAGTCAGTGAGGTATGTGTCCTCTGACGCTGAGTCCAGGGGTATTGAGCTGAGAAAGAGGGAGTTGCTGCACGAAAAGGGCTTCCTCGACAGACCTGCTGACCTGCCGCAATTCTTGCGCACAGGCATTGTGAATCATAGCTGGGAGGAGTTGTGCAGACCACCCAATCCGGCTTACCCGAGTATGGTATATGACTTTTACGCCAACTTGCGAAACTCTGAGGAGGGGCTGTCTGTGGTCAGAGGGGTAGAAGTGGACTTCTCAGCAAAGGCCATCAACGAAGCCTATGGTCTGAAGGGCCAAAAACATACAGATTATGCACGGATTGTTGATGAGCCTACTGAGGCAGTCCTGGAAGAGGCCATTCGCACCATTGGCCAGCCTGAAGCTTCCTGGACCGTGTCACGCAATGGGAGGCACACTCTCATGAGTGCCAACCTCACAGCCAAGGCGGCTGTATGGTTTGCCTTTGTAAGGAGGAAGCTGTCCCCCGTGACTCATGAGACCACCATCAACCAGAGCAGATCGCTGCTGGTCTATGCCATCATGCGAGGTCTCACGGTCAACGTGGGTGAAATCATGTCAGCCGCCATTACTGAGTGCGCGAAGAAAGGTAAGGGACCATTGTTTTTCCCTAATACCATAACTAAACTCTGTTTGCTTGCAGGAGTTCCCATTGAGCGGATGGAGCAGCAGATGGCCTACACGGGCCACTTGGAGCTACCTGCTGGTTTAAGGCTGAAGAGGAAGGGGAACATGGAATTCGAGTTGGATAGATTGGCTGCTGATCAGTCGCTGTCCATGGCGTGCCTGATGGATATGCAGAAGAGGATGGCTCAATGGGCCACTTACGCACAGGCAAGGGACAAGGAGGTTGCTGACCAACTTGGGTGCATCTTCCCTGACTTCCCCACAAATCTTCTGCAGCCATGGGTGCCTCCACGACCACGACGACCTGATGAGGATGACGACATCTGAGTGCTGGTTTGAATTGCACTCAAGGGAGTATTGTTGTTCCTTTAGAAAAAGAAAATTTCTGCTTTCTGATAGACCATGTGAATTATGCTGTTTTTAGTAAGATTTTGATCTGTTTTAGTTGCTTAGTTTTACGTTTTTAAATTGCTTAGTATAGCCTGCTGCTAGCTGATTAGGTAGGATAGTTTAGGTTTATTTTTGTCGAGCTTGAATGACTGGATAAAGCATGCTTAGGGGCCTTAGTGACTGATATATCTGCCCTGACTTGATTGCGAAATAATTGCGGTACCCGCAATTTTTATTACTGAATGCATGTTTTGGACTGTCTGTTTAGCTAGGCTGTGATCTGTTTAAATTCTATCTTTTGCTGCTTTCATGATTACCTTATATAGCTTATCTAAATGCATGCTGGATGAGTGTCATAGGACACCCTTTGATAGTTTAAATTAGCCTCTAAAAAGCTCAGCATGCATAGCTGTAAGTCCTTGCCTGTCTGTTTTTTTCAATTTTCTGCTGCTGTGATATTTTCTTTTAGAATGTTCTGCCTATGCCTAGGACTTTTAAATTCTCTTTGTTTTACCTTAGACTAGATGCTTCTAGGATAGTTTGGGGGTGTGCCACCTCAGACACTCATTGAGGACAATGAGTAGTTTTAGTTTGGGGGAGGCCACCCTAGGCCTAGGAACATTCCTCTCTCCCTTAAGACATAAGCATTCTTCTTCTCCTTGACAAAAATAATGAACTGAAAAAAAAAAAAATGAAAAATAGAATAAAGAGGGGAGTCTCTCTTAGGTTGCTAAGTAATCAGTGCCAAGTGTGTAACCCACAAGTGGCATTGCATCAAAAGGCAACCAAAGGAAAGGCTCCACCTGAGAAAGAAAAAAAAGGAAAAAGTAGGGAAGAAGAATGTATACCTAGGAGTTGCAACTTTGTGGCTTAGATGTCCTGTTTAAAAAGAACTCTGATCCTCAATTAGCTAAGAGCAAAGTTGTAGCTTGTAGGGTTGTTTAGGGAGATGAGTGTATATCCAATGTAGTGATGCCAGGGTTTAGGTTGTTCTCTAAAAGTACTACTGTCACCATTTATACTAAGACTGGCATGACTCTAAGGAATCCTAGGTAGCTCATAAGTATAAACTAGAAGCATGTACTGAGTCTGAGGTAAAGCTAGGTAGAATTTGAAACCTTAGGGATAGCGGCATGATATGATAAAAGCAGGTAGATCAGTTGTAGGGAGTAATAAAAACAGTAGGAGTATTAGGCATGCGAAATCAGAAGAAGCTAGATGAGAGGGTAGTTTTAAGCTTAGAAGTATGTCACAGGACAGCACTGCTATAGATGAGAATATAGGGGAGTTAGGAAGTGGTTAAAGAAGAAGAAACAGCAGCCTAGGAAAGTCCTAGATTGCTCGAGGACAAGCAAAACCTTAAGTTTGGGGGTGTGTTACGTCTCCAAAAGTGACCTTTTTAGGACTTAATTATCTTAGAAAGATGTTCACTCTTAGGTATTTTTGATAGCATTTAGCCTAAACCTATGCTTAAATATGAGAATTAGAAGAAGGTAGCTAAATTAGGACTTATGTAGAATAGGAAAGAAAAGGGTTGAAAACCGAAGGAAAAGAATGAAAAACAAGCATTGCGATAGCATTGCGGAAACATTGCGGAAACCGCAATGTTTCAAGTGAAAACCGTAAGTTGACTGATCTTTTTCTGTTAATTTCCGTTATTTCAGGGATTCGTTCTTTCTCCTCCATCCATTCTGAAGTACGACGTTGAAGATTGATGGTTCTCCTTGGCCCAAACGCACCTGCAGATTGCTATAAAAGGGGGTCAAAGTCGAGGGTTCAGTCATCATCCGAAAAGCGTAGAAGTCTTCTCGCAGTCCAACTTTTCTCCTGTTTTCCTTTGCCGTCTGCTGGTTTGCGAAGCTCAGCTGTTGGAATCGATAATCTGATAGGAAGGAGAGGAGATTCTTCTTCTCTCCTGATTGGATTCATCCAAGCAAGGCTGACCTTTCTCATCCTTCATTCGAGGCGGCTGCAACGAGACATTCAAGCTTGTTTTACTGCTTTCTGCTCTTCATTTCCATTTTCCATCTTTGTCTTGTTGCTGTTTCTTTTCTAGAAGCTAGATTAGACTATTTCGTTGTGTTCTGTCTTCCTGTTATTTGCTTTAAAGCTTTGCTTTGTCAGTCAAACAATCAAGTAATCAAATCTCAATTCTTCATTTCACAGTCTTTTGCCTTTACATTCTTCTGCTTTCCCTTACTGTTTTGTCTTTAAATTCCTTCTAAGTATGTCCACTTCTTCTCTTACTTCTGTTCTATCTACATCCATGAGTAGCTAAATCACTTAGGGGCATGCTAATGACAACACTTTAGGCTAAAAAACGTGAACCAAGCATGTAGGATAGCTCTCGAAGCATTGATTGTATGTAAGCTTCATCCCACGGGCAATTTCGATTGGCCATCCATTTTGTCCAAAGAACTCCTAACCTCTGGAAGGAGTAAGAGTTCAGAGTCATACTATCATGCTAGCCTTTCAAGGTAACCAGGAAACGACCTAGGAATAGGCGTTTCCCTAGTACAAACCATATTTCTCTACCTTAACAAGATGCTTAAGACCTTACTTGGACATGAGTAAACTAAAGAATCTAATGCATGAAATCGGAAGATACATGAGAATGAGATAGTTTGATGCATAGAGAGTTGATCCAATGCTTGAGAATCGTGAGAAAAAGCCTATAGGATAGTCGTTAGTAGCCCTTAACTCATCATTTTACACACTTTCGCTGTTACTACAATTGCGGTAAAATTGCTGTTTCCGCAATTCTGCTAAGTTACAATTCTGTCTAGCTGTTTTTGTCTTGATTTATTAATCTTGTCTCTTCTCGTTTGAGTTTAACTTTGACTTGCATTTGTTTATGTTGCTACCCTCTACGTATTCAGTAGGAAATAGACAATTTAAAACCAATTCTACCCCATCAAAACCACCCCTTCTTTCTTAACTTTACACTTCATGAATAGCTTATAATAAATCTCTGTGGGAAAACGAATGAAATATACTTACTACTTGCTATAAGACCATGTATGCTTGCATGTTCTGAGTGCTCTCTCTACCTTATTGCTTATTTATTTTAATACATTGAGCACGCAACAGCAGCATCGGCGTCTGCCAAAGAAAGCAACGCCTCCCTCACAGTCTCATCTGCGTCAGGTGACGCTTTCTTGGGCGTGGATCGGTCTGCTCTTGTGGTCACCATTGCTGCTTCTTTGAAGGTTTGAGTGTGGGAGTTGCAGAGGAAGGAGAAGGCTGAGTTTTAGAGTTCCAGCGGTTTGAGAAATCGCAGAAGGCAGAGATCCCCAACGACGGCTACTTATACTCAAGTGCTCTCTAACGACTCTTTTTTTTTTGTTGCGGCCTCCGCAAATCCTCAGTAATTATTCAGCATTATCGTTAGGATTTTCTTGATTTGAGTTGCAAGATTTTAACAACCAAATCTCAGATTTCTCCAGATCTTTCCTTGGATCTTCTTCTCTTGATTCATCTCCTTCATTGTCGCTTAAAATCACCCATTAATATACTCCTAAAAAATAAAAATACGTAATTAAAACAAGATATAAACACACGAAACGCAATCTAAAATACTGAAAGAAAAATCTAAGGCATAGCCTTCTGACGGATGAGCATAGTGATCACTCATCCTCTCTCGATTCGCTCCTTAGGCTTCAGATAGGATAAAGGCCGAGAGTGTCTTCACATCTCCTTCCTCGTAATAATGCTTCAACCTCGCACCATTTACCATAAACGACTGCCCTTGGTGTAGGTTTCAAATTTCAATAGCACCATGAACAAAGACGTTAGTAATTACAAAAGGACCTGACCACCTAGATTTAAGTTTGCCTGGAAATAACCTTAACCGCGAGTTGAATAATAAGACATGCTGCCCCTTTTTAAAGTCCTTGAACCTAAGTCTACTATCATGCCAAATCTTAGTTTTTTCTTTATACATTTTAGCATTTTCATAGGACATATGTCTTAGTTCATCTAACTCATGTAATTGCAGAGACCGCAATGTTCGCGCATCGGTCACGCAATAATTCAGCTCTTTTAAGGCCCAAAAGGCTTTGATTTCTAATTTGAAGGGAAGATGACATGCTTTTCCATACACTAGCCTATAAGGAGACATACCTAAGGGTGTTTTATATGCAGTCCTATACGCCCAAAGTGCATCGTCTAACTTAAAAGACCAGTCATTTCTATTAGGTTTAACCACTTTTTCAAGTATGCTCTTGATCTCCCTATTGGATATTTCAGCTTGTCCATTTGAGTGTGGGTGATAAGGAGTTGCTACTCTATGTCTAACATTGTATTTAGCTAGTACTTTTTCCATAGCTTTATTTATAAAGTGGGTTCCTTCATCACTTATTATTGCACGTGGTGTACCAAATCTTGTAAAAATATGCCTATTTAGAAATTTAATGACTGTCTTGGCATCATTTGAGAGACATGAAATGGCTTCTACCCATTTAGAAACGTAATCTACAACTACTAGTATATAGAGATTACCTGCAGATGGAGGGAATGGTCCCATGAAGTCAATGCCCCATACATCAAAGAGTTCCAACTCTAAGATATAGGTGAGAGGCATCTCATCCTTCCTACTAAGGTTACCTGTCCGTTGACACTCATTGCAGCTGTGTGCATGGTCGTGGGCATCCTTGAAGATCGTGGGCCAATAGTAGCCACTTTGGAACACCTTTGTAGCCGTCCTTTGGCCACCAAAATGTCCACCGTAATGAGATGTATGACAGTGCTGCAGCACTGACTTTGCCTCAACAGCTGATACACACTTCCTCAACAATCCATCCGCACAAGTCTTGTAAAGTGTAGGATCGTCCCAGATGTACTTCCTAGCTTCATGTAGGAACCTCTTCTTTTCTTGCCCCCCCTTTAAAAGTTGGTAGTACCTGCGAGGCAAGGAAGTTAGCAATGTCCGCAAACCAAGGCTCCTCATTGTTATCACAATGTGCTAACACAAAGACATGCTCATCAACAAAGGCATCAGAAATTGCTGGCTCAGCAATTATTTTGCAATTACTTCGCAATCTAGATAAATGGTCAGCAACTACATTTTCGCATCCTTTCTTATCTCTAATGTCTAAATCAAACTCTTGCAATAACAACACCCATCTAATTAACCGTGGCTTAACATCAGCCTTCCTCATTAGATATTTTATTGCAGAGTGGTCAGTGTACACAATAGTTTTAGTTCCTACAATATAAGGCCTAAATTTCTCACATGCAAACACTACAGCCAACATTTCCTTCTCTGTGGTAGTGTAATTACATTGTGCTTCATTTAAAGTCTTACTTGCATAATATACAGGATGTGTTAGTTTATCTATTTTCTGCCCTAGCATAGCCCCAATCGCATAGTCACTAGCATCACACATTAGCTCAAAAGGTAAATCCCAATTTGGGCCTACTATAATTGGTGCTTTGACTAAGGCTTCTTTAAGTTTTGTCCATGCTAGGAAACATTCTTTTGAGAAGACAAATGGTTTATTTAGCTCTAGAAGCTCACACAAGGGTTTAAAGATTTTTGAGAAGTTTTTTATGAATCTCCTATAAAAACCTGCATGACCTAGGAAACTCCTAATAACTTTGATGTTTTGAGGTTCCTCTAGCTTCTCTATGATTTCTATTTTGGCCCTATCGACCTCTACTCCTGCTCTAGATACTCTATGTCCTAGGACTATTCCTTCTTCCACCATAAAGTGGCATTTTTCCCAATTTAAGACTAGGTTGGTCTCCTCACACTTAGTTAGGACTTGTCCTAAGTTTTCTAAGCAGTTGGTAAAAGAATCACCAAAGATTGAGAAGTCATCCATAAATATTTCTATCATGGACTCATCTAAGTCAGAGAAAATAGCCAACATGCACTTTTGGAATGTTGCTGGTGCATTGAATAAGCCAAATGGCATTCTGCGAAAAGCAAATGTTCCAAAGGGACATGTAAAGGTTGTTTTCTCCTGGTCCTCAGGAACTATGGTAATTTGGTTATATCCTGAATAACCATCTAAAAAGCAGTAATAGGCTCGACCAGCTATTCTATCTAACATTTGATCTATAAACGGTAAAGGAAAATGATCTTTTTTGGTTTCTTTGTTAAGTTTTCTGTAGTACATACAGACTCTCCATCCTGTAACAGTTCTAGTTGGTATTAGTTCGTTATTCTCATTAACTATTACAGTCATTCCACCTTTCTTAGGCACACATTGAATCGGACTCACCCATTGACTATTGGCTATGGGAAAAATCACACCTGCGTCTAACCATTTGATAATTTCTTTTTTAACTACCTCCTTCATGGAGGGGTTCAACCTACGTTGGTGATCTACCCTAGGTGTGTGTTCCTCTTCCAACAATATTTTATGCATGCAATAGGAAGGACTAATACCTCTTATATCAGCAATCGTTCAGGCAATAGCTTTTTTGTGTTGCTTAAGCAGCAATATTAACACAATTTCATGCTGTTTACTTAATTTGGACGAAATAATAACAGGTAAAGTATCTTGCTCTCCTAGATATGCATACTTAAGATGATCAGGCAATGGTTTTAATTCTAGTAGAGGTGGGTGTTCAATTGATGGTTTCAAAGGATTTGTGGTTCTCTCAGACAATTTATTAGTCATACATACATGCTGAGGGTTGTTCACAGATATATCCATCAGTTCAGAGATATTTAAATCATCTATATCTACTTGTACATAGTTAGTAGCATGCTTAATTAACAGTTCATGCTCAAGTTCTTCTCCCATAAGTGAATCTACTACATCTACTACATCTACATTTGCACAGGATTCAGAATCAGAGGGGTACCTTAGAGCTTTAAATACACTGAATTTAACCTCCTCATCATGAACTCTCATGGTGAGCTCACCTTTTTGGACATCGATTAAAGCCCTACCTGTGGCTAGAAATGGTCTGCCCAACAAGATTGGTACCTCCTTGTCTACCTCATAATCCAGGATTATAAAGTTTGCAAGAAAGATGAATTTGTCAACCTTGACAAGTATATCCTCAATTTTACCCTCAGGGTATGCTATGGATCTGTCTGCAAGCTGCAAGGTGACAGTAGTAGGTCGTGCTTCCCCTATCCCAAGTTGACGGAATAGTGACAAGGGCATGAGATTTATGCTGGCTCCCAGATCACACAGAGCTCTGCCCACGTGCTTGCCTCCCAATTCGACTGGTAAGGTGAAGGAACCAGGATCCTTCTCCTTCTTTGGAAGTTTGTTTTGGAGTATAGCACTGCACTCCTCAGTGAGATTCACTGTTTCAAATTCACCAATGATTTTTTTGTTAGTAATTATATCTTTCAAGAATTTAACATAAGAAGGCATAGATTGCAACACTTCCACAAATGGAATATTAACATGCACTTGTTTTAAAATTTCTAAAAACGTATGAAAGTGCACTTCCTGTTCTTGTTTCTTCTTCAGCCTTCTAGGGAATGGAGGTGGTGGCACATATGTAGGCAATTCAGGACGCCTAATGACAGGTAGAGGCCTTGGAATTTCTTCTGGTTCCTTGTTTTTACATGCACTTATTTTAAAAATAGGCCTCACCCTTGTTGTGCTTGGTGGTGATTGATAACGGTTGGGCAGAGAATCCAGTGGAGCACTAGACTCTTCATTCTCTACTCGCTTTGGGGCTTCTCTATTGTTGATCACCAACGGTCTTCCACTACGAAGTTCAATTGCTTGAACTTGTTCTTTTCCATCCCTTCTTGGTATTTTAGTGTCTACAAGCAATCTACCTTGGGGCCTATTTTTCAGCTCGTTTGCTAACTGCCCTATTTGGTTTTCTAAGCTCCTCAGGGTGGCTTGCTGACTTTGCAGGGTTGCATCATTTTTTGCAATGTATTCCTTAAGCAAATTCTCTACTGATGATCCTATTGGTTGGTTATATTGTTTTTGGTACATGGGTTGGTTAGTTTGTTGAGTGAAACCAGGTGTTCCACTCGGTCTTGGTTGGTTTTGTGCTTGGTTAGTATTTTGTTGTCCACCCCAAGAAAGATTTGGGTGGTTCCTCCAACCAGGATTATAGGTGTTAGAATAGGGGTTGTTCCTTGGTTACTGTTGACTTCCAACATAGCATACCGAAAATGGATTCCCACGGCAAAAATCATACATGTGCCCTTTGTTAAGTCACTGAAAGTGACTTATTTAGGACCCATTTAGCTTAAGAAGATGTACACTTTTAGGTGTTTTTGATAGCATTTAGCCTAAACCTATGCTTAAATATGAGAATGAGAAGAAGGTAGCTAAATTAGGACTTATGCACAATAGGAAAGAAAAGGGTTGAAAACCGAAGGAAAAGAATGAAAAAAACTGCATTGCGACAGCATTGCTAAAACATTGCTGAAGCCGCAATTATTCAAGTGAAAACCGTAAGTTGACTGATCTTTTTCTGTTAATTTCCGTGATTTCAGGGATTCGTTCTTTCTCCTCCATCCATTCTGATATACGACGTTGAAGATTGATGGTTCTCCTTGGCCCAAACGCACCTGCAAACTACTATAAAAGGGGGTCAAAGTCGGAGGTTCAAGCATGATCCGAAAGCGTAGAAGTCTTCTCGCAGTCCATCTTTTCTCCTGTTTTCCTTTGCCGTCTGCTGGTTTGCGAAGCTCAGCTGTTGGAATCGATAATCTGATAGGAAGGAGAGGAGATTCTTCTTCTCTCCCGATTGGATTCATCCAAGCAAGGCTGTCCTTTCTCATCCTTCATTCGAGGCGACTGCAACGAGTCATTCGAGCTGTTTATTGCTTTCTGTTCTTCATTTCTATTTTTCCAACTCTGCCTTGTTGTTGTTTCTGTTCTAATAGCTAGATTAAGATAATTCGTTGTGTTCTGTCTCTCTGTCATTTTGCTTTAAGCTTTCTTTTGTCTATTCAAACGATCAAGTAATCAAGTTTCAATTCCGTATTTCACAGTTTCTGCCTTTTCATTCTACTGCCTTCCCTTACTGTTTTAAGCACATTTCCCTTCGAAGCATGTCTGTTTTATCCTTTCGTTCTGTTCTCCTTATATCCATGAGTAACTAAATCACTTAGGGGCATGCTAATGACAACTCCATAGGCTAAAAAACGTGAATCAAACATGTAGGATAGCTCTCGAACATTGATTGTATGTAAGCTTCATCCCACGGGCAATTTCGATTGGCCATCCATTTTGTTCAAAGAACTCCTAACCTCTGGAAGGAGTAAGAGTTCAGAGTCATATAATCATGCTAGCCTTTCAAGGTAACCAGAAAACGGCTTAGGAATAAGCGTTTTCCTAGTACAAACTAAACACTTCTGCTTTAACAAGATGCTTAAGACCTTACTTTGAGTTGAGTAAACTGAAGAATCTAATGCATGGAATCGGACGATACATGAGATAGAGTGAGTTTGATGCATAGAGAGTTGATCCAATGCTTGGGAATCGTATTAAAATGCCTATAGGATAGTCGTTAGTAGCCCTTAATTCTCCATTTTACACACTTTTACTGTTTTTACAATTGCGATAACATTGCGGTATCCGCAATTCTGCTAAGTTACCATTCTGTTTAGCTGTTTTCTTCTTCGTTTATTAATTCCATCTCTTGTCCTTTGAGTCTAATTTCAACTTGCATTTGTTTATGTTACATTCCTTTATATGTTCGGTAAGAAGTAGGCAATTAAAAACCAATTTGAACCCATCAAATCCACCCCTTCTTTCTTAACAAAACACTTCGTGAATAGCTAAAAATAAGTCTCTGTGGGAAAACGAATGAAAAAATACTCATTACTTGCTATAAGATCATGTATGCTTGCATGTTCTGAGTGCTCTCTCTCTCTTATTGCTTATTCTTATTAACACATTGAGCACGCAACAAGTTTTTGGCGCCGCTGCCGGGGACTTATTTTAAGTGAAAACGAAGTCTGTTAAGTTTGAAAAAACAAGTTCATTGCTTATTGAAGCTGATCTGTTTCATTTCTTTTGCAGGTACTATTGGGGTAGTTTATGAGTGAGCCTTCAAGTAGAGATCTAGAGTTCAATCCTGAGCCCGAGAGACTATTTAAAGCCAGAAATAAAGCCAAGAAACGTCTTTTTAAACAACCCCCTATACCTCAAATCATACCTGAAATCGAAGAAATGGACGAGATAGTTCCAAATCAGGTACCTGTCATTCGCAACCCCATCGAAATAGCGAATGACAAGAATAGTGCCATTCTTTCATATGTAGTACCTATGCCTGGGGAGCTGAACCCCAGCATAATCCGTCCTGGAGGATGGCACTGCATTCCTCGGTGAGGTTTACTGTTTCAAACTCACCAATTATTTTTTTGTTAGTAATGATGTCCTTCAAAAACTTTACATAAGAAGGCATAGACTGTAAAACTTCTACAAAAGGAATGTTAACATGCACTTGCTTAAGAATTTCTAAGAATTTATTAAAATGAACTTCCTGTTCCTACTTCTTCTTAAGCCTTCGAGGGTATGGAGGTGGTGGCACATATGCAGGTATGTCAGGGCGCTTTAGGATAGGTGGAGGCCTTGGAATTTCTTCTACCTCCTCAATAATTGGTTCTAGCCTGGCTCCTGATGTGCTAGTTGGTGGTGGACCTTGGTTTGGTAGAGACTCCAGTGGAGCACTAGACTCAGTGTTCTCTACTCTCTTTGGTATGTCTTTTGTGTTGCTCACCAGTGGTCTTCCACTCCTAACTTCAATTGCTTGAACTTGTTCTTTACCATCTCTCCTTGGTACCTCGGTGTCAGCAGGGAGTCTACCTTGGGGCCTACTCTTAAGTTCATTGGCTAATTGGCCTATTTGGTTTTCTAGGCTCCTAAGAGTAGCTTGCTGGCTTTGAAGCGTAGCATCATTCTTAGCGATGTATTCCTTGAGTAGGTTTTCTACAGAAGATCCTACAGGTTGATTGTATGGTTTTTGGTACATTGACTGGTTATGTTGGGGAGTGAAACCAGGTGTTCCACTCGGCCTTGGTTGGTTAGAATTTTGGTTAGCGTTTTGTTGGCCACCCCATGACAGGTTAGGGTGGTTTCTCCAACCAGGGTTATAGGTGTTGGAGTAGGGGTTATTCCTAGGCTGCTGCTGGCTTCCAATGTAGCAGACTGAGGATGGATTCCCAGGGCAGTATTCATATGGGTGCCCTTCCCCACAGAATCCACAGACAAGTGCCTCGCTTTGACTTGGTTGGGTGCCCATTGACATGGCTGTGGCGGTATTGGCACTGGTTTGGAGATTGGCCTGAGCCATTTGCTTAACTAGGTTGGTCAGGGCGTTTATTTGGGTGCTCATGGCGCTTAGAGCATCCTTGTCTTGAGCTCTAGTTGGCTCTACTGGATCATCTGACCACCTACAGTGAGATGTTGAGATCTTCTCCAAGATCTCATAAGCTTCGTTGTAACTCTTGGACAACATGGAACCACCAGCAGATGAGTTTAGAACTTGTCTGGTGCTGGGGTTGCATCCTTTAAAAAAGACTTCTATTTGGATACACCATGGGATGCCATGGTGTGGACATTTAAGGAGAAGGTCTTTGAATCTTGTCCAAGCTTCGTGAAGAGACTCACTTGGAGCTTGTTTGAATTTGATGATATCATCACGAAAGGTAGAATTCCTATCTGGTGGGAAATATTTGACTAGGAATTTTTCTGCTAAGTCTGTCCAATTGAGGACAGATCCTGAGGGTAATGAATTTAACCACGTTTTGGCTTTGTCCCTCAAAGAGTAAGGGAACAGATATAGCCTCAAGGCTTCTTGGGAAACTCCAGGAATCAGGAATGTGTCACTAACTCCTAGGAAGTTCCTAAGGTGGTTATGGGGGTCCTCATTTTCTATTCCAAAGAATTGTCCCACAGTGGACAACATTTGGAACATCACTGGCTTTAACTCGAATGAGTTGGCAGTGATTTCAGGACGGATTATGCTGGGGTTCAGCTCCCCAGGCATAGGTACGAGGTATGAAAGGATGGCGCTATCCTTGTCATTCGCTATTTCAATGGGATTGCGAGTGACAGGCACCAGGTTTTGATCTATTCCAGCCATTTCTTCTTGAGTGGATTGCGGAGACTCTGCGGTTTCAGCAATTATTTGAGGTAAGAGGGGTTGTTTAAAGAGACGTTTCTTGGCTCTATTTCTAGCTTTAAATAATCTTTCAGGCTCAGGGTTGAACTCTAGATCACTACTTGGAGTCTCATTCATAAACTACCCTAAATGGTACCTGAAAAAGAAATGGAAATGGATCAAATCCAATGGAAAATATCTTGGTGTTTCAGACTTAACAAACTTCGTTTTCACTTAAAATAAGTCCCCGGCAGCGGCGCCAAAAACTTGTTGCGTGCTCAATGTGTAAAGATAAATAAGCAAGAAAGTAGAGAGAGCACTCAGAACATGCAAGCATACATGGTCTCACAGCAAGTAGTAAGTATATTTCATTCGTTTTTTCCACAGAGACTTATGTTTAGCTATTCGCGAAGTGTATTTGTTAAGAAAGATGGGGTGGATTTGATGGGGTAAAATTGGTTTTTAATTATCTAATTTTTGCTGAATGTGTAAAGGAATATAACATAAACAAATGCAAGTTGAAATTAGACTTAAAGGGCAAGAGATGGAATTGATAAACGAAGAAGACAACAGCTAAGCAGAATGAAAATTTAGCAGAATTGCGGGGACCGCAATGTTTCCGCAATTAAACAGCAGCGAAAGTGTGTAATTGGGTGAATTAAGGGCTACTAATGACTATCCTATAGGCATTATTGTACGATTCTCAAGCACTGGATCTACTCTCTATGCATCAAACTCACTCTATCTCATGTATCGTCCGATTCCATGCTTTAGATTCCTAAGTTTACTCGACTTCAAAGTAAGGTCTTAATCATCTTGTTAAAACAGAAGTGTTTAGTTTGTACTAGGGAAACGCCTATTCCTAGGCCGTTTCCTGATTACCATGAAAGGCTAGCATGATTATATGACTCTGAACTCTTACTCCTTCCAGAGGTTAGGAGTTCTTTGGACAAAATGGATGGCCAATCGAAATTGCCCGTGGGATGAAGCTTACATACAATCAATGTTTCGAAGGCGATCCTACATGCTTGGTTCACGTTTTTTAGCCTATAGTTCTGTCATTAGCATGCCCCTAAGTGACTTAGCTACTCATGGATATATGGAGAACAGAAATGTAAGATGAAACAGACATGCTTAGAAGGGAAATAAACTCAAAACAGCAAGACAAAACCGTAGCAGCAGAAGAAGGAAACCGTGAAATGAAATCTTGCAATTTGATTACTTTGAACGTTTAACGGATAAAAGGAAACTTAAAGGAAATAATTCAAAGACAGACAACAACGAAATGCAGTAACTAGAACACTAAACTAGGAACAACAATGATCAAAACTGGAAATTAGAAGAAGAACGACAGAAAACAGTAAAATGGCGCTTGGAAGCTTCGTCGCAGTCGCCTCGAATGAAGGGGATGAAAGGTCAGCCTTGCTTGGATGAATCCAATCGAGAGAGAAGAAGAATCTCCTCTCCTTCCTATCAGATTATCGATTCCAACAGCTGAGACTCTCACTCCAACAGACGGCAAAGGAAAACAGGGAGAAAAAGTGGACTGTGAGAAGGATTCTACGCTTTCGGATGATGATCAAACCTCCGACTTTGGCCCCCTTTTATAGTAGTTTGCAGGTGCGTTTGGGCCAAGGAGAACCATCAATCTTCAACGTCATATATCAGAATGGATGGAGGAGAAAGAACGAATCCCTGAAATTACGGAAATTAACAGAAAAGGATCAGTCAACTTACGGTTTTCACTTGAATAATTGCGGCCTCAGCAATGTTTTCGCAATGCTGTCGCAATGCAGTTTTTTCATTCTTTTCCTTCGGTTTTGAACCCTTTTCTTTCCTATTGTGCATAAGTCCTAATTTAGCTACCTTCTTCTCATTTTCATATTTAAGCATAGGTCTAGGCCAAATGCTATCAAAAACACCTAAAAGTGTACATCTTCTTAAGCTAAATGGGTCCTAAATAAGTCACTTTCAGAGACTTAACACACGTCCAACCACTGTCACTTTACAACTAGCAGACAGATCCATCGCATACCCTGAAGGTAAGATTGAGGATATTCTAGTAAAAGTTGACAAATTTATTTTCCTTGCAGATTTCATTATCCTGGATTATGAAGCAGACAAGGAGGTCCCCATCCTGCTAGGCAGACCATTTCTAGCCACAGGTAGGGCACTTATAGACGTCCAAAAAGGTGAGCTCACTATGAGGGTTCATGATGAAGAGGTGAAATTTAGTGTGTATAAAGCTTTAAGGTATCCCTCTGACCTTGAATCCTGTGCTAGTATGGACGTTGTTGATTCTTTAATGGAAGAACAATTAGAGCATGTACTATTAACTAAGCATGCTAATGAATATGTACAATTAGATGTAGCTGATTTGAATGTATCTGACATAATGGATATGCCTGTAGATAAACCACAACATGTATGTATGAATATAGACCTAACTGATAGATCTGTGAATCCTTTAAAGCCATCCATTGAGCATCCACCTGTTTTAGAACTAAAACCACTACCCACTCACCTCAAGTATGCATATTTAGGGAGTAATGAAACTCTGCCTGTTATCATTTCTTCTAAATTAAGTGAAAAACATGAGGTTGAACTGATTTTATTGCTTAAGCAACATAGGAAGGCTATTGCATGGACTATTGCTGATATTAGAGGCATTAGCCCTTCTTATTGTATGCATAAGATTATACTAGAGGAAGAGCACACACCTAGAGTAGATCACCAACGTAGGCTGAATCCCTCTATGAAAGAGGTAGTTAAGAAAGAAATAATAAAATGGTTAGATGCTGGTGTGATCTTCCCCATAGCTAGTAGTCAGTGGGTGAGCCCTATACAGTGTGTACCTAAAAAGGGGGGGATGACTGTGGTAGTCAATGAGAACAACGAACTGATTCCAACTAGGACTGTCACAGGATGGAGAGTGTGCATGGATTACAGGAAATTAAATAAAGAAACTAAAAAAGACCACTTCCCTCTACCGTTCATTGACCAGATGTTAGACAGAATAGCTGGTAGAGCCTACTATTGTTTCTTAGATGGTTATTCTGGCTATAATCAGATTACTATAGACCCTAAGGACCAAGAGAAGACTACCTTCACTTGCCCTTTTGGAACTTTTGCCTTTCGCAGAATGCCTTTTGGCTTATGCAATGCACCGGCAACTTTCCAAAGGTGCATGATGGCAATCTTCTCTGAGTTGGATGAGTCCATGATAGAAATATTCATGGATGACTTCTCAGTCTTTGGGGATTCATTCACAAACTGTCTAGAGAATTTAGGACAAGTCTTGGCTAGATGTGAAGAGACTAACTTAGTCCTTAATTGGGAAAAGTGTCACTTCATGGTAGATGAGGGGATTGTCTTAGGTCATAGAGTGTCGAGGGCAGGTGTAGAGGTCGATAGGGCCAAAATTGAGATCATAGAGAAGTTAGTAGAGCCCCAGAATGTCAAGGCCATTAGAAGTTTCTTAGGGCATGCTGGCTTCTACAGAAGGTTCATTAAGGACTTTTCTAAGATAGCCAAGCCTCTGTGTGAGCTTCTAGAACTAAACAGGCCATTCATCTTCTCTAAGGAATGTGTAGTAGCTTGGACAACCCTTAAGAAAGCACTAGTCACAGCCCCTATCATAGTAGGACCAAATTGGGATCTTCCCTTTGAGATGTTATGTGATGCCAGTGACTATGCTGTAGGAGTGATGTTAGGACAGAAGATTGACAAGCTAACACACCCTGTCTATTATGCTAGTAAAACTTTAAATGAGGCTCAATGTAATTATACAACTACTGAGAAAGAGATGCTTGCTGTAGTGTTTGCTTGCGAAAAATTTAGAAACTATATTGTAGGCACTAGGACAATTGTGTACACTGACCATTCTGCCTTGAAATATCTTATGAGGAAGGCTGATGCTAAGCCTAGGTTGATTAGGTGGGTGTTATTGCTGCAGGAATTTGATTTGGACATTCGAGACAAGAAAGGATGTGAAAATGTGGTTGCGGATCACCTGTCTCGATTGCAGCACAATTGCGAAAAAATTGCGGACCCCGCAATTTCTGATGCTTTTATTGATGAACATGTCTTTGCTTTGACTCATCGTGATAACGATGAGGAACCTTGGTTTGCTGACATTGCTAACTTCCGTGCATCACAGGTTTTACCAGTTTTCAAGGGAGGACAAGAGAAGAGGAGGTTCCTTCATGAAGCAAGGAAATTCATATGGGATGACCCCACACTTTACAGAACCTATGCTGACGGCTTGCTAAGGAACTGTGTTTCAGCAGCTGAAGCGAAGTCTGTGCTGCAGCACTGCCACACAGCTCCTTATGGTGGATACTTTGGTGGCCAAAGAACAGCTGCAAAGGTATTTCAGAGTGGCTACTATTGGCCAACGATCTTCAAAGATGCCCACAACTATGCCCACAGCTGCGATGAATGCCAAAGAACAGGTAACCTCAGTCGAAAGGATGAGATGCCCCTACCCTACATCTTAGAGTTTGAGCTCTTTGATGTGTGGGGCATTGACTTCATGGGGCCATTCCCTCCATCATCAGGTAACCTTTACATTTTAGTAGCAGTAGACTACGTTTCCAAGTGGGTAGAGGCCAAAGCATGTCCCAATAATGATGCTAAAACAGTCACCAAATTCTTGCATAGGCACATTTTTACTAGGTTTGGGACACCTCGTGCCATCATTAGTGATGAGGGGTCACATTTCATTAACAAGGCTATGGAGAGAGTGTTGGCTAAGTATAACATTAGACATAGAGTAGCCACTCCCTATCACCCACACTCGAATGGACAAGCTGAAATTTCAAATAGGGAAATTAAGAACATCCTAGAAAAAGTGGTCAAACCTAATAGGAAAGACTGGTCCTTTAAGCTTGAGGATGCACTTTGGGCTTATAGGACAGCATATAAGACACCCCTAGGTATGTCTCCTTATAGGCTGGTATATGGCAAGACTTGTCACTTACCACTTGAGTTAGAAAACAAAGCATTTTGGGCCATGAAGGAATTGAATTTTTGTGTAAAGGATGCAGGAACACTGAGGTCTTTGCAATTACATGAGCTTGATGAGCTTAGACATATGGCCTATGAGAATGCTAAGATGTATAAGGAAAAGACCAAGATTTGGCACGATAGTAGACTTAGAGTTAAGGACTTTAAGAAGGGTCAACTTGTTTTGTTGTTTAACTCACGGTTGAAACTATTTCCAGGGAAACTTAAGTCTAGATGGTCAGGTCCATTTGTGATTACTAATGTGTTTGTTCATGGTGCCATAGAGATAAAGAACTTGCAGCAAGGCCAGCCGTTTATGGTTAATGGTGCAAGGTTGAAGCACTACTATGAGGAAGGAGATGTGAAGACTCTCTCGGCCTTCCTCTTGAATGAAGCATGAAAACGAGAACGAGAGAGGACGAGTGATTGCTGTGCTCGTCAACATAAGGCTCATGCCTTAGTTTATTTTTTGCGATTTTCCGGTTATCATTTGTGTGTTTTGTTGTGTGATTTTAATTACGAATTTGATGTTGTTTTTATTTCTTTTTGTAGGGAATTGAAAGAGGGGATCAAGGAGAGTAACTCCAGCTTTAAAAATCAAGAAAAGATTGAGCCAAATCAAAGATACGGCCGAGCAAAGATTGACATTTTGATGAAAAAATATCCCTAAAATTGCGCAGGAATTGCGGGATCCGCAAAAATTATAGCCGTTGGGATTTTTCCGTTTCCTTTATATCCGTTGAGACGCGCGTGGATCTATACGATTTTCCAAGTCTCTGAACTCCAAGGAATATCTTTTCTCTTCATCTTTGATTCTTCTTTCCAAATCTCCAAGATCCAACAATGGTACTCACAAGAGCCGAACGATCTGCGGCCAAGAAACGGGCTGACGACGCTGAAACGGCTGCAAGGGAAGCACTTCTTGCCCTCGCAGATGCTGATGCTGCGCGTACCGAACGTCTTCCCAAGCTTCCGGTCCGTAGGAAGAAGTGGAGGGTCGTCACAGAAATCCCTGCTGGACCCTCTGAACCAGCAGGCACACCCACGAAGCGCCGGTGGAGTGTCGAGGTGGCCGCCGAACCAAGCAAAGCAAAGACTCCCTCTATGGAGAGTCAAGAAACTGACCGTGCGTCCCACGAGTCGACCAAGACGGGTTCGTCGCCATCTGCATCACCAGCGCACAGCCCTTCACCATCTGAACCAGTGCAAAGCCCAGAACTCCCTTCATCGCCACCTGCACAGAGCCCTGAGTCGTCTTCACCACTGAGTTCTGCACAGACACCTGCAGCAGCACAGAGCACCACGCCGTCTCACACTTCTCCACGGCCTGATCCTAAATTCCCATATGGGGAGTACCAAGAGTCAACGCAGGGCAGTGGAGATGCTGAAGAAGACGAGGTCTTCTCTCCTATGAGGGAAGACAGCCCGGAGAGTCTTGAACAGAAGACTGACTCAATGGAAGAGACATTGGGGGCGTGTCTCCAGCAGATCACCGTCAAGGCCAAGCTCAAGAAGAAGAAGAAGGCCAAGATTCTCAAAGCCAAGCGATCCAAGAAGCTGAAGAAGAAGAAGGTCAAGAGAGCACCTTCATCAGAGAAGGAAAGCTCGGAGCCATCGCTCAAGAAAATCAAGGTTGAGGCTGCCGAGTCAGCCAAGCCAGCAGATAAAGGGAAGGCCAAGCTCTACCCTGAAGATGAGCCTCAGCCAGTGAGGTATGTTTCCTCTGATGCTGAGTCCAGGGGTGCTGAGCTGAGGAAGAGGGAGTTGCTGCACGAGAAGGGCTTCCTCGACCGACCTGCTGACCTGCCGCAGTTCTTGCGCGCAGGAGTTATAAACCACGGCTGGGAGGAATTTTGCAGACCGCCCAATCCAGCCTACACGAGCATGGTGTATGATTTCTACGCCAATGTGCTCAGCCCTGAGGATGGCCTGTCTGTGGTCAGAGGGGTAGAAGTGGATTTCTCAGCCAAGGCCATCAACGAAGCCTATGGTCTCAAGGGCCAAACACATACAGATTATGCACGGATTGTTGATGAGCCTACTGAGGCAGTGCTGGAGGAGGCCATTCGAACAATTGGCCAGCCTGAAGCAGCGTGGACTGTATCACGCAATGGGAGGCACACCCTCATGAGTGCCAACCTGACAGCAAAGGCAGCTGTATGGTTTGCCTTTGTGAGGAGAAAGCTGTCCCCTGTGACCCATGAGACGACCATCAACCAGAGCAGATCGCTGCTGGTCTACGCCATTATGCGAGGTCTCACGGTCAATGTGGGGGAAATCATGTCAGCTGCCATTGCTGAGTGCGCCAAGAAAGGTAAGGGACCACTGTTTTTCCCTAACACCATAACCAAACTATGTTTGCTTGCAGGAGTCCCCATTGAGCGAATGGAGCAGCAGATGGCTTACACTGGCCACTTGGAGTTACCTGCTGGCTTACGGCTGAAGAGGAAGGGGAACATGGAATTCGAGCTGGATAGGCTGGCTGCTGATCAGTCACTGTCAATGGCTTGCCTGATGGATATGCAGAAGAGAATGGCTCAATGGGCCACATACGCGCAGGCAAGGGACAAGGAGGTTGCAGACCAACTTGGGTGCATCTTCCCTGACTTCCCTACAAATCTCCTGACTCCATGGGTGCCTCCACGACCACGACAACCAGATGAGGATGAAGACGTTTGAGTGCTGGATTGAATTGCACTGAAGGGAGTATTGCTGTTCCCTTAGGAAAAAAAAACAATTTTCTGCTTTCTGATAGACTATGTGAATTATGCTGTTTTTTAGTCCACTTTTGATCTGTTTTAGATGCTTAGTTTTATGTTTTTAATCTTGCTTAGTATAGTCTGATGATAGGTGACTAGGTAGGTTAGTTTTGTTTTATTTTTAGAAGAGCTTGAATGACTGGAAAGAGCATGCTTAGGGGCCTTAATCACTGTTATATCTGCCCTGACTTAATTGCGAAATAATTGCGGTCCCCGCAATTTTTATGACTGAAAGCATGTTTTGGACTGTCTGTTTAGCTAGGCTGTGATCTGTTTAAATTCCATCTTTTGCTGCTATCATGACTGCCATATATAGCTTATCTAAAAGCATGCTGGATGAGTGTCATAGGACACCCTTTGCTAGTTTAAATCAACCTCTAAAAAGCTCAGCATGCACAGCTTTAAGCCCTTATCTGTCTGTTTTTTTTTATTATTCCTGCTGCTGTGATAGTTGCTGTTTGAGTGTTTTGTCTATGCCTAGGGCTTTAGATTCTCTTTGTTTTACCTTAGACTAGATGCTTCCAGGATAGTTTGGGGGTGTGCCACCTCAGACACTCATTGGGGACAATGAGTAGTTGAAGTTTGGGGGAGGCCACCCTAGGCCTAGGAACATTCCTCTCTCCCTTAGAAACATAAGCATTCTTCTTCTCCTTTACAAAAAATGATGAACTGAAAAAAAAAATGAAAAATAGAATAAAGAGGGGGGTCTCTCTTAGGTTGCTAAGTAATCAGTGCCAAGTGTGTGACCCACAAATGGCATTGCATCAAAAGGCAACCAGAGGAGAGGCCCCACCTAAGTAAGAAAAAGGGAAAAGAATAGGGAAGAAGAATGTATACCTAGGAGTTATAACTTTGTGGCTTAGATGTCCTATTTAAAAAGAACTCTGATCCTCAATTAGCTAAGTACAAAGTTGTAACTTGTAGGGTTGTTTAGGGAGATGAGTGTATATCCAATGTAGTGATGCCAGGGTTTAGGTTGTTCTCTAAAAAGTACTACTGTCACCGTTAATACTAAGACTGGCATGACTCTAAGGAATCCTAGGCACATTCAAAATAAAACTAGAAGCATGTACTGAGTCTGAGGTAAAGCTAGGCAGAATTTGAAACTTTAGGGATAGTGGCATAATATGACAAAAGCAAATAGATCAGTTGTAGGAAGTTAATAAAAGCAGATGGAGTGTTAGGCAGGCGAAGTCAGAAGAAGCTAGATAAGAGGGTAGTTTTACACTGAGAAGTGTGTCACAGGACAGCAGTGCTATAGATAGGGATATAGGAGAGTCAGTAGGTGGTTAAAGAAGGTGAAACAGCAGCCTAGGTAAGTCCTTAGTGTGCTTGAGGACAAGCAAAACCTTAAGTTTGGGGGTGTGTTAAGTCTCTGAAAGTGACTTATTTAGGACCCATTTAGCTTAAGAAGATGTACACTTTTAGGTGTTTTTGATAGCATTTAGCCTAAACCTATGCTTAAATACGAGAATGAGAAGAAGGTAGCTAAATTAGGACTTATGCACAATAGGAAAGAAAAGGGTTGAAAACCGAAGGAAAAGAATGAAAAAAACTGCATTGCGACAGCATTGCTAAAACATTGCTGAAGCCGCAATTATTCAAGTGAAAACCGTAAGTTGACTGATCTTTTTCTGTTAATTTCCGTGATTTCAGGGATTCGTTCTTTCTCCTCCATCCATTCTGATATACGACGTTGAAGATTGATGGTTCTCCTTGGCCCAAACGCACCTGCAAACTACTATAAAAGGGGGTCAAAGTCGGAGGTTCAAGCATGATCCGAAAGCGTAGAAGTCTTCTCGCAGTCCATCTTTTCTCCTGTTTTCCTTTGCCGTCTGCTGGTTTGCGAAGCTCAGCTGTTGGAATCGATAATCTGATAGGAAGGAGAGGAGATTCTTCTTCTCTCCCGATTGGATTCATCCAAGCAAGGCTGTCCTTTCTCATCCTTCATTCGAGGCGACTGCAACGAGTCATTCGAGCTGTTTATTGCTTTCTGTTCTTCATTTCTATTTTTCCAACTCTGCCTTGTTGTTGTTTCTGTTCTAATAGCTAGATTAAGATAATTCGTTGTGTTCTGTCTCTCTGTCATTTTGCTTTAAGCTTTCTTTTGTCTATTCAAACGATCAAGTAATCAAGTTTCAATTCCGTATTTCACAGTTTCTGCCTTTTCATTCTACTGCCTTCCCTTACTGTTTTAAGCACATTTCCCTTCGAAGCATGTCTGTTTTATCCTTTCGTTATGTTCTCCTTATATCCATGAGTAACTAAATCACTTAGGGGCATGCTAATGACAACTCCATAGGCTAAAAAACGTGAATCAAGCATGTAGGATAGCTCTCGAACATTGATTGTATGTAAGCTTCATCCCACGGGCAATTTCGATTGGCCATCCATTTTGTCCAAAGAACTCCTAACCTCTGGAAGGAGTAAGAGTTCAGAGTCATATAATCATGCTAGCCTTTCAAGGTAACCAGAAAACGGCTTAGGAATAAGCGTTTTCCTAGTACAAACTAAACACTTCTGCTTTAACAAGATGCTTAAGACCTTACTTTGAGTTGAGTAAACTGAAGAATCTAATGCATGGAATCGGACGATACATGAGATAGAGTGAGTTTGATGCATAGAGAGTTGATCCAATGCTTGGGAATCGTATTAAAATGCCTATAGGATAGTCGTTAGTAGCCCTTAATTCTCCATTTTACACACTTTTACTGTTTTTACAATTGCGATAACATTGCGGTATCCGCAATTCTGCTAAGTTACCATTCTGTTTAGCTGTTTTCTTCTTCGTTTATTAATTCCATCTCTTGTCCTTTGAGTCTAATTTCAACTTGCATTTGTTTATGTTACATTCCTTTATATGTTCGGTAAGAAGTAGGCAATTAAAAACCAATTTGAACCCATCAAATCCACCCCTTCTTTCTTAACAAAACACTTCGTGAATAGCTAAAAATAAGTCTCTGTGGGAAAACGAATGAAAAAATACTCATTACTTGCTATAAGATCATGTATGCTTGCATGTTCTGAGTGCTCTCTCTCTCTTATTGCTTATTCTTATTAACACATTGAGCACGCAACACCCTTCCCCACAGAATCCACAGACTAGTGCCTCACCTTGCTTAGTTGCTGCGCTCGTTGAAACGGCTGCTGCGGTGTTGACACTTTGTTGGAGATTAGTTTGAGCCATTTGTTTTACTAGATTGGTCAGGGCATTGATTTGGCTGCTCATTGCACTAAGTGCATCCTTGTCTTGAGCTTTCCTTGGCTCTACAGGATCGTCTGACCATCTATAATGTGAAGTTGAGATTTTCTCCAAAATCTCATAGGCTTCATTGTAGCTCTTTGAAAGCATGGAACCACCAGCTGAGGAATTCAACACTTGCCTTGTGCTGGGGTTGCATCCTTTAAAGAACACTTCTATTTGGATACACCATGGAATGCCATGGTGTGGACATTTAAGCAAGAGGTCTTTGAATCTTGTCCAAGCTTCGTGTAATGATTCGTTTTCGGCTTGTTTGAATTTAATAATATCATCACGGAAGTTGGAGTTCCTATCAGGTGGGAAGTATTTTACTAGGAACTTTTAGCTAGATCTGTCAAATTGACAATCGATCTAGAGGGAAAGGAATTTAACCACGTTTTGGCCTTATCTCTTAATGAATAGGGAAAGAGGTAAAGTCTTAAGGCTTCTTGGGACACTCCTGGGATGACAAAAGTATCACTTACTCCTAGGAAGTTTCTCAAATGATTGTGGGGATCTTCGTTTTCCACTCCAAAGAATTGTCCAACTGTGGACAACATTTGGAACATTACGGGTTTTAACTCGAAAGAGTGAGCTGTAATCTCAGGGCGTATAATGCTCGGATTAAGCTCCTCAGGCATGGGTACTAAGTATGAAAGGATGGCACTATCCTTATCATTCGCAATTTCGATGGGGTTGCGAATGATAGGTGCTCGGTTTGGGGCTTCTCTATCCATTTCGGTTTGTTGGAATTGCGAGGAGTCTGCGGAGTCAGCAATGTTTTGAGTTACATGTGGCTGTTTAAAAAGGCGTTTCTTAGCTTTGTTTCTGGCCCTTAGAAGTCTTTCAGGTTCAGGATTGAACTCTAGGTTGCTATTTGAATGCTCATTCATAAATTAACTTGATGGTACCTGTAAAGGAAATGAAAGAAGATTAGCTCCAATAGATATTAAGGTTTTTTTTTTTTCTAAAATAACACACTTCGTGTTTACTAAACAAAATCCCCGGCAGCGGCGCCAAAAACTTGTTGCGTGCTCAGTGTGTAAATAAAATGTGATGCGAGAGCACCCAGATCATGCAAGCATACATGGTCTTGCAGCAAGTGATAAGTATTTTTTCATTCGTTTTCCCACAGAGATTTATTCTTAGTTACTAACGAAGTGAGGTGTTAAATTAGAGAGGGTTACTTAAATGGGGTAGATTTGAGGTTGATGTGCCAAACTAACGAATAATGGAAGAAAGATGCAAGCATAAACGAAAGCAAGTAAAGAGATTAACTTCAATGTAGAGAAGAGGGAATTGCGGACTCAGCAATGCTCTAACAATTAAATCGCAAAAGTAAAAGACTGGAAAAATGACTAAGGCAAAAACATAATTATAGAATTGCGGAGACAACAATTATCTAGCAATTGAATTAACAACGATTTGAGGGTGAGATAAGGAAACAAGGTCGACTAAAGACTCCTCTATAGGCTTTTTCATACGATTATTCAGCAGTAGCTTAACTTATCATGCATCAATTTAACTCAGTCTCATGCATCTCTCGATTACATGCATTAGATCCTTTAGTTCACTCATATCCAAGTAAGACTTAAGCATCTATTTATACAAACAAGTTAATGAATCGTGCTAGGAAAACGTCTATTCCTAGGTCGTTTTCTGGCTACCATGAAAGGCTAGCATGAATGGATGACTCTGAACTCTTACTCCTTCCGGAGGTTAGGAGTTCTTTAGACAAAATGGATGGCCGATCGAAATTGCCCGTGGGATGAAGTACACATACATTCAATGCATTCGAAGCTATCCTACATGCTGAACTTTCGTATTTATAACCTATGGATTCATCTTTAGCAGACCCTTGTGTGATTAGTTACTCATGGTTGATGGGGGATTGGAAATACAAGATTGATTAAGCATGATTCAAAGAACTTAAATGAAAGTAAAGGGAAAAAACAGAAGCGAAGTGAAGACTTGCAAGGATTCAAACGATAACTTTATAAAGTAAGAATCAAAGATCAAAGTGCGACAGTATGTAAAGCAATAAAGAGCTGAACAAATGAAGACGAATTGAAGCAAAGCAAACAAATGGAAACAGAGGACAGGAAGCAGTAGAGAAACAGAAGACAGAAAGCAGTAAAAGTGTGCACGGATCCTTGCCGCAAGCGCCTCGGATGAAGGAGAGAAGATTAACTGATCTTGGGGATGAATTCCATCAGAAGAGAAGAAGGATCTTCTCTTCTTCCTCTCGAGTTATCGACGCCAAGGGTTTATTTCTTCGTACCAACAAACGGGATAAGGAAATGGATCTTTAGAATGCGTTGAGACGGGGAACTCTACGCTTCCGAGCTTGTTGTTCTCCTTCACCCTTCACCTCCTTTTATAGATTTTTGCAGGTACCTTCAGTCATGGAGAACCATCCATTCCAAACAACAATCCTCCACGTGGCAGCAGGGAAGAGCTTAGGCGGCTGAAAGATCGCAACAAGACGACGGACGGTTGGGAAAAACTTAACAGCCGCAACTTGGCATTGCGGATTCCTCGTCGTGACCGCAATGTTCATTGCGGAGACAACAATGTTTCAGTAATTCTCCTGCAATGCACATTTTAACTCTTTTAACATCATTTTTTATTCTTTTTTGTTCCTTTTACAATTAAGTCCTAATTTAGCTTCATTCCTTGAATTCTCATATTTATGCACGTATTAAACTAAATTCTAACAAAAACACTTAAGAGATTACACGATTCCATGGTAAATAAGTCCCTAATTTATGTACTTTTGGAGAGGTAACAGGAACCATTTCCACTTGGGGCGAGTTGAAGGGCAAGTTTTTGGAAAAATATTTTCCCGCCCCGAGAGCCGCATTTTTAAGGAAGCAGATCTATGGATTTGCTCAATCAGTTGAAGAGGCATTTCATGAGTGTTGGAAGCGGTACGTTAAGCTATGCGAGAGATGCTCGAACCATCAGATAACAGAGGCTGAGCTCATTCGGTCTTTCTATGACGGGTTGCAACCATATGACCGGCAGATGCTCGATGCTTTGAGTGGAGGAGCTCTTAGGGAAAAGACACGCGCGGAGGCTAGACAGTTGATCTCCAACATGGCAGGGAACCTTCAACAGTGCGGAGGAGGAAACGTGCAAGCCCGGTTGTCGACTGACGTAGAAGAGCTTAAGACTCAAATGTCTCAGGTATGTAGCATTGTTCTTAAGTTTCAAGAGAACTCATCACAAGCATTTTCTGCTGTATCAGGTAAATCCTTTGAAGGAATGTTCAAGTCCCTCATGGAAAAGGACGAGTATCGTCGCGAGGAGTCCAAAGCACAGTTTGAGTTATTGAGGAAAGAGATCGCAGAAATGAAGGATGGGATGAGAAAGGGAAAGACTCAGGCGTCGGAAGGAGTTAACGCCATTGCCCTACGAAGTGGCAAAGAAGTACCATCGCGGCCTG
Source organism: Herpetospermum pedunculosum (assembly GCA_028017165.1). Taxonomy (NCBI): domain Eukaryota; kingdom Viridiplantae; phylum Streptophyta; class Magnoliopsida; order Cucurbitales; family Cucurbitaceae; genus Herpetospermum; species Herpetospermum pedunculosum. Next base: position 48,550,821 of record CM051527.1, read on the forward strand.
TGCTTGAAGAATCCAACAAGAGTCCCGTGATGCCTGAAGAAAAGTGTCACTCAACACCTCCTGAGAACACAGTATTTGTTACTCCATCTTCTTCCATGAAGTCTTACGTTCCCATTGCTCCTTTTCCTAGCAGGTTGGCGAGACCACCCAAGGAAGACAAGGACGTGGACATCCTCGACACACTGAAGAAAGTCAGAATCAACATACCATTGCTTGATTCCATTCAACAAATTCCAAGGTATGCGAAATTTCTCAAGGAGATGTGCACTAATAAGAGGAAAACAAAGAGCACCGAAAGAGTGGTGGTAAGTAAAAATGTTTCCGCCCTGATCACGTAAAACATGCCAGATAAATGTCAGGATCCAGGTATGTTTCTCTTGCCATGCACCATAGGAGATAAGGTAATCAAGCATGCGATGCTAGATTTAGGGGCTTCAATTAATGTTATGCCATACTCTGTTTATAAAAGTCTTGATCTGGAAGGGTTGCAAGAAACTAGTGTCATAATCCAATTAGGTGATAGGTCCCCTATTCACCCTTTAGGAGTAGTTGAGGATGTGTTAGTTCGGGTTAGAGATCTTATTTTTCCTGCTGATTTTTATGTGTTAAAAATGGAAGATAATGCATCATCTGCTGCTTCAGTCCTGTTGGGTAGACCTTTCATGAAAACTGCTAGGACTAAGATTAATGTGCATGATGGTACTTTGTCTGTGGAGTATGGAGGAAAGGTGTTTGAATTTAATGTCTTTAATGCCATGAAACACCATGCTGATGTGCATTCTGTCTGTAAAATTGATTTGATTGATACTTTAGAACAAGAAGAATGCATGACTGCTGTTGATGGGGATGACCCATTTGTTTTTACTGAAATTGTTGGCGAGATTGAAAGTAGCGTGCCCATATTGTCAGATTCATGTGACCAAGTTACCCTTGCTTTAGAGGCACGTGAAAAGCCAACTAAGATGTTACCATCTCTTTTGCAGGCTCCCAAGTTGGAACTTAAAGAGTTGTCGGGTCACCTCAAGTACGTGTACTTGGGGGAGGTGGAGACACTCCCGGTAATTATCTCTAAGGAGCTTACATCAGAGCAAGAAAGCAAGTTGGTGGAGATACTGAAAAAGAACAAAAGAGCGATAGGATGGACCTTGGCGGATTTGCATGGGTTGAGCCCAGTTCTATGTATGCACAAGATTCGGCTGAATGAGGGAGCAAAGCCATCCCGAGAGCCCCAAAAGAGACTGAATCCAACCATGAAAGAGGTAGTGTTGTCGGAGATACACAAACTCCTTGATGCAGGTATAATCTATCCCATTTCTGACAGTCAGTGGGTTAGCCCAATTCATGTTGTACCTAAAAAGATGGGCATCACTGTTATTAGGAATGAGAAGGGTGAGTTAGTGCCTAAACGAGTGCAAAATGGGTGGAGGATGTGTATAGATTTTAGAAAACTGAATGATGTGACTAAGAAGGATCATTTTCCTATCCCTTTCATAGATCAAATGGTGGAGCGTTTAGCTGGGAAGCCATATTTTTGTTTTCTAGATGGTTTTTCTGGGTTTTATCAAATTTCCATAGCCAGGAAGACCAAGAAAACACTACTTTTACATGTCCATTTGGAACTTATGCATATAGAAGCATGCCTTTTGGGCTTTGTAATGCTCCCGGGACTTTTCAGCGATGCATGATGAGCATATTTGCTGAATTCGTAGAAAAATGCATCGAGGTCTTTATGGTTGATTTCACAGTCTATGGGAGTTCATTTGAGGATTGCCTGATTAACTTGTCTAGAGTCATGGAAAGATGCATTGAAACTAATCTTGTTTTAAATTTCGAGAAGTGTCATTTCATGGCCAGTCAAGGCATAGTCCTAGGTCACGTTGTGTCAGCTAAGGGTATAGAGGTGGATAAAGCTAAAATTGATGTTATATCTGACTTACCTTACCCCACAAATCTTCGAGAAGTGCGTTCTTTTCTTGGTCATGCAGGTTTCTACCGCAGGTTCATCAAAGACTTCTCGAAGATAGTAACTCCGATGACGAGCTTGCTGAAAAAAGATGTCCCATTCTGCTTTGACAAGGAGTGCAAGCTTGCCTTCGATGTGCTGAAGAAGTGTCTTACCAATGCACCCATTATTCATCCACCGCAGTGGGGGACCCCCTTCGAGATTATGTGCGATGTAAGCAATTACGCTGTTGGTGCTGTGCTGGGTCAGAGGATAAACAAGAGGAGCCACGTGATTTATTATGCCTCCAGGACGCTAAACTCCGCGCAGATCGACTACACTACTACAGAGAAGAAGCTGCTCTCCATTGTTTTCGCTCTTGATAAATTTCGACCTTATATACTTGGATCTAAAGTGGTTGTATTTTCTGATCATGCAGCAGTTCAATACTTGATGAACAAGAAGGATTCGAAGCCTAGGCTGCTCAGGTGGGTATTACTCCTTCAGGAGTTCGATGTTTCAGTCCAGGATAGGAAAGGGTCAGAAAATACAGTTGCTGATCACTTGAGCCGCATTGTGCGTGGAGAGGATGACTTGCCTCTGATTGACGAATTCCCTGACGAAGTCCTCTTCCAGGTGAGCGTGGAGATACCATGGTATGCCGACATTGTCAATTATTTGGTCACAGGTACGTTCCCATTTGACTTTTCGTATAATAAGAGGGCTAAGCTGAAAAGCGAAGCCAAGAATTATGTCTGGGAAGAGCCTACATTATGGAAATTCATTGCAGACCAAGTAATTAGGAAGTGTGTCCCTAAATCTGAGCATAAGTCCATTCTTGAATTTTGCCATGAATTTGCATGTGAGGGGCACTTTGGGCCATCTAGGACAGCAAGGAAAATATTAGATTGCGGGTTTTTCTGGCCATCACTCTATAAAGAGTGTTTTGAATTCTGTAAATCTTGTGATCAGTGTCAAAGGAAATGGTCCATCACGAGTAGGAATGAAATGCTCCAAACCTCTATATTGACTTGTGAAATTTTCGAGGTTTGGGGTATGGACTTTATGGGACCTTCCCCCCCCCCCCCTCATGCGGTTTTGTTTATATATTGCTGGCCGTGGACTACGTGTCTAAGTGAGTGGAGGCCAAGGCCACCAAGGTTGATACTGCTAATGTTGTTTCTAGTTTTGTCAAATCTAACATTTTTAGCAGGTGTTAAGTCTCTGAAAGTGACTTATTTAGGACCCATTTAGCTTAAGAAGATGTACACTTTTAGGTGTTTTTGATAGCATTTAGCCTAAACCTATGCTTAAATATGAGAATGAGAAGAAGGTAGCTAAATTAGGACTTTTGTACAATAGGAAAGAAAAGGGTTGAAAACCGAAGGAAAAGAATGAAAAAAACTGCATTGCGACAGCATTGCTAAAACATTGCTGAAGCCGCAATTATTCAAGTGAAAACCGTAAGTTGACTGATCTTTTTCTGTTAATTTCCGTGATTTCAGGGATTCGTTCTTTCTCCTCCATCCATTCTGATATACGACGTTGAAGATTGATGGTTCTCCTTGGCCCAAACGCACCTGCAAACTACTATAAAAGGGGGTCAAAGTCGGAGGTTCAATCATCATCCGAAAGCGTAGAGTCTTCTCGCAGTCCATCTTTTCGCCCTGTTTTCCATTGCCGTCTGTTGGAGTGAGAGTCTCAGCTGTTGGAATCGATAATCTGATAGGAAGGAGAGGAGATTCTTCTTCTCTCTCGATTGGATTCATCCAAGCAAGGCTGACCTTTCATCCCCTTCATTCGAGGCGACTGCAACGAGGATTCCAAGCACTATTTACTGTTTTTTGTCTTCCCTTTCTCATTTCCAGCATTGTTTAGTTATCGCTTCTGGTTTAGTGATTAGTTTACTGCATTTCGTCGCTGTCTGTCTTTGAATTATTTCCTTTAAGTTCCCTTTTGTCCGTTCAACACTCAAAGTAATCAAATTGCAAGATTTCATTTCACAGTTTCCATCTTCTGCTGCTACGGTTTTGTCTTGCTGTTTTGAGTACATTTCCTTTCTGAGCATGTCTGTTTTATCTTATACTTCTGTTCTCTATATATCCATGAGTAGCTAAGTCACTTAGGAGCATGCTAATGACAGAATTATAGGCTAAAAAACGTGAACCAAGCATGTAGGATAGCTATCGAAGCATTGATTGTATGTAAGCTTCATCCCACGGGCAATTTGGATTGGCCATCCATTTTGTCCAAAGAACTCCTAACCTCTGGAAGGAGTAAGAGTTCAGAGTCGTATAATCATGCTAGCCTTTCATGGTAACCAGGAAACGGCCTAGGAATAGGCGTTTCCCTAGTACAAACTAAACACTTCTGTTTTAACAAGATGCTTAAGACCTTACTTTGAGTCGAGTAAACTAAAGAATCTAATGCATGGAATCGGACGATACATGAGATAGAGTGAGTTTGATGCATAGAGAGTAGATCCAGTGCTTGAGAATCGTATAAAAATGCCTATAGGATAGTCATTAGTAGCCCTTAATTCGCCCATTTACACACTTTCGCTGTTCTTCAATTGCGGTAAAATTGCGGTGTCCGCAATTCTGCTAAGTACCATTCTGTTTAGCTGTTTTCTTCTTCGTTTATTAATTCCATCTCTTGTCTTTTGAGTCTAATTTCAACTTGCATTTGTTTATGTTGCATTCCTTTACACATTCAGCAAAACTTAGATAATTAAAAACCAATTTTACCCCATCAAATCCACCCCTTCTTTCTTAACAAATACACTTCATGAATAGCTAAAAATGAGTCTCTGTGGAAAAAACGAATGAAATATACTTACTACTTGCTGTGAGACCATGTATGCTTGCATGTTCTGAGTGCTCTCTCTACCTTCTTGCTTATTTATCTTTAACACATTGAGCACGCAACAAGTTTTTGGCGCCGCTGCCGGGGACTTATTTTAAGTGAAAACGAAGTTTGTTAGGTCTGAAACACCAAGTTATTTTCCATTGAATTTGATCCATCTTCATTTCTTCTTCAGGTACCATTTAGGGTAGTTTATGAATGAGACTCCAAGTAGTGATCTAGAGTTCAACCCTGAGCCTGAAAGATTATTTAAAGCTAGAAATAGAGCCAAGAAACGTCTCTTTAAACAACCCCTTTTACCTCAAATAATTGCTGAAACCGCAGAGTCTCCGCAATCTACTCAAGAAGAAATGGCTGGAATAGATCAAAACCTAGTGCCTGTCACTCGCAATCCCATTGAAATAGCGAATGACAAGGATAGCGCCATCCTTTCGTACCTAGTACCTATGCCTGGGGAGCTGAACCCCAGCATAATCCGTCCTGAAATCACTGCCAACTCATTCGAGTTAAAACCAGTGATGTTCCAAATGTTGTCCACTGTGGGACAATTCTTTGGAATAGAAAATGAGGACCCCCATAACCACCTTAGAAACTTCCTAGGAGTCAGTGATACATTCCTCATTCCTGGAGTGTCCCAAGAAGCCCTGAGGCTATATCTGTTCCCTTACTCTTTGAGGGACAAAGCCAAAACGTGGTTAAATTCATTACCCTCAGGATCTGTCCTCAATTGGACAGACTTAGCAGAAAAATTCCTAGTCAAATATTTTCCACCAGATAGGAATTCGACCTTTCGTGATGATATCATCAAATTCAAACAAGCTCCGAGTGAGTCTCTTCACGAAGCTTGGACAAGATTCAAAGACCTTCTCATTAAATGTCCACACCATGGTATTCCATGGTGTATCCAAATAGAAGTCTTCTTTAAAGGATGCAACCCCAGCACCAGACAAGTTCTAAACTCATCTGCTGGAGGTTCCATGTTGTCCAAGAGTTACAACGAAGCTTATGAGATCTTGGAGAAGATCTCAACATCTCACTGTAGGTGGTCAGATGATCCAGTAGAGCCAACTAGAGCTCAAGACAAGGATGCTCTAAGCGCCATGAGCACCCAAATAAACGCCCTGACCAACTTAGTTAAGCAAATGGCTCAGGCCAATCTCCAAACCAGTGCCAATACCGCCACAGCCATGTCAATGGGAACCCAACCAAGTCAAGGCGAGGCACTTATCTGTGGATTCTGTGGGGAAGGGCACCCATATGAATACTGCCCTGGGAATCCATCCTCAGTCTGCTATGTTGGGAGCCAGCAGCAGCCTAGGAATAACCCCTACTCCAACACCTATAACCCTGGTTGGAGAAACCACCCAAACCTGTCATGGGGTGGCCAACAAAACACTAACCAAAATCCTAACCAACCTAGACCGAGTGGAACACCTGGTTTCACTCCCCAACATAATCAGTCAATGTACCAAAAGCCATACAATCAACCTGTAGGATCTTCTGTAGAAAACTTACTCAAGGAATATATAGCTAAGAATGATGCTACGCTTCAAAGCCAGCAAGCTACTCTTAGGAGCCTAGAGAACCAAATAGGCCAATTAGCCAATGAACTCAAGAGTAGGCCCCAAGGTAGACTTCCTGCTGACACCGAGGTGCCAAGGAGAGATGGTAAAGAACAAGTTCAAGCAATTGAACTTAGGAGTGGAAGACCATTGGTGAGCAACACAAAGGACACACCAAAGAGAGTAGAGAACACTGAGTCTAGTGCTCCACTGGAGTCTCTGCCAAACCAAGGTCCACCACCAACTAGCACATCAGGAGCCAGGCTGGAGCCAATTATTGAGGAAGTAGAAGAAATTCCAAGGCCTCCACCTATCCTAAGGCGCCCTGACGTGCCTGCATATGTGCCACCACCTCCATACCCTCGAAGGCTTAAGAAGAAGCAAGAACAGGAAGTTCATTTTAATAAATTCTTAGAAATTCTTAAGCAAGTGCATGTTAACATTCCTTTTGTAGAAGTTTTGCAGTCTATGCCTTCTTATGTAAAGTTTTTGAAGGACATCATTACTAACAAAAAAATAATTGGTGAGTTTGAAACAGTAAACCTCACTGAGGAGTGCAGTGCCATCCTCCAGAACAAGCTGCCCAAGAAGGAGAAGGATCCTGGTTCCTTCACCTTACCTGTAGAACTTGGAGGCAAGCACGTGGGCAGAGCGCTTTGTGACCTGGGCGCCAGCATAAATCTCATGCCCCTGTCCCTATTCCGCCAGTTAGGAATAGGGGAAGCACGTCCAACCACTGTCACTTTACAACTAGCAGACAGATCCATCGCATACCCTGAAGGTAAGATTGAGGATATTCTAGTGAAAGTTGACAAATTTATTTTCCTTGCAGATTTCATTGTCCTGGACTATGAGGCAGACAAGGAGGTCCCCATCCTGCTAGGTAGACCATTTCTAGCCACAGGTAGGGCACTTATAGACGTCCAAAAAGGTGAGCTTACTATGAGGGTTCATGATGAAGAGGTGAAGTTTAGTGTATATAAAGCTTTAAGGTACCCCTCTGACCTTGAATCCTGTGCTAGCATGGACATAGTAGACTCCTTGATGGAGGAACAATTGGAGCATGTATTATTAACTAAGCATGCTAACGAATATGTACAATTAGATGTAGCTGACTTGAATGTATCTGACATAATGGATATACCTGTAGATAAACCACAACATGTATGTATGAATATAGATTTAACTGATAGATCTGTGAATCCTTTAAAGCCCTCCATTGAGCATCCACCTGTTTTAGAACTAAAACCACTACCTACTCACCTCAAGTATGCATATCTAGGAAGTAATGAAACTCTGCCTGTTATCATTTCTTCTAAATTAAGTGAAGAGCATGAGGTTGAACTGATTTTACTGCTTAAGCAACATAGGAAGGCTATAGCATGGACTATTGCTGATATTCGAGGCATTAGCCCTTCTTATTGCATGCACAAAATTATATTAGAGGAAGAGTGTTAAGTCTCTGAAAGTGACTTATTTAGGACCCATTTAGCTTAAGAAGATGTACACATTTAGGTGTTTTTGTTAGCATTTAGCTTAAACCTATGCTTTAATATGAGAATTAGAAGAAGGTAGCTAATTTAGGACTTATGCACAATAGGTAGAAAAAGGGTTGAAAACCGAAGAAAAGAATGAAAAAATAACCATTGCAAATGAATTGCGGAATAATTGCGGTGACCGCAATTATTCAAGTTAAAACCGTAAGTTGGCTGATCATTTTCTGTTTAGATCCGACTTTTCAGGGATTCGTTCTTTCTCCTCCATCCATTCTGATATATGACGTTGAAGGTTGATGGTTCTCCTTGGCCCAAACGCACCTGCAAACTACTATAAAAGGGGGTCAAAGTCGGAGGTTCAGTAATCAATTCGAAGCGCAGAAGTCTTCCTGCAGTCCATCATTCCTCTCTAAATTCCTTTGCCGTCTGTTGGAGTGAGGTTCTCAGCTTTTGGAGTCGAAAATCTGATAGGAAGGAGAGAAGATTCTTCTTCTCTCTCGATTGGATTCATCCAAGCACGGCTGAATTCTCATCGCCATCATTCGAGGCGACTGCCACGAAGTTTTCAGCAAGCCTCTACTGTTTTCTGTTCTTTTCTTCTCAACTCCATTTCTATTCACTGTTGCTCTTAGTTTAACATTTCAAGTACTGCATTTCGTTGTTGTCTGTCCTGGATTCAGTTCTTTTAAAGCTTTCTTTTGTCATTCAACACTTAAAGTAATCAAAGTAAATTTCTGCACTTCACAGTTTCTACCTTGCTCTGCTACGGTTTGTCTTGCTGTTTTACACGCATTTCTCTTCTAAGCATGTCTTCCTTATCTACCTTTTCTGTTCTCCACATATCCATGAGTAACTAAAGTCACTTAGGGGCATGCTAATGACAGAACTATAGGCTAAAAAACGTGAGTCAAGTAATCAGTTCAACACTCGAACATTGATTGTATGTAAGCTTCATCCCACGGGCAATTTCGATTGGCCATCCATTTTGTCCAAAGAACTCCTAACCTCTGGAAGGAGTAAGAGTTCAGAGTCATACAATCATGCTAGCCTTTCATGGTAATCAGGAAACGGCCTAGGAATAGGCGTTTCCCTAGTACAAACTAAACACTCCTGCTTTAACAAGATGCTTAAGACCTTACTTTGAAGTCGAGTAAACTTGAGTCTCTCATGCATGGAATCGGACGATACTTGAGATAGAGTGAGTTTGATGTATAGATAGTTGATCCAAAGCTTGATAATCGTAATAAACTGCCTATAGGATAGTCATTAGTAGCCCTTAATCCACCCTTTTAATCAGTTTCGCTGCCAATTAATTGCGGATTAATTGCGGTTCTCGCAATTCTGTTTTTTTATCATTCTGTTTAGCTGTTTTCTTCCTCGATTATTAATTCCATCTCTTGTCCTTTAGGTCTAGTTTTAACTTTAATTTGTTTATGTTATATCCCTCTACACATTCAGCAAAAAGTAGTTAATTAAAAACCAATTTTACCCCATCAAATTCATCCCATCTTTCTTAACATTCACACTTCGCGAATAGCTAAAAATGAGTCTCTGTGGAAAAAACGAATGAAATATACTTACTACTTGCTGTGAGACCATGTATGCTTGCATGTTCTAAGTGCTCTCTCTTCCTGTTTGCATATTTATCTTTACACATTGAGCACGCAACAAGTTTTTGGCGCCGCTGCCGGGGACTTATTTTAAGTAAAAACGAAGTTGTTAAGTTTGAAAATCAAGTTTATCATTGAGTGAAACTAATCTGTTTCATTTCTTTTGCAGGTGCCATTAAGGTAGTTTATGAGTGAGCGTTCACATAGTAATTTAGAGTTCGATCCTGAACCTGAAAGATCACTTCGAGCTAGGAATAAGGCAAAGAAACGTCTCTTTAAACAACCTCCTATACCTCAACCCACACCTGAAACTAAAGAAATGGGCGATCTAGTTCCAAATCCGGCACAAGCCATTCGCAACCCCATCGAAATAGCGAATGACAAGAATAGTGCCATTCTTTCATATCTAGTACCTATGCCTGGGGAGCTGAACCCCAGCATAATCCGTCCTGAAATCACTGCCCACTCATTCGAGTTAAAGCCAGTGATGTTCCAAATGTTGTCCACTGTGGGACAATTCTTTGGAATAGAAAATGAGGACCCCCATAACCACCTTAGGAACTTCCTAGGAGTTAGTGACACCTTCCTAATCCCTGGAGTTTCCCAAGAAGCCCTGAGGCTATATCTTTTCCCTTACTCTTTGAGGGACAAAGCCAAAACATGGTTAAATTCATTGCCCTCAGGATCTGTCCGCAATTGGACAGATTTAGCAGAAAAATTCCTAGTCAAATACTTCCCACCTGATAGGAATTCAACCTTTCGTGATGATATCATAAAGTTTAAACAAGCTGATAATGAGTCTCTTCACGAAGCTTGGACTAGATTCAAAGACCTTCTCATTAAATGTCCACACCATGGCATTCCATGGTGTATCCAAATAGAAGTTTTCTTTAAAGGATGCAACCCCAGCACCAGACAAGTCTTAAATTCATCTGCTGGAGGTTCCATGTTGTCCAAGAGTTACAACGAAGCTTATGAGATCTTGGAGAAGATCTCAGCATCTCACTGTAGATGGTCAGACGATCCAGTAGAGCCAACTAGGGCTCAAGACAAGGATGCTCTAAGCGCCATGAGCACCCAAATAAATGCCCTGACCAACTTAGTCAAGCAAATGGCTCAGGCCAATCTCCAAACCAGTGCCAATACCGCCACAGCCATGTCAATGGGCACCCAACCAAGTCAAGGCGAGGCACCTATCTGTGGATTCTGTGGGGAAGGGCACCCTTATGAATATTGCCCTGGGAATCCATCCTCAGTCTGCTATGTAGGAAGTCAGCAGCAGCCTAGGAATAACCCCTACTCACAAACTTACAATCCTGGTTGGAGAAACCACCCTAACCTGTCATGGGGTGGCCAACAAAACACTAACCAAAATCCCAACCAACCAAGGCCGAGTGGAACACCTGGTTTCACTCCCCAACATAACCAGTCAATGTACCAAAAACCTTACAACCAGCCTGTAGGATCTTCTGTAGAAAACCTACTCAAGGAATATATAGCTAAGAATCATGCTACTCTTCAGAGCCAGCAAGCTACTCTTAGGAGCCTGGAAAACCAAATAGGCCAATTAGCCAATGAACTTAAAAGTAGGCCCCAAGGTAGACTCCCTGCTGATACCGAGGTACCAAGGAGAGATGGCAAAGAACAAGTTCAAGCCATTGAACTTAGGAGTGGAAGACCATTGGTGAGCATTACAAAGGACACACCAAAGAGAGTAGAGAACACTGAGTCTAGTGCTCCACTGGAATCTCTGCCAAGCCAAGGTCCACCACCAACTAGCACATCAGGAGCCAGGCTAGAGCCAATTGTAGAGGACGTAGAAGAAATTCCAAGGCCTCCACCTATCTTAAGGCGTCCTGACGTGCCTGCATATGTGCCACCACCTCCATACCCTCGAAGGCTTAAGAAGAAACAGGAACAGGAAGTTCATTTTAATAAATTTCTAGAAATACTTAAGCAAGTGCATGTGAATATTCCTTTTGTAGAAGTTTTACAGTCTATGCCTTCATATGTAAAGTTTTTGAAAGACATTATTACTAACAAAAGAATAATTGGTGAGTTTGAAACAGTAAACCTCACCGAGGAGTGCAGTGCCATCCTCCAAAACAAGCTGCCCAAGAAGGAGAAGGATCCTGGTTCCTTCACCCTACCTGTAGAACTTGGAGGCAAGCATGTGGGCAGAGCGCTTTGTGACCTGGGCGCCAGCATAAATCTCATGCCCCTGTCCCTATTCCGCCAGTTGGGAATGGGAGAAGCACGTCCAACCACAGTCACTTTACAACTAGCAGACAGATCCATCGCATATCCAGAAGGTAAGATTGAGGATATTCTAGTTAAAGTTGACAAGTTTATTTTCCTTGCAGATTTCATTGTCCTGGACTATGAGGCAGACAAGGAGGTTCCCATCCTGCTAGGTAGACAATTTCTAGCCACAGGTAGGGCACTAATAGACGTGCAAAAAGGTGAGTTAACTATGAGGGTTCATGATGAAGAGGTAAAATTTAGTGTTTACAAAGCTTTAAGGTATCCCTCTGATTCTGAGTCTTGTGCTAGCATTGATGTTGTTGACTCACTAATGGAAGAACAATTAGAGCATGTATTATTAACCAAGCATGCTAACGAATATGTAGGATTAGATGTAGATGATCTGAATGTATCTGACATAATGAATATGCCTGTAGATAGACCTCAGCATGTATGTATGACTATAGATTTAACTGATAGAACTGTAAATCCGTTAAAGCCCTCCATTGAGCATCCACCTGTTTTAGAACTGAAACCACTACCAACTCACCTCAAATATGCATATCTAGGAGATAATGATACGCTGCCGGTAATTATTTCTTCTAAGCTAAGTGAACAGCATGAGGTTGATTTAATTTTACTGCTTAAGCAACATAGGAAGGCTATAGCATGGACTATTGCTGATATTCGAGGCATTAGCCCTTCTTATTGTATGCACAAAATTATTCTAGAGGAAGAGCACACACCTAGGGTAGATCACCAGCGTAGGTTAAACAACTCTATGAAAGAGGTAGTGAAAAAGGAAATAATAAAGTGGTTAGATGCAGGAGTAATTTTCCCCATAGCTAGTAGCCAGTGGGTGAGCCCCATCCAATGTGTACCTAAAAAGGGGGGAATAACTGTGGTAGTCAATGAGAACAACGAACTGATTCCAACTAGGACTGTCACAGGGTGGAGAGTATGTATGGATTACAGAAAACTGAATAAAGAAACTAAAAAAGACCATTTCCCTCTACCATTCATTGACCAGATGCTAGATAGAATAGCTGGTAGAGCCTACTATTGTTTTCTAGATGGGTACTCTGGTTACAATCAAATTACTATAGACCCTAAGGATCAAGAGAAGACTACCTTCACTTGCCCTTTTGGAACGTTTGCCTTCCGCAGAATGCCTTTTGGCTTATGCAATGCACCGGCAACTTTCCAAAGGTGCATGATGGCAATCTTCTCTGAGTTGGATGAGTCCATAATAGAAATATTCATGGATGACTTCTCAGTCTTTGGGGACTCATTTAAAACCTGTCTAGAGAACCTAGGACAAGTCCTGGCTAGGTGTGAAGAGACCAACCTAGTCCTAAATTGGGAAAAATGCCATTTCATGGTAGATGAAGGGATTGTCTTAGGGCATCGAGTGTCAAGGGCAGGTGTAGAAGTGGATAGGGCAAAAATCGAGGTCATAGAGAAGTTGGTAGAGCCCCAGAATGTCAAGGCTATTAGGAGTTTCTTAGGGCATGCTGGCTTCTATAGAAGGTTCATCAAGGACTTTTCTAAGATAGCCAAGCCTCTATGTGAGCTACTGGAGCTAGGTAGGCCATTCATCTTCTCTAAAGAATGTGTAGTAGCTTGGAAAACCCTTAAGGAAGCACTGGTCACAGCACCAATCATAGTAGGACCAAATTGGGATCTCCCATTTGAGATGCTATGTGATGCTAGTGACTATGCTGTAGGAGTCATGTTAGGACAGAAGACTGACAAGCTCACACATCCTGTCTATTATGCTAGTAAGACCTTGAACGAGGCTCAATGTAACTATACAACTACAGAGAAGGAGATGCTTGCTGTAGTATTTGCTTGTGAAAAATTTAGAAACTATATTGTAGGAACTAGGACCATTGTATATACTGACCATTCTGCTTTAAAATATCTGATGAGGAAGGCTGATGCTAAGCCTAGATTGATTAGATGGGTGTTATTGCTGCAGGAATTCGATTTGGACATTCGGGACAAGAAGGGATGTGAAAACGTGGTTGCAGATCACCTGTCTCGATTGCAGCACAATTGCGAAAAAATTGCGGACCCCGCAATTTCTGATGCTTTTATAGATGAACATATCTTTGCTTTGACTCATCGTGAAAACGATGAGGAACCATGGTTTGCTGACATTGCTAACTTCCGTGCATCACAGGTATTACCAGTGTTCAAGGGAGGACAAGAGAAGAAGAGGTTCCTCCATGAAGCAAGGAAATTCATCTGGGATGACCCCATACTTTACAGGACCTGTGCTGATGGGTTGTTGAGGAAATGTGTTGCAGCTGCTGAAGCGAAGTCTGTGCTGCAGCACTGTCACTCATCTCCTTACGGTGGGCACTTTGGTGGTCAAAGAACAGCTGCTAAGGTATTTCAGAGTGGCTACTACTGGCCAACAATCTTCAAGGACGCCCACAATTATGCCCACAACTGTGACGAATGCCAAAGGACAGGTAACCTCAGTCGTAAGGATGAGATGCCTCTCACCTACATCTTAGAGTTGGAGCTCTTTAATGTGTGGGGCATTGATTTCATGGGACCATTCCCTCCATCATCAGGTAACCTGTACATTTTAGTAGCAGTAGACTACGTGTCAAAGTGGGTAGAAGCTAAGGCATGTCCTAATAATGATGCTAAAACAGTCACTAACTTCTTGCATAGACACATTTTCACTAGATTTGGGACTCCTCGTGCTATCATTAGTGATGAGGGGTCACATTTCATTAATAAGGCTATGGAGAAATTATTGGCTAAATATAACATTAGACATAGGGTAGCTACTCCCTATCACCCACACTCAAATGGCCAAGCTGAGATTTCCAATAGGGAGATAAAGAACATCCTAGAAAAGGTAGTCAAACCTAATAGGAAAGACTGGTCTTTCAAGCTTGAGGATGCACTTTGGGCTTATAGAACAGCATATAAGACACCTCTAGGAATGTCTCCCTATAGGTTGGTGTATGGCAAGGCTTGCCACTTGCCACTTGAGTTGGAGAACAAGGCATTCTGGGCCATGAAAGAATTAAATTTTTGTGTGAAGGATGCAGGGACATTAAGATCTTTACAGCTACATGAACTTGATGAGCTTAGGCACATGGCCTATGAGAATGCCAAGATGTACAAAGAAAAGACAAAAATATGGCATGACAGTAGACTCAGGATCAAAGACTTTAAAAAGGGCCAACTTGTATTATTATTTAACTCACGATTAAAGCTATTTCCAGGCAAATTAAAGTCTAGATGGTCAGGTCCATTTATTATTACTAATGTCTTTGTTCATGGTGCCATAGAGATTAAAAAATTGCAGCAAGGACAGCCATTTATGGTCAATGGTGCTAGGTTGAAGCACTACTATGAGGAGGGGGATGTGAAGACTCTCTCGGCCTTCCTCCTACATGAAGCATGAAGTTAGAAACGAGAGAGAACGAGTGGTTACTGTGCTCGTTTAGTCAAGGCCAATGCCTTAGTTTATTTTTTCTGTTTTTTTCGATGATTGTTTGTATGTTTTGTGAGGTATTTTTAATTGCGTAGTTAATGTTTGTTTTATTTGTTTTTGTAGGGAATCGAAAGAGGGGATCAAGGGGAGTAAATCCCACTTTAAAAATCAAGAAACGGTTGAGCCAAATGAAAGATACGGGCGATCAAAGTTTGGATTTGTTATGAAATATTGTCCCTAGAATTGCGCAAAAATTGCTGGATCCGCAAAAAGAGCCGTTGGGATTTTTTTTTCCGTTGCTTTTATAGCCGTTAGAAGGCGCCCGATTGATACGATCCTCTCATTCTTTGCTCTCCAAGATTTCTGCGATTCTCTCCACCTTTGATCTCTCTCTCCAAACCTCCAAGATTCGACAATGGTTTCCACTAGGGCTGAGAGATCCGCCGCCAAGAAGAAGGCCGACGACGCAGCTGAAGCGGCTGCAAGGGAAGCGCTTCTCGCCCTTGCTGATGAGGGTGCTGTACGCACTGGCCGTCTCTCCAAGCTTCCTGTTCGTAGGAAGAAGTGGAGGGTGGTCACTGAGATCCCTGCTGGGCCATCTGAGCCAGTAGGCACGCCAAAGAAGCGCCGGTGGACTGTCAAGACTGCCGCCGAACGAACCATCGCCAAGACTCCCTCTTTGGAGAGTCAAGAACCTGATCGTGCATCTCACGAGTCAGCAAAGGAAGGTTCGTCGCCGTCTGTGTCACCTGTGCGCAGCTCTCTCCCATCTGAACCGGTGCAAAGCACAGAATCATCACCGCCTGCGCAGCGCGTCGAGTCATCTCCAGCGCTTCAGAGTTCTGATCTACCACCTGCGGCTGTGCAGAGTCCTGAACTGCCGTCTTCGCCATGGAGTTCTGCACATACACCATCAGCAGAGCACAATTCTCCACGGCCTGATCCTGAATTCCCTTATGGGGATTATCAGGAGTCCACGCAAGGCAGTGGAGATGCTGGGGAAGAAGAAGTCTTCTCTCCTATGAGGGAAGACAGCCCTGATGTTCCTGCACAGCAGGACGATTCTATGGAAGAAACGTTGGGGGCTTGCCTCCAACAGATCAACATGGAGAAAGAGAAGAAGAAGGCCAAGAAGGAGGCCAAGAAAGCCAAGAAACTGAAGAAGAAGAAGGCCAAGCGAGTGCCTTAAGCAGACAAAGACAGTACTGAGCCTTCGCTCAAACGCCTCAAGGTGGAGGCTGCTGAATCTTCCAAGCCAGCCGATAAGGGGAAGGCTAAACTCTACCCTGAAGACGAACCTCCGTCAGTGAGGTATGTCTCGTCTGATGCTGAATCCAGGGGCGTGGAGCTGAGGAAAAGGGACCTGTTGCACGAGAAGGGGTTCCTTGATCGACTTGCTGACCTGCCGCAGTTCTTGCGCGCAGGGGTGATCAACCATGGCTGGGAGGAATTCTGCCGACCTCCCAATCCAGCATACACGAGCATGGTGTATGACTTTTATGCTAACGTGCTCAGCCCTGAGGATGGCCTATCTGTGGTCAGAGGGGTGGAGGTTGATTTCTCAGCCAAAGCCATTAATGAAGCATTTGGTCTAAGGGGCCAGCCTCACACAGATTATGCACGGATAGTTGATGAGCCGACCGAGGCTGTGCTGGAAGAAGCCATCCGCACCATTGGCCAGCCTGAGGCCTCCTGGACAGTCTCACGCAATGGGCGGCACACGCTCATGAGTGCCAACCTCACGGCTAAGGCAGCTGTGTGGTTTTCATTCGTAAGAAGAAGACTCTCCCCAGTAACTCATGAGACTACAATTAATCAGAGCCGTTCGCTGCTGGTTTATGCTATAATGAGAGGTCTCACGATCAACGTGGGAGAAGTCATCACTGCTGCCATAGCTGAGTGTGCAAAAAAGGGTAAGGGGCCGTTATTTTTCCCCAACATCATAACAAAGTTATGCTTGCTTGCAGGAGTTCCCACCGAGCGCTTGGAGCAGCAGCTGCCCTACACAGGCCATCTGGAGTTGCCTGCACACCTAAGGCTGAGAAGAAAGGGCAACATGGAATTTGAGTTGGATAGGCTGGCGGCTGAACAGTCCCTATCCATGGCCTGCTTGATGGACATGCAGAGGAGAATGGCTCAATGGGCCAACTATGCGCAGGCGAGGGACAGAGAAGTTGCAGACCAGTTGGGGTGCATCTTCCCAGACTTCCCCACCAACCTCCTAACTCCATGGGTGCCCCCACGACCAAGGCGACCAGATGAGGATGATGAGAATTGAGTGCTGGTTTGAAGAGCACTAGAGGGAGTATTACTAATCCCTTCAGAAACAAAAGACAATTTTCCTGCTTTTTGATAGAATAATGTATAATATGCTGTTTTGGATTCAGTTTTTGATCTGTTTTTAATGTTTAGTTTTATGCTTTTTCTTTTGCTTAGTCTAGTTTGATGTTAGCTGAATAGGTAGGATAATTTAGTTTTATTTTTAGGATGCATGAGTAACGGGAAAAAGCATGCTAGGGGCCTGAGTTAATGTTATATCTGCCCGGATTGGATTGCGAAATAATTGCGGTTCCCGCAATTTTTGTGACTAATAGCATGTTTTGGACTGTCTGTTTAGTTAGGCTGTGATCTGTTAAATTCTATCTTTTGCTGCTCGCATGACTACCTTATATAGCTGATCTTGAAGCATGCTAGATGAGTGTCATAGGACACCTTTTGATAGTTTAAATTTGCCTCTGAATAGTGCTCAGCATGCATAAACCATAAGTCCTGAAACCTGTCTGTTATGTTCAAATTTTCTGCTGCTGGGATAGTTGCTTCTAGAATGTTTTGCCTATGCCTAGGATGTTTAGATTCTCTTTGTTTTACTTTAGACTAGATGCTTCTAGGATAAGTTTGGGGGTGTGCCACCTCAAACACTCATTGGGGACAATGAGTAGTTGAAGTTTGGGGGAGGCCACTGTTGCGTGCTCAATGTGTAAAGATAAATATGCAAACGGAAAGAGAGAGCACTTAGAACATGCAAGCATACATGGTCTCACAGCAAGTAGTAAGTATATTTAATTCGTTTTTTCCACAGAGACTCATTTTTAGCTATTCGCGAAGTGTGAAAGTTAAGAAAGATGGGATGAATTTGAGGGGGTAAAGTTGGTTTTTAATTAACTACTTTTTGCTGATTGTGTAGAGGGATATAACATAAACAAATTAAAGTTAAAAATAGACCTAAAGGACAAGAGATGGAATTAATAATCGAGGAAGAAAACAGCTAAACAGAATGATAAACAGGCAGAATTGCGAGGACCGCAATGTTTCCGCAATTAAATGGCAGCGAATCTGATTAAAATGGGGAATTAAGGGCTACTAATGACTATCCTATAGGCATTTTATTACGATTATCAAGCTTTGGATCAACTATCTATACATCAAACTCACTCTATCTCAAGTATCGTCCGATTCCATGCATGAGAGACTCAAGTTTACTCGACTTCAAAGTAAGGTCTTAAGCATCTTGTTAAAGCAGGAGTGTTTAGTTTGTACTAGGGAAACGCCTATTCCTAGGCCGTTTCCTGATTACCATGAAAGGCTAGCATGATTGTATGACTCTGAACTCTTACTCCTTCCAGAGGTTAGGAGTTCTTTGGACAAAATGGATGGCCAATCGAAATTGCCCGTGGGATGAAGCTTACATACAATCAATGTTCGAGTGTTGATCTGCCTACTTGACTCACGTTTTTTAGCCTATAGTTCTGTCATTAGCATGCCCCTAAGTGAATTTAGTTACTCATGGATATATGAAGAACAGAAAGGGTAGATAAAACAGACATACTTAAAAGAGAACTGTGCTTAAAACAGGAAGCAAAACCCGTAGCAGAAGAAAGTATAAACTGTGAAGTGCAGAAACTTACTTTGATTAACTTGAATGTTTGAATGACAAAGGAAAGCTTTAAAAGGAATGAATCCAAGGCAGACAACAACGAAATGCAATAAGTAAATTACTAAACTAAGAACAACAATGATCAGTAATGGAAATGAGAAGGAAAGAACAGAAAACAGTAAAGGATTGCTGAAAACTTCGTGGCAGTCGCCTCGAATGATGGTGATGAGAATTCAGCCGTGCTTGGATGAATCCAATCGAGAGAGAAGAAGAATCTTCTCTCCTTCCTATCAGATTTTCGACTCCAAAAGCTGAGAACCTCACTCCAACAGACGGCAAAGGAATTTAGAGAGGAATGATGGACTGCAGGAAGACTTCTGCGCTTCGAATTGCTTGCTGAACCTCCGACTTTGACCCCCTTTTATAGTAGTTTGCAGGTGCGTTTGGGCCAAGGAGAACCATCAACCTTCAACGTCATATATCAGAATGGATGGAGGAGAAAGAACGAATCCCTGAAAAGTCGGATCTAAACAGAAAATGATCAGCCAACTTACGGTTTTAACTTGAATAATTGCGGTCACCGCAATTATTCCGCAATTCATTTGCAATGGTTATTTTTTCATTCTTTTCTTCGGTTTTCAACCCTTTTTCTACCTATTGTGCATAAGTCCTAAATTAGCTACCTTCTTCTAATTCTCATATTAAAGCATAGGTTTAAGCTAAATGCTAACAAAAACACCTAAATGTGTACATCTTCTTAAGCTAAATGGGTCCTAAATAAGTCACTTTCAGAGACTTAACACACCCCCAAACTTAAGGCTTTGCTTGTCCTCAAGCATACTAAGGACTTACCTAGGCTGCTGTTTCTTTTTCTTTAACCACTCACTAACTCCCTTATAACCCTATCTCTAGCAATGCTGTCCTGTGACACACTTCTAAGTTTAGAACTAACCTCTTGTCTAGCTTCTTCTGACTTCACCTGCCTACTATACCTACTGTCTTTGTTAACCCCCTACTACTGATCTAACTACTTTTGTGATATCATGCCACTATCCCTAAGGTTTCAAATTCTACCAAGCTTTACTCTAGACTCAGTACATGCTTCTAGCTTATTTTTAATGTGTCTAGGATTCCTTAGAGTCATGCCAGTCTTAGTTTTAACGGTGACAGTGGTACTTTTAGAGAACAACCTAAACCCTGGCATCACTACATTGGATATACATTCATCTCCCTAGACAAACCTAAAAGCTACAACCTTGTGCTTAGCTCATTAAGGATCAGAGTTCTTTTTTTTTTTTTTTTTTTTCATAGGACATCTAAGCCACAAGATTATAACTCCCAAGCATACATTCTTCTTCCCCTATTTCTCCTTTTTTCTTTACTTAGGTGGAGTCTCCCCTCGGTTTGCCTTTTGATGCAATGCCACTTGTGGTTTACACACTTGGCACTGATTACTCAGCCACTTGAGAAAGACTCCCCTCTTTATTCTATTTTTTTTTTTTTTTTTTTATTTATCACAAAACATTTTTTAGGAGAAGAAGAATGCTTATGTCCTAAGGAAGAGAGGAATGTTCCTAGGCCTAGGGTGGCCTCCCCCAAACTTCAACTACTCATTGTCCCCAATGAGTGTTTGAGGTGGCACACCCCCAAACTTATCCTAGAAGCATCTAGTCTAAAGTAAAACAAAGAGAATCTAAACATCCTAGGCATAGGCAAAACATTCTAGAAGCAACTATCCCAGCAGCAGAAAATTTGAACATAACAGACAGGTTTCAGGACTTATGGTTTATGCATGCTGAGCACTATTCAGAGGCAAATTTAAACTATCAAAAGGTGTCCTATGACACTCATCCAGCATGCTTCAAGATCAGCTATATAAGGTAGTCATGCGAGCAGCAAAAGATAGAATTTAACAGATCACAGCCTAACTAAACAGACAGTCCAAAACATGCTATTAGTCACAAAAATTGCGGGAACCGCAATTATTTCGCAATCCAATCCGGGCAGATATAACATTAACTCAGGCCCCTAGCATGCTTTTTCCCGTTACTCATGCATCCTAAAAATAAAACTAAATTATCCTACCTATTCAGCTAACATCACACTAGACTAAGCAAAAGAAAAAGCATAAAACTAAACATTAAAAACAGATCAAAAACTTAATCCAAAACAGCATATTATACATTATTCTATCAAAAAGCAGGAAAATTGTCTTTTGTTTCTGAAGGGATTAGTAATACTCCCTCTAGTGCTCTTCAAACCAGCACTCAATTCTCATCATCCTCATCTGGTCGCCTTGGTCGTGGGGGCACCCATGGAGTTAGGAGGTTGGTGGGGAAGTCTGGGAAGATGCACCCCAACTGGTCTGCAACTTCTCTGTCCCTCGCCTGCGCATAGTTGGCCCATTGAGCCATTCTCCTCTGCATGTCCATCAAGCAGGCCATGGATAGGGACTGTTCAGCCGCCAGCCTATCCAACTCAAATTCCATGTTGCCCTTTCTTCTCAGCCTTAGGTGTGCAGGCAACTCCAGATGGCCTGTGTAGGGCAGCTGCTGCTCCAAGCGCTCGGTGGGAACTCCTGCAAGCAAGCATAACTTTGTTATGATGTTGGGGAAAAATAACGGCCCCTTACCCTTTTTTGCACACTCAGCTATGGCAGCAGTGATGACTTCTCCCACGTTGATCGTGAGACCTCTCATTATAGCATAAACCAGCAGCGAACGGCTCTGGTTAATTGTAGTCTCATGAGTTACTGGGGAGAGTCTTCTTCTTACGAATGAAAACCACACAGCTGCCTTAGCCGTGAGGTTGGCACTCATGAGCGTGTGCCGCCCATTGCGTGAGACTGTCCAGGAGGCCTCAGGCTGGCCAATGGTGCGGATGGCTTCTTCCAGCACAGCCTCGGTCGGCTCATCAACTATCCGTGCATAATCTGTGTGAGGCTGGCCCCTTAGACCAAATGCTTCATTAATGGCTTTGGCTGAGAAATCAACCTCCACCCCTCTGACCACAGATAGGCCATCCTCAGGGCTGAGCACGTTAGCATAAAAGTCATACACCATGCTCGTGTATGCTGGATTGGGAGGTCGGCAGAATTCCTCCCAGCCATGGTTGATCACCCCTGCGCGCAAGAACTGCGGCAGGTCAGCAAGTCGATCAAGGAACCCCTTCTCGTGCAACAGGTCCCTTTTCCTCAGCTCCACGCCCCTGGATTCAGCATCAGACGAGACATACCTCACTGACGGAGGTTCGTCTTCAGGGTAGAGTTTAGCCTTCCCCTTATCGGCTGGCTTGGAAGATTCAGCAGCCTCCACCTTGAGGCGTTTGAGCGAAGGCTCAGTACTGTCTTTGTCTGCTGAAGGCACTCGCTTGGCCTTCTTCTTCTTCAGTTTCTTGGCTTTCTTGGCCTCCTTCTTGGCCTTCTTCTTCTCTTTCTCCATGTTGATCTGTTGGAGGCAAGCCCCCAACGTTTCTTCCATAGAATCGTCCTGCTGTGCAGGAACATCAGGGCTGTCTTCCCTCATAGGAGAGAAGACTTCTTCTTCCCCAGCATCTCCACTGCCTTGCGTGGACTCCTAATAATCCCCATAAGGGAATTCAGGATCAGGCCGTGGAGAGTTGTGCTCTGCTGATGGTGTATGTGCAGAACTCCATGGCGAAGACGGCAGTTCAGGACTCTGCACAGCCGCAGGTGGTAGATCAGAACTCTGAAGCGCTGGAGATGACTCGGCGCGCTGCGCAGGCGGTGATGATTCTGTGCTTTGCACCGGTTCAGATGGGAGAGGGCTGCGCACAGGTGACACAGACGGCGACGAACCTTCCTTTGCTGACTCGTGAGATGCACGATCAGGTTCTTGACTCTCCACAGAGGGAGTCTTGGCGATGGTTCGTTCGGCGGCAGTCTTGACAGTCCACCGGCGCTTCTTTGGCGTGCCCACTGGCTCAGATGGCCCAGCAGGGATCTCAGTGACCACCCTCCACTTCTTCCTACGAATAGGAAGCTTGGAGAGACGGCCAGTGCGTACAGCACCCTCATCAGCAAGGGCGAGAAGCGCTTCCCTTGCAGCCGCTTCAGCTGCGTCGTCGGCCTTCTTCTTGGCGGCGGATCTCTCAGCCCTAGTGGAAACCATTGTCGAATCTTGGAGGTTTGGAGAGAGAGATCAAAGGTGGAGAGAATCGCAGAAATCTTGGAGAGCAAAGAATGAGAGGATCGTATCAATCGGGCGCCTTCTAACGGCTATAAAAGCAACGGAAAAATCCCAACGGCTCTTTTTGCGGATCCAGCAATTTATGCGCAATTCTAGGGACAATATTTCATAACAAATCCAAACTTTGATCGCCCGTATCTTTTATTTGGCTCAACCGTTTCTTGAGTTTTAAAGTGGGATTTACTCCCCTTGATCCCCTCTTTCGATTCCCTACAAAAACAAATAAAACAAACATTAACTACGCAATTAAAAATACCTCACAAAACATACAAACAATCATCGAAAAAACAGAAAAAATAAACTAAGGCATTGGCCTTGACTAAACGAGCACAGTAACCACTCGTTCTCTCTCGTTTCTAACTTCATGCTTCATGTAGGAGGAAGGCCGAGAGAGTCTTCACATCCCCCTCCTCATAGTAGTGCTTCAACCTAGCACCATTGACCATAAATGGCTGTCCTTGCTGCAATTTTTTAATCTCTATGGCACCATGAACAAAGACATTAGTAATAATAAATGGACCTGACCATCTAGACTTTAATTTGCCTGGAAATAGCTTTAATCGTGAGTTAAATAATAATACAAGTTGGCCCTTTTTAAAGTCTTTGATCCTGAGTCTACTGTCATGCCATATTTTTGTCTTTTCTTTGTACATCTTGGCATTCTCATAAGCCATGTGCCTAAGCTCATCAAGTTCATGTAGCTGTAAAGATCTTAATGTCCCTGCATCCTTCACACAAAAATTTAATTCTTTCATGGCCCAGAATGCCTTGTTCTCCAACTCAAGTGGCAAGTGGCAAGCCTTGCCATACACCAACCTATAGGGAGACATTCCTAGAGGTGTCTTATATGCTGTTCTATAAGCCCAAAGTGCATCCTCAAGCTTGAAAGACCAGTCTTTCCTATTAGGTTTGACTACCTTTTCTAGGATGTTCTTTATCTCCCTATTGGAAATCTCAGCTTGGCCATTTGAGTGTGGGTGATAGGGAGTAGCTACCCTATGTCTAATGTTATATTTAGCCAATAATTTCTCCATAGCCTTATTAATGAAATGTGACCCCTCATCACTAATGATAGCACGAGGAGTCCCAAATCTAGTGAAAATGTGTCTATGCAAGAAGTTAGTGACTGTTTTAGCATCATTATTAGGACATGCCTTAGCTTCTACCCACTTTGACACGTAGTCTACTGCTACTAAAATGTACAGGTTACCTGATGATGGAGGGAATGGTCCCATGAAATCAATGCCCCACACATCAAAGAGCTCCAACTCTAAGATGTAGGTGAGAGGCATCTCATCCTTACGACTGAGGTTACCTGTCCTTTGGCATTCGTCACAGTTGTGGGCATAATTGTGGGCGTCCTTGAAGATTGTTGGCCAGTAGTAGCCACTCTGAAATACCTTAGCAGCTGTTCTTTGACCACCAAAGTGCCCACCGTAAGGAGATGAGTGACAGTGCTGCAGCACAGACTTCGCTTCAGCAGCTGTAACACACTTTCTCAACAACCCATCAGCACAGGTCCTGTAAAGTATGGGGTCATCCCAGATGAATTTCCTTGCTTCATGGAGGAACCTCTTCTTCTCTTGTCCTCCCTTGAACACTGGTAATACCTGTGATGCACGGAAGTTAGCAATGTCAGCAAACCACGGTTCCTCATCGTTTTCACGATGAGTCAAAGCAAAGATATGTTCATCTATAAAAGCATCAGAAATTGCGGGGTCCGCAATTTTTTCGCAATTGTGCTGCAATCGAGACAGGTGATCTGCAACCACGTTTTCACATCCCTTCTTGTCCCGAATGTCCAAATCGAATTCCTGCAGCAATAACACCCATCTAATCAATCTAGGCTTAGCATCAGCCTTCCTCATCAGATATTTTAAAGCAGAATGGTCAGTATATACAATGGTTCTAGTTCCTACAATATAGTTCCTAAATTTTTCACAAGCAAATACTACAGCAAGCATCTCCTTCTCTGTAGTTGTATAGTTACATTGAGCCTCATTCAAGGTCTTACTAGCATAATAGACAGGATGTGTGAGCTTGTCAATCTTCTGTCCTAACATGACTCCTACAGCATAGTCACTGGCATCACATAGCATCTCAAATGGGAGATCCCAATTTGGTCCTACTATGATTGGTGCTGTGACCAGTGCTTCCTTAAGGGTTTTCCAAGCTACTACACATGCTTTAGAAAAGATGAATGGCCTACCTAACTCTAGAAGCTCACATAGAGGCTTGGCTATCTTAGAAAAGTCCTTGATGAACCTTCTATAGAAGCCAGCATGCCCTAAGAAACTCCTAATAGCCTTGACATTCTGGGGCTCTACCAACTTCTCTATGACCTCGATTTTTGCCCTATCCACTTCCACACCTGCCCTTGACACTCGATGCCCTAAGACAATCCCTTCATCTACCATGAAATGGCATTTTTCCCAATTTAGGACTAGGTTGGTCTCTTCACACCTAGCCAGGACTTGTCCTAGGTTCTCTAGACAGGTTTTAAATGAGTCCCCAAAGACTGAGAAGTCATCCATGAATATTTCTATTATGGACTCATCCAACTCAGAGAAGATTGCCATCATGCACCTTTGGAAAGTTGCCGGTGCATTGCATAAGCCAAAAGGCATTCTGCGGAAGGCAAACGTTCCAAAAGGGCAAGTGAAGGTAGTCTTCTCTTGATCCTTAGGGTCTATAGTAATTTGATTGTAACCAGAGTACCCATCTAGAAAACAATAGTAGGCTCTACCAGCTATTCTGTCTAGCATCTGGTCAATAAATGGTAGGGGGAAATGGTCTTTTTTAGTTTCTTTATTCAGTTTTCTGTAATCCATACACACTCTCCACCCTGTGACAGTCCTTGTTGGAATCAGTTCGTTGTTCTCATTGACTACCACAGTTATTCCCCCCTTTTTAGGTACACATTGGATGGGGCTCACCCACTGGCTACTAGCTATGGGGAAAATTACTCCTGCATCTAACCACTTTATTATTTCCTTTTTCACTACCTCTTTCATAGAGGGGTTTAACCTACGCTGGTGATCTACCCTAGGTGTGTGCTCTTCCTCTAGAATAATTTTGTGCATACAATAAGAAGGGCTAATGCCTCGAATATCAGCAATAGTCCATGCTATAGCCTTCCTATGTTGCTTAAGCAGTAAAATTAAATCAACCTCATGCTGTTCACTAAGCTTAGAAGAAATAATTACAGGCAGCGTATCATTATCTCCTAGATATGCATATTTGAGGTGAGTTGGTAGTGGTTTCAGTTCTAAAACAGGTGGATGCTCAATGGAGGGCTTTAACGGATTTACAGTTCTATCAGTTAAATCTATAGTCATACATACATGCTGAGGTCTATCTACAGGCATATTCATTATGTCAGATACATTCAGATCATCTACATCTAATCCTACATATTCGTTAGCATGCTTGGTTAATAATACATGCTCTAATTGTTCTTCCATTAGTGAGTCAACAACATCAATGCTAGCACAAGACTCAGAATCAGAGGGATACCTTAAAGCTTTGTAAACACTAAATTTTACCTCTTCATCATGAACCCTCATAGTTAACTCACCTTTTTGCACGTCTATTAGTGCCCTACCTGTGGCTAGAAATGGTCTACCTAGCAGGATGGGAACCTCCTTGTCTGCCTCATAGTCCAGGACAATGAAATCTGCAAGGAAAATAAACTTGTCAACTTTAACTAGAATATCCTCAATCTTACCTTCTGGATATGCGATGGATCTGTCTGCTAGTTGTAAAGTGACAGTAGTTGGACGTGCTTCTCCCATTCCCAACTGGCGGAACAGGGACAGGGGCATGAGATTTATGCTGGCGCCCAGGTCACAAAGCGCTCTGCCCACATGCTTGCCTCCAAGTTCTACAGGTAGGGTGAAGGAACCAGGATCCTTCTCCTTCTTGGGCAGCTTGTTTTGGAGGATGGCACTGCACTCCTCGGTGAGGTTTACTGTTTCAAACTCACCAATTATTCTTTTGTTAGTAATAATGTCCTTCAAAAACTTTACATATGAAGGCATAGACTGTAAAACTTCTACAAAAGGAATATTCACATGCACTTGCTTAAGTATTTCTAAGAATTTATTAAAATGAACTTCCTGTTCCTGCTTCTTCTTCAGCCTTCGAGGATATGGAGGTGGTGGCACATATGCAGGCACGTCAGGACGCCTTAGGATAGGTGGAGGCCTTGGAATTTCTTCTACGTCCTCAACAATTGGCTCTAGCCTGGCTCCTGATGTGCTAGTTGGTGGTGGACCTTGGCTTGGCAGAGATTCCAGTGGAGCACTAGACTCAGTGTTCTCTACTCTCTTTGGTGTGTCCTTTGTAATGCTCACCAATGGTCTTCCACTCCTAAGTTCAATGGCTTGAACTTGTTCTTTGCCATCTCTCCTTGGTACCTCGGTATCAGCAGGGAGTCTACCTTGGGGCCTACTTTTAAGTTCATTGGCTAATTGGCCTATTTGGTTTTCCAGGCTCCTAAGAGTAGCTTGCTGGCTCTGAAGAGTAGCATCATTCTTAGCTATATATTCCTTGAGTAGGTTTTCTACAGAAGATCCTACAGGTTGATTGTAAGGTTTTTGGTACATTGACTGGTTATGTTGGGGAGTGAAACCAGGTGTTCCACTCGGCCTTGGTTGGTTGGGATTTTGGTTAGTGTTTTGTTGGCCACCCCATGACAGGTTAGGGTGGTTTCTCCAACCAGGATTGTAAGTTTGTGAGTAGGGGTTATTCCTAGGCTGCTGCTGACTTCCTACATAGCAGACTGAGGATGGATTCCCAGGGCAATATTCATAAGGGTGCCCTTCCCCACAGAATCCACAGATAGGTGCCTCGCCTTGATTTGGTTGAGTGCCCATTGACATGGCTGTGGCGGTATTGGCACTGGTTTGGAGATTGGCCTGAGCCATTTGCTTGACTAAGTTGGTCAGGGCATTTATTTGGGTGCTCATGGCGCTTAGAGCATCCTTGTCTTGAGCCCTAGTTGGCTCTACTGGATCGTCTGACCATCTACAGTGAGATGCTGAGATCTTCTCCAAGATCTCATAAGCTTCGTTGTAACTCTTGGACAACATGGAACCACCAGCAGATGAATTTAAGACTTGTCTGGTGCTGGGGTTGCATCCTTTAAAGAAGACTTCTATTTGGATACACCATGGAATGCCATGGTGTGGACATTTAATGAGAAGGTCTTTGAATCTGGTCCAAGCTTCGTGAAGAGACTCACTTGGAGCTTGTTTGAACTTTATGATATCATCACGAAAGGTCGAATTCCTATCAGGTGGGAAGTATTTGACTAGGAATTTTTCTGCTAAATCTGTCCAATTGCGGACAGATCCTGAGGGTAAAGAATTTAACCATGTTTTGGCTTTGTCCCTCAAAGAGTAAGGGAAAAGATATAGCCTCAGGGCTTCTTGGGAAACTCCAGGGATTAGGAATGTGTCACTAACTCCTAGGAAGTTCCTAAGGTGGTTATGGGGGTCCTCATTTTCTATTCCAAAGAATTGTCCCACAGTGGACAACATTTGGAACATCACTGGCTTTAACTCGAATGAGTGGGCAGTGATTTCAGGACGGATTATGCTGGGGTTCAGCTCCCCAGGCATAGGTACTAGATATGACAGAATGGCACTATTCTTGTCATTCGCTATTTCGATGGGGTTGCGAATGGCTTGTGCCGGATTTGGAACTAGATCGCCCATTTCTTCAGTTTCAGGTGTGGGTTGAGGTATAGGAGGTTGTTTAAAGAGACGTTTCTTTGCCTTATTCCTAGCTCGAAGTGATCTTTCAGGTTCAGGATCGAACTCTAAATTACTATGTGAACGCTCACTCATAAACTACCTTAATGGCACCTGCAAAAGAAATGAAACAGATTAGTTTCACTCAATGATAACTTGATTTTTCAAACTTAACAACTTCGTTTTTACTTAAAATAAGTCCCCGGCAGCGGCGCCAAAAACTTGTTGCGTGCTCAATGTGTAAAGATAAATATGCAAACGGAAAGAGAGAGCACTTAGAACATGCAAGCATACATGGTCTCACAGCAAGTAGTAAGTATATTTAATTCGTTTTTTCCACAGAGACTCATTTTTAGCTATTCGCGAAGTGTGAAAGTTAAGAAAGATGGGATGAATTTGAGGGGGTAAAGTTGGTTTTTAATTAACTACTTTTTGCTGAATGTGTAGAGGGATATAACATAAACAAATTAAAGTTAAAAATAGACCTAAAGGACAAGAGATGGAATTAATAATCGAGGAAGAAAACAGCTAAACAGAATGATAAACAGGCAGAATTGCGAGGACCGCAATGTTTCCGCAATTAAATGGCAGCGAATCTGATTAAAATGGGGAATTAAGGGCTACTAATGACTATCCTATAGGCATTTTATTACGATTATCAAGCTTTGGATCAACTATCTATACATCAAACTCACTCTATCTCAAGTATCGTCCGATTCCATGCATGAGAGACTCAAGTTTACTCGACTTCAAAGTAAGGTCTTAAGCATCTTGTTAAAGCAGGAGTGTTTAGTTTGTACTAGGGAAACGCCTATTCCTAGGCCGTTTCCTGATTACCATGAAAGGCTAGCATGATTGTATGACTCTGAACTCTTACTCCTTCCAGAGGTTAGGAGTTCTTTGGACAAAATGGATGGCCAATCGAAATTGCCCGTGGGATGAAGCTTACATACAATCAATGTTCGAGTGTTGATCTGCCTACTTGACTCACGTTTTTTAGCCTATAGTTCTGTCATTAGCATGCCCCTAAGTGAATTTAGTTACTCATGGATATATGAAGAACAGAAAGGGTAGATAAAACAGACATACTTAAAAGAGAACTGTGCTTAAAACAGGAAGCAAAACCCGTAGCAGAAGAAAGTATAAACTGTGAAGTGCAGAAACTTACTTTGATTAACTTGAATGTTTGAATGACAAAGGAAAGCTTTAAAAGGAATGAATCCAAGGCAGACAACAACGAAATGCAATAAGTAAATTACTAAACTAAGAACAACAATGATCAGTAATGGAAATGAGAAGGAAAGAACAGAAAACAGTAAAGGATTGCTGAAAACTTCGTGGCAGTCGCCTCGAATGATGGTGATGAGAATTCAGCCGTGCTTGGATGAATCCAATCGAGAGAGAAGAAGAATCTTCTCTCCTTCCTATCAGATTTTCGACTCCAAAAGCTGAGAACCTCACTCCAACAGACGGCAAAGGAATTTAGAGAGGAATGATGGACTGCAGGAAGACTTCTGCGCTTCGAATTGCTTGCTGAACCTCCGACTTTGACCCCCTTTTATAGTAGTTTGCAGGTGCGTTTGGGCCAAGGAGAACCATCAACCTTCAACGTCATATATCAGAATGGATGGAGGAGAAAGAACGAATCCCTGAAAAGTCGGATCTAAACAGAAAATGATCAGCCAACTTACGGTTTTAACTTGAATAATTGCGGTCACCGCAATTATTCCGCAATTCATTTGCAATGGTTATTTTTTCATTCTTTTCTTCGGTTTTCAACCCTTTTTCTACCTATTGTGCATAAGTCCTAAATTAGCTACCTTCTTCTAATTCTCATATTAAAGCATAGGTTTAAGCTAAATGCTAACAAAAACACCTAAATGTGTACATCTTCTTAAGCTAAATGGGTCCTAAATAAGTCACTTTCAGAGACTTAACAGCCACCCTAGGCCTAGGAACATTCCTCTCTTCCTTAGGACATAAGCATTCTTCTTCTCCTAAAAAATGTTTTGTGATAAATAGAAAAAGTGAAAAAAAATAGAATAAAGAGGGGAGTCTTTCTCAAGTGGCTGAGTAATCAGTGCCAAGTGTGTAAACCACAAGTGGCATTGCATCAAAAGGCAAACCAAGGGGAGACTCCACCTAAGTAAAGAAAAAAAGGAGAAATAGGGGAAGAAGAATGTATGCTTGGGAGTTATAATCTTGTGGCTTAGATGTCCTATGAAAAAAAGAACTCTGATCCTTAATGAGCTAAGCACAAGGTTGTAGCTTTTAGGTTTGTCTAGGGAGATGAATGTATATCCAATGTAGTGATGCCAGGGTTTAGGTTGTTCTCTAAAAGTACCACTGTCACCGTTAAAACTAAGACTGGCATGACTCTAAGGAATCCTAGACACATTAAAAAAAAAAAAAAGCTAGAAGCATGTACTGAGTCTAGAGTAAAGCTTGGTAGAATTTGAAACCTTAGGGATAGTGGCATGATATCACAAAAGTAGTTAGATCAGTAGTAGGGGGTTAACAAAGACAGTAGGTATAGTAGGCAGGTGAAGTCAGAAGAAGCTAGACAAGAGGTTAGTTCTAAACTTAGAAGTGTGTCACAGGACAGCATTGCTAGAGATAGGGTTATAAGGGAGTTAGTGAGTGGTTAAAGAAGAAGAAACAGCAGCCTAGGTAAGTCCTTAGTATGCTTGAGGACAAGCAAAGCCTTAAGTTTGGGGGTGTGTTAAGTCTCTGAAAGTGACTTATTTAGGACCCATTTAGCTTAAGAAGATGTACACATTTAGGTGTTTTTGTTAGCATTTAGCTTAAACCTATGCTTTAATATGAGAATTAGAAGAAGGTAGCTAATTTAGGACTTATGCACAATAGGTAGAAAAAGGGTTGAAAACCGAAGAAAAGAATGAAAAAATAACCATTGCAAATGAATTGCGGAATAATTGCGGTGACCGCAATTATTCAAGTTAAAACCGTAAGTTGGCTGATCATTTTCTGTTTAGATCCGACTTTTCAGGGATTCGTTCTTTCTCCTCCATCCATTCTGATATATGACGTTGAAGGTTGATGGTTCTCCTTGGCCCAAACGCACCTGCAAACTACTATAAAAGGGGGTCAAAGTCGGAGGTTCAGTAATCAATTCGAAGCGCAGAAGTCTTCCTGCAGTCCATCATTCCTCTCTAAATTCCTTTGCCGTCTGTTGGAGTGAGGTTCTCAGCTTTTGGAGTCGAAAATCTGATAGGAAGGAGAGAAGATTCTTCTTCTCTCTCGATTGGATTCATCCAAGCACGGCTGAATTCTCATCGCCATCATTCGAGGCGACTGCCACGAAGTTTTCAGCAAGCCTCTACTGTTTTCTGTTCTTTTCTTCTCAA
Organism: Herpetospermum pedunculosum; assembly: GCA_028017165.1. Taxonomy (NCBI): domain Eukaryota; kingdom Viridiplantae; phylum Streptophyta; class Magnoliopsida; order Cucurbitales; family Cucurbitaceae; genus Herpetospermum; species Herpetospermum pedunculosum. The sequence continues at coordinate 48,583,209 of CM051527.1, forward strand.
CTCCATTTCTATTCACTGTTGCTCTTAGTTTAACATTTCAAGTACTGCATTTCGTTGTTGTCTGTCCTGGATTCAGTTCTTTTAAAGCTTTCTTTTGTCATTCAACACTTAAAGTAATCAAAGTAAATTTCTGCACTTCACAGTTTCTACCTTGCTCTGCTACGGTTTGTCTTGCTGTTTTACACGCATTTCTCTTCTAAGCATGTCTTCCTTATCTACCTTTTCTGTTCTCCACATATCCATGAGTAACTAAAGTCACTTAGGGGCATGCTAATGACAGAACTATAGGCTAAAAAACGTGAGTCAAGTAGTCAGTTCAACACTCGAACATTGATTGTATGTAAGCTTCATCCCACGGGCAATTTCGATTGGCCATCCATTTTGTCCAAAGAACTCCTAACCTCTGGAAGGAGTAAGAGTTCAGAGTCATACAATCATGCTAGCCTTTCATGGTAATCAGGAAACGGCCTAGGAATAGGCGTTTCCCTAGTACAAACTAAACACTCCTGCTTTAACAAGATGCTTAAGACCTTACTTTGAAGTCGAGTAAACTTGAGTCTCTCATGCATGGAATCGGACGATACTTGAGATAGAGTGAGTTTGATGTATAGATAGTTGATCCAAAGCTTGATAATCGTAATAAACTGCCTATAGGATAGTCATTAGTAGCCCTTAATCCACCCTTTTAATCAGTTTCGCTGCCAATTAATTGCGGATTAATTGCGGTTCTCGCAATTCTGTTTTTTTATCATTCTGTTTAGCTGTTTTCTTCCTCGATTATTAATTCCATCTCTTGTCCTTTAGGTCTAGTTTTAACTTTAATTTGTTTATGTTATATCCCTCTACACATTCAGCAAAAAGTAGTTAATTAAAAACCAATTTTACCCCATCAAATTCATCCCATCTTTCTTAACATTCACACTTCGCGAATAGCTAAAAATGAGTCTCTGTGGAAAAAACGAATGAAATATACTTACTACTTGCTGTGAGACCATGTATGCTTGCATGTTCTAAGTGCTCTCTCTTCCTGTTTGCATATTTATCTTTACACATTGAGCACGCAACAAAGAGCACACACCTAGGGTAGATCACCAGCGTAGGCTAAACCCCTCTATGAAAGAGGTAGTAAAGAAGGAAATAATAAAATGGTTAGATGCAGGAGTGATCTTCCCAATAGCTAGTAGCCAGTGGGTGAGCCCCATCCAATGTGTACCTAAAAAGGGGGGAATAACTGTGGTAGTCAATGAGAACAACGAACTGATTCCAACAAGGACTGTCACAGGGTGGAGAGTGTGTATGGATTACAGGAAATTAAATAAAGAAACTAAAAAAGATCACTTTCCTCTACCGTTCATTGACCAGATGCTAGACAGAATAGCTGGTAGAGCCTACTATTGTTTCTTAGACGGGTATTCAGGCTATAATCAAATAACTATAGACCCTAAGGATCAAGAGAAGACCACCTTCACGTGCCCTTTTGGAACTTTTGCCTTTCGCAGAATGCCTTTTGGCTTATGCAATGCACCGGCAACTTTCCAAAGGTGCATGATGGCAATCTTCTCTGAGTTGGATGAGTCCATGATAGAAATATTCATGGATGACTTCTCAGTCTTTGGGGACTCATTTTCAAACTGTCTAGAAAACCTAGGACAAGTCTTGGCTAGGTGTGAGGAGACCAACCTAGTCCTAAATTGGGAAAAATGCCATTTTATGGTGGATGAGGGGATTGTCTTAGGACATAGAGTGTCGAGGGCAGGAGTCGAAGTTGACCGAGCCAAAATTGAGGTCATAGAGAAGTTGGTGGAGCCTCAGAATGTCAAGGCCATTAGAAGTTTCTTAGGGCATGCTGGCTTCTACAGAAGGTTCATCAAGGACTTTTCTAAGATAGCCAAGCCTCTGTGTGAGCTCCTAGAATTAAATAGGCCATTCTTCTTCTCTAAGGAATGTGTAGTAGCTTGGACCACCCTTAAGAAAGCACTAGTCACAGCCCCTATCATAGTAGGACCAAATTGGGATCTGCCCTTTGAGATGTTATGTGATGCCAGTGACTATGCTGTAGGAGTGATGTTAGGCCAGAAGATTGACAAGCTAACACACCCTGTCTATTATGCTAGTAAGACCTTGAATGAGGCTCAATGTAATTATACAACTACTGAGAAAGAGATGCTTGCTGTAGTGTTTGCTTGCGAAAAATTTAGAAACTATATTGTAGGCACTAGGACAATTGTATACACTGACCATTCTGCCTTGAAATATCTTATGAGGAAGGCTGATGCCAAGCCTAGGTTGATTAGGTGGGTGTTATTGCTGCAGGAATTTGATTTGGACATTCGGGACAAGAAAGGATGTGAAAACGTGGTTGCAGATCACCTGTCTCGATTGCAGCACAATTGCGAAAAAATTGCGGACCCCGCAATTTCTGATGCTTTTATTGATGAACATGTCTTTACTTTGACTCATCGTGATAACGATGAGGAACCTTGGTTTGCTGACATTGCTAATTTCCGTGCATCACAGGTTTTACCAGTTTTTAAGGGGGGACAAGAGAAAAAGAGGTTCCTTCATGAAGCAAGGAAATTCATCTGGGATGACCCCACACTTTACAGAACCTGTGCTGATGGCTTGCTGAGGAAGTGTGTTTCAGCTGCTGAAGCGAAGTCTATGCTGCAGCACTGTCACACATCTCCTTATGGTGGACACTTTGGTGGCCAAAGAACAGCTGCAAAGGTATTTCAGAGTGGCTATTACTGGCCAACAATCTTCAAGGATGCCCACAATTATGCCCACAGCTGTGATGAATGCCAAAGAACAGGTAACCTTAGTCGAAAGGATGAGATGCCCCTCACCTACATCTTAGAGTTAGAGCTCTTTGATGTATGGGGCATTGACTTCATGGGGCCATTCCCTCCATCATCAGGTAACCTTTACATATTAGTAGCAGTGGATTATGTGTCCAAGTGGGTAGAAGCCAAAGCATGTCCTAATAATGATTCTAAAACAGTCACCAACTTCTTGCATAGGCACATTTTTACTAGGTTTGGGACACCTCGTGCCATCATTAGTGATGAGGGGTCACATTTCATTAACAAGGCTATGGAGAGAGTGTTGGCTAAGTATAACATTAGACATAGAGTAGCCACTCCCTATCACCCACACTCAAATGGACAAGCTGAAATCTCAAATAGGGAAATTAAGAACATCCTAGAAAAAGTGGTCAAACCTAATAGGAAAGACTGGTCCTTCAAGCTTGAGGATGCACTTTGGGCTTATAGGACAGCATATAAGACACCCCTAGGTATGTCCCCTTATAGGCTGGTATATGGCAAGGCTTGTCACTTACCACTTGAGTTAGAAAACAAAGCATTTTGGGCCAGGAAGGAATTGAATTTTTGTGTAAAGGTTGCGGGGACACTGAGGTCTTTGCAATTACATGAGCTTGATGAGCTTAGGCATATGGCCTATGAAAATGCTAAGATGTACAAGGAAAAGACCAAGATTTGGCACGATAGTAGACTTAGAGTTAAGGACTTTAAGAAGGGTCAACTTGTTTTTTTGTTTAACTCACGGTTGAAACTATTTCCAGGGAAACTTAAGTCTAGATGGTCGGGTCCATTTGTCATTACTAATGTGTTTGTTCATGGTGCAATAGAGATAAAGAACTTGCAGCAAGGCCAACCATTCATGGTTAATGGTGCAAGATTAAAGCACTACTATGAGGAAGGGGATGTGAAGACTCTCTCGGCCTTCCTCTTGACTGAAGCATAACAATGAGAACGAGAGAGGACGAGTGATTGCTGTGCTCGTCAACATAAGGCTCATGCCTTAGTTTATTTTTTTTTTGCGATTTTCCGGTTATCATTTGTGTGTTTTGTTGTGGGATTTTAATTACGAATTTGATATTGTTTTTATTTCTTTTTGTAGGGAATCGAAAGAGGGAATCAAGGAGAGTAATCCCAGCTTTAAAAATAAAGAAACGATCGAGCCAAATAAAAGATACGGACGAGCAAAGTTTGCCATTTAGATAAAAAGAAATCCCTAAAATTGCGCTGGAATTGCAGGATCCGCAAAATAGAGTCGTTGGGATTTAGCCGTTGCTTTTATATCCGTTAGAAGGCGCTCGATCGATACGATTCTCTCATTCTCTGATTTCCAAGAAAACTGAGATTCTCTTCATCTTTGATCTTTCTCTCCAAACCCCCACGACCACGGCAGCCTGATGAAGATGAAGAAGTTTGAGTGCTGGATTGAAGTGCACTAAAGGGAGTATTGCTGTTCCCTTAGAAAAAAAAACAAACAATTTCTGCTTTCTGCTAGCTTCTGTGAATTATGCGGTTTCTAGTACATTTTTTTGATCTGTCTTAGATGCTTAGTTTTATGTTTTTAATTTTGCTTAGGATAGTCTGATGATAGGAGCCTAGGTAGGTTAGTTTTGTTTTATTTTTAGAGAGCTTGAGTGACTGGAAAAAGCATGCTTAGGGGCCTTAATCAATGTTATATCTGCCCTGAATTGATTGCGAAATAATTGCGGTACCCGCAATTTTTATGACTGAAAGCATGTTTTGGACTGTCTGTTTAGATAGGTTGTGATCTGTTTAAATTCAATCTTTTGCTGCTTACATGACTGCCTTATATAGCTTATCTAAATGCATGCTGGATGAGTGTCATAGGACACCCTTTGATAGTTTAAATCAACCTCTAAATAGCTCAGCATGCACAGCTTTAAGACCTTAATCTGCCTGTTATTTTTTACTGCTGCTGTGATATTTGCTATTCGAATGTCTTGTCTATGCCTAGGGCTTTAGTTTCTCTTTGTTTTACCTTAGACTAGATGCTTCTAGGACAAGTTTGGGGGTGTGCCACCTCCGACACTCATTGAGGACAATGAGTAGTTGAAGTTTGGGGGAGGCCACCCTAGGCCTAGGAACATTCCTCTCTCCCTTAGAAACATAAGCATTCTTCTTCTCCTTTACAAAAGATGATGAACTGAAAAAAAAAAAATGATGATGAAAAATAGAATAAAGAGGGGGGTTCTCTTAGGTTGCTAAGTAATCAGTGCCAAGTGTGTGACCCACAAGTGGCATTGCATCAAAAGGCAACCAAAGGAGAGGCCCCACCTAAGTAAGAAAAAGGGAAAAGAATAGGGAAGAAGAATGTATACCTAGGAGTTATAACTTTGTGGCTTAGGTGTCCTATTTAAAAAGAACTCTGATCCTCAATTAGCTAAGCACAAAGTTGTAACTTGTAGGGTTGTTTAGGGAGATGAGTGTTTATCCAATGTAGTGATGCCAGGGTTTAGGTTGTTCTTTAAAAGTACTACTGTCACCGTTAATACTAAGACTGGCATGACTCTAAGGAATCCTAGACACATTAAAAATAAAGCTAGAAGCATGTACTGAGTCTGAGGTAAAGCTAGGCAGAATTTGAAACCTTAGGGATAGTGGCATGATATGACAAAAGCAAATAGATCAGTTGTAGGAAGTTAATAAAAGCAGGTGAGTGTTAGGCAGGCGAAGTCAGAAGAAGCTAGATAAGAGGGTAGTTTTAAGCTGAGAAGTGTGTCACAGGACAGCAGTGCTATAGATAGGGATATAGGGGAGTCAGTAGGTGGTTAAAGAAGGTGAAACAGCAGTCTAGGTAAGTCCTTAGTATGCTTGAGGACAAGCAAAACCTTAAGTTTGGGGGTGTGTTAAGTCTCTGAAAGTGACTTATTTAGGACCCATTTAGCTTAAGAAGATGTACACTTTTAGGTGTTTTTGATAGCATTTAGCCTAAACCTATGCTTAAATATGAGAATGAGAAGAAGGTAGCTAAATTAGGACTTTTGTACAATAGGAAAGAAAAGGGTTGAAAACCGAAGGAAAAGGATGAAAAAAACTGCATTGCGACAGCATTGCTAAAACATTGCTGAAGCCGCAATTATTCAAGTGAAAACCGTAAGTTGACTGATCTTTTTCTGTTAATTTCCGTGATTTCAGGGATTCGTTCTTTCTCCTCCATCCATTCTGATATACGACGTTGAAGATTGATGGTTCTCCTTGGCCCAAACGCACCTGCAAACTACTATAAAAGGGGGTCAAAGTCGGAGGTTCAATCATCATCCGAAAGCGTAGAGTCTTCTCGCAGTCCATCTTTTCGCCCTGTTTTCCTTTGCCGTCTGTTGGAGTGAGAGTCTCAGCTGTTGGAATCGATAATCTGATAGGAAGGAGAGGAGATTCTTCTTCTCTCTCGATTGGATTCATCCAAGCAAGGCTGACCTTTCATCCCCTTCATTCGAGGCGACTGCAACGAGGATTCCAAGCACTATTTACTGTTTTTTGTCTTCCCTTTCTCATTTCCAGCATTGTTTAGTTATCGCTTCTGGTTTAGTGATTAGTTTACTGCATTTCGTCGCTGTCTGTCTTTGAATTATTTCCTTTAAGTTCCCTTTTGTCCGTTCAACACTCAAAGTAATCAAATTGCAAGATTTCATTTCACAGTTTCCATCTTCTGCTGCTACGGTTTTGTCTTGCTGTTTTGAGTACATTTCCTTTCTGAGCATGTCTGTTTTATCTTATACTTCTGTTCTCTATATATCCATGAGTAGCTAAGTCACTTAGGGGCATGCTAATGACAGAACTATAGGCTAAAAAACGTGAACCAAGCATGTAGGATAGCTATCGAAGCATTGATTGTATGTAAGCTTCATCCCACGGGCAATTTCGATTGGCCATCCATTTTGTCCAAAGAACTCCTAACCTCTGGAAGGAGTAAGAGTTCAGAGTCGTATAATCATGCTAGCCTTTCATGGTAACCAGGAAACGGCCTAGGAATAGGCGTTTCCCTAGTACAAACTAAACACTTCTGTTTTAACAAGATGCTTAAGACCTTACTTTGAGTCGAGTAAACTAAAGAATCTAATGCATGGAATCGGACGATACATGAGATAGAGTGAGTTTGATGCATAGAGAGTAGATCCAGTGCTTGAGAATCGTATAAAAATGCCTATAGGATAGTCATTAGTAGCCCTTAATTCGCCCATTTACACACTTTCGCTGTTCTTCAATTGCGGTAAAATTGCGGTGTCCGCAATTCTGCTAAGTACCATTCTGTTTAGCTGTTTTCTTCTTCGTTTATTAATTCCATCTCTTGTCTTTTGAGTCTAATATCAACTTGCATTTGTTTATGTTGCATTCCTTTACACATTCAGCAAAACTTAGATAATTAAAAACCAATTTTACCCCATCAAATCCACCCCTTCTTTCTTAACAAATACACTTCATGAATAGCTAAAAATGAGTCTCTGTGGAAAAAACGAATGAAATATACTTACTACTTGCTGTGAGACCATGTATGCTTGCATGTTCTGAGTGCTCTCTCTACCTTCTTGCTTATTTATCTTTAACACATTGAGCACGCAACAGCAGGTATGGAGTTCCACGAGCCGTTATAAGCGATTAGGGGAGTCACTTCTGCAACAAGCCATCCAGGCTTTGATGAGGAGGTATGGGGTCAATCATAAAATATCTACCCCGAACCACCCTCAAACCAATGACCAAGCCGAGGTCTCTAACCGAGAGGTGAAATCCATCCTTGAGAAAACAGTAAGTCCTGGGAGGAAAGATTGGAGTCTCAGGCTGGACGACGCTTTGTGGGCCTATCGCACAGCTTACAAAACCCCCATAGGGATGTCTCCCTATCGGATGATTTTTGGGAAAGCCTGTCATCTCCCAGTGGAGATCGAGCACAAAGCGTACTGGGCTGTGAAGAAGTGTAATATGAGCTTCGATCAGGCTGGCGAAGAAAGACTCCTCAAATTGAAAGAACTAGAGAAGCTTCGCTTGGACGCATATGAGAATTCGAGGATCTACAAGGAGAAGACCAAGTTGTTCCACGACAGACGAGTCATTCAGAAACACTTCGAAGTTGGTCAGAAGGTCCTCTTGTTCAATTCCCGCCTGAGGTTCATGCCAGGTAAATTTCGTTCCCGTTGGATTGGTCCTTTTATTATAACTCATGTCCATCCTTATGGTGCAGTCAAGATCCAAAGTCTCGAGACAGGCAAGGAATCCACGGTGAATGGCCATCGATTGAAAATCTTCCATGAAGGGGAGACGGAGCACTTCGACGAGCATGCCCACTTGGGAGAACCCGAGTATGAGAAAGGATGAAAAAGTGTTGGTAAAGTCGAGCAATCGACTCTAAAAATTTGCGCTTCTCGGAGGCACCCGAGTTTGAACTGTACATGCTTTTTGTTTACTTTACTGCTTTTAGGATTAGCTTAGGTTCTTACTCTCATGTTATGAGTTTTCAGGAGAAATGATGGCTCATCCTTGCTGTTTTGCTTGATAAAAAAAAGAAGCGTGCTTTCCAGCCCTCTGCATAAAAATTCAGGGGAGGTTTTCTGTTCCCTAGCATTTTGAATGTGCTTAATTTGTCCAATGAGGACATTGTCTCTTTCTAAGTTGGGGGTGGTGGGTGTTGCGTGCTCAATGTGTAAATTAAAATGCAATGCAAGAGCACTCAGAACATGCAAGCATACATGGTCTTGTAGCAAGTAATAAGTATTTTTTCATTCGATTTCCCACAGAGATTTATTCTTAGTTACTAGCGAAGTGAGTTGTTAAATTAGAAAGGATGGTTTAAATGGGGTAGAATTTGGATTAATGTGTCTAACTAATAAAGAACGTGCGAGATATGCAAGCATAAACAAAGACAAGGGAAGAGGTTAACTTGAATGTAGAAGAAAAAGAATTGCGGAGAAAGCAATTATCTAGCAATAAAATCGCAAAACAGAAAGTTAAAAAAAAAGGCTAAGGAAAAATTTAAACTAAGAAAATTGCGCAGACAGCAATTTTCTCGCAATGGTACTAACAGCGTTTTAAGGGTAAAGTGTGGAAACAAGGGCTACTAACGACTTCTCTATAGGCTTTTTCATACGATTCTTTAGCAGTAGATCAACTCACCATGCATCAATTTAACTCATTCTCATGTATCTCTCGATTTCATGCATTAGATCCTTTAGTTTACTCATGTCCAAGTAAGGCTTAAGCATCTATTTTTATAAGCAAGTTAAAGACTTGTGCTAGGAAAACGCCTATTCCTAGGTCGTTTTCTGGCTACGATGAAAGGCTAGCATGAATGGACGACTCTGAACTCTTACTCCTTCCAGAGGTTAGGAGTTCTTTGGACAAAATGGATGGCCAATCGAAATTTCCCGTGGGATGAAGCACACATACATTCAATGCACCCGAAGCTATCCTACATGCTGATTTACGTATTTCTACCTATAGATTCGTCATTAGCAGACCCCTATGTGGTTTAGTTACTCATGGATGATGATGGAGTGGAAAGATTTGATTGATTAAACATTCTTAACAATATTCAAATAGAAACGACGAAAAACAGAAGCAATGGAGAACTTGCGAAGTGATGAAATAATGCTTGGATTAACCACGATTCGAATTAAACAAGTAACAACTTTAAAACAACGAAGACTAAACAGAAGTGAACAAAATGAATTGGAGTATCAAACAGAAACAAAATACAACAGACAGAAACAAAAAGAAAGCATAAAGCAGTAGAAAGCAAGTAACGTGAGCGTGTGAACTCCTCTCCGCAAGCGCCTCGGATGAAGAGCGAAGGTGAGCTTGTTTGTGGATGAATCCAATCAGAAGAGAAGAAGGATCCTCTCTTCTTCCTCTTAGATTATCGATTCCACCAGCTGAAACCCTCACACCAACAACCGGAAGAGAAAACAATGAGAAACTGCGTTGAGATGGGAGTTTTACGCTTTCGAGTCTGTCTTTAGCCTTCCCCCTTGACCTCCTTTTATAGTATTTTGCAGGTAGTCTTCAGCCAAGGAGAACCATCCATTCTGAACGACGACCTTCCACGTGGCAGCAGGAGAAAAAACGGGCGGCTGAAAGATCGTAACAAAATGGAAAACGGTTAGACAACTTAACAATTTCACTTAAAACATTGCTGAAACAGCAATGTTTCAGCAATGTTTCTGCAATATGGAAATTTCAACTCTTTAGCTTTGTTTTTGGTTCTTTTTCCTTCCTTTTACACATAAGTACTAATTTAGCTTCATTCTACAAATTCTCATATAAAAGCACATGTTTAGGCTAAATTCTACCAAAAACGCTTAAGAGTTCACCCAATTCTATAGCAACTAAGTCCCTAAAATATGCACTTTTGGAGACGTAACACACCCCCAAACTTAAGTTATTGCTCGTTCTCGAGCAATATAAGGGCTTACTTAGGCTGCTATTACTCTATCTAACTACTTGCTGACTTCCCTAAGTTCACTATCTAAGGCACGACTGTCCTGTGACACTCTTCTAAGTTTAGACTAACTTCTCATTTTGCTTCTTCTGATTTCTCTCGCCTTATAATCCTATTGTCTTTATAAACTCCCTACAACTGATCTTTCTGCTTTGGTCATTAGGTTCATTGTGCAACTATCCCTAAGTTTTCAAATTCTACCTTGCTTTACCCCAGACTCAGTACATGCTTCTAATGTTTTTCTTTTGAGCTACCTAGGATTCCTTAGAGTCATGCCAGTATTAGTATAAACAAGTGACAGTAGTACATTTCATAGAACAACCTAAACCCTGGCATCACTACATTGGATATACATTCATCTCCCTTAACAAACCTATAAGCTACAACTTTGTGCTTAGCTAATTGAGGATCATAGTTCATTCACACAGGACACCTAAGCACATAAGTTATAACTCATAGGCATACATTCTTCTTTTTTGGTTTTTCCTTTTTCTTTCCTTCTTTGGTAGGGTCTCTTTCTTTGGTTGCCTTTTGATGCAATGCCACTTGTGGGTTACACACATGGCACTGATTACTCAGCAACCTCAAGAGAGACACTACTCTTTTTTTGTTTTTCATTTTATTTTTCAGTTCATTTCTTTTCAAAGAAGAAGAAGAATGCTTATGTTTAAGAGGGAGAGAGGAATGTTCCTAGGCTTAGGGCTGCCTCCCCAAAACTTAAACTTCTCATTGTCCTCAATGAGAGTCTAAGGTGGCACACCCCCAAACTTGTCCTAGAAGCATCTAGTCTAAGGCAAAACAAGTAAAATTTAAAACTCCTAGGCATATAATGACCTTCCTAAAGCAGATAACACAGCAGCAGAAATTTCAGAAAAACACCATGTTAAGGGCTTATAGATGTTCATGCTGAGCACCAAAGGAAGCTAATTTAAACTACCAAAGGTGTACTAAAACACTCATCCAACATGCTTAGCAGATAGATAACATAGTGAAGTCTAGAAAGCAGCCAGATATCGAAATTTAAACAGAAACAGCCCATCAAAAATTCATCCAATAGCATGCGAAAAACTAACAAAACATTGCGGACTCCGCAAAGAATCCGCAATGAACCTACAGAGCATATTTAGCAGTGATCAAGGCTCCTGGCATGCTATTTTCAGTCATCATTCACTACACAAAACAGGTAAACTAACTAAGCTAACTACTCAGAAACCATCAAACAAAATCAAACTATCCTAAACAACAAAAGAATAACTAAAACAGATCAAGCATTTTATCAATAACAGGGGTCACAAGTCACAGAAAAGCAGTGTTTTTTTTTTTTTTTTAAGAGGGATCAGAAAACTCCCTCGAATGCCGTTCAAGCTGGCATTCAATCCTCCTCATCCTCATTTCTCCTTTCTCTAGGAGGCGCCCATGGCTGCAACAGGTCAGTGGGGAAGGCAGGGAAGATGCACCCCAGCTGGTCAGCGACATCCTTGTCCCTAGCTTGTGCATAATCGGCCCATTGAGCCATCTTGCGCTGCAGGTCCATCAAGCAAGCCATGTTCAGTGATTGCGCAGCAGCCAAGCCGTCCAGCTCAAATTCCATGTTGCCCCTCCTTCGCATCCTCAAGACTATGGCCAGCTCCAGATGACCGGTGTAAGCCAGCTGCCTCTCCTTCCTCTCTATAGGCACACCTGCACGTAAGCAGAGTTTAGTAATGGTGTTTGGGAAGAAAAGAGGGCCCTAACCTTTCTTTGCACAGTCGGTGATGGAGGCGGCAATGACTTCTCCAACGTCTATGGTGAGGCCTCTCATGATGGCATACAGCAGCAGTGATCTCCTCTAGTTGATAGTCGTCTCATGGGTCACAGGGGAGATGCGTCGGCGCACGAAAGAGAACCAGACGGCTGCCTTATCTTTGAGGGTTGCACTCATCAAGGTGTGCTTCCCATTCCTTGAAATTGTCCAAGCCGCCTCAGGTTTGCCTATGATTTGCAGGGCTTCTTCAAGGACAGCTGTTAAGTCTCTGAAAGTGACTTATTTAGGACCCATTTAGCTTAAGAAGATGTACACTTTTAGGTGTTTTTGATAGCATTTAGCCTAAACCTATGCTTAAATATGAGAATGAGAAGAAGGTAGCTAAATTAGGACTTATGCACAATAGGAAAGAAAAGGGTTGAAAACCGAAGGAAAAGAATGAAAAAAACTGCATTGCGACAGCATTGCTAAAACATTGCTGAAGCCGCAATTATTCAAGTGAAAACCGTAAGTTGACTGATCTTTTTCTGTTAATTTCTGTGATTTCAGGGATTCGTTCTTTCTCCTCCATCCATTCTGATATACGACGTTGAAGATTGATGGTTCTCCTTGGCCCAAACGCACCTGCAAACTACTATAAAAGGGGGTCAAAGTCGGAGGTTCAAGCATCATCCGGAAGCGTAGAAGTCTTCTCGCAGTCCATCTTTTCTCCTGTTTTCCTTTGCCGTCTGCTGGTTTGCGAAGCTCAGCTGTTGGAATCGATAATCTGATAGGAAGGAGAGGAGATTCTTCTTCTCTCCCGATTGGATTCATCCAAGCAAGGCTGTCCTTTCTCATCCTTCATTCGAGGCGACTGCAACGAGTCATTCGAGCTGTTTATTGCTTTCTGTTCTTCATTTCTATTTTTCCAACTCTGCCTTGTTGTTGTTTCTTTTCTAATAGCTAGATTAAGATAATTCGTTGTGTTCTGTCTCTCTGTCATTTTGCTTTAAGCTTTCTTTTGTCTATTCAAACAATCAAGTAATCAAGTTTCAATTCCGTATTTCACAGTTTCTGCCTTTTCATTCTACTGCCTTCCCTTACTGTTTTAAGCACATTTCCCTTCGAAGCATGTCTGTTTTATCCTTTCGTTCTGTTCTCCTTATATCCATGAGTAACTAAATCACTTAGGGGCATGCTAATGACAACTCCATAGGCTAAAAAACGTGAATCAAGCATGTAGGATAGCTCTCGGACATTGATTGTATGTAAGCTTCATCCCACGGGCAATTTCGATTGGCCATCCATTTTGTCCAAAGAACTCCTAACCTCTGGAAGGAGTAAGAGTTCAGAGTCATATTATCATACTAGCCTTTCAAGGTAACCAGGAAACGTCCTAGGAATAGGCGTTTCCCTAGTACAAACCATATCTTTCTGCCTTAACAAGATGCTTAAGACCTTACTTTGAGTTGAGTAAACTAAAGAATCTAATGCATGGAATCGGACGATACATGAGATTGAGATAGTTTGATGCATAGAGAGTAGATCCAGTGTTTGAGAATCGTATAAAAATGCCTATAGGATAGTCATTAGTAGCCCTTAATTTGCCCATTTACACACTTTCGCTGTTATTGTAATTGCGGTAGAATTGCGGTCTCCGCAATTCCGTCTAAGTTTCCATTCTGTTTCGCTATCTTTGCATTCATTTATTAATTTCGTTTCTTTTCATTTTAGTTTAGCTTTGACTTGTTCTCGTTTATGTTACTACCCTTTACACATTCAGCAAAAATTAGACAATTAAAAACCAATTTTACCCCATCAAATCCACCCCTTCTTTCTTAACAAAACACTTCGCGAATAGCTAAAAATAAGTCTCTGTGGGAAAACGAATGAAATATACTTACTACTTGCTATAAGATCATGTATGCTTGCATGTTCTGAGTGCTCTCTCTCTCTTATTGCTTATTCTTATTAACACATTGAGCACGCAACAACAGCCGCAGAGGGATATTCGACGATTCTCGCATAGTCAGTGTACTTATGCCCTTTGAGCGCATAAGCTTCATTGATCGCCTTGGCCGAGAAGTCGACCTCGATTCCCCTCACCATGGACAGATCATCTTTAGGGTGCGTCAGGTTGGCGTAGAAGTCATACACCATATCGGAGTAGGCGGGGATGGGCGGTCTGCACAGCTCTTCCCAGCCATTGTTGGTGATCCCTGCGCGCAAAAATTGCGGCAGGTTCGCCAGTGCATCAAGAAAGCCTCTCTCATGGAGGAGGTCTCTCTTCCTCAATTCGAGGCCCCTAGCCTCTGCTTCTTGTGAGACAAACCTCACGTCTTGAGGTTCATCTTCTGGGTACATTTTTTCTTTGCCTTTCTTTTCTTTGGCCGCTTCAACAGCCTCAACCTTCGCCCTTTTCTCTGAGGACTCAGCGTCCACCCTTTTCCGTTTCTTCTTGGATCGCTTGGAGGCTTTTGGCCGCTTGGCCTTTGCTATCTTGGACGCCTTCTTCTTCAGCCGAGCCCTGGTGGTCATTTGTTGGAGGCAATCCCCCAACGTTTAATCCATGGAATCCTTGCTCCCTACCTCTGTAGGGCTGTCAGGACTGACATTCCTTAACGGAGAGAAGACCTCTTCCTCCTCTGCCGGTTCGCCCTCTTGCACCGAGTCTTGGTGCTCGTCAGATGGAGCTTCAGGTTCTGGCGTCTGTGGAGAAGGATCAGGGCTCTGCTGGGCCGTCTCGAAGGATGGGCGGTGTTGCGTGCTCAATGTGTTAAAATAAGCAAGTAATAAGATAGAGAGAGCACTCAGAACATGCAAGCATACATGATCTTATAGCAAGTAGTAAGTATTTTTTCATTCGTTTTCCCACAGAGATTTATTATAAGCTATTCATGAAGTGTAAAGTTAAGAAAGAATGGGTGGATTTGATGGGGTAGAATTGGTTTAAAATTGACTATTTCCTACTGAATACGAAGAGGGTAGCAACATAAACAAGTGCAAGTCAAATAAGCTCAAATGAAAAGAGACGAGTTTAATAAATGCAGAAGAAAACAACTAAACAGAATTTTAAACTTAGTAGAATTGCGGAAACAGCAATTCTACCGCAATTGTAATAACAGCGAAAGTGTATACAATGGAGAAACAAGGGCTACTAATGACTCTCCTATAGGCATTTTTATACGATTCTCAAGCATTGGATCAACACTCTATGCATCAAACTCACTCAATCTCATGTATCGTCCGATTCCATGGATTAGATTCTTTAGTTTACTCATATCCAAGTAAGGTCTTAAGCATCTTGTTAAAGCAGAAAGTTACGGTTTGTACTAGGAAAACGCCAATTCCTAGGTCGTTTTCTGGCTACCTTGAAAGGCTAGCATGAGTGTATGACTCTGAACTCTTACTCCTTCCAGAGGTTAGGAGTTCTTTGGACAAAATGGATGGCCAATCGAAATTGCCCGTGGGATGAAGCTTACATACAATCAATGCTTCGAGAGCTATCCTACATGCTTGGTTCACGTTTTTTTAGCCTATAGTATTGTCATTAGCATGCCCCTATGTGACTTAGTTACTCATGAATATAGGGAGAACAGAAAGAAGAGGTAAAACAGACATGCTTAGAAGGAATTTAAAGACAAAACAGTAAAGAAAAACAATAGATCGTAAAGGCAAGAAACTGTGAAATACTGAATTGTGATTTGATTACTTGTCTGATTGAATGAACAAAGGAAAGCTTAACGCCAATAACTTAAAGACAGAAAGCAACGCAATGAAATGAACTAGTCACTAAAACAGAAACAACAACTAAACAATGCTGAAAATTAGAAAGGAAAGACAGAAAGCATGTAAATGAGCTTGGACGCCTCGTCGCAACCGCCTCGGCTGAAGGATGAGAAAGACCAGCTTTGCTTGGATGAATCCAATCGGGAGAGAAGATGAATCTCCTCTCCTTCCTATCAGATTATCGATTCCAACAGCTGAGCTTCGCAAACCAACAGACGGCAAAAAAACAGGAGAAAAGATGGAGCTGCGAGAAGACTTCTACGCTTTCGGATGATGATTGAACCCTCGACTTTGACCCCCTTTTATAGCAATCTGCAGGTGCGTTTGGGCCAAGGAGAACCATCAATCTTCAACGTCGTACTTCAAAATGGATGGAGGAGAAAGAACGAATCCCTGAAATAACGGAAATTAACAGAAAAAGATCAGTCAACTTACGGTTTTCACTTGAAACATTGCGGTTTCAGCAATGTTTCCGCAATGCTGTCGCAATGTAGTTTTTTCATTCTTTTACTTCGGTTTTCAATCCTTTTCTTTCCTTTTGCACACAAGTCCTAATTTAGCTACCTTCTTTTAATTCTCACAAATAAGCATAGGTTTAAGCTAAATCCTATCAAAAACACCTAAGAGTGTGCATCTTTCTAAGCTAAATAAGTCCTAAATAAGTCACTTTTGGAGACATAACACACCCCCAAACTTAAGGTTTTGCTCGTCCTCGAGCAAACTAAGAACTTACTTAGGCTGCTGTTTCATCTTCTTTAACCACTTACTGACTCCCCTATATCCCTATCTATAGCAGTGCTGTCCTGTGACACAGTTCTAAGTTTAAAACTATCCTCTTATCTAGCTTCTTCTGACTTCGCATGCCTAATACTCCTACTGTTTTATTAACTCCCTACAACTGATCTTCTTGCTTTTGTCATATCATGTCACTATCCCTAAGGTTTCAAATTCTACCTAGCTTTACCCCAGACTCAGTACATGCTTCTAGTTTTTACTTATGAGCTACCTAGGATTCCTTAGAGTCATGCCAATCTTAGTATTAACAGTGACAGTAGTGCTTTAAGAGAACAACCTAAACCCTGGCATCACTACATTGGACATACATTCATCTCCCTAAACAACCCTACAAGCTACAACTTTGTGCTCAGCTAATTGAGGATCAGAGTTCTTTTTATCAGGACATCTAAGCCACAAAGTTGTAACTCCTAGGTATACACTCTTCTTCCCTACTTTTTCCTTTTTTTTTTTTTTTTTCTTTCTTAGGTGGAGCCTTTCCTTTGGTTGCCTTTTGATGCAATGCCACTTGTGGGTTACACACTTGGCACTGATTACTCAGCAACCTAAGAGAGACACCCCTCTTTATTCTATTTTTCATTTTTTTTTTTCAGCTCATCATTTTTTGTAAAGGAGAAGAAGAATGCGTATGTTTTTAAGGGAGAGAGGAATGTTCCTAGGCCTAGGGTGGCCTCCCCCAAACTTAAACTACTCATTGTCCCCAATGAGTGTCTGAGGTGGCACACCCCCAAACTGTCCTAGAAGCATCTAGTCTAAGGTAAAACAAAGAGAATCTAAAAGTCCTAGGCATAGGCAGAACATTCTAAAAGTAAATATCACAGCAGCAGAAATGTGAAAAAAAACAGACAGGTAAGGACTTAAAGCTATGCATGCTGAGCGTTTTAGAGGTTAATTTAAACTATCAAAGGGTGTCCTATGACACTCATCCAACATGCTTTGAGATACGCTATATAAGGTAGTCATGATAGCAGCAAAAGAAATAATTTAAACAGAACCATCCTAACTAAACAGACAGTCAAAAACAGGCATTCAGTAATAAAAATTGCGGTTTCCGCAATTATTTCGCAATAAAGACAGGGCAGATATATCATTGATTAAGGCCCCTATGCATGCTTTTTCCAGTCATTCCAGCTCTCTAAAAATGAAACTAAACTAATCTACCTAATCAGCTATCATCAGACTACACTAAACAATTTAAAAACTTAAAACTAAGCAGCTAAAACAGATCAAATTATTAACTAAACACAGCATAATTCACACGGTTCACAAAAAGCAGTTTGATTTTTTTAATTGTAAGGGAACAGCAATACTCCCTTGAGTGCAATTCAAACTAGCACTCAGATGTCTTCATCCTCATCAGGCCTTCGTGGTCTTGGAGGCGCCCATGGAGTCAGCAAGTCCGTGGGGAATTCAGGGAAAAGGCAACCCAGCTGGTCAGCGACTTCCTTGTCCCTTGCCTGTGCGTAGGTGGCCCATTGAGTCATCCTCTTCTGTAAATCCATCAGGCACGCCATGGACAGTGACTGAGCAGCAGCCAATCTATCCAGCTCGAACTCCATGTTCCCCTTCCTTCTCAGCCTCAAGCCTGTAGGCAGCTCCAAGTGGCCTGTGTAAGCCATCTGCTGTTCCATCCGCTCAATGGGGACTCCTGCACGCAAGCATAGTTTAGTAATAGTATTAGGGAAGAACAATGGACCCTTACCATTCTTGGCGCAGTCAGCAATGGCAGCTGCAATGACTTCGCCCACGTTGATTGTGAGACCTCGCATGATTGCATAGACCAGCAGCGATCTGCTCTGGTTGATTGTGGTCTCATGGGTCACGGGGGACAGCTTCCTCCTCACGAAGGAAAACCAGACAGCCGCCTTAGCTGTGAGGTTGGCACTCATGAGAGTGTGCCTCCCATTGCGCGACACGGTCCATGATGCTTCAGGCTGGCCAATTATCCGAATGGCCTCTTCCAGGACGGCTTCAGTAGGCTCATCAACAATCCTTGCATAGTCAGTGTGTTTCTGGCTCTTGAGGCCGTAGGCTTCGTTGATTGCCTTTGCTGAGAAGTCTACTTCTACTCCCCTGACCACAGACAATCCCTCCTCAGAATTCCTCAAATTGGCGTAGAAGTCATACACCATGCTTGTGTAAGCTGGATTGGGTGGTCTGCACAACTCCTCCCAGCCGTGATTCGTAATTCCTGCGCGCAAGAATTGCGGCAGGTCAGCAGGTCTGTCGAGGAAGCCCTTCTCGTGCAGCAGCTCCCTTTTCCTCAGCTCAATGCCTCTAGACTCAGCGTCAGAAGACACGTACCTCACTGACTGAGGCTCATCTTCAGGGTACAGCTTGCCCTTCCCCTTGTCTTTCAGTTTGGCTGACTCAGCAGCCTCAATCTTGAGCTTCTTTGGGGAAGGCTCGTCACTCCCCTTCTTGGATGAAGGCACAGCCTTGGACTTCTTCTTCTTCTTGGACTTCTTTTTTGTTCTTGGCCGTTTGGCCTTGACAACCGTGGCTTCCTTCTTCCTCAATCGTGCCTTCGTTGTCATCTGCTGGAGGCAATCCCCCAGTGTCTCGTCCATCGAGTCATCCTTCTGTGCAGGGCTCTCAGGGCTGGCTTCCCTCAAAGGAGAGAAGACCTCATCTTCCTCAGCTTCCCCACTGCCCTGCGTCGATTCTTGGTACTCCCCATATGGGAATTCAGGGTCAGGCCGTGGAGAAGTGGGCGATGCCTCAGGGCTCTCTGCTGGTGGGGTACACTCAGAACTCTGTGGTGATGAAGGCAGCTCAGGGCTCTGCGCTGGTGGCGATGAAGAGAGCTCAGGGCTTCGAACCGGTGGGGATGGTGAAGGGCTGCGCTCGGCTGTCTCGTGGGATGGCTGGCCTAGTTCTTGACTCTCCACAGAGGGAGTCTTTTTCTTGCTTTCTTCTTCGGCCACAGCCATACTCCATTTGCGCTTCTTGGGTGTGCCTGCTGGTTCAGAGGGTCCAGCAGGTATCTCTGTGACGACCTTCCACTTCTTCTTGCGGATCGGAAGTTTGGGAAGTCGTTCAGTTCGCGCAGCATCAGCGTCTGCAAGGGCAAGAAGTGCTTCCCTCGCAGCCGTTTCAGCCTCATCAGCCCTCTTCTTGGACGCAGATCGTCCGGCCCTTGTTAGCACCATCGTTGAATTGTGGAGATTTGGAGAGAGGAATCACAGATGAAGAGAAAAGCAGCTTTCTTGGAGTTCAGATAATGGGAGAATCGTACGGATCAACGCGCCTCTAACGGATATAAAGAAAACACAAAAAATCCCAACGGCTATATTTTTGCGGATTCTGCAAATCCAGCGCAATCCTAGTGACCGTTGGAGATTTTCTGCATTTAAATGTCAATCTTTGCTCAACCGTATCTTTGATTTGGCCCAATATCTTTTTGATCTTTTTGGCTGGATTTAATCTCCTTGATTCCCTCTATTGATTCCCTACAAAAAGAAATAAAATCAACATGAAAGTCGTAATTAAAATCATACAAACATATACACAAGCGATAACCGAAAAAATGGAAAAAATAAACTAAGGCATGAGCCCCGTCTGGACGAGCACAGCAATCACTCGTCCTCTCTCGTTCTTAATTTCACGCTTCAGTCAAGAGGAAGGCCGAGAGAGTCTTCACATCTCCTTCCTCATAGTAGTGCTTCAACCTTGCACCATTAACCATGAATGGTTGTCCTTGCTGCAGGTTCTTTATCTCGAAGGCACCATGAACAAACACATTAGTAATTACAAATGGACCTGACCATCTAGACTTAAGTTTGCCTGGAAATAATTTCAATCGTGAGTTAAATAATAAGACAAGCTGGCCTTTCTTGAAGTCCTTAATCCTAAGTCTACTGTCGTGCCAAATCTTGGTCTTTTCCTTATACATTTTGGCATTCTCATAAGACATATGCCTAAGCTCATCAAGCTCATGTAATTGCAAAGACCGCAACGTTCCCGCATCGGTCACGCAATAATTCAACTCTTTTAGTGCCCAAAATGCCTTAATTTCTAACTCGAATGGAAGATGACAAGCTTTACCATACACAAGTCTGTAAGGAGACATACCTAGGGGTGTCTTATATGCAGTTCTGTACGCCCAAAGTGCATCCTCGAGTTTAAACGCCCAATCCTTTCTGTTGGGTTTGACCACTTTTTCTAGGATGTTCTTAATCTCCCTATTTGAAATTTCAGCCTGTCCATTCGAGTGTGGGTGATAGGGAGTGGCTACTCTATGTCTAATGTTATACTTAGCCAACACTCTCTCCATAGCCTTATTAATGAAATGTGTCCCTTCATCGCTAATGATAGCACGTGGTGTTCCAAACCTAGTAAAAATGTGCCTATGCAAGAATTTTATGACTGTTTTGGCATCATTATTGGGACATGCTATGGCCTCTACCCACTTGGATACATAGTCTACGGCCACTAATATGTAAAGGTTACCTGATGATGGGGGAAATGGTCCCATGAAGTCAATGCCCCACACATCAAAGAGCTCCAACTCTAAGATGTACGTGAGAGGCATTTCATCCTTGCGACTAAGGTTACCTGTCCTTTGACATTCATCACAGCTGTGTGCATAGTTGTGTGCATCCTTGAAGATCGTTGGCCAATAGTAGCCACTCTGAAATACCTTTGCAGCTGTTCTTTGGCCACCAAAGTGTCCACCATAAGGAGCTGTGTGGCAGTGCTGCAGCACAGACTTCGCCTCAGCAGCTGAAACACACTTCCTTAGCAAGCCGTCAGCACATGTTTTGTAAAGTGTGGGATCATCCCATATGAATTTCCTTGCTTCATGAAGGAACCTCTTCTTCTCTTGTCCTCCCTTGAAAGTTGGTAGTACCTGCGATGCAAGGAAGTTAGCAATGTCAGCAAACCAAGGTTCCTCATCGTTATCACGATGAGTCAATACAAAGACATGTTCATCAATAAAAGCATCAGAATATGCGGTTTCCGCAATTTTTTCGCAATTATGCTGCAATCTAGAAAGATGATCCGCAACCACATTTTCACATCCTTTCTTATCTCTAATGTCTAGATCAAACTCTTGCAGCAGCAGTACCCACCTAATCAACCTAGGCTTAGCATCAGCCTTCCTCATAAGATACTTTAAAGCAGAATGGTCAGTGTACACAATTGTTCTGGTGCCTACAATATAGTTCCTAAATTTCTCACAAGCAAACACTACAGCTAACATCTCCTTCTCAGTGGTTGTGTAGTTGCATTGTGCCTCATTAAGTGTCTTACTAGCATAGTATACAGGGTGTGTTAACTTGTCAATCTTCTGTCCTAACATCACCCCTACAGCATAGTCACTGGCATCACATAACATCTCAAAGGGAAGATCCCAATTAGGCCCTACTATAATAGGTGCTGTGACTAGTGCTTCCTTAAGGGTTTTCCAAGCTAGGACACACTCTTTAGAGAAAATGAATGGTTTGTTTAGCTCTAGAAGCTCACATAAAGGCTTGGAGATCTTAGAAAAGTCCTTAATGAACCTTCTATAGAAACCAGCATGCCCTAAGAAACTTCTAATGGCCTTGACATTTTGGGGTTCTACGAATTTCTCTATTACTTCAATTTTTGCCCTGTCAACTTCTACACCTGCCCTTGACACTCTATGACCTAAGACAATCCCTTCATCCACCATGAAGTGGCACTTTTCCCAATTTAGGACTAGGTTGGTCTCCTCACACCTAGCCAGGACTTGTCCTAAGTTCTCTAGACAGTTTGTAAATGAATCCCCAAAGACTGAGAAATCATCCATGAATATCTCTATCATGGACTCATCCAAATCAGAGAAGATTGCCAACATGCACCTTTGGAAAGTTGCTGGTGC
Organism: Herpetospermum pedunculosum; assembly: GCA_028017165.1. Classification (NCBI taxonomy): domain Eukaryota; kingdom Viridiplantae; phylum Streptophyta; class Magnoliopsida; order Cucurbitales; family Cucurbitaceae; genus Herpetospermum; species Herpetospermum pedunculosum. Next base: position 48,605,630 of record CM051527.1, read on the forward strand.
ATTGCATAAGCCAAAAGGCATTCTGCGAAAGGCAAAAGTTCCAAAAGGGCAAGTGAAGGTAGTCTTCTCTTGGTCCTTAGGGTCTATAGTAATCTGGTTATATCCTGAATAACCGTCTAAGAAGCAGTAGTAGGCTCTACCAGCTATCCTATCTAGCATCTGGTCAATGAATGGTAGAGGGAAGTGGTCTTTTTTTGGTTTCTTTATTTAGTTTCCTATAATCCATGCAAACTCTCCATCCTGTGATAGTCCTTGCTGGAATCAGTTCATTGTTCTCATTGACTACCACAGTCATCCGCCCCTTCTTAGGTACACATTGTATAGGGCTCACCCACTGGCTACTAGCTATGGGGAAGATTACACCAGCATCTAACCATTTTATTATTTCCTTTTTAACTACCTCTTTCATAGAGGGGTTCAGCCTACGTTGGTGATCTACTCTAGGTGTATGCTCTTCCTCTAATATAATCTTATGCATGCAATAAGAAGGGCTAATGCCTCTAATGTCAGCAATAGTCCATGCTATAGCCTTCCTATGTTGCTTAAGCAATAAAATTAGTTCAACCTCATGCTTTTCACTTAATTTAGAAGAAATAATCACAGGCAAAGTATCATTACTTCCTAGATATGCATACTTGAGGTGAGTGGGGAGAGGTTTCAATTCTAAGACAGGTGGATGCTCAATGGATGGTTTTAATGGATTCAAAGATTTTTCAGTTAAATCAATCTTCATACAAACATGCTGAGAGTTATTTACAGGTATGTCCATTATCTCAGCTATGTTTAAGTCAGTTAATTCTAATCCTACATATTCATGAGCATGCTTAGTCAACAATTCATGCTCCAATTGTTCTTCCATTAATGAATCTACAATGTCCATACTAGCACAAGATTCAGAGTCAGAGGGGTACCTTAAGGCTTTATAAACACTAAACTTCACCTCTTCATCATGAACCCTCATAGTGAGCTCACCTTTTTGGACATCTATTAGTGCCCTACCTGTGGCTAGAAATGGTCTGCCTAACAGGATGGGGACCTCCTTGTCTGCTTCATAATCCAGGATAATGAAATCTGCAAGGAGAATAAACTTGTCAACTTTTACAAGAATATCCTCAATCTGACCTTCAGGGTATGCTATGGATTTGTCTGCTAGTTGTAAAGTGACAGTGGTTGGACGTGCTTCTCCTATTCCTAGCTGGCGGAATAGAGATAGGGGCATGAGGTTTATGCTGGCTCCCAGGTCACAAAGAGCTCTGCCCACGTGCTTGCCTCCTAGCTCTACAGGTAAGGTGAAGGAACCAGGATCCTTCTCCTTCTTGGGTAGCTTGTTCTCGAGTATGGCACTACACTCCTCAGTGAGATTGACTGTTTCAAACTCACAAATTATTCTCTTGTTAGTTATAATATCCTTCAAAAACTTTACATAAGAAGGCATAGACTGTAAAACTTCTACAAAAGGAATATTAACATGCACTTGCTTAAGAATTTCTAGAAATTTATTAAAGTGCACTTCCTGTTCTTGTTTTTTCTTTAGCCTTCTAGGAAATGGAGGTGGTGGCTGTTAAGTCTCTGAAAGTGACTTATTTAGGACCCATTTAGCTTAAGAAGATGTACACATTTAGGTGTTTTTGTTAGCATTTAGCCTAAACCTATGCTTTAATATGAGAATTAGAAGAAGGTAGCTAATATAGGACTTATGTACAATAGGTAGAAAAAGGGTTGAAAACCGAAGGAAAAGAATGAAAAAATGAGCATTGCGAATGAATTGCGAAAACATTGCTGAGGCCGCAATTATTCAAGTGAAAACCGTAAGTTGACTGATCTTTTTCTGTTAATTTCCGTAATTTCAGGGATTCATTCTTTCTCCTCCATCCATTCTGATATACGACGTTGAAGATTGATGGTTCTCCTTGGCCCAAACGCACCTGCAAACTACTATAAAAGGGGGTCAAAGTCGGAGGTTTGATCATCACTCGAAGCGCAGAAGTCTTCTCGCAGTCCACCATTTCCATCTGTTTTCCTTTGCCGTCTGTTGGAGTGAGAGTCTCAGCTGTTGGAATCGATAATCTGATAGGAAGGAGAGAAGATTCTTCTTCTCTCTCGATTGGATTCATCCAAGCAAGGCTGATCTTTCATCCCCTTCATTCGAGGCGACTGCCACGAAGCTTTCCAGCAACTCTTTACTGTTTTTCTGTCTTTCTCTACTGTTTTACATTCTGCTTCGTGCTGTTCTTTTCCTAAGTAGCTAGATTAGTTAGTTCGTTGCTTTCTGTCTTGTTGCTATTTACTTTACAGCTTTTGTCTGTTCAACAAACAATTTCAGTAATTAAAGTTCATTTCTGCATTTCTCATTTCCTATCTTCTGCTACGGGTTTGGCTTACTGTTTTAAGCACATTTCCCTTCTAAGCATGTCTATCTTATCTACCATTTCTGTTCTCTATATATCCATGAGTAGCTAAGTCACTTAGGGGCATGCTAATGACAGAACTATAGGCTAAAAAAACGTGAATCAAGTAGGCAGATTAACACTCGAACATTGATTGTATGTAAGCTTCATCCCACGGGCAATTTCGATTGGCCATCCATTTTGTCCAAAGAACTCCTAACCTCTGGAAGGAGTAAGAGTTCAGAGTCATATAATCATGCTAGCCTTTCATGGTAATCAGGAAACGGCCTAGGAATAGGCGTTTCCCTAGTACAAACTAAACACTCCTGCTTAAACAAGATGCTTAAGTCCTTACTTTGAAGTCGAGTAAACTTAAGACTCTAATGCATGGAATCGGACGATACTTGAGATAGAGTGAGTTTGATGTATAGAGAGTTGATCCAAAGCTTGATAATCGTAATAAACTGCCTATAGGATAGTCATTAGTAGCCCTTAATTCGCCCATTTACATACTTTTGCTGTTGAGTTAATTGCGGATTAATTGCGGCTCTCGCAATTCTGCTAAGTTGCATTCTGTTTAGCTGTTTTCTTCCTCGTTTATTAATTCCATCTCTTGTCCTTTGCATTTAATTTCAACTTGCATTTGTTTATGTTATATCCCTTTATACATTCAGCAAAAATTAGATAATTAAAAACCAATTTTACCCCATCAAATTCATCCCATCTTTCTTAACAATCACACTTCGCGAATAGCTAAAAATGAGTCTCTGTGGAAAAAACGAATGAAATATACTTACTACTTGCTGTGAGACCATGTATGCTTGCATGTTCTAAGTGCTCTCCCTACCCTTTTGCATATTTATCTTTACACATTGAGCACGCAACAAGTTTTTGGCGCCGCTGCCGGGGACTTATTTTAAGTGAAAACGAAGTTTGTTAAGTCTGAAACATCAAATTATTTCCCATTGAATTTGATCCATCTTCATTTCTTTTTCAGGTACCATTTAGGGTAGTTTATGAATGAGACTCCAAGTAGTGATCTAGAGTTCAACCCTGAGCCCGAGAGATTACTTAGAGCTAGGAATAGAGCCAAGAAACGTCTCTTTAAACAAACCCTTTTACCTCCAATCATTGCAGAGACTACAATTCCTCCGCAATTACCTCAAGAAGAAATGGCTGGAGTAAATCAAAACCTGGTGCCTGTCACTCGCAATCCCATTGAAATAGCGAATGACAAGGATAGCGCCATCCTCTCATATTTAGTACCTATGCCTGGGGAGCTGAACCCCAGCATAATCCGTCCTGAAATCACTGCCAACTCATTTGAGTTAAAGCCAGTGATGTTCCAAATGTTGTCCACTGTGGGACAATTCTTTGGAATAGAAAATGAGGACCCCCATAATCACCTTAGGAACTTCCTAGGAGTTAGTGACACCTTCCTAATCCCTGGAGTTTCCCAAGAAGCCCTGAGGCTATATTTTTTCCTTTACTCTTTGAGGGACAAAGCCAAAACATGGTTAAATTCTTTACCCTCAGGATCTGTCCGCAATTGGACAGATTTAGCAGAAAAATTCCTAGTCAAATACTTCCCACCTGATAGGAATTCGACCTTTCGTGATGATATCATAAAGTTCAAACAAGCTCCAAGTGAGTCTCTTCACGAAGCTTGGACCAGATTCAAAGACCTTCTCATTAAATGTCCACACCATGGCATTCCATGGTGTATCCAAATAGAAGTCTTCTTTAAAGGATGCAACCCCAGCACCAGACAAGTTTTAAATTCATCTGCTGGAGGTTCCATGTTGTCCAAGAGTTACAACGAAGCTTATGAGATCTTGGAGAAGATCTCAACATCTCACTGTAGGTGGTCAGACGATCCAGTAGAGCCAACTAGGGCTCAAGACAAGGATGCTCTAAGCGCCATGAGCACCCAAATAAACGCCTTGACCAACCTAGTTAAGCAAATGGCTCAGGCCAATCTCCAAACCAGTGCCGATACCGCCACAGCCATGTCAATGGGCACCCAACCAAGTCAAGGCGAGGCACCAATCTGTGGATTCTGTGGGGAAGGGCACCCTTATGAATACTGCCCTGGGAATCCATCTTCAGTCTGCTATGTTGGAAGCCAGCAGCAGCCTAGGAATAACCCCTACTCCAACACCTATAACCCTGGTTGGAGAAACCACCCTAACCTGTCATGGGGTGGCCAACAGAACACTAACCAAAATCCTAACCAACCAAGGCCGAGTGGAACACCTGGTTTCACTCCCCAACATAACCAGTCAATGTACCAAAAGCCTTACAATCAACCTGTAGGATCTTCTGTAGAAAACCTACTCAAGGAATATATAGCTAAGAATGATGCTACTCTTCAGAGCCAGCAAGCTACTCTTAGGAGCCTAGAGAACCAAATAGGCCAATTAGCCAATGAACTTAAAAGTAGGCCCCAAGGTAGACTCCCTGCTGATACCGAGGTACCAAGGAGAGATGGCAAAGAACAAGTTCAAGCAATTGAACTTAGGAGTGGGAGACCCTTGGTGAACAACACAAAGGACACACCAAAGAGAGTAGAGAACACTGAGTCTAGTGCTCCACTGGAGTCTCTGCCAAGCCAAGGTCCACCACCAACTAGCACATTAGGAGCCAGGCTAGAGCCAATTGTTGAGGACGTAGAAGAAATTCCAAGGCCTCCACCTATCTTAAGGCGTCCTGACGTGCCTGCATATGTGCCACCACCTCCATACCCCCGAAGGCTTAAGAAGAAGCAGGAACAGGAAGTTCATTTTAATAAATTTTTAGAAATACTTAAGCAAGTGCATGTTAACATTCCTTTTGTAGAGGTTTTACAGTCTATGCCTTCATATGTAAAGTTTTTGAAGGACATTATTACTAACAAAAAAATAATTGGTGAGTTTGAAACAGTGAACCTCACCGAGGAGTGCAGTGCCATCCTCCAGAACAAGTTGCCCAAGAAGGAGAAGGATCCTGGTTCCTTTACCTTACCTGTAGAACTTGGAGGCAAGCACGTGGGCAGAGCGCTTTGTGACCTGGGCGCCAGCATAAATCTCATGCCCCTGTCCCTATTCCGCCAGTTGGGAATGGGAGAAGCACGTCCAACTACTGTCACTTTACAACTAGCAGACAGATCCATCGCATATCCAGAAGGTAAGATCGAGGATATTCTAGTTAAAGTTGACAAATTCATTTTCCTTGCAGATTTCATTGTCCTGGACTATGAGGCAGACAAGGAGGTTCCCACCCTGCTAGGTAGACCATTTCTAGCCACAGGTAGGGCACTCATAGATGTTCAGAAAGGTGAGTTAACTATGAGAGTTCATGATGAAGAGGTAAAATTTAGTGTTTATAAAGCTTTAAGGTATCCCTCTGACCTTGAATCCTGTGCTAGCATGGATGTTGTTGACTCATTAATGGAAGAACAATTAGAGCATGTATTGTTAACCAAGCATGCTAGTGAATATGTACAAGTAGATGTAGCTGACTTAAATGTATCTGACATAATGAATATGCCTGTAGATAAACCTCAACATGTATGTATGAATATAGATTTAACTGATAGAACTATAAATCCGTTAAAACCCTCCATTGAGCATCCACCTGTGTTAGAACTGAAACCACTACCTACTCACCTCAAATATGCATATTTAGGAGATAATGATACGCTGCCTGTAATTATTTCTTCTAAACTAAGTGAACAGCATGAGGTTGATTTAATTTTACTGCTTAAGCAACATGGGAAGGCTATAGCATGGACGATTGCTGATATTCGAGGCATTAGCCCTTCTTATTGCATGCACAAAATTATACTAGAGGAAGAGCACACACCTAGGGTAGATCACCAGCGTAGGTTGAACCCCTCTATGAAAGAGGTAGTGAAGAAGGAAATAATCAAGTGGTTAGATGCAGGAGTAATTTTCCCCATAGCTAGTAGCCAGTGGGTGAGCCCCATCCAATGTGTACCTAAAAAGGGGGGAATAACTGTGGTAGTCAATGAGAATAACGAACTAATTCCAACAAGGACTGTCACAGGGTGGAGGGTATGTATGGATTACAGAAAATTAAATAAAGAAACTAAAAAAGACCATTTCCCTATACCGTTTATTGACCAGATGCTAGACAGAATAGCTGGTAGAACCTACTATTGTTTCTTAGATGGGTACTCTGGCTATAATCAAATTACTATAGACCCTAAGGATCAAGAGAAGACTACCTTCACTTGCCCTTTTGGAACGTTTGCCTTCCGCAGAATGCCTTTTGGCTTATGCAATGCACCGGCAACTTTCCAAAGGTGTATGATGGCAATCTTCTCTGAGTTGGATGAGTCCATGATAGAAATATTCATGGATGACTTCTCAATCTTTGGGGATTCATTTAAAACCTGTCTAGAAAACCTAGGACAAGTCCTGGCTAGGTGTGAGGAGACCAACCTAGTCCTAAATTGGGAAAAGTGCCATTTTATGGTAGATGAAGGGATTGTCTTAGGACATAGAGTGTCAAGGGCAGGTGTGGAAGTGGATAGGGCAAAAATAGAGATCATAGAGAAGTTGGTAGAGCCCCAGAATGTCAAGGCTATTAGGAGCTTCTTAGGGCACGCTGGCTTCTACAGAAGGTTCATTAAGGACTTTTCTAAGATAGCCAAGCCTCTGTGCGAGCTTCTAGAGCTAAATAGACCATTCATCTTCTCTAAGGAATGTGTAGTAGCTTGGAAAACCCTGAAGGAAGCACTGGTCACAGCACCAATCATAGTAGGACCAAATTGGGATCTCCCATTTGAGATGCTATGTGATGCCAGTGACTATGCTGTAGGAGTCATGTTAGGACAGAAGATTGACAAGCTCACACATCCTGTCTATTATGCTAGTAAGACCTTGAATGAGGCTCAATGTAATTATACAACTACAGAGAAAGAGATGCTTGCTGTAGTATTTGCTTGTGAAAAATTTAGAAACTATATTGTAGGCACTAGGACCATTGTATATACTGACCATTCTGCTTTAAAATATCTTATGAGGAAGGCTGATGCCAAGCCTAGATTGATTAGATGGGTGTTATTGCTGCAGGAATTTGATTTGGACATTCGGGACAAGAAAGGTTGTGAAAATGTGGTTGCAGATCACCTTTCTCGATTGCAGCACAATTGCGAAAAAATTGCGGAGACCGCAATTTCTGATGCTTTTATTGATGAACATGTCTTTGCTTTGACTCATCGTGATAACGATGAGGAACCTTGGTTTGCTGACATTGCTAACTTCCGTGCATCACAGGTATTGCCAGTGTTCAAGGGAGGACAAGAGAAGAAGAGGTTCCTTCATGAAGCAAGGAAATTCATCTGGGATGACCCCACACTTTACAGAACTTGTGCTGATGGGTTGTTGAGGAAGTGTGTTTCAGCTGCTGAGGCGAAGTCTGTGCTGCAGCACTGTCACTCATCTCCTTACGGTGGACACTTTGGTGGTCAAAGAACAGCTGCGAAGGTATTTCAGAGTGGCTACTATTGGCCAACAATCTTCAAGGACGCCCACAACTATGCCCACAGCTGTGACGAATGCCAAAGGACAGGTAACCTCAGTCGCAAGGATGAGATGCCCCTCACCTACATCTTAGAGTTGGAGCTCTTTGATGTATGGGGCATTGATTTCATGGGACCATTCCCTCCATCATCAGGTAACCTGTACATTTTAGTAGCAGTGGACTACGTGTCCAAGTGGGTAGAAGCCAAAGCATGTCCTAATAATGATGCTAAAACAGTCACTAACTTCTTGCATAGGCACATTTTCACTAGATTTGGGACTCCTCGTGCTATCATTAGTGATGAGGGGTCACATTTCATTAATAAGGCTATGGAGAAAGTATTGGCTAAATATAACATTAGACATAGGGTAGCTACTCCCTATCACCCACACTCGAATGGCCAAGCTGAAATTTCCAATAGGGAGATAAAGAACATCCTAGAAAAGGTAGTCAAACCAAATAGGAAAGACTGGTCATTTAAGCTTGAGGATGCACTTTGGGCTTATAGAACAGCATATAAGACACCCCTAGGCATGTCTCCCTATAGGTTGGTGTATGGCAAGGCTTGCCACTTGCCACTTGAGTTAGAAAACAAAGCATTTTGGGCCATGAAGGAATTGAATTTCTGTGTAAAGGATGCGGGGACATTGAGATCTTTGCAGCTACATGAACTTGATGAGCTTAGGCATATGGGCTATGAGAATGCCAAAATGTATAAAGAAAAGACCAAAATATGGCACGACAGTAGACTTAGGATCAAAGACTTTAGGAAAGGCCAACTTGTCCTATTATTTAACTCACGTTTAAAGATATTTCCAGGCAAACTAAAGTCTAGATGGTCAGGTCCATTTGTTATTACTAATGTCTATGTTCATGGTGCAATAGAGATAAAGAATTTGCAGCAAGGCCAGCCATTTATGGTCAATGGTGCTAGGTTGAAGCACTACTATGAGGAAGGAGATGTGAAGACTCTCTCGGCCTTCCTCTTGACTGAAGCATGACAAAAATAAAGAGAGAGAACGAGTGGTTACTGTGCTCGTTTAGTCAAGGCCAAATGCCTTAGTTTATTTTTACTGTTTTTCCGATTATCGTTTGTATGTTTTGTGGTGTGTTTTTAATTGCGTATTTAATGTTTGTTTTATTTGTTTTTGTAGGGAATCGAAAGAGGGGATCAAGGAGAGTAAATCCCACTTTAAAGATCAAGAAACGGTTGAGCCAAATAAAAGATACGGACGGGCAAAGTTGGAGATTTCAATGAAATAATATCCCTGGAATTGCGCTAAAATTGCTGGATCCGCAAAAAGAGCCGTTGGGATTTTATCCGTTGCTTTTATATCCGTTGGAGGGCGCTCGAATGTTACGATTATCTCTCTCTTTGCTCTCCAAGAATTCAGCGATTCTCTCCATCTTTGATTCTTCTCTCAAGATCTTCAAGACTTGACAAAGGTGGCCACACGTGCTGAAAGATCCGCAGCAAAGAAGAAGGCTGATGACGCAGCTGAAGCGGCTGCGAGGGAAGCGCTTCTCACCCTTGCAGACGATGGTGCCGTTCGCACCGGTCCTCTTCCCAAGCTTCCTATTCGTAGGAAGAAGTGGAGGGTGGTCACTGAGATCCCTGCTGGACCATCTGAGCCAGTGGGCACGCCCAAGAAACGCCGGTGGAGTGTCAAGACAGCCGCCGAACCAAGCACCGCAAGGACTCCCTCTGTGGAGAGTCAAGAAACTGATCGTGCATCCCACGAGTCAGCCAAAGAAGGTTCGTCGCCGTCTGCCTCACCTGCGCGCAGCCCTCTCCCAGCTGAACCAGTGCCAAGCGCAGAGTCGTCACCGCCTGCACAGAGCCCTGAGTTGTCTCCAGCACCTCAGAGTTCTGATCCGACACCTGCAGCAGCGCAGAGCCCTGAGCTGAAATCTTCGCCACTGAGTTCTGCGCAGACACCATCAGCAGGACATAATTCTCCACGGCCTGATCCGGAATTTCCTTATGGAGATTATCAAGAATCCACGCAAGGCAGTGGAGATGCTGGGGAAGACGAAGTCTTCTCTCCTATGAGGGAAAATAGCCCTGCCGAGCCTGCACAGCAGGACGATTCTATGGAAGAAACGTTGGGGGCATGCCTCCAGCAGATCAATATCAAGGCCAGACTCAAGAAGAAGAAGAAGGCCACGATTGGCAAGGCCAAGAAGTTGAAGAAAAAGAAGGCCAAGAAGGTGCCCTCGGCGGACAAAGAGAGTACTGAGCCTTCGCTCAAACGCCTCAAGGTGGAGGCTGCCGAATCATCCAAACCAGCAGACAAGGGGAAGGCTAAACTCCACCCTGAAGACGAACCTCAGTCAGTGAGGTATGTTTCGTCTGATGCTGAATCCAGGGGTGCTGAGCTGAGGAAGAGAGACCTGTTGCACGAGAAAGGTTTCCTCGACCGACTCGCTGACCTGCCGCAGTTCTTGCGCGCAGGAGTGATCAACCATGGCTGGGAGGAATTCTGCAGACCGCCTAATCCAGCCTACACGAGCATGGTGTACGATTTCTACGCCAATGTGCTCAGCCCTGAGGATGGCCTATCTGTGGTCAGAGGGGTGGAAGTTGATTTCTCAGCCAAGGCCATCAATGAAGCCTTTGGTCTCAAGGGCCAACCGCACACAGATTATGCACGGATAGTTGATGAGCCGACTGAGGCCGTGCTGGAAGAGGCCATTCGCACAATTGGCCAGCCTGAAGCAGCGTGGACTGTCTCACGCAATGGGAGGCACACCTTAATGAGTGCCAATCTGACAGCAAAGGCAGCTGTTTGGTTTGCCTTTGTGAGGAGGAAGTTGTCCCCTGTGACCCACGAGACAACAATCAACCAGAGTAGATCACTGCTGGTTTATGCCATCATGCGCGGTCTCACGGTCAATGTAGGGGAGATCATGTCAGCTGCCATTGCTGAATGCGCCAGAAAAGGTAAGGGGCCATTATTTTTCCCCAACACTATAACAAAATTGTGTTTGCTTGCAGGAGTCCCCACCGAGCGCTTGGAGCAGCAGATGCCGTACACAGGCCATTTGGAGCTGCCTGCGAACCTAAGGCTGAGAAGAAAGGGGAATATGGAGTTTGAGTTGGATAGGCTGGCTGCTGAACAGTCCCTATCCATGGCCTGCTTAATGGACATGCAGAGGAGAATGGCTCAATGGGCCAACTATGCGCAGGCAAGGGACAAGGAAGTTGCAGACCAGTTGGGGTGCATCTTCCCGGACTTCCCTACCAATCTCCTAACTCCATGGGTGCCCCCACGACCAAGGCAACCAGATGAGGATGATGAGAATTGAGTGCTGGTTTGAAGTGCACTAAAGGGAGTATTGCTGTTCCCTTAAGAAACAAAAGACAAATTTTCTGCTTTCTGATAGGATATTGTGAATTATGCTGTTTGTGTTCAATTTTTGATCTGTTTTTAATGTTTAGTTTTATGTTTTTTCTTATGCTTAGTCTAGTCTGATGTTAGCTGAATAGGTAGGATAGTTTAGTTTTATTTTTAGGATGCATGAGTAACAGGAAAAAGCATGCTAGGGGCCTGAATCAATGTTAAATCTGCCCGGATTGGATTGCGAAATAATTGCGGTTCCCGCAATTTTTGTGACTGATTGCATGTTTTGGCCTGTCTGTTTAGTTAGGCTGTGATCTGTTATATTCTATCTTTTGCTGCGAGCATGACTACCTTATATAGCTGATCTTAACGCATGCTGGATGAGTGTCATAGGACACCCTTTGATAGTTTAAATTAGCTTCTGAATAGGGCTCAGCATGCATAAACCGTCAGTCCTTAAACTGTCTGTTTTGTTCAAATTTTCTGCTGCTGGGGTAATTGCTTTTAAATGTTTTGCCTATGCCTAGGATTTTTAGATTCTCTTTGTTTTACTTTAGACTAGATGCTTCTAGGACAAGTTTGGGGGTGTGCCACCTCAGACACTCATTGGGGACAATGAGTAGTTGAAGTTTGGGGGAGGCCACCCTAGGCCTAGGAACATTCCTCTCTTCCTTAGGACATAAGCATTCTTCTTCTCCTTTTAAAAAAAAAAATTTTTTGTGATAAATAGAAAAAGTGAAAAATAAGAATAAAGAGGGGAGTCTCTCTCAAGTGCTGAGTAATCAGTGCCAAGTGTGTAAACCACAAGTGGCATTGCATCAAAAGGCAACCCAAGGAGAGACTCCACCTAAGTAAAAAAGGGAAAAGGAGAAATAGGGGAAGAAGGATGTATGCTTAGGAGTTATAATCTTGTGGCTTAGATGTCCTATTTAAAAAAGAACTCTGATCCTTAATGAGCTAAGCACAAGGTTATAGCTTTTAGGTTTGTCTAGGGAGATGAATGTATATCCAATGTAGTGATGCCAGGGCTTAGGTTGTTCTCTAAAAGTACCACTGTCACTGTTAATACTAAGACTGGCATGACTCTAAGGAATCCTAGGCACATTAAAAGTTAAGCTAGAAGCATGTACTGAGTCTGGAGTAAAGCTTGGTAGAATTTGAAACCTTAGGGATAGTGGCATGATATCATAAAAGTAGTTAGATCAAATAGTAGGGGGTTAACAAAACCAGCAGGTATAGTAGGCAGGTGAAGTCAGAAGAAGCTTGATAAGAGGTTAATTCTAAACTTAGAAGTGTGTCACAGGACAGCACTGCTAGAGATAGGGATATAGGGGAGTCGGTAAGTAGTTAAAGAAGATAAAACAGCAGCCTAAGTAAGTCCTTAGTATGCTTGAGGACAAGCAAAGCCTTAAGTTTGGGGGTGTGTTAAGTCTTTGAAAGTGACTTATTTAGGACCCATTTAGCTTAAGAAGATGTACACATTTAGGTGTTTTTGTTAGCATTTAGCCTAAACCTATGCTTTAATATGAGAATTAGAAGAAGGTAGCTAATATAGGACTTATGTACAATAGGTAGAAAAAGGGTTGAAAACCGAAGGAAAAGAATGAAAAAATGAGCATTGCGAATGAATTGCGAAAACATTGCTGAGGCCGCAATTGTTCAAGTGAAAACCGTAAGTTGACTGATCTTTTTCTGTTAATTTCCGTAATTTCAGGGATTCATTCTTTCTCCTCCATCCATTCTGATATACGACGTTGAAGATTGATGGTTCTCCTTGGCCCAAACGCACCTGCAAACTACTATAAAAGGGGGTCAAAGTCGGAGGTTTGATCATCACTCGAAGCGCAGAAGTCTTCTCGCAGTCCACCATTTCCATCTGTTTTCCTTTGCCGTCTGTTGGAGTGAGAGTCTCAGCTGTTGGAATCGATAATCTGATAGGAAGGAGAGAAGATTCTTCTTCTCTCTCGATTGGATTCATCCAAGCAAGGCTGATCTTTCATCCCCTTCATTCGAGGCGACTGCCACGAAGCTTTCCAGCAACTCTTTACTGTTTTTCTGTCTTTCTCTACTGTTTTACATTCTGCTTCGTGCTGTTCTTTTCCTAAGTAGCTAGATTAGTTAGTTCGTTGCTTTCTGTCTTGTTGCTATTTACTTTACAGCTTTTGTCTGTTCAACAAACAATTTCAGTAATTAAAGTTCATTTCTGCATTTCTCATTTCCTATCTTCTGCTACGGGTTTGGCTTACTGTTTTAAGCCCATTTCCCTTCTAAGCATGTCTATCTTATCTACCATTTCTGTTCTCTATATATCCATGAGTAGCTAAGTCACTTAGGGGCATGCTAATGACAGAACTATAGGCTAAAAAAACGTGAATCAAGTAGGCAGATTAACACTCGAACATTGATTGTATGTAAGCTTCATCCCACGGGCAATTTCGATTGGCCATCCATTTTGTCCAAAGAACTCCTAACCTCTGGAAGGAGTAAGAGTTCAGAGTCATATAATCATGCTAGCCTTTCATGGTAATCAGGAAACGGCCTAGGAATAGGCGTTTCCCTAGTACAAACTAAACACTCCTGCTTAAACAAGATGCTTAAGTCCTTACTTTGAAGTCGAGTAAACTTAAGACTCTAATGCATGGAATCGGACGATACTTGAGATAGAGTGAGTTTGATGTATAGAGAGTTGATCCAAAGCTTGATAATCGTAATAAACTGCCTATAGGATAGTCATTAGTAGCCCTTAATTCGCCCATTTACATACTTTTGCTGTTGAGTTAATTGCGGATTAATTGCGGCTCTCGCAATTCTGCTAAGTTGCATTCTGTTTAGCTGTTTTCTTCCTCGTTTATTAATTCCATCTCTTGTCCTTTGCATTTAATTTCAACTTGCATTTGTTTATGTTATATCCCTTTATACATTCAGCAAAAATTAGATAATTAAAAACCAATTTTACCCCATCAAATTCATCCCATCTTTCTTAACAATCACACTTCGCGAATAGCTAAAAATGAGTCTCTGTGGAAAAAACGAATGAAATATACTTACTACTTGCTGTGAGACCATGTATGCTTGCATGTTCTAAGTGCTCTCCCTACCCTTTTGCATATTTATCTTTACACATTGAGCACGCAACAGTGGCACATATGCAGGCACTTCAGGTCGCCTCAGGATAGGTGGAGGCCTTGGAATTTCTTCTATCTCTTCTATGATTGGCTCCAGCCTTGTTCCTGATGTGCTTGTTGGTGGTGGACCTTGGTTTGGCAGAGACTCCAGTGGAGCACTAGACTCAGTGTTCTCTACTCTCTTTGGTGTTTCTTTGGTGTTGCTCACCAATGGTCTACCACTTCTAAGTTCAATTGCTTGAACTTGCTCTTTACCATCTCTCCTTGGCACTTCAGTGTCAGCAGGTAGTCTACCTTGGGGCCTACTTTTGAGTTCATTGGCTAGTTGCCCTATTTGGTTCTCTAGGCTCCTAAGAGTAGCTTGCTGAATCTGTAGAGTGGCATCATTCTTGGCTATGTATTCCTTAAGTAAGTTTTCTACAGAAGATCCTACAGGTTGGTTGTATGGTTTTTGATACATGGATTGGTTATGTTGGGGAGTGAAACCAGGTGTTCCACTCGGTCTTGGTTGGTTAGGATTCTGGTTAGCATTCTGTTGGCCACCCCATGATAGGTTTGGGTGGTTCCTCCAACAAGGATTGTAAGTATTAGAATAGGGGTTGTTCCTAGGCTGCTGCTGGCTTCCAATATAGCAGACTGAGGCTGGATTCCCAGGGCAGTATTCATACAGGTGCCCTTTGTTAAGTCTCTGAAAGTGACTTATTTAGGACTCATTTAGCTTAGGAAGATGCACACTTTTAGGTGTTTTTGATAGCATTTAGCCTAAACCTATGCTTAAATATGAGAATGAGAAGAAGGTAGCTAAATTAGGACTTATGCACAATAGGAAAGAAAAGGGTTGAAAACCGAAGGAAAAGAATGAAAAAAATCTGCATTGCGACAGCATTGCGAAAACATTGCTGAAGCCGCAATTATTCAAGTGAAAACCGTAAGTTGACTGATCTTTTTCTGTTAATTTCCGTGATTTCAGGGATTCGTTCTTTCTCCTCCATCCATTCTGATATACGACGTTGAAGATTGATGGTTCTCCTTGGCCGAAACGCACCTGCAAACTACTATAAAAGGAGGTCAAAGTCGGAGGTTCAATCATGATCCGAAAGCGTAGAGTCTTCTCGCAGTCCATCTTTTCGCCCTGTTTTCCTTTGCCGTCTGTTGGAGTGAGAGTCTCAGCTGTTGGAATCGATAATCTGATAGGAAGGAGAGGAGATTCTTCTTCTCTCTCGATCGGATTCATCCAAGCAAGGCTGACCTTTCATCCCCTTCATTCGAGGCGACTGCAACGAGGCTTTCATGCGTCATTTCCTGCTTTCTGTTTTCGTTTTCTAATTTCCAGCTTTGATCAGTTGTTGTTTCTAGCTTAATGTCCTATCTACTGCATTTCGTCGCTGTCTGTCTTTGAATTATTTCCTTTAAATTCCCTTTTGTTCGTTCAAACATTCAAAGTAAACAAATTACAAGTTTCCATTTCACAGTTTCCATCTTCTGCTGCTACGGTTTTGTCTTACTGTTTTGAGTATATTTCCCTTCTAAGCATGTCTGTTTTATCTTATACTTCTGTTCTCTATATATCCATGAGTAGCTAAGTCACTTAGGGGCATGCTAATGACAGAACTATAGGCTAAAAAACGTGAACCAAGCATGTAGGATAGCTATCGAAGCGTTGATTGTATGTAAGCTTCATCCCACGGGCAATTTCGATTGGCCATCCATTTTGTCCAAAGAACTCCTAACCTCTGGAAGGAGTAAGAGTTCAGAGTCATATAATCATGCTAGCCTTTCATGGTAATCAGGAAACGGCCTAGGAACAGGCGTTTCCCTAGTACAAACTAAACACTTCTGTTTTAACAAGATGCTTAAGACCTTACTTTGAGTCGAGTAAACTAAAGAATCTAATGCATGGAATCGGACGATACATGAGATATAGTGAGTTTGATGCATAGAGAGTAGATCCAGTGCTTGAGAATCGTATAAAAATGCCTATAGGATAGTCATTAGTAGCCCTTAATTCGCCCATTTACACACTTTCGCTGTTCTTCAATTGCGGTTAAATTGCGGTGTCCGCAATTCTGCTAAGTACCATTCTGTTTAGCTGTTTTCTTCTTCGTTTATCAATTTCATCTCTTGTCTTTTGAGTCTAATTTAAACTTGCATTTGTTTATGTTGCATTCCTTTACACATTCAGCAAAACTTAGATAATTAAAAACCAATTTTACCCCATCAAATCCACCCCTTCTTTCTTAACAACTACACTTCATGAATAGCTAAAAATGAGTCTCTGTGGAAAAAACGAATGAAATATACTTACTACTTGCTGTGAGACCATGTATGCTTGCATGTTCTGAGTGCTCTCTCTACCTTCTTGCTTATTTATCTTTAACACATTGAGCACGCAACAAGTTTTTGGCGCCGCTGCCGGGGACTTATTTTAAGTGAAAACGAAGTTTGTTAAGTCTGAAACACCAAGTTATTTTCCATTGAATTTGATCCATCTTCATTTCTTCTTCAGGTACCATTTAGGGTAGTTTATGAATGAGACTCCAAGTAGTGATCTAGAGTTCAACCCTGAGCCTGAAAGATTATTTAAAGCTAGAAATAGAGCCAAGAAACGTCTCTTTAAACAACCCCTTTTACCTCAAATAATTGCTGAAACCGCAGAGTCTCCGCAATCTACTCAAGACGAAATGGCTGGAATAGATCAAAACCTGGTGCCTGTCACTCGCAATCCCATTGAAATAGCGAATGACAAGGATAGCGCCATCCTTTCGTACCTAGTACCTATGCCTGGGGAGCTGAACCCCAGCATAATCCGTCCTGAAATCACTGCCAACTCATTCGAGTTAAAACCAGTGATGTTCCAAATGTTGTCCACTGTGGGACAATTCTTTGGAATAGAAAATGAGGACCCCCATAACCACCTTAGGAACTTCCTAGGAGTCAGTGATACCTTCCTCATTCCTGGAGTGTCCCAAGAAGCCCTGAGGCTATATCTGTTCCCTTACTCTTTGAGGGACAAAGCCAAAACGTGGTTAAATTCATTACCCTCAGGATCTGTCCTCAATTGGACAGACTTAGCAGAAAAATTCCTAGTCAAATATTTCCCACCAGATAGGAATTCGACCTTTCGTGATGATATCATCAAATTCAAACAAGCTCCGAGTGAGTCTCTTCACGAAGCTTGGACAAGATTCAAAGACCTTCTCATTAAATGTCCACACCATGGTATTCCATGGTGTATCCAAATAGAAGTCTTCTTTAAAGGATGCAACCCCAGCACCAGACAAGTTCTAAACTCATCTGCTGGAGGTTCCATGTTGTCCAAGAGTTACAACGAAGCTTATGAGATCTTGGAGAAGATCTCAACCTCTCACTGTAGGTGGTCAGATGATCCAGTAGAGCCAACTAGAGCTCAAGACAAGGATGCTCTAAGCGCCATGAGCACCCAAATAAACGCCCTGACCAACCTAGTTAAGCAAATGGCTCAGGCCAATCTCCAAACCAGTGCCAATACCGCCACAGCCATGTCAATGGGAACCCAACCAAGTCAAGGCGAGGCACTTATCTGTGGATTCTGTGGGGAAGGGCACCCATATGAATACTGCCCTGGGAATCCATCCTCAGTCTGCTATGTTGGGAGCCAGCAGCAGCCTAGGAATAACCCCTACTCCAACACCTATAACCCTGGTTGGAGAAACCACCCAAACCTGTCATGGGGTGGCCAACAAAACACTAACCAAAATCCTAACCAACCTAGACCGAGTGGAACACCTGGTTTCACTCCCCAACATAATCAGTCAATGTACCAAAAGCCATACAATCAACCTGTAGGATCTTCTGTAGAAAACTTACTCAAGGAATATATAGCTACGAATGATGCTACGCTTCAAAGCCAGCAAGCTACTCTTAGGAGCCTAGAGAACCAAATAGGCCAATTAGCCAATGAACTCAAGAGTAGGCCCCAAGGTAGACTCCCTGCTGACACCGAGGTACCAAGGAGAGATGGCAAAGAACAAGTTCAAGCAATTGAACTTAGGAGTGGAAGACCATTGGTGAGCAACACAAAGGACACACCAAAGAGAGTAGAGAACACTGAGTCTAGTGCTCCACTGGAGTCTCTGCCAAACCAAGGTCCACCACCAACTAGCACATCAGGAGCCAGGCTGGAGCCAATTATTGAGGAGGTAGAAGAAATTCCAAGGCCTCCACCTATCCTAAGGCGACCTGACGTGCCTGCATATGTGCCACCACCTCCATACCCTCGGAGGCTTAAGAAGAAGCAGGAACAGGAAGTTCATTTTAATAAATTCTTAGAAATTCTTAAGCAAGTGCATGTGAACATTCCTTTTGTAGAAGTTTTACAGTCTATGCCTTCTTATGTAAAGTTTTTGAAGGACATCATTCCTAACAAAAAAATAATTGGTGAGTTTGAAACAGTAAACCTCACTGAGGAGTGCAGTGCCATCCTCCAGAACAAGCTGCCCAAGAAGGAGAAGGATCCTGGTTCCTTCACCTTACCTGTAGAACTTGGAGGCAAGCACGTGGGCAGAGCGCTTTGTGACCTGGGCGCCAGCATAAATCTCATGCCCCTGTCCCTATTCCGCCAGTTAGGAATAGGGGAAGCACGTCCAACCACTGTCACTTTACAACTAGCAGACAGATCCATCGCATACCCTGAAGGTAAGATTGAGGATATTCTAGTGAAAGTTGACAAATTTATTTTCCTTGCAGATTTCATTGTCCTGGACTATGAGGCAGACAAGGAGGTCCCCATCCTGCTAGGCAGACCATTTCTAGCCACAGGTAGGGCACTTATAGACGTCCAAAAAGGTGAGCTTACGATGAGGGTTCATGATGAAGAGGTGAAGTTTAGTGTATATAAAGCTTTAAGGTACCCCTCTGACCTTGAATCCTGTGCTAGCATGGACGTAGTAGACTCCTTGATGGAGGAACAATTGGAGCATGTATTATTAACTAAGCATGCTAACGAATATGTACAATTAGATGTAGCTGACTTGAATGTATCTGACATAATGGATATACCTGTAGATAAACCACAACATGTATGTATGAATATAGATTTAATTGATAGATCTGTGAATCCTTTAAAGCCCTCCATTTAGCATCCACCTGTTTTAGAACTAAAACCACTACCTACTCACCTCAAGTATGCATATCTAGGAAGTAATGAAACTCTGCCTGTTATCATTTCTTCTAAATTAAGTGAAGAGCTGTTGCGTGCTCAATGTGTAAAGATAAAGAAGCAAAAGGATGGAGAGAGCACTTAGAACATGCAAGCATACATGGTCTCACAGCAAGTAGTAAGTATATTTAATTCGTTTTTTCCACAGAGACTTAATTTTAGCTATTCGCGAAGTGTGTTTGTTAAGAAAGATGGGATGGATTTGATGGGGTAAAATTGGTTTTTAATTAACTACTTTTTGCTGAATGTATAAAGGAACATGCCATAAACAAATTAAAGTGAAAATCAGGCTTAAAGGTCAAGAGATGAAATCAATAAACGCAGAAGAAAACAGCTAGACAGAAGACAATTTGGCAGAATTGCGAGAACCGCAATTAATCCGCAATTAAATGGCAGCGAAACTGGTTAGATAGGTGAATTAAGGGCTCCTAATGACTGTCCTATAAGCATTTTATTACGATTATCAAGCTTTGGATCAACTCTCTATACATTAAACTCACTCTATCTCAAGTATCGTCCGATTCCATGCATGAGAGACTCAAGTTTACTTGACTTCAAAGTAAGGTCTTAAGCATCTTGTTAAAACAGGAGTGTTCAGTTTATACTAGGGAAACGCCTATTCCTAGGCCGTTTCCTGATTACCATGGAAGGCTAGCATGATTATACGACTCTGAACTCTTACTCCTTCCAGAGGTTAGGAGTTCTTTGGACAAAATGGATGGCCAATCGAAATTGCCCGTGGGATGAAGCTTACATATAATCAATGTTTGAGTGTTGATCTACCTACTTGACTTACGTTTTTTAGCCTATAGTTCTGTCATTAGCATGCCCCTAAATGAATTTAGTTACTCATGGATATATGTAGAACAGAAATATAAGATAAAGTAGACATGCTTAGAAGGAAAAAGTGCTTAAAACAGCAAGCCAAACTCGTAGCAGAATAAGGAATAACTGTGAAATGCAGAAACTTACTTTGATTACTTCAAGTGTTTGAATGACAAAGGAAAGCTTAAACAGAATGAATTCAAGGCAGACAACAACGAAATGCAATAAGTAAATGACTAAGCTAAGAACAACATTGAACAGAAATGGAATTGAGAAGGAAAGAGCAGAAAACAGTAAAGGTGTGCTGGAAATCTTCGTGGCAGTCGCCTCGAATGATGGTGATGAGAATTCAGCCGTGCTTGGATGAATCCAATCGAGAGAGAAGAAGAATCTTCTCTCCTTCCTATCAGATTATCGACTCCAAAAGCTGAGAACCTCACTCCAACAGA
Source organism: Herpetospermum pedunculosum (assembly GCA_028017165.1). Classification (NCBI taxonomy): domain Eukaryota; kingdom Viridiplantae; phylum Streptophyta; class Magnoliopsida; order Cucurbitales; family Cucurbitaceae; genus Herpetospermum; species Herpetospermum pedunculosum. The sequence continues at coordinate 48,626,486 of CM051527.1, forward strand.
CGGCAAGGGAAAAACGAGAGAAATGGTGGACTGTGAGAAGACTTCTGCACGTTGAATTGATGATTGAACCTCCGACTTTGGCCCCCTTTTATAGTAGTTTGCAGGTGCGATTGGGCCAAGGAGAACCATCAATCTTCAACGTCGTATATCAGAATGGGTGGAGGAGAAAGAACGAATCCCTGAAAAGTCGGATCTAAACAGAAAAATGTCAGCCAACTTACGGTTTTAACTTGAATAATTGCGGCCACCGCAATTATTCCGCAATGCATTCGCAAGGGTTATTTTTTCATTCTTTTCTTCGGTTTTCACCCCTTTTCCTACCTATTGTGCATAAGTCCTATATTAGCTACCTTCTTCTAATTCTCATATTAAAGCATAGGTTTAGGCTAAATGCTCACAAAAACACCTAAATGTGTACATCTTCTTAAGCTAAATGGGTCCTAAATAAGTCACTTTCAGAGACTTAACACACCCCCAAACTTAAGGCTTTGCTTGTCCTCAAGCATACTAAGGACTTACTTAGGCTGCTGTTTCTTCTTCTTTTATCTACTCACTAACTCCCTTATATTCTTGTCTCTAGCAGTGCTGTCCTGTGACACACTTCCAAGTTTAGAACTAGCCTCTTGTCTAGCCTCTTCTGACTTCACCTGCCTACTATACCCACTGCTTTTGTTGACCCCCTACTACTGATCTAACTAATTCTATGATATCATGCTACTATCCCTAAGGTTTCAAATTCTACCAAGCTTTACTCCAGACTCAGTACATGCTTCCAGCTTATTTTTAATGTGTCTAGGATTCCTTAGAGTCATGCCAGTCTTAGTATTAACAGTGACAGTGGTACTTTATAGAGAACAACCTAAACCCTGGCATCACTACATTGGATAAACATTCATCTCCCTAGACAAACCTAAAAGCTACAACCTTGTGCTTAGCTCATTAAGGATCAGAGTTCTTTTTCATAGGACATCTAAGCCACAAGATTATAACTCCCAAGCACACATTCTTCTTCCCCTATTTCTCTTTTTTCTTTCTTTTTTCACTTAGGTGGAGTCTCCCCTTGGTTTGCCTTTTGATGCAATGCCACTTGTGGTTTACACACTTGGCACTGATTACTCAGCAACTTGAGAAAGACTCCCCTCTTTATTCTATTTTTCACATTTTCTATTTATCACAAAAATTTTTTTAGGAGAAGAAGAATGCTTATGTCTTAAGGAAGAGAGGAATGTTCCTAGGCCTAGGGTGGCCTCCCCCAAACTTCAACTACTCATTGTCCCCAATGAGTGTTTGAGGTGGCACACCCCCAAACTTGTCCTAGAAGCATCTAGTCTAAAGTAAAACAAAGAGAATCTAAACATCCTAGGCATAGGCAAAACATTCTAGAAGCAACTATCCCAGCAGCAGAAAATTTGAACATAACAGACAGGTTTAAGGACTTATGGGTTATGCATGCTGAGCACTATTCAGAGGCAAATTTAAACTATCAAAAGGTGTCCTATGACACTCATCCAGCATGCTTCAAGATCAGCTATATAAGGTAGTCATGCTAGCAGCAAAAGATAGAATTTAACAGATCACAGCCTAACTAAACGGGCAGTCAAAGACATGCAATCAGTCACAAAAATTGCGGGAACCGCAATTATTTCGCAATACAATCTGGGCAGATTTAACATTAACTCAGGCCCCTAGCATGCTTTTTCCCGTTACTCATGCATCCAAAAAAATAAAACTAAACTATCCTACCTAATCAACTAACATCAGACTATCCTAAGCAAAAGGAAAAACATAAAACTAAACATCCAAAACAGATCAAAACTTAACCAAAAAACAGCATAATATACATTACTCTATCAAAAAGCAGGAAAATTGTCTTTTGTTTCTTTAGGGATCAGTAATACTCCCTCTAGTGCTCTTCAAACCAGCACTCAATTCTCATCATCCTCATCTGGTCGCCTTGGTCGTGGGGGCACCCATGGAGTTAGGAGGTTGGTGGGGAAGTCTGGGAAGATGCACCCCAATTGGTCTGCAACTTCTCTGTCCCTCGCCTGCGCATAGTTGGCCCATTGAGCCATTCTTCTCTGCAGGTCCATCAAACAGGCCATGGATAGGGACTGCTCAGCAGCCAACCTATCCAACTCAAACTCCATATTGCCCTTCCTTCTCAGCCGTAGGTGTGCAGGCAACTCCAGATGGCCTGTGTAGGGCAGCTGCTGCTCCAAGCGCTCGGTAGGAACTCCTGCAAGCAAACATAACTTTGTTATGATGTTGGGGAAAAATAATGGCCCCTTACCCTTTTTAGCACACTCGGCGATGGCAGCATTGATGACTTCTCCCACGTTGATCGTGAGACCTCTCATGATAGCATAAACCAGCAGCGAACGGCTCTGGTTAATGGTAGTCTCATGCGTCACCGGGGAGAGTCTTCTTCTCACGAATGAAAACCACACAGCTGCCTTTGCCGTGAGGTTGGCACTCATGAGCGTGTGCCGCCCATTGCGTGAGACTGTCCAGGAGGCCTCAGGCTGGCCAATGGTGCGGATGGCTTCTTCTAGCACAGCCTCAGTCGGCTCATCCACTATCCGTGCATAGTCTGTGTGAGGCTGGCCCCTTAGACCGAATGCTTCATTGATGGCCTTAGCAGAGAAGTCCACTTCTACCCCTCTGACCACAGACAGGCCATCCTCAGGGCTGAGCACGTTCGCATAGAAGTCATACACCATGCTTGTGTATGCTGGATTGGGAGGTCGACAGAATTCCTCCCAGCCATGGTTGATCACCCCTGCGCGCAAGAACTGCGGCAGGTCAGCTAGGCGATCAAGGAACCCCTTCTCGTGCAACAGGTCCCTTTTCCTCAGCTCCACGCCCCTTGATTCAGCATCAGACGAGACATATCTCACTGATGGAGGTTCATCTTCGGGGTAGAGTTTAGCCTTCCCCTTATCAGCTGGCTTGGAAGATTCAGCAGCCTCCACCTTGAGGCGTTTGAGCGAAGGCTCAGTACTGTCTTCTTCTGCTGAAGGCACTCGCTTGGCCTTCTTCTTCTTCAGTTTCTTGGCTTTCTTGGCTTTCTTGGCCTCCTTGTTGGCCTTCTTCTTGGCCTTCTGCCTCGCCTGGAGTTGTGGGAAACAGGCCCCCAACGTCTCCTCCATAGAATCATCAGCAGGCGTTTGCTGTGCAGGCTCATCAGGGCTGTCTTCTCTCATGGGAGAGAAAACTTCTTCTTCTTCTGCCTCTCCACTGCCTTGCGTGGATTCTTGGTAATCCCCATAAGGGAATTCCGGATCAGGCCGTGGAGAATTGTGCTCTGCTGACGGGGTATGCGCAGAACTCCATGGCGAAGACGGCAGCTCAGGACTCTGCACAGCCGCAGGTGGTAGATCAGCACTCTGAGGCGCTGGAGATGACTCGGCGCTCTGCGCAGGTGGTGATGATTCGGTGCTTGGCACTGGTTCAGATGGCAGGGGGCTGCGCACAGGTGATTCAGACGGCAGAGGGCTGCGCACAGGTGATGCAGACGGCGTCGCACCTTCTTTAGCTGACTCGTGGGATGCACGATCAGATTCTTGACTCGCCACAGAGGGAGTCTTGGATTTGCTTGGTCCGGCGGCAGTCTTGACAGTCCACCGGCGCTTCGTGGGCGTGCCCATTGGTTCAGATGGGCCAGCAGGAATCTCAGTGACCACTCTCCACTTCTTCCTACGAATAGGAAGCTTGCCAAGACGGCCAGTGCGTACAGCACCCTGATCAGCAAGGGTGAGAAGCGCTTCCCTCGCAGCCGCTTCAGCTGCGTCGTCGGCCTTCTTCTTGGCGGCGGATCTCTCAGCCCTAGTGGAAACCATGGTCGAATCTTGGAGGTTTGGAGAGAGAGATCAAAGGTGGAGAGAATCGCAGAAATCTTGGAGAGCAAAGAATGAGAAGATCGTATCAAACGGGCGCCTTCTAACGGCTATAAAAGCAACGGATGAAATCCCAACGGCTCTTTTTGCGGAGTCAGCAATTTCTGCGCAATTCTAGGGACAATATTTCATAATAAATCCCAACTTTGATCGCCCGTATCTTTCATTTGGCCCAACCGAATCTTGATTTTTAAAGTGCGATTTACTCCCCTTGATCCCCTCTTTCGATTCCCTACAAAAACAAACAAAACAAACATTAAATACGCAATTAAAATTACACCACAAAACATACAAACGATCATCGATAAAAACAAAAAAAATAAACTAAGGCATTGGCCTTGACTAAACGAGCACAGGAACCACTCGTTCTCTCTCGTTTCTAACTTCATGCTTCATGTAGGAGGAAGGCTGAGAGAGTCTTTACATCCCCCTCCTCATAGTAGTGCTTCAACCTAGCACCATTGACCATAAATGGTTGTCCTTGCTGCAAGTTTTTTATCTCTACTGCACCATGAATAAAGACATTAGTAACAACAAATGGACCCGACCATCTAGACTTTAATTTGCCTGGAAATAGCTTTAATCGTGAGTTAAATAACAGTACAAGTTGGCCTTTCTTAAAATCTTTGATCCTGAGTCTACTGTCATGCCATATTTTTGTCTTTTCTTTGTACATCTTGGCATTCTCATAGGCCATGTGCCTAAGCTCATCAAGTTCATGCAGCTGTAAAGATCTTAATGTCCCTGCATCCTTCACACAAAAATTTAATTCTTTCATGGCCCAAAATGCCTTGTTCTCCAACTCAAGTGGCAAGTGGCAAGCCTTGCCATATACCAACCTATAGGGAGACATTCCTAGAGGTGTCTTATATGCTGTTCTATAAGCCCAAAGTGCATCCTCAAGCTTAAATGACCAGTCTTTCCTATTAGGTTTGACTACCTTCTCTAGGATGTTCTTAATTTCCCTATTTGAAATTTCAGCTTGACCATTTGAGTGTGGGTGATAGGGAGTAGCTACTCTATGCCTAATGTTATACTTAGCCAATATCTTCTCCATAGCCTTATTAATGAAATGTGACCCCTCATCACTAATGATAGCACGAGGAGTCCCAAATCTAGTGAAAATGTGTCTATGCAAGAAATTAGTGACTGTCTTAGCATCATTATTAGGACATGCCTTAGCTTCTACCCACTTTGACACGTAGTCTACTGCTACTAGAATATACAAGTTACCTGATGATGGAGGGAAGGGTCCCATGAAATCAATGCCCCATACATCAAAGAGTTCTAACTCCAAGATGTAGGTGAGGGGCATCTCATCCTTACGACTGAGGTTACCTGTCCTTTGGCACTCGTCACAGTTGTGGGCATAGTTGTGGGCGTCCTTAAAGATTGTTGGCCAGTAGTAGCCACTTTGAAATACCTTGGCAGCTGTTCTTTGACCACCAAAGTGCCCACCGTAAGGAGATGAATGACAGTGCTGCAGCACAGACTTCGCTTCAGCAGCTGAAACACATTTCCTCAACAACCCATCAGCACAGGTCCTGTAAAGTATGGGGTCATCCCAGATGAATTTCCTTGCTTCATGGAGGAACCTTTTCTTCTCTTGTCCTCCCTTGAACACTGGTAATACCTGTGATGCACGGAAGTTAGCAATGTCAGCGAACCAAGGTTCCTCATCGTTATCACGATGAGTCAAAACAAAGATATGTTCATCTATAAAAGCATCAGAAATTGCGGGGTCCGCAATTTTTTCGCAATTGTGCTGCAATCGAGACAGGTGATCTGCAACCACATTTTCACATCCCTTCTTGTCCCGAATGTCCAAATCGAATTCCTGCAGCAATAACACCCATCTAATTAGTCTAGGCTTAGCATCAGCCTTTCTCATTAGATATTTTAAAGCAGAATGGTCAGTATATACAATGGTCCTAGTTCCTACAATATAGTTCCTAAATTTTTCACAAGCAAATACTACAGCAAGCATCTCTTTCTCTGTAGTTGTATAGTTACATTAGGCCTCATTCAAGGTCTTACTAGCATAATAAACAGGATGTGTGAGCTTGTCAATCTTCTGTCCTAACATGACTCCTACAGCATAGTCACTGGCATCACATAGCATCTCAAATGGGAGATCCCAATTTGGTCCTACTATGATTGGTGCTGTGACCAGTGCTTCCTTAAGGGCTTTCCAAGCTACTACACAATCTTTAGAAAAGATGAATGGTCTACCTAGCTCTAGAAGCTCGCACAGAGGCTTGGCTATCTTAGAAAAGTCCTTGATGAACCTTCTATAGAAGCCAGCATGCCCTAAGAAGCTTCTAATGGCTTTGACGTTCTGGGGCTCTACCAATTTCTCTATGACCTCTATTTTTGCTCTATCCACTTCTACACCCGCCCTTGACACTCGATGTCCTAAGACAATCCCTTCATCTACCATAAAATGGCACTTTTCCCAATTCAGGACTAGGTTAGTCTCCTCACACCTAGTCAGGACTTGTCCTAGGTTTTCTAGACAGGTTTTAAATGAGTCCCCAAAGACTGAGAAGTCATCCATGAATATTTCTATCATGGACTCATCCAACTCAGAGAAGATGGCCATCATGCACCTCTGGAAAGTTGCCGGTGCATTGCATAAGCCAAAAGGCATTCTGCGGAAGGCAAACGTTCCAAAAGGGCAAGTGAAGGTGGTCTTCTCTTGATCCTTAAGGTCTATAGTTATTTGATTGTAGCCTGAATAGCCATCAAGGAAACAGTAGTAGGCTCTACCAGCTATTCTGTCTAGCATCTGGTCAATAAACGGTATGGGGAAGTGGTCTTTTTTAGTTTCTTTATTTAGTTTTCTGTAATCCATACATACCCTCCACCCTGTGACAGTCCTTGTTGGAATTAGTTCGTTATTCTCATTGACTACCACAGTTATTCCCCCCTTTTTAGGTACACATTGGATGGGGCTCACCCACTGACTACTAGCTATGGGGAAAATTACTCCTGCATCTAACCACTTTATTATTTCTTTCTTCACTACCTCTTTCATAGAGGGGTTTAACCTACGCTGGTGATCTACCCTAGGTGTGTGTTCTTCCTCTAGAATAATTTTGTGCATACAATAAGAAGGGCTAATGCCTCGAATATCAGCAATGGACCATGCTATAGCCTTCCTATGTTGCTTAAGCAGTAAAATTAAATCAACCTCATGCTGTTCACTTAGCTTAGAAGAAATAATTACAGGCAGCGTATCATTCTCTCCTAGATATGCATATTTGAGGTGAGTTGGTAGTGGTTTTAGTTCTAAAACAGGTGGATGCTCAATGGAGGGCTTCAGAGGGTTAATAATTCTATCAGTTAAATCTATAGTCATACATACATGCTGAGGGTTATTTACAGGCATGTTCATTATGTCAGCTACATTTAGATCATCTACATCTATTTGTACATATTCACTAGCATGCTTGGTTAATAATACATGCTCTAATTGTTCTTCCATAAGTGAGTCAATAACATCCATGCTAGCACAAGACTCAGAATCAGAGGGGTATTTTAAAGCTTTGTAAACACTAAATTTTACCTCTTCATCATGAACTCTCATAGTTAACTCACCTTTTTGCACATCTATTAGTGCCCTACCTGTGGCTAGAAATGGCCTACCTAGCAGGATGGGTACCTCCTTGTCTGCTTCAAAGTCCAGGACAATGAAATCTGCAAGGAAAATGAATTTGTCAACTTTAACTAGAATATCCTCAATCTTACCTTCTGGATATGCGATGGATCTGTCTGCTAGTTGTAAAGTGACAGTAGTTGGACGTGCTTCTCCTATTCCCAACTGACGGAATAGGGACAGGGGCATGAGATTTATGCTGGCGCCCAGGTCACAAAGCGCTCTGCCCACATGCTTGCCTCCAAGTTCTACAGGTAGGGTGAAGGAACCAGGATCCTTCTCCTTCTTGGGCAGCTTGTTCTGGAGGATGGCACTGCATTCCTCGGTGAGGTTTACTGTTTCAAACTCACCAATTATCTTTTTGTTAGTAATGATATCCTTCAAAAATTTTACATATGAAGGCATAGACTGTAAAACCTCTACAAAAGGAATGTTCACATGCACTTGCTTAAGTATTTCTAAGAATTTATTAAAATGAACTTCCTGTTCCTGCTTCTTCTTCAGTCTTCGAGGGTATGGAGGTGGTGGCACATATGCAGGCACGTCAGGACGCCTTAAGATAGGTGGAGGTCTTGGAATTTCTTCTACGTCCTCTACAATTGGCTCTAACCTGGCTCCTGATGTGCTAGTTGGTGGTGGACCTTGGCTTGGCAGAGACTCCAGTGGAGCACTAGACTCAGTGTTCTCTACTCTCTTTGGTGTGTCTTTTGTAATGCTCACCAATGGTCTTCCACTCCTAAGTTCAATGGCTTGAACTTGTTCCTTGCCATCTCTCCTTGGTATCTCGGTGTCAGCAGGGAGTCTACCTTGGGGCCTACTTTTAAGTTCATTGGCTAACTGGCCTATTTGGTTTTCCAGGCTCCTAAGGGTAGCTTGCTGGCTCTGAAGAGTAGCATCATTTTTAGCTATATATTCCTTGAGTAGGTTTTCTACAGACGATCCTACAGGTTGATTGTAAGGCTTTTGGTACATTGACTGGTTATGTTGGGGAGTGAAACCAGGTGTTCCATTCGGCCTTGGTTGGTTAGGATTTTGGTTAGTGTTTTGCTGGCCACCCCATGACAGGTTAGGGTGGTTTCTCCAACCAGGATTGTAAGTTTGTGAGTAGGGGTTGTTCCTTGGCTGCTGCTGACTTCCTACATAGCAGACCGAGGATGGATTCCCAGGACAGTATTCATAAGGGTGTCCTTCCCCACAGAATCCACAGATTGGTGCCTCGCCTTGACTTGGTTGAGTGCCCATTGACATGGCTGTGGCGGTATTGGCACTGGTTTGGAGATTGGCCTGAGCCATTTGCTTAACTAAGTTGGTCAGGGCGTTTATTTGGGTGCTCATGGCGCTTAGAGCATCCTTGTCTTGAGCTCTAGTTGGCTCTACAGGATCGTCTGACCATCTACAGTGAGATGTTGAGATCTTCTCCAAGATCTCATAAGCTTCGTTGTAACTCTTGGACAACATGGAACCTCCAGCAGATGAATTTAAGACTTGTCTGGTGCTGGGGTTGCATCCTTTAAAGAAAACTTCTATTTGAATACACCATGGAATGCCATGGTGTGGACATTTAACGAGAAGATCTTTAAATCTAGTCCAAGCTTCGTGAAGAGACTCACTTGGAGCTTGTTTAAATTTGACTATGTCATCACGGAAAGTAGAATTCCTATCAGGTGGGAAGTATTTGACTAGGAATTTTTCTGCTAGATCTGTCCAATTGCGGACAGATCCTGAGGGTAACGAGTTTAGCCACGTTTTGGCTTTGTCCCTCAAAGAATAAGGGAAAAGATATAGCCTAAGGGCCTCTTGGGAAACTCCAGGGATTAGGAAGGTGTCACTAACTCCTAGGAAGTTCCTAAGGTGATTATGGGGGTCCTCATTTTCTATTCCAAAGAATTGTCCCACAGTGGACAACATTTGGAACATCACTGGCTTTAACTCGAAAGAGTGGGCAGTGATTTCAGGACGGATTATGCTGGGGTTCAGCTCCCCAGGCATAGGTACTAGATATGAAAGAATGGCACTATTCTTGTCATTCGCTATTTCTATGGGGTTGCGAACGGCAGGTGCTGGATTTGGAACTAAATCGCCCATTTCTTTGTTTTCAGGTAAGATTTGAGGTATAGGAGGTTGTTTAAAGAGGCGTTTCTTTGCTTTATTTCTAGCTCGAAGTGATCTTTCAGGTTCAGGATCGAACTCTAAATTACTATGTGAACGCTCACTCATAAACTACCTTAACAGTACCTGCAAAAGAAATGAAACAGATTAGTTTCACTCAATGATAAACTTGGTTTTCTTAAACTTAACAACTTCGTTTTCACTTAAAAATAAGTCCCCGGCAGCGGCGCCAAAAACTTGTTGCGTGCTCAATGTGTAAAGATAAAGAAGCAAAAGGATGGAGAGAGCACTTAGAACATGCAAGCATACATGGTCTCACAGCAAGTAGTAAGTATATTTAATTCGTTTTTTCCACAGAGACTTAATTTTAGCTATTCGCGAAGTGTGTTTGTTAAGAAAGATGGGATGGATTTGATGGGGTAAAATTGGTTTTTAATTAACTACTTTTTGCTGAATGTATAAAGGAACATGCCATAAACAAATTAAAGTGAAAATCAGGCTTAAAGGTCAAGAGATGAAATCAATAAACGCAGAAGAAAACAGCTAGACAGAAGACAATTTGGCAGAATTGCGAGAACCGCAATTAATCCGCAATTAAATGGCAGCGAAACTGGTTAGATAGGTGAATTAAGGGCTACTAATGACTGTCCTATAAGCATTTTATTACGATTATCAAGCTTTGGATCAACTCTCTATACATTAAACTCACTCTATCTCAAGTATCGTCCGATTCCATGCATGAGAGACTCAAGTTTACTTGACTTCAAAGTAAGGTCTTAAGCATCTTGTTAAAACAGGAGTATTCAGTTTATACTAGGGGAACGCCTATTCCTAGGCCGTTTCCTGATTACCATGGAAGGCTAGCATGATTATACGACTCTGAACTCTTACTCCTTCCAGAGGTTAGGAGTTCTTTGGACAAAATGGATGGCCAATCGAAATTGCCCGTGGGATGAAGCTTACATATAATCAATGTTTGAGTGTTGATCTACCTACTTGACTTACGTTTTTTAGCCTATAGTTCTGTCATTAGCATGCCCCTAAATGAATTTAGTTACTCATGGATATATGTAGAACAGAAATATAAGATAAAGTAGACATGCTTAGAAGGAAAAAGTGCTTAAAACAGCAAGCCAAACTCGTAGCAGAATAAGGAATAACTGTGAAATGCAGAAACTTACTTTGATTACTTCAAGTGTTTGAATGACAAAGGAAAGCTTAAACAGAATGAATTCAAGGCAGACAACAACGAAATGCAATAAGTAAATGACTAAGCTAAGAACAACATTGAACAGAAATGGAATTGAGAAGGAAAGAGCAGAAAACAGTAAAGGTGTGCTGGAAATCTTCGTGGCAGTCGCCTCGAATGATGGTGATGAGAATTCAGCCGTGCTTGGATGAATCCAATCGAGAGAGAAGAAGAATCTTCTCTCCTTCCTATCAGATTATCGACTCCAAAAGCTGAGAACCTCACTCCAACAGACGGCAAGGGAAAAACGAGAGAAATGGTGGACTGTGAGAAGACTTCTGCACGTTGAATTGATGATTGAACCTCCGACTTTGGCCCCCTTTTATAGTAGTTTGCAGGTGCGATTGGGCCAAGGAGAACCATCAATCTTCAACGTCGTATATCAGAATGGGTGGAGGAGAAAGAACGAATCCCTGAAAAGTCGGATCTAAACAGAAAAATGTCAGCCAACTTACGGTTTTAACTTGAATAATTGCGGCCACCGCAATTATTCCGCAATGCATTCGCAAGGGTTATTTTTTCATTCTTTTCTTCGGTTTTCACCCCTTTTCCTACCTATTGTGCATAAGTCCTATATTAGCTACCTTCTTCTAATTCTCATATTAAAGCATAGGTTTAGGCTAAATGCTCACAAAAACACCTAAATGTGTACATCTTCTTAAGCTAAATGGGTCCTAAATAAGTCACTTTCAGAGACTTAACAAGAGCATGAGGTTGAACTGATTTTACTGCTTAAGCAACATAGGAAGGCTATAGCATGGACTATTGCTGATATTCGAGGCATTAGCCCTTCTTATTGCATGCACAAAATTATACTAGAGGAAGAGCACACACCTAGGGTAGATCACCAGCGTAGGCTAAACCCCTCTATGAAGGAGGTAGTAAAGAAGGAAATAATAAAATGGTTAGATGCAGGAGTGATCTTCCCAATAGCTAGTAGCCAGTGGGTGAGCCCCATCCAATGTGTACCTAAAAAGGGGGGAATAACTGTGGTAGTCAATGAGAACAACGAACTGATTCCAACAAGGACTGTCACAGGGTGGAGAGTGTGTATGGATTACAGGAAATTAAATAAAGAAACTAAAAAAGATCACTTCCCTCTACCGTTCATTGACCAGATGCTAGACAGAATAGCTGGTAGAGCCTACTATTGTTTCTTAGACGGGTATTCAGGCTATAATCAAATAACTATAGACCCTAAGGATCAAGAGAAGACCACCTTCACGTGCCCTTTTGGAACTTTTGCCTTTCGCAGAATGCCTTTTGGCTTATGCAATGCACCGGCAACTTTCCAAAGGTGCATGATGGCAATCTTCTCTGAGTTGGATGAGTCCATGATAGAAATATTCATGGATGACTTCTCAGTCTTTGGGGACTCATTTTCAAACTGTCTAGAAAACCTAGGACAAGTCCTGGCTAGGTGTGAGGAGACCAACCTAGTCCTAAATTGGGAAAAATGCCATTTTATGGTGGATGAGGGGATTGTCTTAGGACATAGAGTGTCGAGGGCAGGAGTCGAAGTTGACCGAGCCAAAATTGAGGTCATAGAGAAGTTGGTGGAGCCTCAGAATGTCAAGGCCATTAGAAGTTTCTTAGGGCATGCTGGCTTCTACAGAAGGTTCATTAAGGACTTTTCTAAGATAGCCAAGCCTCTGTGTGAGCTTCTAGAATTAAATAGGCCATTCATCTTCTCTGAGGAATGTGTAGTAGCTTGGACCACCCTTAAGAAAGCACTAGTCACAGCCCCTATCATAGTAGGACCAAATTGGGATCTGCCCTTTGAGATGTTATGCGATGCCAGTGACTATGCTGTAGGAGTAATGTTAGGCCAGAAGATTGACAAGCTAACACACCCTGTTTATTATGCTAGTAAGACCTTGAATGAGGCTCAATGTAATTATACAACTACTGAGAAAGAGATGCTTGCTGTAGTGTTTGCTTGCGAAAAATTTAGAAACTATATTGTAGGCACTAGGACAATTGTATACACTGACCATTCTGCCTTGAAATATCTTATGAGGAAGGCTGATGCCAAGCCTAGGTTGATTAGGTGGGTGTTATTGCTGCAGGAATTTGATTTGGACATTCGGGACAAGAAAGGATGTGAAAACGTGGTTGCAGATCACCTGTCTCGATTGCAGCACAATTGCGAAAAAATTGCGGACCCCGCAATTTCTGATGCTTTTATTGATGAACATGTCTTTGCTTTGACTCATCGTGATAACGATGAGGAACCTTGGTTTGCTGACATTGCTAACTTCCGTGCATCACAGGTATTACCAGTTTTCAAGGGAGGACAAGAGAAGAAGAGGTTCCTTCATGAAGCAAGGAAATTCATCTGGGATGACCCCACACTTTACAGAACCTGTGCTGATGGCTTGCTAAGGAAGTGTGTTTCAGCTGCTGAAGCGAAGTCTGTGCTGCAGCACTGTCACACATCTCCTTATGGTGGACACTTTGGTGGCCAAAGAACAGCTGCAAAGGTATTTCAGAGTGGCTATTACTGGCCAACAATCTTCAAGGATGCCCACAATTATGCCCACAGCTGTGATGAATGCCAAAGAACAGGTAACCTCAGTCGAAAGGATGAGATGCCCCTCACCTACATCTTAGAGTTAGAGCTCTTTGATGTATGGGGCATTGACTTCATGGGGCCATTCCCCCCATCATCAGGTAACCTTTACATATTAGTAGCAGTGGATTATGTGTCCAAGTGGGTAGAAGCCAAAGAATGTCCTAATAATGATGCTAAAACAGTCACCAACTTCTTGCATAGGCACATTTTTACTAGGTTTGGGACACCTCGTGCCATCATTAGTGATGAGGGGTCACATTTCATTAACAAGGCTATGGAGAGAGTGTTGGCTAAGTATAACATTAGACATAGAGTAGCCACTCCCTATCACCCACACTCAAATGGACAAGCTGAAATCTCAAATAGGGAAATTAAGAACATCCTAGAAAAAGTGGTCAAACCTAATAGGAAAGACTGGTCCTTCAAGCTTGAGGATGCACTTTGGGCTTATAGGACAGCATACAAGACACCCCTAGGTATGTCCCCTTATAGGCTGGTATATGGCAAGGCTTGTCACTTACCACTTGAGTTAGAAAACAAAGCATTTTGGGCCATGAAGGAATTGAATTTTTGTGTAAAGGATGCGGGGACACTGAGGTCTTTGCAATTACATGAGCTTGATGAGCTTAGGCATATGGCCTATGAAAATGCTAAGATGTACAAGGAAAAAACCAAGATTTGGCACGATAGTAGACTTAGAGTTAAGGACTTTAAGAAGGGTCAACTTGTTTTGTTGTTTAACTCACGGTTGAAACTATTTCCAGGGAAACTTAAGTCTAGATGGTCGGGTCCATTTGTCATTACTAATGTGTTTGTTCATGGTGCAATAGAGATAAAGAACTTGCAGCAAGGTCAGCCATTTATGGTCAATGGGGCAAGGTTGAAGCACTACTATGAGGAAGGAGATGTGAAGACTCTCTCGGCCTTCCTCTTGAATGAAGCATGAAACTAAAAACGAGAGAGAACGAGTGGTCACTGTGCTCGTTTAGTCAAGGCTAATGCCTTAGTTTATTTATTTTTTTTTTTTTTTTCTCACTTTTTCCGGTTATCGTTTGTATGTTTTGTGGTGTGATTTTAATTAAATATTTAATGTTTGTTTTATTTTTTTTATAGGGAATCGAAAGAGGGGATCAAGGAGAGTAATCCCAGCTTTAAAAATCAAGAAACGATCGAGCCAAATAAAAGATACGGACGAGCAAAGTTTGCCATTTAGATAAAAAAAAAATCCCTAAAATTGCGCTGGAATTGCAGGATCCGCAAAATAGAGCCGTTGGGATTTAGCCGTTGCTTTTATATCCGTTAGAAGGCGCTCGATCGATACGATTCTCTCATTCTCTGATTTCCAAGAAAACTGAGATTCTCTTCATCTTTGATCCTTCTCTCCAAACCTCCAAGATTCGACAATGGTGTCCACAAGGGCTGAAAGATCCGCAGCCAAGAAGAAGGCTGATGACGCAGCTGAAGCGGCTGCGAGGGAAGCACTTCTGACCCTTGCAGATGCTGGTGCTGTTCGCACCGGACCTCTTCCCAAACTTCCGATCCGTAGGAAGAAGTGGAGGGTTGTCACAGAAATCCCTGCTGGCCCTTCTGAACCAGCGGGCACGCCCAAGAAACGCCGGTGGAGTGTCGAGACGGCCGCCGAACCAAGCAAAGCAAAGACTCCCTCTGTGGAGAGTCAAGAATCGGATCGTGCGTCCCACGAGTCGACCAAGAAGGGTTCGACGCCATCTGCCTCACCTGCGCACAGCCCTTCACCATCTGAACCAGTGCACAGCCCAGAGCTTTCATCATCGCCGCCGGCACAGAGCCCTGAGACGCCGTCTTCACCACTGACTTCCGTGCAGACGCCTACAGCAGAGCAGAGTGCCACACCTTCGCACACGCCTCCACGGCCTGACCCTGAATTCCCATATGGGGAGTACCAGGAATCCACTCAGGGCAGTGGGGAAGGTGGTGAAGACGAGGTCTTCTCGCCTGCAAGGGAAGCTAGCCCAGAGAGTCCTGCACAGCAGGATGATTCCATGGAAGAGACGCTGGGGGCATGCCTACAGCAGATCAACATTGAGGCCAAGCTGAAGAAGAAGAAGAAGGCCAAGATCCTTAAAGCCAAGCGATCCAAGAAACTAAAGAGGAAGAAGGCTAAGGAGGTACCTTCATCAGAGAAGGAAAGTACTGAGCCATCGCTCAAACGACTCAAGGTTGAGGCTGCCGAGTCAGCCAGGCCATCAGATAAGGGGAAGGCAAAGCTCTACCCTGAAGACGAGCCTCAGTCAGTGAGGTATGTTTCCTCTGATGCTGAATCCAGGGGTGCTGAGTTGAGGAAGAGGGAGTTGCTGCACGAGAAAGGCTTCCTCGACCGACCTGCTGACCTGCCCCAGTTCTTGCGCGCAGGAGTGATGAACCACGGCTGGGAGGAATTTTGCAGACCGCCCAATCCAGCCTACACGAGCATGGTGTATGATTTCTACGCCAATGTGCTCAGCCCTGAGGATGGCCTGTCTGTGGTCAGAGGGGTAGAAGTGGATTTCTCAGCCAAGGCCATCAACGAAGCCTATGGTCTCAAGGGCCAAACACATACAGATTATGCACGGATCGTTGATGAGCCTACGGAGGCAGTGCTGGAGGAGGCCATTCGAACCATTGGCCAGCCTGAAGCAGCGTGGACTGTATCACGCAATGGGAGGCACACTCTCATGAGTGCCAACCTCACGGCTAAGGCGGCTGTTTGGTTTGCGTTCGTGAGAAGGAGATTGTTCCCAGTGACTCACGAGACTACAATCAACCAGAGCCGATCGCTGCTGGTGTATGCGATAATGAGAGGTCTCACGATCAACGTGGGAGAAGTCATCACTGCTGCTATTGCTGAGTGCGCCAAGAAAGGTAAGGGACCACTGTTTTTCCCTAACACCATAACCAAGCTATGTTTGCTTGCAGGAGTCCCCACCGAGCGCATGGAGCAGCAAATGGCTTACACGGGCCACTTGGAGCTGCCTGCTAGCCTGAGGCTGAGGAGGAAGAGGAATATGGAGTTTGAACTGGATAGGCTGGCTGCTGAACAGTCCCTATCCATGGCCTGCCTGATGGATATGCAGAGGAGAATGGCTCAATGGGCCAGTTATGCGCAGGCACGGGACAAGGAAGTTGCAGACCAACTTGGGTGCATCTTCCCTGACTTCCCCACAAATCTCCTGACTCCATGGGTGCCCCCACGACCACGACAACCAGATGAGGATGAAGAAGTTTGAGTGCTGGTTTGAATTGCACTGAAGGGAGTATTGCTGTTCCCTTAGAAAAAAAAACAATTTTCTGCTTTCTGATAGACTATGTGAATTATGCGGTTTTTAGTACATTTTTGATCTGTCTTAGATGCTTAGTTTTATGTTTTTTCTTTTGCTCAGTATAGTCTGATGTTAGCTGACTAGGTAGGATAGTTTAGTTTTATTTTTAGAAAGCTTGAGTGACTGGAAAAAGCATGCTTAGGGGCCTTAGTCACTGTTATATCTGCCCTGATCTAATTGCGAAATAATTGCGGTACCCGCAATTTTCATGACTGAAAGCATGTTTTGGACTGTCTGTTTAGCTAGGCTGTAATCTGTTTAAATTCCATCTATCGCTGCTGTCATGACTGCCTTATATAGCTTATCTACAAGCATGCTGGATGAGTGTCATAGGACAACCTTTGCTAGTTTAAATCAACCTCTAAAAAGCTCAGCATGCACAGCTTTAAGCCCTTATCTGTCTGTTTTTTTTTTATTATTTCTGCTGCTGTGATATTTGTCATTTGAATGTTTTGTCTATGCCTAAGGCTTTAGATTCTCTTTGTTTTACCTTAGACTAGATGCTTCTAGGATAGTTTGGGGGTGTGCCACCTCAGACACTCATTGGGGACAATGAGTAGTTGAAGTTTGGGGGAGGCCACCCTAGGCCTAGGAACATTCCTCTCTCCCTTAGAAACATAAGCATTCTTCTTCTCCTTTACAAAAAATGATGAACTGAAAAAAAAAAAAAAAAAAAAATGAAAAATAGAATAAAGAGGGGGGTCTCTCTGAGGTTGCTAAGTAATCAGTGCCAAGTGTGTGACCCACAAGTGGCATTGCATCAAAAGGCAACCAAAGGATAGGCCCCACCTAAGTAAGAAAAAGGGAAAAGAATAGGGAAGAAGAATGTATACCTAGGAGTTATAACTTTGTGGCTTAGGTGTCCTACTTAAAAAGAACTCTGATCCTCAATTAGCTAAGCACAAAGTTGTAACTTGTAGGGTTGTTTAGGGAGATGAGTGTTTATCCAATGTAGTGATGCCAGGGTTTAGGTTGTTCTTTACAAGTACTACTGTCACCGTTAATACTAAGACTGGCATGACTCTAAGGAATCCTAGACACATTAAAAATAAAGCTAGAAGCATGTACTGAGTCTGAGGTAAAGCTAGGCAGAATTTGAAACCTTAGGGATAGTGGCATGATATGACAAAAGCAAATAGATCAGTTGTAGGAAGTTAATAAAAGCAGGTGAGTGTTAGGCAGGCGAAGTCAGAAGAAGCTAGATAAGAGGGTAGTTCTAAACTGAGAAGTGTGTCACAGGACAGCAATGCTATAGATAGGGATAAAAGGGAGTCAGTAGGTGGTTAAAGAAGGTGAAACAGCAGCCTAGGTAGGTCCTTAGTATGCTTGAGGACAAGCAAAACCTTAAGTTTGGGGGTGTGTTAAGTCTCTGAAAGTGACTTATTTAGGACCCATTTAGCTTAGGAAGATGCACACTTTTAGGTGTTTTTGATAGCATTTAGCCTAAACCTATGCTTAAATATGAGAATGAGAAGAAGGTAGCTAAATTAGGACTTATGCACAATAGGAAAGAAAACGGTTGAAAACCGAAGGAAAAGAATGAAAAAAATCTGCATTGCGAAAACATTGCTGAAGCCGCAATTATTCAAGTGAAAACCGTAAGTTGACTGATCTTTTTCTGTTAATTTCCGTGATTTCAGGGATTCGTTCTTTCTCCTCCATCCATTATGATATACGACGTTGAAGATTGATGGTTCTCCTTGGCCCAAACGCACCTGCAAACTACTATAAAAGGAGGTCAAAGTCGGAGGTTCAATCATGATCCGAAAGCGTAGAATCTTCTCGCAGTCCATCTTTTCGCCCTGTTTTCCTTTGCCGTCTGTTGGAGTGAGAGTCTCAGCTGTTGGAATCGATAATCTGATAGGAAGGAGAGGAGATTCTTCTTCTCTCTCGATCGGATTCATCCAAGCAAGGCTGACCTTTCATCCCCTTCATTCGAGGCGACTGCAACGAGGCTTTCATGCGTCATTTCCTGCTTTCTGTTTTCCTTTTCTAATTTCCAGCTTTGATCAGTTGTTGTTTCTAGCTTAATGTTCTATCTACTGCATTTCGTCGCTGTCTGTCTTTGAATTATTTCCTTTAAATTCCCTTTTGTTCGTTCAAACATTCAAAGTAAACAAATTACAAGTTTCCATTTCACAGTTTCCATCTTCTGCTGCTACGGTTTTGTCTTACTGTTTTGAGTATATTTCCCTTCTAAGCATGTCTGTTTTATCTTATACTTCTGTTCTCTATATATCCATGAGTAGCTAAGTCACTTAGGGGCATGATAATGACAGAACTATAGGCTAAAAAACGTGAACCAAGCATGTAGGATAGCTATCGAAGCGTTGATTGTATGTAAGCTTCATCCCACGGGCAATTTCGATTGGCCATCCATTTTGTCCAAAGAACTCCTAACCTCTGGAAGGAGTAAGAGTTCAGAGTCGTATAATCATGCTAGCCTTTCATGGTAACCAGGAAACGGCCTAGGAATAGGCGTTTCCCTAGTACAAACTAAACACTTCTGTTTTAACAAGATGCTTAAGACCTTACTTTGAGTCGAGTAAACTAAAGAATCTAATGCATGGAATCGGACGATACATGAGATATAGTGAGTTTGATGCATAGATAGTAGATCCAGTGCTTGAGAATCGTATAAAAATGCCTATAGGATAGTCATTAGTAGCCCTTAATTCGCCCATTTACACACTTTCGCTGTTCTTCAATTGCGGTAAAATTGCGGTGTCCGCAATTCTGCTAAGTACCATTCTGTTTAGCTGTTTTCTTCTTCGTTTATCAATTCCATCTCTTGTCTTTTGAGTCTAATTTCAACTTGCATTTGTTTATGTTGCATTCCTTTACACATTCAGCAAAACTTAGATAATTAAAAACCAATTTTACCCCATCAAATCCACCCCTTCTTTCTTAACAACTACACTTCATGAATAGCTAAAAATGAGTCTCTGTGGAAAAAACGAATGAAATATACTTACTACTTGCTGTGAGACCATGTATGCTTGCATGTTCTGAGTGCTCTCTCTACCTTCTTGCTTATTTATCTTTAACACATTGAGCACGCAACACCCTTCCCCACAGAATCCACAGATAAGTGTCTCACCTTGACTTGGTTGGGTGCCCATTGACATGGCTGTGGCGGTGTTGACACTTGTTTGGAGATTGGCTTGAGCCATTTGCTTAACTAGGTTGGTCAGGGCATTTATTTGGCTGCTCATTGCACTTAGAGCATCCTTGTCTTGAGCTCTAGTTGGCTCAACTGGATCATCTGACCACCTACAGTGAGATGCTGAGATCTTCTCCAAGATCTCATAGGCTTCGTTGTAACTCTTGGACAACATGGAACCTCCAGCAGATGAATTTAAGACTTGTCTAGTGCTGGGGTTGCATCCTTTGAAAAAGACCTCTATTTGGATACACCATGGGATGCCATGGTGTGGACATTTGAGAAGAAGGTCCTTGAACCTTGTCCAAGCTTCGTGAAGAGACTCAGTGTCAGCTTGTTTGAACTTGATTATGTCATCACGAAAGGTAGAATTCCTATCAGGTGGGAAGTATTTGACTAGGAATTTTTCTGCTAAGTCTGTCCAATTGCGGACAGATCCAGAGGGTAATGAGTTCAACCACGTTTTGGCTTTGTCCCTTAAAGAGTAAGGGAAAAGGTATAGCCTCAAGGCTTCTTGGGAAACTCCAGGGATGATAAAGGTATCACTGACTCCTAAGAAGTTTCTAAGATGGTTGTGGGGATCCTCATTTTCTATTCCAAAGAATTGTCCCACAGTGGACAACATTTGGAACATCACTGGCTTTAACTCGAATGAGTTGGCAGTGATTTCAGGACGGATTATGCTGGGGTTCAGCTCCCCAGGCATAGGTACTAGGTAAGAGAGTATGGCGCTATCCTTATCATTCGCTATTTCGATGGGATTGCGAGTGACAGGCACCAGATTTGGAACTATTCCATCCATTTCTTCTTGAGACAATTGCGGGGGAATTGCGGTGCCCGCAATTACTTGAGGTAAAGAGGGGTGGTTAAAGAGACGTTTCTTGGCTCTATTTCTGGCCCTAAGTAATCTCTCAGGCTCAGGATTGAACTCTAGATCACTACTTGAAGGCTCACTCATAAACTAACCCACTAGTACCTGCAAAAGAAATGAAACAGATCAGCTTCAATAGGCAATAAACTTGGTGTTTCAAACTTAACAAACTTCGTTTTCACTTAAATAAATCCCCGGCAGCGGCGCCAAAAACTTGTTGCGTGCTCAATGTGTTAAAATAAGCAAGTAATAAGATAGAGAGAGCACTCAGAACATGCAAGCATACATGATCTTATAGCAAGTAATAAGTATTTTTTCATTCGTTTTCCCACAGAGATTTATTATAAGCTATTCATGAAGTGTAAAGTTAAGAAAGAATGGGTGGATTTGATGGGGTAGAATTGGTTTAAAATTGACTATTTCCTACTGAATACGAAGAGGGTAGCAACATAAACAAGTGCAAGTCAAAGTTAAGCTCAAATGAAAAGAGACGAGTTTAATAAATGCAGAAGAAAACAGCTAAACATAATTTTAAACTTAGTAGAATTGCGGAAACAGCAATTCTACCGCAATTGTAATAACAGCGAAAGTGTATAAAATGGAGAAACAAGGGCTACTAATGACTCTCCTATAGGCATTTTTATACGATTCTCAAGCATTGGATCAACACTCTATGCATCAAACTCACTCAATCTCATGTATCGTCCGATTCCATGCATTAGATTCTGGCTACCTTGAAAGGCTAGCATGAGTGTATGACTCTGAACTCTTACTCCTTCCAGAGGTTAGGAGTTCTTTGGACAAAATGGATGGCCAATCGAAATTGCCCGTGGGATGAAGCTTACATACAATCAATGCTTCGAGAGCTATCCTACATGCTTGGTTCACGTTTTTTTAGCCTATAGTATTGTCATTAGCATGCCCCTATGTGACTTAGTTACTCATGAATATAGGGAGAACAGAAAGAAGAGGTAAAACAGACATGCTTAGAAGGAATTTAAAGACAAAACAGTAAAGAAAAACAGTAGATCGTAAAGGCAAGAAACTGTGAAATACTGAATTGTGATTTGATTACTTGTCTGATTGACTGAACAAAGGAAAGCTTAACGCCAATAACTTAAAGACAGAAAGCAACGCAATCAAATGAACTAGTCACTAAAACAGAAACAACAACTAAACAATGCTGAAAATTAGAAAGGAAAGACAGAAAGCATGTAAATGAGCTTGGACGCCTCGTCGCAACCGCCTCGGCTGAAGGATGAGAAAGACCAGCTTTGCTTGGATGAATCCAATCGGGAGAGAAGATGAATCTCCTCTCCTTCCTATCAGATTATCGATTCCAACAGCTGAGCTTTGCAAACCAACAGACGGCAAAAAAACAGGAGAAAAGATGGAGCTGCGAGAAGACTTCTACGCTTTCGGATGATGATTGAACCCTCGACTTTGACCCCCTTTTATAGCAATCTGCAGGTGCGTTTGGGCCAAGGAGAACCATCAATCTTCAACGTCGTACTTCAAAATGGATGGAGGAGAAAGAACGAATCCCTGAAATAACGGAAATTAACAGAAAAAGATCAGTCAACTTACGGTTTTCACTTGAAACATTGCGGTTTCAGCAATGTTTCCGCAATGCTGTCGCAATGTAGTTTTTTCATTCTTTTACTTCGGTTTTCAATCCTTTTCTTTCCTTTTGCACACAAGTCCTAATTTAGCTACCTTCTTTTAATTCTCACAAATAAGCATAGGTTTAAGCTAAATCCTATCAAAAACACCTAAGAGTGTGCATCTTTCTAAGCTAAATAAGTTATAA